>JAQPPZ010001683.1:4337872-5659663 GCA_028583015.1 Wollemia nobilis
CAAATTCATCTCTATGTGTGAAAAGGAAGGCGGGGTCTTCCCTTGGCATTGCTGTCATGATGGGATCTCGAGGTGGACGATGCTCATCTTGAATTTGGAGCCATAGGTCTAACACTTGGTCCCACCTCGCTGGGTCTACGTGCCATTCATGTCCTAACCGTATACCCATTTGTCCCATTAGATCTTCATGAGTTAGAGCGCGGTGATGTCGTCGTGCATGTCTGAGATAGTCCATTTCAGTTTCGTCTTCTGAATCGCTTTCATAGATCCAAAATTGTTCATCCTCTTCAGCATCTGTTGCTTGCGATGTTGAGGACTCTTCCTATTCCAGTGAATTAATCTGGTCCCATTGCGGTTGTTCCACTCTTAGTGGAGGGACCTGATTCTTTTGAGACTGTGTTATTTCATCTGGAACCTCTAAGGGGAACAGTTTCAAAAAAATGTCTGGAAGCCGTTGTTGTTCTCTTTGAGGATTGCTCTCTGAACTTTCACCTCTCTCTAGCAAAGGAGAGGGATTATTGCTATTTCCAGGGGTGTTTTTAGACCATGGGAGATAATCCCCTAATGTGTATTCTGTGTTTGGATTGGCGTACGGGTCTTGTGCCAATCCCCCCTTGTTGCCTATTTCTAGGCCTTGCATATTTTCAACCAAGATGTCTAATGGCAGGGGATGGTTGAACCCTACCCCTGACTTGTCATATGGCATCTGATATCTTGGTTGGCAAAGGATCCGCATCCCTTGCTCATATCTCGCCTAGCCCATACCCATGCCAATTGCATTGTTCGAGATATTTTAGGGCAAATTCTGGGTTCGACAGATAATTGATGTTTTCGACAAAAGGCTCTTCATCTGTTTCCTTTTGTTCGCATGGTTCAAAACCATGATCAAGGCCCCCATACACAAAATTTGTCTGGTTGGGAGGGTAGCCTAGTGGAACAATTGTCCCTATGGGAAGGCGAGGTCTTCCCATGTCCTGCACTGACTCCAATGTGGGGGTTGCCACAATGTTTTGCACTAAGTACTCCCCCAGGCCCGTACTGGCCATCTCAACAGTGATTGTTGATGATTGGGTAGGAGGAAACGGTAGTCCTTCTTGAGTCCATTCTATGTTTGGTTGTTCAGGAGTCTTGGTTTGTGTTGTGTTGGGTGTTTCCTCTGTTGATATCGTTGAAATCGTGGGCAACCCCTCTTCTAGAGGCTTAACCTCTTCCATGATTTGCTTTCCCTTGTCCTTCTGTTGGGCCACGATAGGTGGCGTTGATGATGAAGGAGTAGGTGATGAAGTCTCACCTGGCTGGGATTTTGCCTTGTTGGCCACCAGTGGTGTCTGCGGTATTGGACCCTGTTTAGATGGATTTAATTGAAAATCCAAATGCGTTGATGGGAGGGTCGATTGAGGTATGAATTGTACCGCATTGCAATACTTGAAGGGCTCTAAGTCCATTGGGACTACATGTATTTGCCCTTCATAGGCATACTTCAAGCATTGGTGTGCGATCGAGGGGACACACTTCATGTCCCTGATCCAAGGCCGCCCTAGCAGTATATTATAAGCCATTTCGCCTTCCAGCACATGGCACAGTGTGGGTATTGACTTTTGTCCTACCTGGATAGGCAGAACAACCGTGCCGACTGTCGAGCAAATTGCATCGTTAAAAGCTCGCAGTGTGTACGTGGAAGCGGTGATGTGAGAGGCTGGCAGTTTTAAATGTTTCAACGCTGCAGTGGTTATAATGTTACTGGACGAGCCAGTATCTATCAGCACTCTCTTGTACGGGATCCCGTTGACCCGCGCGATAACGTGCAGGGGTGGATCCGGCATGTCATTTGATATCGTTTTGACCTCGTCTTCTCTGAATGTGATGACAGGCTCCGTACATTGTTTCACATGTCCCACGAAGGCGTTGAAAGAATTTGCTTCGTGGGGTTGTACTTCAATGGCTTTTAAAATGTCCATAAGAGCTTCTCTATGGGGAGCTGATTGTTGAATAAGCTCGTAGATGGACAGCCTAGCCGACGTGGTCCGCAAACTCTGCGTGAGTTTGGTTCGTATCGTGACCTCAGGTCTAGGCGGAGGTAACTGCGTTGGGCGTTGTTGAGGCTGCGATGTCGACGGAACTTCCCTCGCAGCTACCTCGGGGGCAACTGCTGGGTATCTTCTGTTCCTTGTTACAATGCTAATCATTCCCACAAATCCTTGCGCGGGAAGATCTTGTCGCACCTCGTTAATCTGGAGCGGTTTTGTCCGTGCCTCGTGGGCAGGCAAGGGGTCCTTGAATACCCCCATTTGTTGGTTGTTTGGTGCGATGGGGTTGTCCACGACCAATGTTCCGTTATCGATCAAATCCTGGACTAGTTCTTTGAATTTCCAGCACCCATTTAGGTCATGTCCTCTGCGCCTATGGAATCTGCAATACAATTCCTCCCTATACCCCCTAGGCTTGGGAATGTTAGGGTCAAAAATTTGGATTTCTGGCAGAGTAACTAAATTTGCCGCTGACAAGCGGTCAAATAAGGAGTCCCTAGACTCCGCATACGGGGTGAATTGTCGCCTAGGGCGACGCTATTGATACTGCTCCTGTCTTCTGTTATCTCTTTCGTAAGCAGGAGGCACTGCCTGGTAGTTAGCCTTTTGAGGCTGCGTTTCTTGCACAGGCGCGGGAACATTTATCGCAACTTGGTTGACCGCGGCGTGTTGTGGTTGCGTTGTCCCGTTTTAGTGGTTTTATTCCACTCTTTCTTCTTAGGCTTGGCAATTGCGCCTTCGCCTATCTTAATCTCTTCTATGACTCTGGCTTGCGCCAAAGCTTCTTCTAAGCTGTCGTATTGTCGCAGTAACAATAGACCAGAGATTGATTTTAAGCAACTTTTTGCGAACATTTGCGTGAGGTCCGACATGGGAGGACGGTAGGGTAACTTAGAAAGCAAAGCTCTCCATCGGTTCCCGTACGCTGCCATTGTTTCCTCCTCAAATTGTTTAAGGCTAGCAAGATCACTAAGTGATGCCTTCTTCCTTGTGTTGAAGGCGAAACGTTCAAGAAACGCATCTACTAGCTGATCTAAGTTGCTTATGCTGTGTTTGGGCAGTTGTGTGAACCAATCCGAGGCAGGGCCTGCGAATGTGGTTATGAATGTTCTAAGCAATAATGCGTCATTATCTTGGATGCCGAAGCATTGGCTTAGAAATCGTGTAACGTGTTCCTGTGCGTCCTCTTCACCTTTAAAAACTGCCAATTGAGGCAACTTGAAGTGTTCGGGGTAAAGAGGTGTAGGCACTGAGGGATGCACCGGATTATTGCGGAGTAGACGTAATGTGGGTTTTTGATGCCCAGCAGCTTTTGTCTCCACAGACTCCAAACGCTCCAATAGCGCTTGGTATGCATCGGAAGATTTTATTTCTTCCTCTCTTGTTCGCTCTTGTTGCAAGTTACGGTAAGCTGGAGGCCTATGGAGGGGTGGCCGAATGGCATCCTTCTTGCCTTGATGGGGAGTTTCAACATATTCCTCTTCCGGTTCATACTCCTCGTAAAATTCTTGAGGAGTCTCTGGGCGAAACCTATGACCCCGATCAAGCTCTTGTTGAAGGTACCCATCATTGTTTCGGGGAGTTGCCTCCCTCTCGAATCTATGAGGTCTTGGGGGCGAGCTTGACGAGGTCGTGGAGACCTGTCTTGCACCAACGGATTATGCCTCTCATACTTGTTCAGCTCTTTGGATGCGAGGGGTTGGCCCCCTCTCAGGTATTTCATAGCGTAACTCATCCGCTTCGCGTTGCATGCGTTCTTTATCCAAGCGGTATTGATACTCTATCTCTTGCTGACTTTGTTTAAGCCGCATGATTTGGGCTTGACGGGTGGTATATCTGGCGACAGCCGGGTCAATTTGATCTACCCTATTTTGTTTAGAAGGTTCAAATGTTCCTCCTATGGGTTTACCTCGGTTTTGATGCTCTAAAATCTCAAGGGGTCGCTTCCCTCTGTCGAGGTAGGCGGTATGTGCTCGAGGTTCTGGCCTCAAGGGGTGATCATGATATCCTGTTGGTGCGGAAATGCAAGGTTCCCGCATTGTTTGTTGCCCTCGAGGAATGCGATGGCTTTCCTCATACTCCCTTTCATGGGTGTAAATGGGGTGGGCGGAGTTAGGTCGCCCTATGTAAGGAGCCATGCGCTCCGGATTTGGTCTCTCTGTTCTGATGATAGGTAAAGAAGGGACGCCATATCCACGTTGCCCCTCCAAATGGACGGTGTGCCTGTCTAGCGCTTCATCGCGCGGTGGCCACTCATGCCTAACTTCAAGAGGTGATTCTCTATTTATGTCAAGGTCTACATGTAAGGCATCTTCCCGAAAGGGGCTGCTTTGAATAGGCATACCCCATCGAGGATTCCGAATTGGATTCTTTTGTAGGTTAGACCTATAAGGCGGTATGACCAAATCCTCAGGACTGAAGTGAAGGCGACTTGTGCCTGCTTTTTGTGTACCTTCCGGAGCTTCTGCCCTTGATTGGGCTTGACTGCGGGTGTACACCATTGCGGTGCTTCTATGCTATCTAAATAAGTTTTTATCTCGTTTATGATTTTTTTTTTTTTGTCTACACTAAGCAGAATTAAGCACACACATTCACAAAATCGTGATTATCTCTTTTAAGGATTAAATGGTGTGTCCTAAACTGGTTTAGTGCATTTTGATGTTTTGTTTTGTTTTTGTAGGTTTTGAAGATCGTTTAAATGCATTATGACGGCTCATATAACTCCCAAAATGGTAGCCCCTTCAATATACCAACCAGGCCGATATACCAACCTCTCTATATACCCGCCCTTACGAGAGGGAGACTATAGGTACGTGAGAGCAGAAGGTACGTGGTACATAGGCGGTACGGAAGGGGGATTGTCCTGTTAATGGCACCTACCATAGAAGACTTATCCTCGCGCGCATGGGAATCACCCCAGCGACACTCGGTCTGTCTTCGTCAGGATTTACGCCTAACAATAGTTGACAATCGGGAAATGGATGCAAATCAAGCCAAGGTGGTGATGAAATCCACCAATGGTCTTGATCAAGGGCCGGGGTCTTACGACCAGCTCCTTGGTTTAAAATTGTTTCGTGATGTGTGTGGGATTCGTTTTATTCAACAAAAATGAAACAAGCATACATGACTTTTCTTATGCAATGCAGGACAAGATGAAAACAATCAAAGGAACAGAAACAGAAACAAAAAAATATAACAGAGATCATGAAAATCCCTACCTCTTCTCTGCCTGCTCCTGTTGTCTCTGAATTTCTGCTCTGAAAATCTACAGGCAGGAATTCGTCCCTCTGGGAGACGAATTGCAGAACAGAATTCGTCCCTCCCAGAGACGAATTTGAATTCGTCCCAGGGTCAGACGAATTGCAGAAAAGAATTCGTCCCTGTCAGAGACGAATAGCAGTCTGCAACAAAAAAAATGTACCTGTCAAGCACAAACACAAAACTTTGATCAGTTTCTGTGATTTTAAAAACCAGGGAACAGGGTCCCACCGTGATCGCCACTGAAAGCACGAGATTTCGGGCAAAGGAAACACTAATTATGCAATGTAAGACGAAATGTAACGCTTTAACCTTATGCACCAAAACAAAGGAAAGAGACAATTTGGAAAGGAGAGAAAAGATGTAAAGAAATCACAGCCCTCTTTATTCAAATATCTTATCCTCGGTTACATAGACGTCTCCTCCCTTTTTAGGGGCTAGGAGCGTTAAATTTGTCTTTGTTACAATGTGTGACTTAGTCTTCCTCCTTCCGCGTGCCCACGATTGCAATGGGCGGGCCAAGATGATGCCGTCGCTGATGTCGATGAGTTCTTAACCTCCGCTGCTTCTCCTGCGAACAAAGAAACAACCAAGATGTCAGTAGCATCTGCCGCAAATGAAAAGTGTTTGTTCTCTAAAACTAACGAAATATGCATGTAAACATTTGCCTGAAACAGTGAATACAGTGAGTCCAAATGGCTTCAAAACTTGACAGAAGATAAGAAAAGTTACGAGAAGGCCACTGCCACTGAGACAGCTGGCCAATCTACCTTCAACTGGAATTCGTCCCTGGGCAGGACGAATTCTGACTGCAATTCGTCCCTGGGTGGGACGAATTCTTCTGTGTTGAAGAAACCGACCTGCTGCTGCTCCAATGTCGGATCCCGAGACCTGCAAAATGCCTGCAAATAGGGGGGTTATGTAATTGGGGCCATTTTGGGATGACCCAGATGGTCGGATTCTCCCAATTTGGCCTCCACCCTCGGGAATTTGACCTCGACACCTGCAAGTCAGCGAAACAACAAAGCAACACAAAACATACTAGAATCGACCAAAAGTTACAAAATTGCAGCTATGGGTTAATCAAACCTAATAACACAAAATGCAATCTGAAAAGTAATCTAAAATGCTCTAAAACTTAAAATAGGACTTGGGAGGTGCGGGGGTGCCCAAGTGGGCCTCCCACCGTTGGCACTTGATTTTGGAGCCAATCCACCGGGGATGGGCCCAAAACCTCTTAGGATTGGGGGTCGGCGAATTGGTTGGTTCGGGTGTCCATGTGTTGGATTTGGGTCGGGTTCGAGCTTCCAAAGGCCACCCAACAACCTCCCTTGCAAAAGAGATTGGTGGATGTGGGAAGGTGAACCAAAAGGGATGCAAGTGGGTCTTCAACTCGGAAGCACTTCGTTGCTTGAAAACTCCTTCAACCTTGTCTATTTTGGGTGAGAAAAGTCCCACCTTTTATAGACCCAAGGGGTCTCTTTTGGGAGGGAAGCACAAATGCCATGTGTTGGTCATAGGCGCCATGTGGCAGTCTTGTCTTCCCATGAGGGAGGGGAGTCCTCCATTGACTTGAGCTTTGATAAATGCCTTTTGTGACAGTCTTCTAACGGCCCCTCTGTCCACCTACACACGCGTGCAAGGCAGGAGTCATTAACTGACTGTTCTGGGCTGCCACTTGGCACCATTTGTCTTTTTGCCCGTTAAGCTTAGAATTCGTCCCACCCAGGGACGGATTCAGAATTCGTCTTGGGGTGGGACGGATTCTATTTTGAATTCGTCCCTGGGTGAGACGAATACTGGGCAAAGTGTCCAAGTGTGCCAAATTGCTTCTTGACCTTACAAAATTGCTATGAAAGTGGTTAAGACCACTGTTTAACCTCTGAGGGCTGCCCTGGGGGCTGTGTTTGTCAAAGCGATCAGTGTTTGCAGTCACATAATCGGATTGGTGCTGTTTTGGTGTCTACACTCCCTACATCAAAGATATTCCATCATCTAGATTAGGCAACTTCGTAGGCTTTGGTCTTGTCTATCAATCCATTTCTAATGATCCTCAATCCTTCAAATAAGTAACTGGTATTAAAGAATGGGATGATGCCATGGAAAATTATTTCTCTTCCTTAATCAAAAATAAAACTTGGGATTTAGTTCCCCTACCTAAAGGAAGGAAACTAGTTCACTGTAAATGGATTTATAGAGCAAAATATGGACCTAATGGAGAAATTGACAAACACAAAGCTTGCATGGTAGCCAAAGGTTTCTATCAAACTTAAGGATTTGATTATTCTAAAACTTTTGCACCAATTTCCAAAATGGATTCTTTTAGATTGGTTCTTTCTCTAGCTGCTTCCCAAAAGTGTTGTCTTTCAAATGGATGTAAAAGGTTCTTTCTTACATGGGGACTTAAAGGAAGAGATATTCATGGAACAACTTGCTAGTTTCAATAAAGACTCCTACATTTTTTATAGGTTAAGGAAGTCTCTCTATGGCCTCAAACAAGTTCCTAGATCTTGGTATGAAAAAATGGACTCCTTCCTTCTTTTCTCAGGTTTTTATCATTGTGAGTCTAATGCCACAGTCTACATTTGGAGAGATAAAGAAAAAATAACCATACTTGTTCTCTATGTTGATGACCTACTACTCATTGGTAGTAACATCGCTCACATTCAGACTATCAATGACTCCCTTTCTAAAAAAATTGAAATGGTAGATCTAGGTTTAGCTCATTACTTCCTTGGGATTCAAATAAATTAAACAAATGCAGGAATTTCATTATGTCAACAAAAATACACTCTAGACCTTCTTCAAAGGTTTAATATGATATATTGTAAACCATCTCCTACACCTTTTTAATTTGGAGCCACTCTAAGTACTTCCTGCACATCCCCTCTATGTGATGCAACTTTTTATCATCAACTTGTAGGGAGTCTGTTATACCTTACTCATACTCGCCCAGATATCTCTTACAATATTGGCTTACTATCCAAATTATCACATCAACCTCATTTCAGTCATTGGAAAGCAACAAAAATAATCCTCCACTACTTGCAAGGAACTCCTCACTTTGGGCTCTTATATGAAGGAAAATCCATGGATATCATTGGTTACACGGATTCTTATTGGGCACGTTTAGTAAAAGACATATGTTCAACTTTTGGCTATATATTTTGTCTTGGTTTTTCACCAATTGCTTGGTTATGCAAAAAATAATAGGCAGTAGCTTTATCATCTATAGAGGCAGAATACAGGGTACCAATTTTGGCTAGTTAGGAATCTCTTTGGCTTCATCAGATGCTAAGATAATTTGGTTTTTCCT
This sequence comes from Wollemia nobilis, assembly GCA_028583015.1. Taxonomy (NCBI): domain Eukaryota; kingdom Viridiplantae; phylum Streptophyta; class Pinopsida; order Araucariales; family Araucariaceae; genus Wollemia; species Wollemia nobilis. The sequence goes on from JAQPPZ010001683.1 coordinate 4,346,474, forward strand.
ATGACAAACATATTACTCTTTGGTGTGACAATCAGAGCACAATTCAAATTATACTAAATCCAGTTGAACATCAACGCACCATGAATATTTAAATTCACATGCACTTCGTTCGGTAGCATATTCAGAGAGGGGAAATATACTTGGACTATAATCCCATAGAACATTAAATTGTAGATATCTTCACCAAGTCATTTCCTTCTCCATGTTACATTTAGTTGCAAGAGAAACTTGGGGATAGAGGTATTTTACCTCTCATTTCTTCTTATTGTTGTATTATTTAGAGGATGGCTTTTTCCCATGTGGTTTTTTTATCATATATCCTAAAGTATAAATTCTTCATGAGTACCTAATCAAGCCAAGTTTCCAGAACTCATTATTTTTTTATGAGGAAAATCTTCACCATCCAAAGACATGCCTCTATCTTTATTTTTCTAATATATGGTTTTTCCCAAGGGGTTTTTTCACCATCTATATATTGTAAATGAGTACCTAATCAGGCCCTGTTGTTGAGACTCATACCTTTTATTTTAATGAGGATAATATTTGCAAACCAAAGACATACCTCTTTTTTTTTTGATATATGGTTTTTTCCCATGTGGTTTTACCATCTCATCAAAAAAAGGGATCATTGTACATGAGTACCTCATCAGGCCTTGTTGTCGGGACTCATTTGTATCATTCACCCCTAGTATCACTTAAGGGGGGTGTTAGAATAAGTAATTATTCTCTTAAGTTATACTAGGATAGACATACTTGAGTTTCCACTCCTACATGAGTCAGGTTAACTCTCAGTATAGTCTAGATCAGATTTGATGAGTTGTAATCCAACGACTCTCGATGATCAACTTTGCTATTTATACAAAGTTGATCCATGGAATAAATCAATTAGTTCTATTTTTCTTCTCAAATATTGTGATGCTTTGTAGTTCTAATCTTATGAAATTCAAACAGATACAACTCCTCACTTTCCTCATGGGGAATATCTACAACTATAAATCCACATTCTTTGTCATTTCTATCACTAAGCTTTTTTCTCAAATGATATATTTGCTAAGGATCTGCTAGAATCTTTACTAGAAAACAAGACATATGGACCACCTAGACCATAAAATATTCTATATTGGAACACATCATAGACACTATCCTTAATGGCCATGAGTAGTGGCTTTTTGGTATCAAATCTATCATAGGACTTCAATTCCTTGGTTTTGATGTCACTTAGCTAAACTAGTTAAGGAATAGGCTCCATGTGCACAAAGTTCCTAGTATCATGTTGTATGTATGGTGCCACAAATATTCCACTCACAAGGTGGAAAACCCACACCAAAATAGCTAATAGGGTGAAAAATATCACTAATCTTAGCCTAGCATATGCAAGAATGACCTCCATCAAGGTTCCCTAGAAACCCATATTGCCTTAAAATTTAGAGATCAACTATCTAGGAAAAAACCTCACAATACAAATTATATTTTGAAGGAATAAATGGGAGAACTGAAGCCATCTATTTTTAAGAAGGATTGATTTTGGGATACAATCCAAAATCTAGTTTAAAATTAGATCTGAGAAAAAAGTAAATAGACCCATGGCTCTAATACTATGTTAAAAAATGTAAACTATATTTCATATGTAGACTATATTTCATTCATCATTTGCAATGCATTTAAAAAAAACATTCAATTGCATGATTTGGTAAACAATATACTAATTAACAATTTAAGAATTTTACCAAATAATTGATTAACACACTATTTAGAGCTACCCGTAGTTTTAAAACTCAAAAAACTTGTGATTTAAAATGCTATGCAAGGTTTTTTTTTTTAAATACTTTGGACAAGTTATTTGTTGAATTGTGTCTGGAAAATTACTAGAATCACATGAGTAGAGACAACCCACAAGTTTTAAAATTTTTTAATTAATAAAAAATAATTTTATTAATTAATTATTTCTTTAAACTATAATTTATTTTAACTAGGTTGAAAGGTCAAATTTTAATTTTATTTGGGTCCAAGGTTGAAACCCTATGTGTGGGGATGTGTGTTAATTCTCTATTGATAATTTTAACTCTTAATTGGAATAATAATGCTTAGCCGTAAGCGCTATGGGTTTGTTGTACTAATAAAAAAATAATGACATACATTAGTTTAAATAGTAAAACTTGTTTGATAAATACATATTTTTATTAATAGAAATAGATTTTTATATATTTATTAATATATTTTGAGGTATTTATTTTTATGAAAATAATAATAATTTTATTAAAAATGAATTTCAAGTTAATTAAGCAAAGTAGTTTTTATTAAAAATGAATTTTAAGTTAATTAAGCAAAGTAGTTTTTACAATTGATACTATGTATGAACATTACATACATTAGACCACTTAGACTATTTTAAATGTGGTATGTATTATCTATATCCGTTTTATTCAAGCCTTGAATTTCTTATCCAGAGCACCCACACATTACCCAAGCCTTCAAGCCTTCAACATTAGGTTAGGTCCACTCAAGTTGTATCTTACAAATTTATTGAACTTTCAATTTTGAATGTATGTATTGATGAAATATAAGCTATAAACATGTTGAATAGTTTGAGAAAGTTGAATGTCCTTACAATAAAATTAAACTCACAAGTGGGAGAATGGTTTTGAAAATAGCTTCTAATGGTATTATTGCCTACTATAATAATAAAATTATATTATTTTGAATTAAAGATAAAAAAATTAAATATTTATATGTTCAGCCCTATTTAATATAAAAGGTAAATTTGAAGTTTGTTAAATACTGCTTTACATTTTAAAATATAATTTTTATGTTGTATTTGTCATTTGTATTATATTTTTTTGATTAGGTAATAATTTTTATGTTGTATTTGTCATTTGTATTATATTTTCTTTATTAGGTAAAAGTAGGGGTTTTGATAGGATCCCTAAACCATAGTACATATGAAACAAGAAAATCCATAATAGAAACTAAGACTTTCATGATAAATACCATGACCCAAGAAGAGTATAATATGCAAGAGAAGGTATCTCCAAACAAAAATACAAAAAAGGAGATAACCAAACAAACAAAATCAATAGGAAGGACATTAAAAATCAGAAAAAATAATTGCAATTCCCTAGTCCCAAAGCCCAATGGTACTGTCGAATCCAATTGCTTCTTAAAAAAATCTTGAATATTGTTAACAAAACCAATAACCACTTGCATCAATCCCAACAATACCCAAAGGAAACCACTTTTATCCCCTGCCCCATCAATCCATAGAAGGTGGTGATGCTATCAAGTTAGTATATTTCATAAGATCACATGCATATGCCAATACAATTAAAAGGGTCCATGAACCACCTAAACAGTGGAATAATAGAAAACACCTAACACAACTACTCCCTTGTGATTAGATGACTGGCCAGGAAGGGGTTAAGTATGAAAAAATATAATTTCTTCTCTAATCCTTAGAAAAATAAAGTCCACCACCTATTTGTGGTCATCTAAAATCAAATTTTTAAGGTTCTAGGGGAATTTGGATGTCCACACCATAATACCTTGCTGAGTTAGTTCACAATTAGATCCATCACTTTATTCCCTTCATATAAAATGTGTTGCACTTGTACCTTAGATCTTGAGGTAAGGATTCTAACAACTTATTCAATAATATTGATAATATTCCAGTTTGGTGGGCTTGAAGATTTTACAAGAGAATAATATTGAGAGAGTCCCCATCCAAAACTATTTTTTGGAAGCCCAAAAATTTGATCAACAAAATACCTTGGAGCAACACCCTAGCTTCTCCAAAATGAGAAGTCTAAATTGATAAGAATTCAAAAAAATCCCTAATCAGTTCTCCTTTATTTTTTTTAAGAATACCTTACACTTCATGTTCCCATTAGAAGCACCATAAAAATTTAGCTTAATCAAAAACCTAGGAGGACGGGCCCATTTCACTATACTTATCAATGATGCTAGAGGAATCTGTAGACTGATTATTCTGAGGGAAGTCAAGTTTATTTTCCATCAAGGCTTCCTCATGGAGCCCTCCATCCAAATCAAGGAAACAAGAAGATACATTTTCCATAGTCGCTCCAATAGCTTTCAAGAAAACTGACTCTGGATATCTCTTGGTATTCTTAAAGGCTCTTTGGTTTTGCTCCCACCAAATGCTCCAAAAAAAATAAAGGAGAAGGAAGTTCTAGAACTTAATCAGTCAGGGAGATTTAAAGAGAGTAGCCCATTGAAGATAAAATTTTGTAATTGTCAACGGAGAAACCCACTAAACCCCTAAGAATAGAAAGATGTGGTTCAACACTTCAGTGGAGAAGGGGCAGTGAAAGAATAGGTGCTGGTAGGACTCATCAAAATTTTCACACAAATAACACCTATTAGGGAGAAACATTCCTCTCTTGCATAGGTTCTCAATGGTGAGGTATCTATTTTTAATAGCCAACCAATATCACCTTTGGATTCAAACATATAGACTCTACTCAATAGATTCCACAGTGAAGGTTTAGATTTAATAAACATATAAGTTGACTTGACTAAGAAGGAGCCATCACTTTCACCTTTCCACATCAAGGTATCCTCTGACTCCTACATTTTCAAGACCTAAATTCTAAGGATATTGGATATGGTGTTCCAAGCTTCTACTTCCTTTTTGCTACAATTAGATAAGGGAACTATTTTCCACCATCTAATTCCCTTTGTGATTGAAATAAAGTACAACATCCTAGACCATCCTAGTCTCCATGTGAGAGCCTCGTAGGAGCAAGGTTGGCCTTTTGAATCAACGGGTAGTCAAAGATCCACATATCCTACTAACCATCGAGACCCAAGAGTAAGATCTTATCTATAATAAATCACACTTTTCCAAAAACTGTAGTCCTCTAAGGGGAGGGAATCGTCTAGTATACCCTCTGATGGTGCAACTATTTTTCCAAAATTATTTGAACCCAATCATATTTTTGATTCTTTAGGATCTTCCAACCATATTTTAAAATCAAGGCTTCATTTATTAGTAGGAGGTTGCGCAACCTTAAACCTTAATTTTTATTTCTTGTGTAGGTTTGATTCCAAGAAACTAAGTGGAACTTCTCATGGGCTTGAGGTCCCATCCACATAATGGTTTTTTGAATCCGTTATAATTTGGACAAATTTTTCAAGGGTAAATTTAAGAATAGACATAAAATACACTTGTATACTTTACAAAATAGTTTTGACCAAAATAATTTTACCCTTGACTAAGAAGTGCACTTTTCAAACTAGCAAGTCACCTTTTCATCCTTTCAATCATTGTGTCCCAAAAGCACTCTTTCATTCTTCCCAGAAATAAAGGCAGCTTCAAGTATGATGAAGGACATTCACAACTTTGTAGCCAACTATATCTGTCATTTATATTATCTTGAATTAAAAAGATAAAATAAATTAAATATTTATAAGTTGAACCATATTAAATATAAAATATTAATTTTGAAGTTTATTTTTTGGAATTTACATGGTGGAATCGGTAGCCCACCACAAATCTGGATAGGCTGTTTGAATTTTATGGCTGCCATAGTATTTTGCGTTGTTTGCCCCAAAATTTACCACACAAATATTCATGCAGTTTACCCCTATAACCACCATGCCACAATAATTTTAAACCTTTTACACCACTGAAAGCACTAGGAAAGGGACATGCGTTCAGTCCAATGAGGCCCAATATTTAAACCTTAGACCTCTGCCCCATTTATGGTAATCTGAAGTTTATTAAACACTACTTTATATTTTAAAATATTTTTTTTATGTTATTTTTACCATTTAAAATATAACTGTCATTCAGTGCTGTATAAGAGTGCGAAGATGCTCCACATCCATATGAAATTTCTCCACTTAAAATTTGAAATATGGAGTCAAAAATTAAAATAAACTGTGCACTTATCAACAATTGAAAATTCATCTAAACTATGTTGTTGAGAAAAGAGAACCTTGTTATGGGTTTTCCAAATATTAAAGAGCACAATGATGTGAAGAATATTCCACACTTCTAACAAGGGCAAGAAAAAATCTAATGGGTTGCCAAGCAAAGCATGATGCCAGGTGAATGAACTGGCCATATGAGGCCGAAAGAATGACTCAAGCCAATCCTAGGCTATTCGAGCTTTCTTGCACTACCAAAAAATATGAATGGGATCCTATGGAGAACCGTAAAAATAGCAGAAAGGATTATCTATTTCAAGATATTTTAATATTTGTCCAAAAGGAAGACCATAGGATAATAAGCTCCAAAAAAATAAAGCATGTTTGGGTTCAATATCTCCTACCCAAGCCATTTTAAATCTTAGAATCCAACAAGTTTGAGTGGAAAGAAGATCCCACCGCTCATTGAGTATTTGAACTATAGGGACATTGGGAGTAAGCCAAGCATACCCTAACTTAGGTTTCTAAGTAAGAAGTGGGTTTTATTAAACCATCCCCAATTAGACAACCAAAGGCTTTTGAGAATTTCTATAGATCATGGGCCAAAGAGAAAAAATGATACAATCCAAAACAGTATCATAAGTATTCATATCACCTGGCCGTAGACCAAACAATCTCTTGAAATCATCCCATGGGATCCAATCCCTAGAATATCTTGAAAAAAATCTTCCACTGTTGAAATCCCTTTCCTGAAGAACCGTTGAGCATGAATCAATTTTATGGAAGCAAGAGGGGAACCTTGAAAAGTAATAAAAATGTGACCGCCAAATATTATAAGTGGAAATAGAAGCACCTTTCTGATGCCCATCCCCTTGCCAACACAACCAAGGCTTAATTTTATCCCAAGCCCTCCATGTTCTATTAATGACAAAAGAGCCTTGAATTATAATTAGAATAGGAGTAACTAGGAGGGATTGAAAATTCATGCCTTTCCAAGCCTTCCTACCAAGAGGCGAACCGGTGGAAATGCAGTTTTGAATTAGGACTTTCCAAGCTTCAGAACCACTTAAGGCTCGAAGAATCCATTTAGAAGATAAATCAAAACCTTATCTTTGATAATCATGGAGTCCCATACCTCCTGATTTTTTGGGAATACAACAAATATCCTAGGCAACTCGATGAAACCCTTGTTTATGTGATGAGTTAGCCCAAAGAAAATCCCTTAAAAGCTTTTTAAAAATTTTATAGCAGGTTTGAGAAGGGACCCAACATGATGAATAATATACATGAGTAATAGCAATGATTTTGGAACACACCTAAAACTTACCAGCTAGAGTAGGTTTTTTAGTGATCCAAAAGGAAAATTTTTCTCTACTTTTTGTAAAACATAATTGCACAAGATATTAGGGGAACTCTGGAAAACAAATGGGATGCCAAGGAATTTAAAATCTCCCCTAGTTGGATCCAATGCCACTCGAAGCTTTCAAGCTAGCTTGGAAGGTCCAAAGAGGATTGCCTATAGCATGAGGTCTTCCTCTATTGAATGGTAGATCATGATGCTTTGCAAAAAATATCCAGGCAATCTAATAAAAATATAGACATGCAACACACCACCACCACCTAAAAAATATCCAGGCAATCTAATAAAAACTTAGACACGCAACACACCACCACCACCCACCCTATTATTCAAATTTAGTTTTTTTTAATAAGAACCCAAAATGGGGGCAAAATGAAGGTAAAACTCCCTTTAGCTCAAACTTACAAAAACTATACATTTATATAGAGCTAAATGAAAGACAATTTGAATGACAACCAAAAATATATCAATTTAAATATTAGAAAAAACTATCCATATACATTTATATTAATACAATTCAAAAGTAATTTATAGAAATAAAATTTAGAAAATATTATTGTTTTTTTTAAATATTAAAATATTTTAACTTTTATTATTTTATTTTGATGATAATATATATTTTTTAAAGATAAAAGGATAAAGTCTTATTAAAATATTTTTCTATTTTAATATGTTGTATACTTAATATATGGTTATTCAATTATATAAATATAACACTATACACCCTATAAATGTTTACCCAACTATATGAAGACACATGTTTACTAATATATAATTATCAAATCATATTCCAATTACGGTGTATAATCTTAACCCTAACCCGCATCTCACTCAAACCTTAAACTTTTATACAAAGTTCTAAAGTATGAAACATTAAACCATTCAAATTTAAGGGTAAAATAAATACCTATTACATACACTCTATTATTAAACAAAGTTTTATTTTTATATGAAAATAAATTCAAATAGAATATAGTTATGTTGAGACGAGTCTATAATACAATTTACCTTCTAAATTATAGCAAACATAATTTTTTAATTGGATATATGGAATTGAAAAGGGTTTTGAATTGTAATACAAGGTGAACAAATATTGTGGTATTATAACTTGAAAATTATGCATTATCTCTTTTCAAGGTTCATTCTTAGTTGGAAAACATTATTATCAATTATTATTTTTAATAATTATAATTGATATAATTTTTTAAATTTTCTATATGGGATTGAAACAGCCCTAACCCATATTACATGATGAATACGTGGTGTTATTACAACCTAGAAACTATTTATGTATTGCTTACCAATATTTAAACTTGGGTATCATTAAAAGTTGAGTAATTTTTTTTGATTGGTTGAAAATGGGGTTTTAAAGAATCTTTGAACCTTTTACAAATGGATCACAACAAAAGAGATTATCTCTTGAATACTATCTCCTGGATATAAACAAGGAATAGCTAAAACAAGAAGACAACCTTTGTAGGAGCAACTACTAAGGAGATCTAAAATTTGAAATTGTTCTTCCACCTAAATAGAGAAAATAAACATGAAACAAAAATGAAACTTGCACCAATAAAGAAAAAAAGTCGAGTAATTTAATTGATTGAAATGAAACTTGCACAAGAAAGAGAAAAAGTTAAGTAATTTAATCGATTGAAATAATTCAATATTTATTGCTAACATATTATTAATAATAATTTTTAATATTAAAATTTTAAATTTGTAGGTCTTGGGAATATGCTTGAAGGAAAAATAAAATGTGTGGGATGACTAAATACAAAGAGTCCCAAACAGGTTCGAGCTTCTTTGACAAAAGATAAAATGTAATGACATAAAGAGTGCACATGAAAGCCATACTAATATGAAGAGAAAGAGACACATGAATTAATGTAAGTTCAAACTATAATGAGTAAAGAAAAAATGGAAGAACAAACAAATAAGGCATATGAGAGTTGAGTTGAGTAAGATGGAGAGGAAGAGACAAGTGAAAGAATGCACTTGTTCAAGCTATAATGATAGAATATCAAATAGAAGAACAAGGAATGAAGGTGTGTGACAATCACATTGAGCAAGATAAAGCAGAAGATACACGTGAATGCCTAGAAGTTTGATCTACAATAACAAATACCAAATAGAAGAGCAAATAAAGAGGTACATGAGATCCAAATTGGGTAAGATGAAGAGAAAAAATGCATAAAATACTATAAATTTTATATAGAATGATAAGAAACCAAAAGAAAGAACTAAGAAGGATGGCATGTAAGAGTTGAGGTAAGAAGATAAGACACATAGAAGGCTACAATTTTGAGTTACAATGAAAAATAATCAACTAAAATAACAAAAAAGGAGAATGTAGGAGAGTCAAGTAAGATGAAAAGGAAGAGGTCATAAATTTTTGCAAGTTTAAATTGTTATTTTAAAATACTAAAAGAAAGAATAGAGAAATAAGTCCTCTAAGAGTCAATCTCAGCTAAATTAAGGGAAGAGGTACATGAAAGGCTACAAGTTTAAGCTACAATGATAGAAGACCACATAGAAGAACAAAGAAAGAGGATCCATGAAGGTTTAAAATAAAAATGATATAAATTATAAATATACATCAATATAGATATATCCTTTAATGAATATATAAACATGAGTTTTATTTTAATATTATTTTATTTATATTTTATTTTGAACTTAAAATTTATATAGATTTTCATATTATTTAATTTAAATTTATCTTTTTTAAATTTATATTTTTCATCAATATCAATACTTATTCAAATGAGCCCATCGTTACAATGTAAAATTAAATAGTATAATATACATATTATTTTTTAATAATCCATGTGTGTACTCTACTAAAGGCCACTTGAGCCATAATTTTCCTTTTTACATTGTTGTCTAGTAAATTAAATCATATATAGGTTATCTTTTGTCTTTCTATGAAAATATTTTTTATCTTCATCAAATTTTTATGATTATGCAATCGACTCCTTAACATTACTTTTATTAAGAGATAAATTTAATGTAGCTTATTTTCTTGTAAAATTTTAAAATTTTCCAAGACAAATATTAATGTTATGATTGAATAAATTATTTGCTATTTTTATTTTATTTTAATTTGAGTAAAGTAGGGTTTCCTCAGCGTCCCAAGGAATATGAAAGTAGAATATTTCCAACCTATAGACTTAGAGCACCTATCTAGGATCTCTGCTAGATGGGCTAGCAACAATGAGTTTTATGGATTATAATTGTAGATAAATCTATGGAACTAACTTCATGTGTTATCATTCAATATAAAGTGTATTAAGGACCTTGCAAAATTAAATGTTTGACACCTCCCTATAGGACTAGTTTAGCCACTTGTCCATCTAGATATTGGTGCCATTCACAAAGGAAGTTGAAGAGATAATTCCTAAAATAATTCTAAAACTATATCCTATTAAGTTAGAATCTAAAGCATTTCACCTTCCAACTATTTTATAATTGTATACAAATTTTGTATAAAACGTTGTAGAAAGTTCTTTCTTTTTCTTGGATTCTCTTGGTCATTCTTAGTTCCTCTACCATAGCTCATGCTTTTGTTTTCCCTTTTCTTCTTCTTTAGACATAGATTTTTCATATTGCCTTAGTATAATAGAATGCCTTTCACTCTATAGTATCACACCCTTGTATTAAAATATTGTATAATTTCTTAATAAATGAGCCTTATATTGTCAAGCATATTTTTCATTTGCATCATCATCCACCATAATTGTGCTTATAATTTTTTATGAGGTATATTCATTCATTATTCCAAAGAGGAAACATAATTGCACCTTACTATTTTTTACACAACCTTTAAGTATAAATTTTAGGTGCCATAAGATAGTTCTAAGAGTTGTCCTCCATGCAACCATATCCTGGGACCTATTATTATGGTAAAGTGATATTAGATCTTGATTGATTATTTATTTCATTCATTCATTCTTATTATTTGCAATTATCCTTTTATAGAATAAAACATTACACTAAGATCCATTATTATATGTCTATTCATATATATGTGTGGTGTAAGAAGCATGGTGTCACACCAAGTTCTATGTTTGAGTAACCTAAAGCACATCATATTGATAAGAAAATATAAAAAGTAGAAAAATTATAACACAACCAAATAATAAATAAGATATTAAGAAACTTATTCACATTGTTTTGAAATCTCATGATGAATATGAGATCCCCATTTACAACTGCTAACAATGTGCCTTTCTAGAACTACAAACCTCCAAAGGTGCAAACCAACATTGATATTCATATATTATTTAAATGGATCAATAACAAATATTTTGACACTTGGATTAACCTTTGCAACTTAAATTATAAGGCAATTTAAAAAATTAGAGCAATAAGTTGAAGGACAATTCTAGATTATGTTATATTAGAGGAACAAGATCAATTTCTTTATGGTAAGATAATATTTGATGATGTAATAATTGTAAAATATGTCATACATTTTTTTTTATCCATGAAATAAATAGGTATGCTTTTCAAACTAGATATTAACAAAGCATATGATAGGATTTGGTAAAGTTCTCTATATATTCTCGTAAAATTAAGTTTTGATCAAGGTATGTATATATAAATTACATATTGTTCCAACAATCCAAAATATTATATTTTGGTCAATGGAACCCTATATAGATAGTTTGTACCATTGTGTGGACTTTGTAAGGGTGAACAAATATATTTTTATCTCTTCGGTATTCATGCTCAAGCACTAGAAATAGTTATCTCAAAGGAAAATATGGAAGGCAACATCAAAGGCGTTTTAGTTTTAATAAATTATTCCTTTGAATATAATATCAAATTGGTTGATGACGCATGTATTTTAGGTCATTCTTTATTCAATGGCATTGTGTAATTTAAGTCAATATTGTCATGCATGAGAAGTCTACTAGATAATTGCTTAATATGAGAAAATCTAGGATTTTGTTTTATCAAGTTAACTTGATTTATAAAATATTATTATGGATATATTAGATTTTTAAAGTTGAAAAAATACCACAAACATATCTAAGCATTTTATTGCATAATAAAAGAAATAATTATAAAATTTATGACTTGATATTGGATAGGACAAAATCTTGTGTGGATAGATAGAAAGGTAAGTTCCTAACCATGGATGGAATACTACAACTCATATCTCAAGGATATACTACAATCTATAAATAAATGTATGGCATCATTTTCATGATTAACAATAGGTATATAACATCCATAGTTGATTCAATTTTGATAGATTTTCTTTAGAAATGATATGAGAAAATTTTAATATTCCTCTTTACAAATACGATGGTTTTTATAGTGATGCATGTGATAGAATAGAATCCTCCTATGGATGACCTTCTCATGCAATACAAATTTTCTATCTATCTATGATCTCAAGATGTATGATAATCACATGTTTAATTTCCAAGGTTCAAGATGACAAGACAAGTATCAAGTCTACTATGAGATGATAAAGTCTAATATGATAATATCTTATGATGAAATATTTGAAATCCATGTATGACAACTTCCTATGATGACACACGTTATGTCCTTGTATGACACCATTTAACTATTCATATGAAAATTTAATGCTCAATTTTATGGAAAAGATAATGTTCAACTATACACAAAGGTAATGTTCAATTGTATGCCACAGCTAACGTTCAACTGCACGACAAGGACAATGTTCAACTATACGATAAGAATTTAATTATTGGTTGAATAGAAAATATTTCCTAATTAAACAATGTATTAATTTTGAATGACATGTTTTCCTCTTCATCAAAAAGACTCTTCTTACTTAATTCCCTCTTGTGAATGGTAATCACATGGTCACTATCAATTCATCGACACTATTCCTTTATGGTCTTAATTTGATGTCCAATCTCCTATAAAAAATCTTTCCCTCTATTGCTTTGTTTCTATTACAACTATTTACATATCTTGTAGTCCTACATGCATAAAAATTCATAGTATTCTATCAAAATAATATCACTTATCTGTAGAGTAGAAATAATGGTGCACCTAGCAAAGGGAAATGAAATGCACCTATTTATTTAAGCACTACAAAAAGACATTTACGTAAGCATGATGACAAATAAGTGAAAGAAAATGAGGGGTTCTCTCTGTATTAATCTATTTGCCAAATGCATGGTTATAAAATGTCCCCTTCAGGGCTCTTAATTGATACAATCTATCACAATGTTCAAAGGATATAATCCTTTCATAAACTCAAGGTGCACTTTCTGTGTCTTCCTCACACTCACGAATTGAAGAGCGGGTTTTGATACCACTACAATGATATATCCTTATATGAACTTGTATCTACTTCCTTACGTGCTAAGATACCCGTATCTACACACATAAATTAGATTGGTTAATAGCATGGCCAAATTATTATAAAATCATAAATATGCATGCAATATTGAATATAAAAGGTGAAATAGGTGGTGCAAAACTATTCCAAATTGTACCAAAACTTAATATAATGCATATTATATACTTTAGAAATTATCTATGCAGAAATAGAAAGAAAATTATATGCAGAATCTATGGTTGTCCTTGGGTGTTCCAATTGGGACTATTAGCATGAAAAACCTAATAGAGGGTATAAAACTACTCCAAATTTCACCAAATTCTAGTATGATACACATAAAATAATTTAGAAATGATCTATTCTAAAATTGAACCAAAATTTTGTGTAAATTCATGGCCATCCCTGGGTGTTCCAATTGGTACTATTAACCATACCAGGTGGGGACAACCACCAAAATTTGTGGTTTTTACCACCAATTCCTCTGGGATCTAGTTCAAACTACTCCTAGGGGTGTTTTCATCAAATTTTGTGATCTAATTAATAGAAATAGGTGGTTTTTGGAATGGATTTACATATTTGGGATCACTTGCAAACCTCCTTCGATGGATGGATATTTCAAGGGGAAATACGAGGGTCAAAGGGAGAGTGAATCTTGGTAACACTTCATTGAAAAATATTGCAAAGACCTCTCTTTAAATTGGGTGGAATGAATCCAATTTATAGCCCAATAGGACCACAAGGTCAAATGGGAAATTTGGGGTATGAAAGGTAGGTTCCACCACTTGTTAAAACCCTTGCCATGCGTTGGGTGGAAGAGGCCTCCAATTTGTAGGTTGTGATGGCTTTGACAGGCCCTCAATCTGTCATAAATCATTGGGTGGGATAAATGGTAGAATTTTATTGTCATTTGTCCCACCCTTGAATTTTTGAGGGGCCTAGACCATGGCCATCCCACCCAGGGATGGTTGCTAGTGGCCATCCTTAGGTGGGACAGCCATGAACTGTGGTCATCCTAAGGTGGGATGACCATGTCTACATGGACTAAAACTTCCCAAAAGTGGGGTAAACCTTCCAAAATTTTTTTTAGGACCACTATTTAACCCTCGAGGGTTGCTCAAGGGGGCAATATGATGTTGATAAGAGTGTGTCATTGTAGTCTAATCATATTGATGCAATTTTAGTTTCTACATATGCCCCTTTTTGATATGCATTGTGTGAAATAGAGCATGGAGCAAAAATAGAAGACTAAACTATCAAATGATTAAGGTTATTCAGTAACCTAACCAACTATATATACCTCCATCATGGAAGGAGCAAACATTCTTAGAATCCTTGCTTTTAACAAATTTGAAGGATTTGATTTTGGTATACCTTTCAGCCACACTACAATGGCAGTATTTGGGGCTTAGGGTATACTTGGTCTTGGTTCCTTATTTGGCTTATAAACATTTTTTGGGATACGTGTCCCAAGGATTCAAGGAGATCAAGTCTTTGTTTTTTTTAAATGGTGTTGAATTATATGTCCCAGTGTAGGCTTGAAATTTATCTTTTGCAATGATTCTTTTGAATGTATGCAAGTTGCACTTTTGAGTGTTTGAGTGTTGATTTTGATTATGAATTCATTAATTATGACTACCCCTCAATAAATGAGCCCATAAGGTAATGAACAGTGATGAAAGTGATGATTCACTTGACCAATATAACTTTATTAGGGTTCCTTCATTTTTACCCATTGTAAAATTTATCAATTTTATTAGGATTTTGATGGTTTTGTTGATATTTCATGGAAGAAAGAAAAGGAATGCCTCATTTTCATGGAGTGGTCTGAACACAATGGCCTTATTGGAGATTGAAGTAGAGAATTTTCAATTCATCCATGAATAATTTTTGTTCCATATTGATCCTTTGTAAATTTTATTAGTTTTGACCTATTTTTGGTGGTTTTTAGGCCATTTGATTTGTTTTGTCTTCTATTTTTTTTGTGCTTTTTGATGGTATTTTATGGAAGAAAGAAAATGAATACCTCATTCTTGTGGAGCAGTCTAACTACAATGGAATTATTAGGGATTTAAGAAAATACATTTCATTTTGACGATGAATAATTTGGTTCAAGTAGCCTTATGGTAATTTATTCATCTTGTCGGATTGCATGGAGTGCAAGTCGCTACAACCACCAAGTGTATAGGGTAAATAACTAGGTATGAGATGCACTTGAAATTTTATTTTATTTGATTTTTTTGTTAATTTTATGATTTTTGAATATTTTGAACTTGTAGATATGCTTAATTGTCCTTTATGAAGCTCCTTGTGGTGAGCAAATCTGTGCATTTATGTCTGCTTCTTGGTTTGTTGATGCATTTATAGATGCAATATCATGGATGCATGTATTGTAATATTATGTTGGTTTATGATATGTACATGTGTGTATGCATAGTAAAATGGATGATTTGTTAATCCATATGATGAATTATAAATACTATTTGACACAATAGATGCTAGCACCATAGACTGTATAAAGTTCATCGCTTCATTTTAACGTTATCATAAGACTATGTAATGGATTGCGAAAATGTAAATTTAAAAACCTGTGATAAAATGTATGGAATGGAATGCATAGTAATATATTATAGAATATCCTTGAGGTTTTCATGATACTCAAACACTCTAGTGAACTAGTCAAAAGTTGTATATTAACCATGCAAGACTTTTTGGCAAGGTATAAATCTGCTAGGATGAACAAGATATTCAATATCCTTGTGTGTGCATGTGAGTTCATTGTTATGATAACACATAAAGTTACCCCAGTACCAAATAAAATTTATGCAACCCATTTGTATTTAAGATCACCCTGTGAGTATCATTATACCGAGTTTTGTACGTAGTTGTATTAGACCATAGGTAATACAGGCTACCAAAAGCTAGCTCATCCACAAGAAAATATTAGTTTGTAAAAAATAAGATTGCTAATGTGATAGACATATCATCAAGTGTAAGGATACCACCATTTCTAGGCAGGCTTGACGTCACCCAACCTGTAATGAGGATCACCTTATGGTTGTCAAATACTGAGAATTCCAGGGATTCAAGTTCAGTACTCCCTTATTTTCTTTTATTTTTGAATTACTCTAGGGATTTGCTCATTTTTGTTTTTGTGAGCAAGGGATTTTGGTAGTGGTGAGAACCACTATTTATTTTACTTTTTTCTTTTGTTAGTGGTGAAAACCACTTTTTATTTTGGGGATTTTTTCTTTTGTTAGTGGTAAAAACCACTGTTTATTTTTCTTTTGCTCTTGTATTTGTTGCTTCTTTGGATACTTGCCCAAATTTGGCATGGGGTAAGGGATTTTGATTGCTTTGGGTAGGGATGAACTTGTCCTTTTGTTAATTATTAGAATTTTTGAACCATGAACATAGGGGGATGAGCAAGGTAAACTTTTTGCTTTTCTTGTGCAAAACTGGGATTTATTAGTGTGAGAATATGTTGGGATTATGACGTATACAAGGTACAATAAAAGCAAGACTATACCTTCTAAAAATTAGGATAAATTTTTACAAAATCTAAAAAGAAAACTAGAGACAATTGAGTGACCAAAAATCCTAAAGACACCTTATAACAAATGACTAGGTGAAGGGAAACACACACAAATACGAAAGGTGGGGAATGTGTATGGAAATGGTAAATATAATGTGGACGGGTGTGAATAATGACTTCTAACAAAGTTTATTTTGAAGGATGGCTAGTATACAGACCTGGTGCTAGACATGTATGATCAAATCTAGAATGCAAAATGCAATGATGGGTATGCTTAATGCAAGTGATTGTATAATGCAACAATATGAAATGTAATGTAATATTTTTGTATTTTTGTTATTTTAATGATGTTTTTAGATTTTGATATATACACACACACACACACACACACACACACACACACACACACACACACACACACACACACATATATATATATATATATATATATATATATATATATATATATATATATAATATATATTTATATATATACATATGACCAATGGGCTTAGTGGATGCCATTGGGGATTTTTGGGTGACCAAAGGGTTTAAGGGTACCTTTGGGGCTTTTTGGGTGAACAAAGGATTTATAGACATCTTTGGGGCTTTTTGGGTGACCAAAGGGTTTATGGATACCTTTGGGGCTTTTTGGTTGACCAAAGGGCTTATGGGTACCGTTGGAGCATTTTGGGTGACCAAAGGGTATATAGATACCTTTAGGGCTTTTTGGGTGACCAAAGGGTATATAGGTACCTTTGGAGCTTTTTAGGTGACCAAAGGGTTTATAGATACCTTTGGGGATTTTTGATTGACCAAAGGGTTTATGGGTACCTTTGGATATTTTTGGATGACCAAAGGGTTTATAGGTACCTTTGGGACTTTTTGGGTGACCAAAGGATTTATAGATACCTTTGGAGCTTTTTGGATGACCAAAGGATTTATAGATACCTTTGGAGCTTTTTGGGTGACCAAAGGATTTATGGGTACCTTTGGGGCTTTTTGGGTGACCAAAGGGTTTATAGGTACCTTTGGGGATTTTTGGATGACCAAAGGGTTTATGGATACCTTTAAAGCTATTTGGGTGACCAAAGGGTTTGTAGGTACCTTTGGGGATTTTTGGTGATCAAAGTATTTATAAATACCTTTGGAGCTTTTTAGGTGACCAAAGGATTTATAGGTACCTTTGGGATTTTTTGGGTGACCAAAGGGTTTATGGATACCTTTAGGGATTTTTGGGTGACCAAAGGATTTATAGATACCTTTGGGGATTTTTGGGTGACCAAAGGATTTATGGGTACATTTGGAGATTTTTGGGTGACCAAAGGGTTTATAGGTACCTTTGGGGATTTTTGGGTGACCAAAGGGTTTATGGATACCCATGGGGATTTTTGGGTGACCAAAGGGTGTAAGGGTACATTTGGGACTTTTAGGGTGACCAACGGATTTATAGATACCTTTGGGGATTTTTGGGTGACCAAAGGGTTTGTAGATACCTTTGGGGATTTTTGGGTGACCAAAGGGTTTATGGGTACCTTTGGAGATTTTTGGGTGACCAAAGGGTATATAGATACCTTTGGGACTTTTTGGATGAACAAAGGGTATGTAGGTACCTTTGGAAATATTTGGGTGACCAAAGGGTTTATAGATACCTTTGGGGATTTTTGGGTGACCAAAGGGTTTATGGGTACGTTTGGAGTTTTTTGGGTGACCAAAGGGTTTATAGGTACCTTTGGGGATTTTTGGGTGACCAAAGGATTTATATATACCTTTGAATATTTTTTGATGACCAAAGGATTTATAGATACCTTTGGGGAATTTTGGGTGACGAAAGGATTTATGGGTACCTTTGGGGATTTTTGGGTGACCAAAGGGTTTATAGGTATCTTTGGGTCTTTTTGGATGACCAAAGAGTTTATAGATACCTTTGGAGCTTTTTGGGTGACCAAAGGGTTTGTAGGTACCTTTGGGGTTTTTTGGTGACCAAAGGATTTATAGATACCTTTGGAGCTTTTTGGGTGACCAAAGGATTTATAGGTACCTTTGGGGCTTTTTGGGTGACCAAAGGATTTATGGATACCTTTGGGGTTTTTTTTTTGTGACCAAAGGATTTATAGATACCTTTAGAGCTTTTGGGTTACCAAAGGATTTATGGTACCTTTGGAGCATTTTGGGTGACCAAAGGGTTTATAGGTACCTTTGGGGATTTTTGGGTGACCAAAGAATTTATGGATACCTATGGGGATTTTTTGGTGACCAAAGGGTTTATGGATACCTTTGGGGCTTTTTGGTAAGATCTATGGAAATCATATTAATTGATGGATGATATCCATTGGATGGGCGATTGGATCTATTAATAAAAGGTTATCGCAAGACTTATGGGGGTGGTTGCAGTGGAGGTGGAATGACTGGAGGTGGTTGATGTGGAAGGGGTAAGCTTACTCCTTGAGTGGAAAAAGTTATCGCCAAATGGGATGTTGCAATGGGATCAAACATAGATAGAAATATTATTCGTCATCCAATGGGATGACCTATTTATGTTACTCATCTAAAATAGGGGAGTTAATAGGTGCTACATCGTAATACAATTCATCATCAATTGTCCATTCATAAGGGGAACCTTGATCCTCTTCCTCATTAACATATGGAAGAGTATGCGAACCTTCACCTTCTTCATAGGATTGGGTGAAATCATGAGATATCCCTTGATCTATCATATTTACAAGAAAATAATCCCCCAAATAGTGGACATGATTAGGATTAGCGTAAGGATCATGTGCAAGCTCATCCCTATAGTTCAAACCTAGGTCCTCTAAAATTTCTATGAGGATGTTAAGATGCATAGGTTTGTTATATCCTAAACCATATTTATCATATGGTAATTGATATTGTAGATATAAAAGGAACGTGAGTAACTTGTTTGTACAACCCCAAACCATAGCCATGCCAATGGCAATGATGGAGATATTGCATGGTATAGTCATGATTAGAAATATAATTGATGTCCTCAGAAAAGGGTTCTTCATCCTCTTATTTTTGAGGAAATTATTATTTGCCATATTCAATACCCCCATATATGAAGTTCATTTTATTGGGAGGTATACCTAGAGGTACGATGGTGCCTATGGTAATATGAGGTTGTCCCATATTCTATATTATATCAATGACTCGAACTGTTGTAATATTCCTCACTAGGTACTCTCCTAAACCCGTAGTAGCCAAATGGACTGTGACATAGGATGGTGAAGATGGAGGAGATGGAAGCAAGGCTTGAGATGACTCAATGCTTACCTCATGAGGTGGTTCCTTGTCTACTAGACTAGGAATCTCTTCCATGGAAATGGTAGAGATGATTGGAGGAATATTTTCAATAAGCCTCTTTGACATGTTCCTCTATGGAGGATTTTATAATTATGAAGGTATATCCTAAAGGTGCTAATGATGATGATGGTATAGAAGAAGATGGTAATGGATCAATGGAAGGTGATGATGAAGGAGTTGGATCTTGAATGGATGTATTTGATTGGAAGTCCACATGAGTTGATGGCATGGTTGACTCGAGGATATGCTGCATTGAGTTGCAGTATTTAAAGGGCTCAAGGTCTGTGGAGACAATATGTACTTCCCCTTTGTGAGTGTATTTTAAACATTGGTGAGCTATTAATTGCATGCGCTTCATGTCCATAATCCAAGGTATACCCAACAAGATATTATAATACATTTCACCCTCTAGGATGTGACACAACGTTGGTATGGTTTTGCATCCCACATGAATAGGTAAGACTATAGTGCCAACCGTTGAGCATAGAGTATCGTTGAATGCTCTGAGGGTATATGTGGATACAAAAATGTGGGATGCTAGAAGACCTAGATGTTGGAGAGTATTTTTGGTGATGATATTGCTTGAAGAACCAGTGTCAATTAGAACTCTTTTGTAAGGTGTTCCATTTACACATGCAATTATGTGTAAGGGAGGATCAACCACATCATTTGATATTGGTTTGAGTTAATGTTCATGAAATGTGATTACTGGCTCTTTACACTGCTGAATATTCCCTATGAAATTGATAAAGGAGTTAGACTTTTGGAGCTATAGTTAAATCAACCTAAGGATCTCCATAAGAGCTTCTCTATGAGGTGGAGACTATTGGATAAGCTCATAGATAGAGAGTCAGGCTAATGTTGTTCGCAAGCTTTGATAAATCTTACTCTTTATGGTGACCACTAGATGAGGTGGAAGACTTTGCACTAGAGGTTGTGGAAGCTATGACATGGAGGGAATATCGTTTGAAGTTGCAGGTGGTGCAAATTGATTTGAATAACACCTATTCCTTGTAATTATGCTAACCATCCCGATGAACCCTTATTGAGGGGGTGTCATATGGACCTCATTTACCTATTTTGCTTTATTTTCCTGCACCTCATGAGTGGGAAATGGGTCTTTAAAGACATCCATTTGTTGATTATTTGTCACAAGAGAGTTATCAACTTGAAGTTCATTCCTCTCAATCATGTCTTGTACTAGGTTTTTGAATTCGTAGCACATTTGCAAATCATGCCCATTCTGCCTATGGTACCTACAATATAGGTATTCATGACATTCCATAGACTTTTGTTTACCCGTACTCGGATATATATGTTGGATCTCAGGTAGAGTAATTTCTTTGGTCACACATAAATGATCAAATAGAGAATCCATAGACTCAATGAAAGGTATAAATTGTTTCTTAGGAAAACATTACTAGTTTTACCCTTGATTCATCTGAGTGTTGTTATTGTAACTTGTAGGAGGAGGTTGGGCCTGATAGTTTACCTTTTGAGGTGGTTTTGGTTGCACAACCCTAGAATGCTAATGGAAAATAGATTAAATACTTCTAAATTTAGCTGTGCCAATTTTTTGTGTGTTCTTATTCCACTCCTTTTTACGAGGTTTTGTGATTTTCCCCTCTTAAATTTTAATTTCTTTGGTTGTTCTTGCCTACGCTAGAGCATCTTAAAGAGTTTGGTATTGTTGGAGTTTTAGAAATAATGAAATTGGCTTTAAAAAAATCTTGGAAAACATGCAAGTCAATTCAGATACTAGTAGTAGGTATGGTTGCTTAGTGAGAAGCGTTCGCCACCTGTTACCATAATCTATGATTGACTCATTGTCATACTGCTTCAACCCCATGAGGTCTATCAAAGTCATCTTTCACTTAGTGTTAAAGGCAAAAATTCCAAGAATGCATCCATAAATTATTTAAAGCTATGGACATTGTGCCTTGGGAGTTGATTGTACCACTCTACGACTAGGCCAAAGAGGGTAATCATAAATGTTCTTAGAAGTAAGGCACCATTATCTTGGATATTGAAGCATTGGTTCATGAACCTAGTGACATTCTCCTATGCATATTCCTCTCCTTTGAATTTATCCAACTTGGGCAATTTGAAATTATCTGGTTATGGAGAGGAAGACATTGATGGGTGAAGCGATTGACTATGAAGCTGGTGCAAAGTAGGATTTTGAAGCTCAGACCCAACGGTCTTGTTTTCTATTGTTTCCATATGCTCAAGAAATGCTTTATACACATCAGAGGATTTGATCTCCTCTTCTTTAATTTGGTCCCATGAGGAGGGCAAGAAATATCAAGAATATACATGATGGTTGATTGTCATCAACCATACCTCCATAAGGTGCTTCTAGGTATTCCTCTTTTGGTTCCAAATCATCATAGGTTTCGTAATGTGTTTCCTGCATTGGCCTACAAGGAGATAAAAACACCTGTGAAAGGTGATCTATGAGTACTTGGGGTATGGAACTTGTTGCATAATATCTCTTAGAACAACTCATGGGTTTGTTGTTTAATCCTTTGTTTTTCTAATTGATGCTAGTGATCCAAAAATTGTTTATCTAACTAAAGCTAATTTTTTTTTAGCGAAAAACCCATTTAGGATCTGCCTTGGTCTGAGAGACCATGAACAGGGGATTCTACACCATCAAATTCACCCAGGGTTCGCACCCGACCCTGCTCATTCCAATATTAACAATTAGATTTTGGAAACCCAATTCAAATTTTTGGTAGGGTGGAGATTTGAACCAGGGGCCTCCCTTGGAGGATTACCCTCTCCTCTCCAACTCACCTACAACACCTGGGTCTAACTGAAGCTAATTAAATTGAGCTTGGTAGTCAGCATATATTTTAACAACTTGGTTTATTTGATCAACCGTGTGAGGTCTATTAGACCTAGCACTATTACCATGATGCCTATCTTATTTAGGAGGATTTTAAAGGTCAACTATGAGCTTTGTTCGATCGAGAGAGGTCGCATTCACTTGAGGCTCAATCCTAAATAGACGTTATTTATACTTAGCTGGAACATAAGCACATTGTTCTTACATGAGTATCATATTCATCTTATTATTTATATTGTTGAAACCTATTAGGGTGATTTAAGGATGTATTATGATCATTTGGCCCTGCCCATGGTGAATAGTCTTGATATTACACGTAGGTGTGTGAGGTAGAGTGAGTAGGCATGCAGATGCATGGTATTTATCTATTTGTTTGTGCCTCAATGCATGGTTGCTATTATTGATAGAAGGCATATGAAGTGTCTATATCTGGAAAGTATGTTCCCTGATTAGGACCAAGACCTGTAGGGGTCCCTTGTAGGTCAGGTTCTTGATTTGATATTCTAGGACTTGAGTGAGTAGGAGGCTACCAAGGATTTATAATCATATCCTTAGGGTCAAATAGGAGATGATCTATGTCTCCTAGCCTACTCTCCATAGAATCAACCCTTGAATGGGTTTATCTCTTTTAAAGATTTATGTGTTCCTAAAACTATTTGGTGTGTTTTTGATTTGATGTTTGCAAAGAGATATATTTTCATGTGTTTGAATATTGTTGATGTAATTATCAATTTATTAAAAGGATTTCACCTGTATACTCATAGCTCAATAATCGATAATGAAGTTCAATCATGTAAACCAATAAAAGTATGGAGATGAAGCCCATACCCAATCAAGGAGCATAGGTCCTACCAATCCTCACTATAATGTCCCCATTCTTGGTCACTTTAGCACTATGGTTGACCTTGGCTCTCTTGGAGTTCATCAAACATGTCAGAGGGGATTTATGATGATGGCATTGAGCTCAGGTGGTCTAGAGGACCCCAATGATACTTTTCAAGGTTGTATCCAGCTTCTAGTTTGTTCTCCAAGATTCTTGTAGAGAGCATCTATTTATAGTAAGTCACCCAATCAGGTCTGTTCATCATTATTCATCATCGGTATCACTCTTATGTAGTCGGTTTTCGATTCTGATGCTTTTTGATTGTTTTCGTAATTTGGGTGTTAATACGAGCTATATTCAATTATTTTCTTCTAATGTTGTCATTTTAATTAAATAATTTAATGGGTGCCTAAGTGTTATAGCTCGTTGGGAAGGGAATTAAAAGTTTTAAATCATAGATGCTTTATTTTGGAGCCTTGCACATCAGATATCTATATTTTTAATTAAAAATGATTTTTTTTGGAGCAAAAAGGAGTTTTAATTATAAAGTGACTTTATAAGGTGACTTTATGTTTTATTCCACATTGAGCCCATAGGAGGCAACTTCTCGATGAGGATTATATTTATTTTATTGCTTTCTCTCATATTGATATGCTTGGATATATTTTATTTGGCTTCTCTTGGAGAGAAAACTTGCAAGGCATTTTGCAAGGGTTTGAGCTTGTTTGGAGATGAAATCCTCCGACAGGAACATCATATTTAGAGTTGAAAGATACTCTTAGGGTGATTTTGAGCATCTTCAGTATAGAGGGTGCATAGAGATTCATTGTTTTCAGAAATCAGTGGGTTTTTGGAGGTGATCATGGTATTATTTGTTGATATTATATTATATTCTCTCCAACATAGGCCGTAGCATTATGGACATCTATATTTCAGAGTTTGTGGCATATTTAGTGAGGGTTTGATATTACAGGGTTTGCACAGTCACTTTCTATGTGTAGCGATCATATTGAGGAGAGTTTCCCAAGATTTAGTGTTCAGATTGTGGTATTTTAGGTTGGTCGCACAACTCCAACACTTCGCCAAACCTGTGCTTGCCTGGTGTGGGTTTAGATAATTCAGACTCATACATTTTGGTTAGTTTGTTGTGTAGCAGGGGCACCCAACTCCATTATATCATTTTGTATCAATTTCATGGTGGAGAAAGCGACATAATTGAAGATATCAATGGAAATCAAATTTTGGGTTGCTGATAACCAGTGTTATTTTTTGTCAACTTCAAAAAATTGTATCTTCTGGGTATGATCGTAACTTGATATTTTATTTGGTAGAAGTTTAGATAAAGGTGTTATCTTGTTATTTCCAAGTTTATAGAATTTTTATTCTATTTGTTTAAAAGTTTTTCAAGTGCAAAGTTAGGGGTTTTGAAACTGTTAAAACTCATAAAATACAAGAAAATCAGAAAAATACGAAAAAAACCCAAAAATAGTGCAAGTCATCAAAACTCAGTTTGGGTAGGGTCATTACACTCACCCATATTGACCGTGGGTAGTGATACACCCTACGAAGAGGAATGCATGCTATTTTCCATGGCTAAGATAGTTCTTAGAGCTGGCTTTGGCCAAAATATATGGTTTGTATCATGCGAGCCAACATATGGAGATGAAGCTCACCATTGTTGGTCTCTATTAGTGGTTGGGGATGAAGTTCCAACTCACTAATGTTAAAATGTAACATGATGTGTGTGGCTACTTTTATACTTAAAAAAAGTAAAAAAAAACAACACTCAATGATACTTCACTAAATACAAAATAATGTTTCACTTTCAGAAGTATTTAACAAATGATGGAACCTACAAAATGCTTACCCTATATGGTAACCTAACCGTTAGGTAGGTCGCAAGCAATCAAACCACAAAAATGCATGCTTAAGATATTATTTTCCTATTTTTATTTTATTTTTGTTGTTTTTAATAAAAAAAAAAATCTACTCTTCAAAAAATAAGGAAAAGATATAAAAAACTAAATTTAATCTTATTTGAATAGTAATAATGCAAAGGAAAGTTCTAGATACTCATCTTGAAAGCCTAAGATGTTGTTGTTTCTATCAATTTGAGCTGCAAGCCCCCTATTTTATGGCCATACTAGGGTGGTATGGTTGAAAATTTGGGGGCCATCCTTGGATGGGATGATAGTTGTGGCCATCCCTTGGTGGGATGGCTGTTGTGGCCATCCATGGGTGTTACAATTTGGAAATCGAAGGTCATTTTAGGCCAGAATGGTCAAAACCTGCAACATTTCAACGACAAAAAAAAATTTAAAACTTACAAAAATTAAATGGGATAGGGATCCCACCATGATAACCATTGTAGAGTGAAAAAAAATGGTGCACCTAGAAAAATGAAAATGCACCTATTTATTTAAGCACTAGAAAAAGACATTTACATAAGCATGATGACAAATAAGTGAAATAAAATGGGGGGTTATCTTTGTATTAATCTATTTTCCAAATGTACAATTACAAAACATACCCTTGAGGGCTCTTAATTTATACATTCCATTATAATATTCGAAGTATCTAATCCTTTCATAAACTCAAGGTGTGCTTTCAGTCTCTTGCACTCACGAATTGAAGAGTGGGTTTTGATACCACTGCGATGATCTATCATTATTTGAACTTGTAGCTCCTTCCTCGTGCACTGAGATACCTATATCTACACACAAAGAAATAAAATTGGTTAATAGCATGGGCAGATTAATATGAAATCATAAATATGCATGCAATATTGAATATAAAATGTGAAATAGGTGGTGCAAAACTATTCCAAATTGTACCAAAACTTAATATAAAGCATATTATCTTCTTTAGAAATTATCTATGTAGAAAAAAAAATGAATTTTTATGTATAATACATGGTCATCCCTAGGTGTTCTAATTGGGATAGTTAGCATGAAAAACCTAATAGAGAGTCCAAAACTACTCAAATTTCACCAAATTCTATTATGATGCATATAAACTAATCTAGAAATGATTTATGCTAAAATTTATCCAAAATTATTTGCAAATTCATGGTCATCATTGGGTTTTACAATTGGGACTGTTAACCGTCCTAGGTGGGGATGGCCACCATACTTGGTGGTTTTTGCCACTAATTCCTCTAGGATCTGGTTCAAACTACTCCTAGGGGTGTTGTCCTGAAACTTATTGATATAATTCATAAAAATGGGTGGGTTTTAGAATGGCTTTGAATATTTGGGATAACTTGCAAACCTCCTTCAATGGATGGAGATTTCAAGGGCAAATATGTGGGTGAAAAGGCGAGTGAATCTCGACAGCACTTCATGGCAAAATATTGCAAAGACCTTTCTTTAATTGGGTGGAATCACTCCAAATTATATCCCAAGAGGGCCACATGGTCAAATGGTAAAGTTGGGGCATGCAAGGTAGGTGCCACAACTTATCAAAACCCTTGCCATGCATTGGGTGGAAGAGACCTCCAATTTGTAGGTTGTGATGGCTTTAACAAGCCCTCAATCTATCATAAATAATTGGGTGGGATAAATGGTAAAATTTGATTACCATTTATACGAACCTTGACTTTTTGAAGGACCTAGACCATGGTCATCCCATCCAGGGATGGTTGTTGGTGGCCATCCCTAGGTGGGACGACCATGAACTATGGTCATCCTAGGGTGGGATGACCATGGCTACATGGCCCAAAACTTACCAAAAGTGTGGTAAACCTTTCCAAAAGTGGTTAGGACCACTATATAACCCTCGAGGGTTTCCCAAGGGGGAAATATGATGTTAATAAGAGTGCATAATTATAGTCTATTCAGATTGATATAATTTTAGTGTCTACAACATCCATTATTTTTACATAGTCTAGAACTAGAAAAAATTGCAATTTTATTCAAAAACTTGTGCATAGTTGTTGGCAATTTGAGTTATTTTATGTTGTCATTGATGTCACATGAATCATTTGTCATATGGATCACATTGATTCTTGATGGGCAAATGATATATTGGAAAACATGGATAAAATTAGGGTTTTTGTGAAAACCAAGACAGACAAAATAAAAGGTTTTATTTAAAACAATGGATTGCAGATTTGAAATGGATTTTTCTTAAAACCCAGGTTGGCCTTTCGTTTCGTCAAAAAAGGTTCCCTGATGATGGCGATATTTAATTTTAAATATTTAGTTTAGATTTTAATCATTTAAAATTTAAATTTTAATTTTAAAATTCAAATTCAAGTTAGCGCCGACGTCTAAAGAAAGAGGGAAAATAATTAATGCACCAATGTCATCGAAAATGAGGAGAAGACTATATAAAGAGGGATCCTAAGGTTCATTTGAAATTAATCTTTGCTCATGTTAATCGTTGGCTAAGCATCCGAAGAGAGCTCATGCGAAAATAATTTTGAAAAGGGAGATAGTGAATAAATCCAAGGTTGGTCGAAAGCCCAAGATGTTGTGGGAAGAGTGGTGCATTGACAATTGGATTTTTGTTAAGGTGTGTGATAACGCTTTACATCAAGGTTTGAATCTCCTTGACTACATTCGAAGGCATTGGAAGAAAAGTGCTTGAAGCACTTTTGGTTTGCATGGAATGGATGAAGGACTTAAGGCACGTCAAGCCTTTTCCTTTCGAATGAGAGGCTAGCTCTTGTGGCAACCTTAGCCATGGCTAAGGCATTCACGGTGTGTGCAAGTTGGGGGTTTGAATCCCCTTGAGGAGGTAATTATGTTTTGCTGTAATTTATTTCATTGATGCCCTAGGATAGGAGTTATAAGGTGGTTAAAGAATAATTAGTTTTTAATTAAACTTTATTTTTATAAGGGTTGTGATTATTATTTCAGAGGTGGATGAGCTGTTGACTTATTTTGATATTGATGAAATTGAAAATTAAGATTTAGGAGAAATAAGGAATTGTTATAAAATATTTTTGAGAGTCTTGTTGATTATTATTTTTGATAAGGGTTTTTATTAAAAAGGACTTTGGTGGATGTGTTTATTAAGTTGCAGTAAAAAGGTGCAAATTGAGTTATGCTTATCTTGTTATTATTATTTGAAGTCCACTAACCCTTATTGAGATTCAAAAGGAAAGTTGTGTTTAGTGTGGCAGATTTTGTGGACAACTTCTTGGCATCAAAAGGTATGGGAACATTCTCCTATTGATTGTTTATGGTGGTTGATTTCTGAAATATCATTGGAGTGAAAAATATTGATTGTGGTTTCCTTTTCAAAAGTGGTTGGTTGAATACTTCAAGGTTTTCTGGTTTGAGAGTTGTGTTTAAACCTTGTTTTATAAACATAGCCATTGAAGTCCATTGGTTGTGAAAGAACTCAAAAAGAACATGAGTATCATTGTTATGTGAGATTTGTGGTTGAGCATTATTGGAAACATTTGAGTTGGTTGATACATGGTTGGACTAGGGTTTTTGTGAGAAAGAGTAGTCCCTTGTGGTGATTGGTTGAGTTGAGTTGATTGAGACTAGTCAAGTGATTGTGTGAGTTGATTGGTCAAGTTACATGAAACAAACTATTCCATAATTCTAATTTGAGTTGAATTGAGTTGAGATTGAACTTAGAACATATTGAGTCTCTAATAATTATATTTATGCTTCTATGAGTTGATTTGAGTTGAGTTGAGTTATGATCATTGTGGATCATTATTGTCATCCATTGAAGAGGACATTGTCATTCATTGTTGAGTTCATATTTGAGCTTTGCCTTGATATATTTGTGGATGATATTTGAGTGCTACTTGAGCATGATTTATTGAGCCTTTGAGAAGGCCTTTGTGGATAGTTTTGGGACAACTTTGTGAATAGTTTTGGGACAACTTTATGGACATTTTTGGGATAGCTTTGTGGACAGTTTTGGGATAGCTTTGTGGACAACTTTGTGGACAGTTTTGGGATAGATTTTCTAGAGAAGATTTGGGTAAGTTCTTTGTGAGATTTCTAGAGAATATTTGAACAAGTTCTTGATGTTCTTGTTAGAGCAAATTTGAACAAGTTCTTGATGAGCTTGCTAGAGCAAATTTGAGCAAGTTCTTGGCGAGCTTGCTAGAGCATATTTGGACAAGTTCTTGGTGAGATTTCTAGAGTAGATTTGAACAAGTTCTTGGTGAGATTTTTGGAGCAAATTTGGACAAGTTCTATTTGAGTTTGTTATTCAATTTTGGACAAGTTCTGTGTGAGCTTGTTATTCAATTTTGGACAAGTTTTGTGTGATCTTGTTATTCAATTTTGGACAAGTTCTATGTGAGCTTGTTATTCAGATTTGGACAAGTTCTATGTGAACTTGTTATTGCCTAGCTTTGAGCAAATCAAAAAAATCATTGTATTTAATAAGGATCCTTATTTATGTGTGAAGTATTATAAGGATATTATCTAGTGGAGTACCCCACATTGGGGGAACCACATTTAATCTTGTGTCTCAATTATGTGTGGTGACTTGTGCTCTTGCTTACTACTACTAGTTGAGTTATTAATGCACACTTCTATATTTAGTTATTACAATTAAGGACATTAATTAATATTGATTTGGAAATAAAGTAAAAAGTGATCTTATATTGTTCACCCCCCTCTCAGTATAATCTTGTATTCTTCAATTGGTATTAGAGTGGGTTCCTTCGAAAAAGCTAATAGCTTAAGGGCAAATTCTACAAGAACATAGATGGCTTCATAGAATGGATCATTAACAAATAAGTCTCCATTGTTTGATGGTAACAATTATGCTTTCTGGAGCATGAGGATGAAGAAATAATTGATATCACAAGGATATGAGGTATGGTAAATGGTTGAAAAAGAGTATAGGATTGAATGTGATTCCGAGGCAGATAAGACTATTAGAAAATTGGTTGAGATCAATGCAAGAGCAATGAATTGTATTTTGAGTGGGCTTCGTGAGACAGTTTTTTCAAAGGTCATGGTATGTAATTCAGATAATGAGATGTGGAACAAGTTGTGGAATACTTATGAAGGATATTTCAAGGTACAGTTGGAAAAAATACAAAATCATAGAAAATGATTTGAGGAATTGAAAATAGAATATTTTGAAGATATTGCAAAGTTTTTACTTAGTGTTGATGAGATTAATAACACCATGAGAGGCCTAGGTTTTGAGATGAAAGAATCAGAAGTTAATCAAATTTTTTTGAGATCACTTCCCATGAAATATGATTCTAATGTTTCAAAAATATAAGAGACAATGGATATTAGCAAGCTAACAATGGAAGAATTACAACGAACTCTTATAGCTTATGAGATAAGGGTAAGTAAGCATCAGGTTCCAATAAAAGAGATTTCATTTAAGGCTTCAAAAAAAAGAGAAAGGGAAATTTTTAGAGATAGATAGAGTTCCAGATAATGATGAGGAAGCTAACTTCATAAAAAGGAATAATGACTCAAGGAATTTTAGGGATATAAGGAAAGTCAGATGCTACAAGTGTGGTGATCTTGGTCACTATGCATACAAGTGTCCACATGAATAAAACAATGATGACGAAAAATAGGGTCACAGAAGAAAAGAAGATGGAAAGCATGAGCATGAAAAATATGATAGATACAAGCAAAACAAGTATGAGAAAAAGAAAAAATTTCATAAGGAAAAGAAATCTTACTACATTGTAGAAGCAAGTGATAGCTCAGATCATAGTTATAGAGACAAATCAAATGATGAAAAGGAAGAAAATCTATTCCTAGGAATAGAAGGTCAAAGAGAAAAGTGCTTTGTTTGTGGTCAAAGAGATCACAGATCAAGATATTGCAATGGTTTCAGTGATAGTTAATATGAGATGACACATCAAGGAAACAAGTATGGTCAAAGAAATCTTGAGAGTTTGTTTACTATAGAATATTATAATGATCTTAGTGATAGTGAAGATGAAGAAGGTTTTTTCTATGGAATAAGAGAAGTAGAAGAAGAACATTCACTCCAAACATAAGAATTTAAGCAAGAGGATAATGTCTCAGTTGATCTAAAGTAAGACTTCAATGTTATCCATGAGCAACTACAAGAGGTTAAAGAGAAATTGAAAGAATTGAAATATTACTTGCAAAATTTGATTCATCACATGAATCAAAAGGTCAAGATATTTTCACTAAGAAGGAAACATGTGTTTCAAAGGCTATAGATATAGATGCCAAGTTGCTACTTGACACAAATAAAGAAAAATAGGAAGATTCCAAAGCACCAAAGGTCTCATATTTCATGTTTGGGGAATCACACTCAAAAGGAAAGGAAGTTCTAAAAGATGAAAGCAAGGAAGCACATAATATTTGTGAGGAAAGTTCCAAAGTTCCTATGGATCCAGATATTCAACTTGGATATTTTTTTAATATAGGTGAATCATGTTCAAAATAAAAAGAAATTCTTGAAGAGGAAAGAAAGGAATAAACTAAGGAAGAGGATTTAGATGTTACAAATAAGGTTCAAGGATGCAATGCACAAGTTGAAAATGATCATAAGGATAATGGTAAAGAAAGGTATGAGGAACCAAGGCATGAACAAAGGGATTTTCAAGGATATTATTTTTCTTGTAATGGATTTGGACACAAGGCTATACACTGCAGGTTCTATGGATAAAATAAGTTTGATTTTGATAGAAGAAACTTCAAAGGAAGAAGGTATGGTTTTCAGGGACATTGTTTCTCATGTAACAGGATTGGTCATAGAGATTTTTAGTGCAAAGGAAATGAGCAACATGGTTTTGGTTTTAGAGCTTCACAATTTAGAAGTCATGGTCATAATGGTCATGAAAATAGAGCTTCACAATACAGGGTTCAAGAAAGGAATGGATATGGAAATAATTTTAAGAATGAATTCAAGACATGGGCACCATCCAAAGGCTACAATATCAAGTTTTTTAATTGCAATAACTTTGGGCATATTGCAAAATGGTGTAGGACTCAATTCCAAATAGGTTCAAGGCAAGAAGGTAAAACAAGTTCAAGGCAAGAAGGTCAAACAAGTTCTAGACAAGAACATCAAGTAATTCATCAAGAGAAGGATATCAAAAAAACATGGAAGGAAGTTGATAGAGGAAAGAAACAATGTGATATGGGAGTAAAAGTACTCCCACCCTAAAATTAATCACCTCAAAAGAGAAGGTGGTGAGGGGGATATGCTTAAGAGTCATATATTTTAGCCCCATAGGTGTCCCTTTTGCCATTGATGTCAAATGCGGAGAGATTTGAGTAAGGGAGAGAGCATTGAGTTTGGGAGAGAGAATTGAGTTAGGGGGATCAGCATCCAAAGAGAGCATTGAGTTAGGGGGAGCAGCCTCGATAGATATTATTGAGTCAAGGGAGCAACTTTGATTCTCAGAGATGGTTTTTGTAGTGATTGTGGTTTTTGCTTTAGAGGTGTTTCCATCAATTAAAAAGGGGGATATTGTTGGCAATTAGAGTTATTTTATGTTGTCATTTATGTCACATGAATCATTTATGTCATATGGATCACATTGAGTTTTTATGGGCAAATGATATCTTGGAAAGCATGGATAAAATTAGGGTTTTTGTGAAAACCAAGGCAAGCAAAATAAAATATTTTATTTAAAACCATGGATGGAAAATTTGAAGTAGATTTTTCTAAAAACCCAGGTTGGCCTTTAGTTTCTTCAAAAAAGGTGCCCCGGTGATGGAGATATTTAAATTTAAATATTTAGTTTGAATTTTAATTATTTAAAATTTAAATTTTAATTTAAAAATTAAAATTAAAGTTAGCACTGATGTCTAAAGAAAGAGGGTAAATCATTAATGCACTGGCGTCATCAAAAATGACAAGAAGAATATATAAAAGGGGATCTTAAGGTTCATTTGAAATTAATATTTGCTCATGTTAATCATTGGCTAAGAATCCGAAGAGAGCTCGTGCAAAAATCATTTTGAAAAGGGAGACAGTGAATAAATCCAAGGTTGGTTGAAAGCCCAAGATATTGTGGGCAGAGTGGCGCATTGGCAATTGGATTTTTGTTAAGGTGTGTGCTAGCACTTTACATCAAGGTTAGAATATCCTTGACTTCATTCAAAGGTATTGGAAGGAAAGCGCTCGAAGAACTTTTTGTTTGCATGGAAGGGAGGAAGGACTTAAGGCATGCCATGCATTTCCTTTAGAACAAGCGACTATCTCGTGTGGCAACCTTAGCCATGGCTGAGGCATTCACGATGTGTGCAAGTTGGTGTTTCGAATCCCCTTGAGGAAGTAATTATGTTTTGCTCTAATTAATTTCGTTGATGCCCTAGGATAGGAGTTATAAGGTGGTTAAGGAATAATTAAAGTTTTTAATTAAAATTTATTTTTATAAGGGTTGTGATTATTATTTTAGAGGTGGATGAGTTGTTGACTTATTTTGATATTCATGAAATTGAAAATTAAGATTTAGGAGAAATAAGGAGTTGTTATAAAATATTTTTGAGAGCCTTGTTGATTATTATTTTTGATAAGGGTTTTTATTAAAAAGGACTTCGGTGGATGTGTTTATTAAGTTGGAGTAAAAAGGTGTAAATTGAGTTATGCTTATCTTGTGATTATTATTTGAAGTCCACTAACCCTTATTGATATTGGAAAGGAAAGTTGTGTTTAGTGTGGCAGATTTTGTGGACAACTTCTTGGCATCAAAAGGTATGGGCACATTCTCCTATTGATTGTTTATGGTGGTTGATTTCTGAAATATCATTGGAGTGAAAAGGATTGATTGTGGTTTCCTTTTCAAAAGTGGTTGGTTGAATGCTTCAAGGTTTTCTAGTTTGAGAGTTGTGTTTAAACTTTGTTTTATAAGCATAGTCATTGAAGCCCATTGGTTGTGAAAGAACTTGAAAATAACATGAGTATAATTGTTATGTGATATTTGTGGTTGAGCATTGTTGGAAACATTTGAGTTGGTTGATACATTCTTGGACTAGGGTTTTTGTGAGAAAGAGTAGTCCCTTGTGGTGATTGGTTGAGTTGAGTTGATTGAGCCTAGTCAAGTGATTGTGTGAGGTTATTGGTCAAGTTCCATGAAACAAACTATTTCATAATTTTGATTTGAGTTGAGATTGATTTGATTTGAGTTGAGTTTAGATTGAGCTTAGAACATATTGAGTCTATAACAATTCTCTTTATGATTCTATGAGTTGATTTGAGCTGAGTTAAGATCATTTTGGATAATTGTTGTCATCCATTGAAGAGGAGATTTCCATTCATTGTTGAGTTCATATTTGAGCTTTGCCTTGATATATTTGTGGATGAGATTTGAGTGCTACTTGAGCATGATTGATTGAGCCTTTGAGAAGGCCTTTGTGGACAGTTTTGGGATAACTTTGTGAATATTTTTGGGACAACTTTGTGGACAGTTTTGGGACAGCTTTGTGGACAGTTTTGGGATAGCTTTGTGGACAACTTTATGGATAGTTTTGCTAGAGTAGATTTGGGAAAGTTCTTGGTGAGCTTGCTAGAGCATATTTGAACAAGTTCTTGATGAGCTTGTTAGAGCAGATTTGAACAAGTTCTTGATGAGCTTGCTAGGGCAGATTTGAACAAGTTCTTGATGAGCTTGCTAGGGCATATTTGAACAAGTTCTTGATGAGCTTGTTAGAGCAGATTTGAACAAGTTCTTGATGAGATTGCTAGAGCATATTTGAGCAAGTTCTTGGTGAGCTTGCTAGAGAAAATTTGGGCAAGTTCTTGGTGAGCTTGCTAGAGCAGATTTGAACAAGTTCTTGGTGAGCTTGTTGGAGCAGATTTGGACAAGTTCTATGTGAGCTTGTTATTAAGTTTTGGACAAGTTCTGTGTGAGCTTGTTATTCAAATTTGGAAAAGTTATGTGTGAGCTTGTTATTCAATTTTGGACAAGTTCTATGTGAGCTTGTTATTCAGATTTGGACAAGTTTTGTGTGAACTTATTATTGCCTAGCTTTGAGCATATCAAAGAAATCATTGTATTGGATAAGGATCCTTATTTCTATGTGAAGTATTATAAGGAGATTATCTGGTGGAGTACCCCACATTGGGGGAACCATGTTAAATCTTGTGTCTCAATTGTGTGTGGTGACTTGTGCTCATGCTTACTACTACTATATGAGTTATTAATACACACTGTTATATTTGGTTATTACAATTAAGGACATTAATTGATATTGATTTGGAAAGAAAGTAAAAAGTGGTCCTATACTGTTCACCCCCCTCTCAGTATAAGCTTGTGTTCTTCAATATTCACAAGGAAAACATGATCAATCATGGGATATCACTCACTACCTCTTCTATTCCCTATGTATCTCTCTTTGACCATCCTATTGGAATGTGTCCTTTGGTATTTCTACAAAAAAACCTTCTTTCCAATCCTTTATCCACTTTTATTTTATTTTATTTATTCATGCATTCTATACCATCATTTCCAATTCCACTTCTCTTCTTTTTCCCTAGGCCATTATCTTATTTTCTTTCTAGTGTGCCATTCCTCCTTTTAATTTTCTTTATGTCCCTATGTTTGTTCCACTTCCTTTAGAGTCGCTCCTATTGCTAGTTCTTCTTTTGTTTCTTTTTATCTCCTCCTCTCCTTTATATTACTCTTCCCATTTTTTATTTCCTTAAGGGTTATTTTATAAACTAAAACAATAGTTCTAAATGGTTGAAAATTACCTTGTCTATAATGATTTTGGAAATTTGGGTGCTCCCACATCATACTTGTTGGGTAAGAGGAAATGTTTCATAAGCTTCATCTCATGAACATGAATTATTTTTCCAATATATTTTCATGTTAGCTTTGCTTTCTTCACAAGGCAATATTTTTGTCTTGTCCTTTACGTCATTTGAGAACAATACCTCCTCTTATAGAATGCACTCAAAATTATTTGCAATTTGTCCCATTCCTTCATGTCCATCCAACCACAACCAACATGTATTTTATAGGCTAATTTATCTTGGTGCCAACACCTTCTATTGGAGTGAATATTTCCTCTACAACTCTCATAAGGATGTAAATTCCAACACCTAGTTTCTACATATCCATATTTCCACACTAACTAGAACAACCAATCCTAGGATACCCTTATACTAAAATTGCTTCTCATAAATTTCAACTCACTGATTCTTGTTTGATATATATCCAAGGCAATTATTCTTTGGCCTTATTTGTGGAATTATGGGTATTTAAACAGCTTACCCCAATCTTCTCAATATGTTTCCATCATATCCCATTCTTCTCATTAACTTTGGACCATGTGCCTTTCAAAGTACCCAAACTCCTCATAGACACTAATAATAATATCCTTCACCTTAATTTGAAGTACCATTATCATTATAAACTCTATATATATGGTCTTTGTCATGGCCAATATAAAAATCAATGTCATCATGACATTATTTTTTCTATCTCTTTGTTTTTTTTATATATACAATATGAATTATCGCATCATCATCGTCATTGTCACTACTACTAGTGACTTGGCTCAACTAAATCTTCCATATGCTTATTATTTCACTTGTTTCTACCTTTTACTCCACTTGCTTCATAAATTATCTCAAAATTTCCTTTTATCCTTTCAACTTGGTCTCATAACTCTTAAGAATTGTTTATCTATATTCATGTGCACTATAGAACTATTATCCACTGTTTCTTCTTTGTCCTTCAATAGAGTTAATGTATACTTATTACCATATTTATCAATAGCATAGGTGTTCACACTACCATCATGTACTAATTTTATATCAAACTACCTTGTCATTCCCAATAAGACATGAAAAATATCTATTAGCATTACATCACATAGTATTTTATCCTTGTAAGAACCAATTTGAAAGTCTACCATACATTGTTTAGTTATCAAAATTTGATGCCATTTTTGCAACCATGAGATTTTATATGGATTTGTATTTTTAATCATCTTCAAACCAATATTTTTTACCATCTCTATAGACATTAAATTACCTATACTCCCACTATCCATAATGACCTTGCAACACTTACCTCTCGATTTATAAATGTTCTAAATAGACTCCTTATTTACATATTTTCATGCACATAGTTGTAGGTTTTAATAATACCCTCTTCATAATAAGTGACTCTCCTTATGTTGGTTTCTCCTTGTGCTTTAGTGAAATAATTCTCTCCTCATATTCTTGTATAATTTAGTTATGGGCTTTCTTTCCATGCCCGCTAGTCTGTTCTACTTGATGACACTCATATGCTCTATGTATTTCTTTTAAGAACCTATAACACTTGCTAGAAATACCATGTACTCTACCAAATACATCTCATACACTTGATAGTTCATCCTTTTATTGTATACTTTTGTGGAATTCACTTTATGAATTACTAACTTCTCCTTATTACATATGCTTCCCTCTATAACGATTTGATTTTTCTCTTCCTCTAGAATTATTTTTCTACTTTTGAGTCATCTTTTCTTCCACCTTGAGACCATATTGATATGCCTCCTCAATTTTTATAATTTGAAGTAAACCAATCTCATATTTTATGGATAATATTATTCCATTTTAGTATCTTGCCACCTCCTAATCATCTTCAATATGACCTACTCTTATGGTCAATTTATAGAACTCCTCCATATGCTCTTTCACTTCCAAATCCTTTTGCTTGATGTTTTGGAGTCTTCTAAACAATCCTATTTGGTAATCAATAGGTAAATATTTAGATGTCAACTTGGACACAAAAATTTCCCAAGTTTAGATTTTATCTTTGTCCTTTTGTTGTCTCTTGGTTTGGACATGGTTCCACCAAATTGAAGCATGTCCCTTTAGATTTATACACATAAATTTTATCCATTTTATATCCTCTATAGAACCATAATTAAAGAATATCTCCATATCTATTATTCTATATATTAACTCTTCCAAGTTTAACCTTCCACTAAAATTGGGAGTATCCATGTTTGGATTACATCCTATATTTAAGATTGCCTAAATCAATTGTTGCTCTAGTTATTCTCCTTGGTCTTCCTATTAAGCTTTTGCATGACTAATTTTTCTCCTATCCACTATCATAAATCTTCTTAATATGAATACCTCTACTTTGGGTAGTCTCAATCACATATAACATGGCGGTAATTCCTCTTATTACTTTGGGACCTCAAACCACATGGTCTTCCTCTTACTTATTGTACCATATTAATTTAGTACATATCAAAACTAGCTTTGATACCAAATGATACAGACAAGATAAGGAATTCCTCCTATGAATGACCTTCTAAATTAGCATAAATTAACTATCTATGACCTCAATATGGATAGTAATCACACTTGCAATCAACAAGGTTCAACATGAAAAGGCAAGTATCAAATATACTATAAGATAGTAGAGTCTAAGATGGAAATATTTTATGACAACACCTTTGAAGTCCTTATACAAAAGCTTCCTATGATGACACACCTTCCATCCTTGTAAAAAACCATTCAACTAACTACACAATAAGACAACACTCAATTGTGTAGAAAAGCTAATGTTTAACTATATAATAAAGGAAAAATTCAACTATATGACAAATGAAACATTCAACTGTATATAAAAGGTAACATTCAACTATACAATAGGGAATTAATTATTAGTTGAATTGTACGAAAAACACTTTAACTAGTAAATATTTCATAATAGAACAATGTATTCATTTTGAATGAAATTTTTTTCCTCTCTATAGAGAAGACTCTTTTTACTTAAATCTCTCCTATGAATGGTAATCACATGTTCATTATCAATTCATCCATACTATTCCTTCATGGTTTTTGTTTTATGTCCAATCTTCCCTCAACAACTTTACCCTCTCTTGCTTTGTTTCTCATGCAACCATTTATGGATATTGCATTCCTACACACAAAATTTCATAGTATTATATCCAAATATTATCACATATCCATAATTTATACATACAATCTAGAACAAGTAATTTTTTAAATTTTATTTAAAAATTTATGCACAATTACAAGGAAAACATGGTCAATCACAAGATATCAGCCACTATATCTTTTATTCTCTATATCTCTTTGACCACCCTGTTGGATCATCTCCTCTGGTCTTTCTGCCAAAATTCCCTCTTTGTAATCCTCTATCTATTTTTACTTTTTCTTTATTCCTGTCATCCTATCATTTCCAATTCTACTTTACTTCTTCTCTAGGTCAATATCTCCTCTTCTTCCTGACATGTCATTCCTCCTTTTAGTTTTCTCTACATCCCTATGTCTGTTCCATTTTATCTAGACTCTCTCCTCTTATTGGTTCCTCTTCTAATTTATTTTATCTCTTCCTCTCCCTCATTTTTTTTAATTCGAGAAGGGGTATTTTATAAACTACAATGATAGTTACAAGAGGTTGATAAATACCTTTCCTATAATGGTTTTTGAAATTTGGGTGCTTCCACATCATATAGATTAAGTATATGGAAGGAGTAGTATTGTGGCATGACAAGAGTTTGGCATTAGGAGAAAAAGATGGATGGAGTCAAAGATCAAGGAAATAGCTGGAAAATATGTTACTTCAAAATTATATTGGTTTTGTGGACACAATAAATTTGTTAGAAAAAAATCAACCTATATTTTTAACAATATGGAGATTCATATAAAAGAGTTTTTAATAATCAATAAATATATTATATGGTCACCCATTGAGGTGTACTGTATAAATTTTTTGTTTGATTCCCAATTAAAACCTTATACACTTATTTCTAGTTCAAAATCAAAACCATTATCTTAGTACTCTTTAGCTTATAGATGCTCAAATGTTAAACTTATATTGATGTAAGCAATTATGCCAAAATTAGAATTTCTATTATTTTTTTTTAGAGGGAGGAACCCAAGCAAATAATATAGAATTTTTAAAAGATGTTTTAAGAGTTCTATTTGTTCATTTTTATAGATGGATGTGTTGATCCAACATTTATCAAAAGATGATGGATGGTTATTCAAGTGGGCTATATGGATGTGGAGTGATAATTTTTATCTACATGTAAGCATTTCCCTTGGTAGAATATTTGGTCACCTATTTCCATCCATAATATCTTGAATATATTTTTATTAGCACTTTAAATTCCTTATAGGTGATAGTTTACAATGAAGAATTATGAACCCATGAGAGTCCCCACATAGTAGGTCCTACCAAAAGTTGCTAGACTATCAATTATATAAAATTTTGTTAATTAATTGAAAGAAGATATCTTCAGGTCTATCATCCTTTACATAATATCTAGTTGGAAACCAAGTAGTATCTTATCAAGCCTAGAATTTTATAAAGGCAAATAATTCTAGACCATAGTTGAGAAAATCTACAAAAATCCCAATTCAATTCGATTTTTACCGATTCATAGGCTAGCCGATTTTTTACCAATTTTTGCCATTTGTTTCCTAAAAAATTCTAATATGCATGAAAAAGTTTTTTTCAATGAAAATTTGCATTTTATTTGGTTTATTCAATGAAAAATGCTAATTTTTTACCGATTCTCCTCCCAATTTTCTACCAATTCTCGATTCTTTTCCATGTCGATTCTGATCCGATTATGATTTTCTCAACTATGGTCTAGACACTTCAAAGTGGCTTGGTGCTAGAGTGGTCAGGTTCATGAGTGATTGGGTGTATGAGTCACTAGATGCTTGAGTTACTCAAGGCTTGAGTGGCCAAGATTTTAAAGTGTCTAGGCTCTTTAAATAATAATATTACCAAAGCATTATAGTATCCTTGGCTAGGTTTTTAAAGCCCCAATAAAAAGCATTAGCCTACAACAAATAATGGCAAAGGAGGAAAGCTCCAAAAATATTCAATTTTAATAGAGATCATGTGTGTCATGGCCATGGGCCACCTGGACACTTCTCAACAATCTAGAACAAAGTAGTTAGACAAAAAAGTGACATCAAGTCTCATGGAACCTAAAACAATAGCAATCACCACTAATCATATGCAAAAGTAAATAAAATAATGATAACTTGATGGGAAGTGTTGAGCATACCCAAAAAGAGTCATGCCTATTGAAGAAATGTGGATGCTAAGGGTGGTGATTGGTTTTTTGATCAAAATAGTTGGTTGAGATAGATTAAGAAAGTTATACCTACTTCTTTTGAGCATTTTGATCAAGAACAAGCCTTGTATTAGGCCGAGT
Source organism: Wollemia nobilis (assembly GCA_028583015.1). NCBI lineage: Eukaryota > Viridiplantae > Streptophyta > Pinopsida > Araucariales > Araucariaceae > Wollemia > Wollemia nobilis. Next base: position 4,388,667 of record JAQPPZ010001683.1, read on the forward strand.
TGTACCTATTCTTGTTAGACCTACGATAGGTTATCTTTATAATCATTATCGAGGCTAGTATAGTAATATTTAAATAGTACAATTTACCTCATTATGAGGGTCAAAAATTTGAGTGTTTGCTTATTGTATAATATGCAATTTCATTTTGCTTCTTAATGAATCAACTTGTTTTTTTATCTTTGATAGTAATGTGTTGTTGAATTATTTCATGAATGCATGTTGTGCAGTATTTAGATATTTTTTTAAAAGCTTTGTGGGTGGTTTATTCTATTAGGCATGATTGTTTTTTGGATTATCTTTGTTGTCTACTAGAATATTAGGAACATATAACAATTACTCATTATGGTTCTACTTTATTCTATAAAATTGTATTAGTGGTTTATTCTATTAGGCCATAATTATTGTTTGGACTACCACTAAGGACTATTGAATTAGTAGAGGGCATAATATATACCTTAATCAACATTCTATAATGCTTTTCTTGGGTATTAGTCTGTTAGGCCTTGTATGTAGTCAAGTTACAATGTGACTTTGCATAGGGTGTGGTAGTGCTATTAACCAAATGTTGTTCACCTTTAAATTCGTATTTTTCTCTCTTATATCATCTAACCCTCTTTTTCTATCTTAATATTATTTTATTTCTTTAATTTTTTGCTTTGTAACAAGGATTCAACCTTCTTTGAAGGTTGGTAGGAAGAAATTTTGAGCCATCCAATCTTGGCCATGGTCTAGGGCACACATCTCACCACTAGGTAGATCACAGACCAATAATAATATATCATGGAAATATTATGTTTGCTTAATATAAGTAGAAGTTAGAAACATGTAATCATATAATTTTTTATTATTCTTTTTCTTCCACCATTTGGAGATTTTTTACAAGAAAAAAATCTATTTGATTGCTTCATTATGATTGGAAATCAATAAAATTTTAGATTAGTTATTTTAAACCTAAAAATAATTATTTATTATATGGAGGATTGGTTGTCCTAATATTTGTTAGAATTCATTTCTTTATTTGAACAACATATTGTATAAAAAATAATCTAAATTTTATATCCAACTTTGAGTTTTTATAATTATTTCTTGCAAAGTGTTTATAGGGATGATGCTCATCATGGTAGTTTTTTGGGCTATAGATAAAGATGTTTGATCCAAGGAGATCCATGACAATGTAGTTCACAAAAAAAATCTACATTTGTCCATGGTAAAATAAAAATATCCATATTTTTGTTTGTTAAAAAATAATTTTGATAGTTATCTTAAAGAATGGGAAAGGTAGTGGATGTGATTGTTTAAAAGAGCACTAAAGGGAAAATTACCCTCACCTACTTAGATCATGTGGAAATTAAATAAAAACTATATAGGGGCTAAACTACTTACATGGATAAATATTATCAATGAAAAAGGATGGAGATGTAAATTTGGATTAAGGACTATCACATTATTATTGATGATATCAATAAAATGGAAGTGGGTATATTATTAAAAATATCATTATTTTTAATGTTCATCAATTGTTGATGGACATAATATCTTGGAAATGTTAGCATGTAACTATAGATAAGGAAACAGAAGAATGGATAATTTAGCGAATCATCTTTGTCTTAAAAAAATTTAAATTTTGCAAGGTAGATATTTTATCCAAGAGATATTCCTTCTATTGAATATTTTGAGTCCCTAAATCAAAGTTGTCATTGATATCACCAAATAAAGTCATCATTAATATCAACGAATTTAGCAGGAAACGAAGGGGTCAAAAATGGTTATTTGATATCCAAGAAGCAGGTCAAATATCAAGAGAATCAGTGTAGAATATAGAAGTTAAAAAGGAGATACAATGTTTATTTTATAAATAAATATTATTTACGACATGGAATGCAGTGAGAAGGAAACAATTTATCCAAGGCATCAAAAATATATAATATTATAATAATGGTTATTATAATATTAAAGTGATATGGTGAAAACCAAAATAAAATATTTATAATTCTCATTATAATATTTTATAAAGCAAAGTGGGTTTTATAAAGTTTAAATATATATTTTATAAACCCTAAGGTTGGGTTTGGAGGAAAAGGCATTCGAAGCGCATTTAGAATCTTCGTCGACATCATGGAAGGAATTCGTAAAAGCCCTGACGTCTCCAAAGGTACAAAGCAAGCAAAATAAATACATTGCCCAAAGAAAAAAAACATTATCCTTGCTCAAATAATTAATTGGCATGCGAAAGAGATTAAGAGCTCATGAGATTTACGAAATTCATGGACAACGCAGAGTTTAAGATAGGAAGCATTGAAATCTAAAGGTACATAGGATAGTGTGACCTAGTGGTGAGTTGGGAAGCACAAAGACATTTGCAAGTGTGAGGGCCTACGTTCGAGATGTGGTGGCTGCATTGGAAGTCGTGTTGGTTAAGGCACCCAAGGTGCATGTTGTTTTTGGCAAAGCGAAAAGGGGAATGAGTCTTGAAGCACATGGTGCTTCATTTATTTCAAATGAGGATGTAGATTGTGTGGCGGTTGAGGCCGTGGCTAAGGCGCACGTTGTGGGTAAGGTTGAGGGTTCGATTCCCTCCGAAGACAAGGTAAATATTTTTGCATTAAAGTTTGTTATTTGCTAAGTTGGGAGGTATAAAGATTATTTTGTAGAAATTGTTTAGAAGGATTTGCTTAGGAAATAAGTGGTGGTAATTGAGAATTATTACTTGGAGTTATAAGAATATTTCTAGTTTTAGTTTTTAATAGTCTTAAATTGCTATATTGGTATTTTGGAGGATTAAGACTTTGTGGGTATTGTGTTAATTTGAATAAAGGGTTTTTATTATTATTGTGAGGGTGTTGATTATTAATTAACTTGGAGTGATAAGGTGTAATTTTGATATTATTTTGTGTTATGTTTTGTTGAGAAAATTTTCTTCTAACCCTTATTGAGATTGGCAAAGAAGTAATTATGAGTGTGGTAGATTTGTGAGATCAACTCCTTGTCAAGCAAAAATTTATGGGAAAATTCTTATTTAGTTGAGTTGGTTGTTTGAAAATAAAGTTTAGAATGAAAATGATTTGATTAGGGTTTCATTTTCAAAAGTGTTTGAGTCAATGCTTCAATATTTTCTAAAATTAAAAGTTGTGGTTAAAACCTTGTTTGATAAGCATTGTTGTTGAGATCATTGGTTGAGTGAAATGTTTGAGTTAATGCTTCAAGGTTTTTTTGAAATTAAGAGTTGTGGTTAAAACCTTGTGTGATAAGCATGGTCGTTGAAGTGATTTTTTATGCAAAGAACATGAACTAGGGTTTGGAAAGATCATGAGTATCATTGTTATGTGATATTTATTGTTGAGCATTGTTGGAAATATTTTGAGTTGATGATTACATGCTTGGACTAGGGTTTGTGAGAAAGAATTGTTTATTGAGTGATTGGTTGAGCAGAGTTGATTGAAGCCTAGTCAAGTGGATGTATGAAGTGATTGTTCAAGTTTCATAAAATAAACAATCCTATATTATGATTTGAGTTAAGAAAGTGATTGAGCTTTGAGTATAGAACATATTGAGTCTCTAACAATTCTCTTTATGTTTCTATGATATTGAACAAGTTATGTGTGGACTTTTTAAGTAGATTTGAGGTAAGTCTTTGAGAATAATTATGAATTAATTTTGTGTGAGCTTTTGTGTAAGCTTACAATATAGATTTGGTCAAGTCCTAGAGAGTAATTATTGAGTATATTTGGATAGGTTCTGAGTGGACCTGTTGAAAATATTTGAGCAAGTTCTAGAGAGGACTTGTAGAGCATATTTGATCAAGTTCTAGAGAGGAATTGTAGAGCATATTTGAGAAAGTTCTAGAGAGTACTTTTAGAGTAGATTTGAGCAAGTTCTAGAGAGAACTTGTGGAGAGATTAGTGTGAGCTTTTGCATAAGCTTACAAGGCAGATTTGAGATAAGTATTTGAGAAGACTTGAGAGCAGAGTTGATTGATTTGTTCAAATCTCGAGTCAAGGTTTGGGGCAGATCCAACAGAGTTGAGTCAAGTCTTGAGTTAAGGCTTGAGGATAGATATCTAAGACATATTTATGCTAGACTGTCTCAATTGTGTTTAATGTAGATTTGAGAATAGAGTTTGGTTCATATTTGAGGATAAGTTTATGCAAGACCTAGATATTGAGCAGATTTGTGGTAGATCGAATGGACTATGTTTAGTGTAAATTTGAGTGAACTTGTTGAGCAGACTTATGCTAGATCAAATGAACTGTGTTTAGTGTAATATTTGAGAAAAATGGTGCTAGATCGACTAGATTGTGTTTAGCAAAAAATTGAGACAAATATTTGGAGGTGATAGAGTAGAGAAGACAATAGTCTCTAGTGGATAGATATCTATTATCCAGGGTAGTGAGGACAAGTCTTCTAAGTGGGGATAAGAGTATTCAATGGAGAGAGATCCACAAGCTACTACAGTGGATACAGTAGTATTCTAGAGGATCACCAGCCAGAGCAAAGGATAAGGAGTTCTTCTATGGATAGATATCCATAAATCAAATTTAGAGGATCAACATATCCTTTGGAAAAAGGTCCATAAACATTGTAATTGAGAAGGATTTCCAAGAGATTGATTGAGAAAAATTTAGTGAAATATTTTCTTCATGGAGGTAGCCATATTTGGGTTAACCACGTTAAATTAGTGTCTCTATTGTGTATGGTATTTTATGCATTGCTTTGATTACTGCTATTGATACTGCTATTTATACATTATATAATATTGATATTGAAAGAAAAGTATAAAGTGTTCTTATACTGTTCACCCTCTCCTCTCAGTATAAGCTTGTGTTATTTTATTGGTATTAGAGCGGGTGCCTTCATAAGAGTTTAAAAACTTGAAGGAAAAGCTAACAAGAACATAATGGATCCTAAGGAGGTGTCCTAAACTAACTCAACACTAGTCTTTGATGCAAATGACTACATGTATTGGAGTATGATGCTGAGGATCTACCTAGTAGCTCTTGGTAATAAAGTTTGGGATGCAGTGGAATTTGGATATGATCCAACAGTCAATCCTCCTATAGATAAAGAAGGTAAGATTCTACAACACTATAATTCAAAATAAATAAATGCACTTGTGAGAGGTTTGCATAGAACAATCTATGAAATTTATGCATTGTAGAACTATAAAAGAAATGTGGGATAAATTGTAAGGTATATATGGAGATAAAAGTGTTAGAAAAAATACAAAATATCAAAGGATAATTTGAAATATTGAGAATAAATGAAGAGAAAAATATCAGTGCTTATCTAATTCAAATTTATGAGGTTTTTAATGATATGCAAGGACTTGAAATGAAGATTGATGAATATGATGTTTATGATAAAGTCTTAAGATATCTTCCAAATAGATTTAGTGAACAAGTTTATTGTATAGAAATTTCATTGGATGGTGATACTTTGACAAGGGATAAGTTTCTTGGTATGCTAACAACGTTTGAGATAAGAACAAAAGATCCTACTCCCCAGAAGGAAGCGACATTCAAAGAAATCAAGAAAACAAAGGGTAAGAAGTCAGAATAAAACAATGAGTCATATAGTGATAAAGAAGCTAATTATGGTAGAAGAGATAAAGGTTCCAAAAGACCCATAGATCTAAGATCTGTTAAGTGTTTCAATTGTGAAAATTTTAGATATTTTGCAACAAATTCTAAAGAACCAAAGAACAACAATGGTAAATAAAAATAAGATCACAGGTACATGGGGTCAAAAATATGTAGGTAGGATAAGCATCAGAATAAAAGCAAGGATGGACAAAGTAGACAAGGGAAGAAGTTATTTCAAAGACAAAAGAGGAGTTACTATGTGGATAATGCAATTAAGTACTAAAGTGATAGTGATGATAGTGTTTCAGAAAATGATAGAGATGAAGTTCTGTTTATGATTAAAGAAAAAGAACCAGTTAAGAAAACTCTAGTTATTCTCAAGTTTTTTAGATGTGGTAACTTTGGACATAATGAAGATTAGTGTACAAGGGATTGTTATATTTTTAGTGATGATGAGTATGATAATGCACTTGAAGGACCAGATGAAAATATTCTAATGGCATTAGAGGAAGAAGTGAGTGATCCTATATAAGACAAGCCTAAAGAGAGTAATGATGTGGAAAAAGGTAAAAAAATAGAGGATTATTTAAAAGAGAATGGTTATGATCTCAAGGAAGAACTCATCTATGACCTTGACATGGTAAATAAGGTAAGGGAGCAACACTCTAAACTCAAAATTTAGTTTCAATAATATGATGAAGAAAGAAGATTGCTTATAGAGGATTTATAAAAATCAAAGGCTAAAGCAAAGAAGTTCAAAGATAAGTTAGAAGCAAAGATCTTAAGAATGTGAGAAGTTAGCACAAGAAGTGGCACTACTAAAAGAAGATTTAGAGGACTCCAAGATCATGATGATGGGATTTAAAAACAACTCAAAGAACTTGGATAAGTTCATCATGACACAAAAAGCCTACATCAAGAAAAACATGTCTTGGATTTGAACAGGTTCAAAAGAAATGAGAAGGAGAGTCAAATTCAAGTTTTGGAGGAGAAGAAACCTCAGATGAAGATACTTCAGAAGAAGATAGTGTAAAATAAAGTGATACATTAGAGGATGGCTTGAACAATAAAGGGTTCAACAAAGACAGGAACAATGTAGAAATAATATACATATGGAACGTAAATCATAATAGGAGACCAATGAGTTCAAGACAAGGAAGCTTCAATAGAAGATGTTTTTCATGTCACAGGTTTGGGCACATGGCTTCACAGTGTAAAGCACATGAAATATAGGAATATGGGAATAGAAAAAATTTCCATGGGTATTGCTACTCATGCAATCAGTTTGTTCACAAGGCAATGAATTGCAATGTTCATGATAGAAGAAGATATGGCTTCACTAGGAGAAATTCTAAGATATTTTCACCTCCAAGGAATAATAACATTAAGTGTTATAAGTGCAATAATGATGGTCACATAGCAAAATGGTGTAGAGCAGACATTCTAGAAACATGTATGAACAGGAACATGAACAGGAACATGAACATAAATAGGAATAGGAACTTGGATGTGAACAGGAATAGAAATAGGAACAGGAACAATAACATGAATGATGATAGGAACAAGAATGATGACATAGATAGAAACATTGATAATAATTAGAAAATTCAATAAGGGAAGAGGATAAAGGTAGAGAACAATGCCTTTTGGGAGTAGAAATACTCCCACCCCAAAATTAACCACCTCAAAAGGATGTGGGGGAGGGGCTAAGCTAGCCTCGAGCCCCAAAGGTGACCCTTTGCCATTGATGTCAAAGGGGGAGAGATTTGTGTAATGGAGAAATATTTGATATTTGAGAGAGCATTGAGCCAAGGGGAGCAGAACAAAAAGAAAGGTCAGGTTTTGGTAAGAAGAGTATGGGTTACCATCAATGACAAAGGGGGAGATTTTTGGACATTTTGAGTCCCTAATTCAAAGTTGTAATTGATGTCACCAGATAAAGTCATCATTAATATCAAGGAATTCATCAGGATACAAAGGGGTCAAAAATGGTTATTTGATATCTACGAAGTAGGCCAAAGATCAAGAGAATCAGCGCATAAAATAGAAGTCAAAAAGGAGATATAATATTTATTTTATAAATAAATATTATTTATGACATGGAATGCAGTGAGAAGGAAGCAATTTATCTAAGGCATCAAAAAGATATAATATTATAATAATGGTTATTATAATATTAAAGTGATATGGTGAAAACCCAAATAAATTATTTATAATTCTCATTATAATATTTTATAAAGCAAAGTGGGTTTTATAAAGTTTAAATATATATTTTATAAACCCTAAGGTTGGGTTTGGAGGAAAAGGTATTCGAAGCACCTTTAGAATCTTCGCTAACGTCATGGAAGGAATTCATAGAAGCACTGACGTCTCCCAAGGTACAAAGGAGGCAATGTAAATACATTGCCCAGAGACAAAAAATATTATCCTTGCTTGAATAATTAATTGGCATGTGAAAGAGATTAAGAGCTCATGATATTTTTGAAATTCATGGACAACACAGAGTTTAAGATAGGAAGCATTGAAATCCAAAGGCACATAGGACAGTGTGGCCTAGTGGTGAGTTGGGAAGTGCAAAGACGTTTGCAAGTGTGAAGGTCTACGTTTGGAACACGATGGCTGCATTGGAATTCAAGCTGGTTAAGGCACCCAAGGTGCACATTGTTTTTGGCAAAGTGCAAAGGGGAGCGAGTCTTGAAGAACATGGTGATTCATTCATTTCATACAAGTAATTAGATCATGTGTCAGTTGAGGCTACGACTAAGGCACACATTATGTACAAGGTTGAGGGTTTGATTCCTTCTAAAGACGAGGTAAATATTTTTGCATTAAAGTTTGTTATTTGCTAAGTTGGGAGGTATAAGGATTATTTTGTGGAAATTTTTTAGAAGGATTTTCTTAGTAAATAAGTGGTGGTAATTGAGAATTATTACTTGGGGTTATAATAAGATTTTTAGTTTTAGTTTTTAATAAAGTCTTAAATTGCTATATTGGTATTTTGGAGGATTAAGACTTTGTGGGTATTGTTTTAATTTAAATAAAGGATTTTTATGATTATTGTGAGGATGTTGATTATTAATTAATTTGGAGTGATAAGGTATAATTTTGATATTATTTTGTGTTATGTTTTGTTGAGAAAAATATCTTCTAACCCTTATTAAGATTGGCAAAGAAGTAATTGTGTGTGGAATATTTGTGAGATCAACTCCTTGTCAAGTAAAAAGGTATAGGCAAATTCTTCTTTAGTTGAGTTTATTGTTTGAAAATAAAGTTTGGAGTGAAAAGGATTTGATTAGGGTTTCCTTTTTGAAAGTGTTTGAGTCAATGCTTCAAGGTTTTCTAAAATTAAGAGTTGTGGTTAAAACCTTGTTTGATAAGAATTGTTGTTGAGATCATTGGTTGAGTGAAGTGTTTGAGTTAATGCTTCAAGGTGTTTTGAAATTAAGAGTTGTGGTTAAAACCTTATTTGATAGGCATTGTTGTTGAAGTGATTTGTTATGCAAAGAACTTGAACTAGGGTTTGGAAAGATCATGAATATCATTGTTATGTGATATTTGTTGTTGAGCATTATTGGAAACATTTTGAGTTGATGGTTACATGCTTGGACTAGGGTTTGTGAGAAATGCTTGTTTATTGAGTGATTGGTTGAGTAGAGTTGATTGAAGCCTAGTCAAGTGGATATATGAAGTGACTATTCAAGTTCCATAAAAAAAACTATCCTATATTATGATTTAGTTAAGAAAGTGATTGAGATTTGAGTATAGAACATATTGAGTCTCTAATAATTCTCTTTATGTTTCTATGAGATTGAAAAAGTTTTGTGTGGATTTGTTAAGAAGATTTGAGGTAAGTCTTTGAGAAGACTTATGGACTGATTTTGTGAGAGCTTTTATGGAAGCTTACAATATAGATTTGGTCAAGTCCTAGAGAGGACTTATTGAGCAAATTTGGATAGGTTTTGAGTGGACCTGTTGAGTAGATTTGAGCAAGTTATAGAGAGGACTTGTAGAGCATATTTGAGCAAGTTATAGAGAGGAATTGTAGAGCATATTTGAGAAAGTTATAGAGAGGACTTATAGAGCATATTTGAGTAAGTTCTAGAAAGGAATTGTAGAAATATTGGCATGAGATTTTATGGAATATTACAAGGTAGATTTGAGACAAGTCTTTGAGAGAACTTGAGGGTAAAAATGATTGATTTGTTCCAACCTTGAGTTAAGGTTTGGGATAGATCCAGCAAAGTTGATTCAAGTCTTGAGTTAAGGCTTGAGTATAGATATCGATGACATATTTGTGCTAGATTGACTGGACTGTGTTTAGTGCATATTTGAGAGCAAAGTTTGGTGCATATTTGAGGACAAATTTGTGCCAGACCAGAGATAGAGATTGAGTAGATTTGTGCTAGACCAAATGGACTATGTTTAGTATAGATTTGAGTGGACTTGTTGAGCAAACTTGTGCTAGACCAACTGAACAGTGTTTAGTGTAAGAGTTGAGTAGAACTATGCTAGACCGACTGGAATGTGTTTAGTATATAATTGAGATAGATCTTTGGAGGTGATAGGGAAGAGATAAAAGTAATATCTAGTGGATAGAGATACATTATCTAGGGCAGTGAGGATAGGTCTTCTTATTAGGGATAATAGTATTCAATGGAAAGAGATCCACAAGCCAGCGTAGTGGGGGAAGTAGTCTTCTAGAGGATCACCAACCATAGTAGAGGAGGAGTTCTCATGTGGATAGATATCCACAAACTAGATTTAGGGGATCAAGATCTCCTTTGGTGTAATGAGCTGCCCTATTTTGTGTTTGGTGTTTTTGCAATAACTATGGATTAATTTGAACATGCAATAATACCCAAATGAAAGAAGCCAATAACAACAACATGCAATGATACCCAGATGGATTTAACATTGAATAATCGATTTTTATGCAGAACCCATAATCAAAAATAGCTTATTAATTCATATCAGCAAATTAACAACAATGTTTAGAAATTCCAGATGGATAAATGTCTTTAGAATATCATTATAAACATACCAATTTGCTATTATCTCAAACTGATGGACTATAAACCTCTGAATCTTTGATTGAATCACATAAGCGTGAATCCTGAGTGAATTCACCAGCCAAGAACTGGGTTTTCGTCCAGCTCCCTTCTCCAATACTGAGGGTTTCCATCCTCAGAACTTCAACAATCTGCACACTGTCGATCCCTGAAATGGAACCGATCTGCCCTTCGGGGTTTCGTTCGTCGGGTTATCGATTGGGGTTTGCGTCCCTTTCGATGAAGAAATAGTAGCCGTCGGCCTTAATCTCCAAGAGAAGAAATAACATAAACCAGAATGTCTAAAATGAGACCAAGTCACTGAATAAATAGGCTCCTCCTTGGCAAACTCTTTTTTGCGCTCTCAATGTGGGATAAACATATTTCTTCCCCTTTAATTATAATATAAAGTTTTAACTTTATAAAATGAATTTAATAATTCACTTAATAAAGCCAAGCTTTGCGCTTTAAAAACTCTGCCTTATGAAACTTCGAATGACCAACTGAAACCTATTTTGGATACCCATTTCGTTGTAGAACAACATCCCCCTGTCCGCTTGGCAAGAAACCCTAAAACCCGACACTGCTAAAAATAGCAATTCCAACATCCTAGCTCCGTTTGACCCCAAACGACCACCAAAACTGAGCTCTAAGAATCCAAAAGCTGTCTCAAATATCTCCAAAGGCTCTCATCCATATGACATAGCCTACGGGAACCCGTGTATAGGCTAGTCTCTATGTGCTCCCACTAGCTGATTAGAAGGGAACATTACAGTCCGCCCTTCCCAAATATTGCTTGTCCTCAAGCAATATGATCTGTATGCCAGGATCCCACAAGAATCTGAAAAATATCCTACGACGGAGACACTGCCATGAACTGCCATCCCAAAAACTGGCAACACTGTCAAGCTTAATCACCAAGCTGATACGGTTGAACCCTGTAATCCTGACCATCCTAGTCATCAAACTGAAGAACGATCCATCACTGAAACTAAATAGAATCCCAGGGTCCCAAACCAAAATCAGAACAATACTACCATGCTGACGCTGTGCCACTCTGATCATAACTATAAAGTCCATGTGCCACAGCTGAACTCTCCTTATCAACAACTCAGTAATGAATCCATTATAACCATCCAAACTGCCATACCTATGAGAGCCGGAATCTGAAACATGAAGGACCCCCTGCCATGGCATCTCTATGTGGTACATATATGTAATCTCTCTGTCAATAACGATCCTGGGCAACAGAAAACCCAATATGCTCAACCAATCACCATTAGTCAACTCTGAAAGATGAACATCATGCCAAGTGATAACATCACCATCACTAATCTGATATCTCCTAATCCTACAAGGTTCACTGCTAAACACCTGTATGATTGGTTGGTGATCCCTGTCATGCATAGATGATATTGTATTAGCTGCATTCATACCCTTGTGAGGCTCACCAGGATCCCATACCTTGTGACTGTCACCAAACATGCTACTGGAATCAGGAAGCTCTCCACCATCCAACTCAAAGAGTGGATTGTCAAAAGTAACCTCTACATCCCACTCAAAAAGAGGATTATCAACAAACTGAAAATTACCTCCATTTTCTTGATGTTCACCTGTAGTCTTTGGAAACTGATCTAAATCAAAATTTGTATGGAGTCTATCTAGCTCATCAATCACCTGCTGTATTTCCTTAGCTCTTTCCTCATTTTCATACTCCCTAAATTGTTCAGCAATAGCAAGGTGATTTTCTGCTTCTTGTAGAGCCATTTGAGTATTCTCCAATGAATCCTTAGTAGACTTAAGCTCAAAGGTGAGCTTATCAACTTCGTCTTCTTTTTCCTTCAATGCAATAAGAGTCCTTTCTGCAAGCTTGATGGAATAATCTGTGTCTGTAAGTAACTCCAAGAAACCTGATTTCAAATTTTCTAAAGCTTCTATGACTGTCTGCAACTCAACAATAGAGGTTACTCCTTCAACACCCTTCTGTCTCTTCTCAATTTGAGCCTTCCAACAAAGTTTTTCAATGAGCTTGTAGGTGTTATCAAAATGTGTTAAGGCAGCAACAATCTTATCTTCACTAAGCATTTGATAAAAATCAGCTTCATGTAATAAATTTTCTAATTTGCCTTCTAAATCTTGACTCATAAAATCAGCTTCTTCTATGTTATCCACTTTGCATATTTCATGTTTTGAAGTTTGGGCAGCAACTATTTCAAAAGGAAATTCATCTCCACTTCCCAAAACTATAATAGTCTCAGGTTCATTTTCTAGGCCAGCACTCTGCTCAAGAGGAAAAACATCATCAATTGCAGCTTCATCTTTTAAATCTGTAATAGTTTCCATCACTTTGGAAAAATCTCCTTCCAAAAACCTATTGATTTTGTCTACTTCAGATTTCAGCTGAGACTCATCCTCAACAACGTTGATTTCTTCATCAAATTTGGGGTTTATAGAAACTTCATCATGAAAAACATCAACATGCATTAATGAACCGATGCTAGGAGATTCATCATACCTCATATAAAAAATCTCACAATCCTCACTGGATTGTTCTGAATGCATTTCCACAACGGTTATTTTGTCTTTCTCATCATCACTAAAATCATCCCGATTCTTGGTTATGCATGATACCTGAAATGAAGCATCTTCTCCAAACTCTAAGGTCTCAACTTTACTGCTGTCCTCAACTTGATTTGGCCGCAAAAAATCATTGTGTGTGTTGTTTCCACAGATGTGACCAAGAGTCCAAGACTCTTGACATGTGAAACAACGTTGCTCTCTCCTTAGCTGATTCTTGCTAATTCGTGGATGACCTGCACCCTGTAAACCATAAGAATCAACTTCCTTTTCTATCAACTGCTTTTCCAGCCCTTCTAGGGCAGCAAGCTCATCTGTTCCAGATTTTACTTTAGTTGATGAGTGTGGTCTCAACCACTCAGGATGCTCTAACAAAGTTGTTAGATTTTTCTGGTATGCCATAAAATTTTGCTTAAATTCATTCAGAGCTTTTTCAATTTTCACATTGAACTCATCATCAAGTGACCTCATAGGTACCTTCGGAAGGAAAGTAGGAAACTTCCTGTACATCCCTGAACGCGGGCAATATGTTATTGGATTATTCATCTCTGGACTCTGATAGTCATTTTTCCCCTTGAACACAAATACAGGCCGATTTTTACCAGATGAAGCAATACAATTAAACAAGTTGCAGAATAAGCTGAGCTCTGAATTAACAATACCCAGAACTCTTAAAGCCCAAATCAACCAAATGGGTATTCAAATCACCAATACCCAAAAACTGGAAACCCTAGATTTGAAAACGACAACCAAACCCTAACTTCCAGTCTGCAAAATACTCACGGTTGTCTTTTTTTTCACACAAAACCCTATCGTCTGCTAATCTTCTATACTCCGCAAATTTCAAGCAATATAATTTCAGACAAAGAATTATTTCCACCAAATCAAACCTGAGAATTTTGTCTTCGATAGAAGACTTCACAAAATTCGCAATGAAACCCTGAACAAAGTCAGGCTACCAGGAAAAACCAGCTCTGATACCACCGTAATGAGTCTGCCCTATTCTAGTGTTTGGTGTTTTTGCAATAACTATGGATTAATTTGAACATGCAATAATACCCAAATGAAAGAAGCCAATAACAACAACATGCAATGATACCCATATGGATTTAACACTAAATAATCGATTTTTATGCAGCACCCATAATCAAAAATAGCTTATTAATTCATATCAGCAAATTAACAACAATGTTTAGAAATTCCAGATGGATAAATGTCTTCAGAATATCATTATAAACATACCAATTTGCTATTATCTCAAACTGATGGACTATAAACCTCTGAATCTTTGATTGAATCACATAAGCGTGAATCCTGAGTGAATTCACCAGCCAAGAACTAGGTTTTCGTCCAACTCCCTTCTCCAATACTGAGGGTTTCCATCCTCAAAAATTCAACAATCTGCACACTGTCGATCCCTGAAATGGAACCGATCTGCCCTTCGGGGTTTCGTCCATCGGGTTATCGATTGGGGTTTGCGTCCCTTTCGATGAAGAAATATCAGCCGCCGGCCTTAATCTCCAAGAGAAGAAATAACATAAACCAGAATGTCTAAAATGAGACCAAGTCACTGAATAAATAGGCTCCTCCTTGGCAAACTCTTTTTTTGCGCTCAATGTGGGATAAACATATTTCTTCCCTTTAATTATAATATAAAGTTTTAACTTTATAAAATGAATTTAATAATTCACTTAATAAAGCCAAGCTTTGCGCTTTAAAAACTCTGCCTTATGAAACTCCGAATGACCAACTGAAACCTGTTTCGGATACCCATTTCGTTGTAGAACAACATCCCCCTGTCCGCTCGACAAGAAACCCTAAAACCCGACATTGCTAAAAATAGCAATTCCAACATCCTAGCTCCGTTTGACCCCGAACGACCACCAAAACTGAGCTCTAAGAATCCAAAAGCTGTCTCAAATATCTCCAAAGGCTCTCATCCATATGACATAGCCTACGGGAACCCGTGTATAGGCTAGTCTCTATGTGCTCCCACTAGCTGATTAGAAGGGAACATTACATTTGGATATAGGTCCATAAATATTGTAATTGGGAAGGATTCCCAAGATATTGATTGAGAAAAATTTAGTGAAATATTTTCTCCATGGAGGTAGCCATATTTAGGTTAACCACATTAAATTGGTGTCTCTATTGTGTATGGTGTTTTGTGAATTGCTTTGATTACTAATATCTATACATTGCATAATATTTATATTGAAATATAAGTAAAATGTTATCTTATACTGTTCACCCCCCTCTCAGTATAAGCTTGTGTTCTTCAATTGGTATCAGAGCAGGTGCCGTCATAAGAGTTTATTAGGTTGAAGGAAAAGTTAACAAGAACACAATAAAACCTAAGGAGGTGTCCTAAACTAACTCAGTAGCAGTATTTGATGTAAATGACTACATGTATTGGAGTATGATGATGAGGATCTACCTAATGGCTCTTGGTAATGAAGTTTAGGATGCAGTGGAATTTGTATATGATCCAATAGTCAATCCTCCTACATATAAGAAAGGTAAGCTTCTACAACACTATAATTCAAAAACAATGAATGCACTTGTGAGAGGTTTGCGTAGAATAGAGTCTATGAAAGTTATGCATTGTAGAACTACAAAAGAAATATGGGATAAATTGCAAGGTATATATGAAAGAGATAAAAGTGTCAAGAAAGCAAAGATAGGAAATCTGAAAGGACAATTTGAAACATTGAGAATGAATGAAGAGGAAAATACTAGTGCTTATCTAATTCAAATCGATGAGGTTGTTAATGATATGCAAGGACTAGGAATGAATATTGATGAATCAGATGTTTGTGATAAAGTCTTAAGATCTCTTCCAAATAGATTCAGTGAACATGTTTCTTCTATAGAAATTTTATTGGATGGTGATAATTTGACAAGGGATAAGTTGCTTAGTATGCTAACAATGTTTGAGATTAGAAAAAAAGATCCTACTCCCTATAAGGAAGCAACATTCAAAGTAATTAAGAAAACAAAGGGTAAGAAGTTAGAATCAAGCAATGAGTCATCTAGTGATGAAGAAGATAATTATGGTAGAAGAGATAAAGGTTCCAGAAGACCTATAAATCTAAGATCTGTTAAGTGTTTTAATTGTGGAAATTTTGTACATTTTGCACTAGATTCTAAAGAACCAAAGAACAACAATGGTAAAGAAAAACAAGATCACATGTATAGGGAATCAGAAAGATATAGGTAGGACAAGCATCAAAAGAAAAGCAAGGATGGAAAAAGTAGACAAGGGAAGAAGTTTTTTCAAAGACAAAAGAGGAGCTACTATGTGGATAATGCAAGTAAGTACTCAAGTGATAGTGATTCTAGTGTTTCAGACAATGATAGAGATGAAGTTTTGTTTATGATTAAAGAAAAAGAAC
Organism: Wollemia nobilis; assembly: GCA_028583015.1. Classification (NCBI taxonomy): domain Eukaryota; kingdom Viridiplantae; phylum Streptophyta; class Pinopsida; order Araucariales; family Araucariaceae; genus Wollemia; species Wollemia nobilis. The sequence continues at coordinate 4,405,266 of JAQPPZ010001683.1, forward strand.
TAGTTAAGAAAACTCTAGTTATTCTCAAGTGTTTTAGATGTGGTAACTTTATACATATTGAAGATGATTATACAAGGTATGGTTATAGTTTTAGTGATTATGAGTATGATAATGCACTTGAAGGACCAGATGAAAATATTCTAATGGCATTATAAGAAGTGAGTGATCTCATAGAATACAATCCTAAAGAGAGTAATGATGTGGAAAAAGGTTAAAAAATAGAGGATTATTCAAAAGAGAATGGTTATGATCTCAATGAAGAAATCATCTATGCCCTTGACATGATAAATAAGGTAAGGAAACAACACTCTAAACTTGAAATTTAGTTTCAATAATGTGATGAAGAAAGAAGATTGCTTATAGAGATTTAAAAAAATCAAAGGCTAAAGCAAAGAAGTTCAAAGATAAGTTAGAAGTAAAGATCTCGGAATGTGAGAAGTTAGCACATGAAGTGGCACTACTAAAAAAATATTTAGAGGACTCCAATATCAATATGAAGGGATTTAAAAATAGGTCAAAGAACTTGGATAAGTTCATAAAGACACAAAATCCTACATCAAGAAATTTTTTTTTGGATTTGAATAGGTTCAAAAGAAATGGGAAGGAGAGTCAACTTCAAGTTTTGGAGGAGAAAAAATCTCATATGAAGATACTTCAGAAGAAGACAGTGTAAAATAAAGTGAGACATCAGAGGATGGGTTGAAAAATAAAGGGTTTAAAAAAGACAATAACAATGCACAAAGAAGATATAGATGAAACAACAATTAGAATAGAAGACCAATAAGGTCAAGACAAGGAAGTTTCAATGGAATATTTTTTTTCATGTCACAGATTTGGGTACATGGATTCACAGTGCAGGGCACATGAAAGACAGGAATATGGGAATAGAAAACTTTTCCATGGGTATTGCTACTCATGCAATCAGTTTTGTCACAAGGCAATGAATTGCAAGGTTCATGACAAAAGAAGATATGGCTTCACTAGGATAAATCCTAAGACATTTGCACCTCCAAGGAATAATAAAATTAAGTGTTATAAGTGCAATAATGATGGTCACACAACAAAATGGTGTAGAGTAGATATTCCAAAAATAGGTATGAATAGGAACATGAACATAAACATGAACATGAATAGGAATGAGAACTTGAATGTGAACAAGAACAAAAACAAGAATGATGATAGGAAAAGGAATGATGTCAAGAACAGGAATGATGACACATATAGAAACAATAAAAATAATCAAAAATTCAAAAAATAAGGAAAGAGGATAAAGGCAAAGAACAATAGCTTTTGGAAATAGAAATAATCCCACCCCATAATTAACCACCTCAAAAGGAGGTGGGGGATGGGGCTAAGCTAAGAGGATAATTCTTAACCCCGAGACCCAAAGGTAACCCTTTGCCATTTATGTCAAAGGGGGAGAGATTTGTGTAATGAGGAGAGATTTGATATTTGAGAGAGCATTTATCCAAGGGGAGCAATGTCCTAGGGGGAGCAGAACAAAAATAAAGGTCAGGTTTTGGTAAGAAGAGTATGGGTTGCCATCAATGAAAAAGGGGGAGATTTTTGGACATTTTGAGTCCCTAAGTCAAAGTTGTCATTGATGTCACTAGATAAATTCATCATTAATATCAAGAAATTTATCAGGAAACAAAGGGTTCAAAAATGATTATTTGATATCCAGGAAGCAGGCCAAAGATCAAAAGAATCAATGCAGAAAATAGAAATTAAAAAGGAGATATAATATTTATTTTATAAATAAATATTATTTATGACATGGAATGCAGTGATAAGGAAGCAATTTATCCAAGGCATCATAAATATATAATATTATAATAATGGTTATTATAATATTAAAGTGATATGGTGAAAACCCAAATAAATTTTTTATAATTCTCATTATAATATTTTATAAAGCAAGGTGGGTTTTATGAAGTTTAAATATATTTTATAAACCCTAAGGCTGGGTTTGGAGGAAAAGGCATTCGAAGTGCCTTTAGAATATTTGCCAACATTATGGAAGGAATTTGTAGAAGCATCGACGTCTCCCAAGGTACAAAGGAGGCAATATATATACATTGCCCAAAGACAAAAAACATTATCCTTAATAGAAGTATTAATTGGCATGCGAAAGACATTAAGAGCTTGTGAGATTTATGAAATTCATGGATAGCGTAGAGTTTAATATAGGAAGCATTGAAATACAAAGGCACATAGGACAATGTGGCTTAGTGGTGAGTTGGGAAGCGCAAATCTATTTGCAAGTGTGAGGGTCTACGCTCGAAATGCAGTGGCTGCATTGGAAGTCATGTTGGTTAAGGCACCCAAGGTGCACATTGTTTTTGGCAAAGCTCAAAGGGGAGCGATTCTTGAAGCACGTGGTGCTTCATTCATTTCAAATGAGTGCGTAGCTCGTACGGCGGTTGAGGCCATGGCTAAGATGCACATTGTGGGTAAGGTTGACGGTTTGATTCCCTCCAAATATGAGGTAAATATTTTTGCATTAAAGTTTATTATTTGCTAAGTTGAGAGGTATAAGGATTATTTTGTGGAAATTGTTTAGAAGGATTTGCTTAGTAAATAAGTGGTGGTAATTTAGAATTATTACATGGAGTTATAAGAATATTTCTGGTTTTAGTTTTTAATAAAGCCTTAAATTACTATATTGGTATTTTGGAGGATTAATACTTTGTGGGTATTGTGTTAATTTGAATAAAGGGTATTTATGATTATTGTGAGGGTGTTGATTATTAATTAAGCTGGAGTGATAAGGTGTAATTTTGATATTATTTTGTGTTATATTTTTTTGATAAAATTATCTTCTAACCCTTATTGATATTGGCAAAGAAGAAATTGTGAGTGTGGCAGGTTTGTGAGATCAACACCTTGTCAAGCAAAAATGTATGGGTAAATTCTTCTTTAGTTGAGTTGAATGTTTGAAAATAAATTTTTGAGTGAAAAGGATTTGATTATGGTTTCCTTTTTGAAAGTGTTTGAGTCAATGCTTCAAGGTTTTCTAAAATTAAGAGTTGTGGTTAAAACCTTGTTTGATAAACATTGTTGTTGAGATCATTGGTTGAGTGAAGTGTTTGAGTTAATATTCAAGCTTTTTTGAATTTAAGAGTTGTGGTTAAAACCTTGTTTGATAAGCATGGTTGTTGAAGTGAGTTGTTATGCAAATAACTTGAACCATGGTTTGGAAAGATCATGAGTATCATTGTTATGTGAGATTTTTTGTTCAGTATTGTTGGAAATATTTTGAGTTGATGATTACATGCTTGGACTAGGGTTTGTGAGAAAGGATTGTTTATTGAGTGATTGGTTGAGTAGAGTTGATTGAAGCCTAGTCAAGTGGATGTATGAAGTGATTGATCAAGTTCCATAAAATAAACTATCCTATATTATGATTTGAGTTAAGAAAGTGATTGAGCTTTGAGTATAGAAAATATTGAGTCTCTAACAATTCTTTTTATGTTTATATGAGATTGAACAAGTTTTGTGTGGACTTGTTACATATATTTGAGGTAAGTCTTTAAGAAGACTTGTGGACAGATTTTGTGTGAGCTTTTATGGAAACTTACAATACAAATTTGGTCAATTCGTAGAGAGGACTTATTGAGCAAATTTGGATAGGTTCTGAGTGGACCTATTGAGTAGATTTGAAAAATTTCTAGAGAGGACTTGTAGAGAATATTTGAGCAAGTTCTAGAGAGGACTTGTAGAGCATATTTTAGCAAGTTCTAAAGAGGACTTGTAGAGCATATTTAAGCAAGTTCTAGAGAGGACTTGTAGAGCATATTTGAGCAAGTTCTAGAGAGGAATTGTGGATAGATTGGTGTGAGATTTTATGGAATATTACAAGGCATATTTGAGACAAGTATTTACAAAGACTTGCAAGAAAATTTTATTGATTTATTCAAACCTTGAGTTAAGGTTTGGGGTAGATCTAGCAGAGTTGAGTCAAGTCTTGAGTTAAGGCTTGAGGACAGAGATCGAGGATAGATTTTTGCTAGACCGATTGGATTGTGTTTAGTGTAGATTTGAGAGTAGAGTTTGGTGCATATTTGAGGACAAGTTTATGTTAGACCAAATAGAGAGATTGAGAAAATTTGTGCTAGACCAAATGGACTATTTTTAGTACAGATTTGAGTGGACTTGTTGAGTAGACTTGTGTTAGATCGATTGGATTGTGTTTAGTGCAAGAGTTGAGCAAAACTGTGATAGACCATCTGGAATGTGTTTAGTACATAATTGAGATAGAGCTTTGGAGGTGATAGAGTAGATAGGATAGTAATCTCCAATGGATGGATATCCATTAGGCAAGGAAGTGAGGATAGGTCTTCTGAGTGGAGAGAAGAGTCTTTAGTGCAGAGATATCCGCAAGCCAGTGAATTGGAGGCAGTAGTCTTCTAGAGGATCACCATCCGGAGTAGAGGATAAGGAGTTCTCCTATGGATAGATATCCACAAACTAGATTTAGGGGATCAACATATCATTTGGACAGAGGTCCATAAATATTGTAATTAGGAAGGATTCCCAAGAGATTGATTGAGAAAATTTTAGTGAAATATTTTCTCCGTGGAGGTAGCCATATTTGGGTGAACCACATTAAATTGGTGTCTCTATTGTGTTTGGTGTTTTGTGCACTTCTTTAAAAAATACTATTGATATTGCTATCTATAGATTGCATAATATTGATATTGAAAGAAAAGTAAAAAGTGCTCTTATACTGTTCACCCCCCCTCTCAGTATAAGCTTGTGTTCTTCACATTTTTTAATACAAATTACAAAAATAATATAATAGAGAATAAATAGAAGTTTTAGGGTGATAATTCATGAAATATTATTTATATATAGTTTAATTGAACTAATAAAAAATGTATTTTTATATTTAATAGGATTGATAATTAATAGAAGAGGTATATATCTCATGAGAAAAATTATAAAATCATATAACATAATATATAATAAAAAGCAAGTGCCAATTGTGAGTGAGTGTGAGCCAAGAGTGAGCATAACATTTTTATTGTTTTATAAAGTAAGCAAGTGTTAGAGTTGTTAGTAGGAAGCATGAGCAAAAGTCAAATTATGAGCAAGAAGCGATTGCCACTTCTTCTTGTTCAATATCTTATGAGAAACTCAAAAAATAAAGGATTCATTGAAGATAATCTAGGTAACATGGCAATAAATTCATTTTTGAAAGTCCTTACTAGAAGTAAGGCTTCCCTATTTGGAAGTATGGATGCCCAAATTAGTGAAAATAGGAGGAGGGAATATATGAAAAATCTTATCTAGGTAGAAAATACTGTAAGAAAAGTGATTATGAAGGATGAGATGATCAAGCATGATGTAATGGTTCTTAAAAATAAGGGTTAATATATAAGTTCCATGAATATTGGTCAAATTTTTTAAAGTTTTAAAATTGTATCAAGTGGAATTGGGGATTAAATTCAAATTACTCCTTGAATTTTATTCTTAATGGATTTTTTATCATTATCTTCTCTAGTTAAAAAATAAGGAATAAAATAATGGATGGTGGTCCTCAGTTTAGAGGTAAAGATGCATTGTATTTAATACCATGGAGGGTTAATTTTTTATGGAGATAGAAACTATTAAAAGGTTTTTAGTGTGAATTAGGATTTTTGGTCTTCTCTATCATCTCATAAATAAAGAGGTTATGAAGAATATAAAAAACTATTTAAGGGAGTTCATATAGGAGGGACCAACAACTAAGGAAATAAGTCATGTTGTGTACACTTACATGTGTTACCATAAATAGTCCATTAGGATTTATATTTGAATCAAAAGGATCAAATCAATAATTATATTATGAAAATATTGTATTTTGATGTCATAGATGCTATGAGACTAGACACATGACAAGAGATAAAAAATAAAAATGATGGAGAAAGATATGGAAAATTTTGAGAATGAGACAAACTTCAATATTAATTAAGGAGATAATATCATAGTAAAATTTGGGGCAAATCACTAATTTTCCATTCCTATGAAAGATTCAAAGAAAACCCCTCTAAATTATAAAATAACAAAGGCCGCTACAATTCTTGTGAATTAACTACTAGAATATATTATATTATTTTGTACTTGCTAAGTACCATCATGGGTATATGTTTATATTAGGAGTTTATCTTAGATTAGGATATAAGTATTTACTTAAAGCAATGTAATAAATGCAAAAGTATTATTAGAATGTACAATGATGTAAATGTGCATGTAGTCCACATGTACATAAGTCCTAAGAATATAATAGTGAGGTGTCATAGGAATATGGAAGGCCAAGAGTCATATCTCACTATATATAGGCCTTATTAGAGTAGAAGAGTGGGATTTTGGAGTGCATAGAGTAGAGTTGTAGTATTAAGAATGTAGAGCATATTTTCAATATGGAGTGTTAGAGTCCTCTATTACATATCATTGTATATTTTTGTGAGATTTCATTAATAGCTATTGCATGAGTATTTTCTAAAGTTTCTTGTCATATTTACATGTTTATTAGTTAGTCATTATCATAGTTATAACATTGCTTAATTTTTTCATTACTTGTGGTTGCATTTCCTTTAAGTTTATACCATCAAAAGTTAATAGTGGTATCAGAGCACTAGGTAGATTGATAGGAAATAGAGAGAGCCATAAAAGAGATTGAGAGGACATAGTAAATCATATTTTCAAAATTTTTGAAATTGCTATTTGGCTAGAGTCTATCCACAGAGTTGCAAAAAATCTCGTGAAGACCAGGACTCAACATTGGTTCCACTAGATTGACAAATCAACTAGTGATAATTCATTATCTCTAGACTTATATATTTCTCCATTATAGTTTTTTTTTCCAATACTTTGTTGCAAAAACGTTGATTCCAATAAATTTGGGAATATTCCTACAAGAGCTAGGAAGAATATCTTCTTTGAAATCCATCTAGTACTTGAAGAAACAAGTTGGAGATTGAATATTTGGAGACCCAAATAAAATATCCCATTAAAATATTTGTAAATTGAAGACTCCAAATTGGATATGAGAAAATATATAGAGGTCAAAGAATCCACATTGAAGACTACAAATCAAGGAGGAGATTCTAGAATGAAGTCCCCATTCAAGGAAGAAGAGACTCAAGGAAAATATTCTTTAAGAATATTGAATATTGGAGATCTCCATTGAATATTGAAGACTTCAAATTGAAGAGAAGACCCAAAAGAGGTCTCATTGAAGAACTTCCATATTTGGAAGATTGAAGATAGAGAAGGACTAGCAAAGGTCCTATTGCAAATTTTAAAAGCATCATATTTTTGATATCCAAGAAAGATATCTCATTGCAAAAATTCCATAGTTGAATATAGAAGAGATCAAGGAATGTCTCATTGAATTTTTTAAGACTAGAAGAGAAGTTGTAGAATTTTAAAGCACCCTCAAGATACTTGACAGGATAAACAAGGAGAAGGCTAGGAAAGCCTCATTGAAGAAGATTTCAAATAACTCATTGGAGAATATTTCTTCTAAGGAGAAGCTCATGATAGTGAATAATTTGGGATAATTATCACCATATGACAACAAGCACAAATAAGAAAGATTTGACAAGAATTTTGCCAAATTTTGGTGGATATTAGTTAAGATATCAAGACTTTTAGATTCTTAAGGAGGATAAATTTGAAGTCAAATTTTAGCAAGGAGATTGAAGGAGAAAGGAGGTAGAAGAAACCACCAAACCTGAGAGGTTTGAATATTTCCTTTAAAGGATTTAAATATTTGAATAAGGAGGTTTGCTATTTTTATAGCAGAAAATTGAAGGTTTCTTGAAGAAAAATCTCAGTTTCAATTTGGAGGAGTTTCCTACCAAATTTGGGAGATTCAAGGACAACATTTTGGAGGAGAAATTGACTGTTTTATAATTTGAAATTTTCATATTTGAACACGGAAAGAAAGTAGTTATTTGGGTCGCATTAACAAATCCTAAGTTTCATATTCTTAGGGTGCATCCTAAAGGATATTTGAAGCCACCAAACTACATTTTTGGGCAGCAAGTTAGAGGAGTTTCAAAGCTGAAAATTGGTGAGTTAAAGAGCTATTTTGGACAGTAAGGAAGAGCTGCAAATTCATCCAACATAGAGAAACAATTAGGTGATCCAAATCACCAAGAAATCCATCTACAAAAAAAGGTTAAAAAGGTATGCAACTTAGGTGCAAAAGGTTCATTAATTGAACATCCATATTTGAGTTATTATTAAGTTCATTAAGCACAAAATTTTGAGGATTAAAGTTCCAAGAAAATATTTCTAGTTTAATTCTTCAAGGAAGTGTAGAAGATAGTTTCTACAAGATTTAAAACCAACACATAAGACATAGGAGTTAGATATATTTCAATAGAAAGGAAAATATCAACATCCTACTATCTAGTAAACAAAAGAAGATACTATTCTAAAGTATAGTGTCATGACCCTACCTAGCAAACTATTTGGCACAAAGAGACAATGCATTAACCTATGATGTGGTAATACCTAGTTTGAACAATTAAACCAACTATATTATGTTTAGTTTATTTAGAAGGCCATGTTATTTTTAACATATTTCCAAGTGTGTAAGATCAGGTACACTCGTAGGTGGAGAAGGTAGAAGCATCCACCAAAAATGAGGGTACTAAAGAAACAAGGGCACTTATGGTTGTCAAATGCTAAGAATTCCAAGTATTCAAGTTTAGTACTCCCTCATTTTATTTTATTTTTCAATTGATCTAGGTATTTTCTCATTTTTTTTTTGTGATCAAGGGATTTTGGTAGTGGTGAGAACCACTGTTTATTTTAAATTTTGCTTTTTCTAATGGTTAAAACCAAATTTTCTTTTGAATATTATTAAGTGGTAACAACAACTATTTTTATCTTTGGATACTTGCCCCAATTTGGCATGAAGCAAGAGATTTTGATTGCTTTGGGTAAGAAGGAGCATTTTGTTTTTTCAATTCTTAACATTTTTGAACCATTCGTATAGGCAGATGAGTGAGGTAAAATTTTCACTTAAGGTAACATGGACCACTTTGTAGGTTTCATATTTCCTTGTGAAAAACTTGGATTTATTAATGTTAAAATGTGTTGAGATTATGATGTATACAAGGTACAATAAAAGCAGGAATCTACCTTTTAAAAATTAAGATAGATTTCTAAAAAATGTAAAAATAAAAGTAGATACGATTGAGTGATCAAAAATCCTAATGATGCCTTATAACCAATGGCCTAGGTGAAGAGAAACAAATAAACATATGAAAGGTGGAAATGTAGATGAACGTGATAATTAAAATGTAGACGAGTGTGAATAATGAATTTTGATAAAGTTAATTTTGAATTATGACTAGTGGATAGACCTGGTGCTACACATGTATGATCAACTCTAGAATGCAAAATACAAGTGATTATATAATGCAATGATATGAAATGTAAGACAATGCAATATTTTTATATTTTTGATATTTTAATGATGTTTATGGCTTTTGATAAATATATTTGACCAATGGGCTTAATGGGTGCCATAGGGGCTTTTTGGGTGACCAAAGGTTTTATAGATACCTTTTGGAATTTTTGGGTTACCCAAGGGTTTATAGATACCTTTGGAGCATTTTAGGATGACCAAAGGGTTCATAGATACCTTTGGAGCATTTTGGGGTGACCAAAGGGTTCATAGACACCTTTGGGGCTTTTTAGGGTGACCAAAGGGTTCGTAGACACCTTTGGGGATTTTTGGGGTGACCAAAGGGTTCATAGACACCTTTGGGGTTTTTTTGGGTGAAAAAATGGTTCCTAGACACCTTTGGATAGTTTTAGGATGACCAAAGGGTTTGTAGACACCTTTGAAGCATTTGAGGGTGACCAAAGGGTATATAGATACCTTTAGAGCATTTTGGGGTGACCAAAGGGCTTATAGATGACTTTGGAGAGTTTTAGGGTGACCAAAGAGTTTATTGATACCTTTGGAGCATTTTAGGGTGACCAAAGGGTTTGTAAACACATTTGGAGAATTTTAGGGTGACCAAAGGGTTCATAGATACCTTTGGATATTTTTGGGTTGACTAAAGGGCTTATAGATACCTTTGGAGCTTTTTGAGGTGACCAAAGGGTTTGTAGATACCTTTGGAGCATTTTAGGGTAACCAGAAGGTTCATAGACATATTTGAAGAATTTTGGTTTGACTAAAGGGCTTATAGATGCCTTTAGGACTTTTTGGGTGACCAAAGGGTTCATAGATACCTTTGGAGCATTTTGGGGTGACCAAAGAGATTATAGATATATTTGGAGCATTTTGGGCTAACTAGAGGGTTTATAGATACCTTTAGAGCTTTTTGGGTGAAAAAGGGTTTTGTAGGCACATTTAGAGCTTTTTTGGCAACTAAAGGGTTTATAGATACCTTTGGAGCACTTCAGGGTGACCAAAGGATTCGTAGACATATTTGGAATATTTTAGGGTGACCAAAGGGTTTGTAGATACATTTGGAGAAATTTTAGGGTGACCAAAGGGTTCATGGACACCTTTGGAGAGTTTTGGGTTTACTAAATGGATTATAGATGTATTTGGAGCATTTTGGGGTGACCAAAGGGTTTATAGATATATTTGGAGCATTTTAGGGTGACCAAAGGGTTCGTAGACACCTTTGGAGTATTTTAGGGTGATAAAAGGGTTCATAGAAACCTTTGGAGCTTTTTGGGTTGACCAAAGGGCTTATAGATATATTTGGAGTATTTTGGGGTGACCAAAGAGTTTGTGGACACCTTTGGAACATTTTAGGGGTGACCAAAGGGCTTTGTAGACACCTTTGGATAATTTTGGGTGACCAAAGGGCTTACGGGTACCTTTGGATGGACCCCTTATCTATACCCCCTGTCTATAGGTTTTTGCAAGACTTGCGAGGGTGGTTGTGGTGGTGGTGGAATGATTAGTGGTGGTTGATGTGGAAGGAAACAAGCTTTATCTTTAAGTGGCAAAAGATATTACTAGATGGGATGTTGCATTAGGAATATAAGTAGGTAGAATTACTCATCAATATCCAATGGGAAAACTTTCTCATATTCCTCATCTAAACTAGGGTAGTTTATGGGTGCTATGCCAGAATCAGATTCATCATTTGTCATCCATTCTTATGGGGGAAATTGATCTTCTTCCTCATTATCAGATGGAATTGTATGCAAACCTTCACCTTTTTCAAAATATTGGATGAAATCACAAGATAGCCATTGATCTATCATATTTGTAATAAAATAATCCCCCAAAGAGTAGAAATGATTAGGATTACCATAGGGATTACGTGCAAGCTCTAAAATCTCTATGAGGACATCAAGAGGTATAGGCTTGTTGTTTCCTAGGCCAAATTTATCATATGGCAATTAATATTGTAGCTAGAAAGGAACATGAGTACCTTGTTCGTACAACCCTAGACGATAGTCATGCCAATGGAAGTGATGGAGATATCACAAGGCATAATCAGCATTGGACATGTAATTGATGTCCTCAGAGAAAGGTTCTTCATCTTCTTCTTGCTAAGGAGATGGTAATGTTCCATATTCAATACTCCTATATATGAAATTTGTTTGATTGGGAGGTATACCTAAAGGTAAAATGGTACCTATGGTACGATGAGGTTGTCCCATGTCTTGCACTATCTCAATGGCTAGAACAGTTATGATGTTCTTCACTAGATATTCTCCTAAACCTGTGCTAGCCAAATGGACTGTGACCTAGGATGGTGAAGGTGGAGGAGATGGAAATGAGGCTTGAGATGACTCAATTATTACCTCATGATATGGTTCCTCATATGCTAGACTAGGAATATCTTTCATAGAAATGGTGGAAATTATGGGAGGGATCTCATCAATCAGCCTCTTTGACATGTTCCTCTACGGAGGATCTAACAATGATGAAGGTGTTTTGAAAGGTGCCAATGATGATGATGGTATGGAAGAATATGGTAAGGATTTAATGGATGGTGATGGTGAGGGAATGAGATCCCTAATGGATGTATTCATTTGGAAGTCCACGAGTCAAGGAAAATATCAACTCGGGGATATGCTGCACCAAGTTGTAGTATTTGAAGGGCTTGAGGTCTATAGAGACAATGTGTACTTGCACTTCATAAGTATACTTCAAACATTGGTGAGCGATGGAGGGGACACACTTCATGTCCCTAATCCAAGGTCTACCTAGAAATATATTGTAGGCCATTACACCCTCCAAGATGTGACATAAAGTTGGTATAGTTTTGCACCCCACCTAAATAGGTAGTACTATAGTGCCAACTATTGAGCATTTCATATCATTGAATGCTCTGAGGGTATAGGTGGATGCAACAATATGGGATGATGGAAGTCCTAGATGTTTGAGAGCATTAGTGGTGATTATGTTACTTTATGAACCATTTTCAATTAAAAATCTCTTATAGGGTGTTCCATTTACACTTGTAATGATGTGTAGAGGAGGATCCACCACATCACTTGCAATCAATTTGAGTTTGTGTTCGTGAAGCATGATCACTGGTTATTTACACTACTGGATGTTCCCCATAAAATTGATAAAATAGTTAGACTCTTGGGGCTACAGTTCAATCAACTTAATAATATCCATAAGAGATTCTATATGAGGTGGTGATTGTTGAATAAGCTGATATATGGAAAGTCTAGCTGATGTTGTTCATAAGATTTGAGCAATTTTTTTTTTATTATAACCACTGGATAAGGTGGAAGGCTTTGCACTAGAGGTGGTGGAGGCTATGACATTAAAGAAATATTGCTTTAAGCTACAGGTAGTACAACTTGACTTGGATAGCATCAAATCCTTATCACAATGCTAACCATCCCCACGTACACTTGTTTGGGGATTGTCGTATGTACCTCATTTACTTGCTTGGTAGGATTTACCTATACCTCATGAGTGGGTAATGGGTATTTAAAACACCCATTTGTTGATTTTTTGTCACGATAGGATTATACACTTGAAGGTCATTCCTATCGATCATATCTTGTACTAGGTTTTTGAAACCATAGCACGTAGGCAAGTCATACCCAATTTGCCTATGATATCTACAATATAGGTCTTCACGACATCCCATAGGATTTTGTTTACCTATAATCATATCTATAGATTGGATTTCATGTAGAATAATCACCTTGGCCTTACATAGATTATCAAATAGGGATTACATTGAATTAGTGAAGGGTGTATATTGTCACCTAGGGTGACATTGCTGAGTTTACCCCTAGTTGGGCCTGATAATTTGTGAGGTGGCATTGGTTGCACAAGCCTTGGGACATTTATGGTAACTTGGATCACTACTACTGGCTTTGATTGTATTGGATTTCCCTTTAGGTTCTTAGTCCACTCCTTGTGAGGTTTTGCAATTTCTTCCTCTTAAATTTTAATTTCTTCTATGGTTCTAGCCTTCGCTAGAGAATATTCAAGAGTTTGATACTATTGGGGTTGTAGCAATAGTGATATCAAATTTAAAAAACTCAAAAAACATTTGAGTCAGCTCAGAAACTGGTAATAGGTATGGTATCTTAGAAAGAAGTGTTCGCCACCTATTACCATAGTCTATGATTGACTCATATTCGTATTTCTTTAATCCTGTGAGGTCTATTAAGTTCACATTTCTCTTAGTATTGAAGGAAAAACATTCCAAAAATGCATCTAAAAATTGTTAAAAAGTATGGATGTTGTGCCTTGAAAGTTGATTATACCACTCTACGGCTAGGCCAGAGAGGGTGATTAAAAATATTATCAAGAGTAAGGCATAATCATACTGAATACTGAAGCACTGGTTCATGAACCTAGTGACGTGATCTTGTGCATCTTCCTCTCCTCTAAATATTTCTAATTTGTGTATTTTGAAATTATTCGAATATGGAGGGGAATGGATAGATGGATGTAATGATTGACTATGTAGCTGGTGTAAAGTGGGCTTCTATTGCCCAGACCCAGCTATCTTGCTCTCTATGATTTCCATGCACTCAAGCAATGCTCTATACACATCCAAGGATTTAATATCCTCTTCTTTATTTTGGCCCCACAAGGTAGGGTGAGGAATTGTAAGCATATGGTGTGGTGGTTGATTTTCATCCACCATGCCTCCATAAGGTGCTTCTAGGTATTCCTCTCTTGGTTCTAAATCATCATAGGACCGTATGGTGTTTTCAGGATTGGCCTACAAGGAGGAACTAAAGCCTACTAAAGGTGATCTATGTTTTTCCTAGGAAGCAAGTCCCAATTTATCCTAGGAGGTAGATGAGGCACCATTTTATTAGGCCTATGAGTCCTATTTTTGTTAAAAGTGGCTTGCCTATGATGAAACCCTTGTATGTGCATACTTGGGGTAGGAATTCGTTGCACAAGATATATTGAATTTGTTGTTCAATCATTTGTTTTTCTAGATGATGCTGATGATATAAGAGATCCAAGAATTTTTATCTAGCTGAAGTTGATTAAATTGGGATTGGTGATCAACATAACTTTTGACAACTTGGTTTATCTATTCAACTGTGCAGGTTCTATGAGCCCTAGCATTGTGACCATGATAGCTATCCTATTTAGGAGGATTTGATAGATCCACTACAAGCTTCCATTGATTGAGAGAGGTCACATTTACTTGAGGCTCAATACTAAATATATGTTCTTTATACTATGCTAGCACAAAATCAGATTGTGCTTACATTGAATGATGTGATCGAGGATAATCAAGATTCTCCTCAGGTATTCCTTCATGAATGAGGAAAGATAGAGTAGAATTGGCTTACACAGTGCAATGAGTATCATACTCATCTTGGTAATTTTAATATGGAGACCTATCAAGGCAATCTGAGGGCATATTATGATCATTTAACCCTAAACATGGTGCATAGTATTGCTCCTACACGTAGGTGTGTGGGGTAGACCGAGAAGGTATGCGAATGCATGGTATTTCTCTATCTGTTGGCTCCTTAATGTGTGATTTACATTTTTGAAAGAAGGCATGTGAAGTTTTTCTCAAAATAATTTCCTAGATTAGGACCACAACCTATAGGGATGTCTCGCATGGGGGTCCCTTGGAGGCTAGGTTCCTTACTTGATATTCTAGGACTTGGGTGAGTAGGAGATCACCAAGGAGGTATAACCAAGTCCTTAGGGTTAAATTGGAGATGGTATACATCTCCTTGAATACTCCCTGTAGCTTCAGCCCTTAAGTGGGCTTGGCTACGAGTGCAAACCATAACTATTTATTTATAAACCCTACGTGATTATCTCATTTACAAATATTAATGATTCAACCAAAAAAAAGATAAATAAATACATAATACAAGTGTTTATATATTTTAAAGATTTATGTGTTCCTAAACTATCTGGTGTGTTTTGATTTGTTTTTTTGTAAAGGAATCTCTTTTCACGTGTTTGAATATTGTTGATGTAATTCTCAAATTTTTAAAGTATTTCACCTATATACTCACAACTTGAAAACTGGTAATGAAAGTTTGGTCACATGAACCAACCAAAGTATGGAGATGAAGCCCATACCCGATCAAGGAGCACAGGTCCTACTAGTCCTCACCCATATTGAATGTGGGTAGTGATACACCCTTCAAAGAGGAGTGCATGCTATTTTACAAGAATAATATGGTTCTTAGAGCTGGCTTTGGCCAAAAATAGGTTTCGTAGGATTTGAGCCAATGGATGGATATGAAACCCACCATCGTTGGTATTTATTAGTGGTTGGGGATGAAATTCCAACTCACTAACGTTCAAAACATGAAGTGGTGTTTATGGTTCCTTTTATCATTTAAGAAAATAAAACAAGAGAGCACTCAGTACTAGTTCCCTAAATCCATAAAGAACATTTCACTTTCATAAATATATGCATGAATAAATAACCTACAAAATACTTATCCTATATGACAACCTAACCATTAGGTAGGTCACACATAGGAAAACCATTCAAATGCATAATTAGATTGTTCTTTTTCTTATTTTTCTTCTGTTTGTTATTTTTAAATTTAGGAAAGGGGAAATCTACCTTTCAATTAACTAAGAAAAGACATGAAAAACTTAAATTTACCCTTTTCTGAACATAATTAATGCAAAGTGAAGGTTTAGGCACTTACCTTGAAATCTTGGAATGTTGTTGTTTTTGGAAATTTGGGCTGAAATCCCCCTATTTTGTGGCCATCCTAGGGTGGGATGGATGCATATTTTTGGGTCGTCCCTAGGTGGTATGGTTGCTTTGGCCATTATTGGGTGTTCCAATTAGAAATTCAAGGGCCATTTTAGTCTAGAACGACCAGAACTTGCAACATCCAAAGTGCAAAAACAAAGTTAAAAATGAAAAAAATGAAAAGGGACAAGGGTCCCATCATGATCACAACTGTAAAGTAGAAAAAATGGTGCACCTAGAAAAGGAAATTGAAATGCATCTATTGTTCTATTCAAGCATTCAAAAGTGATAATAAAGTAAATAATAAATGACAAATATTTGAAAGAAATGGGGGATTCTATTTATATTGATTTATTTTTCAAACATAAGGCTATAAAATATCCCCTTGAGGGATCTTAATTGATACAATCTAGTTATAATGTTGAAGGATCCAATCCTTTCATAAATCTATGATGTGCTTTCAGTGTTTTCCTCACACTCACGATTGAAGTACAGGTTTTTTTTACCGCTGAATGAGATATCCTTATTCAAGTCTTTAGCTCCTTCCTCATGCATTGGAATACCTATACCTACACACAAGAAATTAAAATGGGTTAATAGCACATGTGGATTATGATAATATCAAAGGAATGCATGCAATATTGAATGTAAAAAGTGCAATCGATAGGGCTAAACTACTCCAAATGATACCAAAACTTAGCATGATGTATATTATCTACTTTTGTAATGATCTATGTAAAAATTGAAGTGAAATTATTAGCAAAATTTGTGGTCATCCTTGGGTGGGACAATTAGGACTATTATCACCAAAACCCTAATTGATAATTCAAAATTGCTCCAAAATTCACCAAAATCAAGTATGATGCATATATATTACTATAGAAATTATATAATACTAAAATTGATTTAAAAGGGTGGGCCAATTAATGGCTATCCTTAGGTGTTCCAATTGGGACTGTTAACCATCCCAGGTGGGGACAACCACAAAATAGGGTGTTTTTGCCACCAATTCCAATGGGATATGGTCTAAAATACTCCTAGGCGTGTTGTTCAAATTTGGTAAATTAACTCATAGGAATTGGTGGGTTTTGGAAAGGATGTACGTATTTGGGGATGCCCTTAAAACACCTTCAATTGATGAAGTTTCCAAGGGAAAATACAAGGGAAAAATTTAAGAGGGAATCTTGGTAGCACTTCATGGTGAATACTTGCAAAGATCTCTCTCCTAAATTGAGTGGAAAAACTCCAATTTATAGCCCAAGAGAGAAAAAGGGGTATGTTGACTATGCAAGGCAAGTTTCGCCACTTGTCAAAGCCCTTGTCATGCATTGGGTCAAGGAGACCTCTAATATAGGCCTCTAATAAATAGTTTGTGATGGCACTAATAGTCTCCAAAAATATCATAAGTCATTGGATGGGATAAATGGTAGAAATTAGTTGTCATTTGTCCCGCCCTTGAATTTTTGGGGGGTCTAGACCATGGTCGTCCCACATAGGAATGGTTGCTTGTGGTCATCCCTAGGTGGGATGGCCATGAATTGTGGCCATATTGGGGTGGGATGGCCATGGATACATGGCCCAAAACTTCCCAAAAGTGGGATAAACCTTAAAAAAAGTGGTTAGGATCCCTAATTAACCATTGAGGATTGCCCAATAGGGCCTAGGGCATCGATAAGAGTGAAATCACAATAGTCTTATCTGATTTACATGACTTTAGTGTCTACAGAATGTGTGCTATTTTGCATGGCTAAGACAGTTCTTAGAGCTAGCTTTGGAAAATAAAAAAGGGTTCATATAAACCATGTGAGCCAATGGATGGATATGAAGCCCACCATCGTTGTTATCAATTAGTGGTTGGGGATGAAGTCCAACTCACTAATGTTCAAAATAGGATATGGTGTGTGTGGTTCCTTTTATACTTAAATAAAGTAAATAAAATAGCACTCAATGATAGATTCACAAAATGAAAAAATAAATTTTCACTTTAAGAAGTATTAAATAGAAATTGAACATATAAAATGCATGCCCTAAATGGCAACCTACCCATTAGGTAGGTCGCAAGAAATTAAACCACATAGATGCATTCCTACTGGATTCTTTTTCTATTTTTATTTTTTTTTTGTCATTAAATAAAAGTGAAATCTACCTTTCAATCAAACAAAAGGAGAAAGAAGAACTAAATTTTACCTTTTTTGAACAATAAAAATGCAAAAGAAAGGTGCAGTTACTTAACTTGAAAGCCTACGATTATGCTGTTTTTATCAATTTGAGTTGTAGAACCTCTATTTTGTGGCTGTATTAGGGTGGGATGGTTGTAAATTTGTGGTCCATCCCTGGGTGTGACGTTTGCTGTGGCTGTCCCTGGGTGTTCCAATTAGGAAATCAAGGACAATTTTAGGCTAGAATGGCCAAAAAATACAACATTTCAAAGACAAAAATAGGTTCAAGACTTGTAAAAATAAAATGGGATAGGGGTCACACCATGATTGCCACTGTAGAGCAGAAAAAATGACACACCTAACAATGGGAAATGAAATGCCTTTTTCTCTTTTAATTTAAGCACTACAAAAGTGACATTTCAAGTAAGCATGAGAGAAAAATAAGTGAAAGAAATGGGTGTCCTCTCTATATTATTTTATTTGTCAAAATCATGATTGAAAAAAATCCCCTTGAGAGCTCTAAATTGATACACTCATTACAAATTTACCAAAGGATTAAATCCTTTAGAAACTTAGGTGTGCTCTAGCATATTCCTTGCACTCATGAATAATTCAAGAGTAGACTTCTGATGCTACTGCAATGTTCTATCGATGTATTGACTTGTTTTTACTTCCTTGAACACTATGATACCTTGATATACACACAAAGAAATCATATTTGTTAATAGCATGTATGGATTGAAATTCAATCAAAGAGATATATGTGATAATGATATTAAAAGAGAAAATATATAATAGACAATGTAAAACTATTCCAAATGCTACCAAAAATTAGGATCATGCATATAATGTACTTTGGAAATGATCTAAGAAATAATAGAAAGAAAATTGCACATAGATATATGATCATTCCTGAGTGTGCCATTCAGGACTGTAAAACAAGAAATGCATAATAACACATGCAAAACAACTCTAAATTGCACCAAAACTTGATAGAAGCCATAAAATCTACTCTAGAATTAATCTATGTAAAATTAGAAGAGAAAATGTGCTTAGATTCATGGTCATCCCTAGGTGTGTTATTTAACACTTCTAACCATCCCAAGTGGGGATGACCACAAAATCTGATGGTTTTTACCACCAATTCCTTTGTGATTTGGTCCAAAATACTACTACTGGTGTTGTCATAAAATTTGGGGATTTGATTCTCTCAAATAGGTTGGTTTTGTAAATGGATTGCGTATTTTGGAATACTTAAAAACCTCCTTCGCTTGATGGATATCTCAAGGGAAAACATGTAGTGAATTGAAAAATAATTCTTGGTAGCATTTTGTGGTAAAATATTGCAAAGAATCCTCCTTGAAATTCGATGGAATGACTCCAATTTATATCTCAAGTGATCATATGGTCAAATGGGTATGCTTGGCCATGCGAGGTAGGTGCTACCATTTGTCCAAACCTTGCCATACATTGGAGGGGGAATAATCTCCAATTTGGACCTCCAGTTTGCAACTTAGCATGAGATTTACATGCCCTCATATTGGCATGCTTCAATGGGTGGGGTAAATCATAAAATTTGGGTTCCATTTTTCTTACCTTTGACTTTTTAAGGGTCCAAAGCCATGGTTGTCCCACCCAGGGATGGTTGTCGGTGGCCATCCCTGGGTGGGACAACCATGAACTGTGGGCATCCCGAGGTGGTATGACCATGCCTACATGGACAAAAAATTCCTAAAAATGGGGTAGAACCTCCAAAAAGTGGCTAGGACCACTATTTAACATATTAGGGTTACCTAAGGGGGCCATATGGTGTATATTAGAATGTGTCTTTCTAGTCTAATCACATTGACGTAATTTTAGTGTATACAAAATAAAATCTTAGAATGATCTCAGTACATATGAAATTTTGTTTGGCTCTTTCTTTTCTCACTTAATTTAAGTTTCATGATGGTTTTTGTAGATCAAAAAAGCTAAGTATTAGTGCCAAGCTAAGTCAATGAATCAAAATTTAGAATGCTCTTTGTGGTCCTCAGTCCAGATAAACTTTTGTTGGCTCTTCCTTTTCACACTTAATTTAGGTTCCACGATGGTTGTTGTAGATCCAAAAATGAAAGTATTAGTGCCAAACTAAGTCAATGAGTCAAGTATCAAAATGCTCTTTGTGGTACCTTAGTCCACATGAAATTTGGTTTAGCTCTTCATTTTTCTCACTTAATTTAAGTGCCATGTGATGTGGGAGAAGCCTATCACAAACCAATCATAAAAATTAGTTAGACCTAAGAATCTACAAAGCTCTATGAAGGTTATTTGTGTAGGCTAGTCTAAAATTATATAATTTTTTTAACATGAACTCCTTCCTTATTGATAATGCAACCTTCACATTTGATTTTTGCATACCAAACACACTTTTCCAAGTTTTTATCCAATTATTGTTTACATAGGGTGTCAATAACTTGCCCAACATGCTCCATTTATTCCTATCACATTTTGATGAAGAGTAAAGACACATGTTTATTAGGTAGACAAGTTACAAATAATTTAGTCAATAGTAGCAAAATATTTATCATTCAAAATTCATTTGGTTAGGCCCAACAACTCAAAATACTTAAATATAAATATTTTCTTCCACCAAACTAACTTGAGATTGATCTTAATGAAATAGTTGGTATCTCTAAGTTGATTCAAAAAGTAATTGGATACCTAATTTTCACAATTATTTTATTCAAAACTTTATATTTAATCAAAATCTTGCAAGGTGATGCACTCAACTGTATGTATCCCTTTTATCTCAACTCTTCAATACGGTGCTTGATATCACCATTCCAGTACAAAGAGCCATCTGAAAAGGAGGTCCAAGAAACTACATATATCAAGTGCTTCACCTTACAATGCAACAATACCAACTCATATGTTATAAATATTTCCTTGTCTTCCACTACTAGTTGATCAACCCACCTTTGTTGCATCACTCAAGAACATAAAGTTGTAGTAGTATTTCCATATTTATGTGAATTGATCATAAAAAACATTAGCCTTCTTGGTAGCATAATATGCATCTGTTATCCATATATAATTGATCTCACAAAGTGAGGACTCTACCTTGATACCTTGACTAGTAGACACCATGGCCCTACCAAATATTGGGCTGGTCAAGGAGGATCTTTATCTATAAATTGTTTTATTGCATATAAAAGTCTAGGATGCTAGTCAAACCATATGTCATTACCTTGATTCAACCAACCAAATAGATAAGGTATAGAATGGGATATCATGGTAAGTTTTAGCCTATTGAAATTAATATTATTTTGACAAACACTATCTACAAATTGTAAAGAATTTCCAAGGATTTGTATGACTACTTATCATGGTATTTTATACATACATACATTGTTTATTGCCATGTACCATAGGATATTATGCATGTGGTCATCTATCAAGTGTAAACGTATTTGTAACATGGTATTACTAGGACCACATTGGTTGTATGCAGTTGAAAAAGAGCAAAATGGTGCATTGTGACTTAATACAAACTCTGATGCTTCCATGGAAACTTCTATCCCTTGGAGCTAGTTTAAAATTCTATCCCTTTTTTTTCCAATTAAAAATTACCTTGTCCATAAAATTACTATGAGAAATAAAGGATACCTTCATATAAACGATGCCTCCGCTGAAACAACAAATCACTGATGAGTGCTATGCTATTTCAAATGAGGCATCCTTTATATATATATTTTAGGTGAGATCCTAAGAGGGTGGTTTTAAACCGCCATCTTAGACATAAGACAATGGTTATAAATCAACTTAAGATGGTGGTTTTAAACTGCCATATTAGGTTTAAGAGGGTGGTTTATAACCACTCTCTTAGGGCTATGAGGGTGGTTAGAAATTGCCCTCTTAGGTCTAGGAGGGTGTTTTCTAACCACCCTTGTAGTCCTAAGAGGGTAGTTATAAAAAACCCTCTTAGAACCTAAGAGGGAAGATTTTTGAGGTAGATTTTAGCCTACATTGTATGTTGTGGAAGTTTTATAATGTCCTCATAGACAATGTCTGAATAACCACATTTAAAGGCCTTTAAGGTTGGTTAAAACCATCATTAAAGCCCATTTTGGTGTAGATATTATTTTAAAGATCTCAAGACATTCAAATTATTGAGAAAGAAGACAAAAAAGGAGATTAGATTTGAAATAAAAATTTGACAAGAATATTGAAGAAGAGAAGATTGAAGATGCCACATTTTTGAGAAGTTTAAGGACAACCACATTATTTTTGAAGGCAGATTTGAAAAGGAGAAGATTATTCATTTTTGAGGTAGGAATTGAAGGGTTGCAAAAGAATAGATTGAAGGACATATAGAGCTGTTATTTAGAAAATATTTGAGCATATTTTGAAGTGCCCTTGAATGGAAGATAAAAGGATACCATGAAAATAAAATAATTTAGCATTTTGGAGATTTCATTACAGTTTTGGAAAAAAAAACCAAGGAGGAATTTAACGTAAAATTATAGATTTTTTGGAGAGCATTTGGGTAGGACTAATAGCTGTAAGTTTTAGAGTTTGAGAGAACATATTTGGAGGATATTGAAGCCACAAAATTAAATTTGTAGACAACATTAGAAGGAGAGAAAGAGCTAAAATTTTGGATAGCTTTAGGGTATATTTGAAAGAGTTTTTGGGTAGCGAGCAAGTTGGTATGTGATAAAAAATTAGAGATGTAAAATTGATAAGTTTTGAAGTAGTAAGTGAAGGGAAGTGAAGGTGCAAAATTTACAAGACCAAGATGGTAAAAGGATGAATTAATCACCAAATAAACCAGTTGCAAAAGGAGATAAAAAAAGTATGTAATATTGGTGCAACATAAGTTTATTATTGGAGTAATTAAACTAGTCTACATTAAGTATTTGCAAGAACCATATTAGATTTATTAAAATATGAAGAACGAAGTTAAAAAAAGAGTCTTTAATAAAAAGGAGTTGGTAGTATTTGCATCCTAAAATATGTAAAATAGAACAACAAAATTCTAAGTTAAATATTACTTGAAAAGGATAGATAAGAAGGGAATAACGTTAATATTGAATGTTGTTTTTGAGCTCATAAAAAGTGTTGATTTATTAGAGTAAAAAAAATAGAGAAAGAGTATTTTTACAAGAAAATTGAAGATCAAGGGTTCAAAGGTAGAGCATACTTTTAAGTATCTAAAGACACTACGAAGCCATCATGCAAAGGAGAAGTGAAGGCATCAATTTTTAGTAGTGAAGCACCACAATAGCTCAAGGAAGATCCACCACCATTCGAGGGAGAGCCACCATAAGGAAAATCTATTGTAGTACAAGGAAGCATCACTATTTATCAAGGAAGAGCTACCACAATCTATGGGAGAGCCACCACTAGAAACGTAAAGCAAATATATCAAAGTTGAAGGTACAATTCCATAATTACATCCAAAGAGTCCAAATAAATGTAACATTATTTCCTAAGCACTTTGAAATGGAAAATACAAAAATCTCTACAAGTTTTGTGTTCAAGCAAAGTAAGTGAAAACTGTCACGATATCGCAACCTGTCATATTTTTGCGGTGTCCAATGCAGAAAGAAGCTAAGCCAAGAAAATGTCACGATATCACAACATGTCGCATTATCGCTACCTGTCGTAGTTTCACGCTAGAAAGCGAGGAAGGGAACAAGAAAGTAAAATCATTGCGATATCGCGACATGTTGGATTTTCGCACTGGAAGCAGCAAAGGAAACAAGAAAGTGAAAAGTGTCACGACATAGCGACATGTCGCATTTTCATGACTTGTTGCAGTGAGGGAGCAGTAAAGGCAAAGTTGTCATGATTTTGCGACATGTCACATTTTCATGGTAGACAGTGGCAGGAAAGCAAAGTGATAGGCGCACATCGTGATTTCGTGACGTTTCAGTAACAAAGGGGAGCACCAAGAAAAATGTTATGATTTTGCGACATGTCACATTTTCGTGGGGTGAAAGAGGAAAAGTACAAGGCACCAAGAAAATGTCACGATTTTGTGACATGTCGCATTTTTGTGATGGAGGCAGCAACAAAAGAAGAAGACAAAAAATTGTTACGATTTTACGACATGTCATGATATCATGACCTATCACATTTTCATGACTTGGAGCAGCAAAGGAACAAAACAGATAAAGATGTCGTGATTTCACGACATGTCGAGGAGATGAAGCCAGGCAAAAGAAAATTGTCATGATTTTGTGACATGTCACGTTTTCGCGATGATAAAGCAGAAAAGTACAAGATAGAAACATGTCACGATTTCATGACATGTCTTGTTTTCACGATGAGAAAGCACGGAAGGAGCAAAATTGTATAGACTATCACGATTTTGCGACATGTTACATTTTCATAGAGGCGAGAAGGAGAAAGCCAAACAGAGGAGAATGTCATGATTTCGTGACACATCAAATTTTCACAACAGAGGCAAAAAAATGAAGGAAAAGATAGAAGATATCATAATTTCATGACTTGTCACATTTTCATAGTAAGAAAGCAGAAAGGACAGTGCCAAGAGGAAGTTGTTGCGATTTCGCGATAAGGAGCAGCGAAGAAGCCAAACACAAAAAAATATCACAATTTCAGGACATGTCATGGAAAAAAAACAAAATGAAGGCAGATTGTCATGATTTCATGACATGTCACATTTTCGCAACTGGTGGCAACAGGAGAAAGCAGTAAGTTGAAAATGTCACGATTTTGTGACATGTCGCATTTTTGCGACCTGTCACATTTTTGCGACAAAAGCAACAACAAAGGCCCGATAAAGTTCTGTCCACATTTTCCTTCAAAATTGCATAGGAGAACGTGAAGAGAAGATAAGGATCGAACAAAGTAATGTTTTAAAAGCTCTCCAACTAATTTTGAGATCAAGTTCAAGGACGTTCCAAGATTAAATGTTTTGCTGCTTACCTATGTGCGCAAGATGGGAGATCGTGTTAAATTAGTTTATTCTTGAAGCCACTAGAATTAAAGATGCATCCGGTATTAAAAGCTCCTATTTGTGATATCCTAACAACTTCAAGCATGCCCCGAAAATGGTCATTTAATGAAGAAATGTGGTCCCTTGTTTTCGTTCGATTTTTCGTTTTGATCCATAAAAGCAAGGAATGTGATTTCTCCAAGGCAGATACAGGGGGATTGTTTCTCTTTTCAAGTGCATATTTTGTGGGTCTCCTCTTCAAAATTTGTTTTATGTTTTAAATTTTGTAATGCGAAAGAGAGAGGGAAAACCTCTATAAATACCAATGTAAATCTCAAGAAAAAGGAGGAGGACCTTCTTGCAAAAATTGAAGCAAAAATCCTAAGTGCATTTTGCTCTATTCTTAGTGTCTTTTGAGTTGGTAATCCAAACTGTTGTTCATGTGATGCTTTCTATAATTCACTTTTGTTTT
Source organism: Wollemia nobilis (assembly GCA_028583015.1). Taxonomy (NCBI): domain Eukaryota; kingdom Viridiplantae; phylum Streptophyta; class Pinopsida; order Araucariales; family Araucariaceae; genus Wollemia; species Wollemia nobilis. The sequence continues at coordinate 4,431,006 of JAQPPZ010001683.1, forward strand.
GTCAAGTGCTAAAGTTTTAGTTGAATTCTACTATTCTGAATTTGGCTATGTTTCCATTTGAATGTTTGAAGTATAATTGAAGGCAAACTTATGGTCAAAGTTGGATCCTATTTTTGTATGTGAATTCTAAGAATCAGTTGCTGCTTACCTTTAGGATTTAGTTAGGTTATTTGCTATCTAAGGTTGTTCTCCCTATCGACTATCGAATTTAGCCATATTTCCATCTCTTTTTATTATTTCCCTTTCTTTCTGCATTTTCCATTTCTTTCCTGCACCCTTATCTTCAAACAAGTTTAGATTAGTTTGGGAGCCAACCCTCTCTGGATATTGGCTCGGGAGACTTCTCTTTCTCTAAGCCTTTCAATGTTTATTGGGTCTAGGTTGCATTTCATATGACTAGGCAGATTCATGACCAATAGTTTTTGGCATGCCTGATGGGACTCACAAGTCTCATATTTTGACACCCAGAGGAATCAAGATTTTGATGAACTGTCTTGACCTCAAAGAGGAGATTGTAAGTTCATCTGGTGACTCTGCTGAAGGTGACTATATAGTACCTAGAAATATCCAATCATGAAGCTAGTGAACATCTTTGCTTCACGATCACAAGATCAAGTGCCAAAGAATCAGAAGATCCAGTCAAATTCTTCAAGATCGATGTTCAAAACTAGATGGAGCATTCAATATTGGTAAGTCCTATGAACCCATAATTTGCTATTTCTTTGCATGCAGTGGTTCAGTTTGTGCCATCTTTGACTCCTCCCAGTACTGCTACAAGCTTGCTAGTACCTTTGAATCCAACAGTACAAATGGCTGGTCAACAACCTCTTCCACGATAATTTCCTGCTTGGAACCATTCGGGAGTATTGGACCTGTATTTTCAAAGTCTAATTCCTACTACAAAATTAAAGGCTTTGCCTACATATGATGGGACTGGAAAGACCATGTATGAGCATGTGTTATATGTAGCATCCTTGGTTACAATTCATAATATCACAGATGAAGATGTCATGATCAAATTGCTCGTGCTGTCACTCCGAGGTAAGTTATTGTGCTAGTATATATCCTTGTCTCCCAACTCCATTAATTCATGGGATCAATTAGCAAAGATGCTGATCCAAGGGTTCAATGAGCAAGCAAACCCATTTTCTTTGTTGCATCAATTTACTAATATCAAGAGGCATCCTCAAGAGGAGATCATGGATTTCAATGTTAGGTTTGCCCGAACTTGGTAGAGAGTTCCTGATGGTCTCCGCCCTACTAATGACCAAGCGACATTTTACTTTCTTAGGGCTTTCCACTTAGACATTAGTATGAATATTAGTATGTCAATTTTCAAACCTTTCTTGTACTGTATTCCTAGGCATAGAAGGCTAAGACCGATATGATTGCCATTGGAAAATTGCCTCCGAAAATGACTATGCCCATTTTTCCTGAGCTTTCGCAATACCAGCATACAGGTGCAACCTCCACATCTTACACTGTTCCATCCATGTATCCTTCATCTTCATGGAATCCTCCCACAACTTTAGTACCTATGATTCCCATTCCATAGTTAACCTCTCCACTTCCCACTCCTGCACCGGTTCCATTACCTCTATCGGCATCGCCTGTGTCCTCAAATCCAGATCCTCAATTGGCTATTTTGCAAGAATATCAGTCGACCATGAGATATATCACTAACAAGATGACATATATGGATTGGAGAGAGGCAAAAAGGAACTATCAGCCATGAATATTGGTTCTAGCAGTAACTAGAGAGCAAGTTGCTCCTAGCAAGGCTATAGAGAAAGTACTTGAGAGGAACTCAACGATCCTGGCAAGTGAAGAGGTTGGCCCTTCTAAAGTTTCATATGAGTCATCTTACTAGTGTTCTTCATGAATGATCCACATGATGAGTCCACTTGCATGGTCCACCAAAATTATTTACAAGTTCTTGCGGGGAGCCGTGTAAACATGATTCGAGAGGTGGATCATAATTCCATGATATCTCTTGAGGAATACATGGAAGTCTTGACACGTAGTGGAAAGAAACAAATGATGGTAGATCCGGATAAGATGGAGCCATTGAAAGTACCTCCTACACAAGAAAAAAAGCAACAAATACCTATAAAGACTCATGATCCTCTAGCCCCGCAACAAGATCCACCTGTTTTACCGAAGGATTTGCTTCCATCACAAGCAAAAGAGAAGTTGCAAGCTAAGGCTTCTACTTCCCAGTCGCAAGTAGAAATGAAGGAACAAGCTAGAGAGACATTGCGGTATCCATCATTGACTAAATGACAGTGAGTGGAGGCCACCCAGCAATATAGAAGTAGATTTGAATCTACTAGAGGAGGGAGAGAGTCGATTTTGATGGAGTACAACATCGTCAAAGAAATCAAAAGGATACTAGCCAAGGTAAGTTTGTATGACACCTTGTAGCTTCCTGGATAGGTGAATCTATTACAGGAATATTTGAAGACCACATAAAGTAAGGGGAAGGCTCTAGCCCAGGTAGTTATGGCTCAACCTCTGACCTCTTCAATCATCAAAAAAAATAGACCACCACATTTTTATCTTTCATTAAGAATGGAGAGACATGTGGTGCGTAATTGCCTCATTGACTCAGAAGCAGCTACTACTGTCATGCCTAAGGCAATATGTGATGTCATAGGCATGGAATATACAAGGACTAGCACAGGATTTTTACAGCTGGATGGTACCTCAGTAAAGACGATGGGTGTAATTAAGGATGTTCCTATCTCCCTACATGCCATGCATCAGATTACTATGATCCAGGAGATCATAGTAGTGGTGTAGACACCAAAACAGCACCAATCCGATTATGTGACTGCAAACACTGATCACATTAACACACACAGCCCCCAGGGCAGCCCTAGAGGTTAAAACAGTGGTTCTAACCACTCACACAATAGTTTTAAAAGTCAGAGATCAATTTGGCACCTTTTAGGCACTCTGCTACTTATTCGCTCCACCCAGGGACGAGTGCAGACTGGTACTCATTTCACCCAGGGACGATTACTAGCGCTCGCTCCTGGGTGGGACGAATGCCGGGTTTGACCTAAAAAAAGTCAAACTTCGGCACATGACAACTCAGAACTGCCACTTAGCTCTCCTTTCATGGCATAGGGGTGCGAGTGAGTTCTTTTGACAACTCATATCTGCCACTTGACTCTCCATTCACTGCATGGGAATGAGAGTGAGCTTTTCAGGACAACTCAGATATGCCACTTGACTTTCCCTTCATTGCATGGGAGTGAGAGTGGGCTTTTTCATGACAACTCAAATTAGCTACTTAACTCTCCCTTCATTGCATGGGAGTGCGAGTGAGTTCTTTTGGGCATGCAACAATGAGTTACGTAAGCAGTTATGGAGCCCTTGATCAGGGAGAAGTCTTCTCTTCCCGGAAAAAGCAGTCATGCTAAGTAGCACTTTTGCATGCTAATTCAAAGAGACCCCTTGGGTCTATAAAATGGTGAGTTTCCTCACCCAAAAGATATATAGAGAAGGAGCATTTTGAGCGACGAAGTGCTACCAGTTTACTTACTTACGATTTGTGCTTCACATCCATAATCTCTTAATCAAAAAGGAGGTTATTGGGTGATTTTGGAGGCACGAATCAAGACCTAAAACCCAATTTTCTGACCACAATACCCTACCAATTTGCCGACAACACATCACAACAGGTTTCGGACCCATCCCAAGCGGATTGGTGTCGAAACAAAGTTTCAACCCACGGGTGGTTTGCCTTCGGGCACCCCCTGCCTTATTGCAGGTTTACTCGCCTCACCCCGAAATGAGTACCAAACTATTGTAGGTTTACTCGCCTCACCCCAAAACGAGTACCAAACTATTGCAGGTTTACTCGTCCGACCCCGGGACGAATACGGATCTGTATCGAATTTGGTGACTGTTTCTTTTGTAGTATTTTGCTAGTTACATGATTACGCTTCTGTCAAATTTTTAGTCTATTTGGATTCATTTTAATCATCGTTATATTCATATTTTACATTCATTAACAGTACTCTTTCAGATTTGCGAGTTTCATTATCATACACAGGTGCTACTGATGATTTGTTGTTTCTTTGAACGTAGGAGGAGCAGCAAGGATTAAAGATTTATCAATACCAGCGGTGGCAATACTTTGGCTCGCCCATTTCACACGTGGGCACGCGAAAGGAGGAACACTAAATCCATGATTGTAATTGAAACTATGTTAACGCTCCTACCCCCTAAAAGGGAGGAGACGTCTTTGTAACTGAATTGGAAGAGTATAAATAAAAAGGGTTGTGCTTTCTGTACTTCTTTTTATCTCATTTAAATTCATCTCTTTTCTTTTATTTCATGCATTTCACTTTATAGGACCTTAAGCGTTAATTTTGGGTTTTGAATACATCGCATTAGTTTTCTTTTCAATCTTCCAGAATCTCGTGCTTTCAATGGCGATCACGGTGGATATAGAGGTCTTAGGGGTATATGAAAGATCTTTAAGAAAAAAACATGTAGCACTTGACCTAGATATAAGGCCTCCCTTGGAAGTTCGTTATGGGTGGCCTAGTGATGAAGTGCTTGAACAACAAAGGGTCCACAAGGAGGAACCATATGATTTTGTTACTCCTAATTTACCCCTGATCAATGTCAGACACACGAGACCATATCCAGAATATCAGGTTCTCCCAGGGCAAGGCAATTCTGCCCGCACCTTTTATGAATATAACAGAGAATGTGAGGAAGATCAATACGTTCCTCAAGGATAGTACCTAGCATGGGAATGATGCACGTCTGCACCTACTTTATATCCAGATCGCTCATTGAGACCAGAGCTTCAAGTCAATGCTGCTAACCTCGATAGAGGGAAGCAACATATAGGGGTCTCAGAGTACCAGGATCGAGACAGATATGTAGGGGAGGCATCTAGGCCCCCTAAACAAGAGACGATAGAACAAAATGACTTGGCATTTGCCAAACTAGCCACCCGCCAAGCGCAAATCATGTGGCTTAGGCAAGACCAACAACAATTAGAACATTTGTGTCACCTTAATCAAGAGTGCATTCAACGTCAGACAACTGAATTGCTTCACAACAATGCGCCTGAGAAGGCCCCAGTCCCTCGTGCACAAAAATCTGAGATGTATGTGAGGCACAACCCCGTAGTGCGAGACAGGTCTCCATGACTTCATCAAGCACTACCTCTAAGACCTCCTAGACCTGAGCGGGAGGCCACTCCTCGCAACCGTGATGGGCATCCTCCGCGGGCACCCATCAATGTTTACAGGCCTAGGCCAGACACTCCTCAAGAAGCTTATGAGGATTATGACCAAGAAGAAGAGCGGGCTGAAATGCCCTATCAAGGTAGAAGGGATGCTACCCAGTTATCCCTCCAAAGGCCTCAAGTTCCCCACAACCCACAGCGGGAGCAAACCAAGGAGGAGGAGATTAAGTCCTCCGATGCATACAAAGTGTTGTTAGAACGCTTAGAGACTATGGAACTCAAGACTGTTGGGCCCCAAAAGCCTACCTTATGCCAACTCCGTAGTCATCCTGTGCATCCATCAGTGCCAGCACCTCCATACCCCGAACATTTTAAGCTGCCCCAGTTGGCACTCTTTAGAGGGGATGAAGATGCTCAAGAGCATGTGACTCGATTTTTGAGCCAATGCTTCGGTATACAAGACAATGATGCATTGCTATTAAGAACATTTATAACCACATTCGTAGGACCTACCTCGGATTGGTTTACCCATTTACCAAAGCATAGCATCTACAACTTGGATCAGCTAGTGGACGCGTTCCTAGAACGTTTCGCTTTCAACACAAAGAAAAAGGCATCACTAAGTGATCTTGCTAGCCTCAAGCAGTATGAGGAGGAATCTATGGTGGCATATGGGAATCGATGGAGGACGTTGCTTTCAAAGCTATCCTACCTCCCTCCTATGTCCGACCTAACTCAAATGTTCGCAAAGAGCTATTTGCGATCGATCTCTGTGCTATTGCAACTGCAGCAATACGCCACTTTAGAAGAAGCTCTGGCGCAAGCTAGAATTATCGAAGAGATCAAGATACAGGATGGCAAAATTGCCAAGCCTAAGAAAAAAGAGTGGAACAAGAGCACCAAAATAGGGACTACGCAACAGAAACCCGCCACGGTCAATCAAGTTGCTATCAATGCCCCTAAGCCTGCCCAAGCGACACAGCCTCCAAAGGCTAATTATCAGGCGGTGCCTCACAATAACTATGAGAAAGATAATAAAAAATAGGATCACAATCAGCAGCGTCACCCTAGGCAGCAATTTACACCATACACCGAGTCCAGGGACTCTTTGTTTGACCGTTTGTCAGCGGCAAACTTGATTAATCTGCCAGAGATTCAAACAATCGATCCTAATGCGCCAAAGCCTAAGGGCTACAGAGAGGATCTTTACTGTAGATTCCACAGAAGGAAAGGGCATGACCTTAACGCCTGTTGGAAATTCAAAGGTTTAGTGCAAGACCTCATTGACAATAATACATTGGTAGTGGATAACCCCATCGCACCCAACAACCAACAAATGGGTGTTTTCAAAGATCCTTTACCCGCACATGATGCACAAGCAAAACCTCTTCATGTCAACGAAGTGCAACAGAATTGCCCCATGGAGGGGTATGTTGGGATGATCAGCATTGTGACAAGGAACAAGAGACACCCAGGAGCTGCCCCCATGACAGCCACAAGGGAAGCTCCATCCATGTCACAACCTCAAGTGAATCCTACATAGCTTCCCCCGCCTAGACCAGTGGCCACGATTCGAACTAGACTTACTCAAAGTCTAAGGACCACGTCGGCTAGGCTCTCCATCTATGAGCTTATTCAACAATCGGTGCCCCATCGGGAAGCTCTCATGGAGATATTAAAGGCAATTGAGCTGCAACCCCACGAAGCGAATTCGTTCAACAATTTTGTGGGGCATGTCAAACAGTGTACCGAACCAGTCATCACCTTTAGGGAAGATGAATTAAAAATGGTGACTGGGGATGTAGCGGATCCACCCCTGCACATTATTGCGTGGGTCAACGGGACTCCGTATAAGCGGGTGTTGGTAGACACTGGTTCGTCCAGTAACATTATTACAACCGCCGCACTGAAACATTTGAAGCTGCTAGCCTCTCACATTGTACCTTCCACTTATACCCTTCGAGCATTCAATGATGCGATATGCTCGATAGTTGGCACAATTGTCCTACCCATACAAGTGGGACAAAAGACCATTCATACATTGTGCCACATTTTAGAAGGTGAGATGGCTTACAATATCTTGCTTGGGCGGCCTTGGATCCGGGATATGAAGTGTGTCCCTTCAATTGCTCATCAATGTTTAAAGTACACATTTGAAGGACAAGTGCACGTGGTCCCCACAGATTTAGAACCTTTTAAATATTGCAATTCAGTGCAACTAATGCCGTAGTCGACCCTTCCTTCAACGCATGTGGATTTCCAGTTAAATCCATCTAAAAGGGGTCCGATTAAGCAAGAATCTCCATTACCAAATCAATCAAATTCCCAGGCGGGTTCATCTTCTTCATCTAGTCCTCCCACAATGATGCCACCTACGGTGGCCACACCAACGGACAAAGGAAAGAAGCCCCTGGAAGCGGAACCACCCTTAGTCTCCAACATCTCGATAGAAGAGATGCCTAATAGAATGGAAGTCGAGATGCCTAGTTCACCCCACATGGAGTGGACTCAGGGAGAACTCCCATTCGCTTCCTCTCAATCACCAACGATTACTATTGAGATGTCTAACACAGGCATGGGGGAGTATATAGTGCGCAATGTTGTAGCAACGCCCACACTTCAGTCTATGCAAGACATGGGAAGACCTCGACTCCCCATAGGCTCCGTGGTTCCTTTAGGCTACCCACCTAATCAGACAAACTTTATTTTTGGGGGCCTGGATCATGGCGTTGAACCTTCCCGACGAGAAGAGGAAGATGAAGAGCCCTTTGTGGAAGATGTCAATTATCTGTCTAACCCAGACTTTGCATTACGATATCTTAGCCAATGCAATTGGCATGGATACGGGTTGGGCAGGTATGAACAAGGAGTGCATGTTTTGTGCCAACCAAGATACCAAATGCCTTATGACAAGTCAGGAGTAGGGTTTAATCACCCTTTGCCCCTCGACATCTTGGTCAAAAACATGCAAGGCCTAGGGATAGGCAACAAGGATGGGTTGGCATCAGATCCATATGCCAATCCAAATACAACTTATACATTGAGGGATTATTTCCCATTACAAACAAACAACCTTGTTGACCTCAACAACCCTTTCCCTTCGGCCGAACAAGGAGAAACCTCACAAACTCACCCACAAGGGGAAGATGGACAAGACCAAGAAGGGTCTTTCGAAGATGAGTTGGAGTACGATCATTCGCACGAATATCCAATGAATGATGATCAGGAAAGCTTCCTGACGATGTTCCCATTGGCTGCTCCAGTTGAGCACATGCCACTTCAAGACAATCCGGTCCCCCCGCAGAGAGCGGCACAACCTCGTTGGGACCATATTAATTTGCTCGAGCAAGATGAGCTTCCCATGTCGCAAGCAGTAATTGGAGCCAATGAAGGCCTGTGGTTCTCCGACAGTGATTCGAAAGATGAAACTGAGATGGCCTATCTCAACCACATGCGACAAATGCAACAAAGGCAACAAATGCAACAACAATATCCCTTGGACATAGATGACATGTTTGAACACTTACACATAGGTCCAAGACATAGGTGGCACCTCAACCCGACGTAGTTATAGCAATTACTGCACCCGCCACTCTAGGTACACAGAGAGCATCTTCCACCTGGAGACCCTATCAAACCATCAGTGCCTAGGGCAGACCCTATTTGCATGTCCATGCATAGGGCTGATCCCTTTGTGCCAGTGCCTACAGAGCCAGACCCAACGCATCAAGAACATCCCGAATGTCAGAGTTATCACATCTACGGTAATGGAGGTTACCATCATCTCATAAACATGATCTCCATTGACTTGACCACCCCCATCCATGATCCAACCAATCCAACATGATCATTGCATCTAGACATAGAGGCTATAGATTGGGATCGCGTTGACACACCACCATCCCCATCAGAGTATTGGCCTTGCGGTGGGATGTTTCATTTCACTCCAGGACAGACTCAGGATGTCTTTCATGCTGAAGAGGAACTTGACGTTCCTAATGATGATCTTAATTCAGCAAACGATATCCATCTGATCCCAATTCCACATCAGTTGGAAGACGGATCCCACATGTCGGTCGAGGCAACGACTGATGTAGACATCGGCACAGATCCAATGAATCCATGGATTCTCAAGCTGGGGGTAAGTCTTTCCCCCGAAGAGCAAGCCGATTATGTTGCCCTTCTTAAGGAAAAGAAGGAGGTTTTTGCATGGTCATACAAGGATATGTCGGGACTAGACCCACAGCTAGTCACGCATAATTTAACGCTTGATCCGACAATCAAGCCGGTAAAGCAAAAACTACGCAAGATGCACCCAACAGTGGCCTTAATGGTAAAATACGAGTTACAAAAGTTGTTGGATGCCCAGTTTGTCATCTGTGTGGATTATCCTCCATGGTTGTCTAACATGGTTCCCGTCAAGAAGCCCGACGGGAGGATTCGCATATGCATCGATTTTTGAGATCTTAACAAAGCGAGTCCTAAGGATGATTTTCCCTTGCCAAGCATCGACACGTTGGTAGACGCCACAGTGGGCCATGAAATGCTTTCCCTTATGGATGGTTTCTCAGGATACAATCAGATTCGTATCAATCCTGAGGACCAACTAAAAATGGCATTCACAATGCCTTGGGGGACATTTTGCTATAAGGTCATGCCTTTTGGCCTTAAAAATGCTGGCGCCACTTACCAACGTGCCATGACGTACATCTTTCATGATTACATGCACAAGACTTTGGAAGATTACATGGATGATTTGTTGGCCAAATCTCTTTTGCGCCCAGATCACCTCGGTGACTTGAGCAAGGTCCTTGATCGCCTCATTGAACATAAAGTCAGACTAAACCCCAAGAAGTGCATCTTTGGCATCACCTCTGGAAAGCTCTTGGGTTTCATAGTCTCCAAACGAGGAATCGAGGTAGACCCAAACAAAGTCAAGGCAATCCTTGAAATGATTCCCCCAACCACCATCAAGCAGCTCAAGAGTCTGCAGGGAAAGGTTGCGTCGATCAAGCGCTTCATAGCGTAGTTATCTGACAAGTGCCGACCCATGAATAAATTATTGCATAAGGGGGTCACATTTCATTGGGATGACGAGTGCCAGTCAGCCTTTGACGACATTAAATAGTACTTGGCTTCGTCGCTAGTATTGGCACCACCTAGACCAGGAGTGTCATTCTATTTATACATCTCAGCTACTGAGGTGGCACTGGGCGCCATGCTGTCCCAGAAAAATGAACTTCACAAAGAACAGGCTACATACTATCTTAGCCGCACCCTGGTCAGTTATGAACTTAACTATGCATACGTTGAAAAGCTCTGCTTGGCAGTGGTGTTTGCTACCAAAAAGCTACGCCACTACATGCTCAGTAATAAGACGTATGTTGTGTCTAAGGAGAATCCATTGCGATACATGATGAGTCGTACTTATCATAGTAGCCGCACGACGAAATGGATCATGTTGTTGATGGAGTTTGACATAGAGTTCATTGGACAAAAATCCATAAAAGGTCAAGTCATCGCCGATCAACTAGCCGAGGCTCCTCTTGAAGATGATCAGCCTCTGACTTTCGAACTACCTGATGATGGGGTCTTCCATGTTTCAGAATCTCCAGATTCTGATGAGCCTGAGTCACGAGCTGACATAACCCTATTCTTCGATGGTTCTAAATGTGAGCAAGGGGGTGGCACGGGAATTGTATTCTTCACTCCGCAAGGCGCTCCAATGCCTTTGTCATTTAAATTAGACTTCCCGTGCACCAACAACAATGCAGAATACGAAGCCTTGCTCATAGGTCTTCAGACAACAATCACCATGAACATTAAACGTCTAAACATCTTTGGTGATTCGTTGTTGATTGTCAATCAAGTGAAGGGGATTTTTCAATGTAAATGTCCAGTTCTACGGGCCTACAAAGCCCTTGTGGACAAATTCCTGGCACAACTTGAATGGTATGACATCGAGGCACTCCCTCGATCATCAAATCATTTTGCGGATACTATGGCCTCCTTGGGGTCACTAATCCCGCAAGACCCTTCTGGTGAAATGACAACCATTCAGGTTAAAACATTATCGCAATCTGTGATGGAGCGTGCAAGCTTTGATCTGACGCCAGGAATCCACCTGATCCAGATTGAACCATCTCCGGATAAGTTCTCTCGAATCCAAGATTGTTTGACTCAAGCCAACTGGGGGTCCTTGTTCTCCCCGACCCCTCTTAATAGCAACACAACGTTGTTTTTACAAGTTCTTTCTCGCTCAACTTTTGCTAGGGATGGACTTCAAGAGGGATTGGCCGTTCATACTATCGAGGTTTCTGATCAGCAGGATTGGTACACACCCATTCGGGATTACCTCAAGCTAGGTAACCTCCCACTTGGATTGACACAAGCCACGAAAAGATCATTCAAATAGAAAGCGGCAAAGCATGTCTTGTTAGGAGACATTTTGTATCATCGAAATTATGAAGGAATCCTCCTTCGTTGTTTGGACCAGCAAGAGTCCGCTTGGGCGATCACCCAAGCTCACGATGGTACATGTGGTGGCCACTTCAGCGGTATGGCCATCGCAAAGCGCATTCTTCGCATGGGTTATTATTGGCCATATTTAGAGCGAGATTGTTGCGCATATGTGAAGAAGTGCGTGAAGTGTCAACACCATGCTAATTTGACACACGTACCTTCTCAGGCCTTGCAGCCGATCCAATCGGTTTGGCCTTTTTCGTAGTGGGGCTTTGACCTAATTGGAAAGATCTCCCCTACGTCGTCTGGTCATCACACATTTATTTTAACGGCCACAGAGTACTTCACCAAGTGGGTGGAAGCAATTCCGCTAACCTCTACGACTGGATCCCGCATTGCGGAGTTTATTTTGCATAACATCATATGTCATTTTGGTATTCCATCCAAGATCCTGTCAGATAATGGGACACCATTCAAGAATAAATATGTGCGTGCTTTGACCACAAAGTACAAAATTCAGCACAGTTTTTCAACCCCTTATTATCCATAGGCAAATGGGCAAGCAGAGGCATCCAACAAAATGCTAGTCGCCATTCTTAAAAAGATAGTTGCAGACAATCATAAGGATTGGCACATTCAGATCCCGCTTGCCCTATGGGCTTATCGCACCAGCATTCGGATGCCCACTGGGGCAACTCCATTCTCGCTGGTGTATGGCTCCGAGGCAGTCATGCCTTTTGAGTTGGAAATCCCTTCCCTACGCATTTCAATGCAAGAGTTCATCGATGATGACACTGCACGATAGGCCCGGTTAGATCAACTGACGTTGCTCGATGAACGACGCGTTAATGCTCTTGAGCATTTGCGTATCTATCAAGAGCGACTTAAGAGAGCATACAACATGAAAGTCCACCTCAGGGAATTTTAGGTTGGTGACTTGGTCTTAAAAGAGAACCAACAGAATTCTAATTTGTCGTCCCATCTACGGGACAAGTTCATAGCAAACTGGTTAGGTCCTTATGTCATTGACAGTAGAATAGGACCTGGAACATACCGGCTTGCCTCTCTTGAAGGAATCAAGGAAAAAGAACCCTTGAACATCAGTCATTTGAGGCCGTTCCACATCTAGAGAGCCATAGTCCAACTAAAAGCTCCAAGGATTCTCATCATCGCTTGGTCAACCCTAAATGCCCCAAAGGTATCTATAAACCCTTTGGTCAACTAAAAGCTCCAAGGATTCTCATAATCGCTTGGTCAACCCTAAATCCCCAAAGGTATCTATAAACCCTTTGGTCAAGCCTAAAAGCTCCAAGGATTCTCATCATCACTTGGTCAACCCTAAATGCCCCAAAGGTATTCTATAAACCCTTTGGTCAAGCCAAAAGCTCCAAGGATTCTCATAATCGCTTGGTCAACCCTAAATGCCCCAAAGGTATCTATAAACCCTTTGGTCAAGCCAAAAGCTCCAAGGATTCTCATAATCGCTTGGTCACCCCAAAATGCTCCAAAGGTATCCATAAACCCTTTGGTCAAACACCAAAAGCTCCAAGCGTTCCCATAACTGCTTGGTCAAAATAAATATTCAAAAATAAACAAAAACAATACAATCATCAAAAATCACAAAAACAATTGCATTTCAATTCCATGCATACTCATAAAAAAAATCAAAAATCACAAAAACAATTGCATTTCAATTCCATGCATTCTCATAAAAATCAAAATACAAAAATATAGGTTGCATTAGGCATTGCATCCATACATTGCATACTTCGCTAGGTCATACAAGTCAACCGCACCATAGACTGTCATCACTTGGCAATTCCATCATTTTCCACATCAAATCCATTTTCATAAACGCATACATCTAGAATAGCACCATCCTTTTTTTAGCATCGTCAGTTGTCTCCTAATGTATATAGGGTTTTCGTCATTCAATTGTCTTTAAATTTCTAGCCAAAAACTGTACATAGTTAAACGGATTTTACACGGGAAAGTTTTACTTGGATCACGCCTTGTTACGTAGCATCCCAACACAAATTAACACACATAAAATAATTCCTAAGTTGTGTGAACGCAAGAGAAACCTACAAAGCAGTCTTGGGTACCATAGGTGAAAGATTAGCCTGTTCATCCCCCTGTGCGAATGGTTCTAGAATGCTGAGAATTGACAAAAGGATGAGCTCTTCCCTATCCATTCACCATAATAAACAGTGGTTTTCACCACTCCCACAAATCCCAATCATAGTTGGTCCCCAAAGTTGTAAGGATTCGTACTACACGTCCCTGCCAAGGATGGGTAGTCATCCCCAAGACCTAAAAGGATCAACGCCATTCACAAACAAAATTCCAACAAACCATCATCCTAACCCTTTCCATTCACCTTTGGTCTCCAAGTTGTAAGGATTCATACTATCCGCCCCTAACCAGGATGGGTAGTCATCCCCAAGGCCTAAAGATAGCCCTCCATTATCCCTTTGGTCTCCAAGTTGTAAGGATTCATACTATCCGCCCCTAACCAAGATGGGTAGTCATCCCCAAGGCCTAAAAGATCAATGCCCTTACTTCATAATCTCCATTATCCCCTTGGTTCCCAAAGTCGTAAGGATTCGTACTACACGTCCCTAACCAGGATGGGTAGTCATCCCCAAGACCTAATAGGATCAAGGCCATTCACAAGTTCAAACTTACAAAGCTCAAAATACAAAATCAAATAACAGTGGTTATCACCACTATTCAAAATCCTTGCTCAAAAAAAAAAACAAAAGAAAAATAAATAGCAAAATAAATAGTGATTTTCATCACTATATAGCCGAGCAAGTCTCCCAAATCATTCAGCCAACAAATAACCTGAACTTGAATCCCTGGAATTCTCAGCATTCGAAAACCATCTAGGTGATCCTCATTACAGGTTTGGTTGATAGCCTACCTAGCAATGGTGGTATCCTACCCGCATGACGATATGTCCGTCACATTAGCTTTGCGTGTGCGTCGACCAATGTTTGCATGTGGATGAGCTAGCTTATGGTACCTTAGATTGTCACATGGATTAATCTTGCTAAATACAACAACGGAGTTAGTGGAGCTAATTAGGTGATCCTCAGTACGGGTTTGGTTGATAGCCTATCTGGCATTGGCGGTATCCTGACAAATACCACATAAACGAACTCAATTGCACACACAGGGATGTGAAATAACTTGGTTAAATTCAAGTCGGATTTAGACCTTGTTCAAAAGTCTCGCGAGATAAATGTACAGTCTTGGCTAGTTAGTTAAAATATCTGCATCTCAGAAAAGCTTAACTACATTTTCAAACAACTGGTACATTTCATTCCGTACATCACCATCAAAAAATAGACAAAATACAAAAACAAAGTTTTCACATGCACACGCATTCCACAAAGTTATCCCATTAATATAGCAAGTCAGTCAAATCTTGTACAGTCTATGGTGCATCGACAAAATCATCAACAACTCATTTCATTCATTCCATATGCATACATCATACAAATTAGACCCATCGCATTCATAATTGCATATGCATACATTAATGTAAAAACATGTACATAAAAATAAATCATGAAAAATATATAAACACCAAAAAGAGTCATCTGTATATATATATATCATAACAAAATTGCCCGTAGGCTACAATGAACCGGTCCTCGGACCTCGCTACCATAATCCAAAAACTCAAAAACCCCAAGCCTAGGGCGTCGGCCACCATGATCACGCAAGATCGATGCGACGAGAACTACCCCCTATAGTGTCGGTCCTCTGGGACCTCTCAGGGCGACTACTGCTCGCCCCTGCATCATGCCCACTAGCCTCTCCCTCATCTCGCCACCTCTGATGGGATGATGTTGTCTGCTCCATGTCTCTCTCTCGAGCGTACGATGAGCCACCTCCAGGAGACTCCAGTATTCGCCCACCAAGGTGGATAATCTCATCCCTCCAACTCCGTCCCACCATGTCACTCCAACATCCCTCACCTCATGATCGTATATCGCAAGGTGTAGCCTCTCTCCCCAGCTACTCCCTAGGAGATCTCTCTCCTCAAAGCCTCTCCCAAGCTCCCCATCTCACCTTCGTAACACCTCCGTCAATCGTGCTACCTCCATGCACAACCCCACCTCTGTATCCCTCGGCATGGCCGATTATGTTGGCCTCTCTGGAACATTGACTTGCTCTAGAGCATCCTGCATCTTTGGCTACTCCTCACCAAAGTCCTCTCCTGCATCTGCCACCTCCACCATGTCCACATCAACCGGAGCTCCCCAACCCTCTCCTGGTGCCTCTGCACCCTCTCGCCTACCGCTGCCTCATCCCCTCCCAATGGCCCCTCACCTCGCCATCGTCGGAGCATCCACCACTCCTGGTACTCGATAGTAACTCCAACGTCATCCATGTCTGGAGTGTCCAGTACTGTATCCACCTCCTCCCCTAGCGGCTCGAGGATCGGCACAGCTAGAGTCCTCTCATCGCTCCGACGTCGATAGACTAAGGGCTCCCCAGGCAACCCCTGGCGTACCCCAAACTGTCATGTCACTCGAAGATAATGGAAGTATTCCTGCTTTGTCCCGTGTCATCCAATGACCCACCTCCCCCTCGGACCCGTCGAAGCCACTCATCAGCCTTCGGCCATGCGGGACAATCTCGATATGGCCTCCACACCACATCTCCTAGAGTCATTCGGGCCAATGCATCTACGTAATGGTCCACGTCTCCCGCAAACCGTCGACTCTACCCTCGCTCCTCAGATCGATACCATAAAGCCCCATAACCAATGTCTCTATCCACCATGTCAACCCGTGTAGTCCAGGGTAGCCCTCGTGGTCGCTCCATGGCTATATGCTGCCAGGCCCAACACTGCAATAAGTAACTGCAGCCAATCCCCTTTCGCTTTCGATAATGGACCTCATACAACTCATCATATAGTTGAGCCAAAAGCGTCTGGCCCCATCTCATGATCATCGGCTCTATCACAGGACAATCCACTAACTGCCACACCACCTCCAGTAGGTTCCATGGGAACCTCGCCCCCGAGGAGTCTGGCAACAACATGTTGGAAATGAGGCTCATGAGTAGTGCATGCCTCACTCCCAACACCCTCCTCTCGTACCACCACCGCACTAAGATCCCACCCACCTGACAATCCTCCTTCGCTTTCTGCACCGCGTCCTCCCCACCCAAGTCCCCATGTCCAAAGCATCGGGTCAGTACAGCCATCCTCTGGCCTCGTGGCGTCGTCCGGATGGGAACCCCGTCTATCAAAATCCGAAGAATCCGATACACATCCTCCAAGGTAACTGTCATCTCCCCTATCGAGAGATGGAAGGTGTTCATCCGAACATCCCATAGACTGATCAAAGCTGTCAAGTACGCCCGATCCCCAACCACTGGCTCCAATCGAGCCACATGCTTGAGCCCCAAGGCATCAAGCCACTCCTAGTCCTCTGCACTCAACGCCTCGTGGGCACTAGAAAAAATAGTCGGTACCCGATACCGACTCTTCACCACCTGCATATCACAAAACATAAACACATCAAAAACATGCATCAAATCACCATCACATATACAAAAATGCATCAATATACAGTAACATCATTCATTCACATGTACATCTATTACAATTTACAAACATACAAACAACAAAAAAATTGATATGGTTTACCTACGGTTTCGACCTAAGTTTACCATTTCAACAAAAAAATTCATCAATTTTTCATCTTTAATTTCATACACAAATAACAAAAATTTGACATGGTTTACCTACGGTTTTAACCTAAGTTTACCATTTAAACAAAAAATTCATCAATTTTTCATCTTTAATTTCATACATTCACAAAAAAAATTTGACATGGTTTATCTACGGTTTTTAACCTAAGTTTTACCATTCAAACAAAAAAATTCATCAATTTTTCATCTTTCATCTCATAAAAACAAAAAATTTGACATGGTTTATCTACGGTTTTTTAACTTAAGTTTTACCATTCAAACAAACAAAATTCATCAATTTTTAATCTAGGTTTCATCTTCATCAATAAACAACAAAAATTTGACATGGTTTACCTACGGTTTTCGACCTAAGTTTACCATTTAAACAAAAAATTCATCAATTTTTAATCTATTTCATTTTTCATCATTTCCACAACAACAATTTTGACATGGTTTACCTACGGTTTTTACCTAAGTTTACCATTCAAAAAAAATTCATCCATTTTTTAAATCATTTCATTTCATAAAAAAAAAAAAAATTGACATGGTTTACCTACGGTTTCGACCTAAGTTTTACCATTCACATAAAAAACATTTTTATAACCGTGGTTACCCTAAGGTGTTACTCTAAGTTTCATTTGGGTTTATTCTACGGTTTTCCATCTAGGTTTCCATCGGTTTGCATACATGTTTCATTTTGTTTCATGGTCTTTACATCAATTCATTCACCTTTTAATTAATTAATTAGGGTTCCATGTCTTAAACAAAAGAAAAACACAATAAAAACAAATTTGCACTTTTTCAAATTAAAACTCGCGGAGATAGTTCACTTACTGGTCTCGCTTCGGCTCCACCGCTTGACGACCCGGTTTGTGCACTCATGGTAGCTGGAAAATTTGGCAGCGCTTCGCGTCAGAAAATCTCCCTCCTCCTCCTCAGAGCTCCAAATCGCACTCGATGAACAGTGCAAATGAGCCAAATCCATCATTTTCGCATATTTATATTTTTTGCTTGCTGGTATTCGTTCTTGCCTGGAACGAGCGCTTTTTCCTCGAAGGAGCGCTCGTCCCACCCCAGGACGAGTACCATAATAGAGTTCGTCCCCCCCGGAACGAATACCAAAATAAAAAAAAACAAAAAATCAAAAACAACAAAATTAAAAAAATTGAAAAATGCACCACAACAAAACCACTAAAAATTGCCGGACAAAAGTGCTCTTGTACTTAATCTCTTGGCATCAAAAAATAGATGTCAGGGTTTACATTGTCATTATCTGTCTCCCAAAGAAGGCTACCATGGCCGGACTGCTCCATGAGAGATCAGATTTTTGCCAATGTTAACCCCAAATGGCATCCCCAAATGGGTTCACACCCACCAAAAATAGGTCAAAAAATCGGGAAACTGCTTAAGCATTCAACGGAAAACATCTGAAGGCACCCTCACTTAAGTCATCTTGGGTCAAGCGACTCGTCACTTTTCTCATGTTGGTCATTCCCTCATCGATTCGTCGCTTGAGGGGGTAGTCACACTTAGTTATCAATCAACACACACACACCCAATCAAGGCAATGGCATGCATTCAAAGAATCATTGACAAAGACAATCACGCTCCTGCTTGGGGCAGCAAACAAGCAACAATCACAAACTGATTAAACGCTTGGCATTCATGAATTATGAACACAAGGTTCCCACAGACAAAAGGTTGCGCCCTTTGCCTATTCATGATTGATCAATGCCCAAGCTCAAGTCACACCTCACCAAAATAGGTTAATACTTGGAATCCAATTCCTTAGCTCGTCAGAAGCAAGGATTCAAGAATGCATGCCCTTTCCATACTTGGGGCATCCAAAGTTGGTTAGATTACTGAGAAATCCTAATCATTAGTGCTTTGGTTATCTATTTTTGCTCAGCACTGCACCATGTGCAGCGCTTTCCAAAAAGGGGCATCTGTAGACACCAAAACAGCACCAATCCGATTATGTGACTGCAAACACTGATCGCATTAACACACACAGCCCCAGGGCAGCCCCAGAGGTTAAAACAGTGGTTCTAACCACTCACACAGTAGTTTTAAAAGTCAGAGATCAATTTGGCACCTTTTAGGCACTCTGCTACTTATTCGCTCCACCCAGGGACGAGTGCAGACTGGTACTCGTTTCACCCAGGGACGATTACCAGCGCTCGCTCCTGGGTGGGACGAATGTCGGGTTTGACCTGCAAAAAGTCAAACTTTGGCACATGACAACTCAGAACTGCCACTTAGCTCTCCTTTCATGGCATAGGGGTGCGAGTGAGTTCTTTTGACAACTCATATCTGCCACTTGACTCTCCATTCACTGCATGGGAATGAGAGTGAGCTTTTTAGGACAACTCAGATATGCCACTTGACTTTCCCTTCATTGCATGGGAGTGAGAGTGGGCTTTTTCATGACAACTCAAATTAGCTACTTAACTCTCCCTTCATTGCATGGGAGTGCGAGTGAGTTCTTTTGGGCATGCAACAACAGTTACAGAAGCAGTTATGGAGCCCTTGATCAGGGAGAAGTCTTCTCTTCCCGGAAAGAGCAGTCATGTTAAGTAGCACTTTTGCATGCTAATTCAAAGAGACCCCTTGGGTCTATAAAATGGTGAGTTTCCTCACCCAAAAGATATACAGAGAAGGAGCATTTTGAGCGACGAAGTGCTGCCAGTTTACTTACTTACGATTTGTGCTTCACATCCATAATCTCTTAATCAAAAAGGAGGTTATTGGGTGATTTTGGAGGCACGAATCAAGACCTAAAACCCGATTTTTTGACCACAATATCCTACCAATTTGCCGACAACACATCACAACAGGTTTCGGACCCATCCCAAGCGGATTGGTGTCGAAACAAAGTTTCAACCCATGGGTGGTTTGCCTTCGGGCACCCCCTGCCTTATTGCAGGTTTACTCGCCTCACCCCGAAACGAGTACCAAACTATTGCAGGTTTACTCGCCTCACCCCGAAATGAGTACCAAACTATTGCAGGTTTACTCGTCCGACCCCGGGACGAATACGGATCTGTATCAAATTTGGTGACTGTTTCTTTTGCAGTATTTTGCTAGTTACATGATTACGCTTCTATCAAATTTTTAGTCTATTTGGATTCATTTTAATCATCGTTATATTCATCTTTTACATTCATTAACAGTACTCTTTCAGATTTGCGAGTTTCATTATCATACACAGGTGCTACTGACGATTTGTTGTTTCTTTGAACGCAGGAGGAGCAGCAAGGATTAAAGATTTATCAATACCAGCGATGGCAACACTTTGGCTCGCCCATTTCACACGTGGGCACGCGGAAGGAGGAACACTAAATCCATGATTGTAATTGAAACTATGTTAACGCTCCTACCCCTTAAAAGGGAGGAGACGTCTTTGTAACCGAATTGGAAGAGTATAAATAAAAAGGGTTGTGCTTTATGTACTTCTTTTTATCTCATTTAAATTCGTCTCTTTTCTTTTATTTCATGCATTTCACTTTATAGGACCTTAAGCGTTAATTTTGGGTTTTGAATACATCGCATTAGTTTTCTTTTCAATCTTCCGGAATCTCGTGCTTTCAAGTGGACCTAGAGCCATGTTTTGGTATGTGTCTCTCCTGAGAGTTCACGGCTAAACTTAGGGGTTACCTTTATTTGGATTTTACTCATTTGGAGGTGATCCATAAAGGTAAGAAGGTGAAAATTTTCACTTAGAAGCATTCCACATTTCATGTGGAAAGAATAGATGAAATGGACAGGTTAGAAAATTCGGTGCACATGATGTCTGAAGAATTTGGCGAGCTTGACTTAATGGAAGAAGCTTTGGAAGAGCTCCACCTAGAAAATGAATTTTCCATGGCCAATTTCAACGCCATGATGGAAATTGACTTGGGGTGTTACTCCATTTTCAAGCCTAAAAAGGCTCAAGAAAAGAATGATGAAATTCAAGACCAGCTTTGGAAGCTCTATTTTGATGGAGCACGATGTAAAAATGGCACTGGACTTGGGATTGTTCTAGTATTACCCTCTGGAATTCAACGATCCTATTCATATCGTTTGACCTGGAGCTACACAAATAATGCAACAGAATATGAGGCTTTATGCCTAGGTCTCAAGAAGGTTGAGAAATTTGGAGCGTGATAGTTGCAAATATTTGGTGACTCTGAGTTGATTATCAATCAGGTGACCAATAAGTGTGTGTCCAAGAACCACTATCTCAAGAACTATTGGAACAAGGTCTAGGACCTGTTCGAATCATTCTATGCTCTTAGCATGAGTTTCATTCCACGAGAAAAAAATAGACATGCTGACCTATTGTCTTCCTTGGGAGCACATTTTTCTCCAATTGAGCAAGGTGGTAAGAAGGCCAAATATAGTGAGAATGATGTATAGGCCTTTTGTCCCAAACAAGGACACATTTTGGCAAGTCTTCGATAGCGATGAGCAAATTGTTAATTTATTGGTTCAAGAAGCTGCCACCATCAAGGGAAGGACCTTGGAGCTTGAAGAAACTGAAGGCCTGATTTAGTTGTAGAATAACCACATTCCTAAAGGTCTTATTACTATAGAAAGCTTGTTTGATCAGAATGACCGGTCCGAGAAGCATCGGATCGAGGTCGATGAGAAAGAATACATGGAGCTTTAGTTGGAGCATGATAAGGTCATAAAAATCGAGACTGATTCTACTCCTATTGAATTACAAGAGATCTGACAATTATGTCCAAAGTTTTCTGACATCATGTCCTGGAGCTACGAGGATTTAAGGGGATATGATAAAGAGATCATTCAGCACACTATCGAGCTGGAAGGAGTCAAAAACTTTAGGCAAAAGTAGAGACCAGTGAACCCAAAGATTGAAACCCTCATGAAGGCCAAACTTGCAAAGATGTTGTAGGCCCAGATTATATATCCGATTAAGCACTCGACTTGGGTTGCTAATTTGGTTCCTGTTTGTAAAAAAATGGAGATATATGGCTTTGTGTGGATTTTCAAAACTTGAACCAAGCAACCTTAAAGGATCACTACCCATTGCCTCGCATTGATATGATTCTTCATGTTGTTGCTAGGGCTCAGCACTTTTCATTGTTAGATGGATTATCTAGATACAATCAAATTTGGGTTAGGGATGAGGATCAACACAAAACTGCGTTCACAACCAAGTGGGGTACCTTTGCCTATTAGCACATGCCCTTCGAATTGTCCAATTCTAGGGCTATGTTTCAAAGGGCCATGGACATCACATTTTGGGAGATTTTAAGTAAGATCATTGCCATCTATCTCAATGATATGACTGTATTTGCACAAATGAGATCAACATTATTCTCTTTTGAGGTAGAAATTTGAGAAATGTTAGGATTTTGGCATATTTATCAACCCAAAGAAGTCCATTTTTGTAGTAAAGGAAGGTAAGTTCTTGGGACATGTCATATCAGAGAACGGTTTGGCAATTGATCCATCGAGAGCTGAAACTTTGAAGAAACTATCACTCCTTGACAATAAGAAAGAGTTGCAATCATTCTTTGGGCAAATCAATTTTGCCAAAAAATTTATTTTTGAATTTTTCCAAGTAGTCAAGCCCATGACTGAGCTATTAAAGAAAGATGCAAAATTCAAGTGGACAACTCAAAGGAAAGACGCATTTCAGGAGATTAAAGATAGAATTGCATAAGCCTCTGTATTGATCAATCTAGATTATTCGAAGGACTTCATTCTATATGTAGTTGGAGAGGATGAAAGCTATGCTGTAGTGCTTACACAAAAAGGAGATGATGGGAATGAAAGACCCATTGCTTTCCTTAGCTAGGTTATCTTACCCCATGAGAAGAGATACAATTTCATTGAGAAATAGGTTTATGTTGTCATGAAGTCTCTCAAAAAGTTCAAGCACTTCGTATCTCAGAGCAAGACGATCATCTATGTCATCCATCCTGATGTAAGGAAATTCATAATTTAGAGTAATATGGGCGATAAGTGTGCTGGTTGGGTCACTAAAATTTAAGAGTTCGATGTTGAGATCCATCCAACCAAGTTGGTGCAAGGTAAGGCCCTATGTCAGTAATTAGCAAAAACTACGGCCTCTAAGATAGTTGATCATCAAGTGAAAAATCCTGCTAAAGAAAGGACTCTAGTGAATATCTTTGCAGAAGGCCAAGATTGGGTAGATGACCTTGTTGAGTATTTTTCAACGGGTAGATTTCCCCCACAATTAAATGCTTTGCAAAGGAGAAGGTTTCACCTACAAGCTCTTAGGTATGTATTGTTTCCTGAGGGATTTTTCTTCAAAAACATTGATGGAGTTCTCCTAAGGTGCGTTAAGGAACTAGAGAAAGTTAGACTTTTGGAGGAGTTTCATTCTGGCATGTCGGGAGGACATTACGCTGGTTGGCCTATGGCCTTAAATATTATTTGGGCTGGTTACTATTGGACAATTTTTTTCATGGATACTTTCAAGATTGCTCAATATTGTGACAAATGCCAAAGGTATACGAGATGGATCATAAATGCACCACTGCCCCTACATCCAATTCAAGTTGAAGCACCTTTTCAGCAGTGGGGGTTGGACTTTATTGGGATCATTGATCCAAAATATTCAACTGGGCACAAGTACATCTTGATGGCTATTGATTATTTTATAAGATGGTTTGAGGCTATTCCGACCAAGGCTGCAAATCAGGATATAGTAATCACTTTCATTGAAGGACTAATCATGCATTTTGGCATTCCTGACACCATTATCATAGACAACGTAACTCCATTCATTGGAGCCAAGCTAGATGAATTTGCAAACAAGTACGGTATTTTTTTGAAGACATCCTCTAATTATTACCCTCAGGGTAATGGCTTGGTACAGTCCACAAATAAAAACTTGTTGAGGATTTTAAAGAGATCCTTGGGGGACAATAAGAGATCTTGGCACCTTTTGCTGATCAGGCATTATGGGCAGACAAAATTTCAAGCAAGAAGTCTATTAAGACTTCACCATATGCCCTGGTATATGGGAAGGAGGCAAGATTGCCTATTCACTTAGAACTGCCTGCCTTGCAGCAATTGAAGGAATTCTCGAATGATGAAGAAAATATGGATCCAATGAACATACGATTGGCTTAGTTGTTGCAGCTGGAAGAGCAATGTTCCTTTGCCTATGATGAGTTTGCTAAGAATTCATAGGAAGTATCAAAATGGTTTCACAAAGGTTCTACTAATCGCACATTCAAAGTGGATGACTTAGTCTTAAAGTGGAACGAAAAGAATGCCAAGCTAGGGATGCACCAAAAATTTGATGCTCTTTGGGAGGGTCCATTCTAGATTGTCAGTGCAAGTTCAACCAATTCATTTTATCTTGAAGACTTGGAAGGTAATCCACTTCCTATTTCAGTGAATGGATTTCATTTGAAAGCCTACATTTCTTGATGGAAAACACAGTGTTACCTTGTACATAAATTAGCAAAAAAAAAAAAAAAAAAAGAAAAATGAAAAAAAAAAAAAAAATCAACTTCGGCTCCTTTTGCACACGAGCCCGTAGGTATGTTTATTTCTCTTTCTTTTTCTTTTTCCTTCCTAGCCAGAAGTGGCTTCCCATCTACTTCTTTCTTCCACTCCCACTCCTTCTTCCACTGTACATAATTAAGCCACTACTGTTGTTTCTACTCCCCTCTCTGATGTTATCGTTTCTTCACTTCCCCTTTCTTCCAATCCTTTGTATTTTAAGCACTTCTCCATAGTTCCCACCGCTTTCTCCATCCCATCCACTTCCATTTCATTATCTATTTTCATGGATTCCCAGTATCTGGTAGCATAGTAGCACCCTCTTTAGTTGTTGTCTCTACCACTTCTACTCCATATTCCACCATTCCCTCATTCACAATTCTTGTTCCATGGCCTGCACATCTGCCATTCATAACCCCATTCATTCCCATTTTTGCAACCCAGGTGCTTCTCATCCCTACCATGGAGACACTTTCACAGCACCTGGTGATTACCCAGCTCAACCGAGCTAGGCAAAATGTAGTAGTTAAAGGAATAAGGGAAGTTTTGCTATTCCATCAATTTCTGCTAAAGATTCTATTTTAAGTATCGAGTGCCAGTTAGAGCTTGTTGTAGTAGCCCGCAGACACGTCTAGCTTCTTGAATCTATTGCCCAATAGATAAAGACCTGAGGTTCATGCATATAGTAGAACTATATACCTCGAGAGCTGCCAAGAACATTGGCATTTTTGCCACATTGTTTTTGTTGTTATTGTTCATGCAAAAGAATGCACAAATTGTAGAGATACTCACTCCTCTGTTTATCCCTCCAAGCTCTTTGAAAGGGAAAATACAAAAATCTCTACAAGTTTTGTGTTCAAGCAAAGTAAGTGAAAGCTGTCGTGATATCGTGACCTGTCATATTTTCATGGTGTTCGATGTAGAAAGAAGCTAAGCCAAGAAAATGTTGCAATATCGTGGCATGTCGCATTATCGCTACCTGTTGTAGTTTTGCGCTAGAAAGTGAGGAAGGGAACAAGGAAGTAAAATCATCACGATATCATGACATGTTGGATTTTCGCACTGGGAGCAGCAAAGGAAACATAAAAGTGAAAAGTGTCACGACATCGTGACATGTCACATTTTCGCGACTTCTTGTGGTGAGGGAGTAGTAAAGGCAAAGTTGTCACGATTTTGCAACATGTCACATTTCATGGTAGACAGTGGCAGGAAAGCAAAGTGATAGGCGCACGTCATGATTTTGCGACGTTTTAGTAGCAAAGGGGAGCACCAAGAAAAATGTCATGATTTTGTGACATGTCACATTTTCGTGGGGAGAAAGAGGAAAAGTACAAGGCACCAAGAAAATTTCACGATTTTGTGACATGTCGCATTTTCGCGACGGAGGCAACAACAAAAGAAGAAGACAAAAAATTGTCGTGATTTTGTGACATGGTGCGATATCGCGACCTATCACATTTTCGTGACTTGGAGTAGCAAAGGAACAAAATGGAGAAAGATGTCACGATTTCACGACATGTCGAGGAGATGAAGCCAGACAAAAGAAAATTGTCACGATTTTGCGACATGTCGCATTTTAACGATGATAAAGCAAAAAAGTATAAGAAGACAGAAACATGTCATGATTTCACGACATGTCTTGTTTTCATAATGAGAAAGCACAAAAGGAGCAAAATGGTATGGACTATCATGATTTCGTGACATGTTGCATTTTCACAGAGGTGAGAAGGAGAAAGCCAAATAGAGGAGAATGTCATGATTTCGTGACACGTCGAATTTTTGCAACAAAAGCGACAAAAAAAAGAAAAATACAGAAGATGTCACGATTTCGTGACTTGTCACATTTTTACGATAAGAAAGCAGAAAGGATAGCGCCAAGAGGAAGTTGTCACGATTTCGTGACAAGGAGCAGCGAAGAAGCCAAACACAATTTTTTTTTGCGATTTCGCAACATGTCATGGAAAAAAAACAAAACGAAGGCAGATTGTCATGATTTCATGACATGTCACATTTTCATGACTGGTGGCAATTGGAGAAAGCAGTAAGTTGAAAATGTCATGATTTCATGACATGTCGCATTTTCGCGACCTGTCACATTTTCGTAACCTGTCACATTTTCACGACAGAAGCAACAACGAAGGCCCGATAAAGTTCTGTCCATAATTTCCTTCAAAATTGCATAGGATAACATGAGGAGAAGATAAGGATAAAAAAAAGTAATGTTTAAAAATCTCTCCAACTGATTTTGAGATCAAATTCAAGGAGGTTCCAAGATTAAATGTTTTGCTGCTTACCTATGTGTGCAAGATGGGAGATCGTGTTAAATCAATTTGTTCTCAAAGCCACCAGAATTAATGATGCCTCTAGTATAAAAAGTTCCTATTCGTGATCTCTTAACAAATTTAAGCATACCCCGAGAATGGTCATTTAGTGAAGAAACGTGGTCCCTTATTTTCGTTTGATTTTCAATTTTAATTCATAAAAGCAGGGAATGTGATTTCTCCGAGGCAGATTCAAGGGGATTGTTTCTATTTTCAAGTGCATATTTTGTGGATCTCCTCTTAAAAATTTGTTTTATGTTTTAAATGCTGTAATGCGAAAGAGAGAGGGAAAACCTCTATAAATACCAATGTAAATCTCAAGCAAAAGGAGGAGGACCTTCTTGCAAAAATTGAAGCAGAAATCCTAAGTGCATTTTGCTCTATTCTTAGTGTCTTTTGAGTTGGTAATCCAAATTGTTGTTCATGTGATGCTTTCTGTAATTCACTTATGTTTTGTCAAGTGCTAAAGTTTTAGTTGAATTCTGTTGTTCTGAATTTGGCTATGTTTCCATTTGAATGTTTGAAGTATAATTGAAGGCAAACTTATGGTCAACGTTTGATCCAATTTCTGTATGTGAATTCTAAGAATTAGTTGCTGCTTACCTTCAATATTTAGTTAGGTTATTTGCTATCTAAGGTTGTTCTCCCTATCGACTATCAGATTTGGCCATATTTCCATCTCTTTCTGTTATTTCCCTTTCTTTCTGCATTTTCCATTTCTTTCCCGCACCCTTATCTTGAAACAAGTTTAGATTAGTTTGGGAGCCAGCCCTCTCTAGAGATTGGCCCGGGAGACTTCTCTTTCTCTCGGCATTTCAATGTTGGCCGGGTCTAGGGCGCATTTCATATGACTATGCGGATTCGTGACCAACAGGAACCTAACTATTCTTTATTATTTTTCTTTTATCCTAGAGAATTTTGATCCTTTTCTTGGTCCCTAGGAATTGGATTAATCTTCTCAACTACCCGTGGAACCAAGAATCTATCATTATTTGGTAGGGGTTGTTCTCTTTTATTTTGAGAAGGAACTTGGAATTGACCCATTTTTTGTGGATCCACCTACAATGTTTTGTTTCCAGATATGGTCAAGATAGAAACTAATTGTTCTTCTAAGGAGTTTGGTCCAAACATAATTTGTTCAATCTGCCATAACATATTGACTATTCCCTTTTGGGTTCTCTTAGATTTCTCTATGGATTGTTGCACATGATGTTGGTATATTAAACAAGTGTTAGAGTCATGGGGGTCATTGTAGACTATACACCAAACATTTACCAAATTATTTTTAGGGATTAATTCATGATCCTCATGATTTGCATTAACTTTGGGTCCTATATTACTACTAGTACCAAGTTTTTGTTCTCTATTAACATATTAGAATATTATTTGTTGAGATATTTCTATTTCTCTTTTTTCCATTGCATTCACCTTGTTATTAATTTTTTTCAAGGTATTTTGGATATCAAGAAACATAGTTGATTTTTGGGGATTATGAGATGGGATAAGAGGAAAAGGAATTGAAGAAGATGATGCTTTGGGAAGAGGAATTAGCATTATTTGGGAAATTGGTAATCATAGAAGTGGAGGATCCATATATGAGAGTGTTGACATCCAAAACTTATGTGTAAACTATGGAATTTTAGAGCAATAAGGCATGACCATTTTTGGTGGAAGCCTTCCTAGAGCAACATAACATTCTTAGCATGGATAGCTACATGGTAAACTTGTGTAAAGGTATTTATACCTAAATTATGATTTTATAACCCTAGGTATAACCTAAGGGCTCTATTGTAATACATAAATGCAAGGGGATAAGTTGGTCTAGCTTTAGGAGCAATTCTTTTCCATGTCCTACTAAACCTTAAATTAAAGTTAGAGACTAACTATTGTGGATATTTTTGCATAGCGATGAGTTGATTCAAGAGTGATAAAGGATCAAATGACTCATTAAACCCTTTCACAAAAGGACCAGCTAATATAGGATATGAATAAATGTTGTTGTCCTCTAGGGTTCTAAACTAGTGAAGGATTTTACCTCTAAAGGATAGGGCTAGAAACCTGACAAAATCACCTTCATTTTTGATATTGTGAATAAATACTAAATTTAATATATCTTGATAGTGCTCCTAAGAAATATTACCTAAAACATCATATGTAGGTATGAATTTTGATACATCTTGAGGGATATCATTCATATGAGGGAGTCCTAAAGGACCAGAGGTATCACAATTAGGGTAATTCAATGAGGGTTGATTATGATTTAGAATTTTTTGATGGGCCATTTTTACTAAGGTTTTTAATGGATTTAGTTTTTGTGGAACCCAATTATGTTTTGGTATTTGGACCTCTTCAAAAGGTCAATATAGAGATTAAATTATTATATATCTTGATGTCTTGGGTGGTAACTCAAATAATGATATGGGCTCTTGAATATTCCTAGTAGATGACCTAGAAAACATGAAAAATGAGTTACTAAAAGGTTTTCTATGTTATTTTATCTACAGAGTCACCAAGTAAATTTTATTTCATTATTTAGTGAGGTCAAGACAATTCACAAAATCTTGATTTCTCCAATAAAATGAAAGATAATATCTTGTGGGAAAATGACAATTTTATAATATGTCCCACTGAGCATTCCAAAAACTATTATGGTTTATATTGACATCAAGATGAACTTGAACTGTGACTATCACCTATAATGATTCGAAAGGCAAGCACCTGCTAATAAAAACCCAAACTACACATTGGAAGGGTTAAAATACTTTAATCCAACCTCTAAAGTATGTAGGTATAACTTATCAACTTACTAGATGTTGACTCTTTTTATCTCAAAACAATAAAATATTAGGGATAAGAATAAAATGGTTAAGAAATGAATAAATTAACATTGGATGGATAAAGATAACAACATAGAAATCTACAGAGAATCCCCTAACAACTTAATTTCTAGAAAATAATGCTCAGGACTAAAAACATTTGAAACCTGGCAATCCTTAACATCAAGAGCTTTTGCATGCTTAAAATTTTATTCCAAACATCTAAAACATTAATAATCCAAATTAATAGAATTATATTAACACATTGACTAACAAAAATGACTTCTCATAAGCATACATTCAAACATGAATAATTCCAATTTTCTCTAATTTAGCAATCCAAATTAATAGAATATACAAACCATAGTAGTAGTAACAAAAATTACTTCATAAGATAATAATTAGCAAACAATGTAGATGCAGTTTGATGCAAACATCCCAAGTAATTATCTTTTTCATTAATAGTAGGAAATGTAAAACAATAGCACAAGAAAACACTTCAAATCCGACCCTTTGAAATGAGGGTTCAACCTCTATTTATAGATTTACAGTCTTTACATTTTGAGCATTACAAGGAATTTTTAGAGTTCTTGATTTTCTTGCAACTTGCTTATCAATGGTGACATCTAGCTATATTTTCTTAAAATAGCTACAGTAAATCTAGAACATACTCACTCTTAATCATCCCCTATTCTTACAACATCTTCATGATAATAGTTACAGTAAATCTAGAACATACTCACTCTTAATCATCCCCTATAGAATATTTTGGACTACAACGTTTCATCTTCTTGATGGTTCAACTTCCATGCCATCTGGTTTGATCCCTTCAACTTACTCTATCACACAACTACATGAGAATCACATTTAGAATTTTATATTCAAAGCAATATTGACATCCACCATAAATTTCAATATGGATGGTTGTGATCATCTAATGTATGACTTAGCTCACGATCATGGCTTGACCTTTATATTTCTTGAAACCACACTTAATTTTCACTTTTAGTAGAATTTGATAATTCTAGGCATGAAAAAGGAAAAAATCATGGTTTTAAGCCATGCTTTCTTTTGGAATGCTTAACCCATGACAGTGGGCAACCTTATTCACTTCTTCATATTTACTCATAGTCATGTGCAATTTTGATATCTAAAGAAATTTGCCTGACTTGACGACAACTATGAGGAAATCCATGATTTCATGAAAATCAATAGATATGGGCTTATGCTTACTCTTTTCTCCTAACCATGATGCTAACAAATAGGTTTTTTACAATCATACCTCAATTTATATTTCAGCCCATTTGGCAAATTTTACTACGTATTCACACAAATCAACAAATTCTAGCTTATTTTTTCCATACTTCTTTTAGCCACGCGATTAACAAATTAAATCTAATGGTCATGGGGTAAAGTGGTATTTGAATCACCTTAGCCAAATTCACCATGGATTTGGGAAAATCAATGGATTTGAGGTCAATAATGTGGTCATGCACCTTTGCTACAAGGCGAACTTCCTTGTCATTTTACCATGAATTTGTAAAAATTCATGGTTTTACGTTATGCTATGAGCACTTAGTCATTTTTATGAAAAATTTGACCATTTTTTTGTGATGTAGCCATTTTGGCCTACAAATCCTTGAATCCTTACTTCATTCATCTAACATAAATGAATATCTTGGATCCACAGGCTAAAATTGAAATAAAATTGGATGATCATAATTGAGTTGATCAAAGCTCAAGAGAATGGGTCTGTGATATTATACATATCAAACTAAAGTATCTAAAGAGATCACATACTCTATTTAGAACCATGTATTAGATATCATATTTATATCCAATATTTTAGCTATGTATGTTTTCTCAATACATATACTATCCCATGAATATTAAAATCCTAAAGGAATATCATTTAAAAGACCATTTGAATCGATAAAGGAAGCAAAGTGATCCATTACTTTAGACCATTCAAGAGTATCGCATTTATGTTTTGAAGGAAATAACACTGTATTAAAGTTTTCTCAAGGAATTCATAGATCATAATTATGAATCATAATTCAATTTGATATAAATAAATTAGGGTTTTTCCAACATTTATCATGAAGAGTAATGGTAATTGAAGCATATACATTTATAATTCCAACTTTATTTTTTCCCTAGTTCTCACATTAAGACTAGAAATTAAATTACATCCATCCCATTTGCATTTATCCCATATTATTACAATAAATATTGAATCTCCTATAGCAAAGACTACTAAACAATCCATAATATTTTAGATTTTTTTGAATGAAACCTTATATTCCTTACCAATTATTTTTATTTGTTGTTATAAAATAAGCTAAGGACTATAAGAACCTATTGATTCCGTAATAATACCTTTTTAAGGGATCTTATTCTTACCTCTAATATTCCAAGATATCATATTCATCATTGCCCTCTATTATTATTTTTGTATTTAGCCACACATTTTGTAAACACTTGTGATATTTATTTCTAGTTTTCCAAATTGATATTACTTAAGTTTTATTTTTTATTTGTTCTTGCTTTGAGGTTATTTGATCCTTTTTTCCATTCCTACAAATACTTTTATCCTCATCAATTTCATCTATTTTCTTATATTTTTATAATGATACTTATATTCTATGTGTTTATGGTATTACATGTTAGAATATTTTAATGTGCACTATGCCTCTTTTGACACTTGTCAGTTTCACTTGATATTTTTCATGTATTGATATAGGATTATGCCTATATATTGTAATCATTTTCATGTATAATATAATTCATCTATTCAATTCCCAACATTTGGTATGAGAGCTCTAGGCATTCTCTACCCTTGTGAGCTTGAGGGGGATTTTCCTCATGGAAATCCCCCCCGCTCATTTTCCCCCCATTTTTTTCTGATGAAGGAGTATGCTCTCCATCAATGAGATGGATCAAAAATCAGAAGTTAGGAAAAATAATGGCTGCCAAATCTGATTTTTTTGAGAATGAATTCTTGAGGCATCTGACCGAAGAAGTAGTTTCTCCCTAGAGTAATGAAAAATGGGATACTCTATAGTTTAATTTTTTTTGTTTAGTTTATTTTACAGGCATGTTTGTGGAGGAGATCTATGCAACACTCTTCGGTTACATGGAACACAACCATATCACAGTGGCTGCTTGGTATAATGGTCTGAATGCTGTAGATGTTTCTGCAATAATATTGATCGATGCTATGGGTGTTCCCATCCAGATATATTATGAAGAAGCAATGAACCTATTTTTTTAAAAGCAGTTTTTGAAATCCCCAATTTCTTCTTAAATTTAAATGGAGAAGGGCAAAGGATGAGTTGGAATTATGAATTTCTATGCAGGCTCTTAGAGAGCATAATGAGATAAGTTATTCGAGATGACATTATTTTTCATATCTGTGATCATGGCTAGTGGACAAAAATACCATGGACTAATGCAAAAATATGGTGGATGACAACATGATATATGGTAGAGGTCGTGCACTATTACTTATCGCGCATGAAATTGTTTTTCAACGGACTCAGTCATGCATTATTTTTTACTGTGCATTTCCATAAATGACGAAGAAGGAAGCACATGTGGGCAGCACCCTCATCCTCAATCTTTCAAAAAATATTCTTTTTTTACCTCATATAGAATGAATACCCTTTGTTTTTTTCTCTGAACGTCATGGTGGAAGGAAGGACGCCAGTCAACTACAACACCGGTTGGTTTATTGATTGGGGGCCCAAAATTTCCTTTAATAATGATATTATAGAGAAAATAAATGTGGGTTTAGATCTATTGATGATGAATCAACACGGGACCCACGTGCATTTTGACAACTAAATTCATTGTGCCTTGGAGTGCAGTGTGGATGCACTGCTTAGAAAAGCATTAGAGCATAGTGTGGAGGTGTTGAGATGCCTAGATCAAGTCTAACTGTGACATGGTGGTCATCCTCACTGAGTTTGGTATACTGTGACACCACCGTGATGCAAGAGTAGTCATGGTGTTTCTGTGATGTGTACTATTGCTGCTCAAAAAAATATCAGATATATTTTTACTGTGTGGGAGGCTCTTGAAGATCCTATACTACTTGTTTGGTCGAATACTATAGTTGTCATTGAAGTTTTTGAAATGGTCATTGATATTTATAAAGTCACCATGATGCATCAGAAATTTTTTTTCCCACCGAAATAGAAGAAAAATGGTGCTACCGAGAAAGTTGTACCCTCTTGTTGCTATAATCATATGTCACAAAAAAATGAAGCTATTGCTCTATACCGGAGAAGAAGGAGAGTGCTACTCCAATTTTTAGTTTCTAGGTGCTACCATTCTTGCTGTCACCCCTACTTTTATGCAAAAGTCATGGCAGGTGACTTAGTGTTTGAGTTCTAAGTTTTCAGATGGAGTGATTTTTTTCCCCTTCAAAACAGCAAGGCAAGTAAAAATTCTGGGATATCCCCATTCTCTTCCAAGGAGAACAAGATCATTTTTTATGTGGTACAGTGGCTTTATTGCACTAAGAATATGGAACTATAGCTGCGATGAAGATAAGATTAATGAAGGCATGGTGATGGAATTTGGTGTTGTTCGAATTTGCAGTTTGATGATGGATGAACTGCCATAGTTCGTAGCTTGATTTTAGATTTCTATATGGTATTTTAAAATTTGTACTAATGGACCATGAAGGATACATATATTGTTGAGATTCTTGCCTACGTTCCTATCGTTTGAGTCCACATGAATGCAAAATAATAATTTTTTTTACTGCATCAACCACTTGAGAATTGTAGAATTTTATGTGTTTTTTGTTGCAATCTTGTGGTCCCTTATCAATTTTGTTTTCCATCCCTACAATCAGAATGAGTGCAGCATATTCCATAACCATTTTTATGATGGTCCCTGCACCTATATCATGGAGATACATGGAGTCTTCGTGCAGGATGATCGCGTGACCGCGATGAAGGATGCTCTCGTAGCGATGGATAGTTATACTCTTGATGGTACTATTATAATCTCGATGAAGAACTCCCATCGTGATAATGGATATAAAGTTTTTGCATTATAATGTGACATTGATTACAAAAATGGAGCAATGCACTAAACCGACGAGATAAAATCCAATACCTTTAACGACTGCTGCATTCGTGTGCTGTCATTGTGTTGTTATGGCTCTAAATATTGTTTTTTCACCTGCATGGGCCAATGTTTTTACACATATCATGCAATGAGTTATACTTATCATATCCTTGCAGTGGATATTTTTTTAACCTGCATTACTTTTTCAAATCAGACACAGTTCAAGTAGAGTGTCGTCACCAAGCTTCTATGCCATCACCATCACTGGATAAAAGTTACCGGATGGGAAGTTTGCATCAAAGTTTCGTGAATAGCAAGATTTTTTATTTTATTCAATATTTTTAGTTGTATTTTTTGGTGCATTGGACAGCCAAAGTGCATGTCGTGATTATTTTAGTTCAGAATGGCATCTACGAAGGAGATTGACAACATGAGACCACGAAGGATGAGTTGGTGTCAATGCTATCAGATGGAGCAGATGGAGCTGCTCGGAGTGAGGTGAAACATACCAATGAAGTTTGAAAGTGGCACAACTACCAATGGTGAGGGTGCCAACACATTTGGCACTTGTGTTTTGCCAAGCTAGTGGAGATCATTAAACCCTAAATATCCGTTCATTTTTTTTGTGTATCAAATCCACATGGCAGTTCACTTCAACATGTTTGTTGAAATGTTCTCGAACATGTTATGATGCTTAGATCAAAATATTTTTAAATTATTCAAGAAGCATAAATGGAGGTATTTTTTTAATTATAAAGGCATTGGCCATTATATAAAACATAAAGGGCCATGTTTTTAAGTATGTATGGATATAAAATGTAGTCCATGTGCATAGTAAAAATTGGATTTTTTTTAAAGTGGAGGGAATGTTCAAAATTTTTAAGGGAATGAGGTCATTAAAACTGTTTTTTCCACATGGATGTGGCAAGGCCCTTGTAATTTCCTTGTTTTTTCTCCCTACGTGCGATGCTAGGAATATTTATTCCTGATGTTTACTTTGGTTCCTAGAGAGGTATGTTGTTATTTTTCCAACAAAATGAATGTCCCATTGAGACATAAATATAGGGGAATTTATAGACATCAGAAAGATTTTTCCAAGATGGATACATTGGTGGTGTCTATTTGTAATTTTGAGGTTGTTTCATTTGAGTTTTTTAGCCTCAAAGTTGTTGTACCTTGGAGTGCACTCTCGGTTGTACCCGACACTCCAAGGCAATTTGTAAGTGATCCTAGTATCTAGTTGCCTTCCCTATAGCACCTAGCGGATGCAGCGACTGGTTACCCATGCATTCCGGTGGGATGTAACCATAAGGACATTTATTCTAGGGACTATAGACATAGATACCCTAGACTCTATTTGAGGACTTTTTCAGATCAACTTCTGAAGACTATAGACGAAGACATTTCAGATGATTCTCTTCTACTCTTATTTCTTCTTCTCCTCCATATTTGGATTCTATGGATTATTTTATTATATTGAGTGTATTTTTGGTATAGATCGACACTCTCATATGGCTCATTTTTATTTTGTATTTAGGTGCATTTTCAATAGCGACCGACACCTTCTAGATTGAGTTCACCATGAGGGGAATATGATATTTATGGTGAATCTAATCAGTGATCTGTGAGAGGTAACATACCTGAAGGATGACCTACAGAGGCAACAAATCCAAAAGTGGCTAACCTTGAGGCACATAGGATGACCCTGAAGTACTTAGATGGATGACCTAGAGGTAACAAACCTGTGGAAGTGGCTGACCCTGTGACAACAGATTGATATGTATACACTATTGATCTAGCATTATTCATAGTTGGAGAGCCAAGTGCAAATCACGAGCCTAGACAAAATCAACAATAAATAAGGATGATAGGTTTCTTTTAGAGAAGTCAACAATAAGGGGGAATGTTACTTAATATTAACTTGTTTTTTATAGTTAGGATAGTGCACAATAAGGGGGAATGTTAGAATATTTTAATATGCACTATGCCTATTTTTCCACTTGTCAATTTCACTTGAAATTTGTCATGTATTGATATAGGATTATTCCTATATATTGTAATCATTTTCATGTATAATATAACTCATCTATTCAATTCCCAACATTAAAAAGATCTCAAATAAAAGTGGATGACCTCAAAATGCTTTCTTCTTTATGCTTCATGAGAAATCCTAAATTATAAAGACTATTCTCCATAGTACTTACCTTTGTATGTTATCATAAAAATCCCAAATGATATGAATATATTCATACTCCTTTATTTAGTATGTTTCTTTTCAAACCATAAAGAGAAAGTGATAAACTATGTACTACTTTAATTGTTATTCTAAGGAGACTATTTATGCTACTTGATAAAATGAAGATAATTTACATGGACTAAACTTAACCTCTTCTACCTTCTTTGTTTTAAAAATTTCTTTGACATATTTCTTTGGAGCTCAAATTATTTCTAAATTTAAATATCATATTTCCTCATATTTTTCATCTTTATTTTTCTTCTAATGATTGATCTGAGTGAACCACGATGGAATTCACCATCTAGTGATGAAGATAGAATTTATTTACCATCTTTTTAAAAGTGAAAAATCCTTGATCTAATATGGTTTCTGCTATGATATGATCTCATGTTTCATCTTAATGTTTGTCTTATAACCAAATATTTCCATCTCTTTTTCAATTATTTTTGCTTTATAATATCTTTTCATGTTTCCAATATCATAACATTTATGGAATAACAATGCAATGGTTCTATGATCCACTTATTGATCTCATTCGTTTGATTACGATTTTATTTTAATATTATTCTCTTGATTAAGATTTATTTTAATAAATTTTTAAAAAGGTTTTGAGATATCAATAGTTACACATATTTAGGTATATATAATGCGATTTTACTCCTTAATAAATTTTTCCTCTTGGATGAACTCTCATATAGTATTACCAATATTTTTTTCTTTATTAACGAGTTAAGGTGGAATAAAAAAAAATACTAACCCACATTGATTCTTTTAATATATTATTAATTCCATAGAAAATCACATTCCATGATCTTAAATAAAGATAATTTCTACCCCTAAATTATGGGCCACCATCCACTATTTTATCCTTGATTTCTAAATTGAAGAAGATGATGATAAAAAATCCTTTTGAAATGCATGGAGTAACCTTAATTAAATACTCCCCCACTTTTATTTAATTCACTTTTGGATCACCAAAAATCTTGGCTAATATCCATAGAGCTTACATGTTAAAAATCTACTTCCAAGATTCATTATATCATGCTCGATCATCTCATCCTTTATAATAACTTCTTATGTGATATTTATTATCTAGATAGGAATTACCATAGATTGCTTTTTCTTTTATCCTTAATCAGGAAATCCATGATTCCATCTAGGGAATACTTACTTCTAATTAATATTTTCATAAGTAATTTTACTTTCATGCTACCCAACATTTTTATAAGAATTCTTTACTTTTAAAACTTTTATATAGACTTAAAAATCTTTGAGGTTTGCTCCTTTCTTGCACTAGATTTTTTATCACACTTTCTTAAATATTAAGGTTTGGGATTTTAAACTTCATTTATGACATGAAACTCTTCACTTAAAATAACCAACTTTAAAGCTCAAGATTATAAAATTTATTCTTTTTAAAATAATTAATTGCTTGTTATAATATTTTTATTTAATATGTTTATTATGTGGTTACTATATGTACTTTACTTTTAAAATTTTTGTAGACTTAAAAAACTTTGAGGTTTGCTCCTTGCTTGCACTAGCTTGTTTATCACACTTTCTTATATATTAAGGTTTAGGATTTTAAACTTCATTTATGACATGAAACACTTCACTTCAAATAGCCAACTTTAAAGCTCAAGCTTATAAAATTTATTTTTTTAAAAATAATTAATTGCTTGTTATAATATTTTTATTTAATATATTTATTATGTGGTTATGATATAACCACATAGCCATTACATGTTATGTGGTTATGATATAACCGTTGCATAGCATATCCGCAACATGTGAGGGGAAATACTTGAACATGGGCCTCTCGATTTCAATTGGAGAGTTTTAACTACCCGCTTGCTCTCCAACTCCTCTACATGAGTTTTGATTTAATATAAATAATAAAGTGTTACTATTATATAATATGGTGATCCCTTAGATAATATCTTTGTAAAATAAACTAAAATATGTGAAAGCCTATTTTAAAAGTAATTAAAAATATTTTAAAAATTACAACTTTATATATGCTAAATATAAATAAAATAGATTTTTAAATTAAATATATATAATAATAAATATTATCATTATCATTATGATTTTTATTGCAACAATACTAATTCTATTAGGTAGATAGAATTATATTCCATGATTGTTATTTATGTTCCATGTTAATACGTAGTTATCTCTTTTTAAGTAGTTGGATACATAACCATAAAGAATTATTGGAATATATTACATGAGTTAGTAGTTGCTAATGTACCATCATGGGTAGATGTTTATATTAGGAGTTTATCTTAGAAAAAAAAGTAGGGTTTTGAAAGGGTTACTCTTTCTCTTTTACATCAACTTAGTCATATTGAACTATATAGCCTGCTTGGTGCTTCCAAGCTTTGAATATTTATGTGAGATACATCATCTATGTATCAACCATTGAACCACCATTGGCTTAAATTTTGAGTTAAGAACGTGGTTTTTTATAACGGGTTTCAGTTTCAAGGTTTGAACTTGGGTCTTCTAAATGAAAACCTAAAGATATACCACTAAGGTATCCATCATTGAAAAATAATTTATAATTAATTATATAAATAATTAAAAAAATCATTATAATACAATAGTATAAAAATTTTAATATTGGAAATGTAATAGAACATCATTATGAATAGTTTAGGTTTGTGACCGTGTGCTTATGAATAATGGTTACATACTTAGTTATCAAATTCATCTATTCTTTTATATAAAATTTGAAATTGGTAGAATTCAAAACTTTAATGAATAAATTCGGGGATAAACCCTAAATTTGGTGAAAAAAACTGAACATAAAAGAGTTATATAAAAATTTGAAAAAATTCAGGGATAAACCCTAAATTCAGTGAAAAAAAATGAACATAAAAGAGCTATAAAAAATCTTGAAAAATAAAATCCAAAATATAAAATATATTTCAATGTGAAAGCATTATAGAAAAAACCCATTTTGCACAAATTATGTTGGATGCAACTATTTTCAATCTATTTTCTTTAGTTTTTTATTATCACTTGATATGCATAGTTTTTTGTTAATATGCATAATCTTTTTTTAGAATGAATTTATCAAGTGATTTTTTATTATAATTGATAAAAAAATTATAATTGTTCAATTATTGATTTCAAAGTTTGGAAAAAAATTACTATGTATACATAAAATTATAAAAATGTTTATAGAAAGAGCAGATTCAGAATGTTTTTGCTCTGCTAGGGTTTGATGCAAGATTGGCTGTGCATTTTTCATAAGGGTTTCAGTGGGAAAATCCTGTCTGTTGCATTAACACCACCTTGAGGCGGTGTTAATTCACCCTTTTTAATGGCTTCTGCTCATGCAGTCGGCTCCATTTATTCTAAGTCTGTTGGAGAGCTCAATGGTACCAAGGAAACATCCGTGCA
This sequence comes from Wollemia nobilis, assembly GCA_028583015.1. Taxonomy (NCBI): domain Eukaryota; kingdom Viridiplantae; phylum Streptophyta; class Pinopsida; order Araucariales; family Araucariaceae; genus Wollemia; species Wollemia nobilis. The sequence goes on from JAQPPZ010001683.1 coordinate 4,471,758, forward strand.
AGTTCATTTTGACAATGTATCATGAAGTAAAGGCCCTGTCCCTGAAGCTATTATTCCTTTGCATGAATTCCATACAACTTGTGAATGGTTTGAGAGTCATACCCTGGTGGGTTATTTTTTGGGTCATATCCCATATGATACCCTTATTCGTTCATGGGTCCAGCAAGTTTGGGGCCCATATGGAGTCAAAGTGGAGAATGTACAAAACCTTACAAAAGGGTATTTTATTTTTCGCTTTTCAAATCCAACTCAAGAACAGAAGGTTTTTTCTAGGGGTCCATGGACTATCCGTAATTCTTTGTTGATTTTGCAACCCTACTCTTGAAATTTCCAAGTCAGTGATCAAGTTGCACTGGAAGTCCCGGTGTGGGTTGAATTCCCTGGTCTTCCTGTTCCTCTTTGGGGTTTTTTGCAAAATTTAGTTGCCCCCTTAGGTAAGTTTGTTTGCCTTGAGCCAAAATTTTTTTTCTCCGCTCGACCCACTAGAAGGGTTTGTATCAAATTTGACCTTACTAAGGATTTACAGGAGTTTATTGATATTAAAATCAGGGACCAATCCATAAGGCAAAGAGTTGCCTATATCAATTTACCCAATACCTGTTATCGATGTCAATCTGTAGCTCACAAAATTCGGGAGTGCCCTTTGATGGAATGGAAATATAAGGCAAATCCCTCACCCACTCCTGCGGCTCTTGCTAATGGCTCACGGGGAAATACTGAAGAATGGACTACTGTCTCTAGCAAGAAATCTCGTGGTACTAAGCAACAAGAAGCTTTGATTTCTACTACACAACCTGCCCCTTCTCCTTCTCAAGACATGCAAGCTTCTACTGAAGTTGTTCAGAATCCTGTTGATACGGCCCCTTTGGTTGTTGACATGCAACCCCTAGTTCCACCAGTGTCTCAAATTCTTTGGTCGGGCCCTTATTTGGCCTCAGTGGTGGTAGCTCCAGATAATTCTTCGGTGGAGGAGGGTTGGGCCTTGAAGGTTCATTGATATCATAGCCCTATTCGGAATGATAAACGTCGACAACTAAACAATGATGCTTTCCATGCGATCTCCAACTATTTTGGCTCACTTATAGGTTTGGGTGATGCAGAGGATGTCATGGAGATCATGCATCTTGACAAATCCCAATGATTTTTTTATCATGGAATGTTCGAGGACTGACGGACCCGATCAAAAAATATTTGGTCCGAAATGAGATGTCAAATGTTTCTCGAATGCATGGAAGCCTCGATATTTTATGTCTACAAGGAGTTAAGATTTCTGATTTCAATATACAATGTACATGTGATTTTTTGTGGCCATGAAGTACCTCTTTTGCCACAAAGCATTCCCCAGGAAAAAGAGGAGCCATCACTATCCTTGGGCCTTGATTACAGAAGAATGTTGTGACTTGGGGTGTTGACCCATCCAATCAAGCTATCTGGATTTTGCTCGAGATCTGTGGAAAACTACTTGGGGTGGTTAATGTGTATGCCTCAAATGTTGCTTTTGATAGATGCAAGTTGTGGAGATGGCTTACCATGAATCTGCCATTTGCCACTTGGGTGCTTTGTGGAGATTTTAATATGGTGGAGAAATTTTTTGATAAGGTCAGTCATGTCCCAATGCGATGGTGTTTAGGTGAAAGAGAAGCTTGGTTTTTTATGAAAAACAAACTTCGCCTTTATGACCCTAATTCCTGCTTCTCGCCTTTTGACTTCCTACAAGATATTTGGTACACCTGGTCCAATTTTTAGGCTGCTTCTTCTAGGGTTTTGGTAATATTGGACAGAGCCATGATTTCTAAGTGTGACAACTTTCAATTCTCCCGTCTTTTGCATTCTTCACCGTATGTGTTGACTTTGCCTAGTACTTCACTGTCTGATCATTCACCTATTTTATTATCGGTGGCAATGTTAAATTTTCAACCTAGAGTGCATTCTTCACAGTTTTACCTAAATGTTTCTTTTTTGCATAGCTTTAGCATGAAAGCTCATATATGCTGCATTTGGAATTTGATTCCTAGACCTGATGGTATTTCTGGAAGGATTGAATGGTGGAATGCTACCATTCAACGAACCACTAAGGTGTTGCAAACTTTGGGTGTTGAAGTTGCAAAATGATGAAAATAGGCTAAGTCTGCCTTGCAAAGTGAGCTATCCAAAGCCTGTCTCAGGCTTGAAGCCTCTCCTTTCAACTCTATTTCTCAATCTCAAGTTTCTTCCATTCGGCATGAGCTAAAAAAGGTTGATTTGTATGAATCCAAGGGGGCTCAATTACGTGCTTGAATGCATTGGCTCAAAGTGGGGGACAGAGTGACCAAAGAATTTTTTCAGCGCCTCAGACCTCCTGCTCAACATTCTCAGTTTCAAGCCATTCAAGTTGATGGACAGAGATTTACAGATCTTTCAGACATTGTCAAAGTATTTGTTTCACATTATCAAGGTGTTTTTGCTTCTCAACCCCTTGATGATGCTAAAAGGCAAGCTTTTGTCGATTGTACCGTTGTTGTACCCAACAAGCTTTCTCCTGAGCAAATGTTATTTTGTGACACTCCTCTTTCTCTAGAAGATCTAAAAAATACCTTTTCACTTATGGCCAATGATAAGGTGCCTGGGCTTGATGGCTTCCCATGTGAATTCTATAAAGAATTTTGGGATATGCTTGGTTCTGATCTCCACAAATTTTATCTTGAAGCTTTGCAATGTGGTTCGCTGGGTTCCATTATTAACAAAGGCAATGTTAAATTTATTCCTAAGTCTGGAGATCCTGAGCTCATCACCAATTGGAGGCCGATCACCCTGCTTAATGTGAGCTACAAGATTATTTCTAAAGCCCTTGCACTTAAGCTTAAATCTATTTTGCCTTTGATTGTTAGACCTGAACAAACTGAATTTGTTAAGGGAAGATACATTCTTGATAATGTTCTTTCTTGGGAAGGTATGGAGTGGGCAGGAAATTCTGAACAAGATGCTTTATTCATTAATATAGACTTTTAGAAAGCGTATGATAAGATGGAGTGGTACTTCATAACTGCCATGCTTCAGGCTCTAGGTTTTGGGCTAGTATTTGTGAGCACCATTCTTATGTTATTTCAAGATGCTTCAGCTGTTCTTACCTTGAATAATAGTCAATCTCAGTCAATTTCTCTTGGTCACTCAGTGAGACAGGGATGCCCTCTTGCTCCATCTCTTTTCATTCTTGCTACAGAGGCTTTTGGCTATTTGTTGGCCCATAAGATGGATCAAGGATTAATCAAGGGTATTGCTCTCCCTAATTCTGACCGTCAGTTGGTCAATGGTCATTTTGCAGATGATTCGTTCTTAATGCTTCAAGAAGATGAGCAATCCCTTTCCTTAGCTATTAGTTGCTTAGAGGTGTTCTGTTTAGCCTCTGGTTCTTCTATACAATGGAAAAAAACATCTTGTTTTCAACAATCTCAATCTCAACTGCCACACTAGTTACATCAATTCCAATGGACTTGGATTCATCCAGGTGAGGTGTTTAAATTTCTTGGAATTCCTTTTGCATTTCATGGTTCCTTTGCTCAATTGTGGCAGGAAAAGAAGCTTTCTTACTGGACTAGTAAGAAACTTTCTCTGGCAGGAAAATTTTAGATTTGTTCTAAGGTTTTAGCCACTACCCATGTATATTATTCATCTTGTTGGGTTCCATCCAAATATTGTTATAAAAAACTGGATAAGCTTCTGAGAGACTTCTTGTGGGCCAAAGACTCTGTCAAGCAAGGTTTTCATCGGGTAGCCTCAAAAATTTGCTGTTTGCCCAAGGATTATGGAGGCATGGGTTTGTTTGATTATCACTAACAAGGTCTTGCCATTTGTGCTAAATGGATCACCCGATCTTTAATTGGGGATGAATCTTGGAAAGTGCTGGTCAGGCATTGCATTTCTTCTGGTTTGCTTCAGGGGAAGAAAATTTGGAAAGGGGTGGGATTGCAATCCATTCTTACTACCCCTGTCCCTATTAAAGTTAAAGGTTCTTTTGTCATTCAGAGTATTTGGAAATCCTGGGAGGCCTTCAAACCCTGGCTTAGTTGGAAAGGGAGTTTTCACAAAGTAGGTGCCTCTTTGTCTTCCATGAATATTTGGTGGTCTCCTTTTATCACTTGGCAAGGTTCTCCCTTAGCTCTGGTGCAGTGGGTCAGAGCGCAGAGGTTCTATAAGCATGGTATTGCTTCCATTTTTTATTTCTTCTCATGACATGCCAGGTGTTGGATACCCTGGGAAAGTTTTTGTCAAATTCACAATTTAAATCTTGGTGATAGAGACACTTATGAGGTGGTTATTGATAGTATTCCATTTTCTATTTGGAGCAAACTACATAAGCATTTTCAAAAACCATGGTGGTCAGATTGGTGTTGGCCTGGGGAGCTTCCTGTTTTGCAATATAAAGCTCATATTGGTTACAAATGGCTCACCCCACAAGTTCCAATGTTTGATAAGATCACTCTGAGATGGAATTTAGTCTTTCTTCCCTCCCAATGGAATAAGAGGTTTTGGATTGCTTGGGCTACTTATATTGAACCTAAATAGATTTTTTTTGCTTGGAGTCTCTTACATCAAGGGTTACCTGTTGGCAGTAGGCTCAAGCATCTGGGTGTTCATAATCTCATTTGCCTGTTTTGTGGACAAGCGAAAGATTTACTACATGTTTTTTGGTCTTGTGATCGGGCTCAGTCAGCTTGGGAGTGGCTTCTTGAATTTTTTAGACCTTTTATGCAGGAGGATTTTACTTGGGTGCATTCTATTTTGGGTGACCCTATTACTTTTTCCTTCAACTTGGATGTTGTTTGGAATATTTTTAGAATTGGTACCTTGTTTTTTCTGTGGAAGTCCCGGAATAGAGCTGTTTTTTCTCAGCAAGATGTCGGACATGTCTTCTTTGTTGCTGATAAATATGATATATTCTTTAATTGCTGGTTACAGATTGAAGTACGAAGTTAAAAAGTACAGGTGGAGCTGCAGTACTTGCGTACCCTCATGGATCATTGGGGGAATGCACCCTACATTATGAGTCATGTGCATCTTCCTTCCCCTTCCAGGTGGCAGTAATTTATCGGCTTCTTTCTTTTCGAATGCATATTTAATACTATTTTGGTAGTTGTTATTGGCAGTTTGTGGGCTGTTTCTGACACTCTTGTTTACTCTTAACCACAATCGTTAATGTATTAGTTTACGGGGTTTGCTAATCCCACCCACCCTTTTTTGTATGATTAAACATTATTTTATTAATATAATGGCTTTTTCATCTCAAAAAAAAAAATGTTTATATTTTTAAAAATATTTTCGAATATATATATATATATATATAATTTTGAGACCTTGTGAAAGATACCTAAAAAAATACTTTTGAATATATATATAAAAGCCTATACTGGTAACTTAAATAATGAGCAAATTGAAAGAAATCAATAATATCTCATTAAGCAAAAAAATAGAGGGGATTCTTCCAATGAAATGTTCTGGTGTTTTATAATATTAAATCTCCTTGTTCACCGAAATCAAATAACAATAAGGAAATAAAAAATATGGGCTTCACTAAGCCCTCCCACGATTCATGTGGGATAATAAAAGAACCACTTTTTATTTTACTAGCCATATACAGCTAACACTAGAGATTCACTCATCTTGATGGGATAGATGAAGCCTATCGTTACTGTCACTTTCATCGCTAACGAATTTTTGAGCATTAGATGTCAAATATGGTTAAGCTAGGCATTGTCATCATTTTTTATAAGCAAAGATTGAATCAAGTGCCACATATCAACGTTGAGACCTTGTGAAAGCTACCTCATATTCATTGCTATTGATTTAGAAACTTCATGAATGTTGCCTCACGCAATTGGTCGAAACACCTCATGAATGCCTCAGTTTGGTTTGAATCACTCACCCTGGTATATGCAGTCAGACATCAACATCCACAAGAACAAAGTGCACTACGATGAAAACAATTGGCCCATAAAAAAGGAGGAATCTGAGCGCAATGCCTCCTTGCTAGGTTGTTATTGTGGTAAGTCGCCAATTGTTGGCCACGTGGTTAGAGCGTGAGCCTCAGGTATTTGTAGTCCTTTGTGAAAAGTGGTCAACATTTAAATAAAAAGATGTTTCTAGAATTGGAGAGGCAAGTCTGTCATGAGATTTTTATTAAGGGCGTATTTTACCTTTAGACGATTTACCTCCAAAGTAGATTTTGATCAGCTACTAGTCTTTGTTTAAAGGAACTAAAATAGTTGAGGATGATACAGACTGTGTCTATCCTTTTTAGTTCTGGAAGTGAAATTAAAGAATTTATGAGTGCTAGAAAGGAAATTGAAGAATCTATCTTTCAAACCTTATGAATTATTAATGGAGTGCTTTGTAGCTTCTCCATGTTGAAGCAAGGAAAAGATCGATTAAATGGGGAGTTGGCTCTTCCTTCAATTTGTTCTAATACTAGGAATACAATTATTTCAATAATTTCAAAATATTTAAACATGATTGTCTTATCTTTTGTTATCTTTTGAGTACTGGAAGTGAAATTAAAGAATTTATAAGTGCTAGAAAGGAAATTGAAGAATCTATCTTTCAAACCTTATGAATTATTAATGGAGTTATTAATGGAGTGCTTTGTAGCTTCTCCATGTTGATGCAAGGAAACTATGGATTAAATGGGAAGTTGGTTTTTCCTTCGATTTGTTCTAATACTACTAATACAATTATTTTAATAATTTGAGAACATTTAAACGTGATTATCTTATTCAATATAATATAACAAAACCCTATTTACATAGATGTAATTACCTTATCTATCTTGAATGGTTGTGACCATTCCAACTCCTAACAATTAATAAAAATAATAATTAATATTATTTTAATTAAAAAATATTAATAAAATTTAATTAAAAAATCTGCATGATGTGGTTTATTGGTAAAAATGTATTCAGAACCAATGTCAACCAATCCCACGGTGGATATATGTATAAAAAATATTTACTCAATAAATAAAAATTAATTTAAAAACTTATATTAAATAAATAATATTTATTACGAGGATCAACTCCATACATGACCCTTCTTTTGATTGCCAGCCCTGACAGCCCACCGAACTGATGCGTAAATTTCCTTTTCTTATTTATCTTTACAGACTGTAGCACTTCCCAACATGGACGAACGACGATATCCCATTGCAAAGACTTCTATTATATTCTTTGGATAGCTTTCGACGCACCTATACTTCAGTGCGCCAGAACCTACGAGATTATATACGAATCTTCATGAGCATCCAAAAGGGCGAGCATCTACGAACTATTATATCGAACGAGAATTGTCTGCAAGGCTTCAACATTGCCAAATGTTTTATTTAGAATCAAAATGTTAATGGAGGCCAATTCGCTTAAAGCCAAAGAGCATCAAACCACGTCACGCCACGATTGTCAATGTCGGAAGCAAACTTCTGGTGAAAGATAGCTCCGAATTGGAAGAGAAGAATGTGCCAGTTGGTTCCAACCGCAAGGAAGTATAGAGTTTAACATTGAACGTGGATTGATAAGTGTTTGTTTGGTCAAGCATTTATTAAGAAGATATTTAGGTTCAAATTTTTGGGGCAGACTGTTTGCAAAGGTAACAATCTGATCTGAAATCCTTTGAACGCTAGATCCACGATGATGAAGCATTTGGTGGAAGTAATCCATGTGATTTGAACCGCGCACTCAGTTACTAAAAATAGTGTGGTTGTAACCAACTTTTCTACATAACCGAGAAAAAAAAAAATTGAACTTTTGGTGGAAAATTTGATGTAATGTAATTTAACTTGGGTGTTTGAGTTACAGGTGATGGCGTTGCTTAAAGCAGCTATGGTTTCGAACTCTACTTTGAATTCTTAGAAAAATCAAACCAGATTTGCACTCTCCGCTCAACCGCGCTCCGAAACCGGGCGACGTCGGACTTCCCTCGCCAAAATCAGCGAAGTTGGACATCCCTCCTAGTTGTCTTATGTGACTTCGCACGTGCTCTCTGACATCCGTCCAATCAACATTGATCTCCTTCGTGCGGGGTAGGTGATTGGTTATTTCATCCGTGCAGTAGTGTTTGGCTCTTCCGCTATGCTATATAAACCCTAGCCTAGTTGAAATTCTATGTTAGAGATTTCGGAGAAGGCAGAGCAGTAGCTTAGAGAGCAGAGTGGGGATTTTGTAGTAACGGATGTAGTGCAGAGCAGAACATACGTTAGTGAGCAGAGAGCATTTCTGACTCAAGGTCGAGCAACAACCTCGATGTTTATTGTTTTTTCTTAGTGTTAATCCTGCAAACACACTTGCAGATGACTGTAAACCCTCATTTGAGGTACCTTGTAATTAGCTTCATATAAATAAAATTTTGCCATTGTTCATGCAATTTAAAGGTTTAAACGAAACTTGTTTGTGTCTCTTTATCTCTCTTGCACATTTTGTTCTTAGTGCACTTCAGTGCTTGTTTAATGCAGTATCTTTTTCATTGTTTTTATCACTGCCATATTTGTGGAAAATTTCCCAAAATCACCTTCCACAAGAGCGACTTCAAAAATATCCTAAGTCCCTATCATTTGCCACTGGACGTATGGGCATCTCCCACTAGCGCAGTCATTGGCATGCGCTGCCCGAAGTCGCAGTGACTTTAGATGGAGTGGATTAGAGGCGACAAAGTCTAATATCCAATTTTGGCTAAGTGTGTGGGTGACACCCACTTGCACATCGAAGTACGACTGTGCAAGTTTCATTTTGCATAGCTAGATGGGACAAGCCAATATTTTGGCTAAGTCCCTGGCCAACCGCCCAACTACATAGCGCAGTCGGACAATGACCATTTGCACCGCTCGACTTCAGGTGAAATTCCTAGTGCTGCCCAACTTTGGGGCACCTTTTTGTGCAATCAGGTGGATGAAAATTCGAATCAAAAACTTCAAATTGGTATCAAAGCTTGTAGTGCCCTTGATGCAAAGATCAAAATAGAATGGCTTCTACTAGCAACCATTCATTGCAATTGCAAATCTTGCACTTCAACAATAAGAATTACGATTACTAGAGCATTCATATGAAAATCCTATTTGGATCTCAAGAGCTATGGGAGTTAGTCAAGAATGGCTACCCAGAATCGGTAGATGCTGCAGCACTGGCCGCCTTCTCCCAAGTAGACAAGGACCTGTTGAAGGAGAACATGAAGAAGGACCAAAAGGCCCTCTTCTACATCATGCAAGCGGTTAAAGAGACTATCTTCCCGTAGATCGCATCAGCCACCAAAGTGAAGTAGACCTGGGATATTTTGGCCAGTTCATATCAGGGCATCAACAAGGTGAAGTTGGTGAAGCTACAGATGCTCAAGAGAGAGTTTGAGAACATGCAGATGAGTGAGTCTAAGTCCATGTATGACTTCTTCACCCGAACAATGGACATCATCAACTAGATGAGGTTGAATGGAGAAATCATGTAGAGCTAGAGAATCATGGAGAAGATTCTCAGAAGTCTACCTAACAAGTTTGAATCGATTGTGATAGCAATCAAAGAATCAAGGTATCTGATAACCCTCTTGATATACGAGCTCATGGATTCATTGCAAAAACATGAGCAGAGGTTGAGTCATTCATCTCAGACCTCTCTAGAGCAAGCATTCAAAGCTCAGGTATCATTTTGACATATCGAAAGACAAGACTCCCACCAAGGCACTTATAGCTCTCAATGAGGAAGAGGCAGAGGCAAACATGGGAAAGGCAATAAGTTAGGAGGATGGTAAAACCCTAGTGAGGGAGTGACCAACTATAACTTCCATCAGCAAGGAGGAAGAGGCGGTGAAAAGAACCAGCAAGCATAATTTTTTTAGAAAAATAACATGTCAAAAGTGCTACTATTATTAAAAATTTGGCCATTACATCTCATAGTGTATAAAATGGATGGCCAAGGAGAATCAGTAGTAGGCCCATTACACGAATGAAGCTGGAAATGCACCAGGAGGAAATGTGATGCTGACTTGCAACATAGAGGAGGAATACCAGAAGAATGTCTAGTGTCTGGACAGTGGGTGCAACCACCACATGATGAGGAATAAGGAGATGTTCTCACAACTGGATGAAATAGTCTAGTCTGAGGTCAAGATGGGGAACAATAGCAAGGTTCCCATGATGAGAAAGGAAAAATCCTCATTTGCACTAGGCATGGTGAACGAAAGCAGATTTGTGATGTGTATTATGTGCCTGGTCTGAAGCACAACCTACTGAGCATTGGACAACTCATGTGAAGGGCATATGGTCTAGTTCAAACACGGAGTATGCACCATCAGAGACAAAATGCATGGATAGCTTGCAACTGTATCCATGAAAAAGAACAAAATGTTTTTGCTATAGATTTAGATTGAGTCTCTGATGTTGCTAAGTGTAGTTGTGAAGGATGCTACCTGGCTATGGCATCTCAGGTTTAGTCACCTAAGTTTTAGTGGCCTGAATCTACTGCACAAGAAGCATATGGTGAAGGGTTTACCCCTTATTGAGTAGCAAAACCAGGTTTGCAAGGTTTGCTTAGTTAGAAAATAGCATAGGTATTCACTCTCTTCTGATCAGTATTGGAGAGCATCACAACCATTGGATATGGTGCACTCAGACATTTTTTTTTTGATGCATACTAGTATGATTACCGACAACAAATAATTCTTGAATTTCATTGATGACTTTAGTCACAAGATGTGGATTTACCCAATCAAGCTGAAATCAGAGGTGTTTGCCAAATTCAAGGAGTTCAAGGCTCTAGTGGAGAAACATAGTGGATACCAGATTAAAACTCTTATGAAATATGGTGGAGGTGAATATATCTCCAATGAATTCCATAATTTTTTCAAGTAGCATGGAATTCGAAGGCAGCTCACTGCCAGATACATGCCACAACAAAACAACGTAGCTAAGAGAAAGAACAAAACCATCATGGAAATGGCACTCATCATGATGAAGGTGAAGGGATTACCGCACGAGTTCTGGGTAGAGGCTATAACATGTGCAATCTACCTATTGAAAATATGTCCCACAAAAAGTGTGAAGAACATAATCCCTCAGGAGGTTTGAAGCAGCGTGAAGCCAAGTGTGGCTCATCTGCATGTGTTCGGGTGCATTGCATATGCACATGTTCTAGAAGAGAAGCGATAAAAGCTGGATGATAGATTTGAGAAGTGCATCTTCATAGGATATAGTGAGCAGGTGAAGACATACAGGTTGTACAACCCTATGCCAAAGAAGCTCATCATCAGTCATAATGTGAAGTTCTTGGAAAATGATGCCTGGAACTAGAAATTGGAGACTGGCTAGTTAGAGCTAATAGTCGTTGAGTTTGTTGACTTAGAGGAGGGTAGTGTGTAGCCACTTGTAGCATCAAGCAGTAGCAGTAGTTCCAAAAGTAGCACAACCTCACCATCTTGGTCACCCCCACTTGCAAGTAGAATCCAGAACCTGTTGATGCCAGTGAAGATAGGAGCTTGCAAGATATTTACAAGGCAACCCAAAACCATGAAGAGGAAGAGTACTCTAACTTTGCATTCTTTACTAAGGTTGATCCAGTGGAGTTTGAAGAAGCAATTCAGAATCAAAAGTGGGTGCAAGCGATGGATGAGGAGATTGAAGCCATTGAGAAGAATGACACATGGCATCTATCAGATCTCCCAACAGGAAAGAAGACTATTGGGGTCAAATGGGTGTACAAGACGAAGTTCAACATCCAAGGAGAAGTGGATAGGCATAAGGTCAGATTTGTGGCAAAGGGCTACAAGCAAAAATTAAGCATTGACTATCATGATGTTTATGCGCCTGTAGCCCGACTTGACATAGTCAAGATGATCCTGGCATTGGCAGCCAAGCAGGGTTGGAAGGTGTGCCAGATGGATGTCAAGTCAACCTTCCTCAACAGAGTTCTAGAGGAAGAGGTCTACATAGACCAACCACTAGGTTACAAAATCGAAGGCCAGGAGGGCAAAGTCTTAAAATTGAATAAGGCCTTGTATGATTTGAAACAGGCACCCCGGGCTTGGTATAGTCGGATTGATAGCAATTTTTAGGAGAATGGGTTTTTTAAATGCCCATATGAGCACACCCTTTACATGAAGACAAACGAAGCAGGAGAGCTCATTATCATCTACCTGTATGTGGATGATTTGATTTATATTGGTAACAACGTTATCCTATTTGACCAGTTCAGAATAGCCATGAATAAGGAGTTCAAGATGACGAACTAAGTGCTAATAAAGTATTTTATCGACATTGAAGTTGACCAATCGGTATATGGCATCTTCATTTCTCAGGGTAAGTATGCAAAGGATGTCATGAAGTAGTTCAAGATGGAGGATAGCAAGCCTGGCATCACACCTGTTGCTATAGGTTTGAAGATGAGCAAGTTGGACTTTGGTAGAAATGTCGATCTAGCTCTGTTCAAGAGGTTAGTTGGCAGTATGGTGTATTTGACTACAAATCAACCAGATTTGATGTTTGAAGTCAACTTAATTAGGTGATTCATGGATATTCTGAAGGATACACATTGGCAACCTGACAAGAGCATCTTGCGCTATATCAATGGGACATAGAACCATGGCCTATTTTATGCCAAACAAGACCAGTTGGAATTCGTGGGCTTCATAAACAATGATTGGGTTGGCAAAACTGACAATTGGAAGAGTACCTCCAGGAATGCTTTACATCTAAGATTAGGAGCAGTTTCATGGTCATACAAGAAGCATCCTATCATTGCGTTTTCCACTACAGAAGAAGAATATGTCATCTCCACGTCAACCGCATGCCAGGCAGTTTGGCTGCAAAGAGTTATGAGTGAACTAAACTATCCTTCAGAAGGCGTGACAACAATTTTTGTGACAAAAATTCTGCCATTGTATTGTCGAAGGATCCCATGTTCCATGGTTATATGAAGCACATTGATATTCGCTATCACTTCATCAGAGATCTGGTGAAGTTCGAGGAAATTTAGCTACAGTTTTGCAGATCCAAGGAGCAGTTGGTAGACATTTTCACAAAGCCTTTGAAGGTGGAAGAATTTAACATATTGCAATAGTATCTAGGAGTCAAAGTGCTTGTGAAATTAGGTTTAAAGGAGGGTTCTAGAAAAATTAAACTAGATTTGCACTCTCTGCCCAACTGTGCTTCGAAACCGGGTGACATCAGACTTCGCTCACCAAAATCAACGAAGTTGGGCATCCTGCCAAGTTTTCTAATGTGACATCACACATGCTCTTTGAATCTATCCAATCAACATTGATCTAATTCATGTAGGGTAGGTGATTGGTTATTTCATCCGTGTAGTAGTTGGTGTTTGGCTTTTCCACTCTGCTATATAAAACCTAGCCTGGTCAGCATTCTATGTGAGAGATTTCGAGGAAGGCAAAGTAAAAACTTAAAGAGTAGAGTGGGGATTTTGCAATAATGGATGTAGTGCAGAGCAGAACAGACATTAGAGAGTAGAGAGTATTTTTGACTCAAGACCGAGTAGTAGCCTCGGCATTTATTGTTTTTTTCTTAGTGTTAATCTTGCAAATATACTTGCAGATGACTATAAACCCTCATTTGAGGTACCTTGTAATCAGCTTCATATAAATAAATTTTTGCCATTGTTCAAGTAGTTTAAGGGTTTGAACAAAACTTGTTTGTGTCTCTTTATCTCTCTTGCACCTTCTGTTCTTAGTGCACTTCAGTGTCTGTTTAACACAGTCTCTTTTTCATCATTTTTATCACTACCATATTTATGGATAATTTCCCAGAATCGCCCTCCACAAAAGTGACTTCAAAAATCTCCTAAGTCCTTGTCATGTACCGCTAGACATATGGGCATCTCCCACTAGCATAGTCCTTGGTGTGTGCTACCTAAAGTCATAGTAACTTTTGACAGAGTGGATTGGAGGCAGCAAAGTTTAATACCAATTTTGGTTGTCTGGGTGACGCCCACTTGCGCAACAAAGTTTGACTGCACAAGTTTCATTTTGCATAGTCAAAGGGGACAAGCCAATATTTTGGCTAAGTCCCTGGCCAATCACCTGAATGCATAGCGTAGTTAGACTGCGCTACCTTTGACCAGCGTAGTTAGGCATTGACCATTTGTGTTGCCCAAATTCGGTTAAAATTCTTGGTGCTACCCAAATTTGGGGTACCTTTTTGCGCAATCGGGTGGATGAAAATTCGAATAAAAAACTTCATGAATGATGTATTCAAAGCCAAAAAAAATTCAAAAGGTAAGGTTTTATATCACAAAAAAATTATAATAATAACAAATATTGGAATATTTGGTTGGCTATGAACTGACTGCGGCTGTTTATCTCATTTGCTTTTTGGTATGTCAAAATTTGAAAACAAACACACACACTATATATATATACTTATTAGCCATAGGACAACTAAATATACCCGTTGAGCGGCTCCATCCTTAAGGGCGGAATCTCCCCTCCATCTCATTCTCTGGTTAGGAGGCAGTTTGCCGGATCTTTGACCTTCAAAGAAGAGGATGGATTTAGTGAGAGCATCTTTGTAGTTATGGGACATGGAGGAGCCACGAGACGCATACATATTTCGGAAGCCAGCAGCTTGTGCTGTCGCTACCAATGACATTAAGACTAAACCTAACGCTAGCAGAGCTACCCTCAAGGCCATTCTTTATCTCTACATGAAACTCTTGGTAGGATGCTGGTAAGTTGTCTAAGCACCCGAGAATAGGGGAATTTATAGGATTTGTTCTTGAGAATATTTCTTGTATGAACGGACTGAGGTTGACAAGGTTTATTAATTTATTTATTAGAAGTTATGTATATCATATAGAAACAATATGCCTATAGAAACAATATGCTCTCTACATCTTTGTAGTACATTTTGTAAGTTTTCCATGTGGTCTACACACCTTTGAGAAAATACGAGGAGGTCATCAATGTAGGTCACAATGCATTTTTGTAATGAGATTCTTAAAAGCATTGTTTATAGCTCTTTGGAAAGTTTATCCTATATTAATTAGGCCAAATGACATCATAATATATATAAACATTTTTCATTTGGTAATAAATGTGGTTTTAATCCTATTCTTGGGGTCTACCATTAATTTATTATATCCTGAGTAATCATCTAGAAAATACATCACCTAAGAGCCATTTACCACGTGTAATATTTTATCTAGGGAATGGAGGGGATAATTTTCCTTCTTAGACTCTCTGATAAGATTTATAAAGTCTACACATATGTGTATTTCCCCATTCTTCTTACAGACTGGCATAATATTTGCAACCCATGAGAAATATCTTAAAGAAAAAATGATGTAGACAACCAAAATATTTTGTATCTCCTTCAGAATGAGAGATTCCAATAGGGGATTCACTAGTCTCTATTTTTTTTTTGAAAGCACTTTGTTCTAGGATTTAGAGGTATGGTACGGGTAATGATAGAAGCATCATAAGTCTTTAAATATTCATAGCTCTATGCTATAACATAACTATAATCCTTTAAAGCTTATATTATCACCTCTTTTTTCTCTTTAATACAAGCCTTATCCAAGAAAATATTTTAGGGGTTCTTAGCATTTTTCAAAGTATAAGCTTCATATGATCCCTTTTTAGATAGAGCAATCTACTATGTGTGCATATATTAATCCATATCAAATAGGCTTTCCAAAGAAACCATACCTTTAGGAACGATGTTTATTTTCAAGTTCAATTCACCTTCATATCCCTCTACATAATTTTTGTTTTCCTCATCTATGATCTAAGCTTTGAATATACCAGATTTAGTGATAAAATCCACTATATGCCTATCATCCTCAAATATCTAAAAATTTTGAATGTTGTCCAAAATAGAGGGAGTGGTCACCAGTTCTACTAAGAACCAATTTATCCTTGAATGAGAAATTAGTTCTAGAGTGGTTTCTACTACTACCAATGAATCTACAATATAATTATTTTTACATGAAATAGTTTAAATATTGAAAGCATCAAACTCTTTGATTAAATTCCATATCTGAGTACAATAATTTGAGATATGTTTGTTATGATAAGCATATTGGTTTTGCACTTAATTGATCACTATTTTAGAATCTCCTAGGACCTATACACACTTGACTCCCTTCTTAATGGAAAACTATAATCTATGAATCAAGGCCTCATACTCAATAGCATTGTAGATGCAAGGGAACTAAAGTTGATAAGCAACAAGGTGTGATTTACCCATGGGGTTGACTAGTTCAACTCTAGCACCATCGCCATGCTTACATTTTGATCCATCAAACTTGAGAGTCCATAACTGGTCTTTAGTTTCTTTTTCTTTGCTTGGTGGGTCTCTATTACCATATTATTATCTCTATGTTACGTTTCCACTGCCATAGTGTAGACCCCCAAATCTATCTTAGTGTAAAAAATCTTGTTGATATTATTGTACTTAGTAATGAGCTCCTTCATCTTGGATATCTTTCTATCTAAATCTAATTGGATATGCCATGCAAAGGAACCCACATATATGAGAAGGCAATTTCCATATAACCATTTAGTGTTATTGACCAATCATGGTTGAGCAACATCCTATAAGCATCTAGAATATCCACAACTTGGATATCGATACATTATTGTATCCTGGGTTCAACAACCAATTGTATGTGAATCTAATTCAACACCCCAACCACATTAACCTTTGTCTTATCTAACTAAACAATATTTTTATTTAAGGGAGTAGGATTTAGTCCTAATTTTTGACTCATTGCATATGACATCACATTTCTAAAAGAACCTAAATCCACAAGACAATTATATAAGTTTTTTCTAACAATTCTAATAGTCAAAAGGAAAGGAGGGAATTCTAACTTTTCTTTGTATATTGCCACCTGAGCATAAGTAGTTCTTTTCAATTGTTTTTATATTTAACAAATAATTTTTTAAGTAGTAAATCCTTTTAGTTAATTAATTGAGTTACCTCAAACAGAGAAATATTTGCCCTGGTTTTCTTAAGTTATTAATAATATTATATCTAGACTTGTTTTGCTCTAGGATTTTCTATGCCTATGGTAATGGCATATTGGATTTTGGTTATGTATGCACTGTGGGAGCCTTAGGTGGGACTAGTTTTTTGTTGGCCTACTCATCAAGTGGGAGAGAGGCTTTGTTAGGAGGTGTAGAAGAAGTCATTGGTGTTTTTCCTTTACTCTAGAGAATATAATTGTTACCTCTTTGAAATTATCGATAAGATTACACCTCTTCTTCTAGGTATTCTTTAGGTTCCTATTCATATACTCTTGAGAGTTTGTATATTTCTAAAATTAAGGATGTCCTTGAAAAGGGACCCTACACCAATTGGAAAAAGCAAGATCTTCCAAAATCACTACAGAGATTGGGTTGTTATTAGGCTGTGTTGTAACTTTGAGCATGTTTTGTTGTCATTGATGTCAAGAGATTTGTTGATGGAATTAATGTCAAAAGATTATTGATATCTCTATGAGCAAGAAGGCAAGTGGAAAAGGATAATATTATAATATTTTGGCCATCAAGGCCTCTAAAAGGAGATTGGATAATGTATTTGCCAAAGGGTTTATCAAAGTGTTAAGCATATTGTTTAATTAATTAAATTTAACCATAAGGTTAAATAATTAATTAACTAATATTTAACCTAAGGTTAAATATTAATAAATATAATGTTTAATTTTAAAGCCAAAAATTAAATTGCATGAGAGTCGACATCTAAAATGGAGGAGAAATATATAAATATGGCTAAGGTTTTAGCCTAAGTGAATAGTATGCATTCGAAGCACCTTCGAATGAAAGCATAACTCGTGCAACATGCCAGAATGAAGAAGATAAGATTTGCATGATTTGTGAGGTAGAAACTGGTCAAATGGAAGAGGGGGTGTGTCCCCACTCATCCACAATGGCAACACGTAGCAAGGGAGAGATCCTATGTTCAAGTTGTATGGAGGATATTTTTTGAAGATAACGTGTGGTTTTTGTTTTATGGTCGATGATAGACCTTAAGGAGGAAGACGTGCACATTATAGTCACGTGGCTTGGCTAGCCCACATGGTAACCTTGCCAAGGCTAAGGTGTGGGGCCAATAGGCACTGTGGGTTTGACTCCCGTAGGAAGGTGGAAAGCGGCAAAGAGGATTAATTTTTTAATAAAATTTAATTTTACCCTAAGGTTCTATGGTGTCTAAGGTATGTGCTAGGGAGTTATAAGGTGTTTCAAATTATTTTTGTTTTTGCATTAAAAGGAGGTATAAGGATATTTATTTTGAAATAGAAATTAAGGTGCTTTGTTTTTTTAATGCATTAAGACAAAAATTAAAGTGAAGTTTTTATTTTTGGAAATGCATTAATACAAAGTTTGGAGATATAAGGTGTATGTGATTTATTTTGCTTATGTAATTGGTCAAGTTTGTTGATGCAATCTGGCTTGCAAAGTTAGAATAAATAAGGTGCTAAAGTGATTTGATATTTTATTATATTGTATGGTAAAATATCTTTTGAGAAGAGAGTTCATTGAGAAAGCATTCTGATAACTAACCTTGAAAAGTGGCACATAGAAATGTGGTTGGTTATAAGATAGGTTTTGAGGATAATTCTCCATCAAGCAAATAAAAGGTATGGACACATCATATTTTGTTTAAAGTGATTGGAATGAGTGTGTGAAACATAAGGTGGAGTGAAAAGGATTGTTTGATAAACATTGTTGGAAATGTATGAGCAAGTTTTGAGTACCTCATTGGTTGAATGATTGAGTGGAATTCTCGAGCATTAGTTTTGAGTGATATTGAAAGTGAATGTGTAAACATTAGAAATCATATTTGTGAAAGTGACAAACTTAATAATTGAGTAGAAAATATTGAGTTTTTTGATAGAGTACATCATTATCTATATGTTCGAAATGTTAAACAAATTCAGAATAGAATATGTCTAAATTGCTTCAAGTTAAAGGAATTACTTTGAAGATTAGACAAAGCATTTGATAGCATTGTGTGCAAGATTTGAGATTGATTGAGCATATCTTGTGAGCTATTTTGAGAATGTATTTGAGTAGATTTGAGCAAGTCTTTGTGAAGGCTTGAGATAAAAATAGAGCATGTTTTTGAGGAGACTAGAGGATAAAGTTGAGTAAGCTTTTGTGAAAGCTTGAGGACAAAATTGAGTAAGCTTATGTAAAATATTGAGGATAAATTTAAGCAAGTATTTGAGGAGACTTGAGGATAATATTGAGCAATATTTTGTGAAATATTGTGGGTATATTTAAGCAAGTCTTTGAGAAGGCTTGAAGGCATATTTGAGCAAGTATTTGAGAAGGCTCTAAAGAATATTTGAGAAAGTCTTGTGAAGAATTGGAATAGCATTGAGAGTAGGTTTGATTACTGATTTGCTCAAGCTTTCTGTTAAGGCTTGAGGTAAATTTGAAGATAGAGTTTGATGCAATTTTATAAGCAGATTTGTGCTAGACCTAAGATAGAGTTAGATTTGATTTATGCTAGATAGACGATAAATTTTAGTGCATATTTGAGGTAGAGATTGAGTAGAGTTAAGAGTAAGCTTTGGAAGTGATATAATAGAGGATAACAATCTCCAATGAATAGAGATACATTAGCTAGGGTAGTGAGGACAAAGGTCTTATTTGGAGAGAGATCCATAAGCCAGTATAGTGGGGGTAGAATTCTTCTAGAAAATCACCAGCAAGAGCAGATGAGAAAGAGTTCTCCTATGGATAGAGTTCCATGAACCAGAGCAAGGAGAAAGAGTTCTCCTATGGAGTGTGATTCACGATCCAACTGGGAAGATAGAGTTCTTCTATAGAGATATATCCACAAACCAGTTGAGGAGAAAGAGTTCTCCTATGTCAAGTTACATAAACCAGAGAAAAGGGGAAATAGTTCTCCTATGGAGAGACATCCACAAAGTAGATTTTAGGGGATTTGATGCAAGATCATCCAATGTTGTAAGAGTGATCTTGCATCATCCAAATTTGTATTTATTTTATTTTTTTCTAAATTTTATTTAGTTGTTTATAGGATGGAGAAATAGATCCAATGGTGAAACAATCACCCCAAGATCCTGAGAGGTTTGGGAGATATGTAAGTTTTATGGTAAAAACCTTGCCAAAATGGTGAAAATCTTGCTACTAAAACTTGCAGGTGAATTTTGAAGGCCTTAGAGGCCTTGTAGAGGGATGAATATTAGACAAAATATCCTTTGGGATATTATGTTGTTGTAGGTATTTTCGAGATATTTTTAAAAAGGTGCACTAATATTCAATCCGAGCAACGAGCGAGGAGTTATGATCCCAAGAAGTTTCACCCCCAAAATTCATATTTCAAATGGATTGTTTTAGGCGGTAAAAGAGGAAACATGGTATTTTAAAATTGTAAAAGGGTCTAGTTTTTTGTATCCTCATTCTTATGAAAATGTAATGGAAGAGCTCTAGAACAATTTTACAATTTTCTCTTTTTTGGGAAGGTTGTTTGTGTTCTATTGATTATAGTCCTACTTCAAGTGGTATCAGAGTGGAAGTTCTTCAGTGTATAAATAGATCACCATATGTGATGTAGTTTACCCCAAGATTTATGGTTAGGGTTTGTGAGAAATGTGATCAGAATACCTCCATGAAGAAACTGTGGTGGTGGGAGAAATGTTGTGCTAGAAGAGGATTTTAGAGCCCTACAGAGGCAAGTCCAAGTGTTGCAAGAGGAGCTGCATAGAGGGTTTAAACCAAGAAGAGAATATGGAAGTGAAGATGAAGCTAAAGAAGAAGATGCCCAATTCAAGGAAGAAGAAGAGGTAGTCAATCCTATGCAAGCCAGGTTATATAGAGCTATATCCCATGTTAGGAAGGGACTAAAGATGGATGTTTCTACCTATTCTGGAAATATTAAGCCAAAAGAGTTGATTGATTAGATAAATGATATGGAAGAATATTTTGAGTATGAGGAAGTGGAAGATCCTGAGAGGATCAGATTTTCCAAGACCAAGCTGAAGGGTCATGCTAGTATCTAGTGGAAGGGAGTGTAACTAGATAGAAACATAAGAGGAAAAGAAATGGTAACAAGGTAGGAGAAGATGGTGGAGAATTTAAAGAGATAGTTCACTGCAATGGATTATGATTTGGATTTACTGAAGAAAATACAGGGTTTGAGATAGTTGGGAAAGTCTATCAAAGATTACACAAAGGATTTCTACAAGATTTTAATCATAACAGACCATTATAAGGCCAAAAAGGAGAAGGTAGCTTGTTATATAAATGGGTTGAGAGAAAGTATTCAAGAGGAGCTGAGTCTAGTCAGGATGACCACCATAGAAGATGCTTACCAGTTTACCTTGAATGTAGAAGAGAAGCTGAACAAGATATTTGAAAGAAAATGAAAAGGAAGATGTCATGCTAGAATAACTGGCGAGAGAACAAATGGAGGGTAGAATGAGGACCAAAAGAATAACGGTGAAGCAAGCAAAAATTAGGACTAGAAAGGGAATAATGCTTACCACCCCCGTGAGTAGAATAATAGTTACCAAAGAGGAAAATGAAGGTATGGATTAGGGCCTAGAAGAGGAGAATTTCGTGGAACCTATTTCCAATGTGAGAAAGAAGGAAATCGAGCATATGAATATCCACAACACTAAGATAAGATGAATAAGAGACCTGAAGGTAATGCTCGAGCTACTATTGTAGATGAAGGTGCTGAATCTAAGCACTCTAAAGAAGCAAAAAGAGGAGAAGTTATGGTCACAAGGAGAGCCTTGCTAAATGAGGAGAAAGGTTCAGATCAGAGGAAGAGTCTATTTTGCACAAGGTGTAAATGTGTAGGTAAGGTTTGTAATGTTATCATTGATAATGGTAGCACTGATAATCTAGTTTCAAAAGGGATGGTTACCAAATTACAATTAGAGAGGAGACACCAACATCCATATTGGATTGTATGGTTGCAGAAGGACCATAGGTCTTTGGTCAATGAGCAATTATTAGTAAATTTTAATATTGGGAGTTATCGTGATGAGGTCCTGTGTGGTGTCCTACCTATGGATGCTTAAAATTTGCTATTGGTAAGGCCATGGTAGTTTGATCGACATGCAATACATGATGGACATGCCAACACTTACTCGCTGATAAAGGATGGAGTGTACCACAAGCTAAATCCCTTGAAGGAGGTGGATGAAAAGGTATCTAGCAGTGCCAAAATATATTTAGTTGATGGTAGAAAGTTTTTGCATGGTTTGAAGCATGAGAATATGTACTATGCGTTAATTCCTAGAGTTAAGGAAGAAAAATGTAAAGATATCCTAGTAGAAGTCTCAGGTCTGTTAAAAGAATTTCCAGATATTATATTAGATAATGTACCTGAGGGTTTACCACTAGTGAGGAAGATTAGTCACCAGATAGATTTAGTACTAGGATCTAGTTTACCAAATAAGGCAACCCATAGGATAACTCCTATAGAAAGTGAGGAGCTAAATAGACAAGTTCTAGAGCTACTAAAAAAGGACTAATTCAGGAGAGCTTGAGTCCATGTGCAGTACCTACAGTACTAGCACTAAATAAATATGCTGAGTGGAGAATGTGTACAGATTCCCAAGCTATTACAAGATCATCATCAAATACAGATTTCCATTGCCAAGGATGGATGACATTATGGATTGTTTGAATGGGTCTAAGTACTTCACAAATATTGACCTGAAGATTGGGTACCATCATATACATATTAGATAAGGATATGAATGGAAGATAACATTCAAGACCAAAGAGGGTTTCTACGAGTTGTTGGTCATGCCATTTGGGCCAACCAATGCACCAAGCACGTTCATGTGGCTGATGAATGAGGTATTGAAGGAATTTTTAGGAAAATTTGTCATTGTCTATTTGAATGAAATTTTAATTTTTAGTAAGACCTTAGAGGACCACCTGATGCATATCCAATGGAGACAATGAAATGGGATAAGAAGGAGTTTAAGCGAAATTCCATATATGACCCTTATTTTTATTCCTAGCCCACTGAACTGATGCATAAATTTCCTTTTCTTATTTATCTTTACAGACTGTAGCACTTCCCAACACAGACGAAAGACGATATCCCATTGCAAAGACTTCTATTATATTCTTTGGATAGCTTTCGACACTCCTATACTTCAGTGTGCCAGAACCTACAAGATTATATACCAATATTCATGAGCATCCCACAAGGGTGAGCATCTATGAACTATTATATCGAACAAGAATTATCTGCAAGGCTTCAACATTGTCAAATGCTTTTTTTCGAATCAAAATGTTAATAGAGGTCAATCCAAAGAGCATCAAACCATGTCACCACAATGATTGTCAATGTCTGGAGCAAAATTCTAGTGAAAGATACCTCTGAGTTGGAAGAGAAGAATTTTCCAGTTGGTTCCAACGACATAATTAATCAAGGAAGTATGGAGTTTCAGGTTGAAATTTTAGTGGAAAATCTGATGTAATGTAATTTAACTTGGGTGCGTGGAAAATCTGATGTAATGTAATTTAACTTGGGCGCTTGAGTGACAGGTGGTGGCGTTCCTTCGAGTGGCTATGGTTTCAAACTCTGCTTTGAATGCTGAAAAAAAGGTAAGGTTTTATATAACAGCAACAATTATAATAATGGCAAATATTGGAATTTTTGGTTGGCTCTGAACTGGCTACGACATGTTGTTTTTGGCAAAGTGCAAAGGGGAGTGAGTCTTGAAGCACATGGTGCTTCATTTATTTCAAATGAGTGCATAGATCATGTGGTGGTTGAGGCAATGGCTAAGGCACATGTTGTGGTTAAGGTTGAGGGTTCAATTCCCTTTGAAGATGAGGTAAATATTTTTGCATTAAAGTTGTTATTTGCTAAGTTGGGAGGTATAAGGATTATTTTGTAGAAATTGTTTAGAAGGATTTTCTTAGTAAATAAGTGGTGGTAATTGAGAATTATTACTTGGAGTTATAAGAATATTTCTAGTTTTAGTTTTTAATAGTCTTAAATTGCTATATTGGTATTTTGAGGATTAAGACTTTGTGGGTATTGTGTTAATTTGAATAAAGGGTTATTATTATTATTGTGAGGGCATTGATTATTAATTAAGTTGGAGTGATAAGGTGTAATTTTGATATTATTTTGTGTTATGTTTTGTTGAGAAAATTATCTTCTAACCCTTATTGAGATTGTCAAAGAAGTAATTGTGACTGTGGCAGATTTGTGAGATCAACTCCTTGTCAAGCAAAACATTATCGAAAAATTCTTATTTAGTTGAGTTGGTTGTTTGAAAATAAAGTTTGAAAAGAAAATGATTTTATTAGGGTTTCATTTTCAAAAGTGTTTGAGTCAATGTTTCAATGTTTTCTAAAATTAAGAGTTGTGGTTAAAACCTTGTTCGATAAGCATTGTTGTTGAGATCATTAGTTGAGTGAAGTGTTTGAGTTAATGCTTCAAGGTTTTTTGAAATTAAGAGTTGTGGTTAAAACCTTGTTTGATAAGCATGGTTATTGAAGTGATTTTTTATGCAAAGAACTTGAACTAGGGTTTGGAAAGATCATGAGTATCATTGTTATGTGAGATTTGTTGTTGAGCATTGTTGGAAATATTTTGAGTTGATGATTACATGCTTGGGCTAGGGTTTGTGAGAAAGGATTGTTTATTGAGTGATTGGTTGAGTAGAGTTGATTGAAGCCTAGTCAAGTGGATGTATAAAGTGATTTTTCAAGTTCCATAAAACAAACTATCCTATATTATGATTTGATTTAAGAAAGTGATTGATCTTTGATTATGGAACATATTGAGTCTCTAACAATTCTCTTTATGTTTCTATGATATTGAACAACTTCTGTGTGGACTTTTTAAGTAGATTTGAGGCAAGTCTTTGAGAAGATTTGTGAATTGATTTTGTGTGAGCTTTTGTGTAAGCTTACAATATAGATTTGGTCAAGTCCTAAAGAGTACTTATTGAGCAGATTTGGATAGGTTCTGAGTGGACCTGTCGAGTAGATTTGAGCAAGTTCTAGACAGGACTTGTAGAGAAGATTTGATCAAGTTCTAGAGAGGAATTGTAGAGCAGATTTGAGCAAGTTCTAGAGAGGACTTGTAGAGTATATTTGAGCAAGTTCTAGAGAGAACTTGTGGATATATTGGTGTGAGATTTTGTGGAAGATTGCAAGGCATATTTGAGATAAGTATTTGAGAAGAATTGAGAGAAGAGTTGATTGATTTGTTCAAATATTGAGTCAAGGTTTAGGGCAGATCCAGCAAATTTGAGTCAAGTCTTGAGTTAAGGCTTGGGGACAGATATCAAGGACATATTTGTGCTAGACCGTATGGATTGTTTTTAGTGTAGATTTGAGAGCAGAGTTTGGTTCATATTTGAGGATAAGTTTGTGCAAGACCAGAGATAGATATTGAGCAGATTTGTGCTAGATTGAATGGACTATGTTTAGTACAGATTTGAGTGGACTTGTTGAGCAGACTTATGCTAGACCAACTGAACTGTGTTTAGTGTAATATTTGAGCAAAACTATGCTAGATCGATAGGATTATGTTTAGAACAAAATTGAGACAAATATTTGGATGTGATAGAGTAGATAAGAGAATAGTCTCCAGTGGATAGAGATCCATTAGCCAAGGTAGTGAGGACAGGTCTTCTGAGTGGGGATAAGAGTCTTTAGTGGAGAGAGATCCACAAGCTAGTGCAATGGAGGTAGTAGTATTCTATAGGATCACCAGCTAGAGCAGAGGAGAAGGAGTTCTCCTATGGATAGATATCCATAAATAAAATTTATAGGATCAACATATCCTTTGGATAAAGGTCCATAAACATTGTAATTGGGAAGGATTTCCAAGACATTGATTGAGAAAATTTTAGTGAAATATTTTCTCTGTGGAGGTATCCATCTTTGGGTTAACCATGTTAAATTAGTGTCTCTATTGTGTATGGTATTTTGTGCATTACTTTGATTACTACTATTGATACTGCTATCTATACATTGCATAATATTGATATTGAAAGAAAAGTAAAAAGTGTTCTTATATTGTTCACCCTCCCCTCTTAGTATAAGCTTGTGTTATTTTATTGGTATGAGAGAGGATGCCTTCATAATATGGTAGGAACATAGAGTTCCTAGCACAAATAATTGATAAATAAATAAATAAACCTAAATCTAAATGAATCACTTTTGAATTGTCAGGAAGTCCCTTCAATGATTTTATAATCATATATTATATATTTCATATTCATGGATATCCCAAAAGGTATGATTGTATAATATATTATACCCCTTTTAGGTTATGAGTGAAGAGTCACAACCTTAATGTTAAAATAATATAATAATTAATATATAATTAATTATTATATTATTTTATATTTTAACCATAAGATATACAATTTATATTATTATTATTATTATTAATTAATGTTAGGATAGGATCCTAACATTCCACCCCTCTTGAAAAATGTCTTTGTCCTCAAAATGACCAATTTCATCTCATAATTTTTGCGAGTGGGTTATCTTTGAATGGAGCGTTTGCCTATTTCATTTAAGCAGCTGACATGCCTACAATATCTGGATTTTTCCAATTGTAGGAGGCTCAATTTTACGTTAGAGAATTTAGATATTTTGGAAAACATCACAATGCTTGAGTATTTGATCTTTTCATACTACGAGTAACTACAAGCATTGCCTCATTATATCACAAACCAGCTATTCTTTAGAGAGTTCAATTGTTCTTGTACTAGCATAAGGAATGTGCCTCTTAACATATATAAACTCTACAATTTGGGAGTGAGGAATATAGAGAGCATGGTGTTGAGAAGCTTGCCAATTAATTTTTGTAATTTGTCTAACTTGACTAAATTGGATGTTACGGATTGGAATGTTTGCCACCGTCTTTTTAGTTAATTTGTCCAGCTTGATTTCACTATATATTTGTTTCTGTGTAAGTTTGGAGTTTTTGCCCGACTCTCTGGGTGTCTCAATATTTTAAATAATTGTCATACCATTGAGTATCATGAAATGAAGTCTTCTTGTTGTTCTCAACCTAAGTTCCAATAATATTTCTTGTGGTATTCTTCCAGAGCTAGGTCATATATCGAGTTGTCTTCTCTTCTACTATATTGATAAAAATGTATCTAGTGAGGTGTTGCTTCAATTGGTAAGCGTACAAATATTCAATAGTTAAGAACTTGGAAGAACCATTTTAGAGGCTTGTTACCACCTGAAATGTGGACTGTACGAATCTCAAAGTTTTGGGTTTGGCCTATTCAATTTGAATGGCAAAATCCCAATGGAAATTGATGATGTTTGAATGGCAGAATCCCAATGGAAATTTACGAAGACTTGAACGTCTAGTACTTTCCAATAGCCAACTAAATGGTTTTATACTTTGTGGTCAAAATCCAAAAATGACAGATCAAATATTGAGTTTATGATGAGAAAGGTTGCTCATAGAAATGCTGCTCAGATCCACGAGGCTTCCAATTATCAGGAACTTTGGTTGGAAAGTTTTTCCACTAGAATTTTCTAACTCTATTGCAAACTGTGATGGAATCCACTTCTACTACTACATTTGGGAGGACCTGATGCCATCATTACCTTTTCCATATTTGAAAACAAGCTCTTATTATGCCATGAATTCACCCTGGTTTATCAGATTTTAGTAGCAGTGTAAATCATGTATTATTCTTCATTGGCAGGGTATCTATCGGTTGTTGTTATCTGTTTGCTAATCATGTGTATCACCAAATATTCTCAACATTGGCTGAGATCGTTGAATCTATACATGATTATTTTTATAGGATTGGAAGGCTGACATACAAAGTATATACTTCATTTCATGCAGGAAAGATATTCCATGTTGGAACAATCGCTAACCAGAAAGTGATTGTGGTTATGAATGGACTAGCAATGGTAATTACTGACATCTGGTACCGACACCTCTTGCAAATTTAATACACTTTAGAAACTACTGAACTATTTTTTTGAGTTTTATGTAATTCTCACCAATTTTGTTGCATGTTGATGTAGATGAATGCAAGGTAACCATCCAACTGCTGCTCAATTTTTTTTTTTTTATAAGGTAAATGGAGTTTTTCACTATGGAATTGTTGGGAATGGAAACCTAGATTACCACGTTGATGATGTTACAATTTCCCATTAGTGGGCTCATACTGTTTGCTTTTCCATATCAGTTTTACATAGTTTTAATTAGTCTTCGTCCCTAGATATAGATAGATATAACCATTGCATTTGTATTTTATCTTTCTCATTGAGGTGTATTTATGATTAAACATAGATATGGAAAATGATAGAATGATGAACTACCATTAGAATCCAATGGAGATTACACTCGTAAAATTAGGTACATTCATTTCACCAACTATTGCTATCCATTAGTAGAAAGTTGTGATAATCTGCTTAACAATGTGTGGTATAACCCAAACTAGATTTTTTCCATTGATGGTACTCCAAAGGTGAGGCAGCATGCATTCTAGTTTAATGTGTCTGAGAATTACTATGAACTTGCCAAACATCTTGCGGTAAAAAAAAATGCCAGGACACCACATTATTCTTATTAATCCTTGAAGAAATGTCAATGGACTTCTAATTAAGGTTGTATTTAATTTTGCAAATGGTGGAAAAAAAATGTAAGTTTGGAGTCATGCGTTAATGATACTATCTGTTTGTCCACCAAACCAATGATTGTGAGGGTGGAAAAGTGGATGTAGTGCGAGCACTTACGTGAATAATATTTCTTACAAATATTTTCTCCCTGAAAAATTAAATTGCACTCCAATTGAAATGGAGAGTGCAGTCGTATCATTCTAAAACCCAAGGAGATAACGCCATCATTTGAGGTAACCATTTTGTATACAAAAATATAGAGGATCACTGCCACTAGTTGTGCACTCAGTAGACGTTCTTTAGAAGTTTTCAACCAATTTCAGAGTATCCTCAAAAAAACAAGGTTACCACTTCCTCTGCAAAATGAGGATTGCTTTTATCCTGTAGCTTCTCAGGCTGAGTAAATTGCTCATCCATAAATCCCTCTTGATAAAGAAAGTTGATGAGACTATTGTGTCATTGATGCAATTCAACGATCCACATTATTAATACTGAGATATAAGTAACCATTCTTGGAATTTATAGCATTTTGTAAACCATATGCTTTCTGTCAATCACCTTATATTAAATTCTTTCACCTTAAACAACCATTTGAGCTTCTTGTATTTTAAAAATAAGGGAATTAGTTCACCAAGTTTCTTAAAAGACAAGCTTAGTCATTTATTCTCGGTACGATGTAATTTTTGTTTTCATTAGTATATGGCGCAGTTGTACTAGTTGGATATTTCCATGAATTCTTTCTTAGGAAAAATTCTCAATATTTTTAGTACAGTATTTGTATAATTTGGTTTTAGTTATGGTGGCAGCCATGGAGGTGGACGTGCATCAGAGAACAACCTTGCAGTGTAATCCTTCAAGTTGAGAAAATACACCTTCTGCAACATCATTTTTCTATTGATGTCATAATCGATAGGCTGTTTCATGGAAGTTTCTATTTGAGAGATGGTTATTTTTAAAGAAAAATTTCTAATTTTTTCCCTTGATTTTAGTAGAGAGGTTTGTCCCTCCTATCTCAATGAAATTAATGAAAATTTATGGTTTAATAAATGGAGAGGGCGGTGGTCAACTTGCTTTGGTATGTCACCCCCCAAGGAATAAACTAGATTGGGGGCAAGGTTCTTGCTCTCTTGATGGTTTAAAATATTTTCTTTATTTTCCAGAAGTGCAATTGGTACCAATTGGGATTTCATGACTACGGGATCCTCCAAATGAAAAGAAAATTCACTTGCAATTTCCTTCCTATTTTTTTCCTCTTATTCTTCACGTGCAATTTATTTTAAAAATATATTTTCATTATTAGGGTTTTGATTAATTTCTTTCAAAAGTGCAATAGGTATTTCTGAAAGTTCTTTGGTTATGGGCTCATCCAGAGAAACAATTAATTTAGGGTTTGGAGCAATATGTTCAGTTGCATTTTTTTCTTTCTTGGTAAGAGCAATGGTTACCACCTAGGATTCATCGAATATGGGTTCTTCCTCCACCTAGGATTTCATGGCTATGGTTTCTTCCTCCTCTTGCATTTCCATTAAATATTGTATAATACGATCAGAACGTTCCATTTTTTTATTTTGTTTTTGTTCAATCATTCTTCTAATTTCTGCAATGTAATTTTTTATTCCTTTGATATTTATGTCCCATATGGTTGGATCCATACGGATCTGATACCAGATGGTAGGAACCTAGAGTTCCTAGCACAAATAATTGATAAATAAATAAATAAACCAAAATCTAAATGAATTGCTTTTGAATTTTCGAGAAGTCCCTTCAATGATTTTATAATCATATATTATATATTTCATATTCATGGATATCCCAAAAGGTATGATTGTATAATATCTTATACCCCTTTTAGGTTATGAGTGAAGAGTCACAACCTTAATGTTAAAATAATATAATAATTAATATATAATTAATTATTATATTATTTTATATTTTAACCATAAGATATACAATTTATATTATTATTATTATTATTATTAATTAATGTTAGGATAGGATCCTAACATAAGAGTTTAAAAACTTGAAGAAAAAGCTAACAAGAACACAATGGATCCTAAGGAGGTGTCCTTGTTAGCGTAGCATTATTATTATTACATTATTATTAGCATGTTGTTATTAAGCTATAACAAGGCCTATTTTAGCCTCGGATGGTTTCGTAACCTCTGGACTATTTCAGCCTGTAGATATATTATTTAAACCTTCTCAGACATGAATCAAACTGATGTTTTATCTAACATGGTATCCGAGCTTGTGCAGAAATTTTTTGCAGACGCTTGCTGGGACGTGCGACTGTAAATTGCAGATGTTGCTGGGAGGACACAATTTTTTTTTCCTTTTGTGCTGGGAAGGCAAATTTAAAAAAAAAATAAATCACGTCGCATGCAATCGCACGACGTTTCGTAGAGTTTTATTAAGAGTTTTTTTTTTATGCCGCACGATTTGTATTTGCAACGAGATTTAAAAAAAAAAAATTATTATTCGTCGTGCATAGACGCGCGACAGGATAATCCTCGTCGCGCATCCACACATGACTGAGGGAGCTCCCCCCCATCCCCACCCTCCCGTCGCGCAGACGCGACACTTCGCACGTCCGAGCGACGTTGGGGAGGCCCCCCTCCTCCCTCCCCCTCTCGTCCTGCAAACGCGCCATGTCACGCGTCCGCGTGATGTTGGGGAGGCCCTCCACCTCCCTCCCCCTCTCGTCGCATAGACGTTCCATGTCGCATGTCCACACAACATTGGGGAGGCCCCCCACCTCCCTCCCCCTCCAGTCGTGCAGACACGCCATGTCGCACGTCCGCACGATGTTGGGGAGGCCCCCCCCACCTCCCTCCCACTCCCGTCGCACAAACATGTGTTGCGTGTCCGTGCGATTTCGGGAGGCCCTGTGTGGAGGAGCAGCACCGATGTAGTGGAGGAGCAGTGTCAACGCTGTGGAGGAGCCAGCCCACGCGCTACTTAGCGCCGTAGCCCAACATGCCCCCAACATGCCACCAGGCAGCGATGGAGGTGCGACCAGGACGAACTACGAGCTCGTACCTTCTGTAGAAAGAGGAGGATCCCCTTGATCCAAGCGGATCAGCCCGCTAGCTCACCTAGCAGTGAGCTATGCGGTAGGGCTCGGGGAGCCCTGAGGTTGCAGGTTCCAATCCTGTCGACCCCAAAATCAGGTATAAGTTTTTTTATTTAATTTTTATTAAAGTTTTATTTTTTTAATAATTAATATTTTATATTAATTAAATTGTTTCTTAATTATTTTTTTTTAATTTAATTAGAAACTTATTTAATTAATTTTGAAATATTTTTATTAAAATATTAAATTTTACTTTTTTCAAAATTTATAAATTTCTAAAATACCATAAAAAGGGGGGGATAGAGAGAGTGATTTTTTTTGAAGAATAGCAATTTGGTGAATTGTAAAAGGTGCATTTTTGGCTGCGCCCGACACCTTGTGGGTTATTCCTATGGGCATTTTTTTTGTTGTATTTTGCATATTTGATTTCTTGCACTATAACATTAAAATTTAAAATCAAATTCACTCCCTAAGTCCCCGGAATAATTAAAACCCATTCGTGCAATTTATTGCACTACAACATTCGGTATTTGTGATACCTCTGGCCAGCACTTACAGGTAAAGCTGTCGTGATTGCGCTACTGTATCCGCCACCTAATATAGCTGCTACAATGACGTCTGAGCTTGTTCTCTATAAATCATCGAGGAGAGATAAGTTTGCCAATTTTGCATTTTTTTTACTCCATCCACTACCCTTAATCGCTCTTGTGTTTAAGCGTAAATCCTAACGAAGTATTCTTCATAGTGTTTAGGGGAAGTTACGCCCCATGCATGAGAATAATCTTCTATGGTAGGTGCCATCAACAAGGCGATTCCATTTCAGTACTGCTTATGTTCCACGTATCGTATGATCTCTAAAACTCACCTATAGTTTCCCTCACGTAAGGGCGGGTGATTTTTGTTGATATTTCTAAATACCTATAGTTTCCCTCATGTAATGGCGGGTATTTTGTATGGTATAACGGCCTAGCAAAAGGTATATCGAAAGGGGGACCAATTGGTGTTATAAGGAACCTTCATCATGTCTGCAAAACTAATGACTGATTCTCATCAGTTGTTGAAATGTCCTAATTACACACCATGGAAAAATAAGATGAAGGCCATCCTAGCAATGGATGATTTATGAGATGTTGTATCTGGAGCAACAACCAGACCTTCACCTATTTCTGGTGCTATAGCTCCATCTAATGCTCAAAGAGACTTTGATAAGCTAGACAGTAAAGCAAAAGTGCTCATCTTGCTTGTTGTGTCTGATGAATTCCAACCCCATATTGTTGACTGTGCAACTAGTAAAGCGACATGGGATGCCCTTAATACTATATATGAGGGAAAGAATGATTCCACCATTCTATTTCTTCAATCTCAATTACACAGTCTAAGCATGAAGCAGGGTGAGACAGTTGAGTTCTTTCTTTGCAGAGTTTTTGAATTGAAAGCAAAGTTGAATTCTTTGGGAGAACCAGTTGAAGACAAGCTCCTTACTTCAGTTGTATTGAGAGCTTTACCTGATTCTTATCGGGTGTTGATTACTTCCCTTCATGTATCACAATGAAAAGTTACTTTTGTAGAATTGGTTAATATGCTTCAAGAGGAGGAAGCACGCCAACTACAGAGAGATGATTCTTCTAACACTGCTTTCTACATCAACAGGAAAGGGCAAAACCGGAAGAAGGGTAATTTTTAGAAGGGATGGAATTCACAAAAGGATTCAAAAGGGAAACAAACTCAACAACCTCAACAGAAAAAGAGATATTGCAAGATTTGTGACAAATAAGGTCATGATACAAACAGATGTTGGCATAAGAATAAGAAATCAAAACAAAAAGGCCAAAACAAACCACAAAAGAATAAACAACAAGTGAATGTTGCTGTTGAAGAATCTGACATGGATTCTGAGAGAGCTCACAAAGTTCTCATGACTACCATAGTGTCCAAGCAGAAGGATCCTATATGGTATGTTGATTCTGGAGCCAGTAAGCACATGACTAGTGACAAATCGTGGTTTGAGTTTTTTGAGGCCAAAGAGGGCAAACCTGTCACTATTGCTGATGATAAAACCTACAAGGTTTAGGTAGAAGGCACTATTTTAGTCACTCTTCCTGATGGCAAGTGTCAGATTGATAAATTTCTCTATGTTCCAGGATTGGCAAACAATTTGTTGTCAGTCACACAAATTCTGGACAAAGATATGGTTGTGAACTTTAGTGTTGAGGGAGGCAAGAAGTGTTGTTCTATTACCAGGAGGGGTAAGAACATTGCAACTGCTTCATATAAGCATGGCTTATTTGCCTTAGATACTATCTCTACTCCACATGTTGCCATGACAATCTCTACAAAGGAGGCAACTTCCCTATGGCACAAGAGATATGGACATTTGAATTTTGGTTACTTACTTGAGCTAAGTAAGTATGAGATGGTTAAGGGTCTTCCTTCCCTTTCTACCACTTTACCAGTTTGCTCTGACTACTTGGCAAGAAAGCAAGATAGAGTGCCTTTTGAAAAGAGCTCTACTAGAGCAAAGAAACCTCTGGAGTTGGTTCATACTGATCTGTGCGGTCCCTTCACTCCCAACAGTTGTGGGGGTAAGAGGTATTTTCAGTTATTTGTGGATGATTACTCATGAAAGATGTGGGTATTCTTTCTTCAACTGAAATCTGAAGCATTTGGATTCTTTTAGCAATTCAAGAAATCTGTTGAGAAGGAGTCAGGGACTTCTATAAAGACCCTCCGCTCAGATCGAGGGGGGGAGTTCACCTCTAAAGAATTTTTTGCATTCTTGAAAGAAAATGGGATCACAAGACAGTTAACTAATGCTTATACTCCTCAGCAAAATGGAGTTTCTAAAAGGAGGAATCGTTCCATCATGGAAATGGTTCGTTGCATGCTCACAGGAGCTAGACTTGAGCAACTATATTGGGCAGAAGCTATCACCACAACAGTATATCTGTTGAATAGGGCACCCACAAAGGCCCTACAAGGAATGAATCCATAGGAAGCATGGAGTGGTAAGAAACCCTCCATTTCTCATCTACGCATTTTTGGGTGTAAAGCTTTCATGCACATACCAAAAGAGAAAAGGAAAAAGATAGATGAGAAGTCATTGAAGTGTATTCTTCTTGGGTATGATGAGCACTCTAAGGGTTATCGTTTGATTGATCCCTTAACCAAGAAGATTCACATAAGTAGAGATGTTGTTTTTGATGAGGATTTCACATCAGCAAACACATCAGATGTATACCTATACCTTGTGGAAACTCAGGTTGTTAAATCTCCTTCATCAAAGGTTGGAGGTTCTTCTAGATCTTCTTCAACACCTAAGAAGAAGAATCCAAAGTGGTATACAAATACAATCAAAGACTCTAAGCTATCTACTCCACCAGATTTGACTTTGGATAGGCCTCGTACTCGCAGCATGGCTCGACAGGAGAAAGCTGCAACAGATAATACTGGGGTTGATGATTTGTGTTAGTCTTTTGAAGAAATTTCTGTAGATCCAGTAAGAGATACAGAAGATATGGATATTGATAGTGATAAGGTGTTTATGTCTTCCATAGACGATCTTGAACCTGCATCAGTATAATTTGCTCTCGGTGAGCCTTAGTGGAAGGCTGCTATGGATGCAGAGTATAAGTCTTTGATGAAAAACAAAACTTGGAAGCTTGTCGATCTGCTACATGGAAAGAAACCCATTGGCTGCAAATGGGTGTATAAAGTCAAGTACAAAGCAGATGGGACAATTGATAAGCATAAGGCCCGTCTTGTTGCAAAGGGCTATGCTCAAAAGGAAGGCATTGACTATGAGGAAACTTTTGCACCTACTACTCGGATGACAACAATTCGAGTTATTTGTGCTATGGCAGCACAATTTGAGTGGAAAGTTCATCAAATGGATGTCAAAAGTGCCTTTCTGAATGGTGATCTCCAAGAAGAAGTCTATATGACTAAGCCAGAAGGATTTGCAGTGGAAGGCCAACAACAAAAAGTTTGCAAATTGGTCAAATCCTTATATGGCCTGAAACAAGCTCCTCGAGCTTGGTATATAAAAATGGACAATCACCTCCTGCAACATGGTTTTAAGAGATGTTCGTCAGATGCAAACCTTTATTTCAAGAAACAAGGTTCTGAGATAGTGTTGCTTGTACTCTATGTTGATGATCTGCTCATTACAAGGAGTTCAAAAACTATGATCTCTACTTTCAAAAGAGACTTGTGTCAATATTTTGAGATGTTAGATCTCGAACTTCTCCATTATTGTCTTGGTTTGGAATTCAGCCAGAAGGAGCACTCCATCAAAGTGTCTCAGAAAAAATATGCCAAGACATTGCTAGAAAAATATTGCATGACTGATTACAAGCCAATGGCAAATCCAATGGAGACTGGACTTCAGTTATCACGATATGATGATTCACCTCAGGTAGATGGTACTCTCTATTTATAGTTGATTGGGAGTCTCATATATCTGACCAATACTAGGCCAGATCTCGTATTTGTTGTGAAATATCTTTCGAGGTTCATGCAGGAGCCTAAGAC
The DNA here is from genome assembly GCA_028583015.1 of Wollemia nobilis. NCBI lineage: Eukaryota > Viridiplantae > Streptophyta > Pinopsida > Araucariales > Araucariaceae > Wollemia > Wollemia nobilis. The sequence goes on from JAQPPZ010001683.1 coordinate 4,507,948, forward strand.
CACTCATTGGAAAGCAGCAAAACGTGTTCTTCACTATGTCCGTGGCACAATGGAATATGGCCTAGAATACAAGAGGAACAACAAATTCTTCTTACAAGGATACACGGACTCTGACTATGTCGGATCATTTGATGATCACAAGTCAACTTCAATATATATTTTTCATCTTGGATCCGGTCCTATCTCTTGGCACAACAAGAAGCAATAGGTGGTTGCTATTTCATCAACAGAGGTAGAGTATCATGTCGTACGTGAAGCTGTGTGCGAAGTGATATGGTTGCGTCGCATTCTCACAAGTATGGGTCATCCATAAAAATCTCCAATACACTTGTTTTGCGACAATCAGGGTGTTCTGAACCTACTCAAGAATCCAGTCCATCATGAAAGAACAAAACACATTGACACACAATGTCATTTCATTTGAGATGAAGTTTCGAGGCACCAAATTCAGCTTCAGCACATTCCCACCGATGCTCAAGTTGTAGAAATTTTCACTAAGGCACTTGCACATGTCAAATTTGAATTGTTTCACAGCTCTCTTTGTATTGCAAAATGATGTAATCAGGGAGGATGTTAGTATAGCTAGTATTTATATTATTACCCCAATAATGTAATAAGGGGGGATGTTAGCGTAGCATTATTATTATTACATTATTATTAGCATGTTGTTATTAAGTTATAACAAGGCCTATTTCAGCCTCGGATGGTTTCATAACCTCCGGGCTATTTCAGCCTGCAGATATATTATTTAAACCTTCTCGGACATGAATCAAACTGTTGTTTTATCTAACAGTCCTCAACTAATTCAACACTAGTATTTGATGGGAGTGACTACATGTATTGGAGTATGATGATGAGGTTCTACTTGATGGCACTTGGTAATGAAGTTTGGGATGCAGTGGAATTTGGATATGATCCAACAATCAATCCTCCTACAGATAAGGAAGGTAAGCTTCTACAACACTATAATTCAAAAGCAATGAATGCACTTGTGAGAGGCTTGTGTAGAACAGAATCTATGAAAGTTATGCATTGTAGAACTACAAAAGAAATGTGGGATAAATTGCAAGGTATATATGAGGGAGATAAAAGTGTCAAGAAAGTAAAGATACGAAATCTCAAAGGACAATTTGAAGCATTGAGAATGAATGATGATGAAAATATCAGTGCTTATCTAACTCGAATTGATGAGGTTGTTAATGATATGCAAGGACTTGGAATGAAGATTGATGAATCAGATGTTTGTGATAAAGTCTTAAGATCTCTTCCAAATAGATTCAGTGAACAAGTTTCTTCCTATAGAAATATCATTGGATGGTGATACTTTGACAAGGGATAAGTTGCTTGGTATGCTAACAATGTTTGAGATAAGAACAAAAGATCCTACTCCCCGGAAGGAAGCAACATTCAAAGCAATCAAGAATTCAAAGGGTAAGAAGTCAGAATCAAGCAATGAGTCATCTAGTGATGAAGAAGCTAATTATGGTAGAAGAGATAAAGGTTCCAGAAGACCCATAGATCTAATATCTATTAAGTGTTTCAATTGTGGAAAGTTTGGACATTTTGCAACATATTGTAAAGAACCAAAGAACAACAATGGTGAAGAAAAACAAGATCACAGGTACAGGGAATCAAAAAGATACAAATATCAAAAGAAAAGCAAGGATGGACAAAGTAGACAAGGGAAGAAGTTCTTCCAAAGACAAAAGAGGAGCTACTATGCGGATAATGCAAGTAAGTACTCAAGTGATAGTGATGCTAGTGTTTCAGACAATGATAGAGATGAAGTCCTATTTATGATTGAAGAAAAAGAACCAGTTAAGAAAAAGACTCCAGTTATTCTCAAGTTTTTTAGATGTGGTAACTTTGGACATCTTGAAGATGATTGTACAAGGGATGGTTATAGTTTTAGTGATGATGAATATGAGGATGCACTTGAAGGACCAAATGAAAATCTTCTAATGGCATTAGAAGAAGAAGTGAGTGATCCTATAGAAGACAAGCCTAAAGAGAGTAATGATGTGGACAAAGGCAAAAAAATAGAGGATTATTCAAAAGAGAATGGTTATGATCTCAAGGGAGAACTCATCTATGCCCTTGACACGGTAAATAAGGTAAGGAAGCAACACTCTAAACTTAAAATTCAGTTTCAAGAATGTGATGAAGAAAGAAGATTGCTCATAGAGGATTTAGAAAAATCAAAGGCTAAGGCAAAGAAGTTCAAAGATAAGTTAGAAGCAAAGATCTTGGAATGTGAGAAGTTAGCACAAGAAGTGGCACTACTAAAAGAATATTTAGAGGACTCCAAGATCAATATGAAGGGATTTAAAAATAGCTCAAAGAACTTGGATAAGTTCATCAAGACACAAAAAGCCTACATCAAGCAAAACAGGTCTTGGTTTTGAACAAGTTCAAAAGAAATGGGAAGGAGAGTCAACTTCAAGTTTTGAAGGAGAAGAAACTTCAGATGAAGATACTTTAGAAGAAGATAGTGTAAAAGAAAGTGAGACATTAGAGGATGGGTTGGACAATAAAGGGTTCAACAAAGACAGGAACAATGCACAAAGAAGATACAGATGGAACAACAATCAGAACAGGAGACCAATGAGGTCAAGACAAGGAAGCTTCAATGGAAGATGTTTTTCATGTCACAGGTTTGGGCACATGGCTTCACAGTGTAGGGCACATGAAAGACAGGAATATGGGAATAGATAACTTTTCCATGGGTATTGCTACTCATGCAATCAGTTTGGTCACAAGGCAATGAATTGCAAGGTTCATGATAGAAGAAGATATGGCTTCACTAGGAGAAATCCTAAGACATTTGCACCTCCAAGGAATAATAACATTAAGTGTTATAAGTGCAATAATGATGGTCACACAACAAAATGGTGTAGAGAAGACATTCCAGAAACAGGTATGAATAGGAACACAAACAAGAACATGAATAGGAACATGAACAAGAACATGAACATAAACAGGAATAGGAACTTGGATGTGAACAGGAACAGGAAAATAGGAACATGAATAGTAATAAGAATGATGATAGGAACAGGAATGATGACATATATAGAAATAGTCATAAGAATAAAAAAATTCAGAAAAGAAGGGAAGAGGATAAAGGCAAAGAACAATGCCTTTTGGGAGTAGAAATACTCCCACCCTAGAATTAACCACCTCAAAAGGAGGTGGGGGAGGGACTAAGCTAAGAGGCTCATTCTTAGCCCCGATACCCAAAGGTGACCCTTTGCCATTGATGTCAAAAGGGGAGAGATTTGTGTAATGGGGAGAGATTTGATATTTGAGAGAGCATTGAGCCAGGGGGAGCAATGTCCTAAGGGGAGAAGAACAAAAAGAAAGGTCAGGTTTTGGTAAGAAGAGTATGGGTTACCATCAATGACAAAGGGGGAGATTGTTGGACATTTTGAGTCCCTAAGTCAAAGTTGTCATTGATGTCACCAGATAAAGTCATCATTAATATCAAGGAATTCAGCAGGAAACAAAGGGGTCAAAAATGGTTATTTGATATCCAGGAAGTAGGCCAAAAGATCAAGAGAATCAATGTAGAAAATAGAAGTTAAAAAGGAGATATAATATTTATTTTATAAATAAATATTATTTACGACATGGAATGCAGTGAGAAGGAAGCAATTTATCCAAGGCATCAAAAAGATATAATATTATAATAATGGTTATTATAATATTAAAGTGATATGGTGAAAACCCAAATAAAATATTTATAATTCTCATTATAATATTTTATAAAGCAAAGTGGGTTTTATAAAGTTTAAATATATTTTATAAACCCTAAGGTTGGGTTTGGAGGAAAAGGCATTCGAAGCACCTTTAGAATCTTTGCCGACATCATGGAAGGAATTCGTAGAAGCATCGACGTCTCCCAAGGTACAAAGGAGGCAATATAAATACATTACCCAAAGACAAAAAACATTATCCTTGCTCGAATAATTAATTGGCATGTGAAAGAGATTAAGAGCTCGTGAGATTTATGAAATTCGTGGACAACGCAGAGTTTAAGACAGGAAGCATTGAAATCTGAAGGCACATAGGACAGTGTGGCCTAGTGGTGAGTTGGGAAGTGCAAAGATATTTGCAAGTGTGAGGGCCTACATTTGAAATGTGGTGGCTGCATTGGAAGTCATGTTGGTTAAGGCACCCAAGGCGCACATTGTTTTTGGCAAAGCGTAAAGGGGAGCAAGTCTTGAAGCACATGGTGCTTCATTCATTTCAAATGAGCATGTAGCTCATGCGATGGTTGAGGCCATGACTAAGGCACACGTTGTGGGCAAGGTTGAGGGTTCGATTCCCTCTGAAGACGAGGTAAATATTTTTGCATTAAAGTTTATTATTTGCTAAGTTGGGAGGTATAAGGATTATTTTGTGGAAATTGTTTAGAAGGATTTGCTTAGTAAATAAGTGGTGGTAATTGAGAATTATTACTTGGAGTTATAAGAAGATTTCTAGTTTTAGTTTTTAATAAAGTCTTAAATTGCTATATTGGTATTTTGGAGGATTAAGACTTTGTGGGTATTGTGTTAATTTGAATAAAGGGTTTTTATGATTATTGTGAGGGTGTTGATTATTAATTAAGTTGGAGTGATAAGGTGTAATTTTGATATTATTTTTGTGTTATGTTTTGTTGAGAAAATTATCTTCTAACCCTTATTGAGATTGGCAAAGAAGTAATTGTGAGTGTGGCAGATTTGTGAGATCAACTCCTTGTCAAGAAAAAAGGTATGGGCAAATTCTTCTTTGGTTGAGTTGGTTGTTTGAAAATAAAGTTTGGAGTGAAAAGGATTTGATTAGGGTTTCCTTTTTGAAAGTGTTTGAGTCAATGCTTCAAGGTTTTCTAAAATTAAGAGTTGTGGTTAAAACCTTGTTTGATAAGCATTGTTGTTGAGATCATTGGTTGAGTGAAGTGTTTGAGTTAATGCTTCAAGGTTTTCTGAAATTAAGAGTTGTGGTTAAAACCTTGTTTGATAAGCATGGTTGTTGAAGTGAGTTGTTATGCAAAGAACTTGAACTAGGGTTTGGAAAGATCATGAGTATCATTGTTATGTGAGATTTGTTGTTGAGCATTGTTGGAAATATTTTGAGTTGATGGTTACATGCTTGGACTAGGGTTTGTGAGAAAGGATTGTTTATTGAGTGATTGGTTGAGTAGAGTTGATTGAAGCCTAGTCAAGTGGATGTATGAAGTGATTGTTCAAGTTCCATAAAACAAACTATCCTATATTATGATTTGAGTTGAGAAAGTGATTGAGCTTTGAGTATAGAACATATTGAGTCTCTAACAATTCTCTTTATGCTTCTATGAGATTGAAAAGTTCTGTGTGGACTTGTTAAGAGATTTGAGGCAAGTCTTTGAGAAGACTTATGGACCTAATTTTGTGGAGCTTTTATGGAAGTTAATATAGATTTGTCAGTCCTAGAGAGGACTTATTGAGCATATTTAGATAGGTTTTGAGTGGACCTATTTAGAATATTTAGCAAGTTCTAGAGAGGACTTGTAGAGAGATTTGAGAAAGTTCTAGAGAGGACTTGTAGAGCAGATTTGAGCAAGTTCTAGAGAGGACTTGTAGAGCATATTTGAGCAAGTTCTAGAGAGGACTTGTAGATAGATTGGTGTGATATTTTGTGGAAGCTTACAAGGTAGATTTGAGACAAGTCTTTGAGAAGACTTGAGAGCAGAGTTGATTGATTTGTTCAAACCTTGAGTTAAGGTTTGGGGCAGATCCAACAGAGTTGAGTCAAGTCTTGAGTTAAGGCTTGAGGACAGATATTCAATGATATATTTGTGCTAGACCAACTGGACTATGTTTAGTGCATATTTGAGAGAAGATTTTGGTGTATATTTGAGGATAGGTTTGTGCTAGACCAGAGATAGAGATTGAGCAGATTTGTGCTAGACCGAATGGACTATGTTTAGTGTAGATTTGAGTGGACTTGTTGAGCAGACTTGTGCTAGACCAATTGGACTGTGTTTAGTGCAAGAGTTGAGCAGAACTATGCTAGACCGACTGGACTATGTTTAGTATAGAATTGAGATAGATCTTTGGAGGTGATAGAGAAGAGAGGATAGTAGTCTCTAGTGGATAGAGATCCATTAGCTAGGGTAGTGAGGATAGGTCTTCCGAGTGGGGACAAGAGTCTTCAGTGGAGAGAGATCCACAAGCCAATGTAGTGGAGGCAGTAGTCTTCTAGAGGATCACCAACTAGAGTAGAGGAGAAGGAGTTCTCCTATGGATAGAGATCCACAAACCAGATTTAGGGGATCAACATCTCCTTTGGACAGAGGTCCATAAACATTGTAATTGGGAAGGATTCCCAAGATATTGATTGAGAAAATTTTAGTGAAATATTTTCTCCGTGGAGGTAGCCATATTTGGGTGAACCACGTTAAATTGGTGTCTCTATTGTGTATGGTGTTTTGTGCATTGCTTTGATTACTGCTATTGATACTGCTATCTATACATTGCATAATATTGATTTTGAAAGAAAAGTAAAAGTGCTCTTATACTATTCACCCTCCCTCTCAATATAAGCTTGTGTTCTTCAATTGGTATCAGAGCGGGTGCCTTCAGAAGAGTTTAACAACTTGAAGGAAAAGCTAAAAAGAACACAATGGATCCTAAGGATGTGTCCTCAAATAATTTAGCACCAGTATTTGATGGGAGTGACTACATGTATTGGAGTATGATGATGAGGTTCTACTTGATGGCACTTGGCAATGAAGTTTGGGATGCAGTGGAATTTGGATATGATCCAATAGTCAATCCTCCTACAGATAAGGAAGGTAAGCTTCTACAACACTATAATTCAAAAGTAATGAATGCACTTGTGAGAGGCTTGCATAGAACAGAATCTATGAAAGTTATGCATTGTAGAACTGTAAAAGAAATGTGGGATAAATTGCAAGGTATATATGAGGGAGATAAAAGTGTCAAGAAAGCAAAGATACAAAATCTCAAAGGACAATTTGAAACATTGAGAATGAATGATGATGAAAATATCAGTGCTTATCTAATTCAAATTGATGAGGTTGTTAATGATATGCAAGGACTTGGAATGAAGATTGATGAATCAGATGTTTGTGATAAAGTCTTAAGATCTCTTCCAAATAGATTCAGTGAACAGGTTTCTGCTATAGAAATATCATTGGATGGTGATACTTTGACAAGAGATAAGTTGCTTGGTATGCTAACAATGTTTGAGATAAGAACAAAAGATCCTACTCCCTAGAAGGAAGCAACATTCAAAGCAATCAAGAAAACAAAGGGTAAGAAGTCAGAATCAAGCAATGAGTCATCTAGTGATGAAGAAGCTAATTATGGTAGAAGAGATAAAGGTTCCAGAAGACCCATAGATCTAAGATCTGTTAAGTGTTTCAATTGTGGAAAGTTTGGACATTTTGCAACAGATTGTAAAGAACCAAAGAACAACAATGGTGAAGAAAAATAAGATCACAGGTATAGGGAATCAGAAAGATATAGGCATCAAAAGAAAAGCAAGGATGGACAAAGTAGACAAGGGAAGAAGTTTTTTCAAAGACAAAAGAGGAGCTACTATGCGGATAATGCAAGTAAGTACTCAAATGATAGTGATGCTAGTGTTTCAGACAATGATAGAGATGAAGTCCTATTTATGATTGAAGAAAAAGAACCAGTTAAGAAAAAGACTCTAGTTATTCTCAAGTGTTTTAGATGTGGTAACTTTGGACATCTTGAAGATGATTGTACAAGGGATGGTTATAGTTTTAGTGATGATGAATATGAAAATGCACTTGAAGGACTAGATGAAAATCTTCTAATGGCATTAGAAGAAGAAGTGAGTGATCCTATAGAAGACAAGCCTAAAGAGAGTAATGATGTGGACAAAGGTAAACAAATAGAGGATTATTCAAAAGAGAATGGTTATGATCTCAAGGGAGAACTCATCTATGCCCTTGACATGATAAATAAGGTAAGGAAGCAACACTCTAAACTTGAAATTCAGTTTCAAGAATGTGATGAAGAAAGAAGATTGCTCATAGAGGATTTAGAAAAATCAAAGGCTAAGGCAAATAAGTTCAAAGATAAGTTAGAAGTAAAGATCTTAGAATGTGAGAAGTTAGCACAAGAAGTGGCACTACTAAAAGAATATTTAGAGGACTCCAAGATCAAGATGAAGGGATTTAAAAATAGCTCAAAGAACTTGGATAAGTTCATCAAGACACAAAAGCCTACATCAAGAAAAATAGGTCTTGGATTTGAACAGGTTCAAAAGAAATGGGAAGGAGAGTCAACTTCAAGTTTTGGAGGAGAAGAAACCTCAGATGAAGATACTTCAGAAGAAGATAGTGTAAAAGGAAGTGAGACATCAGAGGATGGGTTGGACAATAAAGGGTTCAACAAAGATAGGAACAATGCACAAAGAAGATACAGATGGAACAACAATTAGAATAGGAGACCAATGAGGTCAAGACAAGGAAGCTTCAATGGAAGATGTTTTTCATGTCACAGGTTTGGGCACATGGCTTCACAGTGCAGGGCACATGAAAGACAGGAATATGGGAATAGACAACTTTTCCATGGGTATTGCTACTCATGCAATCAGTTTGGTCACAAGGCAATGAATTGCAAGGTTCATGACAGAAGAAGATATGGCTTCACTAGGAGAAATCCTAAGACATTTGCACCTCCAAGGAATAATAACATTAAGTGTTATAAGTGCAATAATGATGGTCACACAACAAAATGGTGTAGAGCAGACATTCCAAAAACATGTATGAACATGAATAGGAATAGGAACATGGATGAGAACAGGAATAGGAATGATGATAAGAACAAGAACATGATGATAGGAACAGGAATGATGATAGGAACAAGAATGATGACACAGATAGAAATAGTCAGAAGAATCAAAAAATTCAGAAAATAAGGGAAGAGGATAAAGGTAAAGAACAATACCTTTTGGGAGTAGAAATACTCCCACCCTAGAATTAACCACATCAAAAGGAGGTGGGGGAGGGGCTAAGCTAAGAGGCTCATTCTTAGCCCCGAGCCCCAAAGGTGACCCTTTGCCATTGATGTCAAAGGGGGAGAGATTTGTGTAAAGGGGAGAGATTTGATATTTGAGAGAGCATTGAGCCAAGGGGAGCAATGTCCTAGGGGAGAAGAACAAAAAGAAAGGTCAGGTTTTGGTAAGAAGAGTATGGGTTGCCATCAATGACAAAGGGGGAGATTGTTGGACATTTTGAGTCCCTAAGTCAAAGTTGTCATTGATGTCACCAGATAAAGTCATCATTAATATCAAGGAATTCAGCAGGAAACAAAGGGGTCAAAAATGGTTATTTGATATCCAGGAAGCAGGCCAAAAGATCAAGAGAATCAATGCAGAAAATAGAAGTTAAAAGGAGATATAATATTTATTTTATAAATAAATATTATTTACGACATGGAATGCAGTGAGAAGGAAGCAATTTATCCAAGGCAATAAAAAGATATAATATTATAATAATGGTTATTATAATATTAAAGTGATATGGTGAAAACCCAAATAAAATATTTATAATTCTCATTATAATATTTTATAAAGCAAAGTGGGTTTTATAAAGTTTAAATATATTTTATAAACCCTAAGGTTGGGTTTGGAGGAAAAGGCATTCGAAGCGCCTTTAGAATATTCGCCGACATCGTGGAAGGAATTTGTAGAAGCGTCGACGTCTCCCAAGGTACAAAGGAGGCAATATAAATACATTGCCCAAAGACAAAAAACATTATCCTTGCTCGAATAATTAATTGGCATGCGAAAGAGATTAAGAGCTCGTGAGATTTATGAAATTCATGGACAACGCAGAGTTTAAGACAAGAAGCATTGAAATCCGAAGGCACATAGGACAATGTGGCCTAGTGGTGAGTTGGGAAGTGCAAAGATGTTTGCAAGTGTGAGGGCCTATGCATTCGAAATGTGGTGGCTGCATTGGAAGTCATGTTGGTTAAGGTACCCAAGGTGCACGTTGTTTTTGGCAAAGCGCAAAGGGGAGCAAGTCTTGAAGCACGTGGTGCTTCATTCATTTCAAATGAGTGCATAGCTCATGCGATGGTTGAGGCTATGGCTAAGGTGCACATTGTGGGCAAGGTTGAGGGTTCGATTCCCTCCGAAGATGAGGTAAATATTTTTGCATTAAAGTTTATTATTTGCTAAGTTGGGAGGTATAAGGATTATTTTGTGGAAATTGTTTAGAAGGATTTGCTTAGTAAATAAGTGGTGGTAATTGAGAATTATTACTTGGAGTTATAAGAAGATTTCTGGTTTTAGTTTTTAATAAAGTCTTAAATTGCTATATTGGTATTTTGGAGGATTAAGACTTTGTGGGTATTGTGTTAATTTGAATAAAGGGTTTTTATGATTATTGTGAGGGTGTTGATTATTAATTAAGTTGGAGTGATAAGGTGTAATTTTGATATTATTTTGTGTTATGTTTTGTTGAGAAAATTATCTTCTAACCCTTATTGAGATTGGAAAAGAAGTAATTGTGAGTGTGGCAGATTTGTGAGATCAACTCCTTGTCAAGCAAAAAGGTATGGGCAAATTCTTCTTTGGTTGAGTTGGTTGTTTGAAAATAAAGTTTGGAGTGAAAAGGATTTGATTAGGGTTTCCTTTTCAAAAGTGTTTGAGTCAATGCTTCAAGGTTTTCTGAAATTAAGAGTTGTGGTTAAAACCTTGTTTGATAAGCATTGTTGTTGAGATCATTGGTTGAGTGAAGTGTTTGAGTTAATGCTTCAAGGTTTTCTAAAATTAAGAGTTGTGGTTAAAACCTTGTTTGATAAGCATGGTTGTTGAAGTGAGTTGTTATGCAAAGAACTTGAACTAGGGTTTGGAAAGATCATGAGTATCATTGTTATGTGAGATTTGTTGTTGAGCATTGTTGGAAACATTTTGAGTTGATGGTTACATGCTTGGACTAGGGTTTGTGAGAAAGGATTGTTTATTGAGTGATTGGTTGAGTAGAGTTGATTGAAGCCTAGTCAAGTGGATGTATGAAGTGATTGTTCAAGTTCCATAAAACAAACTATCCTATATTATGATTTGAGTTGAGAAAGTGATTGAGCTTTGAGTATAGAACATATTGAGTCTCTAACAATTCTCTTTATGATTCTATGAGATTGATTTGAGTTGACTTGTTAAGCAGATTTGAGGTAAGCCTCTAAGAAGACTTGTATAATTTATGTGAGTTTTATGGAAGCTTACAATAAATTTGGTAAGTCCTAGAGAGGACTTATTGAGATTGAGTTCTGAGTGGACTTGTTGAGAGATTTGAGCAAGTTCTAGAGAGGACTTGTAGAGAGATTTGAGCAAGTTCTAGAGAGGACTTGTAGAGCATATTTGAGCAAGTTATAGAGAGGACTTGTGGACAGATTGGTGTGAGATTTTGTGGAAGCTTACAAGGCAGATTTGAGATAAGTCTTTGAGAAGACTTGAGAGCAAAGTTGATTGATTTGTTCAAACCTTGAGTTAAGGTTTGGGGCAGATCCAACAGAGTTGAGTCAAGTCTTGAGTTAAGGCTTGAGGACAGAGATCGAGGATAGATTTGTGCTAGACCGACTGGACTATGTTTAGTGCAGATTTGAGAGTAGAGTTTGGTGCAAATTTGAGGACAGGTTTGTGCTAGACCAGAGATAGAGATTGAGAAGATTTGTGCTAGACCAAATGGACTATGTTTAGTGCATATTTGAGTGGACTTGTTGAGAAGACTTGTGCTAGACCGATTGGACTATGTTTAGTGCAAGAGTTGAGCAGAACTATGCTAGACCAACTGGACTATGTTTAGTACAGAATTGAGATAGAGCTTTGGAGGTGATAGAGTAGAGAGGACAGTAGTCTCCAGTGGATAGAGATCCATTAGCCAGGGTAGTGAGGATAGGTCTTCTGAGTGGGGACAAGAGTCTTCAGTGGAGAGAGATCCACAAGCCAGTGAAGTGGAGGCAATAGTCTTCTAGAGGATCACCATCCAGAGCAGAGGAGAAGGAGTTCTCCTATGGATAGAGATCCACAAACCAGATTTAGGGGATCAACATCTCCTTTGGATAGAGGTCCATAAACATTGTAATTGGGAAGGATTCCCAAGAGATTGATTGAGAAAATTTTAGTGAAATATTTTCTCCGTGGAGGTAGCCATATTTGGGTGAACCACGTTAAATTGGTGTCTCTATTGTGTATGGTGTTTTGTGCATTGCTTTGATTACTGCTATTGATATTGCTATCTATACATTGCATAATATTGATTTTGAAAGAAAAGTAAAAAGTGCTCTTATACTGTTCACCCCCCCTCTCAGTATAAGCTTGTGTTCTTCACCTTCTTTAATACAAATTACAAAAATAATATAATAGAGAAGAAATAAAAGTTTTGTGGTGATAATTCATGAAATATTATTTATATATAGTTTAATTGAACTAATAAAAAATGTATTTTTATATTTAATAGGAATGATAATTAATAGAAGAGGTATATATCTCATTAGAAAAATTATAAAATCATAGAACATAATATATAATAAAAAGCAAGTGCTAATTGTGAGTGAGTGTGAGCCAAGAGTGAGCATAACCTTTTTATTGTTTTAAAAAGTAAGCAAGTGTTAGAGTTTTTAGCTGAGAAAAATTCAAATTATGAGCAAGAAGTGATTGCCATTTCTTCTTGTTCAATATCTTATGAAAAACTCAAAAAAGAAAGGATTCATTGAAGATAATCTAGGTAACATGGCAATAAATTCATTTTTGAAAGTCCTTACTAGAAGTAAGGCTTCCCTATTTGGAAGTATGGATGCCCAAATTAGTGAAAAGAGGAGGAGGGGATATATGAAAAATCTTATCTAGGTAAAAAATACTATAAGAAAAGTGATTATGAAGGATGAGATGATCGATAATGATGTAATGGTTCTTAAAAATAAGGGTTCATTTATAAGTTCCATGAATATTGGTCCAATTTTTTAAAGTTGTAAAATTTTATCAAGTGGAATTGGGGATTAAATTCAAATTACTCCTTTAATTTTATTCCTAATGAATTTTCTCTTGTTATCTTCTCTAGTTAAAAAATAAGGGATAAAATAATGGATGGTGGTCCTCAGTTTAGAGGTAAAGATGCATTGTATTTAATACCATGGAGGGTTAATTTTTTATGGATATAGAAACTATTAAATGGTTTTCAGTGTGAATTAGGATTTTTGATCTTCTCTATCAACTCATAAATAAAGAGATTATGAAGAATATAATAAATTATCTAAGGGAGTTCATATAGGAGGGACCAACAACTAAGGAAAGAATTCGTGTTGTGTACACTTACATGTGTTACCATAGATAGTCGATTAGGATTTATATTTGAATCAACATGATCAAATCAATAATTATATTATGAAAATATTGTATTTTGATGTCATAGATGCTATGATACTAGACACATGACAAGAGATAAAAAATAAAAATGATGGAGAAAGAGATGGAAATTTTTGAGAATGAGACAAGCTTCAATATAAATTAAGGAGATAATATCATATTAAAAGTTGGGTCAAATAAATAATTTTCCATTCCTATGAAAGATTCAAAGAAAACCCCTCTAAATTATAAAATAACAAAGGCCACTACAATTCTTGTGAATTAGCTATTGGAATATATTATATTATTTTGTACTTGATAATGTACCATCATGGGTATATGTTTATATTAGGAGTTTATCTTAGATTAGGATATAAATATTTTCTTAAAGCAATGTAATAAATACAAAAGTATTATTAGAATGTACAATGATGTAAATGTGCATGTAGTCCACATGTACATAAGTCCTAAGAATAAAACAGTGAGGTGTCATAAGAATATGGAAGGCCAAGAGTCATGTCTCACTATATATAGACCTTATTAGAGTAGAATATTGGGATTTTGGAGTGCATAGAGTAGAGTTGTAGTAGTAAAAATATAGAGCACATTTTCAATATGGAGTGTTAGAGTCCTCTATTACATAGCATTGTATATTTTTGTGAGATTTCATTAATAGCTATTTCATGAGTATTTTCTAAAGTTTCTTGTCATATTTACATGTTTATTTGTTAGTCATTATCATAGTTATAACATTGCTTGCTTATTTCATTACTTGTGGTTGCATTTCCTTTAATTTTATACCATAAAAAGTTAACAGTGGTATCAGAGCACTAGGTAGATTGATAGGAAATAGATAGAGCCATAAAAGAGATTTAGAGGACATAGCAAATCATATTTTCAAAATTTATGCAATTGCTATTTGGCTAGAGTCTGTCCACAGAGTTGCAAAAAAGCTCGTGAAGACTAGGACTCAACACTGGTTCCACTAGATTGAAAAATAAACTAGTGATAATTCATTATCTCTTGATTTAGATATTTCTCCATTATAGTTTTTCTTTCTAATACTTTGTTGCAAAAACGTTGATTCCAATAAATTTGGGAATATTCCTACAAGAGCTAGGAAGAATATCTTCTTTGAAATCCATCCAGTACTTGAAGCAACAAGTTGGATATTGAAGATTTAGAGACCCAAATAAAATATCCCATTAAAGGATTTGCAATTGAAGACTCCAAATTGGATATTGAGAAAAGATATAGAGGTCAAAGAATCCACATTGAAGACTACAAATCAAGGAGGAGATCCTAGAATGAAGTCCCCATTCAAGGAAGAAGAGACTCAAGGAAAATATTCTTTAATAATATTGGAGATTGGAGATCTCATTTGAATATTGAAGACTTTAGATTGAAGAGAAGACCCAAAATATGTCTCATTGAAGAACTTCCATATTTGGAAGATTGAAGATAGAGAAGGACTAGCAAAGGTCCTATTGCAGATTTTAAAAGCATCATATTTTTGAGATCTAAGAAAGATATCTCATTGCAAAAATTCCATAGTTGAATATAGAAGAGATCAAGGAAGGTCTCATTGAAGTTTTTAAGACTAGAAGATAAGTTGTAGAATTTGAAGGCCCTAGGATAAGGCCTCAAGCTACTTGACAAGAGAAACAAGGAGAAGGCTAGGAAAGACTCATTGAAGAAGAATTCAAATAAATCATTGGAGAATATTTCTTCTAAGGAGAATCTCCTGATAGTGAAAAATTTGGGATAATTATCACCATATGGCAACAAGCCCAAATAAGAAATATTTGGCAAGAATTTTGCCAAATTTTGGTGGATATTAGTTAAGATATCAAGACTTTTAGATTCTTGAGGAGGATAAATTTGAAGTCAAATTTTGGCAAGGATATTGAAGGAGAAAGGAGCTAGAAGAAACCACCAAACCTGAGAGGTTTGAATATTTCCTTTAAAGGATTTAAATATTTGAATAAGGAGGTTTGCTATTTTTATAGCAGAAAACTAAAGGTTTCTTGAAGAAGAATCTCAGTTCCGATTTGGAAGAGTTTCCTACCAAATTTGGGAGATTCAAGGATAAAATTTTGGAGGAGAAATTGACTGTTTTATAATTTGAAATTTTCAGATTTGAACATGGAAAGAAAGTAGTGATTTGGCTATCATTAAAAAATCCTAAGTTTCATATTTTTAGGGTGCATCCTGAAGAATATTTGAAGCCACCAAACTACATTTTTGGGAATCAAGTTAGAGGAGTTTCAAAGCTTAAAATTGGTGAGTTAGAGAGCCATTTTGGATAGTAAGGAAGAGCTGCAAATTCATACAACATAGAGCAACAATTAGGTGATCCAATTCACAAATAAATCCATCTACAAATGAAGGTTAAAAAGGTATGCAACTTAGGTGCAAGAGGTTCATTAATTGAACATCCATATTTGAGTTATTATTAAGTTCATCAAGCACCAAATTTTGAGGATTAAAGTTCCAAGAAAATTTTTCTATTTTAAGTCTTCAAGGAAGTGTAGAAGATAGTTTCTACAAGATTTAAAACCTACACATAAGAAATAGGAGTTAGATATATTTCAATAGAAAGGAAAATATCAACATCCTACTATCTAGTAAATAAAAGAAGATACTATTCTAAAGTATAGTGTCATGACCCTCCCTAGAAAACTATTTGGCACAAAGAAACAATGCATTAACCTATGATGTGGTAATACCTAGTTTGAACAATTGAACCAACTATATTATTTTTAGTTGATTTATAAGGGCAAGTTATTGTTAACATATTTCCAAGTGTGCAGGATCAGGTACACTCATAGGTGGAGAAGGCAAAAGCATCCACCAAAAATGAGGGTACTAAAGAAACAAGGGTACTTATGGTTGTCAAATGCTAAGAATTCCAAGGATTCAAGTTTAGTACTCCCTCATTTTATTTTATTTTTGAATTGATCTAGGTATTTGATCATTTTTTTTGGTGAGCAAGGGATTTTGGTAGTGGTGAGAACCACTGTTTATTTTAAATTTTGCTTTTTATAATGGTTAAAACCACTTTTTCTTTTGAATATTATTAAGTGGTAACAACTATTTTTATCTTTGGATACTTACCCCAATTTGGCATGAAGCAAGATATTTTTATTGCTTTGGGTAAGAAGGAGCATTTCCTTTTGTCAATTCTCAACATTTTTGAACCATTCGTACAGGGGGATGAGTGAGGTAAAATTTTCACTTAAGGTAACATGGACCACTTTGTAGGTTTCATATTTCCTTGTGCAAAAATTGGATTAATTAATGTTAAAATGTGTTGTGATTATGACGTATACAAGGTACCATCAAAGCAGGAATCTACCTTTTAAAAATTAAGATAGATTTCTAAAAAATGTAAAAATAAAAGTAGATACGATTGAGTGATAAAAAATCATAATGATGCATTATAACCAATGGCCTAGGTGAAGAGAAACAAACAAACATATGAAAGGTAGAAATGTAGATGAACATGATAATTAAAATGTAGACGAGTGTGAATAATGACTTTTGATAAAGTTGATTTTGAATTATGATTAGTGGATAGACCTGGTGCTACACATGTATGATCAACTCTAGAATGCAAAATGCAAGTGATTATATAATGAAACAATATGAAATGTAAGACAATGCAATATTTTTGCATTTTATATATTTTAATGATGTTTATAGATTTTGATAAATATATATTTGACCAATGGGCTTAATGGGTGCCATAGGGGCTTTTTGGGTGACCAAAGGGTTTATAGATACCTTTTGGACTTTTGGGTTACTCAAGGGTTTATAGATACCTTTGGAGCATTTTAGGATGACCAAAGGGTTCATAGATATCTTTGGAGCATTTTGGGATGACCAAAGGGTTCATAGACACATTTGGGACTTTTTAGGGTGACCAAAGGGTTAATAGACACCTTTGGGGATTTTTGGGGTGACCAAAGGGTTCATAGACACCTTTGGGGTTTTTTGGGGTGAAAAAATGGTTCCTAAACACCTTTGGATCTTTTTAGGGTGACCAAAGGGTTTGTAGACACATTTGAAGCATGTTAGGGTGACCAAAGGGTATATAGATACCTTTAGAGCATTTTGGGGTGACCAAAGGGCTTATAGATGACTTTGGAGAGTTTTTGGGTGACCAAAGGGTTTATAGATACCTTTGGAGAATTTTAGGGTGACCAAAGGGTTCGTAAACACCTTTGGAGCATTTTAGGGTGACCAAAGGGTTCATAGATACCTTTGGATATTTTTGGGTTGAATAAAGGGTTTATAGATACCTTTGGAGATTTTTGAGGTGTCCAAAGGGTTTGTAGATACCTTTGGAGCATTTTAGGGTGACCAAAGGGTTTGTAGACACCTTTTGAGCATTTTGGTTTAACTAAAGGGCTTACAGATGCCTTTAGGACTTTTTGGGTGACCAAAGGGTTCATAGATACCATTGGAGCATTTTGGGGTGACCAAAGAGATTATAGATATATTTGGAGCATTTTGGGCTAACCAAAGGGTTTATAGATACCTTTAGAGATTTTTGGGTGAAAAAAGGGTTTTGTAGGCACATTTAGAGATTTTTGGGTGACTAAAGGGTTTATAGATGCCTTTGGAGCATTTCAGGGTGACCAAAGGATTCATAGACATCTTTGGAGAATTTTAGGGTGACCAAAGGGTTCGTAGATACCTTTGGAGAAATTTTAGGGTGACCAAAGGGTTCATAGACACCTTTGGAGAGTTTTGGGTTTACTAAAGGGATTATAGATGTATTTGGAGAATTTTGGGGTGACCAAAGAGTTTATAGATATCTTTGGAGCATTTTAGGGTGACCAAAGGGTTCGTAGACACCTTTGGAGTATTTTAGGGTGATAAAAGGGTTCATAGAAACCTTTGGAGCTTTTTGGGTTGACCAAAGGGCTTATAGATGTCTTTGGAGCATTTTGGGGTGACCAAAGAGTTCGTGGACACCTTTGGAACATTTTAGGTGTGACCAAAGGTCTTTGTAGACACCTTTGGATAATTTTAGGTGACCAAAGGGCTTACGGGTACCTTTGGATGGACCCCCTATCTATGCTTCCCTGTCTATAGTTTTTTGCAAGACTTGCGAGGGTGGTTGTGGTGGTGGTGGAATGATCGGTGGTGGTTGATGTGGAAGGCAACAAGCTTTCTATTTAAATGTCAAAAGCTATTACTAGATGTGATGTTGCACTAGGAATATAAGTAGGTAGAATTCTTCATCAATATCCAATGGGAAAACTTTCTCATATTCCTCATCTGAACTAGCGTAGTTTATGGTTGCTATGCCATAATAGGATTCATCATTTTTCATCCATTCTTAAGGGGGACATTGATCTTATTCCTCATTATCAGATGGAAGTGTATGCGAACCTTCACCTTTTCCAAAATATTTGTAATAAAATAATCCCCCAAAGAGTAGACATAATTAGGATTAGCGTAGGGATTATGTGCAAGTTCTAAACTCTCTATGAGGACATCAAGGAGTGCAGGCTTGTTGTGTCATAGACTAGATTTATCATATGGCAATTAATATTGCAGCTAGCAAGGAACATGAGTACCTTGTTCATACAACCCTAGACGATAGTCATGCCAATGGAAGTGATGGAGATATAACAAGGCATAATCGGGATTGGACATGTAATTGATGTCCTCAGAGAAAGGTTCTTCATCCTCTTCTTGCTAAGGAGATGGTAATGTTCCATATTCAATACCCCTATATATAAAATTTGTTTTATTGGGAGGTATACCTAAAGGTACAATGGTACCTATGGTAAGATGAGGTTGTCCCATGTATTGCATCATCTCAATGGCTAGAACAGTTGTGATGCTCTTCACTAGATATTCTCCTAAACATGTGATAGCCAAATGAACTATCACCTAGGATGGTGAAGGTGGAGGAGATGGAAATGAGGCTTGAGATGACTCAATGCTTACCTCATAAGATGGTTCCTCATCTGCTATACTAGGAATCTCTTTCATAGAAATGGTGTAAATTATGGGAGGGATCTCATCAATCAGCCTCTTTGACATGTTCCTCTATGGAGGATCTAACAATGATGAAGGTGTTTTGAAAGGTGCCAATGATGATGATGGTATGGAAGAATATGGTAATGATTTAATGGATGGTTATGGTGAGGGAATGGGATCCCTAATGGATGTATTCATTTGGAAGTCCACGAGTCAAGGGAAATATCAACTCGGGGATATGCTGCACCAAGTTGTAGTATTTGAAGGGCTTGAGGTCTGTAGAGACAATGTGTACTTGTGATTCATAAGTATACTTCAAACATTGGTGAGTGATGGAGGGGACACACTTTAGGTCCCTAATCCAATGTCTACCTATAAATATATTGTAGGCCATTACACCCTCCAAGATGTGACATAAATTTGGTATATTTTTGCACCCCACCTGAATAGGTAAGACTATAGTGCCAACTATTGAGCATTTTGTATCATTGAATGCTCAGAGGGTATAGGTGGATGTAAAAATATGGGATGATGGAAGTCCTATATGTTTGAGAGCATTAGTGGTGATTATGTTATTTTATGAACTAGTGTCAACTAAAACTCTCTTATAGGGTGTTCCATTTACACTTGTAATGATGTGTAGAGGAGGATCCACCACATCACTTGCAATCAATTTGAGTTTGTGTTCGTGAAGCATGATCACTGGTTCTTTACACTACTGGACGTTACCTATAAAATTTATAAAAGAGTTAGACTATTGGGGCTACAAGTCAATCAACTTAATAATATCCATAAGAGATTCTATATGAGGTGGCGATTGTTGAATAAGCTCATATATTGAAAGTCTAGCCGATGTTGTTCACAATCTTTGAGCAATTTTTTTTTATTATAACCACTGGGTAAGGTGGAAGGCTTTGCACTGGAGGTGGTGGAGGCTATGACATTGAAGAAATATTTCTTGAAGCTACAGGTAGTGCAACTTGACTTGGATAATGTCAAATCCTTGTCATAATGCTAACCATCCCGACGTACACTTATTTAGGGGTTGTCATATGTACCTCATTTACTTGCTTGGCAAGATTTACCTATACCTCATGAGTGGGTAATGGGTCTTTAAAAACACCCATTTTTTGATTGTTTTTCATGAGAGGATTGTACACTTGAAGGTCATTCCTCTCAATCATATCTTGTACTAGGTTTTTGAAACCGTAACACGTAGGCAAGTCATGCCTAATTTGCCTATGATATCTACAATATAGGTCTTCACGACATCCCATAGGATTTTGTTTGCCTATAATCAGATCTATAGATTGGAACTCATGTAGAATAATCACCTTGGCCACACATAGGTTATCAAATAGGGATTACATTGAATTAGTGAAGGGTGCATATTGTCACCTAGGGTGACGCTGAGTTTTCCCCTGGTTTGCTTGAGTGTTGTTGTTGTAAATTTTTGGAGGAGGTTGGGCCTGATAATTTGTGAGGTGGAATTGGTTGCACAAGCCTTGGGACATTTATGGTAACTTGGTTCACTACTACTAGCTTTGATTGTATTGGATTTACCTTTAGGTTCTTAGTCCACTCCTTGCAGGATTCTGCAATTTCTCCCTCTTGAATTTTAATTTCTTCTATGGTTCTAGCCTTCACTAGAGAATATTCAAGAGTTTGATACTATTGGGGTTATAGAAATAGTGATAAAAACTTTAAAAAACTCCTATAAAACATCTGCGTCAGCTCAGACACTGGTAATAGGTATGGTATCTTAGAAAGAAGTTTTCGCAACCTATTACCATAGCCTATGATTGACTCATATTCATATTTATTTAACCCTATGAGGTTTATTAATTTCACATTTATCTTAGTATTCAAGGTAAAAAATTCCAAAAATGCATCTGCAAATTGTTCAAAAGTATGGACGTTGTGCATTGGAAGTTGATTATACCACTCTATGGCTAGGCCAAAGAGGGTGATTAAAAATATTATCAAGAGTAAGGCATCATCATCCTGAATACTGAAGCACTGGTTCATGAACCTAGTGACATGATCTTGTGCATCTTCCTCTCCTTTAAATATTTATAATTTGGTTATTTTGAAATGATTTGAATTTGGAGGGGAATGGATAGATGGATGCAATGATTGACCCTGAAGCTTGTGTAAAGTAGGCTTCTATTTCCCAAACCCAGCTATCTTGCTCTCTATGGTTTCCATGCACTCAAGAAATGCTCTATATGCATCCAAGGATTTAATGTCCTATTCTTTATTTTGGCCCTACAAGGTAGGGCAAGGAATTGTAAGAATGTGGTGTGGTGGTTGATTTCATCCACCATGCCTCCATAAGGTGCTTCTAGGTATTCATCTCTTGGTTCTAAATCATCATAGGTCCTGTATGGTGTTTTTAGGATTGGCCTACAAGGAGGAACTAATGCCTACTAAAGGTGATCTATGTTTATCCTGGGAAGCAAGTCCCAAATTATCCTAGGAGGTTGAGGAGGCACAATTTGATTAGGCCTATGAGTCCTATTTTGGTTAAAAGTGGCTTGCCTATGATGAAACCCTTGTATGTGCATACTTGGGGTAGGAAATCGTTGCACAAGGTATCTTGAATTTGTTGTTAAATCCTTTGTTTTTCTAGATGATGCTGATGATATAAGAGATCCAAGCATTTTTATATAGCTGAAGTTGATTAAATTGGGCTTGGTGATCAACATAAATTTTGACAACTTGGTTTATCTACTCAACTGTGCAGGTTCTATGAGCCCTATCATTGTGACCATGATAGCTATACTATTTAGGAGGATTTGGTAGATCCACTACAAGCTTCCCTTGATTTAGAGAGGTCACATTTACTTGAGGCTCAATACTAAATAGATGTTCTTTATACTCTACTAGCACAGAAGCAGATCGTGCTTACATTGAATGATGTGATCGAGGATAATCAAGATTCTCCTTGGGTATTCCTTCATAAATGAGGAAATATAGAGCATAATTGGATTGCCCAGTGCAATGAGTATCATACTCACCTTGGTATTTATCCTATGGAGACCTATCAGGGTGATCTGAGGGCATATTATGATCATTTAACCCTGAACATGGTGCATAGTATTGCTTCTGCACGTAGGTGTGTGGGGTAGACCAAGAAGGCATGCAAATGCATGGTATTTCTCTATGTGTTGGCTCCTTAACGTGTGATTTACATTTTTGAAAGAAGGTATGTGAAGTGTTTATCCTCATAAAATAATTTCCCAGATTAGGACCATAACCTATAGGGGTGTCTCGCGTGGGGGTCCCTTGGAGGCTAGGTTCCTTTCTTGAAATTCTAGGACTTGGGTGAGTAGGAGATCACCAAGGAGGTATAACAAAGTCCTTAGGGTCAAATTGGAGATGGTCTACATCTCCTTGAATAATCCCTGTAGCTTCGACCCTTAAGTGGGCTTGGGTACGAGTGCAAACCATAACTATTTCTTTATAAACCCTACGTGATTATCTCCTTTACAAATTTTAATGATTAAACACAAAAAAAAATAGAAATACATAATACAAGTGTTTATATATTTTAAATATTTATGTGTTCCTAAACTATCTGGTGTGTTTTGATTTGTTATTTTGCAAAGGAATATATTTTCATGTGTTTGAATATTGTTGATATAATTCTCAAACATTTAAAGTATTTCACCTATATACTCACAACTTGAAAACTATTAATGAAATTTTGGTCACGTGAACCAACCAAAGTATGGAGATGAAGCCCATACCCGATCAAGGAACATAGGTCCTACTAGTCCTCACCCATATTGACTGTGGGTAGCGATACACCCTTTTGAAGAGGAGTGCATGCTATTTTCCATGAATAATATGGTTCTTAGAGTTGGCTTTGGCCAAAAATAGGGTTCATAGGATTTGAGCCAATGGATGGATATGAAACCTACCATCATTGGTATTTATTAGTGGTTGGGGATGAAATTCCAACTCACTAGGGTTCAAAATGTGAAGTGCTGTGTGTAGTTCCTTTTATCCTTTAAGAAACTAAAACAAGAGAGCACTCACTGCTAGTTCACTAAATCCATAAAGAATGTTTCACTTTCATAAATATATGCATGAATAAATAACCTAAAAAATACTTATCCTATATGACAACCTAACCATTAGGTAGGTCACACACAAGAAAACCATTCAAATGCATAATTAGACTATTCTTTTTCCTATTTTTCTTCTTTTTGTTATTTTGAAATTTAGGAAAGGGGAAATCTACCTTTCAATTAACTAAGAAAAGACATGAAAAACTTAAATTTACCCTTTTCTGAACATAATTAATGCAAAGTGAAGGTTTAGGCACTTACCTTGAAATATTGGAATGTTGTTGTTTATGGAAATTTAGGCTGAAAGCCCTCTATTTTGTGGACATCCCAGGGTGGGATGGATGTAAATTTTGGGGTCGTCCCTAGGTGGTATGGTTGCTTTGGCCATTATTGGGTGTTCCAATTAGAAATTCAAGGGCCATTTTAGTCTAGAATGGCCAAAACTTGCAACATCCAAAGTGCAAAAACAAGGTTAAAAATGACAAAAATAAAAAGGGACAAGGGTCCCATCATGATCACCACTGTAAAGCAAAAAAAATGGTGCACCTAGAAAAGGAAATTGAAATGCATCTATTGTTCTATTCAAGCATTCAAAAGTGATAATAAAGTAAACAATAAATGACAAATGTTTGAAATAAATGGGGGGTTCTATTTATATTGATTTATTTTTTAAATAGAATGTTATAAAATATCCCCTCTAAGGGATCTTAATTGGTACAATATAGTTACAATGTTGAAGGATCCAATCCTTTCATAAATCTATGATGTGCTTTCAATGTTTTCCTCACACTCATGATTGAAGTACAGGTTTTTTTTACCGCTGAATGAGCTATCCTTATTCAAATATTTAGCTCCTTCCTCATGCTTTGGAATACCTATACCTACACATAAGAAAAAAAATTAGGTAAATAGCACATGTGGGTTATGATAATATCAAAATAATGCATGCAATATTGAATGTAAAAAGTGCAATTGATAGGGCTAAACTACTCAAAATGATACAAAAACTTAACATGATGTATATTATCTACTTTTGTAATGATATATGTAAAAATTAGAGTGAAATTATTAGCAAAATTTGTGGTCATCCCTGTGTGGGACAATTAGGACTGTTATCACCAAAACCCTAATTGATAATTCAAAATTACTCTAAAATTCACCAAAAATCAAGTATGATGCATATATATTACTATCAAAATGATATAATACTAAAATTGATTTAAAAGTGTGGGCCAATTAATGGATATCCTTAGGTTTTCCAATTGGGACTGTTAACCATCCCAGGTGGGGACGACCAAAAAACAGGGTGTTTTTGCCACCAATTACAATGGGATATGGTCTAAAAACTCCTAGGGGTGTTGTTCAAATTTGGTAAATTAACTCATAGGAATTGGTGGGTTTTGGAAGGGATGTACGTATTTGGGGATGCCCTTAAAATACCTTCGATTTATGAAGTTTCCAAGGGCAAATATGAGGGCAAAATGTAAGAGGGAATCTCGATAGCACTTCATCGTGAATACTTGCAAAGACCTCTCTCCTAAATTGAGTGGAAAAACTCCAATTTATAGCCCAAGAGAGAAAAAGGGGCAAGTTGAGCATGCAAGGCAAGTGTCACCATTTGTCAAAGACCTTGTCATGCATTGGGTGAAAGAGACCTCTAATCTAGGCCTCTAATTTATAGTTTGTGATGGCACTGACAATTTCCCAAAATATCATAAATCATTGGATGGGATAAATGGTAGAAATTTATTGTCATTTGTCCTGCCCTTGAATTTTTGGGGGGTCTAGACCATGATCATACCACCTAGGGATGGTTTCTTGTGGTCATCCCTAGGTGGTATGACCATGAATTGTGGCCATATTGGGGTGGGATGGCCATGGATACATAGCCCAAAACTTCCCAAAAGTGGGATAAGCCTTAAAAAAAGTGGTTAGTATCCCTAATTAACCCTTTAGGATGGCCCAATGGGGCCTAGGGTATCGATAAGAGTGACATCACAACAATCTTATTTGATTTACATGACTTTAGTGTCTACAAAATGTGTGCTAATTTGCATGGCTAAGACGGTTCTTGGAGCTAGCTTTAGAAAATAAAATAGGGTTCGTATAAATCATGTGAGCCAACATATGGATATGAAGCCCACCATCGTTGCTCTCAATTAGTGGTTGGTGATGAAATCCAACTCCATAATGTTCAAAATAGGACATGGTGTGTGTGGTTCCTTTTATACTTAAATAAAGTAAATAAAATAGCACTCAATGATAGATTCAAAAAATTCAAAAATAATGTTTCACTTTCAGGAGTATTAAATAGAAATTGAACCTATAAAATGCATACCCTAAATGGCAACCTACCCATTAGGTAAGTCGTAAGATATTAAACCACATAGATGCATTTTTATTGGATTCTTTTTCTGTTTTTCTTGTTTTTTTATTATTTTTGTGATTAAATAAAAGTGAAATCTACCTTTCAATCAAACAAAATGAGAAAGAAAGACTAAATTTGAACTTTTTTTAACAGTAAAAATGCAAAAGAAAGGTGCAGTTACTTAACTTGAAAGCCTACGATTATGCTGTTTTTATCAATTTGAGTTGTAGAACATTTATTTTGTGGCCGTATTAGGGTGGGATGGTTGCAAATTTGTGGGCCATCCTTGGGTGTTATGTCTACTATGGCTGTACCTGGGTGTTCCAATTAGGAAATCAAGGACCATTTTAGGCTAGAATGGCCAAAAACTATAACATTTCAAAGAAAAAAATAGGGTCAATACTTGTAAAAATAAAATGGGCTAGGGGTCACACCATGATTACCACTGTAGATCAGAAAAAATGACACACCTAACAATGGGAAATGAATTGCATCTACTTCTCTAATTATTTAAGCACTACAAAAGTGACATTTCAAGTAAGCATGAGAGAAAAATAAGTGAAAGAAATGGGGGTCCTCTCTATATTATTGATTTGTCAAACTCATGATTGAAAAACATCCCCTTGAGAGCTCTAAATTGATACACTCATTACAAATATACCAAAGGATTAAATCTTTTAGAAACTCAGGTGTGCTCTAGCATATTCCTTGCTCTCACAAATCATTCAAGAGCAGGCTTTTGATGCTACTGCAATGTTCTATCGATGTATTGACTTGTTGTTACTTCCTTGTAAACTGTGATACCTCGATATACACACAAAGAAATTATATTTGTTAATAGCATGTATGGATTGAAATGCAATCAAAGAGATATATGTGATAGTGAGCTTAAAAGATAAAATATATAATAGACAATGTAAAACTATTCCAAATGCTACCAAAACTTAGGATCATGCATATAATGTACTTTGGAAATTATCTAATAAATAATAGAAATAAAATTGCACATAGATATATGGTCGTTCTTGAGTGTGCCATTCAGGACTGTAAAATAAGAAATGCATAATAACACATGCAAAACAACTTGAAATTAAACCAAAACTTGATAGAAGGCATAAAATATACTCTAGAATTAATCTATGTAAAATTAGAAGAGAAAGTGTGCTTAGATTCATGGTCATCCCTGGGTGTGTTATTTAAGACTTCTAACCATCCCAGGTGGGGATGACCACCAAATATGATGATTTTTACCACCAATTCCTTTGTGATTTGGTCCAAAATACTCCTAGTGGCATTGTCATAAAATTTGAGGATCTGATTCTCTCAAACAGGTTGGTTTTGTAAATGGATTGCATATTTTGGAATACTTAAAAACCTCGTTCGCTCGATGGATATCTCAAGGGAAAACATGCAGTGAATTGAAAAATAATTCTTGGTAGCACTTTGTGGTAAAATATTGCAAAGACTCCTCCTTGAAATTGGGTGGAATGACTCCAATTTATAGCTCAAGTGATCATATGGTCAAATGGATATGCTTGGCCATGTGAGGTAGGTGCTGCCATTTGTCCAAACCTTGCCATGCGTTGGAGGGGGAAGAATCTCCAATTTGGACCTCCAATTTGCAACTTAGCATGAGATTTATGTTCCCTCATACTGGTATGCTTCAATGGATGGGGTAAATGGTAAAATTTGGGTGCCATTTGTCTTACCTTTGACTTTTTAAGGGTCCAAGGCCATGGTTGTCCCACCCAAGGATGGTTGTTGGTGGCCATCCCTGGGTGGGACAACCATGAACTGTGGCCATCATGAGGTGGTACGACCATGCCTACATGGACCAAAAATTTCCAAAAATGGGGTAGAACCTCTCAAAAGTGTCTAGGACCACTATTTAACATATTAGGGTTGCCCAATGGGGCCATATGGTGTCTATTAGAATGTGTCTTGCTAGTCTAATAAGATTGACGTAATTTTAGTGTATACACAATAAAATATTAGAATGCTCTCAGTACATATGAACTTTGGTTTGGCTCTTTCTTTTCTCACTTAATTTAAGTTTCATGATGATTTTTGTAGATAAAAAAAGATAAGTATTAGTGCCAAGCTAAGTCAATGAATCAAAATTTAGAATGCTCTTTGTGGTACCTCAGTCCAGATAAACTTTTGTTTGGCTCTTCCTTTTCACACTTAATTTAGGTTCCACGATAGTTGTTGCAGATCCAAAAAGGAAATTATTAGTGCCAAACTAAGTCAATGAGTCAAGTCTCAAATGCTCTTTGTGGTACCTTAGTCCACATGAAATTTGGTTTAGATCTTCCTTTTTCTCACTTAATTTAAGTGCCATGCGATGTGGGAGAAGCCTATCACAAACCAATCATAAAAATTAGTTAGACCTAAGAATCTACAAATCTCTATGAAGGTTATTTGTGTAGGCCAGTCTAAAATTGTATAAATGTTTTAACATGGACTCCTTCCTTATTGATAATGCAACCTTCACATTTGATTTTTGCATACCAAACACACTTTTCCAAGTTTTTATCCAATTATTGTTTACATAGGGTGTCAATAACTTTCCCAACATGCTCCATTTATTCCTATGATGTTTTTATGAAGAGTAAAGACACGTGTTTATTAGGTAAACAAGTTACAAATAATTTAGTCAATAGTAGCAAAATATTTATCATTCAAAATGCATTTTGTTAGGCCCAACAACTCAAAATACTTAAACATAAATATTGTCTTCCACCAACCTAACTTGAGATTGATATTAATGAAATAGTTGGTATCTCTAAGTTGATTCAAAAAGTAATTGGATACATAATTTTCACAATGATTTTATTCAAAACTTTATATTTAATAAAAATCTAGCAAGGTGATGCACTCAACTGTATGGATCCCTTTTGTCTCAACACTTCAATACGGTGCTTGATATCACCATTCCAAAAGATAAAATTGGTACAAAGAGCCATCTAACAAGAAGGTCCAAGCAACTACATATATCAAATGCTTCACCTTACAATGCAACAATACCAACTCATATGTTATAAATATTTCCTTGTCTTCCACTACTAGTTGATCAACCCACCTTTGTTGCATCACTCAAGAACATAAAGTTGTAGTAGTATTTCCATATTTATGTGAATTGATCATTGAAAGAATTAGCCTTATTGGTAGCATAATATGCCTTTTTTATCCATATAAAATTGATCTCACAAAGTGAGGACTCTACCTTGATACCTTGACTAGTAGACACCATGGCCCTACCACATATTGGGCTTCTCAAGGAGGATATTTATCTGTAAATTGTTTTATTGCATATAAAAGTCTAGGATTCTAGTCAACCCATATGTCATTACCTTGATTCAACCAACCAAATAGATAAGGTATAGAATGGGATATCATGGTAAGTTTTAGCCTATTGAAATTAATATTATTTTGACAAACACTATTTACAAATTGTAAAGAATTTCCAAGGATTTGTATGACTACTTATCATGGTATTTTATACATACATACATTGTTTATTGCGATGTCCCATAGTATAGTATGCATGCGGTCATCTATCAAGTGTAAAAGTATTTGTAACATGGTATGCCTAGGACCACATTGGTTGTATGCACTCCAACAAGAGCAAAATGGTGCATTGTGACTTCATACAAACTTTGATGCTTCCATGGAAAATTCTATCCCTTGGAGCTAGTTTAAAATTATATCCCTCTTTTTTCCAATGGAAAATTACCTTGTCCATAAAATTACTATGATAAATAAATGATACCTTCATATAAATGATGCCTCAGTTGAAACAACAAATCACTGATGAGTGCTATGCTATTTCAACTGAGGCATCCTTTATATATATTTTTAGGTGAGATCCTAAGACGGTGGTTTTAAACCGCCATCTTAGACCTAAGACATTGGTTATAAATCACCTTAATATGGTAGTTTTAAACTGCCATATTAGGTTTAAGAGGGTGGTTTATAACCACTCTCTTAGGGCTATGAGGGCGGTTAGAAATTGCCCTCTTAGTTATAGGAGGGTGTTTTCTAACCACCCTTGTAGTCCTAAGAGGGTAGTTATAAAAAACCCTCTTAGAACCTAAGAGATAATATTTTTGAGGTAGATTTTAGCCGCCATTGTATATTGTGGACATTTTGCAATGAACTCATAGACAATTTCTGAATAACCACCTTTAAAGGCATTTAAGGTTGGTTAAAACCATCATTAAAGGCCATTTTGGTGTAGATATTATTTTATTTTGAAGATCTCAAGACATTCAAATTATTGAGAAAGAAGACAACAAAGGAGATTAGATTTGAAATAAAAAATTGACAAGAATATTGAAGTAGAAGAAAAGATTGAAGATGCCACATTTTTGAGAAGTTTAAGGACAACCACATTATTTTTGAAGGCAGATTTGAAAAGGAGAAGATTATTAATTTTTGAGGTAGGAATTGAAGGGTTGCAAAAGAATAGATTGAAAGACGTATAGAGCTGTGATTAAAAAAATATTTGGGCATATTTTGAAGTGCCCTTGAATGGGAGATAAAAGGATACCATGAAAATAAAATAATTTAGCATTTTGGAGATTTCATTATAGTTTTTGACAACAAAACCAAGAAGGAATTTAATGTAAAATTATAGATTTTTTGGATAGAATTTGGGTAGGAATAATAGTTGTAAGTTTTAGAGTTTGAGAGAACATATTTGAAGGATATTTGAAGCCACAAAATCAGATTTGTGGACAACATTAGAAGGAGAGAAAGAGCTATGATTTTGGAGAACTTTGGGGTATATTTGAAAGAGTTTTTGGGTAGCGAGCAAGTTGGTATTTGAGCAACAATTAGAGCTGCAAAATTGATAAGTTTTGAAGTAGTAAAGTGAAGGGAAGTGAAGGTGCAAAATTTACAAGACCGAGATAGCAAAAGGGTGAATCAATCACCAAAGAAATCAGTTGCAAAAGGAGATAAAAAAGGTATGTGATATTGGTGCAACATAAGTTTATTATTGGAGTATTAAAACTAGTCTACATTAAGTATTTGAGAGCACCATATTAGATTTATTAAAATCTGAAGAAGGAAGTTGAAAAAAGAGTCTTCAAGCAAAAGGAGTTGGTAGTATTTGCATCCTAAAATCTGCAAAATAGAACAACAAAAGTCTAAGTTAAATATTACTTGAAAAGGAGAAATAAGAAGGGAATAACATTAATATTGAATGTTGTTTTTTAGCTCATAAAAAGTGTAGATTTATTAGAGTAAAATAAATAGAGAAAGAGTATTTTTCTAAGAAAATTGAAGACCAAGTAAGGGTTCAAAGGTAGAGCATATTTTTAAGTGTCTAAAGACACTAAGAAGCCATCGTGCAAAGGAGAAGTGAAGGCATCAGTTTGGAGTAGTGAAGCACCATCATAGCTCAAGGAAGAGCCACCACCATTCAAGGGAGAGCCACCACCATTCAGGAAAATCCACCGTAGTCCAAGGAAGCACCACTATTGCTCAAGGAAGAGCCACCACCATCTAAGGAAGAGCCACCACCAGAAACGTAAAGCAAAGCTATCAAAGTTGAAGGTCCAATGCCATAATTTCATCCAAGGAGTCCAAATAAATGTAACTAAGATGTTTCTACAAAATAAAGTGAAATAGCATATGTACAGGTGATAGAATATTTGAAAATTAGGGTAAATTCCAAGTGTTAAGGATTGGAGGAAATATTACATGCAATGGACATGTGTTAAGAAGAAAAAGCATTTCGAGTGTCAAAATTACACCAGGGCTAAAAGGAGACGTTAAATCTTCATTGGAAGTGAGACACTTGCAAATAGTAATGCTCACAATGTCATAATATCATCAAAAAAAGCAAAGTTATGTTATAAAATCTTGAGGAGAGTAAGGGAAGCAAATTTGGAGCATTGGAAGTGTTTGAGTGCCATGTGGCACATGTACAGTGGAAGGTCAATAGGTTAGAAGTATTTCAAGTTCTCATAGCAAGGAAGATAATGTATTTCAAGGAACCAAAGATAGAAAAATGGAAGAGCATTTGCAAAGAAGTGTTGGAAATAGGAGAACATGCAAGAAGGTTCATTAAATGAAGACTAAGTGCAAGTAAGAAGGAGATACACTACTTGGCATTGCAAGAGAGATATTTAAGTTACATACAACAAGGGAGTCAAAGGATCAAATACTATAAATATGTTGTAGTATCAAGGATAAGGTGTGAATTAGAGCACCTTTGTAAAGGTTGAAGTCAATTAACCAATCAAAGAGGAGAGAGAGTAATATTTCCAAGGTAGGCCAAAGTATAGCAAAGATTCCATACATACAACATAGAAGGAAGAACATCAATTAGAAGACATGGTCAAGCACTATTGACCAAGAGAATTACCACATTCAAGGTTGAAGGTAATTAATTTTATTTAAATTTATTTATATTCTCAAGATAGGAGGTATAATTTTGCTTATAATTATTATTTTCTAAGGTTAAATGTGAAACTATTTATTTTGGAGGGATAAGAATTAATATTTGAAACCTTAGAAATCTGATTATTGTTATTAGAGAATTTTATGAAGGTTTGAAATTTGGTTTGAAGGAATAATTTAAAGTTTTATAATTTTATTATTTGAATTTACAAAACAATTTGAAATATTTGCAATTTGATTAGTTTGGAGTAATAAGGTTTTCTACATCAAATTAAATTTATAAAATTTGCAAATATATTTTTATGGAATTTCTAAATTTCTAAGTTTGGAGTTATAAGGAATTCAACATCAACATAGGATTGAGAAATTTAGAAGTTAAAAGAAATTATATTTTTTGAGATTAGGGAGATAAAAGGTTGTCAACTTTAAGATCAACAATTTGAAAGTTGTTCTTAGTCTATCAATCAAAACCAAGGTGAAACAAAAGTAGATATTTTGAAACTGCATTCAAAATTATCTTTAACTTACTAGGGAGTCATAAGGTAGTCAACCTCAAAGGTTTAAAGTTTTAAATTGTACAAGAAAGTTACAAGAAATATTACTTTAAAAGGGCACTATGGAGAAGCTTATTAAGTATACTGGATTCAAGGAATCAAAATGGTTTAGAGACATACTTGAATCTAGAAGTGATAAAAAGGAAGATGCAATTAGAAGAGAAGAACCAATATGGCTTAGAAATATTTTTGAGAACTCACAAACTAATAGTTTGGCAAAAGTAGATTCTATAGAATTATCCTCCAATGACATGATAAAAGGAATTGATGACATCTATATTAATGAAGATATTGAGAATACAATAAAAAACCATACACAAAAGGTAGAAAAGAATGTTGATCAGAAAGATGTCCTATAGACTTATGAAAGAAGCAAAGATAGAATAGCTTTAGTTGTACACAAATGGTTTGACTATTTTATCAAGGAAATGGATGAAATTGATTCTTCTAAGTCAAATAACAAAGAAGTTGGGACATTCTCATGATGTACTTATTGTAACAAATTTGGTCATGAGAAAGCAAATTGTTGGAATTTTCATCCATGTAAATATTGTGGAGGGAAAACTCATTCATCCTTCTCATGTTACTATAAAGACAAGTATTATAAAATATTTGAAGATAAATTGATATTTAGATTAGATTATCTTTTTCAAGCTCTTATTTTTGAAGCATCTACTAACAATGAATTCAAGTTTAAAATTTTTGAAGAGAAAAAAGATAGGTCATTTAGAGAACCAAAGGAAAGAAAATGGATCAATTCTGATCCACTTATGACTTGCAAGATTATGAGATCTCTTGTTCATCAAGGGTACTTGGAAAATTTCAAGGACAAATATTTTACCAATCACTTTGAAATACAAGAAAATAGTGGAATGAAGAAGACAAGAAAAGATAACATGAAGACTGAGCCAAAAGAAGAAGAAGAACCAGATCAAGCTAAAGAACATTTGAAATATGAAGACCATATTGAAGACTAAAGTCTTCAATAACAAAATAATGTAATACAGGGGGTGTTGGAATATATTACATTATTTGGTACATGCTAATGTACCACCTTTGGTACATATTTAGATTAGGAAAGAGTGTCCTAGATTAGAATTTGAGTATTTAATTTATACAATGTAATAAATGCACAAGTATTATTAAAGTGTGTAAAGTATTTTGGTATTGTAAATGTGCATAGTTGTCCATGTGCACATGAGTCCATAGAATAGGAAGTTGAAGAGTCTCTAGAAGAGTGAAGATCAAGAGTACTCCATATGAAGAGTCACATTACATTATATATGTAGTGTAATGTGTGAGACAATGACATGACATGATTTGTAGTATGCAAGTATGGGTACTTGAGATCTTGATTCAATGGAGATACAATTTTTGTGAGCATTTATTAATGGTAATTTTATGAGTTATAGTTGAAGTTATTTTTGAGTTTTATACTTTTAGAATATTGCCATTATCATATATTTCATATTGCAACTTTATTGTTGATATTTTGGTTAATTTTATCTTAAGTATTTATCTTCAAAAGCTAACAAGAAAACTCATTGAGATGGCCAATTTTCCTCTATTTTTTAAAATACAAAGTACAAACCAAATATATTTACAAAATGTGGTACAGATAATACACAATAATTTTTTATTATAAATAGAGCTTAAGGTGATACCCATTGACTGGGATAGGTTGGATTCTCCCTTATTGTTCTTGTAATTTTATGATCAAGCCTTCAATAAATTTAATTGCTACATTTTGATTAGATTTCTTAGATGGAATAGCCTTAACCCATCGAGTAACATAATCATTGGTAGTTAAGATGTATTTATAACTTACTAAATACTTTGGATTTATCACTCCAATAAAATATAGTTCCCACTACTAGAATGGTTCATCTACTTAAATAGGCCTAGGTGGCATTGATACATTCCTTGTTTCTCCCCACATATCTCTGACATTTATCACATGATCTGGCCACTTTGAAAGTATCAAAGAAAATGGTAGGCCAATAATAACCAACCTTGATTATATTTAATGTAGTTGTTCTTCCTAGAAAATATTCCCCTAATAGTCCATAAAATTCATCTAGAATATTTTATTTTTGATAATTTCTTACACATTTTAGAACTCCATCAAGATTTTTCCTATATATTCCTTTAGGTAAGAGGACATATTTTAAATCTTGAAGCCTATATCTTCTTATTTGTGATGCATTTAGACCTTGAGGACATACTCCTATTTGAAAGTAACTTATGAGCTAATCAACCCAATATGAATATTCTCAATGACTATATTTCCTCTATATAAATTTTGATGTCTCACAAGTTGTTATCTGATCTAAGCTTGCTACCATTGTCAAATATTTACATAGGGCTCTTTCCCTTACCAATTTTGTGGAATGAATTTATATATAAAATTATTGAATCTTTGTGATCCAACCTACCCTCTTTTTCCCCAATTCTCCTTGTAGAATGAAGCTTCTAACATCAAGGTGGACCACATATACTAGAGTTTTGCTTTGGGCTAGATATTACCTAAATTTTTTCAATGATTTCATCACTGCAAAAACTTGTCTCTCAATGAAGTTGTATTTTACTTGGTATTCATGGAGAGTCTAACTCCAAAAGAATATGGGATGTTTATTGTCAATATCATCCTTCTAAGTCAGTATTGTAACATAACTCTCATCAACTCCATAAGCATATAAGATAAATTCTTTGTTAAAATTAGGATTTATCAATACATGAGTAGTGGAAATAGATTGCTTGATTGTTTCAAAAGCTTTTTTTCTCTTGTTAGTCCACTTAAACTCCATATTTTTTAAAGAAGCTTCAAAATGAGCTTAATAATTTGAGCAAAATTAGAAATAAACTTCCTTACAAAGTTGATTTTCTCAAAGAAATATTGCAATACTTTCTTATTCATGGGGAGGGAGGATCCAATATAAATTTTATTCTATCAATATTGATTAACATCCCCTATTTAGAAACCACATGTCCTAATAACTTGCCCTCATGGAATGCAAAAATTGATTTCTTTAGATTTAGAGATATTTTGAACTCCCTACACTTTTGGAAAACTTGTTGCAAGTGATTAAAGTGTACTTGCTTCTCATGGGAAAAAATAGTCATATCATCTAGATAGATAAGGATGATTTTATTAATCAAACCCCCAAATGCATAGTCTATGGCTCTATTAAAAGTAGCACCTATGTTAGATAGACTAAAAGGTATTATCTGGTAAGCAAAGGTACCTCATTTGGTAGTGAAAGCTATATTATATTGGTCTTCATCCTTTAACCAAATTTTATTATAACCAGAGAAGCCATCTAGTAGAGAAAACCTTTCAAACCTAGCTACTATTTGTAGAATATGATCAATATATGGAAAGAGATAATGATATTTGAAAGATACCTAATTGATATTTCTAAAATCCACACATAGGTATATATCACCATTCATTTTTCTTACCAGGACCAGATTGGCTACCCATGTAGAATATTTAACGAGGTAGATAATTTTGGACTTTAATAACCTGAGCAGTTCTTGTCTCATAATTGTTTCAATCTTGGGATTTATAGGCCTCTATTTCTACCTAAATGGCATGGCATCAAGCACTAGCTCTATAGTATGATGAATAATGCTTTTATCATAAAATTTTAAATCATCATAGGTCTAGGAAATTATGTCCTAATATTGAATACACAAGGCTTTGAATTATTCCACTTCCTTTGCAGTGCATTGAATACCAACCTTAAGCCTTTTTCCATTTTCTATTTCTATTTCTTTATAGATCTTATCATCTATATACATCTAATTTACCTTTTTTCCATCCTCATTGTCAACAAGGATTTTTAAGGTAATCAACCCATTAGGTATTGATTATTATTTAACTGATAATATTTTTTTATTTGATTTCTTGGAATGTGTCACCTTGTAAACGGATATATCTAGCCTCTTTGATTAAAAAAAACAACAATCTAGTTATCATTTTTAAAAACCTACCAAAATATCTGTCTATCTAGTACTAAAGGTTTAAAAACTAATTTCACTTTCTTATTCTCAGTTGATTTATAATTTGAATATGGAGAAAAATTAGCACCTTGATAGCTAAATCATCTACCAAGAGGTTCTGCTATCTTGGAACAACATGTAGGTTCAAAGCATCAAAATATTCCATTAGATCCTAGAATCTATTTCTATAAGTCTTCAAATAATGATGCTTACTGTTACATTTCTCCGTAACTTGATTCATAACTAATTATGAATCACCATATATATTCAACATCTTGATACCCATATTTTCTACTTGCATAAGTCCTAAGCACAAGGCTTCATATTCAGTAGTGTTATTTGTGCAAGACCAAGTCAATATATAAGAAAAAATCTTAACTCCTTCTGAAGGATATTTTAAAACTACTCCTACCCCAACTCCATTCTTGCATCTTGCTCCATCAAAATATATTATCCAAATCTCTAATTTTCTTAATGATTTATTGGAAATAACAAGAGTATTTTTTTCTATTTTAGAAGAAATACTGTATATGCCCCTTCCAGATTCAAGTAGACAGTTATCTTACCTAAAATAATAACATCCTCAACTTATATATCCTCAAGTAATTCCAATAGTTCTTCTATATCATCAATGAATCCTTTTTAGTTCTTCCACAATGTTGAAATTAGTCCTTTATGAAGGGCTCTTCTCATAGTTTTTCTTAGTTTCATAGATTTTCCTCTTTTACTACTGAGTAGCTTCAATTATTTACCTCTTTATGATGGAAGTTAATT
The DNA here is from genome assembly GCA_028583015.1 of Wollemia nobilis. NCBI lineage: Eukaryota > Viridiplantae > Streptophyta > Pinopsida > Araucariales > Araucariaceae > Wollemia > Wollemia nobilis. The sequence goes on from JAQPPZ010001683.1 coordinate 4,545,504, forward strand.
TCAACTTCTCCTTTGCATCTTCTTTGGAACCTAAATATTATTTATTTTTTTTCTTTTATCCTTGATTTGGAGAATTTTTATCCTTTTCTTGGTCCCTAGGAATTGGATTACTCTTCTCAACTTCCTGTGGAACCAAAAATCTATCATTATTTGGAAGGGGTTGTTCTCTTTTATTTTGAGAAGGAACTTGGAATTGACCCATTTTTTGTGGATCTACCTGCAATGTTTTGTTTCTAGATATGGTCAAGATAGAAACTAATTCTTCTTCTAAGGATTTTAGTCCAAACATAACTTGTTCAAGCTACCATAACATATTGACTATTCTCTTTTGGGTTCTCTTAGATTTCTCTATGGCTTGTTTCACATGATGTTGGTATACTAAAAAAGTGTTAGAGTTGTGGGGGTCATTTTAGACTATACACCAAACATTTACCAAATTATGTTTAGGTATTAATTCATGATCCTCATGATTTATATTAACTTTGGGTCCTATATTACTACTAATACCAGGATTTAATTCTTTATTAACATATTATAATATTATTTGTCGAGATATTTCTATTTCTCTTTTTTCCATTGCATTCACATTGTTATTAATTTTATTCAAGGTATATTGGATATCAAGCAACATAGTTGATTCTTGGGGATTATGATATGGGAGAGAAGGAAAAGGAATTGAAGAAGATGATGCTTTGGGAAGAGGAATTAGTGTTACTTGGGAAATTGGTGATGATAGAAGTGGGGTATCCATATATGAGAGTGTTGACATCCCAAAATGATGTGTAAACTATGGAATTTTAGAGCAATAAGGCATGACCATTTTTGGTGGAAGCCTTCCTAGAGCAACATAACATTCTTAGCATGGATAGCTACATGGTAAACTTGTGTAAAGGTATTTATACCTAAATTATGATTTTATAACCCTAGGTATAACCTAAGGGCTCTTTTGTAATACATAAATGCAAGGGGATAAGTTGGTCTAGCTTTAGGAGCAATTATTTTCCATGTCCTACTAAACCTTAAATTAAAGTTAGAGACTAACTATTGTGGATGTTTTTGCATGGCGATGAGTTGATTCAAGAGTGAGAAAGGATCATCTGACTCATTAAAATATTTCACATAAGGACTAGCTAATCTAGGCCATGAATAAATGTTGTTGTCCTCTAGGTTTCTAAACTAGTGAAGGATTTTACCTCTAAAGGATAGGGCTTGAAACCTGACAATATCACCTTCATTTTTGATATTGTGAATAAATACTAAATTTAATATATCTTAATAGTTCTTATAAGCAATATTACCTAAAAAATCATATGTAGGTATGGCTTTTGATACATATTTGGGGATATCATTCATATGAGGGAGTCCTAAAGGACCAAAGGTATCACAATTAGGGTAATTCAATGAGGGTTGATTATGATTCTGATTTTTTTGATGGGCCATTTTTACTTAGGTTTTTAATGGAGTTAGTTTTGGTGGAACCCAATGATATTTTGGTATTTGGACCTCTTCAAAAGGTCAATATAGAGATTAAATTATTATATATCTTGATGTCTTGGGTGGTAACTCAAATAATGATATGGGCTCTTGACTATTCCTAGTAGATGACCTAGAAAACATGAAAAATGAATTACTAAAAGGTTTTCTAGGTTCTTTTATCTACAGAGTCACCAAGGAAATTTTATTTCATTATTTAGTCAGGTCAAGACAATTCACTAAATCTTGATTCCTCCAATAAAATGAAAGATAATATCTTGTGGGAAAATGACAATTTTATAATATGTCCCACTGAGCATTCCAAAAACTATCATGGTTTATATTGACATCAAGATGAACTTGAACTATGAATACCATCTGTAATGATTTGAAAGGAAAGAACCTGCTAATAAAAACCCAAACTACACATTGGAAGGGTTAAAATACTTTATTCCAATCTCTAAAGTAGGTAGGTATACCTTATCAACTTACTAGATGTTGACTCTTTTTATCTCAAAACAATAAAAGATTAGGGATACAAATGAAATGGTTAAGAAATGAATGAATTAACATTGGATGGATAAAGCTAACAACATAGGCATCTACAGAGAATCCCCTAACAACTTAATTTCTATAAAATAATGCTTAGGACTAAAAACATTTGAAACTTGGCAATCCTTAACATCAAGAGCTTTTGCATGCTTAAAATTTTATTCCAAACATCTAAAGCATTAATAATCCAAATTAATAGAATTATATTAACACCTTGACTAACAAAAATGACTTCTCATAAGCATACATTCAGACATGAATAATTTCAATTTTATCTAAGTTAGCAATCCAAATTAATAGAATATATAAACCTTAGTAGTAGTAACAAAAATTACTTCATAAGATAATAATTAGCAAACAATGTAGATGCAGTTTGATGCAAACATCCCAAGTAATTCTCATTTTCATTAATGGTAGGAAAAATAATAGCACAAGAAAACACTTCAATGCCAACCCTTTGAAATGAGGGTTCAACCTTTATTTATATATTTACAATCTTTACATTTTGAGCATTACAGGGAATTTTTAGAGTTCTTGATTTTCTTACAACTTGCTTATCAATGGTGACATCCAACAATGTTTTCTTAAAATAGTTACAGTAAATCTATAACATACTCACTCTTAATCATCCCCTAATATTACAACATCTTCATTATAATAGATCTACAACTGAGTTAGTTGGTTAGTAAGTTATAGAATATTTTGGACTACAATGTTTCATCTTCTTGATGGTTCAACTTTCAAGCCATCTAGTTTAATCCCTTCAACTTACTCTATCACACAACTACATGATAATAACATCTAGAATTTTATATTCAAAGCAATATTGACATCCACCATAAATTTTGATATGGATGGTTGTGATCATCTAATGTATGACTTAGCTCACGATCATGGCTTGACCTTTATATTTCTTGAAACCACACTTAATTTTCACTTTTAATAGTATTTGATAATTCTAGGCATGAAAAAGGAGAAAATCATGGTTTTAAGCCATGCTTTCTTTTGGACTGCTTAACCCATGATAGTGGTAAACCTTATTCACTTCTTCATATTTACTCATAGTCATGTGCAATTTTGATATCTAAAGAACTTTACCTGACTTGACTACAACTATGAGGAAATCCATGATTTCATGAAAATAAACAGATTTGGGCTTATGCTTACTCTTTTCTCCTAGCCATGATGCTAACAAATAGGTTTTTTTCAATCATACCTCAATTTATATTTGAGCCCATTTGGCAAATTCTACTACGTATTCACACAAATCAACGGATTCTAGCTTATTTTTTCCATACTTCTTTTAGCCACACAGTTAACAAAGTAAATCTAACGGTCATGGGGTAAAGTGGTATTTGAGTCACATTAGCCAAATTCACCATGTATTTGGGGAAATCAATGGATTTGAGGTCAAGAATGTGGTCATGCACATTTGCTACAAGGCGAACTTCCTTGTCATTTTACCACGAATTTGGAAAAATTCATGGTTTTATGTTATGCTATGAGCACTTAGTCATTTTTACGAAAATTTGGCCATTTTTTTGTGAGGTAGCCATTTTGGCCTACAAATACTTGAATCCTTGCTTCATTCATCTAACATAAATGAATATCTTGGATCCACAGGCTAAAATTGAAATAAAACTGGATGATCATAATTGAGTTGATCAAAGCTCAAGAGAATGGGTTTGTGATATTATACATATCAAAATAAAATATATAAAGAGATCACATACTCTATTTAGAACCATGTATTAGATATCATATTTCTATCCAATATTTTAGCTATGTATGTTTTCTCAATACATATACTATCCCAGGAATATTAAAATACTAAAGGAATATCATCCAAAAGACCATTTGAATCGGTAAAGGAAGCAAAGTGATCCATTACTTTAGACCATTCAAGAGTATCACCTTTATGTTTTGAAGGAAATAGAACCGTATTAAAGTTTTCTTAAGGAATTCATAGATCATAATTATGAATCATCATTCAATTTGATATAAATAAATTAGGGGTTTTCCAACATTTATCATGAAGAGTAATGGTAATTGAAGCATATACATTTATAATTCCAACTTTATTTTTTCCCTATTTATCACATTAAGACTAGAAATTCAATTACATCCATCCCATTTGCATTTATCCCATATTATTACAATAACTATTGAATCTCCTATAGCAAAGACTACTAAACAATCCACAATATTTTAGATTTTTTTGAATGCATCCTTATATTCCTTACCAATTATTTTTATTGGTTGTTAAAAAATAGGCTAAGGACTATAAGAACCTATTGATTCCATAATAATACCTTTTTAAGGGATCTTATTCATACCTCTAATATTCTAAGATATCATATTCATCATTGCCCTCTATTATTATTTTTGTATTTAACCACACATTTTTTAAACACTTGTGATATTTATTTCTAGTTTTCAAAATTGATATTACTTAAGTTTTATTTTTTATTTGTTCTTGCTTTGAGGTTATTTGATCCTTTTTTTCCATTCCTAAAAATACTTTTATCCTCATAAATTTCATCTATTTTCTTATATTTTTATAATGATACTTATATTCTATGTGTTTATGGTATTACATGTTAGCATATTTTAATGTGCACTATGCCTCTTTTGACACTTGTCAGTTTCACTTGATATTTGTCATGTATTGATATAGGATTATGCCTATATATTGTAATCATTTTCATTTATAATATAATTCATCTATTCAATTCCCAACATTTGGTATGAGAGCTCCAGGCATTCTCTGCCCTTGTGAGCTTGGGGGAATTTTCCTCATGGAAATCCCCCCCCTCATTTTACCCCCATTTTTTTTCTCCACTTTTTCTTCAAGATGAAGGAGTATGCTCTCCATCAATGAGATGATCAAAAACCAGAAGTTAGGAAAAATAATGGATGCCAAATCTATTTTTTTTAGAATGAATTCTTGAGGTATCTGACTAAAGAAGTAGTTTCTCCCCAGAGTAATGAAAAATGGGATACTCTCTAGTTTAATTTTTTTTGTTTAGTTTATTTTACAAGCATATTTGTGGAGGAGATCTATGCAACACTCTTCGGTTACATGGAACACAACCAGATCACAGTGGCTACTTGGTATAATGGTCTTAAGGCTGTAGATGTTTCTGTAATAATGTTGATCAACGCTATGGGTGTTCCCATCCAGATAAATTGTGAAGAAGCAATGAATCTATTTTTTTAAAAGCAGTTTTTGAAATCCTTGATTTCTTCTTAAATTTAAATGGAGAAGGGCAAAGGATGAGTTGGAATTACGACTTTCTGTGCAGGATCTTAGATAGCAGAATGAGATAAGTTATTTGAGATGACATTATTTTTCATATCTGTGATCATGGATGCTAGACAACAATACCATGGACTAATGCAAAATATGGTGGACAACAACACGATAGATGGTGGAGGTCGTGCGTTATTGCTTATCACGCATGAATTTTTTTTCAACGGACTCAGTCATGCACTATTTTTGACTATGCATTTCCATAAATGAGGAAGAAGGAAGCACATGTGGGTGGCACACTCATCCTCAATCTTTCAAAAAATGTTTTTTTTTACCTCATATATAATGAATACCCCTTTTTTTTTCTCTGGACATCATGGCAGAAGGAAGGACGCCAGTCACCTACAACACTGGTTGGTTCATTGATTGGGGGACCAGAAATTTCTTTAATAATGATATTATGGAGAAAATGAATGTGGGTTTAGATCTGTTGATGATGAATCAACACAGGACCCATGTGTATTTTTGACAACCAAATTCATTGTGCCTTGGAGTAAGTGTGGATGCACTGCCTAGGAAAGCATTAGAGCACAGTGTGGGGGTGCTGAGATGCCCAAATTGAGTCTAACTATGACATGGTGGTCATCCTCTCTAATTTTGGTATACTGTGACACCATCGTGATGCAAGAGAAGTAGTCATGTTGTTTCTATGATGTGTACTATTCCATAGTGCTCCAAAAAATATTAGACATATTTTTACTGTGTGGGAGGCTCTTGAAGATCCTGTACTACTTGTTTGGTTGAATACTATAGTTGTCATTGAAGTTTTTGAAATGGTAATTGAAGTTTATAAAGTCACCATGATGCATCAGATATTTTTTTCCCACCGAAATAGAAGAAAAATGGTGCTACCGAGAAAGTTGTACCCTCTTGTTGCTATAATCAGATGTCACAAAAAAATGAAGCTATTGCTCTATACTGGAGAAGAAGGAGAGCGCTGCTCCTATTTTTAGTTTCTAGGTACTACCATTCTTGCTGTCACCCCTACTTTAATGCAAAATTCATGGTAGGCGACTCAGTGTTTGAGTTCTAAGTTTTCAGATGGAATGATTTTTTTCCCCTTCAAAACAACAAGGCGAGTAAAAATTTTGGGATATCCCTATTCTCTTCCAAGGAGGACAAGATCATTTTTGAGGTGGTACAGTGGCTTTATCGCACTAAGAATATGGCACTGCAGCTGCGATGAAGATAAGATTAATGAAGACATGGTGATGGAATTTAGTGTTGTTCAAATTTGTAGTTTGATGATGGATGAACTTCCATAGTTCGCAGCTTGATTTTAGATTTCCACATGGTATTTAAAAATTTGTACTAATGGACCATGAAGGATACAAATATTGTTGAAATCCTTGCCCACATTCCTATCGTTTGAAGTCACACGAATGCAAAATAATAATTTTTTTTTACTGCTCAACCATTTGAAAATTGTAGAATTTTATGTGTTTTTCATTGCAATCTTGTGTAGTCCCCTATCAATTTTGTTTCCCATCCCTACAAGTGGAATGAGTTCAAAATATTCCATAACCATTTTTATGATGATCGCTGCACCTGTATCATGGAGATACATGGAGTCTTCGTGCAGGATGATCGCGTGACCATGGTGAAGGATGCTCTCGTAGCGATGGATAGTTATACTCTTGATGGTACTATTATACTCTCGAAAGAACTCCCATTGTGATAATGGATATAATTTTTTTGCATTCCAAAGTGACATCGATTGCAAAAATGGAGCAATGCACTAAACCGATGAGATAAAATCCAATATCTTTAACGACTGCTACATTCGTGTGCTGTCGTTGTGCTGTTATGGCCCTAAATATTGTTTTTTCACCTGTGTGGGCCAATGTTTTTACACATCATGCAATGAGTTATTATTATCATATCCTTGTAGTGTATATTTCTTTAACCTGCATTGCTTTTTTAAATCAGACACAGTTTAAGTAGAGTGTCGTCACCAAGCTTCTAGGGAAGTTTGCGTCAAAATTTTGTGAATAGAAAGATTTTTTATTTTATTCAATATTTTTAGTTGCATTTTTTGGTGCATTGGACAGTCAAAGTGCATGTCGTTATTATTTCAGTTCAGAATGGCATCTACAAAGGAGATTGACAACATGAGACCACAAAGGATGAGTTGGTGTCAATGTTGTCAGGTGGAGCAGATGGAGCCGCTTGGAGTGAGGTGAAGCATACCAATGGAGTTCGACAGTGGCACAAATGCCAATGGTGAGGGTGCCAACACTTTTGGCACTTGTTTTCTGCCAAGCTAGTGGAGATTGTTAAACCCTAAATACACTTTCATTTTTTTTGTGTATCAAATCCACATGGCGGTTCACTTCAACATGTTTGTTGAAATTTTCTCGAACATGTTATGATGATTGGATCAAAATATTTTTAAATTATTCAAGAAGCAAAAATGGGGGTATTTTTTTAATCATAAAGGCATTGGCCATTATATAAAACATAAAGGGCTATGTTTTTAAGTATGTATGGATATAAAATGTAGTCCATGTGAATAGTAAAAATTGGAATTTTTTAAAGTGGAGGGAATGTTCAAAATTTTTAAGGGCACGAGGTCATTAAAATTGTTTTTTCCACATGGAGGTGGAAAGGCCCTTGTAATTTCCTTGTTTTTTCTTCCTACGTGCGATGCTAGGAATATTTATTCCTGATGTTTACTTTGGTATCTAGAGAGGTATGCTTTTATTTTTCCAACAAAATGAATGCCCCATTGAGACCTGAATATAGGCGTATTTATTGTCATTAGAAATATTTTTCCAAGATGGACGCATTGGTGGTGTCTATTTGTAATTTTGAGGTTTCATTTGAGTTTTTTAGCCTTAAATTTGTTGTACCTTAGAGTGCACTCTTAGTTGTATCTGACATTCCAAGGCAATTTGTAAGTGATCATAGTATCTAGTCACCTTCCCTATAGCACCTGGCGCATGCAGCGGCTGGTTACCCATGAATTTTGGTGGGATGAGGAGGTCACCATAAGGACATTTATTCTAGGGACTATAGACATAGATACCCTAGAATCTATCTGAAGACTTTTCTAGATCAACTTTTGAAGACTACAGATGAAGACATTTTAGATGATTCTCTTCTACTCTTATTTATTATTCTCCTCTATATTTGGATTCTATGGCTTATTTTATTATATTGAGTGTATTTTTGGTAGATATCGACACTCTCATATGGCTCATTTTCTTTTGTATTTAGGTGCATTTTCGACAGCGACCAACACCTTCTAGATTGAGTTCACCATGAGGGGGATATGATATTCATGGTGAATCTAGTTAGTGATATGTGAGAGGTAAAATACCTGGAGGATGACCTACAGAGGCAAAAGATCCAGAAGTGGCTAACCTTGAGGCACATAGGATGACCCTGAAGCATTTAGAGAGGTAACAAACCTGTGCAAGTGGCTAACCCTACGACAAAAGATTGATATGTATGCACTGTTGATCTAGCATTATTCATAGTTGCAGATCCAAGTGCAAATCACGAGCCTAGACCAAATCAACAATAAATGAGGATGATAGGTTTCTTTTAGAGAAGTCAACAATAAGGGGGAATGTTACTTAATATTAACTTGTTTTTTATAGTTAGGATAGTGCACAATAAGGGGGAATGTTAGAATATTTTAATATGCACTATGCCTATTTTACCACTTGTCAATTTCACTTGACATTTGTCATGTATTGATATAGGCTTATTCCTATATATTGTAATAATTTTTATGTATAATATAACTCATCTATTCAATTCCCAACATTAAAAAGATCTCAAATAAAAATGGATGACCTCAAAATTATTTCTTCTTTATGCTTCATGAGAAATCCTAAATTATAAAGACTATTCTCCATAGTACTTACCTTTGTATGTTGTCATAAAAATCCCAAATGATATGGATATATTCATACTCATTTATTTAGTATGTTTCTTTTCAAACCATAAAGAGAAAGTGATAAACTATGTACTACTTTCATTGTTATTCTAAGGAGACTATTTATGCTACTTGATAAAATGAAGATAATTTACATGGACTAAACTTAACCTCTTCCACCTTCTTTGTTTTAAAATTTTCTTTGACATATTTCTTTGGAACTCAAATTATTTCTAAATTTAAATATCATAATTCCTCATATTTTTCATCTTTATTTTTCTTCTAATGGTTGATCTGAGTGAACCACGATGGAATTCACCATCTAGTGATGAAGATAAAATTTCTTTACCATCTTTTTAAAAGTGAAAAATCCTTGATCTAATATGGTTTCTACTATGATATGATCTCATATTTCATCTTAATGTTTGTCTTATAACAAAATATTTCCATATCTTTTTCAATTATTTTTGCTTTATAATATCTTTTCATGTGTCCAATATCATAATATTTATGGAATAACAATGAAGTGGTTCTATAATCCACTTATTGATCTCATTCGTTTGATTAAGATTTTATTTCAATAATATTCTCTTGATTAAGATTTAGTTTTAATAAATTTTTGAGATATCAATAGTTACACATATTTAGGTATATATAATACGATTTTACTCCTTAATAAAATTTTCCTCTTGGATGAACTCTCATATAGTATTACCAATATTTTTTTCTTTATTAATGAGTTAAGGTGAAATAAAAAAAATACTAACCCACATTGATTCTTTTAATATATTATTAATTCCAGAGAAAATCACACTCCATGATATTAAATAAAGATAATTTCTACCTCTAAATTATGGGCCACCATCCACTATTTTATCCTTGATTTCTAATTTGAAGAAGATGATGATAAAAAATCCTTTTGAAATGCATGGAGTAACCTTAATTCAATACTCCCCAACTTTTATTTAATTCACTTTTGGATCACCAAAAATCTTGGCTAATATCCATAGATAATACATGTTAACCTCTACTTCCAAGATTCATTATATCATGCTCGATCATCTCATCCTTTATAATAACTTCTTATGTGATATTTATTGTCTAGATAGGAAATACCATAGATTGTTTTTTCTTCTATCCTTAATCAAGAGATCCATGATTCCATCTAGGGAATACTTACTTCTAATTAATATTTTCATAAGTAATTTTACTTTCATGCTACCCAACATTTTTATAAGAATTATTTACTTTTAAAACTTTTATATAGACTTAAAAATCTTTGAGGTTTGCTCCTTTCTTGCACTAGATTTTTTATCACACTTTCTTAAATATTAAGGTTTGGTATTTTAAACTTCATTTATGACATGAAACTCTTCACTTAAAATAACCAACTTTAAAGCTCAAGTTTATAAATTTATTCTTTTTAAAATAATTAATTGCATGTTATAATGTTTTTATTTAATATGTTTATTATGTGGTGTTGAGCAAGGTGCAGAAACAATATTGTCATTGTTGTCAACATAGACAGATAGATCAGTTGATGCAGTGGACAGGAGTTCAGAGGTCAATCAGAGCATGTACAGTGAATTTCCAAGAAGATAGAAGTGGCCCAGATTCAAAGGATCAAAGAAAAAGACAAGTAAGAAAACTGTCGCGATATCGCGACATGTTTTTTGTCGTGATTTCGTGACATATCGAAGGAGAGAGAAAATGCTAGCAAAACTGTCATGATTTCACGACATATCGGAGGAGAGAGAAAATGCTAGCAAAACTGTCGTGATTTCGTGACATATCGAAGGAGAGAGAAAATGCTAGCAAAACTGTCGCGATTTCGCGACATGTTTCATTTTACGGTCCAAAGCGAAGAGAAAGAGGAGAGAGAAAAAGATGTCACGATTTCGTGACATGTTGGAAGAGAAAGAGGAGAGAGAAAAATATGTCATGATTTCATGACATGTTCGAAGAGAGAGAAAGCACAAGGAAAACTATCACGATTTCGTGACATGTTCGGAAAGAAGGTGCAAGCAAAGAAAACTGTCATGATTTCATGACATGTTTGGGGAGAAGGAGCTTGCAAAGAAAAGTGTCACGATTTCATGACAATTTGCAAGAAGGATTGTACGGACGAAAAAGTGTCACGATTTCATGACAGGTTCGAGAGAAAGAGCTCGCAGAGAAAAAGTGTCATGATTTTGTGATAGGTTTGAGAGAAAGAGCTCGTAGAGAAAAAGTGTCATGATTTCACGATAGGTTCGAGAGAAAGAGCTCACAGAGAAAAAGTGTCACGATTTCATGACAAGTTCAAGAGAAAGAGCTCAAGGAGAAAAGGTGTCATGATTTCGCGACAAAAGGAAAGAAGGAGAGTACGAAAGTGAAAGTGTCATGATTTCGTGACATGTTCTATTTTCACGAGCGAAAGACAGAAAAGGGACAAGGCAGCGAATGTGTCATGATTTCGCGACATGTTGTGTTTTCGTGGGCGAAAGACAGAAAAGGGACAAGGTAGCGAATGTGTCACGATTTCGTGACATGTGTTTTCGTGGGCGAAAGACAGAGAAAGGCACAAGGTAGCGAATGTGTCATGATTTCGTGACATGTGTTTTCGCGGGTGAAAGACAAAGAAAGGCACAAGATGCGAAAAGTGTCACGATTTCATGACATGTCAGGTTTTCGTAGGTGCAAGCCGAGAAAAGGACAAAGAGGCAAAAAGTGTCACGATTTCGTGACATGTCATGTTTTTGTGGGTACAAGCTGAGAAGAGGACAAGAAGGTGGAAAGTGTCACGATTTGTGACATGTCATGTTTTCACTGGTGCAAGCTGAGAAGAGGTCAAAGGGGAAAAATGTCGCGATATCGTGACATGTCATGTTTTCATGGGTAAAAGGCGAGAAGAGTACAAAGAGACAAAAGTGTCACGATTTCACGACAGGTCGCTACAACACGATTACAGATAGTTAACTAAAGTAGAACGATAGTTATAGGGGCAGTTGCAGAGGAAAATCATGCAGCCAAAATAAGAAGAGTCAACTAAAGTTAGTGTGACAGTTATAGGGGTAGTTACAGATAGAAATCATGTAGCTAAAATAAGAACAGTGAACTGGAGTTAGAACGACAGTTACAAGGTCAGTTACGAAGTGAATGCATCGAGCGACGGTTAAACTGAAAGTCATCAATCGAAGACCAAACAAGAGACCGTAACTATTTATAGGATGCATGAAAGAATACTGTGAGATAAAGGAAGTTGAATATAGAACTTTCTATTAATGAGCTGCATGTGAAAATATGGAACCTAAAAATAGAATCAAAATTCTGTTATAAAAGGGCAGTTGCATGGAGAATTAGGTTGCCGCTGAATGTGTGAAAGTGCTACCGAGAGAGGGTTAGAAGAGTGCTGTAAGAGAGCGACAAGAAGAGCTGTAAGTGTTTACTATGTTTTGATAAATTGTAGACCAGTCAGGGTCTTGTAAAAGCGAAGGCATTCTTATGTCAATCTGATAGTTTCAAAAGTGCAAGTTCAAGTTGTTGCTTGAATTAGGGGTTGGTGCTCCTTTCTATTGGTGCAGATAAACCAGGGGTTGGTGCTCCTTCCAGTGGGTGCTGGTAAATAGATTGTAAAATTGGTGTTTTGCAAAGGCTGGATTTGGACCGTAGTCCAAGCAGTCATTCTTGAGGAGTAGCCAAATTGGTGAACCTCGTTACATTGTGTGTTGTGGTGTGCTCTCTTGTGATAATTGCTTTATCTGCTTTTCAGTTCTCTTTGCTTCAGCTTTAAGAGTTGTAGATTTGAATTTAAATAGCTACACTGATTCACCCCCCTCTTAGTGTCATTGTGAGAATATCAATTGGTATCAGAGCAAGGTTCCTGAACAAGCTTAATCAGCTAAGGTGATCTGGGAAGGAACACAATGGCAGGTGGTGAAGGATTCTCATCAAATAAAGCTCCATTGTTCGATGAAACTAATTATTCATTTTGGAAAATCAGGATGCGGACATATCTTTGTGCTCTAGGATACGACATCTGGGAGTCGGTAGAAAGTGGATACACAATACCCGCCATACCTCCAATCGATGCTGCTGGTAAGAAACCATTTGAGAATAACTCTAAAGCACAGAATGCTATAATGTGCGGTTTAGTGGACAATGAACTAATAAGGATCATGAGCTGTAAAACTGCAAAAGACATGTGGGACAAACTAAAGAGCATTCATGAAGGAGACGACAAGATCAAGGAAGCCAAGCTACAAACGCATCGAGCTCAGTTCAAAGCATTAAGAATGAATGACGATGAGAACATAGAAGCCTATATGCTGAGAGTCAATGGAATCATTACTGTGATTAGAGGACTCGACGAGGAAATGGAAGATGCGGTCGTCATGAAAAAGGTACTAAGAACTCTTCACAAAAGATTTAATTCTAAAGTTTTTGCTATAGAAGAAGCTAAAGATCTCAATACTTTTAGCATGGATGAGATGCATGGTTCTTTGACTGCATACGAAATGAGAATAGGACAAGCTAAGCCCACAGATAGAGAAAGTTGCTTTTAAAGCACACAAAAATATAAAAACTAAACAAGAATCTGAGGATGAAGAGACATCAGATGAAATGGAAGCTAACTTTGTTCGAAAACTTATAAAGGGAAAAGGAAAATACAGAGGAAAGTTACTGTTTAAGTGCTTCAACTATGGAGGCATCGGGAACTTTGCGGCTAAATGTCCAATGAATGAGAAAACCAAAAATGATGAAGGGTCACACCAAGAAAAAGGTGAGCTGGAAGAAGAAACCAAATTTTAGAAAAAGCAACTTCAAGAAGAAAAGTTTCATATCCAAGAATGTCAGCTCTTCTGAAGAAAGCTCAGGTGAGGATTCTGAAGAAGAAACAGGTGAAGCTCTGTTCATGGCATTTGAAGAAGAAAAAATAGAAGAAAAATAGGAAGGTGATGAAAACCTTAAGGATGAGGCTGAAGTATATCTAGAAGGTGAGTTGGTTGCTGCACTTGAAGAGTTGAGTACAGAAAGGAAAAAGAATAAAAAGGTTTCAAGAAAGCTAGAGGATGCCAATGACATAATAAATAGTTTGAAAGTACAGACAGAAGAATTTAAGAAAATGTCTGAAGAACTCAAAGTACAATTAACCATGAAAATAGATGAGTGCAGCAAACTGGAAGAAGAGATTGTTATTTTAAGAATGCGGCTAGAAGAAAAGAATCAAAAATTGAGTTGCTATCACAAACTTGAAGGAAGTTCATGCAAAGCTTGAAAATATTATAAATAATCAGAGGACTACGAGGCATCAAATTTGGCTTGGGCTTTGTCGAAGGAGAATCGTCAAGTGGATCAAAGGCCATAAGCTGTAGAACCAGTAAAGAAAGAAGATAAGATCAAGGTTGATCAAGGAAAAATGAATCATGCAAAAGAAAGCAACAATGCCAGGCATGAGAAGAGTGCTGACAATGAGGGATTCACAAACGTCACACATCAAAGGAGAAGAAAATTTGTGGCTCCTACTACAAAATGGCAAAGACCAACTCCCAGGTTCAATCATTCCTTTTTTGGTTATTGTTTTAAATGCAATACTTACGGTCATAAGATTTTAGACTGCATTTATAATATAGGACAAAGAAATTTCACCAGTAGAAATGTCTTTTCACCCTTGATGGATTATGCAATAGAATGCTATAACTATCATAACTTTGGACACATTGCAAGAAAGCGTAGAAGCACATATGCAGCAAATAAATATTAGGGAAGAAGATCTCAACCAAATAGTTTAAGGCAAAACAAAAAATTCCCAGAAAAACATGCACAGGCCATTGACAAAGAAAAGTCTAAACAAGTGACAAAAACTATAGCCAAACCAGAGTGGAAAGAAAAGGAGCGACCCAAGGAAGAAAATGAATCCTTGATTGTACAGACAACATTCAAAGCATAGAACAAATCTACACCATGGATATTGGATAGTGGATGCTCTAGTCACATGATAGGAGATAAACAAAAATTTGAAAAGCTACAGAAATATGAAGGGGGCTCTGTAAAGTTTGGAAATAATGATGGAGCCAAGATAGTTGGCAAAGGATCTATCAAGATAAGTGATGGAAAGATCAATTCCAAAGAAGTTCTGTTTGTGATTGGTTTGAAGCACAACTTACTGAGCGTAAGTCAAATCTGTGATAGAGGTCATGAAGTCATTTTTAAGAAGCAAGGTTGTGAAGTCAGAAAAGCTCACGGTGGGAAGTTGATAGCTAATGGATCGAGGACTTATGGAAACCTGTATACTCTCTCAGAGACTTTAGAAGGAGCATGTTTGATTGGATAGGAAGATGAAAATTGGCTGTGGCACAAGAGGCTCGGTCATATTAGCTTTGACAATCTGGTAAAAATAAGTTCAAAAAGGGCAGTAAGAGATATACCCACCATTGGAAAACCATTAAATAACATCTGTGCTTCATGCCAAAAAGGGAAGCAAACTAGATCCACATTTAAATCAAAGGAATACTTCACCAACAAACCTTTAGAGCTAATACATACCGATTTATGTGGACCCATGAGAACACAAAGCATAAATGGTGACAAATACTTTATGTTGTGCATAGATGATTATTCCAGGATGACATGGGTACTATTTTTAAAGCTTAAATCAGATGCCTTTGAAATGTTCAAGACTTTCAAAAAATTGGTTGAGAATCAAACAGGAAAAAGAATTAAATGCTTAAGATCAGATAGAGGAGGAGAGTTTATCTCAGAGGAGTTTGTAGAGTACTATCAAAAATATGGGATCAAAAGACAGTTTTTAGCAGCAAGGACACCTCAGCAGAATGGTGTTGTTGAAAGAAAGAACAGGACAGTGCAGGAAATGGCATGAACAATGTTGACAGAGAACAAAATAGCAGACATATTCTAGAAAGAGGCGAGTTCATACTACGGTTTACATCCAAAATAGGTGCATGTTGAGGACACATGAAAGCAAAACTCCTTATGAGCTATGGTTCGACAAAAAGGCAACAACAAGATACTTCAAAGTCTTTGGCAGCAAGTGCTACATCAAAAGAACTGAAGATAATCTTGGTAAGTTTGAAGATAGAGCTGATGAAGGAATTTTTCTTGGCTATTCGACAAAAAGCAAAGCCTACACATGCTATAACAAAAGGCTAAAGAAAATTGTGGAGAGTGTCGATGTGAAGGTTGATGAAGGTAGGGAACGAGAAATTAGCAATGAAGAAAAATACCCTATTTATGAAGAAGTTATTGAAGGAGATGAAGAAAAGGAAACAGAAGAGAATAAGGAGATTGACTTAGAAGTAGAAGAAAACAAGAAATTTAAAACAGACAGCTGGCAAAAAAATCATCCAAGAGAGCAAATTATTGGGGACCCCATAGTTGGTATTCAGACAAGGAGAACAGTAGTAAGGAACTACTCTCTATTATCCAGCATTGAGCCCAAAAATGTTGTTGAAGCAAGCACAGATGAAAGTTGGATGAAGGCAATAAATGAAGAACTAGATCAGATTGAGAAAAACAAAACCTGGGAGTTAGTACCAAGGCCTACAAATAAAAATATAATCGGTACTAAATGGATTTTTTGAAACAAATTGAACGAAGATGGACGAGTTGTAAGGAATAAGGCAAGATTGGTCTGTAAAGGCTATGCTCAAGTTGAAGGTATTGATTTTGAGGAAACCTTTGCACCAATGTCTAGACTCGAGGCAATCAGAATGTTTATGGCTTTAGCTGTGCACAAGAATTTCAAATTTTATCAAATGGATGTGAAATCAACATTTCGAATGGCAAACTAGAAGAAGAAGTTTATATTGAGCAACCAGATGGTTTCCAACTCGGTGACAATCCCAATTTTGTTTGCAAGTTAAAGAAAGCTTTGTATGGTCTGAAACAGGCACCCAGAGCATGGTATGCAAGGTTGGATAACTATCTTATTCAACAGGGGTTCAAGAAAGGTATGGTGGACAACAATTTGTATGTCAAAATAGAGAATGGCCATCTTATTGTACTTGTTGTTTATGTAGATGATATCATATTTGGTAGCAGCATGGATGAGTCTTGTAGAGACATAGCAAATAAAATGAAGAAAGAATTTGAGATGTCTATGATTGGTGAACTTTCGTATTTCCTCGGACTGCAAGTTAATCAAAGTGAAAAGGGCATTTTTATCTCTCAAGTTAAATATGTGAAGGAAATGCTAAAAAAATTCACAATGGAGGATTGTAAACCTGTTAGCACTCCCATGACAATAGGTTGCAAGTTGAGCAAGGATGACAAATCTCCAGATGTTGATCAAACCATGTACAGATCTATGATTGGGAGCCTGCTGTATTTAACAGCTACAAGACCAGATATCTTACAAGCAGTATGCATGGTAGCAAGATTTCAGGCTAGTCCCAAAGAGACTCATGTGACAATTATGAAGAGGATCTTTAGGTACCTCAAGGGTACTATGGAGTATGGGTTATGGTACCCAAAAGGTAAGGACTTCACTCTTATTGCATATTCTGATGTAGATTGGGCAGGATGTATAGATGACAGAAAGAGTACCAGTGGAGGTGCATTCTATCTTGGAGATAGGTTGGTAGCATGGCACAACAAGAAACAAGAATCAGTCTCTCTATCCATAGTAGAGGCAGAATACATTGCAACAACAACATGTTGTACGCAGATTTTATGGATGAGACAAACCCTGAAAGATCTTGGTATTAACTTCAAAGAGCCAATTTTAATTAAATGTGATAATACCAGTGCTATTAACATCTCAAAGAATTCGGTTATGCATTCTCGAACCAAACATATTGCAATCCGATATCACTTTTTGAAGGATAAAGTTGCGAGAAGGTGAGGTTAAATTGGATTTTGTTCCAACTACAGAGCAAGTAGCAGATATCTTCACAAAACCCTTGCCCAAAGAAGTTTTTGAGTACCTACGAAGTAAGTTGGGAGTGGTCACACTACCCAAGAACTGACTAGCTATTGGGAACACATTCTCAAGGGGAGCATTTATGCCTATGTTTATAGTTTTACTCATATTCATGATTTTTGCTAACTATAACAATGTGTGTCTGAGAATGTTGTGCATAGACTCAGGGGGAGTCTACAATAGCCCTTTGGTATTATTGTCAAAGGGGGAGAAGAATTATAGGAAATTGCACATGTGTTGCCAACAATTCCAAAGGGGGAGATTGTTGAGCAAGGTCCAGAAACAATATTGTCATTGTTGTCAACACAGACAGATAGATCAGTTGATGCGAGTGGACAGGAGTTCAGAGGTCAGTCAGAGCATGTACAATGAATTTCCAAGAAGACAGAAGTGGCCCAGATTCAAAGGATCAAAGAAAAAGACAAGTAAGAAAACTGTCACGATATCGCGACATGTTTTCTGTCGTGATTTCGTGACATATCGAAGGAGAGAGAAAATGCTGGCAAAACTATCGTGATTTCGTGACATATCGGAGGAGAGAGAAAATGCTGGCAAAACTGTCATGATTTCATGACATATCAGAGGAGAGAGAAAATTCGGAAAAACTATCACGATTTCGTGACATGTTTCATTTTCGTGGTCCAAAGCGAAGAGAAAGAGGAGAGAGAAAAAGATGTCACGATTTCATGACATGTTCACGGCAAAGGAAGAGAAAGCGCAGAGAGAAAAGATGTCATGATTTCATGACATGTTTGCAAGCGAAGAGAAAGAGGAGAGAGAAAAAATGTCATGATTTCGTGACATGTTCGAAGAGAGAGAAAGTGCAAGGAAAATTGTCATGATTTCATGACATGTTCGGAGAGAAGGTGCAAGTAAAGAAAACTGTCACGATTTCATGACATGTTCGGGGAGAAGGAGCTTGCAAAGAAAAGTGTCACGATTTTGTGACAATTTGCAGAGAAGGTTTATATGGATAGATAATGTGTCATGATTTCATGACATGTTTGAGAGAAAGAGCTTGCAGAGAAAAAGTGTCACGATTTCATGACAGGTTCGAGAGAAAGAGCTCGCAGAGAAAAAGTGTCACGATTTCATGATAGGTTTGAGAGAAAGAGCTCACAAAGAAAAAGTGTCGTGATTTCATGACAGGTTCGAGAGAAAGAGCTCAAGGAGAAAAAGTGTCGTGATATCGCGACAAAAGGAAAGAAGGAGAGTACGGAAGCGAAAGTGTCACGATTTCGTGACATGTTCTATTTTCATGGGTGAAAGATAGAAAAGGGACAAGGTAGCGAATGTGTCACGATTTCGTGACATGTTGTGTTTTTGCGGGTGAAAGACAGAAAAGGGACAAGGCAGCGAATGTGTCACGATTTCGTGACATGTGTTTTCATGGGCGAAAGACAGAGAAAGGCACAAGGCAGCAAATGTGTCACGATTTTGTGACATGTGTTTTCATGGGCGAAAGACAAAGAAAGGCACAAGGCAGTGAATGTGTCATGATTTCGTGACATGTCAGGTTTTCGCGGGTGCAAGCCGAGAAAAGGACAAAGAGGTGGAAAGTGTCACGATTTCGTGACATGTCATGTTTTTGCGGGTACAAGCTGAGAAGAGGACAAGAAGGCAAAAAGTGTCACGATTTCGTGACATGTCATGTTTTCACGGGTGCAAGCCGAGAAGAGGTCAAAGGGGCAAAAGTGTCACGATATCGCGACATGTCATGTTTTCATGGGTAAAAGGTGAGAAGAGTACAAAGAGACAGAAGTGTCACGATTTCACGACAGGTCGCTACAACACGATTACAGATAGTTAACTGAAGTAGAATGACGATTACAGGGGCAGTTGTAGAGGAAAATCATGCAGCCAAAATAAGAAGAGTCAACTAAAGTTAGTGTGACAGTTATAGGGGCAGTTATAGATAGAAATCATGCAGCTAAAATAAGAACAGTGAACTAGAGTCAGAACGACAGTTACAAGGTCAGTTACGGAGTGAATGCATCGAGCGGCGGTTAAACTGAAAGTCATCAATCGAAGACCAAACAAGAGACCGTAACTATTTATAGGATGCATGAAAGAATACTGTGAGATAAAGGAAGTTGAATATAGAACTTTCTATTAATAAGCTGCATGTGAAAATATGGAACCTAAAAATAGAATCTTCATATGAATGCTCCAGTAATCGTAATTGTTGTTGTTGAAGTGCAGGATCTGCAATTGTAGTGAATGGTTGCTACTGGAAGCCATTCTGCTTCGATCTTCATGTCAAGGGCACTACAAGCTCTGATACCAATTTGAAGTTTTCAATTCAAATTTTTTCCCACCCGATTGCACAAAAAGGTGCCCCAAAGTCAGGCAAAACTAGGAATTTTACCTCAAGCCGGGCAATGCAAATGGTCAATGCCTGACTACACTATGTAGTCGGGCGGCTGCCTAGGGACTTAGCCAAAATATTGGCTTGTCCCGTCTGGCTGCGCAAAATGAAACTTGCACAGTTGAACTTCGCTGTGCAAGTGGGCGTCACCCACACACTTAGCCAAAATTGGCTATTGAACTTTGTCGCCTCCAATCCACTTCGTCCAAAGTCACTGTGAGTACAGCCAACACACACCAAGGACTGCGCTAGTGGGAGATTGCCATACGTCTAGTGGCACATGATAGGGACTTAGGAGATTTTCAAATTCACTCTTGTGGAGGGCGATTCTAGGAAATTTTCCACAAATATGGTAGTGATAAAAATGATGAAAAAGATACTGCGTTAAACAGGCACTAAAGTGCACTAAGAATAGAAAAAAGAAGGGTCATGTATGGAGTTGATTCTCGTAATAAATATTATTTATTTAATATAAGTTTTTAAATTAATTTTTTTATTGAGTAAATATTTTTTATACATATATATTCACCGTGGGATTGGTTCAGGACACACCCTTACCAGTAAACCACATCATGCAAAATTTTTAATTAAATTTTATTAATATTTTTTAATTAAAATATTATTAATTATTATTTTTATTAATTTTTAGGAGTTATTAGCATTAGAGTGATTGTAAGTTAGAATGGTCACAACCATTCAAGATAGATAAGGTAATTGCATCTATGTAGATAGTGTTTTGTTATATTATATTGAATAAGATAATCACTTTTAAATGTTTTCAAATTATTAAAATAATTGTATTAGTAGTATTAGAACAAATCCAAGGGAGAACCAACTTCCCATTTAATCCATATTTTCCTTGCATCAACATGGAGAAGTTACAAAGCACTCCATTAATAATTCATAAGGTTTGAAAGATAGATTCTTCAATTTCCTTTCTAGCACTCATAAATTCTTTAATTTCACTTCCAGCACTTAAAAGATAAGACAATCATGTTTAAATATTTTCAAATTATTGAAATAATTGTATTCCTAGTATTATGAAAAATCGAAGGAAGAGGCAACTCCCCATTTAATCGATCTTTTCCTTGCTTCAACATGGATAAGCTACAAAGCACTCCACTAATAATTCATAAGGTTTGAAAGATAGATTCTTTAATTTCCTTTCTAGCACTCATAAATTCTTTAATTTCACTTCCAAAACTAAAAAGGATAGACACAGTCTGTATCATCCTCAACTATTTTAGTTCCTTTAAAAAAAGACTAGCAGCTGATCAAAATCTACTTTGGAGGTAAATCGTTTAAGGTAAAATACGTCCTTAAAAAAAATCTCATGACAGACTTACCTGTCCAATTCTAGAAACATCTTTTTATTTAAATGTTGACCACTTTTCGCAAAGGACTACAAATACCTGAGGCTCATGCTCTTACCACTTGGCCAACAATTGGCGACTTACCACAATAACCTAGCAAGGAGGCACTGCCCTCAGATTCCTCCTTGTTGATGCAGTAGGAGCACATGCATATTTTATGGGCCAATTGTTTTCATCGTAGTGCACTTTGTTCTTGTGGATGTTGATGTCCGACTACATATACCAAGGTGAGTGATTCAAACCAAAATAAGGCATTCACGAGGTGTTTAGACTAATTGCATGAGGCAACATTCATGAAGTTTCTAAACCAATAGCAATGAATATGAGGTAGCTTTCACAAGGTCTCAACATTGATATGTGGCACTTGATTCAATCTTTGTTTATTAAAAATAATGACAATGCCTAGCTTAACCATATTTGACATCTAATGCTCAGACATTCATTAGCGATGAAAGTGACAGTAACGACAGGATTCATCTATACCATCAAGATGCTTGAATCTCTAGTGTTAACCGTAAATGGCTAGTCAAAAAAAAAGTGTTTCTTTTATTATCCCACATGAATCATGGGAGGGCTTAGTGAAGCCCATATTTTTTATTTCCTTATTGTTATTTGATTTCGGTGAACAATAAGGAGGTTTAATATTATAAAACACCAGAACATCTGATTGGAATAATCCCCTCTATTTTTTTTTGCTCAATGAGATATTATTGATTTCTTTCAATTTTCTCATTATTTAAGTTACCAGTATAGGCTTATATATATATATATTGGAAAGTATTTTTTTACATTAATCCAATAAAATCATAATATTTTTGTTTTGTGAAGGTTTAAATTAGTAATTTCCCAAAGTTTCTATTTTCTAATAATCATAATTTCTTAGTTTTGTGAAGGCTTAACATAGCTAGTGATGTCCCAAAGTTTTTATTTTCCAATTCTTAGAACTTACAAAAAAATAATTATTCTACTTGAAAAAATAAACTCTAAACTTAACTTGAGTTTGAGTAATTATAAAAATTTGTAAGATGGATCATCCTAACATAGATGATGAATAATAAATAAAATTTGACAAAGCATATAGAAAGACATGGCCTAAAAATATATTTTCCAATGAGATATACTTATTTCTTGCAATTTGTATCATTATTCAAGTTACGAGTATAGGCTTATATATACTTATTGGAAAGTATTTTTTTAGGCCAATCCAATGAAATCATAATTTTATAGTTTTGTGAAGGTTTAACATGGTTAGTGATGTCCCAAAGTTCTATTTTCTAATTCCTGGAACTTACAAGGGAATAATTATTCTTCTTGAAAACTAAACTCAAAACTCAACCTGAGTTTTAGGAATTATGAAAAGTTGTAATATGGGTCTATAACCCATCCTAACATAGATGATAAATAATAAATAAATTTTTACAAAGTATATAGAAAGACATGGTTGATCATCATGTTTGGTGTTTTTGATGAAGTATAACAATACATTCGTAACTTGACCACAACCAAAGATGCATGGGACAAGCTTTAGATAGTATTTAAGAAAATGAACAAGAACCAAAGCATTCCTTCAAATCCAACTTCATTGATTAAAACTAAATATTAGAAAAAAACTTAATTCATTCTTGAGGTAATTTATAGAGATACATGTGTCACTACAAGATTTACAAGAAAAGGTATATAATGATACACTTCTTCCATTATTTTGAGATCTCTCCCTTCATAGTATAATGTATTGGTGACAATTTTAAATGTCACTGATCAAACAACATTATTTTAAAAGTTGGTGAATCTAATTTAAAAATTAGAGGTATCTCATACACCACAAATTAAAGATCAAGTTTTTCTTTCAAATCAAAAGCGAAAGTAGCTAATCAAGATAGGTGCAAGATCTCAACATTACTTCCAACATCAAAGAAATAATTTTCATACACAAAACACGTATGAAATTTGTAGTAATATTAGCCACACATTGAAGGATTGTTAGCAAAATTCTTTCACAAATGGATCCTCTTCTCAAATAATGTGTCCATAGAAAAATTACTCATCAAAGGATAAGAAAAATCCAAATTGGAAGAAGATACATCAATAACATGGTGATGTTGTCAATGGTGACCACTAAAGAGAAGAAGAAAATGACCACTTAGAGGAAGAAGAGTATGTATTTTTTACTCATGCTCAACTAAGTTAGCCCAATTATATTTGGTATATTGATTTTAGAATAGCTAAATATATGATCTATTGGAAAGATTGGTTCTATAATTTAAATTGTTTTAGTCATACAAGAAAGGTCTCTCTGATTTATGACATGTCCTATGACATCAAAGGCATAGGTGATGTTAAATTATGACTTGGATTACACACATGGAAGACAAAAAATATATTTTATGTTCTAAGACTCACTCAAAATGTACTCTCTCTTTTTTATTGGTATAGGGGTTTTGAAAGGGTCCCGTAACCTTGTACATTATGGACTCAAAAAGGAGCAAAACTAGGACTCAAAAAATGTAGGCCTCTTGAGACCAAAAAAGAAATTCTTCTCTAGGAAACAGAGATCATCTTGGATACCCATGCAAGGACCATGAAAATACTAGGAAAGACCAAAAATAGAGGTG
Organism: Wollemia nobilis; assembly: GCA_028583015.1. Classification (NCBI taxonomy): domain Eukaryota; kingdom Viridiplantae; phylum Streptophyta; class Pinopsida; order Araucariales; family Araucariaceae; genus Wollemia; species Wollemia nobilis. Next base: position 4,570,001 of record JAQPPZ010001683.1, read on the forward strand.
TGCTCCATAGTACCATAGAGGAGCAACATCAAATATAGTCGAATATCCACACAAGGGTGGCATACGTAAAAAATAGAAGAAAATACCCATGTAGAGGTAGCAGAATTAAAAAGTGAAAAACCCATGCAGGGGCGGTGGAAACAAAGATCAAAACTAAAAAAAAAAATCCCATGGAGGAGAAGCTAGGAAAGGTACACTAAGTTGTTGTATGGCCTACAAAATTACAACCATTAGCCCCCACCAGGCTCTTGAATTCCTCCAAGATCTTGAATTGATCCTTATACTCATCTAGGAGAGTCTATGCATGGAAAAGCAAGGAAGATGTCATCTTGGCCACTCTTCCAAGGGTCTTCATAATGTTGTGAAGGTCCTAGAGGTGGACTCTTTCTAATATATTGATCCAACAAGAGATCCTCGATGCCAAAAGAGGAGATGACTTGGTGGAGGTACCCTCAAGAGGATGGCTCTTCTTGGGAGCAGTCTCTTGGTTTACTTGAAAATACAAAGAGTTTTCAGATACATTATTGTCAATAACTATTGGAGCTTTGTGCTTACCACTATTGGATTTAACTCTGGTGAAGTGTCTGGTACCCGGGATCCCCTCCATACTTGTGTCAAAGCCTAGCACACAGTTGGTTCAAGGGGATATAAAAATATCTCCACCTTCAAATGCACCATTGTCATAAGTAGATCCCATAACCACCACACCCAACTATCCTAGTTTATCATTTCAAAATGAATCAATAAATAAACAGGTATAATCCTTGGTTTAGAGGTACAAAATACACACCATACTTGAAATTGAGAACCAACCACTCAATAGACTAGAAGAGATACTTCAAAATTTTAATGGTATTCTTTATCCATAAATGGTTGAGGAAAGTGAGGTGAAATATTTGAAGCATAGCACCAGGAGTTTACAAGTTGAAATATTGAAGAACAATAATCATAACCATATCCTAGAGTTTTGGGAAAAAATCTCGAATAACACCACCTTTATCCCTAGTGAGTGAATGCTTCTCATGATTTATGATCTCTTTGTTTTTTAGAATCCCTATAATTTTAGCAAGAATATCCATCATGATAGTAAATCTTAAACCACAAACAACAACATGATCTCCATACCATGTAAAAATCAATTTAAGGGATAGGTCAGGATCATGGCTTTGAAATAGTTGAAGTAAGTTTAGAAAACCATGGTCATGGAAGATATCCTTGACCAAGGTAGTTAAATGAAGGGTGGTATGTTAGACTTCAGCTATTGAAATAAAGTCTGACTAAAAAGAGAAAAATGTAAGGGTGCACACTAGAGAAAAAGTATAATGAGAGAGGAAAAACATCTCAATGATCCATCAAAACATGATTAAAAAGGTTGGATAAGTTGACTCAACCTAATTCCATGATCGATAGTGACATAGATCACACGTGTCATTCTTTAGAAAAGCATACATCATGATTGAGGATAGAGTGGAAATTATCGGCACGGACAGGTTGATACTAGTAGTTTAAACCCAATTGGAAGGTCTAACCAAAAAATAGGATGCACCAAGTGGATGAAAATCTTCAACCAAAGTATATGCATTAGATTTGGAGGTAGAATTTTTCAACACCATTGAAGGAGTGATCCACTGATATTTATGATGGATAGACACGTATTTAAACAAGGTAGCCAAGTGGTGATTGTAAAACCTCAAGGCACATGATCAAAAAATGTGGGGGGGTCTTAAAAGCCCCATGAATGAAGATGAATAATAAGGACTAAACCCACCACATTGTTTACCACCCATGAGAGAATTGAAGGAAAATCAAGGTGCTAACAAGGAAAAATAGATGGCCACCATATCTTCATCATCGCCCAACCATGGTTAATCCATAAGGTCCCATAAACCTCCATAGTGATAAGAGAGTGGCTGGTGATCTGTCCAGACATGTGGTTGACTCCAAGGAAACTACCATCCCAAACTTTATTTATGTTTCCAGTATTCACCATGTGACATATCACTCACTGACCAACTTTAATTCTATTGTTCATAAGAGCCTCATCAATGGACATGTGAGCACTCCTAGTAATGTACTTTTCCATAGAGTGGCTAGGCAAGGAATAGAGAGAATTTGAATTAATCCATATGAGATCCCACGATACAAACCTCTTAGACTTACTACTCATGAGCTTCATGAACCTCAACATCATTGATAGTGATAAGTGCTAGAGGAAAATCACATTTCCACTCAATGAGATGTTGCTCAAAAATATCCAAATTGGAAAAATATCGGTTGTATGATTACCTTCATAGTAAACATGGTTGAAAGTAACACTCGTAAAGGATTGCATGAACCACTTGATATCAGAGATGATATTCTCGATGTTCTAAGAAACATAATGAGATCCTAAAATAAAATATTATATGATATTTTTGGAGTCACCTTCGATCAACACATTATAAAACTGTATGCTATAAAGGAGGATAATGTCTTGGTGAAGAGCTCTAGATTTTGCAAAATTACTGGACTCATATCCTAAATTTTCTACAAAGGCCAGCACGATATTATCTGAGTAATCTCTGGTAATTCCACCAGCTCCAATAGGTCTAGGATTTCATTTAGTGGCTTCATCAAAGTTCAACTTGAGAAATCCTCTAGGAGGTGGATACCAAGTGATCTGAGACCGATCCACATTAATAAGCGAGGAGTGGATGTTACAAGTAGGTATCTTAATAGAAGAGTCCAATAGTTCTTTAGTATGGGGTTCAACATCACCCTCTCCAATAGTGATAGAAAAATTCTTTGTAGCAACATGGATGATTCTGGAAAGCATGTGATGGGCATCATGAGTTGAATCATTGAAATCACAAGAATTGCACTCATGCCAAACCCCCCATAGGAAATGGGGAAGACCAAAGGACAAAAAAAAATTGAGACAACATCCTTTGAAAGGATTAGGCCACTGAACATAAAGGTCATTGAGGAATACGAGCAAGACCCATGTAATGCTAATAGAGCAGAATAAGGACGACATAATGGAATGGGAGAAAGTGCAATATAGAAAAATATGATGGGTAGATTTGTAATTACGAAGACATAGGTAACAACGATTGGGGAAAGAAAAACCACAACGATGGAGATTTGGGAGGGTAAGGATCCTATCTTGGATGGTAAGCCAGAAGATAAATTAAAGTATCTACTCTCTATCAATAAATTACTTGACCATAATTTAAAGGTTGAGTTTGATAAATGATAGGGATCCAAGGTATGTCTCATTCCTAAAAATCTATAAAGTTAATGATTATTGCATATGGTAAAGAAATAGAAAAATATTTGAGCTTCATATAATTCATCATGACAATCTGGAATTATTTATCATATTTAATATTTTTGCATAACTCTAGTATTGTTCATATGGTCATTTAAGTTTTGACCATCTTATTACACTTTAAAATAAACACATGGTCATAGATCTTCCTTCTTTGAAAAATACACTCAAATCTATCCTTGTTACTTATATGGAAAGCAACATCAAGTTCCATTTGGTTCATTAGAATTTTGATCCATAGGGCCTCTTGATTTGGTCTATACCAATATTTGTGGATCCATAGCTTTGAGCTATAATGGTTCTAGATATATTTAGCTTTTGTTGATAATCATACTAAAAAAATATGGGTATTCATTTTGCAGAACAAGGATGAAATATTTTTCTCCTTCAAACAATTTAAGGCATAAGCTAAAATATTCATAGATCATCAAATGCATGTACTCTATTTAGATCAATGAGGGGGAGTTTACCACTAATGATTTTCTAGCTTTCTTAAAGAAATATTATATTCATCAATAATTGATAGTTGCTTACACAACATAGAAAAATTTGTTGTTAAGCATAGAAATAGAACCACCATAAAAATGGTATGTTGCATGCTGAAGGATTTTCAACTTACACATACTACAATCTAGTTGCTCAATTGTGAGCCCACTACATATCTTGATCACATCACTCTAGAAGAAGCATGGACAAAACACAAGTCATTAATCTCTCATCTTTGTGTATTTTATTGTTTAGCATATATGCATATTCCAAAGGAGAAGAGATAAAATTTGAATGAGAAGTCTCATCAATGCATTCTATTAGGCTAATTTATGAATCAAAATCGTATAGAGTATTTCATCTAGCTACTAAAAAAATTTATATTAGTCATGATGATAGTTTTTATGAAGATAACTCATTCTCATGCTCTTTGTATGAATCATCTAATTATATTTTAGTGATGCTTCAAAGAGATGAAGATGAAGAAGATGTTAATGAGAAAATTTTAGGGACAACAATGATGAAGACAATGATAGAGTTGTGGACCAATTTTATTTACCACATCACCTAAAAATACCCAAATGGTACATTAGCACATTAAGAGCCTCGCAAATAAATGGAGTTCTACACAAATCTACCATAAGAGTAAGGACATACCGCATACCTTGTGATGAGGTAAATATGACCCTAATGAGTATTGTTGGACCATCCACAATGTAGGAAGTGCTTCAGTCTAATTTTTAGAAGAAATTTATGGATACTAAATATCAAGCATTAATGAAGAACAAGATTTAGAAAATAATTTGATCTTCCATAAGGGAAGAAGACTGTGGGATGCGAATGGATTTTTACAATCAACTATAAATTAGATGGTATTATTGATCAATACAAGGCATGAATTATATCCATGGACTATGTATAAAAATAAGGCATCAACTATGAAGAAACAATTGCACCTACAACAAAAATAAAGGCCATCAAAATGATCTATACTATTTCTTCTTCCTATTTTATTTATGTATACTATTTCTTTTGTTTATATGATATGTTATGTTTAGGTTTCAATTTTTTGTATTTATTTATGGTGAATGTTATGCTTTAGAATGTTTCTTGAAAGTATTGTAAAATACTACAAATTTGGTTTTGTCTCATAACTACATTTCTTTATCTATTTTTCAAAAGTTTTCACTTTACAATCTCTTGTTGTGTGTTTCATATCATATCATAATTATTGAAATGTTATTTTCACAATCTACTTTTTAAACCCCATTATCTTGACCTAATTTTATCATAATGAATTTAGAAAAGGATTTTGGGATAAACCATAGTCTACCTTCCATTATTTTATTCTTAAGTTTTGAACTAATAAAGACAATGAAAATTATTTTGAAAGGAATTGCATTAAATAGAATGAACTTAATCCACACTTTCATTCTTAAACCACTTTTGAATATCGAAAACAATTTATAAGTATTTGTTGAATTTACTTAATGACCCACTACTTTTTAAGAATCATTATATCATGATCAATCATCTCATCCTTAAAAAATATTTTTTAATGAATCATTTACTATCTAAATAGGGATTGACATTGATTCAATTTTTTTTTGTTAGTAAAAATATTCTTCCCTCTCAAGTCGTCCTTACTTCCAATTATGGCTTCTCTAACTATCTTTTTCCCTTGTTATCCAACTTTTATATATGATAATATTTTATTTTTTGAATTTTTTTAAATATATAGAACAATAAATTTGAAGGTAAAGTTGTCTTGGTGCAATCATTCACTTCCTTTAAAGTATTATGTTTCATCCATAAAATTAAAACCTTAATTTAGGATATAAATATTTTTACTTTATACTACTTAACTTAAATCTTATTCATGAAATATTAAAATTCATCTATAAATTAAAACCTCATTTTATAGTGTTAAGCTCTACTTTTACTTTGTTTGCCATAAAACCCATAAACTATTTACTTTTATCATTTATTTTAGTTTAAAATTTAATTAAAATGTATGACCTGAAAAATGCTATTCAAAAAATCCATTGGCAATTTAATACTGACTGTTTTAAATTCCAACGGTATTAGACAATACCCTTAATATCATAATCTCAAGTCCGCATGTGCTTTACATAACATCTTAAAAAACAAAGAAGTAAGACAAAGATGCCATGATTTTACAATGATATATAACATATATTTTCTTAAGGCTGCCATGTGCTTTACATAATATCATTCAAAACAAACAAAGTAAGTCAGTGACTCAATGATTTCACAATAATATTATATATATTTATAACAAACTCTCACAAGCCAAATTATTACGATATCCCACTAACGGTTAATATTCTTATATGTATAATAGTGTTGAAGAAAGCACTCCTTATTTATATTAGTAGCGGATAGCACATGCTTGTCCTACTGCTTTAATAGTTGCTCTAGCATCTCCCTAATAATTCTTCTGGATTCTTTGCTTCAGCAAACTCACAACACAATTTAATTATATATTAGGAAGCATACATAGCAGCATTTTTACTAAGTAGCTTGGGGTCTTCTTGGAGCAGTTTGAGCAGAATCTGTTGAAGTGCAAGGCGAGCTGGCTCTGTGTCCATACCCTCCATTGGCGTAAACTTCACACGAATAACAACAAACACACATTAGTTTGCATTCCGATAAATTCGATTCTCTTCTGTCTTTCATTATCATGTAAAGCTAAAACGTTACCTTTTGTTGGGCTTTGAAGACGTCGTTCAAAGCTGACTGGGAAACCATAGCCGCTCTAAGCAGCCCCATCACCTGTCACTCACCCAAATTACAATACTTTTATCACAAAAACTTTGAATAATTTCTTATACCTAGAGAAAATTCCATAGCCGGATTTCAGCTTACCTCGTTGGAACCAACTGGAACATTCTTCTCTTCTAATTCGGAGGGGTCCTTCACTTGAAGTTTGTTCCAAAGATTAACGATCGTGGCGGTGGAATTAACCGGAATAACATTCAGGTCGTCTGTGATCACAAAGTTTGCACTCTTCTTCACATATCCATTTCCTTGTGCGGGCTCCACCGCCACTGCTTGCAGGGAGGACTGATCGACAAAATTGACTTCACGATCGACCTGGTAACCGCAGGGGCATCTAACCGCAGACTGCGTGCTGAGATTGTGCTTATAACTGGAGTGTCAAGATGGGGAACAATAACAAGGTTCACATTATGGTGAAAGGAAAAATCCTCACCCGCACTAGGCATGGTGAACGAAAGTAGATTTGTGATGTGTATTATGTGCCTGGTCTAAAGCACAACCTGCTGAGCGTTGAAAAGCTCATGCAGAAGGGGCATACGGTCCAGTTCAAAGACAAAGTATGCACCATCAGAGACAAAATGCATGGATAGCTTGCAACTGTATCCATGACAAAGAACAAAAAAAATTTCACTGCATATTCAGAATGGGTCTCTAATGTTACTGAGTGCAGTTGTGAAGGATGCTACCTGGCTATGGCATCTCAGGTTCAGTCACTTGAGTTTTAGTGGCCTGAATCTGCTGCACAAGAAGCATATGGTGAAGGGTTTACCCCTTATTGAGCAGCAAAACCAAGTTTACGAGGTCTACTTAGTCAACAAATAGCATAGGGATTCATTCCCTTTCGATCAGTCTTGGAGAGCATCATAGCCATTGGATCTGGTGCACTCAAATATTTTCGGTCTGATGCATACCAGCATGATTACCGGCAACAAATACTTCTTGAATTTCATTGATGACTTTAGTCACAAGATGTGGATTTACCCAATCAAGCTGAAATCAGAGGCATTTGCCAAATTCAAGGAGTTAAAGGTTCTGGTGGAGAAATAGAGTGGATACCAGATTAAAACTCTCAGGACAAATGGTGGAAGTGAATACATCTCTAATGAATTCCATAATTTCTACAAGTAGCAAGGAATTTAGAGGCAACTCACTACCAGATACATGCCGTAAAAAAATGACGTAGCTAAGATGAAGAACAAAACCATCATGGAAAAGGCATGCATCATGATGAAGGTGAAGGGATTATCGCACGAGTTTTGGGCAGAGGCTGTAACATGTGCACTCCACCTATTGAATAGATGTCCCACAAAAAGTGTGAAGAACATAATCCCTCAAGAGGCTTGGAGGGACGTGAAGCCAAGTGTGGCTCATCTGCGTGTGTTCAGGTGCATTGCATATGCACATGTTCCAGAAGAGAAGCGATAAAATATGTATGATAGACATGAGAAGTGCATATTCATAGGATATAATGAGTAGGCAAAGGCGTACATGCTATACAACCTAATGACAAAGAAGCTCATCATCAGTCGTGATGTGAAGTTCTTGGAAAATGATGCTTGGAACAGGAAATTGGAGACTGGCTAGTCAGAGCTAGTAGTCATTGAGTATGTTGACTTGGAGGAGAGCAGTGTGCAGCCACTTGCAGCATCAAGCAGTAGTAGTGGTTCCAACAGTAGCACAACCTCACCATCTTGGTTGCCCCCACTTGCAAGCAGAATCTAGAACCTGGTGACGCCAACGAAGACAAGGAGCTTGCAAGATATTTACAAGGCAACCCACAACTATGAAGAGGAAGAGCACTATGAATTTGCATTCTTTACTGAGGTTGATCCAGTGGAGTTTGAAGACGCAAGTCAAAATCAAAAGTGGGTGCAGGAGATGGATGAGGAGATTGAAGCCATTGAGAAGAATGACACATGGTAGCTATCAGATCTCCTAATAGGAAAGAAGACCATTAGGGTCAAGTGGGTGTACAAGATGAAGTTCATCACCCAAGGAGAAGTGGATAGGCATAAGGTGAGATTGGTAGTGAAGGGATACAAGAAGAAGTCAAGCATTGACTATCATGATGTTTATGTGCCTGTAGCCCGACTTGACACAGTCAAGATGATCCTGGCATTGGTAGCCCGGTAGGGTTGGAAGGTGTACCAGATGGATGTCAAGTCAACCTTCCTCAATGGAGTTCTAGAGGAAGAGGTCTACATAGACCAACCACTAGGTTACAAAATCAAAGGCCAGGAGGGCAAAGTCTTAAAATTGAAGAAGGCCTTGTACGATTTGAAATAGGCACCCTGAGCTTGGTACAACTGGATTGATAGCAATTTTTAGGAGAATGGGTTTTTCAAATGACCATATGAGCACACCCTTTACATGAATATAAACAAAGGAGGAAGGCTCATTATCATATTCTTGTATGTGGACGATTTGATTTATACTGGTAAAAACATTACCCTGTTTGACCAGTTCAGAATAGCCATGAAGAAGGAGTTTGACATAACAGACTTAGGGATTATGAAGTATTTTATCGGTATTGAAGTTGACCAATCGAAAAATGGCATCTTCATTTCTCAGGGTAAGTATGCAAAGGATGTCATGAAGTAGTTCAAGATGGAGGACAAGAAACCTGCCATCACACCTATTGCCATAGGTTTGAAGATGAGCAAGTTGGACTATGGTAGAAATTTTGATCTAGCTCTGTTCAAGAGGTTAGTTGGCAGTCTGATGTATTTGACTACAACTCAACCAGATTTGATGTTCAGAGTCAGATTAATTAGCCGATTCATGGATACTTTGAAGGATACGCATTGGCAAGCTGGCAAGTACATCTTGCACTATGTCAATGGGACACCGAACCTTGGACTATTTTATGCTAGATAGGACCTGTTGGAACTGGTGGGCTTCATAGACAATGACTAGGTTGGCAGCATTGACAATCGAAAGAGCACCTCCGGGTATGCTTTCCATCAAATATTAGGAGTAGTGTCATGGGCATCCAAGAAGCATCCTATCATTACATTGTCCACTACATAAGAATAATATGTCACCACCATGTCAACCGCATGCCAGGAAGTTTGGCTGCAAAGAGTTCTGAGTGAACTAAACTATCCTTCGGAAGGAGCAAAAATAGTTTTTTGTGACAACAATTCTACCATTGCACTGTTGAAGGATCTCATGTTACATGGTCATACGAAGCACATCGATATTCGCTATCACTTCATCATGTGTCGCTAGACATATGGGAATATCCCACTAGCACAGTCCTTGCCGTGCACTGCCCGAAGTCACAGCGACTTTTCACAGAGTGGATTGGAGGCAGCAAAGTTTAATAGCCAATTTTGGCTAAGTGTGTGGGTGACACCCACTTGCATAGCGAAATTCGACTATGCAAGTTTCATTTTGTGTAGCTGGATGGGACAAGCCAATATTTTGCCTAAGTTCCTGGCCAATAGACCGACTACGTAGCGCAGTTGGACTGCATTGCCTTTGACCAGCGCAGTCATGCATTGACCATTTGCACCACCCAAATTCGGGTAAAATTTTTGGCGCTACCCAACTTTGGGGTACGTTTTTGAGAAATCGGGCAGATGAAAATTCGAATCAAAAACTTCATGAATGATGTCTTCAAAGCCAAAAAAAAGTCAAAAGGTAAGGTTTTATATCACAACAACATTTATAATAATGACAAATATTGGAATATTTGGTTGGCTATGAACTGACTGTGGCCGTTTATCTCATTTGCTTTTTGGTACGGAGTATTTGCCAACCACCACCGCTAGGACACAGTGTGCCTAGTGGCATTTCAATTAAGTTAAAAGAAAAATATTATTATTATATTTTTATAAGTTTCAGTGAGACAAATATGTAATTTTTTTTTCACGAGTCCTGATTTTAGAGAGGTTTTTTGGGTGGTTTATGGTTACCATGTTTTATATAGGCAGTATTTTTAGGATGAGGAGGTTTCTTGGTTCCTCACCCAAATACAATTTCCATTTGTGATTGGTTACCAAGAACAAATGTCTTACCTTAAATAATATCCAAAAGAAAGGTTTTGAGGACCGTTTCCTTCATGAGAATAGTGAAGAATTTTAAGGCATTTGCTCTTATTTGCACGAAAAATTTGGTCAAATTTGTTGAGGTCATCGTCCATATACCCTCCAAATTTTGAGACACTCCACGATAATCATGAAAGTAATGGGGAATTTGAACTTCACGTTATCTCCTGCGTCGTAATATCCTCCCGTCAAGTCCACCTGCCACACCATAAACAAGATTAACGAATGAAAACTAGGCGAAAAAATATTTATGTCAAAATTTGAAAACAAACACACACTATATATATATATATATACTTATTAGTCATAGGAAAAATTCATATGCCTATTGAGCGGCTCCATCCTTAAGGGCGGAATCTCCCCTCCATCTCATTCTCTGGTTAGGAGGCAGTTTGCCGGATCTTTGACCTTCAAAGAAGAGGATGGATTTAGTGAGAGCATATTTATATTTATGGGACATTGAGGAGACATGAGACACATAGATATTGCGGAACCCAGTAGCTTGTGTTGTCGCTACCCATTACATTAAGACTAAACCTAACTCTAGAAGAGCTACCCTCAAGTCCACTCTTTAGCTCTACACGAAAATCTCGACAGGACACTAGTAAGTTGTATAAGCACTCAGGAATAGGGGAATTATAGGATTTTTGATTGAGAATATTTCTTGTATGAATGAACTGAGGTTGACAAGGTTTATTAATTAATTTATTAGAAGTTACGTATATCATATAGAAACAATATGCTCTCTACATCTTTGTAGTACATTTCATAAGTCTTCCATGTGGCCTACACACCTTTGAGAAAATATGAGGAGGTCATCAATGTAGGTCACAATGCATTTTTGTAATGAGGTTCTTAAAACCATTGTTCATAGCTCTTTGGAAATTTTATCCTATATTAATTAGGCCAAATGACATCATAATATATGTAAACATTTTTCATTTGGTAATAAATGTGGTTTTAATCATATTCTTGGGGTCTACCATTAATTGATTATATCCTGAGTAATCATCTAGTAAATACATCACCTAAGAGCAATTTACCATGTGCAGTATTTTATCTAGGGAAGGGAGGGGATAATTTTCCTTCTTAGACTCTTTGATAAGATTTCTAAAGTCTACACATATGTGTATTTCCCCATTCTTCTTACATACTGGCATAATATTTGCAACCCATGTGAAATATCTTAAAGAAAAAATGATGTAGACAACCAAAAGATTTTGTATCTCCTTGAGAATGAGAGATTTCAATAGTGGATTCACTAGTCTCTATTTTTTCCTGAAAGGACTTTGTTCTAGGATTGAGAGGTATGGTACGAGTAATGATAGAAGCATCATAAGTCTTTAAATATTCATAGCTCTATGCTATAACATAACTATAATCTTTTAAAGCTTATATTATCACCTATTTTTTCTCATTAATACAAGCATTCTCCAAGAAAATATTTTAGGGGTTCTTAGCATTTTTCAAATTATAAGCTTCATATGATCCCTTTTTAGATAGAGCAATCTACTGTGTGTGCATATATTAATCCATATCAAATAGGCGTTCCAAAGAAACCATACATTTAGGAACGATGTTTATTTTCAAGTTCAATTCACCTTCATATAGCTCTACATAATTTTTGTTTTCATCATCTATGATCTGAGCTTTGAATATACTAGAGTTAGTGATAAAATCCACTATATGCCTATCATCCTCAAATATCTAAAAATTTTGAATGTTGTCCAAAATAGAGGGAGTGGTCATCAGTTCTACTAAGAACCAATTTATCCTTGAAAGAGAAATTAGTTCTAGAGTGGTTTCTACTACTACCAATGAATCTACAATATAATTATTTTTACATGAAATAGTTTAAATATTGAAAGCATCAAACTCTTTGATTAAATTCCATATCTGAGTACAATAATTTGAGATATGTTTGTTATGATAAGCATATTGGTTTTGCACTTGCTTGATCACTATTTTAGAATGTCCTAGGACCTATACACACTCGACTCCATTCTTTATGGAAAACTATAATCCATGAATCAAGGCCTCATACTCAATAGCATTGTAGATGCAAGGTAACTAAAGTTGATAAGCAACAAGATGTGATTTACCCTTGGGGTTGACTAGTTCAACTCTAGCACCATTTCCATGCTTACATTTTGATCCATCAAACTTGAGAGTCCATAACTGGTCTTTAGTTTCTTTTTGTTTGCTTGGTGGGGTCTCTACTACCATATTATTCTCTTTAGGTTAGGTTTCCACTGCCATAGTGTAGACACCAATTCTATCTTAGTGTACAAAATCTTGTTGACATTATTGTACTTAGTAATGAGCTCCTTCATCTTGGATCTCTTTCTATCTACATCTGATTGGATATGCCATGCAAAGGAACCCACATATATGAGAAGTCAATTTCCATATAACCATTTAGTGTTCTTGACCAATCATGGTTGAGCAACATCATATAAGCATCTAGAATATCCACAACTTGGATATCAATACATTATTGTATCTTGGGTTCAACAACCAATTGTATGTGAATTTGATTCAACACCCCAACCATATTAACCTTTGTCTTATCTAACTAAACAATTTTTCTATTTGAGGGAGTATGAGTTAGTCCTAATTTTTGGCTCATTGCATATGACATCACATTTCTAAAAGAACCTAAATCCACAAGACAATTATGTAAGTTTTTTCTAACAATTCTAATAGTCAAAAGGAAAGGAGGGGATTATACCTTTTCTTTGTATATTGCCACCTGAGCATAAGTACTTCTTTTCATTTGTTTTTATATTAAACAAATAATATTTTAAGTAGTAAATCCTTTTAGTTAATTAATTGAGCTACCTCAAATAGAGAAATATTTGCCTTGGTTTTCTTAAGGTCTTAATAATATTATATCTAGACTTGTTTTGCTCTAGGATTTTCTCTGCCTATTGTAATGGCATATTGGATTTTGGTTATGTAGGCACTATGGGACCCTTAGGTGGGACTAGTTTTTTGTTGGCCTACTCATCAAGTGGGATAGAGGTTTTGTTAGGAGGTGTAGAAGAAGTCATTGGTGCTTTTCCTTTACTCTAGAGAATATAATTGTTACCTCTTTGAAATTATCGATAAGCTTACACCTCTTCTTCTAGGTATTCTTTAGGTTCCTCTTCATATACTCTTGAGAGTTTGTATATTACTAAACTTAAGGATGTCCTTGAGAAGTGGAATGGACCGTGCACCAATTGGAAAAAGCAATATCTTCCAAAATCACTAAATATATTGGGTTGTTATTAGACTGTGTTGACAATTTGAGCATGTTTTGTTGTCATTGATGTCAAGAGGTTTGTTGAAAATTATATAATTTTTTGCTAACAATTCTAATAGTCAAAATGAAAGGAGGGAATTCTACCTTTTCTTTGTATATTGCCACCTGAGCATAAGTACTTCTTTTCATTTGTTTTTATATTAAACAAATAATATTTTAAGTATTAAATCCTTTTAGTTAATTAATTGAGCTACCTCAAATAGAGAAATATTTGCCTTGGTTTTCTTAAGGTATTAATAATATTATATCTAGACTTGTTTTGCTCTAGGATTTTCTGTGCCTATTGTAATGGCATATTGGATTTTGGTTATGTATGCACTATGGGAGCCTTAGGTGGGACTAGTTTTTTGTTGGCCTACTCATCAAGTGGGAGAGAGGCTTTGTTAGGAGGTGTAGAAGAAGTCATTGGTGTTTTCCTTTACTCTAGAGAATATCATTGTTACCTCTTTGAAATTATCGATAAGCTTACACCTCTTCTTCTAGGTATTCTTTAGGTTCCTCTTCATATACTCTTGAGAGTTTGTATATTACTAAACTTAAGGATGTCCTTGAGAAGTGGAATGGACCATGCACCAATTGGAAAAAGCAATATCTTCCAAAATCACTAAATATATTGGGTTGTTATTAGACTGTGTTGACAATTTGAGCATGTTTTGTTGTCATTGATGTCAAGAGGTTTGTTGATGGAATTAATGTCAAAAGATTTTTGATATCTCTATGTGCAAGAAGGCAAGTGAAAAAGGATAATATTATAATATGTTGGCCATCAAGGCCTCTAAAAGGATATTGGATAATGTATTTGCCAAAGGGTTTATAAAAGTGTTAAGCATATTATTTAATTAATTAAATTTAACCATACGGTTAAATAATTAATTAATTAATATTTAACCTAAGGTTAAATATTAATAAAAATAATTTTTAATTTTAAAATGCCAAAAATTAAATTGCATGAGAGTTGACATCTAAAATGAAGGAGGATAATTATATAAATATGGCTAAGGTTTTAGCCAAAGTGAATAGTATGTATTAAAGGAATTACTTTGAAGATTAGACAAAACATTTGATAGCATTGTGTGCAAGATTTGAGATTGAATGAGCATATCTTGTGAGCTATTTTGAGCACGTCTTTGAGTAGATTGAGCAAGTCTTTGTGAAGGGTTGAGAGAAAAATTGAGCATGTTTTTGAGGAGACTAGAGGATAAAGTTGAGTAAGTTTTTGTGAAATCTTGAGAAAAAAATTGAGCAAGCTTATGTGAAATATTGAGGATAGATTTAAGCAAGTATTTGAGGAGACTTGAGGATAAAATTGAGCAAGTATTTGAGAATTCTTGAAGGCATATTTGAGAAAGTATTTGAGAAGGCTCGAAAGCATATTTTAGAAAGTCTTGTGAAGAATTAGAATAGCATTAAGAGTATGTTTGATTACTGATTTGCTCAAGATTTGTGTTAAGGCTTGAGGTAAATTCAAAGATAGAGTTTGATGTAATTTTATAAGAAGATTTGTGCTAGACCTGAGATAGAGTTAGATTGGATTTATGCTAGATAGAGGATAAATTTTAGTGCATATTTGAGGTAGAGATTGAGTAGAGTTAAGAGTAAGCTTTGGAAGTGATATAATATAGGATAATAGTCTCCAACGAATAGAGATCCATTAGCTAGGGTAGTGAGGACAAACGTATTATCTGGAGAGAGATCCACAAGCCAGTACAGTGGGGGTAGAATTCTTCTAGAATATCACTAGCAAGAGCAGATGAGAAAGAGTTCTCCTATGGATAGAGTTCCATGAACTAGAGCAAGGAGAAAGAGTTATCCTATGGAGTGTGATCCGTGAACCAATTGGGAAGATAGAGTTCTTCTATGGAGATAGATCCACAAACTAGTTGAGGAGAAAGAGTTCTCCTATGTCAAGTTACATAAACCAGAGAAAAGGGGAAAGAGTTCTCCTATGGAGAGACATCCACAAAGCAGATTTTAGGGGATTTGATGCAGGATCATCCAACGTTGTAAGAGTGATCTTGCATCATCCAAATTTGTATTTATTTTATTTTTTCTAAAGTTTATTTAGTTTTTTAGATGGAGAAATAGATCCAATGGTGCAAAAATCACCCCAATATCCTGAGCGATTTGGGAGATATATAAGTTTTATGGTAAAAACCCTACCAAAATGGTGAAAATCCTGCTACTAAAACTTGCAGGTGAATTTTTAAGGCCTTAGAGGCCTTGTACAGGGATGAATATTAGGCATAATATACTTTAGGATATTACGTTGTTGTAGGTCTTTTCAAGATATTTTCAAAAAGGTGCACTAATAGTCAATCCGAGCAACGAGCGAGGAGTTATGACCCCAAGAAGTTTTACCCCCAAAATTCAAATTTCAAATGGATTGTTTTAGATGGTAAAAGAGGAAACACGGTATTTTTAAATTGTAAAAGGGGTTTGGTTTTTTGTATCCTCATTATCATGAAAATGTAATGGAAGAGCTCTGGAACTATTTTGCAATTTTCTCTTTTTTGGGAAGGTTGTTTGTGTTCTATTGATTATAGTCTTGCTTCAAGTGGTATCAGAGTGGAAGTTCCTAAGTGTGTAAATAGATCACCAGATGTGATGTAGTTTACCCCAAGATTTATGGTTAGGGTTTGTGAGAAATGTGATCAAAAACCTCCATGAAGAAACTGTGGTGGTGGGAGAAATTTTGTTCCAGAAGAGGATTTTAGAGCCCTACAGAGGCAAGTCCAAGTGTTGCAAGAGGAGCTGCATAGAGGGTTTAAACCAAGAAGATAATATGGAAGTGAATATGAAGCTGAAGAAGAAGAGACCCAATTCAATAAAGAAGAAGAGGTAGTATATCATATGCAAGCTATCCCATATTAGGAAGGGACTAAAGATGGATATTTCTATCTATTATGGAAATATTAACCCAGAAGAGTTGATCGATTGGATCAATGATATGGAAGAATATTTTGAGTATGAGGAAGTGGAAGATCTTGAGCGGATCAGATTTGCCAATACCAACCTGAAGGATCATGCTAGTATCTAGTGGAAGGGAGTGCAAATAGATAGAAACATAAGAGGAAAAGAAATGGTAACAAGGTGGGAGCAGATGGTGGAGAAGTTAAAGAGATAGTTCACTTCAATGGATTATGAGTTGGATTTACTAAAGAAAATGCAAGGTTTGAGATAGTTGGGCAAGTATTCAAGAGGAGCCAAGTCTAGTCAGGATGACCACCATAGAATATGCTTACCATTTTACCTTGAAGGTAGAAAAGAAGCTGAACAAAATATTTGAAAGCAAACATAAATGAAGAGGTCATGCTGGAAGAACTGGCGAGAGAACAAATGGAGGGTAGAATGAGGACCAAAAGAAGAATGGTGAAGCAAGCAATAATTAGGACTAGAAAGGGAATAATGCTTACCACCCCCGTAAGCAGATGAAAGCACGAGGATACAGAAACAAAAAGGAATATGTTGAATACGATGCGTCTAAAACCAAACTTAATGCCAAAAGCCTATGTATTGAAAGAATGCATAAAAGGAAAGAACATGAGAGAATCAACACAAGATAAAAGCAATATGGAATAGGGTCCTCTTTATTTATGTGCTTTCAAAGTCATGTTACAATATGTCTCCTTCCTTTTTTAAGGGATAGGAGCGTTAAATATGTTCTTGATCACATCCATGATAGCGATCCTTCTTCCGCATGCCCACATGTAATATGGGCGGACCAAAACATCATCACCGCTTGTGTATATGATTGTTCACTCCTTCCTACTATTTTGATGTCAAAAACCTATGTTCAAAGAAACAAAAAATATTAGTAGCACCTGCAGATAGAATAAAGCATGTATTTCCCAAGGCCTACTGTCAGCATATGCATAAAGATATTAAAATGATAATCAAATTACCTCAGATCGACCCAAAATTTTAACAAAAGCATAAATATGTTACCAGGAAGCCATTGAAAAAGGAATAGTCTGAAAATTCCTCATAGATTTGTATTCGCTCTAGGGTGGGACGAATAGACCTATAATAACTTGTCAGAAATCACCCTCTTCAATGTCCTATCCAGAAAGCTCCAAATGACCTACAAAGTTAGGGTTAGCTAATTGGAGGTGTTTTGGGAAGACCCAGAAGGTCATATTTCTCCAATTTGGCCTCTATCACCCAAATTTTGCTAGTGCCATCTACAAGTTAGTAAATGCGGGAAATGATAAAAACCTGGTCAAAATTGCTCAGAATGAAGTGAAATTTAAACTAAAACCTATTTAACAGACCTAGAATAAGATGCAAAAGAAAAATAAAAGAAATCTATCATAGATTTCTAATCATCCCTGGGTGGGGAAAATAGGACTGTGATAGTTTGGGGGGCACCCGGGGGCAGAACGCCCACCGTTTGGGACACTATTTCAGAACCAATCCACTTGGGATGGGTCCAAAATTTCTTATGGGGTGTTGTCGACAAATTTTGTGGAATATTGTGGCCAAAAATCAGGTTTTGGGTCCGGATTCGTGCTTCCAATAATCACCCAATAACCTCCATTTCGAATGAGAGATTAAGGATGTGAAAGGCACAAATCGCAAGTAGGTATGTAAATTGGCAGTACTTCATTGCTCAAATGCTCCTTCTCTATATATATTTTGGGTGAGAAAACTCACCAATTTATAGACCTAGGGTCTCCTTGTTTGGAATGCGCATGCGAGGGTGCCACTTGAGTTAATTGTCCTATTTTGAGAGAAAAGATAATTCTATGATTTAGAATCTCCTTGCATGAGGTCTCTAAAATAAAGACATGCATGAAAAAAGTCTCTCTTATTGATTTAAATGTATTCCTCGCAATTGCATGGCTTGAAGCCTCATTTAACTGGTGAACTTGCTGAGGTTTGACTTTTTTCCAATCAAACTTGCTATTCGCCTCACCCTGGGGCGAATGCTACTATTCGTCCCTAGGTGGGATGAATGCTAGTTTGTAATCGTCTCGGGGTGGGATGAGTAGAGAGCAAGGTGCCAAAAAGGTGCCAAACTAACCTTTGACCTTCAAAACTACTTTTGGGAGTGGTTAAGACCACTGTTTAACCTCTAGGGGCTGCCCTAGGGGTTGTGTGTGTCAATGCAATCAACGCTTATTGTCACATAATCAGATTGGTGCTATTTTGGTGTCTACAGATGCCCTTTTTTGGGAAGCATTGTGCAAGGTGCAGCATCGAGCAAAAATAGATAACCAAAGCACTAATGATTAGGGTTTCTTAGTAACCTAACCATCTCTTGATGCCCCAAGTATGGAAAGGGCACGCATTCTTCAATTCTTGCTTCTGATGAGCTAAGGAACTTAATTCAAGTGTTAACCTTTTTCGATGAGGTTTTACTTGAACTTGGAAATTGATCAGTCATGAATAGGCAAAGGGCGTAACCTTTTATTTATGGGAACCTTGAGTTCATGATTCACAAATGCCAAGTGTTTGATCAACTTGTGATAATTGCTTGTTTGTTGCCCCAAGTAGGGGCACGATTGTCTTTGTCAATGATCCTTTGAATGCGTGTTATTTCCATGATTGGGTATATTTTTTGTTGATTGGTGACTAAGTGTGACTACCCCCTCAAGCGACGAATCAATGAGGGAATGACCGACATGAGAAAAGCGACGAGTTGCTTGACCCAAGATGACTTAGGTAAGGGTGCCTTCAGTTGTTTACCATTGAATGTGAAAGCAGTTTTCAAACATTCTGACTTGTTTTTGGTGGGTGGTTAACCCTTTTTGTGATGCATTTTGGATCTAAAATTGGCAAAAATTCGTCCTCCCGGGGAGCGGTCCGGCTATGGTAGCCTTCTTAGGGAGTAGGATAGTGACAATTTGTAACCCCAATGTATGTTTTGGATGCCAAGAATATCATGCACAAAGGCGCATTCGTTCGACAATGTTATTGCTATTTTTGATTGGGTTTTGATCCTTTTGGTGATGCCGGTTGGGGATGAAATTCTTGAAAATCCATCTTCCCATGGAGTGTTACGACTATGGTAGCCTTCTTAAGGAATAGGATAGTGAGGATTTGTGACCCCGACATCTGTTTTTCATGCCCAAAATGTCAAGTGCAAAAGCACTCTTATCGGACACTTTTAGGGCTTGTTTTTTGGTGCATTTTGTGCAGTTTTTGCTATTTTTGAAATTTTTGCTCTATATTCATCCCTGGGTGGGACGAATTCTTATTTCATATTTTTCCTTGGGTGGGACGAGCGTTAACCAGATTGCTCATCCTACGGGGGATGAGTATAGGCTCAAAAATCCCATTTAAAGGCCAAAACTGAGTGTTGGGCTCATTTGCATTTGTTTTTCTTGATGATTTCGAGCTCTGTGGAGGAGGAGGTCAATTCTGCGAAGTGAAGCACTGCCAAATTTTTCTTGCGATCATGAGTTCACACATCGGATAGAGCGGTGGAGCTGAAGCGATACCAATGAGTGCCCTTCCTCTTTATTGTTGTGTGTTGCAATTTGAAAACCGCAAGTTGTTTATTTCTTGTGTTTTGTTTTTTTTTGTTTATTTTGTTGTTTAAAGTGAAAAATGAAACCCTAGTCTATCAAAATTAACACTTAGTTTAAAACTTAGTATAACCCTAGTCAAACAAAGATCAAAATTTAGTCAAAAACCGAGCTAAAAACTTAGTTTAGAACATAACCCGAAAACCTCACCTAACCCGAATTGAACCAAGATCAAAACTTAGGTTAGAAATGTAGGGTAAAACTAAGCGTAAAACGTAGCTTGAACCCTAGTTATTTGTTGTTTTTGTTTTTTGTGAATTTTTTTGTTTGTAATTTATCAATTAAAGTTTAAAAACCCTAGTTCTGAGAAATTAATTTTGAAATTTTGTGTTTTTTTTTTGAATTTATCAGTAAGAGTTTAAAAACCCTAGGTCTGAGAAATTAATTTTGAATTTTTGTGTTTGTTTTTGAATTTATCAGTTAGAATTAAAAACCCTAGAACTGAAAAATGATTGTTTTTTAAAAAAAATTGTGATTGTTTTGATTTTTTTTTAATTTATCAATTTAGAATTAAAACCCTAGGACTGACAAATTAGTTTTTTGAATATTTGTTATGTTTTTGTAATTTAGCAGTGTAGATTTAAAACCCTAGAACTGAGAAATTAGGTTTTTTGAATTTTGTTATGTTTTTGAATTTATCAGTTAGAATTAAAAACCCTAGAACTGAAAAATTATTGTTTTTTTGAAGTTGTGTTATGTTTTTGGCTATACATTTTGATGCATTGATGTATATTCATTGTTAGTGTTGTACAGTTTTTCATTGTTTTAATGTTTTTATGTTGTTTCCTTTTGCAGGTTGTGAAGAACCAATACTGTGTACCCATAGTTTTCATTAAAGCACGTGCGACACTGACTTTGGCTGACTAGGACTGGCTTGACGCCCTTGGGCTCAAGCAGGTGACTCGACTGGAGTCAGTGGTCGAGGATCGGGCCTATCTGATGACCCTTATCAACCTGTGGGATCCCCAGACCAACACCTTCCATATCCCAATAGGGGAGATGACGGTGACCTTGGAGGATGTCTATCGAATTATTCGGATTCCAATAGACGGACTGTCAATCTGAAAGACACTACGGGATCGGAGGACAACAATACTGATATGCTGTTTTAGGCATGGGGAGGAGTTGGGTCTGAAGATCCCAGTGGACAGGGCAGAGGATGACTGCCAGATTGGTGGCATACTGGTTCGATGGTGGCTAGAGAGGGGTGTGTTGGGAGTGAGGCACACATTACTCATGGGTCTCATTTCCAACATGCTGCTTCCTGACTCGTCGGGCGTGAGGTTCCCATGGAACCTGCTAGAGGTGGTGTTTAGGTTGGTGGAGTGTCTTACAGATGCACCGATGATTATGATATGGGGATAAAATCTTTTGGCATAGCTCTATGATGATCTGTACGAGGTTCGCTTCCAAAAGCGAAAGGGGATTAGTTGCAGCTACTTGTTGTAGTGTTGGGCTTGGCAACACATAGTAGTGGAGAGGCCGATGGGGCTACCCTGGATGACTCGAGCGGAGATGATAGACCAGGAGATCAGATATGGGGAATTATGGCGGAGGTCAAAGGAGAAAGGATAGAGTCAACAATGGACAGGTGCCATAGGGCACTATGTCGATGCCTAGCGCCCCTACCAGGATTGTCCAGCCTGGCCTGAGGCTAGAGAGTGGCTCCGATGGATACGAAGGGGGCGGTGGCTGATTGGGCATCACAAGACTGAGCAGGAGTTCTTCCCATACAACCGGGTTACATGATAGTTTAGAGTGCGCCAGGGGTTGCCTAGTGAGCCCGTGGTCTATCGACACTGGGGAGATGAGAGGACTCTTGCTTGGCCAGTCATTGCACCACTAGGTGAGGATGCAAACATAGTGATAGATGCCCCTGATGTGGATGACGTTGGGGTTATCGTAGAGTATGAGCAGTGGTTTACTCTATGATGATGGCGAGGCGAGGGGCCTCTAGGCGGTGTAGAGGCAGCAGTAGCAGGGGATGAGGGTATAGAGGCATCAGATGAGGGTTGGGGTGTTCCGCATGATGATGCAGACATGGTGGAGGTTGAGGATGTTGGAGGGGATTTTGGGGTGCCAGATCAGCCAGAGATGCAGGATGTCTTGGAGTAGTGGGAGCCAAAGCAGCCTACCTTTTTGGAGATGTCGATGCATCAGGTAGTCTCAAAGGATATGGAGGTAGAAGTGCATGCTAAGAATGTGCGACTGGCGATACTTCAAAGGTAGGATGAGGAGCTCGAGGATGCACTACGATAGAGGGATCTCCTACGAGCATAGCTAACAAAGCGAGAGAACGCATGGGCTGTGTACCGCTGATAGGATGGGGATACCGATGTTGTGCGAGAGAGGGATCTCTTACGGATGTAGCTAGCACAGTGCAACGATACTTTGGCTATGTATCGTCAGTGAGAGATGGACTTGGTGTGGTATCGGTTGGAGCTAGAGGTAGAGATTAGTCACCTTGGTGGGTGGGTTCCTATGTTTAGTGGTGGTGGATCGTCATGCCGCTTGAGAGGGAGCGATACTAAGTAGTCAGCATCCTCTCAACACAGGCGACTAGAGGAGGGAGGCGCTAGTAGGTGTGATGTGGGGGCTAGCAGGAGCTACCTTGAGGGGTCCCACAGGACTCACACCATGGGGGTAGTTCCCATTGCATCGATCCTGCATGATCATGGTGTCGACTCCCTAAGCTTGGGGGTTTTTGAGTTTTTGTCTTTGTTGTGGGGTCAGAGGACCGGTTCATTGTAGCCTACGGGCAATTTTGATGATATATATATAGATGACTCTTTTTTGGTGTTTATGCATTTTTCATGGGTTGTTTTTATGTATATGTATTTACATTGATATATGCATATGTTATTATGAATGCGATGTTTCTAATTTATATGTATGCATATGGAATGAATGAAATGAGTTGTTAATAACTTGTCGATGGCACCATAGACTGTACAAGATTGACTGGCTTACTATACTTTATGGGATGACTTTGTGGAATGACGTTGCATGTGAAAACTTTGTTGTTTGTATTTTGCATATTTTTTTATGGTGATGTACAGAATGAAATGTACCAGTTGTGTTTAAAATGTAGTTAAGCTTTTCTGAGATTCAGATATTTTAACTAACTAGCCAATACTATACATTTATCTTGCAAGAATTTTGAACAAGGTATAAATCCGACTTGAATTTAACCAATTTATTTCACATCCCTGTGTGTGCAATTGAGTTCGTTTATGTGGTATTTGTTAGGATACCACCAGTGCTAGATAGGCTATCAACCAAACCTGTACTAAGGATCACCTAATTAGCTCCACTAACTCCATTGTTGTATTTAATAAGATTAATCCATGGGAAAATCTAAGGTACCATAAGCTAGCTCATCCACATGCAAACATTGGTCTACACACACGTAAAGCTAATGTGACAGACATATCATCATGCGGTTAGGATACCGCCATTGCCAAGTGGGTTGTCCACCCAACCCGTAATGAGGATCACCTAGATGGTTTTCTAATGTTGAGAATTCCATGGATTCAAGTTCAATTTTTTGATTTGCTCAATGGTTTAGGATACTTGCTCAGATACATAATGATGAAAATCACTGTTTATTTTTCTTCTTGTTTTTATTTTTGAGCAAGGATTGTGAATAGTGGTGAGAACCACTGTTAATCATTTTGCATTTTGAACTTTGTAAGGTTGAGCTTGTGAATGACATTGATCCTGTTGGCCTTGGGGATGACTACCCATCATGTTCAAGGATGTGTAGTATGAATCCTTATGACTTTGGGAACCAAAGGAGATGATGGAGATTATGAAGTAAGGGCATTGATATTTTAGGCCTTGGGGATGACTACCCATTCTGTTCAGGGACGTGTAGTATGAATCCTTACAACTTTGAGACCAAATATGATGGGATATGGTTCGTATGATGGCTTGTGGGAATTTTGTTTTTGAATGGCATCGATCCTTTGAGGCCTTAGGGATGACTACCCATCCTTGGCAAGGATGTGTAGTACGAATCCTTACAACTTTAGGCACCAATGGTGATTGGGATTGTAGGTAGTGGTGAAAACCATTGTTTATTAGGGGGAATGGATGGGGAAGAGCTCATCCTTTTGTCAATTCTTAGCACTCTTAAACCATTCACACAGGGGGATGAACAGACTAATCTTTCACCTATGGTACCGTAGACTGCTTTGTAGGTTTCTCTTGCGTTCACACAACTTAGGAATTATTTTATGTGTTTTAACTTGTGTAGGGATGTTACGTAACAAGGTGCGATCCAAGTAAAACTTTCCCATGTAAAATATGTTTATCTTTGTACAATTTTGGCTAGAAATTGAAATAAAGCTAAATGAAAAAAACCCTATTTACATTAGGAGACAACTGACTAGAAATGATGATGGTGTTATTTTGGAGGTATGTGTTTTTAAAAAAACAATGGATTTGATGTGAAAAAATGGTGGAATTATCGAGCAATTATAGTCTATGGTGCTTGTGACTTGTATGACCAACAAATATGGAAAGTATGGATGCAATGCCTAATGCAACCTATATTTTTGTATTTTGATTTTTATGAGTATGCATGGAATTGAAATGCATTTTTTTTTTGATGATTTTATTGTTTTTGCTTGTTTTTGAATATTTATTGTTTTTGTTTGCTTTTGAATATTTATTTTGACCAAGTGGTTATGGTAACCCTTGGAGCTTTTGGTGTTTGACCAAAGGGTTTATGGATACCTTTGGAGCAGTTTTTGGGGTTGACCAAGCGATTGTGAGAATCCTTGGAGCATTTGGGTTGACCAAAGGGTTTATAGATACCTTTGGGGCATTTTGGGGTGACCAAGTGATTATGGGAATCCTTGGAGCTTTTGGGTTGACCAAAGGGTTTATAGATACCTTTGGGGCATTTTGGGTTGACCAAGTGATTTGTGAGAATCCTTGGAGCTTTTGGCTTGACCAAAGGGTTTATAGATACCTTTGGGGAATTTTGGGTTGACCAAGCGATTTGTGAGAATCCTTGGAGCTTTTGGATTGACCAAAGGGTTTATAGATACCTTTGGGGCATTTTGGGTTGACCAATCAATTATAAGAATCCTTGGAGCTTTTGGATTGACCAAAGGGTTTATAGATACCTTTGGGGCATTTTGGGTTGACCAAGCGATTGTGAGAATCCTTGGAGCTTTTGGTTGGACTATGGCTCTCTAGATGTGGAATGGCCTCAAATGACTGATGTTCAAGGGTTCTCTTTCCTTAATTCCTTCAAGAGAGGTCAGCCGGTATGTTCCAGGTCCTATTCTACTTTCAATCACATAAGGACCTAACCATTTTTCCATGAACTTGTCTCTTATATGAGACGACAAATTAGAATTCTGCTGGTTCTCTTTCAAGACCAAGTCACCAACCTGAAATTCCCTTAAGTGAACCTTCATGTTGTATGCTTTCTTAAGTCACTCTTGATAGATACGCAAATTCTCAAGAGCATTGACGCATCGTTCATCGAGCAATGTTAGTTGGTCTAACCGGGCCTACCGTGTAGTGTCATCATCGATGAACTCTTGCATTGAAATGCATAGGGAAGGGATTTCCAACTCAAGAGGCATGACTGCCTTAGAGCCATACACCAACGAAAATGCAGTTGCCCCAGTGGGTGTCCAAATGCTAGTGCGATAAGCCCATAGGGCAAGTGGGATTTGAATGTGCCAATCCTTATGACTGTCTGCAATGGTCTTTTTGAGGATGGCTACTAGCATTTTGTTTGACGCCTCTGCTTGCCCATTTGCCTGCGGATAATAGGGTGTTGAAAAAATATGCTAAATTTTGTACTTTGTGGTCAAAGCACTCACATATTTGTTCTTGAATGACATCCCATTATCCGATAGGATCTTGGATGGAATACCAAAATGACATATGATGTTATACAAAATAAACTCCGCAATGCGGGATCCAGTCATAGAGGTTAGTGGAATTGCTTCCACCCACTTGGTAAAGTACTCTGTGGTTGTTATGATGAACGTGTGATGACCAGACGATGTAGGGTGATATTTTTGATTAGATCAAAGCCCCACTATGAAAAAGGCCAAGATGATTGGATCAGCTACAAGGCCTGAGAAGGTACGTGTGTCAAATTAGCATGGTGTTGACACTTCATGCACTTCTTTACATATGCATAACAATCTCGCTCTAAAGATGGAAAATAATAGCACATGTGAAGAATGCACTTTGTGATGGCCATACCACTGAAGTGGCCACCACATGTACCATCGTGGTCTTGGGTGATCGCCCAAGTGGACTATTGCTGGTCCAAGCAACAGAGGAGGATTCCTTCATAGCTTCGACGATACAAAATTTCTCCTAACAAGACATGTTTTGTCACTTTCTATTTAAATAATATTTTTGTGGCTTGTGTTAATCCAAGTGGGAGGTTACCTAGCTTGAGGTAATCCCTTATGGGTGTGTACCAATCCTGCTAATCAGAAACTTCGATGGTATGAATGACCAATCCCTATTGAAGTGCATCCCTAGAAAAAGTTGAGAGGGAAAGAACTTGTAAAAACAACATTGTGTTGCTATTAAGAGGGGTCGAGGAGAACAAGGACCCCTAGTTGGCTAGAGTCAGACAATCGTGGATTCGAGAGAACCTATCCTGAGATGGTTCAATCTGGATCAGGTAGATTCCTTGTGTTAGGTCAGAGATTGCACGCTCCATCACGGATTGCGATAATTTTTTGACATGAATTGTTATCATTTCACCAGAAGGGTCTTGCGGGATTAGTGACCCTAAGGAGGCCATAGTATTCACAAAATGATTTTATGATCGAGGGAGTGCCTCGATGTCATACCATTCAAGTTGTTCCAATAATTTGTCCATAAGGGCTTTGTAGGCCTGCAGAACTAGACATTTACATTGAAATATCCCCTTGACTTGATTGACAATTAATAACGAATCACCAAAGATGTTTAAACGTTTAATGTTCATGGTGACTGCTATCTGAAGACCTATGATCAAGGCTTCGTATTATGCATTTTTGTTGGTGCATGAGAAGTCTAACTTAAATGATAGAGGCATTGGATCCCCTTGTGGAGTGAAGAATACAATTCTTGTGCCACCTCCTTGCTCACATTTAGAACCATGAAAGAATAAGGTCATGCTAGCCTGTGACTCAGGCTCATCAGAATCTGGCGATTCTAAAACATGAAAAACCCCATCATCAGGTAGTTCTACGGTCAGAGGTTGATCATCTTCAAGAGGAGCCTCTGCCATTTGATCGATGATGACTTGACCTTTTATGGATTTATGTCCAATGAATTCTATGTCAAACTCCGTCAACAACATGATCCATTTTGCCGTGCGTCTACTATGATAAGTATGACTCATCATGTATCACAATGGATTCTCCTTAGACACAACATATGTCGTATTGCTGAGCATGTAGTGGCATAGCTTTTTGGTAGCAAACACCACTGCCAAGTAGAGCTTCTCAATGTATGCATAGTTAAGTTCATAACTGACCAGGGTGCGGCTAAGATAGTAAGTAGCCTGTTCTTTTTGTAGTTCATTTTTCTGGGATAGCATGGAACCCAGTGCCACCTCAGTAGATGAGATGTATAAGTAGAATGACACTCCAGGTCTTGGTGGTGCCAATACTGGCAGTAAAGCCAAGTATTGTTTAATGTCGTCAAAGGCTGACTGGCACTCGTCATCCCAATGAAATGTTACCCCCTTATGCAATAATTTATTCATGGGTCAACACTTGTTAGATAACTGTGCTATGAAGCACTTGATCGATGCGACATTTCCCTACAAACTCTTGAGCTACTTGATGGTAGTTGGGGGAAGCATTTCAAGGATTGCCTTGAATTTGTGTGGGTCTACCTCGATTCCTCATTTAGAGACTATGTAACCCAAGAGATTTCCAGATGTGACGTCAAATACGCACTTCTTGGGTTTTAGTCTGACCTTATGCTCCATGAGGTGATCGAGGATCTTGCTTAAGTCATCGAGATGATCTGGGCGCAAAAGAGATTTGGCCAACAAATCATCCATGTAATCCTCCAAAGTTTTGTGCATGTAATCATGGAAGATATACGTCATGGCATGTTGGTAGGTTGCACCAGCATTTTTAAGGCCAAAAGGCATGACCTTATAACAAAATGTCCCCCAATGCATTATGAACGCCATTTTTAGTTGGTCCTTAGGATTAATACAAATTTGATTGTATCCCGAGAAACCATCCATGAGGGAAAGCATTTCATGGCCTGCAGTAGTGTCTACCAATGTTTCAATGATCGAAAAGGGATAATCATCCTTAGCACTCGCTTTATTTAGATCTCAAGAATTGGTGCATATGCGAATCCTCCCATCAGGATTTTTTATGAGAACCATGTTAGACAACCATGGCGGGTAATCCATGCAGATGACAAAATGTGCATCCAACAACTTTTGTAGCTCATATTTGACCATTAAGGCCACTGTTAGGTGCATCTTACGTAGTTTTTGCTTTACTGGCTTGACTGTCGGATCAAGCATTAAATTATGCGTGACTAGCTGTGGGTCTAGTCCCGACATGTATTTGTATGACCATGCAAAAACCTCCTTCTTCTCTTTGAGAAGGGCAATGTAGTCGACTTGCTCTGATCCGATCCTTGGATCTGATTTGATGTCTACATTGGTCGTCTCCTCGACTGACATGTGGGATCCGTCCTCCAACTGGTGTGGAGTTGGGATCAAGTGGATATTGTTTGCTGAATTTAGATCATCGTTTGGAACATTAGGTTCCTCTTCAACATGGAAGACATCCTGAGTCTGTCTTGGGGTGAAATGGAACATTCCTCTACAAGGCCAATACTCTGATGGGGATGGCGGTGTGTCAGTGTGATCCCAGTCGATAGCATCTAGGTTTAGATACAATGACTATGTCATGTCGGTTGGATCATAGATGGGGGTGGTTAGATCAATGGACATCATGTTGATAAAATGATTATGGTCTCCATTACCGTAGGTGTGACTTCTCAGACATCCTATATGATCTTTATGATCTGGATCTGGCTCTATGGTTACTGGAACAAATGGATCGGCCCTATATGCAGAAATGAAGACAAGGTCCGCCCTAGGCACTAATGGTTTTATAGGGTCTCCAGGCAAAAGATGTTCTCTATGTACCTAGAGTGGTGGGTGTAGTAATTGCTATAACTACGCTTGGTTTAAGTGCCACCTATGCCTAGGCCCTATGTGTAGGTGTTCAAACATGTCATCTATGTCCAAGGGATATCGTTGTTGCATCTGCCACATGTGGTTGAGATAGGCCATCTCAGTTTCATCTTTTGAATCACTGTCAGAGATCCAAAAGCCTGTGTTAGCTCCAACGGCTATTTGTGACATATGAGGCTCATCTTGCTCGATCAAATTAATGTGGTCCCATAGAGTTTTTTCTGCTCTCTATGGAGGGACCTGATTCTCTTGAGGTGGCATATGCTCAATTGGAGCATCCAAAGGGAACATTGTCAGGAAGCTCTCTTGATCATCATCCATGGGATATACTTGTGAATGATTGCTATCAGACTCAAAAGGATCCCAAGGTGCTACCTCATACTCCAACTCATCCTCTGAAGACCCTTCTTGGTCTTTTCCATATCCCTCTTGTGGGCAAGTCCTTAAATTTTCTCCCTATTCAGCCAAAGGGAAAGGGTTGTTATGGTCAACAAGGTTGTTTGTTAGCAATGGGAAATAATCTCCCAATGTATACATTATGTTAGGATTTGCATATGGATCTAATGCCAACCCATCCTTGTTGCCTATCCCTAGGCCTTGCATGTTCTCCACCAAGATGTCTAGGGGCAAGGGGTGGTTGAACCCTACTCCTGACTTGTCATATGGCATTTGATATCTCGGTTGGCAAAGAACACGCACTCCTTGCTCATACCTGCCCAACCCATATCTATGCCAATTGCATTGGCCAAGATATATTAATGCGAAGTCTAGGTTGGACAAATAGTTAACGTCCTCTGCAAAGGGATCTTCACCTTTGTCTTCTTGCATAAAAATTTCAATGCCATTATCTAGGCCCCCATAAACAAAGTTTGTCTGATTGGGTGGGTAACCTAAAGGAACCACTGATCCGATGGGGAATCGAGGCCTTCCCATGTCCTGCATGGACTCAAGTGTGGGCGTTGCTACAATGTTCATCACTAGATACTCCCCCAGGTCCGTGCTGGCCATTTCAATGATGACCGTTGGCGGTTGAGGGGGAGCGAATGGGAGTCCTTCCTGAGTCCACTCCATGTGGGGTGAACTAGGTGTCTCGACTTCCATTCTTCTAGGCATCTCTTCTATCAAGATGGTTGAGACTAGAGGTGGTTCCTATTCTAGGGGTTTTTTTCCCTTGTCCTTGTATGTGGCCACCATAGGTGGCGTTGTTGTTGAAGGACTAGTGGAGGAAGATGGACCCGACTGAGGACTTGATGGATTAATCAATGGAGATGCCTACGAAATCAGATCCTGTTGAGATGGATTCAACTGAAAATCCAAATGTGTTGATGGAAGAGTCGATTGCAGCATGAATTGCATTGTATTGTAGTATTTGAAGGGCTCCAATTCTTTCGAGACTTGTTGGTCCAAAATCTGCCACAGGAAAGGATTTTACAAGTGCGCCCTAGACCCGGCCAACATTGAAAGGCTGGAAGAAATAAATGGCTCCTAGACCAATCTCTAGAGTGGGTTGGTTCCCTCTACTATTCTAAAATTGGTTTAAGATAAGGGTTGCTGGAAAGAAATTGAAAAATTGTAGAAAGAAATGGGAAATATGGCCACAGGCCGAAGTGATGGGATTAGAAAAACAACAGCAGGAAACTACAAATGTAACAACAGCAAGTAACATAAGGAATTAGCTTAATCCTCGCACAATCACATGCAGCAAATCCCTCCAAACCCACATTCCAGAAATCGTACCCTGACCGCAATATTTAAATCCAAAAAATAGAATTTAAATGTAACAGCAATGCAGGAGTATGAATGCTATTAGAAATGCAGAAAAACAGAAAAGAAATTCATCCATGCAACGCTTGAAAAATTAGAAGTTGATCCTTTTATTCCCGCAAATACAATTCCAGTCTCTAGCAGCAAGTTTTTCCAACCTCCGTAAATGAAAATTACATTGGTTTTTATAGAGGTCCGTCCTCTTTGCAGCATTAAAAATTTAAAACCAACTTCCTCGTGATCTACAACCATGCAACGGAAATTATGCACACGATCCCCTTAATTGCAGCATTTGAGGAGGCAAATATTTAATACAATAAGATAATCGCGGTCGCCTTCATTAAATTTTATTTCTCGAACATGTGCATGAAACCGTTAAAATAGACCACGACCAACCACTTCGAACAAATAAATATTTAATTTTGGAAGCCTGGGCGGTTCTTTGACTTTGAATGCCTTGGACATCTGCAAATCATTAAATTCGGATCAGCATTAAATCATCGAAAATAAAAAAAAACTCCTCGGCCGTTCATACTGCACTTGGCGGGAAAATGCGTAGGTCGCGAAAATGCGACGGGTCACGAAATCGTGACGTATTTTTATGTCATACACCTTTGGCTGTTGGAAACCGCGAAAATCCTCCCTGTCACGATATCGCTGCATCTTCGGCTTCAATGTCTCCATCGCTAGCTTGTTCCGCAAAAACGGAACATGTAGCGATTTCGCTACGTCTTTTGGTCGTTGGCTCCTTTCTTCGCTTTGCTCCATGAAAATGGAACATGTAGCGATATCGCTACATGTTTTGGGCACTTTGTACGGCTTCATGGACGGGTCGCAAAAATGAAACACTTTTTGCCCTTGCAAGACCTTTTCAAAAATGCAGCGCAGCGCTGCCATTTTACTCCTTAGACTTTCTCTGCACCTATCATGCAGCGCATCGCTGCAACCTTTTAGCCCTCAAGCCTTTGAACCACCCTTAACAATGCTCGACAAAAATGTGCAGCGCATCGCTGCACTTTTGAACACTTAGACCCTTGAAGCCAAACGCCGCGCGATTTCGGAACATCAGCGAATCGCTGCGCTTTTTAGACTTAAGGCTTTTGGAGCCACTACTCCGCGAAAATAAGACGTTAGCGCGTCGTTGCAATTTTATCACTTGAGCCTTTGAAACCACTGCGTCATGAAAATAAGACGTCAGCGCGTCGCTACAATTTTAGCACCTTAGTATTCGAAGCCGCCAACATCACGATTTTGGAACACGTTAGTGATGCGCTGCAACTTTTGCTTTAAGTCTTTGGTTGAGATTTTCGTCGTGATTTCACGACAATTTGTCGCTGTTCCTCCTTTGCCTTCCGAAAGTCACGAAAATGGAACACGTCGCGATATCGCGACAGTTTCGCCCAACCTGCCTGCGTTGACTGTGTTGACCGCGATTTTGCGACATGTCAACGAATTGTTGCAGTTTTTAGACTTAGTCATTTTTTGCTCATTTTTTTGCCAAAGCTGCATCAAAGCTGATATCAAAGGTCAATTTTTCAACAATACACTAATGCATTTATCAATGAGAATCAATGTGGCAAAAATGCCAACATTCTTGGCGGCTCGCGGGGTATACAGGTCACTGTATGCAAGAATCCAGGCCTTATTCCATTGGGCACAGAGTCATATCAGAACAGGAAGGTTGGCTGCTGCAAAACATGTCAGAGGACTGCTGCAAAACTTCTTCTGCTGTGAATCTAAAACTGAAGTACTTGCATATAATGGGTTATGAAACAAATGGAGTGATAGGATGGAGTGAGACCTTGCGATTGCACAGGCGGTGAATGAAATGGAATGATGATAATAATGGAATGATGGAGTGAGCAAATGATGTGGTAGACATAACAACAAAAGCTATTATACTTCCATCTGCAATGGATGGAATGAAAGTGAATGAACGGATGGAATGTAAATGGCAATATGGAAAGTGTGGAATGAAATGAACTAGACTATGAAATAAATGCATAAAATACTGAACTTAGAGGAAAGGGATAAGAAGGGACGGGGAAAAACAGAAAAAGGGAAAAGAAACAACAGCCGTGGCTTATTTTTGTAACTGCAGAAGAAAAAGAAGTAAAAGAAGGAAGATGAAGAAGGGAAAGGAAGAAAAGGAGAGGAGAAAGAAGAAATTGCTAGAAAGCCACCAACTGCTGGGAAAGGAGGAGACAAAAGGAAAAAAAACAAGCACCTACAGCTCGCAGACAACAAAAGAGCTGAGATGAACAGTAATAAAAACAATACCGCTCTTTTTTTTTTTTTTTTTTTTTTTTTTTTGTTTTTTTATACTATATACAATAGTTCACGACATGATTGGCATGTCGCCACCACAAACCCAGTCTCAAAGTGTTATCCGATAAATCTGCAATGTCCCGACCAGATCCAATCATACTTGAGTCGGTTCTTGAAATTGGGCTGGCTCCTTCCTGAAGTTATCCATGGTGCGAATAGGATGCAATGCAGCAGATTATCCTTCTTACTAGTACCCACATGGAGGACTTCTTCAGGTACTGGATGTAGTGGCTGGAACCAACACCACCACTTTGCAGACTTTATTGGCTTTGGGCTGAGCACAGGCTCCTATAACTCCTTGATGTGATCACAGGGCTCTTCAAGTGAGAAATCTGATTCTGGGATCTCCTCAGGTTCTGGAATTTGAACTTGTTCTTCTACTTGGCCCATCTCTTGATGAAAACTGCAAGCAACCATATTTTTCATTGTTGGAAAAGTGCTTGCATGTCCCAATCCTTGATTTTGGATGAGATCTGTCCCTTGAACTCCACATGACTGCATCTCAGGTTTCTGCTCAGTATAAGGGATCTGGCATGAGAAGGTAATGGATTTTCTCCCCACGGTAACTTTCTTGATAAGAGCAAAAGTTGTTCTGCTCGCACTGCTTCCTCAAAGATTTGTGGGAACCGTTGTTCACCTGACTGCAGCAAAAAGAGACCTATGTCAGAATTAAAAGCTCGAACATAAAAGAGGTGGGCTTGGGCGGGTGATGGACGGATCTTCTCTGGAATTCTCTTCCAACTTATCAAGAATCGGACATTGAAGTCTGTGATGATTTCTTGAGGTGCTCTCTTGATGTACATGAAAAATTGGTAGAGATCCAAAGAACTGTAGAAAGGATCTTCGTCAAATCTTTTGATCAGTGCTCCCACGAGATCATCCCATGAACCGATGCTTCGACGCTTGAGCAGTCTGTACCACTGCAATGCCCTTCCTTCCAAATACTGAACCAGAAGTCAGATCATGACATCTTCGTGTTCTATGACATGGATCATGGATAGAGTAGCAATGTCTTCAACATGTGCCAGAGCCATGCCTTCGGTACCATCATATTTTTCCAAGTTCTTCAGGGCACCTTCAGGAATTTCATGCCGAACTTGGAGATTCAGAGGGCCAGGATCATCCCATCTAGAAAAAACCCTCACCTTTGTGGCAGTGGTCTGTGGAATTACGACCATCGCCATTAAGTCATAGTCGCTAGATGAACATTCTTTGAATTTTTAAAAAAATAGGCGTCCACGAACAGATCTTCAACTCAGCAAAGTCGCCAGATGAACTTACAAATCTCCACTGTGAGGCCAAGACAGCTCATCAAATCTTGAGACCTCCGGGTATTAAAACAAATGTGGATTTTTGTGAGACAGAAGAAGTCTGTCCCACCGGGCGTGCCAAAAACTGTTGGCACCGGTGGGTTTATCACTTTGGAAAATTATGCTTATCCCACCGATTATGAATTCTTGGAGACAGAAACAGTCTGTCCCACCGAGCATGCCAAAAACTGTTGGTCCAAAATCTGCCATAGGAAAGGATTTTACAAGTGCGCCCTAGACCCAGCCAACATTGAAAGGCTGGAAGCAAGAAATGGCTCCCAGACCAATCTCCAGAGTGGGCTGGTTCCCTCTACTATTCTAAAATTGGTTTAAGATAAGGGTTGCTGGAAAGAAATTGAAAAATTACAGAAAGAAATGGGAAATATGGCCACAGGCCGAAGTGATGGGATCAGAAAAACAACAGCAGGAAACTACAAACATAACAACAGCAAGTAACATAAGGAATTAGCTTAATCCTCACACAATCACATGCAACAAATCCCTCCAAACCCACATTCTAGAAATCGTACCCTGACCGCAATATTTAAATCCAAAAAACAGAATTTAAATGTAACAGCAATGTAGGAGTATGAATGCTATTAGAAATGCAGAAAAACAGAAAAGAAATTCATCCATGCAACGCTTGAAAAATTAAAAGTTGATCCTTTTATTCCCGCAAATACAATTACAGTCTCTAGCAGCAAGTTTTTCCAACCTTCGTAAATGAAAATTACATTGGTTTTTATAGAGGTCCGTCCTCTTTGCAGCATTAAAAATTTAAAACCAACTTCCTCGTGATCTACAACCATGCAATGGAAATTATGCACATGATCCCCTTAATTGCAGCATTTGAGGAGGCAAAAATTAAATACAATAAGATAATCCCGGTCGCCTTCATTAAATTTTATTTCTCGAACATGCGCATGAAACCGTTAAAATAGACCACGACCAACCGCTTCGAACAAATAAATATTTAATTTTGGAAGCCTGGGCGGTTCTTTGACTTTGAATGCCTTGGAAATCCACAAATCATTAAATTCGGATCAACATTAAATCATCGGAAATAAAAAAAATCTCCTCGGCCGTTCATACTGCACTTGGCGGGAAAATGCGCAGGTCGCAAAAATGCGACGGGTCGCGAAATCGCGACGTATTTTTATGTCGTACACCTTTGGCTTTTGGAAACCGTGAAAATCCTCCCTGTCACGATATCACTGCATCTTCGGCTTCAATGTCTCCATCGCTAGCTTGTTCCGCGAAAACGGAACATGTAGCGATTTTGCTACGTCTTTCGGTCGTTGGCTCCTTTCTTCGCTTTGCTCCACGAAAATGGAACATGTAGCGATATCGCTACATGTTTTGGGCACTTTGTACGGCTTCATGGACGGGTCGCGAAAATGAAACACTTTTTGCCCTTGCAAGACCTTTTCAAAAATGCAGCGCAGCGCTGCCATTTTACTCCTTAGACTTTCTCTGCACCTATCATGCAGCGCATCGCTGCAACATTTTAGCCCTCAAGCCTTTGAACCGCCCTTAACAATGCTCTGCGAAAATGTGCAGCGCATCGCTGCACTTTTGAACACTTAGACCCTTGAAGCCAAACGCCACGCGATTTCGGAACGTCAGCGAATCGCTGCGCTTTTTAGACTTAAGGCTTTTGGAGCCACTACTCCGCGAAAATAAGATGTTAGCGCGTCGCTACAATTTTATCACTTGAGCCTTTGAAACCACTGCGTCGTGAAAATAAGATGTCAGCGCATCGCTACAAGTTTAGCACCTTAGTCTTCGAAGCCGCCAGCATCACGATTTTGGAACACGTTAGCGACGCGCTGCAACTTTTGCTTTAAGTCTTTGGCTGAGATTTTCGTCGCGATTTCGCAAAAATTTGTCACTGTTCCTCCTTTTCCTTCCAAAAGTCGCGAAAATGGAACACGTCGCGATATCACGACGGTTCCGCCCAACCTGCCTGCGTTGACTGCGTTGACCGCGATTTCGTGACATGTCAGCGAATCGCTGCAATTTCTAGACTTAGTCATTTTTTGCTCATTTTTTCTCCTTTTTTTGCCAAAGCTGCATCAAAGCTAATATCAAAGGTCATATTTTCAACAATACACTAATGCATTTATCAATGAGAATCAATGTGGCAAAAATGCCAACAGGACTACATGCACCTGTCCTTCAAATGTATACTTTAGGCATTGATGAGCTATTGAAGGGATGCACTTCATGTCCCTAATCCAAGGTCGTCCCAGCAAAATATTATAAGCCATCTCACCTTCCAAGATGTGGCATAATGTATGAATAGTATTTTGTCCCACTTGTATGGGTAGGACAATTGTGCCAACTGTCGAGCAGATTGCATCATTGAATGCTTGCAATGTATAAGTGGAGGCCACGATGTGAGATGTTGGCAACTTCAAATGTTTTAGTGTTATTGTAGTGATGATATTACTGGACGATCCAGTGTCTACCAACACCCTCTTATATGGAATCTTGTTGACCCATGCAATAATTTGCAGGGGTGGATCCACCACCTCACTAGTCACTATTTTCAATTCATCTTCTCTAAAGGTGATGACTAGTTCTGTACATTGTTTTACATGTCCCACAAAGTTGTTGAAAGAGTTTTCTTCATGGGGCTACAGCTCGATGGCCTTTAAAATCTCCATTAGAGCCTCCCGATGTGGTGTTGATTGTTGAATGAGCTCGTATATGGAGAGCCTAACCGACGTGGTCCTTAGACTTTGGGTAAGTCTAGTCCAAATCATGGCCACTGGTCTAGGCGGGGGAAGTTGCATAGGGTACTATTGAGTTTGTGACGTCGATGGAACCTCTCTTGTGGCTACTATGGGGGCAGCTCCTGGATATCTCTTGTTCCTAGTCACTATGCTTATTATCCCTACATACCCCTACATGGGGAAATTATATTGCACCTCATTGACTTGAAGAGGTTTTGCCTATGCCTCATGGATAGGCAAGGGGTCTCTGAAGACTCCCATATGTTGGTTGTTTGGCACTACGAGGTTGTCCACTACCAATGTGTTTTTGTCGATGAGATCTTGTACCAAAAATTTGAACTTCCAACATGCATTAAGATCATGTCCCTTCCATCTGTGGAACCTATAGTATAAGTCCTCTTAGTACCCCTTAGGCTTCAGTGCATTGGGGTCTATAGTTTGAATCTCTGGAAGGTTGATCAAGTTCACCGCTGACAAGCAGTCAAACAGAGAGTCCGTGGAATCTGTGTAAGGGGTAAATTGTCACCTAGGGTGATGCTGTTGATTTTGTTCCTGCATTTGGTTTTATTTCTCATAGTTGTTGGGAGGCATCGCCTAATAGTTAGCCTTTTGAGGTTGTGTTGCTCGTGCAGGCTTAGGGACGTTGATAACAACCTGATTAACTGTGGCGGGTTTCGGTTGCGTGGTCCTTGTTTTAGTGTTCTTGGTCCATTATTTCTTCTTAGGTTTGGCAATCTCGCCATCCTATATCTTAATCTCCTTAATGATTCTGGCTTGCACCAAAGCTTCTTCTAAACTGACATATTGTTGCAGCTACAATAGCACAAAGATCGATCTCAAACAGCTTTTGGAGAACATTTGGGTCAAATCTAACATGGGAGGGAGGTAAGGCAGCTTTGAAAGCAACGTCCTCCATCGGTTCTCGTATGCCACCATGGTTTCTTCCTCATACTACCTGAGGCTATCTAGGTCACTTAATGATGCCTTTTTTTTAGTGTTGAAGGTGAAGCGTTCGAGGAACACATCCACTAACTGATCCAAGTTACTGATGCTATGTTTCGGTAATTGGGTGAACCAATCCGAGGTAGGGCCTACGAATGTGGTTATAAATGTTCTTAATAACAAAGCATCGTTGTCCTAAATACCAAAGCACTGGATAAGGAATCTAGTCACATGCTCTTGGGCATCCTCCTCCCATCTAAAGAGTGCCAACTGGGGTAGTTTAAAGTTTTCTGGGTATGGAGGTGCCGACACTGACGGATGCACAGGATGGCTACGGAGTTGGCGTAAAGTGGGCTTTTGGGGCCCAGAAGTCTTGATCTCCATAGACTCTAAGCGCTCTAGCAGCACTTTGTATGCATTAGAAGACTTACTTTCTTCCTCCTTAGTTTGCTTCCATTGTGGGTTGCGAGGAACTTGAAGCCTATTGAAAGGTAGCTGGATAGCACCCCCTCTACCTTGGTAGAGCGTTTCAGCCCACTCTTCTTCTTTTTCATACTCATCATAAGCTTCTTGAGGAGTGCCTGGCCGAGACCTATACACATGGGTGGGTGCCTATGGAGGGTGCCCATTGTTGTTGCAGGGAGTGGCCTCCCGCTCAGGTCTAGGAGGTCTCAGAGGAAATACTTGATAAGGTCGCGTGGACCTGTCTCATACCCAGGGGTTATGCTTCTCATACACTTCTACTTTATTCGCACGAAGGACTAGAACCTTTGCAGGCACATTGTTATGAAGCAATTTGGCTGTTTGACTCTAAATGCGCTCTTTGCTAAGGCAGTATAGATGCTCTAATTGTTGTTGATCCTGCTTGAGCTGCGTAATTTATGCTTGGTAGGCGGTATTTCTGGAAAATGCCAAGTTGATTTGTTCCACCGTCTCTTTTTTAGGAAGCCTAGATGACTCTCCTACATGTCTATCTCGGTCGTGATGATCCGAGACCCCTATGGGTTGCTTTCCTCTATCGAGGTTAGCTACACTAACCCGAGGTTGTAGCCTTAATGGATGATCATGATACATGGTAGGCATGGAGGTACATCGCTCCCGCACTATGTACTACTCTTGAGGAACATGGTAATCTTCCTCGTTCCCTCTTTCATATGCGTGCAAGGTGTGGGAAGAATTGTCTTGCCCTGTTTGGAAAGCCTGATACTCTAGATTTGGTCTAGTGTTTCTAACAGTAATCTGGGGTAGAGGAGGGATGATGAAATCATGTGGCCCCTCCTTCTAGACTCTATGTTGTTTAACACTTCATCACTAGGCCACTCATAACGAGCATCTAAGGGAGGTCTCCTGTCTATGTTGAGTGTTACGTGTAGGTTCTCTTCTTGAAAGGACCTATGCTGAGTGGGGGTGCCCCTCAAAGAGGTGCCTCTATAGTCCTATTCTGTTATGGCATGATGTGGACTATCTTGTGTGTCATGCCACCAAGGCGGGATGACCAAGTCCTTAGGACTATATCAAAGGTGACTTGTCCCCCTTGGTGCACTTTCTGCAGCGCTTGCCTATGATTGGGCTTGGCTACGAGTGTACACCATGGTGATGCTTACCTAAATATGCATATATTTTTATATTTTTTAGTATTTCTTATGCTACAATAAACAAGAAATATCACACACAGAAACAATCATTATCTTGTTTAATGATTAAAAGTGTGCCCTAAACCTGGTTCAGTGTGTTTTTGATGTTCATTTTGAAATTTTGTGGAAAGAACGTTTAAATGCAAAATGACAGCTCTTATGACTCCCAAAAAATGATCGCCCCTTCGATATACTGTTTCCAAACCGATATACCAACCTCACTATATACCCGCTCTTACGTGAGGAAAACTATTGGTACATGAGAGCAGATGGTACATGGAACATAGGCGGTACGAAAGGGGAATCACTCTGTTTATGACACCTACCATAGAAGACTTATCCTCATGCACTGGGAATCACCCCAGCTACACTTGGTCAACTTTCATCAGGATTTACATCTAGCAACAGTCATGATTGGGGTAATGTATGTAGTATCTCAAGCCAAGGTGGTGATGAAATCCACCATTGGTCTTGCTCAAGGGTTGGGGTTTTACGACCAACTCCTTGTTGTTTTAACTTACCACGTGGTGTGTGGGGTTCTTTTTAAGTTGCATAAATGAAGAAAACAAGAATTCAAACACTCCTATGCAAGCAAATAACCAGAGAACAAATAGAAAATTTTTTATAGAAGGTGTTTAAGACCTCTACCTCTTCTTTGCCCAAATCGTATGTCTCTGAATTTTTGCTCTGAAACAGTCCAGCATTGGGAAACTTGGTACCTATAAGAAAAAAACAAACAACTTTAATCAGAAGTTTAATCTTAAAAATCAAGGGACAGAGGTCCCACCGTAATCGCCACTGAAAGCACGAGGATATGGAAACAAAAAGGAATATGTTGAATACGATGCGTCTAAAACCAAACTTAACGCCAAAAGCCTATGTATTGAAAGAATACATAAAAAGAAAGAACATGAGTGAATCAACACAAGATAAAATCAATATGGAATAGGGTCCTCTTTATTGATGTGCTTTCAAATTCATGTTACAATATGTCTCCTTCCTTTTTTAAGGGATATGAGCGTTAAATATGTTCTTGATCACATCCATGATAACGATCCTTCTTCTGCGTGCCCACATGTAAGATGGGTGGACCAAAACATCACCGACACTTGTGTATATGATTGTTCACTCCTTCTTGCTCTTCTGAAGTCAAAAACCTACATTCAAAGAAATAGAAAATATTAGTAGCACCTGCAGATAGAATAAAACATGTATTTCCTAAGGCCTACTGTCAGTATATGCATGAAGATATTAAAACGATAATCAAATGACCTCAAATCAACCTAAAATTTTAAAAAAAGCATAAATATGTTACCAAGAAGCCATTGCAAAAGGAACAGTCTGGAAATTCCTCACATATTTGTATTTTCTCTAGGGTGGGACAAATAGACCTGCAATAACTTGTCAGAAAGCACCCTTTTCAATGTCCTATCTAGAAAGCTCCGAATGACCTGAAAAGTTGGGGTTAGCTAATTGGGGGTGTTTTGGGAAGACCCAGAAGGTTAGATTTCTCCAATTTTTCCTCTATCACCCAAATATTGCTAGTGCCATCTGTAAGTTAGTAAAGGTGAGAAATGATAAAAACCTAGTCAAAATCGCTCAGAATGAATTGAAATTTAAACTACAACCTATTTAATAGATCTAGAA
Organism: Wollemia nobilis; assembly: GCA_028583015.1. Taxonomy (NCBI): domain Eukaryota; kingdom Viridiplantae; phylum Streptophyta; class Pinopsida; order Araucariales; family Araucariaceae; genus Wollemia; species Wollemia nobilis. The sequence continues at coordinate 4,612,062 of JAQPPZ010001683.1, forward strand.
TAAGATGCAAAAGAAAAATCAAAGAAATATATCATAGATTTCTAATCATCCCGGGGTGGGGCGAATAGGACTATGATAGTTTGGGGGGTGCCCGGGGGCAGAACGCCCACCGTTTGGGACACTATTTTGGCACCAATCCACTTGGGATGGGTCCAAAACTTCTTATGGGGTGTTGTCGACAAATTTTGTGGAAAATTGTGCCAAAAATTTGGTTTTGGGTCCGGATTCGTGCTTCCAATAATCATCCAATAACCTCCCTTTCAAATGAGAGATTAAGGATGTGAAAGGCACAAATCGCAAGTAAGTATGTAAATTGGTAGCACTTCGTTGCTCAAATGCTCCTTCTCTATATATCTTTTGGGTGAGAAAACTCACCAATTTATAGACCTAGGGTCTCCTTGTTTGGAATGCGCATGCGAGGGCGCCACTTGAGTTAATTGTCCTATTTTGAGAGAAAAGATAATTCCCTGATTTAGAATCTCCTTGCATGAGGTCTCTAAAATAAAGACATGCATGACAGAAGTCTCTCTTCTTGATTTAAAGCTATTCCTCATAATTGCATGGCCTAAAGCCTCAGTTAACTGGCGGACATGCCGAGGTTTGACTTTTTTCCTGTCAAACTTTCTATTCGCCTCACCCTGGGGTGAATGTTGCTATTCGTCCCTGGGTGGGACGAATGCCAGTTTGTAATCATCCTAGGGTGGGACGAGTAGAGAGCAAGGTGCCAAAAATGTGCCAAACTGACCTTTGACCTTAAAAACTACTTTTGGGAGTGGTTAAGACCACTGTTTAACCTCTAGGGGCTGCCCTAGGGGCTGTGTGTCAATGCGATCAACACTTGTTGTCACATAATTAGATTGGTGTTGTTTTGGTGTCTACAACAGAATAACTATTACCAAAGAAGAAAATGAAGGTATGGATTAGGGCCTAGAAGAGGAGGATTTTGTGGAACCTGTTTCCAATGCGAGGAAGAAGGAAATGAGAATATGGGTGTCCACAACAGTAAGAGAAGATGAATAAGAGACCCGAAGGTAATGCTCGAGTTGTTGTTGTAGATGAAGGTGCTAATTCTAAGCACTCTGAAGAAGCTAAAAGAGGAGAAGTTTTGGTCACAAGGAGATCCTTGTTGAATGAGGAGAAAGGTTAAGATCAGAGGAAGAGTCTATTTTGGACAAGGTGTAAATGTGCAGGTAAGGTTTGTAATGTTATCATTGATAATGGTAGCATTGATAATCTAGTTTCAAAAGGGATGGTTACCAAATTACAATTAGAGAGGAGACACCCGCATCCATATTGGATTGTATGGTTGCAGAAGGACCATAGGTCTTTGGTCAATGAGCAATTCTTAGTAAAGTTCAATATTGGGAGTTACCGTGATGAGGTTCTGTGTGGTGTCCTACCTATGGATGCTTAAAATTTGCTATTGGGAAGACCATGGTAGTTTGATCGACATGCAATACATGATGGACAAGCCAACACTTACTCCCTGACAAAGGATGAAGTGTACCACAAGCTGAATCCCCTGAAGGAGGTAGATGAAAAGGTATGTAGCAGTGCCAAAATATATTTAGTTGATGGTAAAAAGTTTTTGGATGGTTGAAGCATGAGAATATGTGCTATGTGTTAATTCCTAGAGTTAAGGAAGAAAAATGTAAAGATATCCCGGTAGAAGTCTCAGGTCTGTTAAAAGAATTTCTAGATATTATATTAGATAATGCACCTGAGGGTTTACCACCAGTGAGGAAGATTAGTCACCAGATAGATTTAGTACCATGATCTAGTTTACCAAATAAGGCAACCCATTTGATAACTCTTGTAGAAAGTGAGGTGCTAAATAGACAAGTTCTAGAGCTACTAAAAAAGGACTAATTCAAGAGAGCTTGAGTCCATGTGAAGTACCTATAGTACTAGCACCAAATAAATATGCGAAGTGGATAATGTGTACAAATTCCCAAGATATTACAAGATTACCATCAAATACAGATTTCTATTGCCAAGGATGGATGACATTATGGACTATTTGAGTGGGTCTAAGTACTTCACAAATATTGACCTGAAGAGTGGGTACCATCAGATCCATATTAGAGAAGGAGATGAATGGAAGATAACCTTCAAGGCCAAAGAGGGTTTCTACGACTGGTTGGTCATGGCATTTGGGCTAACCAATGCACCAAGCACATTCATGTGGCTGATGAATGAGATATTGAAAGAATTTTTAAGAAAATTTGTCATTGTCTATTTGAATGACATTTTAATTTTTAGTAAGACCTTAGAGGAGCACCTGATGCATATCCAATGGAGACAATGAAAGGGGATAAGAAGGAGTTTAAGCGGAATTCCATATATGACCCTTCTTTTGATTGTTAGCCCACCGAACTAATGCGTAAATTTCCATTTCTTATTTATCTTTACAAACTGTAGCACTTCCCAACACAGACGAAAGATGATATCCCATTGCAAAGACTTCTATTATATTCTATTAATCAAGGAAGTATGGAGTTTCAGGTTGAACTTTTCCACCAATGCGTAAATTTCCATTTCTTATTTATCTTTACAGACTGTAGCACTTCCCAACACAGACGAAAGATGATATCCCATTGCAAAGACTTCTATTATATTCTATTAATCAAGGAAGTATGGAGTTTCAGGTTGAACTTTTGGTGGAAAATCTGATGTAATGTAATTTAACTTGGGCGCTTGAGTGACAGGTGGTGGCGTTCCTTAGAGCGGCTATGGTTTCGAACTCTGCTTTGAATGCCGAACAAAAGGTAAGGTTTTATATAACAGCGACAGTTATAATAATGGCAAAGATTGGAATATTTGGTTGGCTCTGAACTGGGTGCGGCCGTTTATTTCGTTTGCTTTTTGGTACAAAGTATTCGCCAATGGCCACCCCTAGGGACACAGTGTCGGCTGAGTGGGGATTTTATTAAAATTCCTTTAGTAGGGTTATTGATAAGAATTTGAAATTCATGGTAACAGAAGTTAAGGAAAAGTATCGTTATTATATTTTTATAAGTTTCATATGACAAATATGTAATTGTTTTTTTTGTCTTTTGTTAATATTTTCATTGTTAATTTTTCAAGTACATTTAAATGATATAAAAATGTATTGTTTGATCTTGAAAATTTATTAAAATTAAAATTTATTTTCATTATAATATATTTTTTAAAATTTTAATTTATGAATTTAAATTTTATGAAAAGAAAATTCTTTATTATGTATACAATTTCATGTTTATTATTCTTTTTCAAATAAATAGTATTTTTATATATAATTATATAATTAAAATATAATTTGGTTTAGGTAGGGTTTTAATAATAATAGTTTTTTTTTGGGGGGGTTAGTGTGAGAAACCCCCTAGATCAAAGCATAAAAAACTAGGCAGTCTCCTCCCAACTATGATCCCTCTTATTACAAAAATATTTATATATGTATATGTCAAAAAGTATTTAAATAATATTATGTTTTTTGATTGGTTATGCGGAAATACAAAAATATTTATATATGTATATGTCACAAAGTATTTAAATATTATTATATTTTTTTGATTGGTTATGTGAAATTGAAGTGGGTCTCACTTGTATTATATCATAACCACATAGTGGTATTGTAATAATTTTCTAACCATGCATGTATCATTTGGTAAGATTTAAACCTTGATCTCCTTATTAAAAGTTAAGAAATTTAATCAAAGATAACCACATAGTGGTATTGTAATAATTTGCTAACTATCCATGTATCACTCGGTAAGATTCAAACCTTGGTCTGCTTATTAAAAGTTGAGAAATTTAATCAAAGATACTAATATCAATTGAAAAATGTTAAATTTCACTCATGGTATTTAAATGTTAGTTTATAATATAAAATCCTTAGATCCCATTTATTGCTTAAAACCGCATGGGTCAATATTGTTATGTTTTTTTTTTATATATATTGAACATAGTTTACAAATATGTACAAATATCAGCGCTCGTTCGAGCAAACACAAGAGGAATCGACCTCACAACTACATGGATGATAATAACTAGACAACTTCCATTACACCATATGCTATTCGAAAATATTGTTATGTTTTTATTTGTTATTAAATAAGATATATCTTCACTTGTACACTTTTAATTTTTCTAATATTAAGTAATTTTATAATTTTCCCTTCATATTTAATTATAAAAAGTTTCATTCAATTACAACATCCAAATGTGCAGAGTAATTTGTCTCAATTTTATATAAATTCTTAAAAATTTATTATACAATAATTTTATATGAATAGTAACTTATTTTATATCTTAGGGATTGGGCCTCTCCCTTCTGCTCGTTTGTAATTCTTCCTCTAAGGGAGAGGCCCGTGTACTTCCTAGTATTTATTTTGGTTGTTCTTCATGGTTAGTTTGCTCTACTTGGTGGAGGTTGGATGCGTCTTTTGCTAGCGGAGGACATTGCCAGTTCTCTCTAAATCTCTTGTGAGTGTGGTAAGACATTGAAAATTTGGCTCCCTGGCGGCCACTAGGTGAAAAGAGTACATGTCACCCCAACCCGTGGGGATGATTTGGGGCTTTGGTTGGTGTGCAGATGGTTCTAGTTGGTGGTCCCCTGTTTGGTTCTTGATCTGCCTAGCTTGGTGAATGTCGGTTTCTTTAGGGATGGTTACTTGTGGGGAATTTGGTCATTTCACTCTGCTTTTCTTCTTGGTCTTAGTATACCACTAAATATTTGAAAGGGGATCAGACCAAAGCCTGAACCAAACCTATTGGGATGATTGTGGAGTGTTACTAGTGTAGTTGCTTTTGTCTTTTTTCCCTAGTTGGTGCCATGTCAGGGTTCCGTCACTTTGGTTGTTGGTTGGTAGTTCTGGCAGCAGAGTTCATTTCTCCAAAATTTATGGAAGTATTTCCCTTGTGGTCCCAGATAGTCTAGGTGTTTTGGTTGTAGGAAGTTATTGCTTTCCTACAGGATCTAGTAAATAAGGTTCTTATTCACCTTGGGCTTCATTTTATATGGTGATCTCCTATTTTCGCTGGTCTTTGATGCTTTGGGGTTCAGATTTTTTTGCTTTGGAGGTTGTTTTGCTCCTGTGTTTTCTATTGTGAGCATTTGGTGTTTGAAGAAGTGATGCAAGGGAAATTGTTTCTTTGGTCTGCATCAGCTTCGATTCTTTTTTTTTGCTTGGGGTGGTCCACTTGGTTTTGTGGGGTTCCCAATATTCCTTTGGTGACGAATCTTGCTTCTGTTGGGGTGGGCTTGTTTTGTTGGGTCTCTCTACGGGTTACAGGGATCGTTGCATTGTTGGCGGTTTCCTCTATAGGAGGTAGTTTCTGGTTTCCTTCTTGTGCGAGAATAGTTTCTAATTTCAAAATTTGAATTTTGTACCGCCTTTTGTCTTTGTTTTTGACTCCTTAGAAGGATGGTTTCTTTTTCTATTTGTTTCCTCTTGTGGTAGCATCTCTTGATGCTGACCTAACTCCGGTTGGAGTTTTGGTTGAGGTTTTTGCTTGTCGTCCTGTGCGTGGTTTTTCTATTTATGTTTGACGACAGTGGGTTGTTCTCCGTATGGAGCTATGGTTTATTTTTCTTGTATTATGCTCCATAGGTGTTGTTCAAGGTTGTGGGATACCTTTCAAAACCCTCCTTGGTTAGTTGTGTGTTGTGCTCCTCCTCAAAGCAATTTTAAAAGGTTGTGGGAGCCTTTTAAAACCCTTTTTTCTCTTAATATATATATATATATATATATATATATATATATATATATATATATATATATATATATATTGTAATTAATTTATTTTCCTATCTATCTACCTATAAATTAATATAAAATCTAATTTAATTTAATCAATTATATAAACTAGTGATATTAGAGCACTCACTCCTTGTACGCTTGTCCATATAATATCTAGCTATAATAAGTATACTCTTTTTTTAACATAAACTCATGCACACATACTCCAAGGTGGTTTGAACCTAAATTTTTTCAAAGAAAACCCAAAATCCTAACCACATAAGTATCCCACAGGAACCACATATACTCTTAATATACATGAATACTTAATTAAATTAACATAAAAAAAACTTAAATACTTTCATTTGGCAAAAAAAATAAAAACTACTAAAAAAAATAAATAGTTTTGAACAATTTAGTAAGGCCCAAATGTGAATCCTCCTCTAAAAGAAGTATACATTCTTCAATAGTAAGTCCTGAATCCACCTTTAGCAGGGCCCAAATGTGAATCCTCCTCTAAAAGAAATATACATTCTTCAATAGTAAGTCCTGAATCCTCCTCTAAAACAAATATCCATGGGAGACTCACAACAATTCAAAATACACGTTTTTACATTAAAAATTAATAAAAAATATTAGAAAATTGGTTAGATTAATTATAACAATATTTTACTATAAATATATATTATTTTAATTAAAAATTCCTAAACCTTTTACTCATAGTAGAACAAAAACAAAATAAAAGTAATCTAAAATCCGACATCACCTTAAACAAGCAGTCCCAAGGCATAACTAAGGGATAAAACATAACAAAACGGAGAAGACAACCCGCACGGAAGTCACCAACGTAAACCAACATCACTAGTCGATCGGAATAGATGGATTATCAAAGGTGTCGTCCGTAGATTTGGTAATAGCAGTCGCCATCTTTCAAGCTTACTGAAAGATAGTCCACATTGTGTTGAAGGACAATGAAGCATTTTCGAGCATGTCCGCTAGGATAACGATGGGCTGAATATTTTACTATGGATATTTTTATTTAAGATTGAAATATAATATTTACAATTTTAAAATATATTAGAACTATAAAGTATTAGTGAAACTCATATTCTACTCAAAGATAATAAAAATGTATAAGTGATCATAATCAATTAGAAATTAGAATATATTATGGATGCTTTACGAAAAATTACTTTGATAATGGAAATTCTGATGAGCAATATCTTAAGTGGAAACCATTGTATTAATGCCAATGATTAATCAATGAAGAAGAACAAAATAAATTTTATATATTACTAAATAAGGACCATAATAGTTTTCCTTACCACATTCAATAGATATTTGAGGTGTCATTGCTAAAAAAATAATGAAGCATTAAGATGGTCAAAGGTAAATAAATTCAATAATAAAAATGGTAACTCAAATAGGAAAATGTTGTCAGAAAGAGAGTAGGGGATAATAGAAAAACTAAACAAGATGTTGGCAATTTTGGGTTTGAGATCCTAGCTTCTTGTCTATGAGTTGTCATTGATGTCAAAAGGAAATGGCATTAATGTTAAGAGGATGTGTTGGCTTCAAAGGTGGAAGATTCCAAGAGAATCCGGAGAGATTCCATTGGCAAGGGTTTTTCATTAAAACCAAGTTAAATGGTTTTTATTAAAACCAATGGAGGTTCTCTTTATTATTTATTTAATTATTATTTAAAACCCTTCAAGGTTTTAATTAATTAATTATTTAATTAATTAAGGGAGAAATTATTTTTAATTTATTAAAAATACTTAAGGGTTTTTAAACCCTTTAGAAAGCAAATTTCGATTAAATTCGAAATTACTTTTCTTTGTAGCCGACGTGTTCTAAAGTCCACGTATGGACTATAAATATGAGAAGGTTCCTAAGGTTAAAGTCACTTGGAAAATCGAAGGCAATTAATTGGTTTGGCTGCGATCGAATGTTCTATTTACGCTGCGAAAGAGGAGAGCTCGTGGTTTGAAAAGCTTTCGGAAAGCTTGACCGTTCATGTGGAAGGAAGTCCGTCTTGGACTTCGTAAGCCTCTTGTGGGCTAGTGGCAGCGAAGGCTGCGTTTGGGCCTTGCGTAGGCGGAGGTCTGCATTTCGATCCCCGCGGAGGGAGCTGTGCATGGATTAGTCACATTTTTATTAAAACGTGTTTTGTGCCGCGAATTTCGGATTCTTCAAGGGCAGCCATTATAAGGTGTGATTATTTTCTTGATATGATTTTTGGCATTGTTTAGCATTGTTTAAAAGACATAGGAGAAATAAGGGGATATTTCTTTGGTTGTATTTTTGAGATTAGTCTTTTGCTATGCTAAATTTAAAAATGGAGATATAAGGTGTAAGTTTTGGTTGTTGTGTTTTTGGCTTCTTTGGTGGTTGTTTTTAAAGAAGAGGAGCTAAAAGGTGTATTAAGGAAAGTTTTTATATATGCTCATTTATCTTGGTTCTAACCCTAACTTGGTTGGAAGTTTGAGGGTTGTGTGTGGTGACAGCTTTAAGGATCAATTTTCTTCTACTCCAAAAAGGTATGGGCACATTTTTCTTATGAGTATGATTGGTGTATGTTTTTCTGAAATAAGGTTGGAGTGAAAAGGTTTTCAACTAGGTTTCCTTTGGTTGGGTGTAAATCCTATTTTCTGGTTTGTTGAAGACTACTTATGCATTGTTATCCTTAAGGAGAGTTTTTGGTGAATGCATAATTTTTGGTTTGAGATAGTGGAAGCTTTGTGCACTAGGGTTTATATTTGTGAGTCTAGCTACTTGCATTGAGTTGGTGGAACCCTTGGTTGGCTGTTTTGAGTTTGATGGTTGAGTTGCTTCCATAGAGGTTGTTTGATCAAGTTATTGCTTTACTTGATTCATGATATTGGGCTTACTCCATTGAGTTGATTTGAGCAAGTTATTCTTTGCATTTGGTGATATTGTGTTGGTGGCTGTTTTGTTCAAATATCTTTGGAGGGAAAAGGATTTCTACTTGTTTCCTTTTCTTGTGATGATTGGTTGAATGCTTCAAGGTTGATGTTGAGTTGAATGGTGTTGGTTGACTAAACCTTGTTTGATGAGCATTGTTGTTGAAACCCTAATTGATGGTGAAAAGAACATGAGTATCATTGTTATGTGATTCTTTGCATAGTTGGCAATTGTTGGGGTTTCATGTTCTTGAAAGAAAACATTCTATCCTATCCATTTCAGATATTGAGTTGAGTTTTCAGATTTGAGATTGAGATTGAGCTGAGTTGATTTGAGTTGAGTTTTGAGATTGGGATTTGAGTATAGAACATATTGAGTCTCTAACAATTCTCTTTATGCTTCTATGAGTTTGAAAAATCACATTGGGTCTCTAACAATTCACTTTGTGATTTCCTACTAAGAAAGTTTTTCTTGGTGAGCTTGCTGAGTTTTTGGACAGGTTCCAGTGGGGACTTGTGAGAAGTTTTGGACAGGTTCCGGTGGGGACTTGTGAGCAGTTTTGGACAAGTTTCGATGGGGACTTGTGAGCAGTTTTGGATAGGTTTCGATGGGGACTTGTGAGCAGATTTGGACAGGTCCTAGCAGAGGACTTGTGAGCTGAGTTTGATAGTTCTATCAGAGAACTTGAGGATAGAGGTGCATTGGTTCTATGAGAAGAACCTGAGGATAGATTTGGCAAGTCTTTGAGAAGGCTTGTATGTAGAGGATTGATTTGTTCAAGAGTTGGACAGATCTACGAGATAGAGGAAGACTTGTACTAGACCGACTGACTATGTTTGGTACAGGTTGTTGAGCTACTGTGGACGTGATCATAGAAGGCGAAGGTCTCTTAGGCTAAGCATTGAGGACAGGAGGTCTTCGGTGGAAAGGAGTTCCACGTGTCTGGCAAGAGGTAGAGGCGATTGATCTTCCGAGGGATCATTTCTAGAGTAGAGGGGAAGGTATCTCCTTTGAGCAGAGGCTCATAAATTTTGATTGGGGGAAGGTATCTCCTTTGAGGAGAGGCTCATAAATTCTGATTGGGGGAAGGTATCTCCTTTGGGCCGAGGCTCATAAACATTGTAATTGGGAAGGATTCCCAAAGAACTTTGAGATAACTTTTAGAGAAAAGTTTTGTGGATGTAGCCTAGCCATTCTAGGTGAACCACGTTAAAATTGGTGTCACTTTGTGGATGATATTATGCATTGCTTTGTTATTGCTTTGGGTATATTGCTTTACTATTTTGAAGTATAAAGGAAAAAGTAAAAAGAGGTCTTATATTGTTCACCCCCCCTCTCAATATAAGCTTGTGTTCTTCAATTGGTATTAGAGTCGGTGCCTTCAAAAAGTTTAACAGCTTGAAGGAAAAGCTAGTAAAGAACACAATGGATCATTCAAGTGGCAATGCAACACCTATTCTTGATGGGTCAGATTTTGGTCTTTGGAGTGCAAGGATGAAGGTTCATCTAATGGCACTTGGGAATGAGGTTTGGGAAGTGATTGAAGATGAGTACACTATTCCTGAACATGGTCCTAATACTAAAGAAGAAAGGCTCCTACATCACAGCAATTCAAAAGCAATGAATGCAATCCTGAAAGGCTTACAGAAAGCAGATCTCACCAAAGTGATTCACTGCAAGACAACTAGTGAAATGTGGAAACAGTTGAAGGTGGTTCATACAGGTGATACAAATGTCGGAAAGGCCAAGTTGAGACACTTCAAAGGTATGTTTGAACAACTCAAGATGAATGATGATGAAAATATTAGTGACTACATGCTTCGTATGGATGAGGTTGTTAACTCCATGAAAGACTTAGGTCTTGAGCTTGCTGAAAATGATGTTTGTGATAAGATTTTAAGATCTCTTCCTAATAGATTTAGTGAAAATATTTCTGCTATTGAGGAAGCTAAAGATTTGGATAAGTTGAAAAAGGATGAGCTCCATAGTATACTTGCAGCATTTGAGTTGAGAACTCAAGTGAAGGTTGATGTCAAGAAAGAGGCGACTTTCAAGGCTACCAAGAATTCCAAGGGTAAACAACTTCAAGATAGTGATGAGTCTTCTAGTGATGAAGAGGCATATTACAACAAGAAAGGCAAGTTCTCTAGAAAGCACAAAAGTATGAAAAATATAAGATGTTTCAATTGTGGAAAGTTTGGTCATTATGCTACTGTCTGTACTGTTCCCAAGAATGAAAGTGATGAAGATAAACAGGATTCTAAGAGCAAGGATTCTGAAAAGCACAAGCATCACAGGAAAAACAAAGATGAGCACAACAATCAAGGAAAGAGGTATTCTCACAAGCACAAGAAGAGTTTCTACCTAGACAAAGCAAGTAAGTGTTCTAGTAGTGATAGTGAAAGTTCTTCAAGTGATAATGAAAATGAGATGTTGTTCATATCGAGAAAAAGAGGAAGAACCGAAACATAGATTCATTATCATGAAATGTCTTAGATGTGGAAATTTTGGTCACCTTGAGGATGATTGCACAAATAATGATTTGGTTTCTAGTATGTATGAGGATGCTTCAGAAAACTATAAGGAAGATGCATGTATGGTTTTTGAAAAGGGTAGCACCTCTAGTGATAAGAAATCTGAAAAAGGCTTTGATGATTCAAAAAGCAAACAAATAAAGGATCTTGAAAGTGAACTTATTAGTGCTCTTAGTGTTTTGGAAAAGGAAAGAAAGAAGAATGCTAGACTCAAGGATAAGTTAGATGAATGTTGTATGGAGAGAGATGATCTTATAGAAAGTCTTGACTTCTCTATAGCTAAGACACAAGAACTCAAGGATGAGTTAGAGTCTAAGGTTCTTGAGTATAGTGAGTTAGAACAGAAAATGGCTTCTTTGAAAGAGGAAACTAAAGAGTACAAGGATAAGCTTTACGAGGTTTCAAGATAGCTCCAAAAAGGTTAAGTCACTCATCAAAGGTCAAAGAAAGACAACGAGATAAAATAGGCCTTGGTTTTGTTAAGCCACACAAGGAACAAGTTGGAGAGTCTAGTAAGAGACTCCAAAAGGAAGAGAGTTCTGATGAGGAAAGTATTTCAGAAAAGGAGTCCTTGAATGATAGATGCACAAAATAGAAAACGAGAATCAGAAAAAGGGAGAAGTTTTTAGAACCTAAGAGGTCAATTAAAGGAAAGTTTCAAGGCAGATGTTTTGCTTGTCACGGGTTTGGTCACATGGCTTCACATTGCATGGCTCAAGTGAAGGAGGTAAATGATAGTTTCAGAAGTGCTAGTTACTTTCAAGGGTATTGCTACTCTTGTCAATAGTTTGGGCACAAGGCAGTTTATTGCAAGGCAAATAACAGGAACAGGTTTGGTCAGAACAGGTTTGGTCAGAACAGGTTTGGTCAAAACAGGTTTGGTCAGAACAGGTTTGGCCAGAACAGGTTTGGTCAGAATAGGTTTGGTCAGAATAGGTGGATTCAAAGATCAGGTTTACCTCAGAGAAACAACATCGTCAAGTGTTTCAAGTGCAACAATGAAGGTCACATAATCAGACAGTGTAGAGCTGAAATTCCAGAATACAGGAACAGGAACAGTGGCATGATCAGGTCCAAGGATCAAGGCATGGACAAGAACGAGGGATGAGAACAAGAACAAGAATAGTGACAGGAACAAGAATATGGACGAAGAGTTCAAGAGAAGGCCCAGAAAGGAAGTTATAGATGCCGATGATGATCGAGTGCCTAATGGGAGTTTTACTCCCACCCAAGAATTAATCACCTCATCGGGGAGGTGGGGGAGGGACTAAGCTAAGAGGCTCATTCTTAGTCCCGAGCCCCAAAGGTGACCCTTTGCCATTGATGACAAAGGGGGAGAGATTTGAGTAAGGGGGAGAGCCTCAAGACAGGGGGAGCTATTTATGTTGAGTTTCTGTGTTGTTGAGAAGCATGGTTTGCCATCAATGACAAAGGGGGAGATTGTTGGCAATTTTGGGTTTGAGATCCTAGCTTCTTGTCTATGAGTTGTCATTGATGTCAAAAGGAAATGGCATTAATGTTAAGAGGATGTGTTGGCTTCAAAGGTGGAAGATTCCAAGAGAATCCGGAGAGATTCCATTGGCAAGGGTTTTTCATTAAAACCAAGTTAAATGGTTTTTATTAAAACCAATGGAGGTTCTCTTTATTATTTATTTAATTATTATTTAAAACCCTTCAAGGTTTTAATTAATTAATTATTTAATTAATTAAGGGAGAAATTATTTTTAATTTATTAAAAATACTTAAGGGTTTTTAAACCCTTTAGAAAGCAAATTTCGATTAAATTCGAAATTACTTTTCTTTGCAGCCGACGTGTTCTAAAGTCCACGTATGGACTATAAATATGAGAAGGTTCCTAAGGTTAAAGTCACTTGGAAAATCGAAGGCAATTAATTGGTTTGGCTGCGATCGAATGTTCTGTTTACGCTGCGAAAGAGGAGAGCTCGTGGTTTGAAAAGCTTTCGGAAAGCTTGACCGTTCATGTGGAAGGAAGTCCGTCTTGGACTTCGTAAGCCTCTTGTGGGCTAGTGGCAGTGAAGGCTGCGTTTGGGCCTTGCGTAGGCGGAGGTCTGCGTTTCGATCCCCGTGGAGGGAGTTGTGCATGGATTAGTCATGTTTTTATTAAAACGTGTTTTGTGCCGCGAATTTCGGATTCTTCAAGGGCAGCCATTATAAGGTGTGATTATTTTCTTGATATGATTTTTGGCATTGTTTAGCATTGTTTAAAAGACATAGGAGAAATAAGGGGATATTTCTTTGGTTGTATTTTTGAGATTAGTCTTTTGCTATGCTAAATTTAAAAATGGAGATATAAGGTGTAAGTTTTGGTTGTTGTGTTTTTGGCTTCTTTGGTGGTTGTTTTTAAAGAAGAGGAGCTAAAAGGTGTATTAAGGAAAGTTTTTATATATGCTCATTTATCTTGGTTCTAACCCTAACTTGGTTGGAAGTTTGAGGGTTGTGTGTGGTGACAACTTTAAGGATCAATTTTCTTCTACTCCAAAAAGGTATGGGCACATTTTTCTTATGAGTATGATTGGTGTATGTTTTTCTGAAATAAGGTTGGAGTGAAAAGGTTTTCAACTAGGTTTCCTTTGGTTGGGTGTAAATCCTATTTTCTGGTTTGTTGAAGACTACTTATGCATTGTTATCCTTAAGGAGAGTTTTTGGTGAATGCATAATTTTTGGTTTGAGATAGTGGAAGCTTTGTGCACTAGGGTTTATATTTGTGAGTCTAGCTACTTGCATTGAGTTGGTGGAACCCTTGGTTGGCTGTTTTGAGTTTGATGGTTGAGTTGCTTCCATAGAGGTTGTTTGATCAAGTTATTGCTTTACTTGATTCATGATATTGGGCTTACTCCATTGAGTTGATTTGAGCAAGTTATTCTTTGCATTTGGTGATATTGTGTTGGTGGCTATTTTGTTCAAATATCTTTGGAGGGAAAAGGATTTCTACTTGTTTCCTTTTCTTGTGATGATTGGTTGAATGCTTCAAGGTTGATGTTGAGTTGAATGGTGTTGGTTGACTAAACCTTGTTTGATGAGCATTGTTGTTGAAACCCTAATTGATGGTGAAAAGAACATGAGTATCATTGTTATGTGATTCTTTGCATAGTTGGCAATTGTTGGGGTTTCATGTTCTTGAAAGAAAACATTCTATCCTATCCATTTTAGATATTGAGTTGAGTTTTCAGATTTGAGATTGAGATTGAGTTGAGTTGATTTGAGTTGAGTTTTGAGATTGGGATTTGAGTATAGAACATATTGAGTCTCTAACAATTCTCTTTATGCTTCTATGAGTTTGACAAATCACATTGGGTCTCTAACAATTCACTTTGTGATTTCCTACTAAGAAAGTTTTTCTTGGTGAGCTTGCTGAGTTTTTGGACAGGTTCCAGTGGGGACTTGTGAGCGATTTTGGACGAGGTTCCAGTGGGGACTTGTGAGCGATTTTGGAAAGGTTCCAGTGGGGACTTGTGAGCAGTTTTGGACAGGTTTCGGTGGGGACTTGTGAGCAGATTTGGACAGGTCCTAGCAGAGGACTTGTGAGCTGAGTTTGATAGTTCTATCGAGAGAACTTGAGGATAGAGGTGCATTGGTTCTATGAGAAGAACCTGAGGATAGATTTGGCAAGTCTTTGAGAAGGCTTGTATGTAGAGGATTGATTTGTTCAAGAGTTGGACAGATATGACAGACAGAGGAAGACTTGTACTAGACCGACTGACTGTGTTTGGTACAGGTTGCTGAGCTGTTGTGGACGTGATCATAGAAGGCAGAGGTCTCTTAGGCTAAGCATTGAGGATAGGAGGTCTTCGGTGGAAAGGAGTTCCACGTGCTAGCAAGAGGTAGAGGCAGTTGATCTTCTGAGGGATCATTTCTAGAGTAGAGGGGAAGGTATCTCCTTTGAGCAGAGGCTCATAAATTCTGATTGGGGGAAGGTATCTCCTTTGAGCAGAGGCTCATAAATTTTGATTGGGGGAAGGTATCTCCTTTGGGCCGAGGCTCATAAACATTGTAATTGGGAAGGATTCCCAAAGAACTTTGAGATAACTTTTAGAGAAAAGTTTTGTGGACGTAGCCTGACCATTCGGGTGAACCACGTTAAAATTGGTGTCACTTTGTGGATGATATTATGCATTGCTTTGATATTGCTTTGGGTATATTGCTTTACTGTTTTGAAGTATAAAGGAAAAAGTAAAAAGAGGTCTTATATTGTTCACCCCCCCTCTCAGTATAAGCTTGTGTTCTTCACAAGAGAGTAGGGGATAATAGGAAAACTAAACAAGGAATCTAATGTAAAATAAAAATCACTTAGACAAGGCTGATAAAGGAACTAGAAAGGAAAGTGATTCTATAATATAATAGTTAATCTCATAATCAAGAAAAGTGTTATTTCAGTCAATCACTCATTTTCTAGATGTAACTTTCTATCTAAAAAAAATATTAGATAATAATTTCATTACCTACACTACTTACAAAAAGTAGATAAGAATATAATATGAGGATATGGTAGAAACATTATATAAATCTACATGAAATATTAGATATTTTCTACTAATAAAAATGGTTATAAATGTTCTTTTTACTTTATTGTCATAAATAAAAAAACCAAAAGAACTTTTTTTGTATATATATTTTAAATAAATAAAAACATGTCCATACCATACATGCAACTATGTAGTGCTTGTTAATATTATCAAGTTTAAGCAATACATACCATAAGATAGTGATGTATCTCTTTTGATGTCATTCTTTTTTCTAATAAATTATTCTATGATGTAGTATTATTGTTAGTTGTATATATGATATTATTTTTTAGTAATAATACACAATTACTATAATATTGATGAGTCAAGGATCCAAATATTATCATTACTTCAAAATGACAAGACTATATAATACATTTGTAACACTTACTACAAGAACAACTAAACTAACATATTTATGATTCAAAGATATAGAATCATAAAGATAAAATAATTATTGCAACCACTTCAAACTATTACGTCCGAATAGAGCAACAACAATAACTACTAGAATAGATAATGTTGGGATGTATTTACATCATAGATATGGGCATCATTATATTTTTAGGTGAAGTACTTAACTGATTTATTCCTAAGATTATCTATACTAAATAGGCTATTTTTTAAATATATTATCTTAGAGAATAAATATTTCAAGTGTTATATTAAACTTCTAATACAAAAGGTTCATATATATGCAAGTGCATGTTGTTGTTAAAGGCTAATTTTGTTGAACAAAATACATATAGAACACATTGGTCTTATGTTGATTATAAAGCTTTAAAAAATATCATTATAAGGGAAACATATATGCTATACCAAGTTGATTATTTATTGGACTAACTCAAGGGACCAAGTACTTTAGAAATATCAAACTTGATTGGGAATATCAAGTGCCAATGGAGTCAACTAATGTTGAGAATATTATAAGTTCCAATATTAAAAATATTTTTTTGAACAATTATTCATATTATGTGGCTTATGTAATACACTTACAATATGCATGTAGATAATGTAAGATATATCATAAGAAATTATAGATTTAGTGCTTGTGTCCACACATATAGATAACATAATCATATTCAATAATAGATAGGATGATGCAAAACATGTTCAAAATGTGTTGAAAACCTCGTGATATCATATTCTACATGTCCATCTAGAGATATTCATTCATATGGATGTTAACAACTAATTTAGGTTTATTATGGATATATATGGTTCTCACATTAACTGATAATATAATAAGATAATTTGAGATTGGACATGTACTAAAGGCCCTAACAAAACTCTACAAATTACTATCCTTCCTATTTTTGATTGTAGATTTATATTTGTGTTCTCTCATATTGTATGGCCATTGATCTAAGTGATCGAAAGGTATAACAAAAAAAAATATTGATAGAATTACAAGAGCTATTAAAAAAAAAAGAATTTATTTGAATTTGAATTGAAATATTTATGCATATATTTAGATAATTATGCATTCATTATAGCCCTTATTATAAGAACCTACTTGCTTATCATAGTGAGATATTCAAAGATAGAGTCTAGAGGTACTCCTTATATGAGAAGGAAATTTATGTCATTATCTAAGTATAGCATTACACAAAATAGCATCCATGCCAATAATTTACACCTTTTATATATAAAGTTATAAATTGAGTGTTAACAAAAATTGGTATACATACATAAGATAGTTCTATCTAAATATAAAATGTACATAAAATAATTATTTCCAATCAGAGTTTCCACTATTTTTATTTTGTATAATTGATCATAATTCTTGAATCTAGTGGACATAAGACATTCATTTAGCCTTGCATATATGAAAGTTATATTGACCTCATAGGAACATGTCAAACACTACCTATATAAAGCTATATTATTGAATATGAACCACAATATATAATTATTTTCTCATTGGAAAATATTTATATGTCAATAATATTGGAAGCGAGTGTAAGTATGATTTGAGAGTGTGTGCAATTGTAAGTGAGTGAGAGTGTGAGCATAAACCAAGAGTGAGTGCAACCAAAAGTTAGTGTAAGCACAAGCCAAGAGCAATGAGGAAGTGTGAGTAGAAAGTAAGAAGTAGAAAGCAAAGTGTAATCAAGGAACAAGTATGACTTGTTATTCTAGATATTAGGAGAATTGAAAGGATTCATTTGAAAAAATCGAGGAAGTAGAAAGAGAAGTGCAATACAGCTGAAGAAAATCTAATATGATCTGAGAGGAAGTGTGAGCTAAGAGGTAGTTTGAAATATGATAAGCACACCTTTTATTAAGATTATGGATGATATGCAATTAAATCCTGAAGAAGGCTACGTGGGAAACTCCAAGGAAGGTGTTTTCAATGGTGTGTAGATCCCAAGGAATTTGTATAATAGGCTTTTTGACCCAAGATTCTGGTCATGGTTAAATGTGATAAAAGAAAATCTCAAAGGAGTGGAGAAGTAGTTTTATTTAATCTAAAAGTACGAAAAATTCATCATTCTAGATATCCTAGTAGACCTAACGATGGCCCAAGGAGTAGTGAACTTAACTGAAAAGTTTAGTGCCTAACCAAAATTGGATACTATAAAAAAATGAGCTTTGATGAAATGGCATCCCCTAGGACACATTGAGATAGTGACATTGACTAAAGGGTTATTCATGATAAAAATAAACTATGAATATAACAACCCTCAAAAAACCTATTTTATTATACGCCTAATTTGTCTGCAAGGATGAGATACTGCTAATGTATCTGTGGATGCAGGGGACAGGTATTGTTACTGGTGGGGATAATGCAAAGGAAGGAGGTCTCCTCAATGGGTAGAAGGATTATTCCGGTGCAAGGTAAGTCAAGGGAAATGATGAGCGGTGGTGTATTCACTAGTTGATAGGGGTAAAGAACCCAATAGGCAATGCATTCGCCAGCGGTCCATGTAGATGCATATCATGTAGTTGCATTTGTAGGAATGCTTGATGTTTGTCAAATTGTGAATTTATGATATTTGGTTGGCAATGAAAATGCTTAAATGCATGGGAGCCATAGTTCAAATTGTTGGTTGGCAATGAAAATGCTTAAATGCATGGGAGCCATAGTTTTAAATAAAAGGATGAAGGTGGAATAATGATATGGTTTTTATTGTTCAAAAAAAAACTGAAAGGGAAGGTAAAGGGATAAAGTAAAGATAATTAACAATTATATACATATATAAATATATTAATGTGTGCTTTGAGGAATTTATTTATTTAAAAATAATATATATTACATAAAACTATATATATGAATGTATTAAAAATAAATAATAATTGTTTGTTCTATAATAAGGTAAATGAAATATTATAAATAATAATATATATTAATATATAATAATAATGTGGATATTCAAGAGTCATGGCATTGCATTATTTAAAAGGTAGAAATTTTGGATAGTCGATATTTGTTCTAGGAAAATTATTAATTAATTTAAGTTTGTTGAATGTGGATGAGAATGGTTTCCATCTGGCACACCTTGGATCGAAGAATCTAAAAACTAACGCTAGTTGCAAGTGAAAAAAGGGGAACCATATTCTAGATTAGGGAAGGAAAGGTGAAGATGGACAGATAGAAGGGTGGTGTGCATGATTTCGGTAAAGGAAGGAGAGTGACGAAGGGAGAGAAGCATTGGAAGTGAGGAAAGAATCCGTAAGTCTATTCTGGCAAAATTTCTAAGAAGAGTTAAATGGAAAATTTGAATGAATAAGTTCAAAGATATTATGTGTGCTGCTTTGTGTGCAAATATAGAATATTAATTGCATTGTAGGAAAATTGAAATCTTTCATGTGCAAATATGGAAACGTTTGTGATGCATGTGTTCAAAGGAATTATTGGAAACAATAAGCATTAATGGATTATTGTGAACCTGGTTGGTTGTGAACCTGAGACAAAATTTATCCTATTTTGAACTTGATTGGTGTGCATGTTGTGCTGAGAGACATTGTGATACTTGCATGTCATGTTGGATTGATTATGAGGTATTGGGTAACTCTAAAAAATTTTGCATGTTGGGTATGAAAATGATGTATGCATAATAGGAATAGTTGCATGTCATTGTAGTATGACCGCTCTGACCCTTGGGAAACCACCAGATAATTGATATGAAAATGAAGAACTCTGAGGAACACTGCAAAACTATATTTCTTGCTACCTTTTTGTTATTTTGTCTATGTTCAGGCATCAAAGAGTTGTGTCTAAGAGGAAAAATAATTATTATATATATTTAGATACTTGAAAATATTACTCAGGGGTATGTCGGAGTCTGAGTTATTAAAAGAATAAAGCCAAATTTGATATCATGTATTTGCAATTGAATACGTAGCTCCTGGGAAAAATGCAGGGCAAAAATTGAAATTATGTATTTGTATTTGAAAACGTAGCCTGAGGACATGCATGGCAGAATTCTGTGAATATGTGTGACTTACATTTATATATATATATACTATATTTTTATTTATGGTGTATCCATTTGATGTGGAGATTAATTTGTATATTAAAGTTATTAATTTATGTTTTATTTCTTCACAAAACATAGTTTGATTATTTCATATGTTTTTATATTATGCATGTTTCCAATAGCATTGAAAGTAGTCAGATATGGACGATAATATTTTGAAAATGTAATGCTGGGTAAATTGTCCAAGGAAAATTTAGTTTGTAGAATAATTTTTTCTATGTTGCAAATCAGTAGCTATATGGTGAATGTTCTGGTTAATGAGAAACACTTCTAATGGAAGTTACAACCTTAATCTTTCTTACAAACTTGAAATCCTCCATTTGTGTACAATGGATATTATCTCATTCAATTTATCATTTAGGACATAAAATTGCATAAGAGTTGATGTTTTAAAACATAAGGCTTTAGATCAAACCACCACAATATGGATGTATAATATTTTAGTTTGAATAAACTGATTAAATTAAAATCACCATGGTGGTTTGAGAAAATGAACCATCCGTAGGGTGAAATCATGGACCTGAATAAGTTATTCAATATAATATTTAATTATACTTGTCTTAATTATTTAAACAGAGCTTATGTTAAGGATATATGCATTGGAAAATGTGGAAACAAAAAATAGGAAAGCTATATCATAGTAAGCAATGATAGCATTATTTTCAGACCAAAGAATAGAGGAGTCAATTTAAAACCAAGACCAGTTCCAGAATACTTAGGAGATCTATTACTATTAAATTCTCTACGTATAACTTGAAAAGAGATGATTGATTGATGTCCAAATGAGAGCTACTTTCGTATGTTAGTTGCATATCATAATTATGTTAAATAGGTGTGTAAGATAACAAAGGTGTTTTGGAGTGAGGTTGCTTTACAAGAATTGTCGAGTGGTGTTACTTTTCTTAAATAAAAATAGAATGAATCAAACCTCTTTTTAAAACTCATTTAGATTAAATATTAATTAAAAAAAAAACAATAGAACAGTTGTCACCATACTTAAACTGATATGGGTAGTCCACTCTATTACATGCTTATGTAGTAAAATTATATAGAGTAATATATGAAAAGGAAGTGTATTTCAATTAAATTTTAGAAGTAGCACCTACTCCATCAAATAATAAAATAAGAAGAAATCATAAAACAAATTAATATCATGGATTTAAGATTCTTTAGTTTAATTGCAATGTTTCCAAAGTCCTCTGACTTTTATTCCATCTTAGTGATAAACATATAAGTAGAGAGATGGAAACTAGAAATCTTATGTTATATAGTAAAATATCATAACCGATTAGGAAATTGTGTTTGTTTACAAACCTTTGCATAGTCAAGCTTCTCTAAACAATTCAAACCATAGTTAAGTTTGTGATAAGAGATTCCAAGATTGTGGGATAGACAATCTTAACATGCAACCTAAGGTTGTGGGTAGGACAACCTTGTCAATATTTCAAGATTGTGGGAAGGATAATCTTGTGAAGATAAATATTAATGGTGCTTGCGGGTAGGCAAACATCATAAATTAGGGCTCTAACTATACTTATGATGGGAAAAGGTTAGAACGGGAGGTAACGAAGGGTTGTATGGGCATCTCTTCTAGGTTATCCCTACTAGTGATGAGTGGTGAATTGTGCTTGACTAGGTGTTACCGACAACATGATGGTATGGGACATCATGTTGGTTAATCAACACAAGTCATTGGGTGGTTACCAGGGCATTGGTAAGACCCTAGATGATGCTCCATGGAGGATGGTTGATCATCTAGCTCGAGCATGTATGCACTAAGTCTTACATGACATAAGTATAAGACATAAGTTCATGAAATCATGTTAAGACATGGGAAAGTTATGCATCACACCTCTAGGTGTTATGGGCCCTAGAGGAAAAGAAACCCACTTCCTGAACTTGGGATCTTGGGTGGAGAGTGAAGTTCAAAATAGGCAACTATACGGGATTTGGCCAATCTCGATCTCATGAGTATTTTGACTACAATGAAATGGCACTCATGAAGATTGATTTAACATGCTCATACTAGAAAATAAACTAGAAAAGAATGAAATAAAGAAAAATTTTCTCATACTGAAACCTCTGATGTTGGACAACCAAGTGGGTAGACTTGGGGTGTTTGGACAACCAAGTGGGTAGAACTTGGGGTGTTACATTTGGTATCAGAGCAAAGGTTGTGAATCTTTAGGCAATAGAATTTTAGAAAGCCTATGACTAACTTAATTTATGTTGCCAATGTGTTCACCTAAACTTGAAATTTGACAAGGCTCTTTGTTTTGTTGGGCAGGCAATGGCATCTGGACAAAAATCTAGTTCCTCAAAAATATCTATGGTGGTTCAATGGGAAGGGCTGACCGAACATCCTAAAAGGGTCTTTCAAAAAGTTATGAGGATCGGGGCTAATGAGGAAGCCATAGAACAACCTCGAGAAAAGAGGAAGGAAAAAGAACTAGCTATCAAAGAGAATAAAATGGTCCGGATGGTGCAATTATTGTAGGAGCAAATGAGCCAATAAAAAGAACAAATGGAGCAGCAAAGTGCTCAAATGGCTGAACACATAGCTCAAAAATAGACCCAAATGTTAGAACACATGGAGCAACAAAAAGCTCAACTAGCTCAACAACAAGAGATGATTTCCCATCAACAAAAAACAATAAAAAATTTATCTAAAGGAAAAGAAATGGTAATAGTTGAGGATGAGATAACTATTGACCCAAGAAGGAAACAAGTAGGTTTCAAGTTGGACAAGGATATGCGAAGGCTTGACATAGCCAAATTTTATGGCAAAGGTGATGGGGAAGAGGCTGAAAGATGGTTGAATAGTGTGGAGGTGTACTTTGCAGTTAGAACCCTTTCATCTAAATCAAAAACTTCATGGGCAGTTTTTTGTTTGATGGGAGCTATCATTGATTGGTGGGATACCTATAGGAAAACTCACAATGTGGAGGCTATCGATGTTCATTGGGATACATTTGTATTAGCATTCAAATATAGGTTTCTAACACCACAATTTTACCTTGAAAGGACTGCAGAATTTTCAAGGTTAACATAGGGTAGTATGTCCGTAATTGAGTATTATCAATGATTTGTGCAATTTCTCAAATACATGCCCAAATATGAGCAGCGAAATGAGATCAAAATTCAAAAATTTCTCCTAGGGTTACATCCAAAAATTGGACATCTGATTCTTATGTTGAAACCTGCTACCCTAACTATTGCTTATGACTTGGCTCGATAGGAAGAGGATAATTTTAAGGCCAAGAAAGCTTATTATCAACAATATTATGAAAAGGAAGAACCATAGAAAAATAAAAATGTGGGTCCAACAAAAGGAGACAGGAATTGGAACAAGAATCATGGTAATGGGAACAAAAATAGGTTTGACAAGAATAAGAATAGGTACCAAGGAAATAGGGGAAATCTAAACTATCGGGGTGGCCAAAGAAATTTTAAGGATAGGTATGATCAAAGAGCTAATGCACCAAGAGCTGGTATTCAGGAAGATAATGAGGGAAATAAGAAAGAGAGGGCACCACAAACTGGTTGTTGGATTTGTCAAGAACCTCATTATGCTGATAAATATCCTTTGTGAGCTGATAAGAGAAAAGAACCTGTGGAACCTGCTCATAAGATATATGCAGCAATAGGTAATTCTAAACTCAATGGTCAAGCAACACCTTTCCTGATGAAAGGTAAAATTTATAATAGAAATGTTTGCATTTTGGTTGATTCTAGAGCAATTGATAGTTTTGTATCACCGAATATTTTGAGGGACATACCGGAAGAACCTGGATTTATGGCTAATGGGTGGAAAGTTGAGTATGGGTCTGGGAAAACCTATACCATTAATCAATATCTATTTGACCCTCAAATAATGCTACCTCAAGGGCAAACCCAATGGCATTTATATGTAGCTCCATTACATGCCTTCGACATAATTTTAGGTATTGATTGGCTTAAGGCACATAAAGCATTGTTAAACTTTGAGGAAAGATGGATGGAATTCACTGATGACACCAAGCAAAGGATTCATATTTTCTACAGATGTGAATCAGTGGAACCACATATTTTGATAGCAATGCAAGTTAAAAGAGTAGTGAAAAAGGGTAGTAGAGTCTTTGTGGTCAAACTTAATAAAAAGGAAGAAAATGAGTCTAGAGCAAGTCTTTTCCAAACCTATCCAATGTTGAATGATTTTTGAGATGTCTTTCCTGAGGAACTACCGGGTCTTCTTCCCTAAAGAGAATTTGATTTTACTATAGAAATTTTTCTAGGAGCAACTCCTATAGCTCGAGCACCATATAGGATGACTACAATAGAGTTGCAAGAACTTAAGACTCAACTTCAAGAACTTTTAGAAAAAGGACATATTAAACCTAGTGTTTCACCATGGGGTGCACCAGTTTTATTTATGAAAAATAAGGATGGATCACTAAGACTATGTATTGACTACAAAATGCTAAACAAGATGACTATTAAGAATAAGTACTCTCTACCCAGAATAGATGATTTGTTTGATCAACTAAAAGGAGCCACAATTTTCTCCAAAATTGATCTCAGATCTAGTTATCATCAGTTGAGGA
Source organism: Wollemia nobilis (assembly GCA_028583015.1). Classification (NCBI taxonomy): domain Eukaryota; kingdom Viridiplantae; phylum Streptophyta; class Pinopsida; order Araucariales; family Araucariaceae; genus Wollemia; species Wollemia nobilis. The sequence continues at coordinate 4,636,831 of JAQPPZ010001683.1, forward strand.
TTCGAGAAGAAGATACCCATAAAACTACTTTTCGAACTAGATATGGCCACTATGAATTTACAGTGTTGCCATTTGGATTGACCAATGCTCCAACTGCTTTTATGAATCTAATGAATAGTGTGTTTCGAGAGCAACTAGATCAGTTTGTGTTGATATTCCTAGATGATATACTGATCTACTCCAAGAGCAAAGAAGAGCATGATCTTCATATGAGAATTGTTCTTGAAATACTTAGAAGGAATCAATTGTATGGAAAAATGTCCAAGTGTGAGTTTTATGCAACCCAGGTACAATATTTGGGTCATGTAATTTCTGTTGAAGGAGTGTTTGTTGATCCAAAGAAAATTGAGGCTATTATTGATTGGCCTACTCCAACAAATATTTTTGAAGTGCAAAGTTTTATGGGGATGGCTGGGTATTATCATCATTTTATCCAAAATTTCTCTAAGATAGCTTATCCAATAACCAATATTCAAAATAAAGGAAAAAATTTTAAATGGATGAAACAGTGTGAAGAAGCTTTCAAAACTCTTAAAGAAAAGCTAACATAAACACCTATTCTTAGAATAGAAGATCCCAAACAACCATTTGTTGTATGTACTGATGCTTCCATGGAAGGATTAGGTGGGTTCCTCATGCAAGAAGATGGTGTTATTGCTTATGAGTCATGAAAACTTAAGAAACATGAATTAAACTATGCCACACATGATTTAGAATTGGTTGCAGTAGTGCATGCTCTTAAAATGTGGTGTCATTACCTACTTGGTAAATCTTTTGAGCTTAGAACAGATCATCAAAGCTTAAGATATATCTTTACTCAACCAATGCTCAATGCTAGACAAAGGTGTTGGATGGAATTTTTGGTAGAATATGATTTTGGCATAGAGTATATAAAGGGAAAAGAAAATAAATTAGCAGATGCTTTAAGTAGAAGAAGACATATCAATGCTATGTCACACTATCAATCTACTATAATTGATCAAATAAGAAGATTACAAATTCAAGATGAATATTCTCAAAAGTATCGAGAACTAGTTCAACAAGACTCTGATAAAGCAAAGGAATTTAGAATCTAGGAAGATACATTATTCTTCAAAAATAGAGTGGTAGTGCCTAATGATCAGGACCTGAGAAATATGATACTGCAAGAGGCACATAATGCTCCTTATTCCGCTCATCCAAGCTATGTAAAGATGTATGAAAATATGAGAAAAGATTATTATTGGCTAGGAATGAAAAAGGATATCACTGAATTTGTGGCTAGATGTTTAGAATGTCAAAAGGTGAAGGTGGAACATCTACATCTAGTTGGACACTTATTTTTGCATGCCATTCCACAATACAAATGGCAGGTTGTGACTATGGATTTCATTGTTGGGTTGCCTAAAAATTATTTTTAGCATGATGCCATTCTGGTGGTAGTTGATAAATTGACTAAAGTGGCACATTTTCTGCCTAGAAATATTAAATATGGAGCTCCCATTGTAGCCCAAAAATTTTCCAAGGAAGTGGTACGATTACATGGATTTCCTGAAATAATTATATCAGATAGGGATTCTCGATTCACATCTGAGTTTTGGTAGATATTGCATCAGGCATGGGGAACAAAACTCAATATTAGTACTGCTTATCATCCTGAGACAGATGGACAAACTGAAAGGGTAAATCAAGTCTTAGAGGATATGCTCTGCATGTATTGTATGGATCATCAAATGAAATGGGAAGATTACCTTTTTCTAGTAGAATTTGCTTATAATAATAGTTACCATACTTCTCTAGGTATGGCTCCATTTGAGGCTCTATACGGGAGGAGGTGTAGAATGCCATTATCATGGAGTAATCTAGAGGATCGGGTGATGATCAGGCTAGATATGGTCAAAGAAATGGAAGACCAACTCAATGAAATTCATCAAAGGCTTAAAGAAGCCTCAGATCGACAAAAGAGTTATGCGGATCTTAAGAGAACACCAAGGGAATTCACTGTGGGAGATAGAGTATTCCTAAGAGTTAAACCTACCAAAAGTTCTATCAAATCCTCTAAGCTTAGTCCACGATTTGTAGGGCCTTTTGAAATTATTGATAAACTGAACCCGATCGCCTACAAATTAGACTTGCCACCCAATTTGTCAAAAATTCATGATACATTCCATGTGTCCCTTCTCAAGAAATATGTTCTGACCCCTCACATGTTTGGAATGTTGATCAATTGCAGATGGATGATCCCCTACGCATTGAAGTGCGACCAGTTAAGATCCTTGGTTATCGAAAAAAATAATTAAGAAAGTGGAATATTGAATAGTGCAAGGTCCAATGGGACCAGTTTTATGAAAATAGTGCCATGTGGGAAGATGTGGCCATCATGAAAAGATAGTTTCTATTTTTATTTGAATAATGTTTGAATAGTGTTATCATCATGTCATAGTTTCATTTTGATTGAATAATAATATTATCATATTTTGGGTTGTGAAGTATGATACATATACTTGATGTTTGTGCATGTTTTGTTTTAGCAATAAATGATGAATCAGTTTTGGAAAATGTAAATTTGTTGATGTATTGAATTGATTTTCTATTATCATGGCAATGTTGCTTTTTATGCTTCAATGGGAAATGCAAACATAGGGACTGTGTTTAATCTTAGGGGGGAAGTATGTAACAACCCTCCAAAAACCTATTTTATTATACGCCTAATTTGTCTACAAGGATGAGATACTACTAATGTATCTATGGATGCAGGGGACAAGTATTGTTACTAGTGGGGACAATGCAAAGGAAGGAGGTCTCCTCAATGGGCAGAAGGATTATTCTAGTGCAAGGTAAGTCAAGGGAAATGATGAGCGGTGGTGTATTCACTAGTTGATAGGGGCAAAGAACCCAATAGGCAATGCATTCACCAATGGTCCATGTAGATGCATATCATGTAGTTGCATTTGTAGGAATGCTTGATGTTTGTCAAATTGTGAATTTATGATATTTGGTTGGCAATGAAAATGCTTAAATGCATGGGAGCCATAGTTCAAATTTTTAGTTAGTACTTAAAATGCTTAAATGCATGGGAGCCATAGTTTTAAATAAAAGGATGAATGTGGAATAATGATATGATTTTTATTGTTAAAAAAATTAAAAGGAAAGGAAAGGGAAAAAAAAAAATATATAAAAATAATTATATAATAAAAAAATATTTTAATTGGTTTTTTAAGAAATTTTATTTTAAAAAAAAATATATATATAATATAAAAATATAAATAATTATATATATATAAATATAAATAAATATATATATAAAAAAAAAAATAAAAAAAAAAAAAAAAAAAATATAAAAAAAAAAAAAAAAATATTCAAGAGTCATGGCATTGCATTATTTAAAAGGTAGAAATTTTGGACAGTCGACATTTGTTTTGGGGAAATTATTAATTAATTTAAGTTTGTTGAATGTGGATGAGAATGGTTTCCATATGGCACACCTTGGATCGAAGAATCTAAAAACTAACGCTAGTTGCAAGCAGAAAAATGGGAACCATATTCTAGATTAGGGAAGGAAAGGTGAAGATGGACAGAGAAGGGTGGTGTGCATGATTTCGGTAAAGGAAGGAGAGCGACGAAGGGAGAGCGACATTGGAAGCGAGGAAAGAATCTGTAAGTCTATTCTAGAAAAATTTCTAAGAAGAGTTAAATGGAAAATTTGAATGAATAAGTTCAAAGATATTATGTGTGATGCTCTGTGTGCAAATATAGAATTTTAATTGCATTGTAGAAAAATTGAAATCTTTCCTATGCAAATATGGAAATGTTTGTGATGCATGCATTTGAAGGAATTGTTGGAAACAATAAGCATTAATGGATTGTTGTGAACCTGGTTGGTTGTGAACCTGAGACAAAATTTATCCTATTTTGAACTTGATTGGTGTGCATGTTGTGTTGAGAGATATTGTGATACTTGCATGTCGTGTTGGATTGATTATGAGGTATTGGGTAACTCTGAAAAATTTTGTATGTTGTGTTGGGTATGAAAATGATGTATGCATAATAGGAATAGTTGCATGTCATTGTAGTATGACCACTTTGACCCTTGGGAAACCACCGGATAATCGATATAAAAATGAAGAACTCTGAGGAACACTACAAAACTATATTGCTTGCTATCTTTTTGTTGTTCTATCTGCGTTCAAGCGTCAAAGAGCTGTGTCTAAGAGGAAAAATAATTATTATATATATTGTAGATACTTGAAAATATTACTCAAGGGTATGCTAGGGTCTGAGTTATTAAAAGAATAAAGCCAAATTTGATATCATGTATTTGCAATTGAATACGTAGCTCTTGGGAAAAATGGAGGGCGGAAATTGAAATTATGTATTGTATTTGATTATTATTATATTTGAATACGTAGCTCTGAGGATATGTATGTAGAATTCTATGAATATATATATATATATATATATATATACTGTATTTTTATTTATGGTGTATCCATTTGATGTGGAGATTAATTTATATATTAAAGCTATTAATTTATGTTTTATTTCTTCACAATACATAGTTCGATTATTTCATATGTTTTTATATTATGCATGTTTCCAATAGCGTTGAAAGCAGTCAAATATGGATGATAATATTTTGAAAACGTAATGTTGGGTAAATTGTCCAAGGAAAATTTAGTTTGTAGAATAATTTTTCTATGTTGCAAATCAGTAGCTATATGGTGAATATTTTGGTTAATGAGAAACACTTCTAACAGAAGTTACAACCTTAATCTTTCTTACAAACTTGAAACCCTCCATTCGTGTACAATGGATATTGTCTCATTCAATTTCTCATTTAGGACATAAAATTGCATAAGAGTTGATGTTTTAAAACATAAGGCTTTAGCTCAAACCACCACAGTATGGATGTATAATGTTTTAGTTTGAATAAATTGATTAAATTAAAATCACCACGGTAGTTTGAGGAAATGAACCATCCGTAGGGTGAAATGATGGACCTGAATAAGTTATTCAGTATAAGATTTAATTATACTTGTCTTAATTATTTAAACAGAGCTTATGTTAAGGATATATGCATTGGAAAATATGGAAACAACAAATAGGAAAGCTATATCATAGTAAGCAATGATAGCATTATTTTTAGACCAAAGAATAGAGGAGTCGATTTAAAACCAAGACTAGTTCTAGAATACTTAGGAGATATGTTACTATTAAATTCTCTGCGTATAACTTGAAAAGAGATGATTGATTGATGTCCAAATGAGAGCTACTTTCGTATGTTAGTTGCATATCATAATTATGTTAAATAGGTGTGTAAGACAACAAAGGTGTTTTGGAGTGAGGTTGCTTTACAAGAATTGCCGAGTGGTGTTACTTTTCTTAAATAAAAATAGAATGAATCAAACCTCTTTTTAAAACTCATTTAGATTAAATATTAATTTAAAAAAATAATAGAACAATTGTCACCATACTTAAACTGATATGGGTAGTCCACTCTATTACATGCTTATGTAGTAAAATTATATAGAGTAATATATGAAAAGGAAGTGTATTTCAATTAAATTTTAGAAGTAGCACCTACTCCATAAAATAATAAAATAAGTAGAAATCATAAAATAAATTAATATCGTGGGTTTAAGATTCTTTAGTTTAATTGTAATGTTTCCAAAGTCCTCTAACTTTTATTCTGTCTTAGTGATAAACATATAAGTAGAGAGATGGAAACTAGAAATCTTATGTTATATAGTAAAATTCATAACCGATTAGGAAATTGTGTTTGTTTACAAACCTTTGCATAGTCAAGCTTCTCTAAACAATTCGAACCATAGTTAAGTCTGTGATAAGAGATTCCAAGATTGTGGGATAGAAAATCTTAACACGTAATCTAAGGTTGTGGGCAGGACAACCTTGTCAATATTTCAATATTGTGGGAAGGACAATCTTGTGAAGACAAATATTAATGGTGCTTGTGGGTAGGCAAACATCATAAATCAGGGCTCTAACTATACTTTTGATGGGAAAAGGTCAGAATGGGAGGTAACGAAGGGTTGTATGGGCATCTCTTCTAGGTTATCCCTACTAGTGATGAGTGGTGAATTGTTCTTGACTAGGTGTTACCGACAACATGATGGTATGGGACATCGTGTTGGTTAATCAACACAAGTCACCGGGTGGTTACCAGGGCATTGGTAAGACCCTAGACGATGCTCCATGGAGGATGGTTGATCGTCTAGCTCGAGCATGTATGCGCTAAGTCTTACATGACATAAGTATAAGATATAAGTTCATGAAATCATGTTAAGACATGGGAAAGTTATGTGTCACACCTCTAGGTGTTATGGGCCCTAGAGGAAAAGAAACCCACTACCTAAACTTGGAATCTCGGGTGGAGAGTGAAGTTCAAAATAGGCAACTATACGAGATTTGGCCAATCTCGATCTCATGAGTATTTTGACTACAATGAAATGGCACTCATGAAGATTGATTTAACATGCTCATACTAGAAAATGAACTAGAAAAGAATGAAATAAAGAAAAAATTTCTCATACTAAAACCTCTGATGTTGGACAACCAAGTGGGTAGACTTGGGGTGTTTGGACAACCAAGTGGGCAGAAATTGGGGTGTTACAATGAATAGGATGCATATCACATATTATGAGGCAACCCATGGTTTTTTGGATGAGATTTATTTCTATAAAAATAGGGGCACGACTTTTATCCTTGCAAATATAAAGTATTTTGTTTCTTAGAAATAAAATTGATGTTTTAATTATTTGTATTTGTAAATATTATAGGATCCAAAATATTTTAAGTCTCTCAGAAGCATAAAAATGTTAAGAAAAATGTGAAGGTTTGGAACAAGGAGGTTTTTGTTCATCTAAAAGAGAGAAAAAGTTATCTAAATGCTAGCTTGGAAGAGGTGGAAGAGAAAATTCAGAATTGGGGGTGCTCAAAGAAATTAGATAGAAAATAAAAGAGTGCTTTTATCTAATCTCCACACTTTATTAACCTAAGATGAATTCCATTGGAGATAGAAATCTAGGTCTTTATGGATCAAAGAAGGAGGTTAGAAAAACTAATTTTTTCATCTCACAGCTATTAGACACATGCTCTATAATATTTACAAGGAGGTTTTTGTTCATCTAAAAGAGAGAAAAAGTTATCTAAATGCTAGCTTGGAAGAGGTGGAAGAGAAAATTCAGAATTGGGGGTGCTCAAAGAAATTAGATAGAAAATAAAAGAGTGCTTTTATCTAATCTCCACACTTTATTAACCTAAGATGAATTCCATTGGAGATAGAAATCTAGGGCTTTATGGATCAAAGAAGGAGATTAGAACAACTAATTTTTTCATCTCACAGCTATTAGACACATGGTATATAATAGAATAAGAATATTTAAGAAAGAAGAGGTCAAGGAAATAAAAGAGGAAGATGATAGTTAATAAATTGTTGAAGAATATTCTCCAAGTGGTGATAGTGAAATAAATAATATTTTAGATAGTCCTTTCTCAAAAGAGGTGTGTAGGGAAATATTTAGCATGTAGAAGGATAAATCATTGGGTCTAATGATTTTCGAAATGGTTTCTTTTATACTTATTGGAATATTATTAAGAATTATATGTTAGAGGCTTTGCTAGATTTTTATCAAGAAAAAATAATTCTTAAGGAATGGAATTCTAAATTCTTGGTTTTGATTATGAAAAAGCAAGGAACATATATGCTAAAATATTTTCTCCCAATAAACATATGCAATTGCATTTATAAAACTTTGACAAAGATTCTAGCCAATAGATTGAAGAGTATTTTACCTAAAATTATCTCCCCCCAATAGAGTGGTTTTGTTAAAAAAAGGTAGATCTTGGATGGGATAATAATTATTCATGAGGCCCTATACTCTATGAGGATGAGAGGATTAGAAGGCATGTTTTTGAATTTGGATATAAATAAAGCCTATGACAAAGTCTCTTGGAATTTTTTGGATAAAGTGTTATAATTTTTTAGTTTTGGGATAAATTGGAGGCTTTGGATCATGGTTTACATCTCCACTTCTTGGGATTTAGTGATAGCAAATGGAGAACCGATATGTTTCTTTCTAGGTAAAAGAGGGCTAAGACAAGGTGATCCTATATCACATTCTCTATTCATAATAATGGCTAAGGCTCTAAGAAGAAGCTTAATTATAGTAAAATATGTAACCTTGAGTAAAGAAATTTGAAAAAATCATCTCTAGATATAATTACTCATCAGTAGTTCATTAATTATGCTATAATCTTATCAAAGTCATCAGTTGTGAATGCTAAGAATATTAGGAAAATTCTTAAAATCTATGAATAATTTCAAGTCAAAAAATTAATTTCTTGAAAAGTGGGTTGCAATTTGTTAAAACTCCCCAACATAGACAGTAAAATTGCAAGAACTTTTGGTTGCAGAGTGGACAACTTTCCCACTATATATTTGGGAATACCGCTTTTGTAGGTAGAATGAAAGGAGAATACTAGAATTTAGTTCTTCAAATATTCAATAGAAATCATGTAGGATGGAAAGGATCTTCCCTTACTCAAGAAGAGAAATTATATCTATTGAGGGTAACCCTCCAAAACTATCCTTATGATGTCTTCATTTAAAATCCTAACATCAATGGTTGAGAAATTGGAGTGAATGAAGAGAAAATTTATTTGAACTGATGTATAAGAGAAACAAAGGATTATTTTAGTGGCATGGGAGAAATTTTGCAAGCCTAAGCGAGAAGGTGATCGAGGAATTAGAAAAGTGAAGCAAATGAATATGTAATGGCCAAAGTGGTATGGTGGAAAATGATTGAACATGATCAATGTTGGGCTCAGATACTCTCTATAAAATATCTTGAGAATATGATCCCCTTTGTTTATAGCTTAAATCCATATTTAGGATAATATTTATGGAATAAGTTGATCCAAACAAAAAATCTCTTATAAAAAGGTTTAAGATAAAAAGTGGGAAGAGGTAATAAGATACACTTTTGGGAGGTGTCATGGGTCATATAGAGACCTTTAATTTTTAATGATTACTAGAAGTGCATAATTTGGCCTTTACAACAAAAATATGGAAATATGACTTATGATTACATCAAGGAGGAAGATAATTGTAGAGTGTGACACTTGCTGCAGTTGGAAGGAGTTGATACAATTATTTAAAGTAGACTTAATTCTCTCAATATTAGTTTACATGATTACTATCTATAGCTCAATACAGGAGAGGATAGGTTCTTTTGGGGTCCTAATCCTAAAGAAATATTTATTGTTAACTCAAATTTTTCTTTGAATGGGATAAGAAGAATCAAAATTTTCCCTCACAAAGAGTTTGGACTAAAGATATCCTACCAAATGTGTCTTTCGTTCTTTGGATGACAATGTAAAATCAAATATTAATGGTGGAAAATATTAGAAGAATAGGTATGGAAATTCCTAATAGGTTTTATTTATGTTGTGGGTATGAGGATATAGTTGATCATATTTTTATCCATTGCCTCCTTCATTTGGAGGTCTAGAATGCACTTATTCAAGTGCTTAAAATTCAATGGGTAACAACAAATTATTTGGAGGACTTATGGGAAAGCTAGGTTAACCCTTACCATAGCCCTTAATTGAAGAAAATTTGGATCTTTGTATTACCACATTTTATTTTGTAGATATAGGGGGAGAGGAATAAATAGTGCTCCATAGTAAGGATACTAGTGTAGAGGTCATTATCAGGAGTATCAAAGTTGACATTGCTAAAAATGCAGTTGTTAATATGGACAACTAAATATATGAAAATAAGTTGGAGGAAGAAATAACAATGGACTGGGAACTATTTAGAGCTATAAGGAATTAGATTAGTTGGCTAAAGAGAAATGTGAGATGGACTCCTCTCCCCCTAGAGTGGGTAAAATTAAATTTTTATGGAGCCTTTAAAGGTAATCTTGGGAAGGCTAGAGGTGGAGGGGTTATGAGATCTAACTCTAAGGTAGTGATATTTTGTTACATAGTGAACTTTGGCTATACATAAAACCATGTAGTAGAGGTGAGAGCCATTATTATAGGAGTAAGGCTTGCAAAAAAGATGAATATTACGAAGCTTATAGTGGAAGAGGATTCTATGAATATCATTAACAATTTGAATGCCAAGAAAATTGCTAGTTGGAGCATTGAAAGTATTATTCAGGATGCAATGAATATACTATCAGGCATGGAGGCATTTGTGATCCAACATATCTATAGGGAAGGTAATGTTGTGGCTGATGTTATGAAAAACATAGGAGTTTAGTTGGATGAATCCAAGGTATGAAATGATGTTTTCATAGAGGCTTTGATGATTATAACTTTGAAAGAGGAAAACACTTCTGATGTTGCCAAGTTAAAAGTTTCAAAGTTTTAGGGAATTGATCAATACATAATATCTATTAGAACGGGGCCAATCTTCAAGTAAACCAAACTAAAATTTAGGACCTGATTAAAAAAGGATGCATATTGAATGAAGACTATGCGTAAGATTTTTAAAGTCCTTAGGAAATATGGAATTGGAGATCTAATCTGAATCTAATAAAGAATTGAATAAAGCTCTTGAAGATTCCAAGAAAACTAGATGAATTGAATTTAATAAAAAATTGGATCCCCATGGAATAAAGTTAATTATTATTTTTTGTATCTAAGTATGCAACATGCTCCTTTTTAGACAAAATTTTTTAATATATAGATGTTGAATGTATTTTTTCTCTTTGGTAATTGTAAAAGGATTGAGGCCAAAACCCCTTCATTTACCATAATAATGAAAAATAATTATGTCATTAGATGAGAGATAAAATATAATATCAGAAGAATGGTAAATAAGTATTACTTTGTGGAAGCACGAGGATATAGAAACAAAAGCGGAAATCCCAAGTGCAATGTATGCAAAAGCGAAACGTAACGCTAAGCCCTACGAACTGAAACACATGAAAGGAAAGAAATGTAAACCAATTGAAACAAGATAGAAAGAAAATGTCGAGTACAACCCTTTTTATTAATTTTATTTAAACATCATGTTACAATACGTCTCCTCCATTTTTGGGACTAGGAGCGTTAAGTATGGCTCTATTACACCACGGATTGATACGCTTTCTTTCACGTGCCCACACATAAAATGGGTGGACCAAACGTCACCACCACTTGCGTTGATGATTCTTGACTCCTTGCTACTCCTCTAATGTCGAGACCCTATGTTCAAGGAAATAAAAAATAGTCAGTAGCACCTGTAGATAAAATGAAACATGCAATCCCCAAGCCTACGGTCAGTGTATGCATAAAATGATTAAAGCGATAACTGAAACATATCAGAATGAGCTGAAAACTTGATAGAAGCAATAAAAACTTACCAGGAAGCCACTACAAAAGGAACAGTCCAGAAATTTTGCATAGATTTCTAATCGCTCCGGGGTGGGACGATTAGAACTGTCATAACCTGTCCAAGAGCCACCTCCTAAATGTCAGGTCCAAAAGCCTCCAAATCACCTGTAGAGTTGGGTTTAGGTAAAACGGGGTATTTTGGGATGACCCAGATGGTTAGATTTTGCCAATTTGGCCTCTATCACCCAAAATTTGATGATGCTACCTGCATGTTAGTGAAAGCGAGAAATGATAAAAGCATGATCAAAACTTGTCAGAATCACATGAAATTTAAATGACAACATATGTAAACAACCCAGAATCAGATGCAAAAGAAAAATCAGGGAAATTTACCATACATTTCTAATCACTCCGGGGTGGGGCAATTAGGACTGCGATAGTTTGGGGGGTGCCCGAGGGCAGGACGCCCACCATTTGGGACTCTGTTTCGGCACCAATCCACTTGGGATGGGTCCAAAACCTCTTATGGGGTTGTTTCAAAAAATTTGGTGGGATATTGTGGCCAAATGTTCGGGTTTGGGTCCATATTTTGCTTCCAATAATCACCCAACAACCTCCCTCCAAAAGAGAGATCAAGGATCTAAAAGCACAATCGATGGGTGATGATATAATTTGGCAGCACTTCATTGCTCCAAAGGCTCCTCTCTATTCCTTATTTTTGGGTGAGAAGACTCACCAATTTATAGACCTAGGGTCTCTCTCTTTGAATGCGCATGTGAGGGCGCCACTTGAGTTGCTTGTCCTATTTTGAGAGAAAATATTATTCCCTGATTTAGAGTCTCCTTGCATGAGGCCTCCAAAATCAAAGACATGCATGACTGAAGTCTCTCTCCTTGATTTGAAGTCGTTCCTCGCAATTGCATGGCCTGAAGCTACAGTTAACTAGCGGACCTATCGAGGTTTGACTTTTTGCTAGTCAAACCTGCTATTCGCCCCACCCTGGGATGAATGCTGATAATCGTCCCTGGGTGGGATGAATACCAGTTTGTAATCATCCCAGGGTGGGACGAGTAGAGAGCAAAGTGCCAAAAAGGTGCCAAATTGACCTCTGACCTTTCAAACTATTGTGGGAGTGGTTAGGACCACTGTTTAACCTTTGGGGGCTGCCCTAGGGGCTATGTGTGTCAATGCGATCGGTGCTTGTTGTCACATAATCAGATTGGTGCTATTTTGGTGTCTACAGATGCCCCTTTTTGGGAAGCACTGTGCAAGGTGCAATGCTGAGCAAAAATAGATAACCAAAGCACTAATGATTAGGGTTTCTCAGTAACCTAACCAACTCTTGATGCCCCAAGTATGGAAAGGGCATGCATTCTTGAATCCTTTCTTCTGACGAGATAAGGAACTTAATTCAAGTGTTAACCTTTTTCAGTGAGGTGTTACTTGATCTTGGACATTGTTCAGTCATGAATAGGCAAAGGGTGCAACCTTTTGTCTATGGGAACCTTGAGTTCATGATTCATGAATGCCAAGTGTTTGATCAGCTTGTGATTATTGCTTGTTTGCTGCCCTAAGAAAGAGCGTGATTGTCTTTGTCAATGATCCTTTGAATGCATGCCATTTCCTTGATTGGGTGTGTATTTGTTGATTGGTGACTAAGTGTGACTACCCCCTCAAGTGATGAATCGATGAGGGAATGACCAACATGAAGAAAAGCGACGAGTCACTTGACCCAAGATGACTTGTGTAAGGGTGCCTTTAGTTGTTTTCCGTTGAATGCTTACGTAGTTTTCGAACATTATGACCTATTTTTGGTGGGTTTGAACCCTTTTTGTGATGCATTTTGGAGCTAAAATTGTCAAAAATCCATCCACCCATGGAGTGGTATGGCTATGGTAGCCTTCTTAGGGAGTAGGATAGTGAAAATTTGTGACCCCAACGATTATTTTTGATGCCAAGAATGTCAGGAACAAAGGCACCTTCATTCGACAATGTTATTATTATTTTTGGTTGGGTTGTGACCCTTTTGGTGACGCCATTTGGGGATGAAATTCTCGACAACTCATCCTCCCGTGGAGTGGTCCGACTATGGTAGCCTTCTTAGGGAATAGGATAGTGAGGATTTGTGACCTCGACATCTATTTTGCAAGCCCAGAATGTCAAGTGCAAAAGCACTTTGATTGGACAATTTTATTGCTTGTTTTTGTGTATTTTTGTGCAGTTTTTGTTGTTTTTTGAAATTTTTGCTCTGTATTCGTCCCTGGGTGGGACGAATACAATTATGGTAATCGTCCTAGGGTGGGATGAGTGCTAACTAGATTGCTCATCCTAGGGTGGAATGATTACAGGATAAAAATCCTATTTAAGGTCAATTCTACAAAGTGAAGCACTGCCAAATTTTTCTCGCCACCATGATTTCATGGATCGAATCATCAAGCGGTGAAGCCGAAGCGAGACCAGTGAGTGCTCTTCCTCTTTATTTTGCTTACGTTATAGTTTGAAAATCGTAATTTGATTTGTTTTTTTCTTTTGTATTTTGTTTTTCAAATTAAAAACGAAAACCCTAGTTAAATGTGTGTTGTTATGTGTGATTTTTTTTGTATGGCTTCATTAAAACTTAGGTTGAAACCCTAGTGGAAACCAATTTTATTGTGCATTTGTTGTAAACTAAAAGAAACCCTAGTCTAACAAAAATCAAAACTTAGCTTAAAAACTTAGGTTAAACTGAGCTTAAAAATGGATCGTAACCCTAGGTGAACAAAGATCAAAACTTAGCTTAAAAACTTAGTGTAAAACTGAGCTTAAAAATGTAGCGTAACCCTAGGTTAACTATTTTTTTTGATAAAAACCCTAGGTTAACTGTTTTTTGTTTTGTTGTTGTTTTTGTTTTGTGTCAGTTTAAACTAGGATGCAAACCCTAGGTTAACTGTTTTTTTGTTTGTTTTATTTTTGTCAGTTTAGACTAGGATAAACAACCCTAGGTTAACTGAAAAATGTTTTCTTTGAATGTTTGTTTTTGTTTTTATTGATCAGTGTAAACATAGAGTTAAAAACCCTAGGACTGACAAACTATTTTTTGAATGTTTTTGTTTTTAATTTATCAATTTAGCTATAGAGTTAAAAACCCTAAGACTGACAAACTGTTGTTTGAATTTTTTTGTTTTTAATTTATCAGTTTTAGACGTAGAGTGAAAAACCCTAGGACTGACAAACTATTTTTTTGAATGTTTTTGTTTGTAATTTATCAATTTAGCTGTAGAGTTAAAAACCCTAAGACTAACAAACTGTTGTTTGAATTTTTTTTTGTTTTTAATTTATCAGTTTTAGACATAGAGTGAAAAACCCTAGGACTAACAAATTGTGTTTTGATTTTTTTGTTTTGTTTTTAATTTATCAGTGTAGACATAGAGTTAAAAACCCTAGGACTGACAAATTGTTTTTTGATTTTTTTTTTGTTTAATTTATCAGTTTAGACGTAGAGTTAAAAACCCTAGGACTGACAAACTATTTTTTGATTTTTTTGTTTTTAATTTATCAGTTTTAGACATAGAGTGAAAAACCCTAGGACTGAAAAATTGTGTTTTGAATTTTTTTGTTTTTAATTTATCAGTGTAGACATAGAGTTAAAAACCCTAGAACTGACAAATTATTTTTTGAATTTTTTGTTTTTAATTTACTAGTTTAGACGTAGAGTTAAAAACCCTAGGAACTAAAAACTATTTTTGACTGTTGTTGTGTTTTTATTTATCAGTTAACCATTAGAGTTAAACCCTAGGACTAACAAATTGTTTTTTAATTTTTGTTTGTTTATGTTAATTTATTAGTTTGAACTAGATTTAAAAAACTTAGGAACTGACAAATTGTTATCTGAATTTTTTTTTTTGTGGCTCGGTATTTGTCTGTTTTTAGCTGTACATTTGTTTTTTATGCATTGTTGTATATTCATGTGATTGTTGTATATTTTATCATGTTTTAATGTTTTTTTTGTTTTCTTGTGTAGGTTGTAAAGAGAAGAGCCAGTACCGTGTGCCTACAGTTTTATCTGAAGCACGAGAGGCACTGAATTTGGATGACTGGGAGTGGCTTGATGCCCTTGGGCTTAAGCACGTGACTCTGCTGGAGACTATGGTCAGGGATCAGGCCTACCTGATAGCTCTAATCAACTTGTGGGATCCCTGGACCAATACCTTCCATCTCCCAACAGGGGAGATGACAGTGACCTTGGAGGATGTATATCGGATTCTATGGATTTTGATGGATAAATTGTCGATCAGAACGACACCGTGGGATCAATGAATAGTAGTGTTGACACGCTACTTTGGGCATGGGGAGGAGATGGGTGTGGATATCCCAGTGGAGAGGGCAGAGGATGACTGCCAGATTGGTGGCATTCTTATGCAATGGTGGCTAGAGAGGAGCGTGTTGGGAGCGAGGCAAGCAGTACTAATGGGCCTCATTTCCAACATGCTGCTACCCAACTCTTTGGGTGTGAGGTTCCCATGGAACCTATTGGAGGTGGTATTTTGGTTGATGGATTGTTCAACGCATGAGCATTTGATTATGAGGTGGGGGCAAACACTGCTTGCACAGCTCTACGATGAGTTGTACGAGGTTCGCTACTAGATGCAGAAGGGGATTGGGTGTAGTTACTTGTTGTAGTGCTGGACTTGGCAACAAATAGCCATGGAGAGGTCGATGTGGTTGTCATGGACTACTCGTTTAGAGATGGTGGACAGAGATATAGGATATGCGGCTCTATGGTGGTGGTTGAAGAAGTAGGGGCAGAGTCAGTGTTAGGTAGGTGTTGTAGGGCACTATGTCGATGCCTTCACTTAGCTTACTCTAGGGGACGTGTGCTGGCACCCATATCAGGACTGTCTAGCCTGGCCTGAGGTTGGAGAGTGGCTTCGGTGGGTGCACAAGGGGAGATTGCTGATTGGGAAAAATAAGACTGAGCAAGAGTACTTCTTATACATCCAGGTGACATGATAGTTTGGGGTGCACCAAGGGTTACCTGGTGAGACCTTGATCTATCGTCACCAAGGGGACGAGAGGATATTGGCCTGGTCGATCATCGAGCCACTTGGGGAGGAGGTAGATACAGTTATTGATGAGCCTAATGTGGACGACGTCAGGGTGATGACTGAGTATGAGTAGTGGTGGACACTACAACGATGGTGGGGAGAGGGACCACTGGGAGGCGTAGAGGCAGCAGCAACTAGCGGGGAGGGTGGAGAGGCACTAGGAGATGATTGGGGAGCTTTGTTGGAGGATGCGGACATGGTGGATGTGGATGATGTGGGTGAGCATTTTGGGATGCCTGATCAGCTAGATATGCAAGACATCCTAGAGCAGTGGGAGCCAAAGTAGCCTACCTTTCTAGAGATTTTGATGCCTCAGGAAGACTCAAGGGATATTGAGGTAGGTTTGCATGCTGAGAATACACGATTGGTAGGGCTACTTCGAAGGTAGGATGAGGAGATCGAGGATGCACTGCGGGAGAGGGATCTCCTACGAACATAGCTAGTAGAGTGGGAGAACACATTTGCGACGTATCATCGACAGGAGGGGGATATCGATGTTGCACGAGAGATGGATCTCTTGCATATGCAGGTGGCGAAGAAGGATAAGGCATTGGTGCAATGCGATGATGTAGTAGCTTTGTACCATCGGTGGGAGAAGGAGTGGTTTTAGCATCGGATGGATTTGGAGGGAGAGATTATCCGCCTCGAGGGACGGATACCTGAGCCCTCTAGAGGTGGGTCTTCACACCGAATGAGGGGTAGCGATACTGAGCAGTCAACATCATCTCGTCGCAGGTGATTGGATGAGGGGGGCACTAGTAGTCATGATGCGAGGGTGAGCAATAGCCACCCTAAGAGGTCCCATAGGACTCACACCATAGGGGGTAGTTCCTGTCACACCGATCCTACATGATCATGGTGGCCGATGCCCTAGGCTTGGGGGTTTTGGAGTTTTTGCTTTGTTGCGAGGTCAGAGGACTAGTTCATTGTAGCATGTGAGCATTTTTGATGATATATATATACAGATGACATTCTTTGTGTTTATACACTTGTCATAGTTTGTTTATTTATGCACATTTATTTATGATGATGTATGCATGTGGTATTATGAATGCGATGTTTCTAATTATATGATGTACACATATGGAATGAATGAAATGAGTTATTGATAACTTGTCGATGGCACCATAGACTATATAAGATTGACTGGCTTTCTGTACTTAGGTGATGGTTTTCTGGAATGACTTTGCATGTGATAACTTTGGTTTTGTATTTTTCATATTATTTGATGGTGATGTATGTAATGAAATGTACCAATTTTTTTAAAATGTAGTTAAGATTTTTTGAGATTCAAATATTTTAACTAACGAGCCAAGACTGTACATTTATCTCGCAAGACTTTTGAACAAGGTATAAATCAGACTTGAGTTTGACCAAGTTATTTCACATCCCTGTGTGTGCAATTGAGTTCGTTTATGTGGTATTTGTCAGGATACCTCCAGTGCCAGATAGGCTGTCAACCAAACCTATACTGAGGATCACCTAATTAGCTCCACTAACTCCATTTTTGTATTTAGTGAGATTAATCCATGGGAAAATCTAAGGTACCATAAGCTAGCTCATCCACATGCAAACATTGGTCTGCTCACATGCAAAGCTAATGTGATAGACATATCATCATGCATTTAGGATACCGACATTGCCAGGTAGGTTGTCCACCAAACCCGTAATGAGGATCACCTAGATGGTTTTCAAATGCTAAGAATTCTAGGGATTCAAGCTCAGGCGGCTTTTATTTGATTAACTTGTTTGGATACTTGCTTGTATACATAGTGATGAAAATCACTGTTTATTTTTCTCTTTTGTTTTTCTTTTTGAGCAAGGATTTTTGAATAGTGGTGATAACCACTGTTATTTGATTTTGTATTTTGAGCTTCGTACGATTGAGCTTGTAGGTTTGTGGCTTGTGAATGGCATTGATCCTTTTAGGCCTTGGGGATGACTACCCATCATATTCAGAGATGGGTAGTATGAATCCTTATGACTTCGGGAACCAAAATGGGATTAGGGAAATTTTGAAGGAGGGGCATTTATCTTTTAGGCCTTGGGGATGAATACCCATCCTTGTTAGGGGTGTGTAGTATGAATCCTTACGACTTTGGAGACCAAAGGTGATTGAAGATGTTCATGATGATGGCTTGTGGGGATTTTTTTTTTAAATGGCATTGATCCCTTTAGGCCTTGGGGATGACTACCTATCCTTGTCAAGGGCATGTAATACGAATCCTTACAACTTTGGGGACCAACGGTGATTGGGATTTTTTCTAGTGGTGAAAACCACTATTTATTTAGGGGAGATTTATGGGGAAGATCTTGTCCTTTTGTCAATTATCAACACTCTTGAACCATTCGCACAGGGGGATGAACAGGCTAATATTTCACCTATGGTATCTTAGATTGCTTTGTATTTTTCATCTTTCGTTCACACAACTTGGGAATTATTTTATGTGTTTTAACTTGTGTAGGAATGTTATATAACGAGGCATGACCCAAGTAAAACTTTCCCTTGTAAAATCTGTTTAACTTTGTACAATTTTTGGCTAGAAATTTAAAGATAGCTTAATGACGAAAACCCTACATACATTAGGAGACAACTGACTATGCTAAAAATGGGGATGGTGTTATTCTGGATGTATGTGTTTATAAAATGGATGGAATATGGAAATGAAGGAATTATCGAGCAATTACAGTCTATGGTGTCTGGGACATGTATGACCAGCAAATATGCAATGTATGGATGCGATGCCTAATGCAACTTATATTTTTGTATTTTGATTTTTTTGAGTATGCATGGAATTGAGATGCAATTTTTTTGTTATTTTTGATGATTTTATTATTTTTTTTGTTTTTGAATATTTGTTTTGACCAAGCGGTTATGGTAACCCTTGGAGCTTTTGGTTTGACCAAAGGGTTTATGGATACCTTTGGGTCATTTATGGGGTTTACCAAGCGATAGTGGGAATCCTTGGAGCTTTTGGGTTGACCAAAGGGTTTATAGATACCTTTGGGGCATTTTGGGGTTGACCAAGCGATTTTGGGAATCCTTGGAGCTTTTGGGTTGACCAAAGGGTTTATAGATACCTTTGGGGCATTTTGGGTTGACTAAGCGATCGTGGGAATCCTTGGAGCTTTTGGGTTGACCAAATGGTTTATAGATACCTTTGGGGCATTTTGGGTTGACCAACCGATTGTGGGAATCCTTGGAGCTTTTGGGTTGACAAAAGGGTTTATAGATACCTTTGGGGCATTTTGGGTTGACCAAGCGATCATGGAAATCCTTGGAGCTTTTGGGTTGACCAAAGGGTTTATAGATACCTTTGGGGCATTTTGGGTTGACCAAGTGATTATGGTAATCCTTGGAGCTTTTGGGTTGAACAAAGGGTTTATAGATACCTTTGGGGAATTTTGGGTTGACTAAGTGATTATGGGAATCCTTGGAGCTTTTGGGTTGACCAAAGGGTTTATAGATACCTTTGGGGCATTTTGGGTTGACCAAGCGATTGTGGGAATCCTTGGAGCTTTTGGGTGGGCTATGGCTCTCTCTAAATGTGGAATGGCCTCAAATGACTAATGTTCAAGGGTTCCAGTTCCTTGATTCCTTTAAGAGAGGTGAGCCGGTATGTTCCAGGTTCTATTTTATTATCAATCACATAAGGACCTAACCAGTTTGTCGTGAACTTGTCCCTTAGATGGGGCAAAAAATTAGAATTCTGTTGGTTCTCTTTTAAAACCAAGTAACCAACTTGAATGTCCCTTAGGTGAACCTTCATGTTGTATGCTTTCTTAAGTCACTCTTGATAGATACACAAATGCTCGAGAGCATTGATGCGTCATTCATCGAGCAACGTAAGTTGGTCTAACTAGGCCTACCACATAGTGTCATCATCGATGAACTCTTGCATTGATATGTGCAATGAAGGGATTTCCAACTCAAGAGGCATGACTACCTCGAAGCCATACACAAGTGAAAATGGAGTTGCCCTAGTGGGCATACAAATGCTAGTGCGATAAGCCCATAGGGCAAGTAGGGTTTGAATGTGCCAATCCTTATGACTATCTGTGATGGTATTTTTGAGAATGGTGACTAGCATTTTTTTTGACGCCTCTGCTTGCCCATTTGCGGATAATAAGGTGTTGAAAAACTATGCTAAATTTTATACTTTGTGGTCAAAGCACGCATGTCTTTGTTCTTGAATGACGTCCCATTATCCGAGATGATATTGGATGGAATACCAAAATGACATATGATGTTATGTAAAATAAACTCCGTAATGTAGGTTCCAATCGTAGAGGTTAGAGGAATTGCTTCCACCCACTTGGTGAAGTACTTTGTGGCCATTACGATGAACGTGTGATGACCTGACGATGGAAGAGAGATATTTCCAATTAAATCAAAGCCCCACTATGAAAAATGCCAAACCGATTGAATCATTTGCAAGGCCTGAGAAGGTACATGTGTCAAATTGGCATGGTGTTGACATTTCACGCACTTCTTTACATATACACAACAATATCACTCTAAATATGGCCAATAATAGCCCATGCAAAGAATGCACTTTGTGATGGCCATACCACTGAAGTGGCCACCACATGTATCATCATGGGCTTAGGTGATCACCCAAGCGAATTCCTATAGGTCCAAACAATGAAGGAGGATTCCTTCATAGCTCCTACGATACAAAATATCTCCTAGCAAGACATGTTTTTCCACTTTTTGTTTAAATTATCTTTTCATGGCTTGTGTCAATCCAAGTGGGAGGTTACCTAACTTGAGGTAATCCTTAATGGGTGTGTACCCATCCTACTGATTAGAAACCTTGATGGTATGAACGACCAATCCATCTCGAAGTTCATCCCTAGAAAAATTTGAGTTGGAAAGAACTTGTAAAAATAGCATTGTGTTGCTATTAAGGGGAGTAGGGAAGAACAAGGACCCCCAGTTGGTGTGATTCAGACAATAATGGATTTGAGAGAACTTTTTCGAGGACGGTTCGATCTGGATTAGGTGGATTCCTGGCACTAGGTCAAAGCTTGCACGCTCCATCGCAGATTGTGATAATGTTTTGACCTAAATGGTTGTCATCTCACCAGAAGGGTCTTGCGGGATCAATGACCCCAAGGAGGCCATAGTTTTTGCAAAATGATTTGATGATCAAGGGAGTGCCTCGATGTCATACCAGTCAAGATCTACCAGGAATTTTTCCATAAGGGCTTTGTAGGCCTGTAGAACTAGGCATTTACATTGGAATACCCATTTGACTTGATTGATAATTAATAGCAAATCACCAAAGATGTTTAAATGTTTGATGTTCATGGTGATTGTTGTCTAAAGACCTATGAGCAAGGCTTCATTTTCTGCATTATTTTTGGTGCACGGGAAGTCTAATTTAAATGATAGAGGCATTGGAGCCCCTTGCGATGTGAAGAATACAATTCTCATGCCACCTCCTTGCTCACATTTAGAACCATCCAAGAATAGGGTCATGTCAGCCTGAGACTCAGGCTCATTAGAATCTAGCGATTCTAAAACATGGAAGACCCCATCATCAGGTAGTTCTACGGTCAGAGGCTGATTGTCTTCAAGAGGAGCCTCTACTAGTTGATCGGCGATGACTTGACCTTTTATAGATTTTTGTCCAATGAATTCTATGTCAAAATCCATCAACAACATGATCCATTTCACCATGTGGCTACTATGATAAGTACGACTCATCATGTATCGCAATGGATTCTCCTTAGACACAACATACGTTGTATTATCGAGCATGTAGTGGCATAGCTTTTTGGTAGCAAACACCACTACCAAGCAGAGCTTCTCAATGTATGGATAGTTAAGTTCATAACTAACCAAGGTGCCACTAAGATAGTAATTACCCTATTCTTTGTGTATTTCATTTTTTCTGGGATAGCATGGCACCCAATGCCACCTCAATAGCTGAGATGTATAAGTAGAACAACACTCCTGGTCTAGGTGATGCCAATACCGATGGTGAAGCCAAGTATTGTTTAATATTGTCAAAGGCTGACTGGCACTCATCATCCCAGTGAAATGCTACCCCTTTGTGCAATAATTTATTCATGGTTTGGCACTTGTCAGATAGCTGCGCTATGAAGAGCTTGATTGACATGACCTTTCCCTGCAGGCTTCTGAGCTGCTTGATGGTAGTTTGGGGAAGAATTTCAAGGATTGACTTGACTTTGTTTGGATCCACCTCGATTCCTCTCTTTGAGACTATGAAACCCAAGATTTTTCCAGATATGATGCCAAATATGCACTTCTTGGGGTTTAGTCTGACTTTATGTTCAATGAGGCAATCGAGGATCTTTCTTAAGTCATCGATATGATCTGGGCGCAAAAGAGATTTGGCCAACAAATCATCCATGTAATCTTCCAAATTTTTATGCATGTGATCATGGAATATGTATGTCATGGCACGTTGGTAGGTGGCACTAGCATTTTTAAGGCCAAAGAGGATGACCTTATAACAAAATGTCCCCCAAGGCATTATGAACGCTGCTTTTAGTTGGTCTTCAATATTAATACGAATTTGATTGTATCCCGAGAAACCATCCATGAGGGAAAGCATTTCACGGCCTATTGTAGCGTATACCAATGCATCGATGCTAGGCAAGGGGAAATCATCCTTGGGACTTGATTTGTTTAGATCTCAAAAATTAGTGCATATGCGAATCCTCCCATCAGGCTTCTTGATGGGTACCATGTTGGATAGCCATGGTAGGTAATCCACGTAGATGACAAACTGTGCATCCAAAAACTTTTGTAATTCATCTTTGACCATTAAGGCCATTGTTGGGTGCATCTTACGTAGTTTTTTATTAATTGGATTGATTGTTGGATCAAGCGTTAGATTATGCGTGACTAGCTATGGATTTAGCACCGATATGTCTTTGTAGGACCATGCAGAAACTTCTTCTCTTTGAGAAGGACAATGTAGTCGGCTTGCTCTTCAGGGGATAGACTTACCCCCAGCTTGATAATTTGTGGATTCATTGGATCAGATCTGATGTCTACATCAGTCATCTCCTCGATCAACATGTGGGATCCGTCCTCCAACTGGTGTAGAGTTGGGATAAAGTGGATATCATTTGCTGAGTTTAGATCTGAGTTGGGAACCTCAGGTTCCTCTTCAACATGAAAGATATCCTGAGTTGGCCCTGGGGTGAAATGAAGCATCTCACTGAAAGGCCAGTACTCTGATGGGGATGGTGGTGAATTGATGTGATCTCAATCTATGGAGCCTATATCTAGATACAATGACTATGTTGGATCAGCCAGATTATGGATGGGGGTGGTTAAGTCAATCGATATCATGTTGATGAAATGATTGTGGTCTCCATTACTGTAGGTGTGCTTACTCAGATATCCTAGGTGATATTTGTGCTCTAGATCTGGCTCTGTGGGTACTGGCACAAATGGATCGACACTATGTGTGGATAAAAGGATAGGGTCTGCCCTTGGCACTGATGGCTCTATAGGGTCTCCAGATGGAATGTGCTCTCTATATACCTGAAGTAATGGGTGCAGTAGTTGGTCCAAATGTGCTTGGTTTAGGTGCCACCTATGCCTTGTCCTATGTGTAGCTGTTCAAAAATGTCATCTATATCCATAGAATATTGTTGTTGTCGCATATGATTGAGATATGCCATCTCAATCTCATATTCATAATCGCTATCATAGATATAGAGGCCTTTGTTGGATTTGACAACTATTTGTGAAATGTGAGGCTCATCTTGCTCAAGCAAATTAATGTGGTCCCATCGAGGTTGTTCCGCTCTCTGCGGGGGGACCTGATTCTCTTGAGGTGGCATATGCTCGATTGGAGCATCTAAAGGGAACATTGTCATGAAGCTCTCCTGATAATCATCCATGGGAGTCACTTGCAAATGATTTCCATCAAACTCAAAGGGATCCCAAGGCACTACTTCATACTCTGACTCATCTTCTAAAGACCCTTCTTGGTCTTGTCTATATCCCCCTTATAGGTGAGTCCTCGAACATTCTACCTTTTCAACTGAAGGGAAAGGGTTGTCAAGGTCAACAAGGTTGGTTGTTAGCAATGGTAGATAATCCCCCAATGTATATGTTTTGGTGGGATTGGCATATGGATATAATGCCAACCCATCCTTGTTTCATATACCTAGGCCTTGCATGTTATCTACCAAGATGTCCAAGGGCAGGGGGTGGTTGAACCCTACTCCTGACTTATCATAAGACATTTGATATCTTCAAAGAACACGCACTCCTTTCTCATACTTGCCCAACCCATATCCATGCCAATTACATTGGAAAATATATCTCAAAGCGAAATTTGGGTTGGACAAATAGTTGACATCCTTAGAAAAGGGCTCTTCATCTTCGTCCTCTTGCATGTAAGGTTCAATGCCATTATCGAGGCCCCCATAAACAAAGTTTGTCTGATTGGGTGGGTAGCCTAGAGGAACCACAGAGCCAATGGGGAGTCGAGGTCAACCCATGTCCTACATGGACTCAAGTGTGGGTGTTGCTACAATGTTTTGCACTAGATACTCCCCCAGGCATGTGTTGGCCATCTCAACGATGATCATTGGTAGTTGAGGGGGATCGAATGGAAGTTCTTCTTGAGTCCACTCCATGTAGGGCTAACTAGGCATCTCGACTTCCATTTAGATAGGCATCTCTTCCATAGAGATGGTTGAGACAAGGGGTGGTTCCTTTTCTATGGGTTTCTTTCCCTTGTCCTTCGATGTGGCCATCGTAGGTGGCATCGTTCGTGAAGCACCAGATGAGGAAGATGGACCCGGCTGGGTATTTGATGGACTTAACAGCAAGGATGCATGTGGAATCAGACCTTGGTTAGATGGATTCAACTAAAAATCCAAATGCGTTGATGGAAGGGTCGATTGCAACATTAGCTACACCATATTACAGTACTTGAAGGGCTCTAAATATATCGAGACTACATGCACCTATCATTCAAATGTATACTTTAAGCACTGATGAGATATCGAAGGGACACACTTCATGTCCCCGATCCATGGTCAACCCAGCAAGATGTTATAGGCCATCTCACCCTCCAAGATGTGGCACAATGTAGGTATAGTATTTTGTCCCACTTGGATGGGTAGGACAATTGTGCCAACTGTCAAGCATATGGCATCATTGAATGCTCGCAGTGTATAGGTAGAGGCCACTATGTGAAATACAAGAAACTTTAGATGTTTCAATGCTGTTGTTGTAATTATATTACTGGACGAGCCAGTGTCCACTAACACCCTCTTATATGAAATCATGTTGACCCATGCAATGACATGCAGGGGTGGATCCACCACATCACTAGTCACTGATTTTAATTCATCTTATCTAAATGTGATGAATGGGTCTGTACATTATTTTACATGTCCCACAAAGATGTTGAAAGAGTTTGCTTCATGGGGTTGCAGCTCGATGGCTTTTAATATCTCCATTAGAGCCTCCCGATGGGGCGTTGATTGTTGAATGAGCTTGTATATGAAGAGCCTAGCTGACGTGGTCCTTAGACTTTGGATAAGTCTAGTCCGAATCATGGCCACTGGTCTAGGCAGGGGAGGTTGCGTAGGGTGTTGTTGAGGTTGTGACGTCGATGGAACCTCTCCTATGGCCACTATAGGGGCAGCTCCTGGGTACATCTTGTTCCTAGTCACTATGCTTATCATCCCTACATACCCCTGCATGGGGCAATTCTGTGTCACCTCATTGACTTGAAGGGGTTTTCCCTGCACATCATGGGTAGGCAGGGGGTCTCTGAAGACTCCCATCTATTGGTTGTTCGGTGCTATGGGATTATCCACTACCAGCATCTTATTTTCGATTAGGTATTGCACCAAGCCTTTAAACTTCCAACATGCATTAATGTCATGTCCCTTTCATTTGTGGAATCTACAATACAAGTCCTCTCTGTACCCCTTAGGCTTTGGCACATTGGGGTCTATGGTTTGAATCTTGTGCAAGTTGATCAAGTTTACCATTGACAAGTGATCAAATAGGGAGTCCCTAGACTCTGTGTAAGGTGTGAACTATCACCTAGGGTGACGTTGGTGATTTTGTTCTTGCCTCTGATTTTCTTGATCATAACTGTTAAGAGGCACCGCCTGATAGTTCGCCTTTTCGGGTTGTGTTGCTTGTTGTTGGCATTTTTGCCACATTGTTTTTGTTGTTGTTGTTCATGCAAAAGAATGCACAAATTGTAGAGATACTCATTCTTCTGTTTGTCCCTCAAAGCACTTTGAAAGGTAAAATACAAAAATATCTACAAATTTTGTGTTAGAGCAAAGTAACTGAAAGATGTTGCAATATTGCGACATGTCGCGATATCGCGACCTATCACATTTTCGTGGGGTCTAAAGCTGAAAAGAGCTAAGTCAAGAAAATGTCACGATATCACGACATGTCACATTTTCATGACCTGTCACATTTTCGTGGCTCAAAATAGCCAAAGGAAGCAAGGAAGTCAAACTGTCACAACATCGCGACATGTTGGAATTTCATGACTTGTTGCGGTGAGGGAGAACTCAAGAAAGAAAATTGTCATGATTTTGCTACATGTCACATTTTTGTGACTTGCAGTGGTCACATAGCAGAGTAATAGAAAATGTCACGATATCACGACATACAGTAGCCAAGGGGAGCACCAATGAAAAATGTCACAATATCATGACAAAAAAGCAAGAAAGGAGCAAATTGTATGAAATGGCGTGATATCATGACATGTCATGTTATTGCGGAAGGGCTGAAGGATAAACATAAGGCAGAGGAATATGTCATGATTTTGTGACATTTTTGAGTATGAATCCAAGCAGGAGGAACTTGTTGCGATTTCATGATAGGAAGTAGCAACGAAGAAGACAGGAAAGTGTCGTGATTTCGCGACATATTAGGACAGAAGGACCAAGTGCGAAGAATTGTCACGATTTCGTGACATGTCACGATTTTGTGAGGGGAAAGCAAAGAAGCAGCCAGATCGTACGAAATGTCGCAATTTCATGTCATGAAAAATTTTCACGGCCGAAAAGTATCTAAGGACAAGAATATTGAAACATGTCGCAATTTCGTGACTTGTTGAAGATAGAAGAACCAAATGAAGAAAATGTCGTGATATCGCGACATGTCACATTTTTGCGACCTGTCATGTTTTCATGAAATGAAAGATGACAAGTACAAGGTAGAAAAAAATTATCATGATATCATGACATGTTGCATTTTCATGATGAAGGAGCCAGAAAGACAATGCCAAGTACAGAATGTCATGATTTTGTGACATGTCCCATTTTCACTACTTGCAAGAAGATGAAGGCCAAGGAAGAGAAAGATGTTGCAATTTTGTGACATGTTGCAGTTTCATAGGTATACAGAAGAAAAGGACACAGAAGGAAGAAGATGTCACAATTTTGTGACATGTCATGATTTCGTGACATGGTGAGTTTTTGCGACTTGGAGTAGTGAATAAAGCCAGAAAAAGGAGAATGTCACGATTTCATGACATGTAGTGCAAAGAAAGCTAAACGATAAGGAAAATGTCATGATTTCATGACATGTCACATTTTCATGACTGGTGGCAAAAAGAGAATGCAATAAGGTGAAAGTGTCACAATTTCACATGTCGCATTTTCATGACATGTCTCATTTTTGCGATAGAAGAAAAAGTAAAGGCCTGATACAGTTCTGTCTACATTTTTCTTCAAAACTGCATAGGAGAATGTGAGGAGAATATAAGATAAAAAAAACTAACATTTTAAAACTCTCCAAATGATTTTGAGATCATGGTCAAATAGGCTCAAAGATTAAATGTTGCTGGTTATCGATGTGCGTAAGATGTAAGAACATGAGGCAGTTTTTGATGCCACCAAAATTAAAGATGCCTCCAGTAGTAAAAGCTCCTCTTCATGATATCCTAACAACATCCATCCTACCCTGATAATGGTCATTTAATGAAGAAATATGGTCTCTTGGTCTGAGGTAGATTAAGGGGGCTTGTTTCTCTTTTCAACTGCCTATTTTGTGGACCTCTTCTTCGAAATTTGTTTTATGTATTAAATGTTGTAATCCAAAATGGAGAGGGAAGGCCTCTATAAATACCAATGTAAAATCTTAAGCAAGGGGAGGAGGACCTTTTGTAGAAATTAAAGTAGAAATACTAGATGCATTTTGCTCTATTCTTAGTGTCTTATGGAGTTGGTGATCCAAACTGTTGTTCAAGTTTTGCTTTCTGTCTGAGTAACTTTTGTTAGTCCAGTGTTAATATAAGTTAAATTCTGTTGTTCTGTATTTGACTATATTTGCATTTGAACATTTGCTCATTCTGTCACTCCAAGGTAAGTTGTTGTGCTAGTATAGATCCTTGACTCCCAACTCCATAACTTCAAGGGATCAATTAGCAGAGATGTTAATCCAAGGGTTCAATGAGCAAGTAGACCCATTTTCTTTAGTGCATCAATTTAATAATATCAAGAGGTATCCTCAAGAGGAGATAGTGGATTTCAATGTTAGGTTTTCCCAAACTTGGAAGAGAGTTCCTGAAGGTCTTCGCCCTACTCATGAACAAGCAGCATTGTACTTTCTTAGGGCTTTCCATTCAAATATTGGTATGAATATTAGGATGTCCGATGTTCAAACCTTTCTTGCCCTATATGCCCAGGCATAAAATGCTGAGGCCGATCTGATTTCCATTGGGAAATTACCTCCGAAAATGACTATGCCTATTTTTCCCAAGCTTCCACAATACCAGCATATAGGTGCATCTCCACATCTTACACTGATCCATCCATGTACCCTTTATCTTCATGGAATCCTCCCGTACCTTCAGTACCTATGATTCCCATTCCATAGATAACCTCTCCACTTCCAACTCCTGCATTACCTTCTCCACCAGTTCCATTACCTCTACCGACACCTCCTGTGTCCTCAAGCCCAGATCCTCAATTGGCTATTTTACAAGAAATTCAATCGGCCATGAGAGCTCTCACTAACAAGGTGACATCTATGGAGCGGAGAGAGGCGGAAAGGAACTATCAGCCACAAAGATTTTTTTTGACGGTAACAAGAGAGCAAGTTGCTCCTAACAAGGCTATAGAGAAAGTACCTGAGAGGAACTCAACGATCCTGGTAAGTGAAGAGGCTGGCCCTTCTAAAGTTTCACATGAGCCTTCTTACTAGTGTTCTTCCTGCAATGATCCACATGATGAGTCCACTTGTATGGTCCACCAAAATTATTTGCAAGTTCTTGCAGGAAGCCGTGTAAACATGATTCGAGAGGTGGATCTTAATTCCATGAAGTCTCTTGAGGAACACATAGCAGTCTTGACATGCAGTGGCAAGAAACCAATGTTGGTAGATCCGGCTAAGATGGAGCCATTGAAAGTGCCTCCTGCACAAGCAAAAAAGTAGCAAATACCTTCAAAGGCTCATGATCTTCTAGCACAACAACAACCACCTATTTTGTCAAAGGATCCACTTCCACCACAAGCAAAAGAGAAGGAACAAGCTTCTGTCTCTCAGCTGCAAGAAGAAACAAAGGAACAAGCTAGAGAAATGTTGCGGTATCCATCATTGACTAAACGGTAATGAGTGGAGGCCAACCAACAATATAGAAGCAAATTTGAATGTTCTAGTGGAGGGAAAGAGAAGATCTTGATGGAGGACAATATTGTTGAAGAACTCAAATGGATACTAGCTAAAGTAAGTCTGTATGACACCTTGCAGCTACCTGGACAGGTAAATCTCTTACAGGAATCCCTAAAAACCATAAAAAGTAAGGGGAAGGCTCCAGCCCAGGTGGTTATGTCTCAAACATTAACTACTTCAGCCACTGGAAAAAATAGACCACCCCCATTTTATTTGTCACTCAGGATGGAGGGTTGGATTGTGCACAACTGTATGATTAATTCTGGTGCTGCGAAAACTGTCATGCAAAAGGTAGTTTATGAAGTCATGGGTATGGAGTATACAAGAATTAGCCCTGGTGTCTTGCAGTTGGAAAGGACTCCCATGAAAATAGTGGGTGTAATCAAGGATGTTTCTATTGCTTCTACATAGTATGCCTCAAATTACAATAATTTAGGAGGTAGTTGTGGTTGATTTGGAACCATATTTCAGTATGTGTTTGTTGAGAGAATTCACTACCAAGCTGGGAGGTTACCTTTCTCTGGATTATTCTCACTTGGAGATTCATTTCAAAGGAAGAAGAGTCCATATTGACAATCATAAGACTTCTACTTTTCATATAGAGAATATGGGAGAGGAAGAAAAGTCCAAACATTCTGTCAACATGATAACTGAAGAATTGGACAATCCTGATTTGATGGATGAAGTCTTGGATGAGCTTTGCTTGGAGGATGAGTTTTCAATGCTCAATTTTAATGCCATGATGGAAACTGAGATTGGTTGTTACTCCATTACAAATCCTAAAGAGGTTGAAGTAGAGTTATCTCCCGATCAAGTTGGTTAAGACTCTGTGCAAGATCAACTCTATTTCGATGGACCACAATACAAAAATGGCACTGGCATAGGGACTATTCAAGTATTCCCTTCTATAATTCAACGATTTTCTTCATACCAGTTGACCTAGAGCTACACAACTAATACAATAGAATATGAGGCTTTATGCCTAGGTCTCAAGAAGGTTGAGATACTTGGAGCGTGACAGTTGTAAATTTTTGGTGAGACCGAGCTTATTATCAATCATGAGACCAATGAGTGTCTATTCAAGGTCTGGGATCCAATATATCATAGAGCCATGTTATGGTATGTGTCTCTCCCGAGAGTTCAAAGCTAAATTTGGGGGTTACCTTGTACATAGTAAAAAAAAAAAAAAATAAAAGAAGAAAAAATAATTTTTTTTTTTAACTTCGGCTCCTTTTGCACGCGAGCCCGTAGGTATGTTTATTTCTTTTTCTTTTTCTTTTCCTTCCTAGCAGTTAGTGGCTTCCCCTCTACTTCTTTCTTCCACTTCCTTACTTCATTCCCTTCCTCTCCTACTCCTTCTTCTACAAATAATCAAGCCACTACTATTGTTTCTACTCCCCTCTCTAATGTTCCATTTTCTTCACTTCCCATTTCTTCTAATTATTTGTATTTTGAGCACTTCTTCACAGTGCATACCACCTTCTCCATCCCATCCACTTCCATTTCATTTTCTGTTTTCATAAACACCCAGTAGCTGATAGCATGGTAGCACCCTATTGCTATATCTACCGCTTCTACTCCTCCATTTTCCATCATCCCATCATTCCCCATTCCTGTTCCATGGCCTACACATCTACTGGTCATCATTCCATTCATTTCCATTTTTGCAACTTAGGTGCTTTTCACTACTGCCATGGAGATCCTTTCACAGAACCTGGTGATTACCCAGCTCAACCGAGCTAGGAAAAATGTAGTCATTCAATAAATAAGGGAGGTTCTGCTCTTCTACAAATTTTTTTTGAAGATCCTATTTTTAGTCCCAAGCACCAGTAAGGTTGCAGCAGCCTGTAGCGATGTCCAAAATCAACCATCATCCACTTCTTCTGCCCCTCCAGATTTTTGACTCTATTACCCAATGGATAAAGGACTGAGATTCATGCATACAATATAACTGTATACCCCACGAGCCACCAAGAATGTTGGCATTTTTGCCACATTGTTTTTGTTGTTGTTGTTCATGCAAAAGAATGCACAAATTGTAGAGATACTCATTCTTCTGTTTGTCCCTCAAAGCACTTTGAAAGGGAAAATACAAAAATCTCTACAAATTTTGTGTTAGAGCAAAGTAACTAAAAGATGTCGCGATATCGCGACATGTTACGATATTGCGACCTGTCATGTTTTCAAGGGGTCTAAAGCAGAAAATATCTAAGTCAAGAAAATGTCGCGATATCGCGACATGTCGCATTTTCATGACCTGTCATGTTTTCGTGGCTCAAAACAGCCAAAGGAAGCAAGGAAGTCAAACTGTCGCGATATCACGACATGTTGGAGTTTCGTGACTTGTTGCGGTGAGGGAGAACTCAAGTGAAAATTGTCGTGATTTCGCTACATGTCGTGTTTTCACGACTTGCAGTGGTCACAGAGCAGAGTAATGGAAAATGTCATGATATCGCGACATACAGCAGCCAAGGGGAGCGCCAATGAAAAATGTCATGATATCACGACAGAAAAGCAAGAAAGGAGCAGATGGTACAGAATGGCACGATATCGCGACATGTCACGTTATCACGGAAGGGCTGAAGATAAACACAAGGTGGATGAAAGATGTCATGATATCATGACATTTTTGAAGATGAAGCCAAGCAAGAGAAAGATGTCACGATTTCATGATAGGAAGTGGCAATGAAGGAGAAGACAGGAAAGTGTCACGATTTCATGACATATTGGGGCGGAAGGACCAAGTGCGAAGAATTGTCATGATTTCATGACATGTCACGATTTCGTGAGGGGAAAGCAAAGAAGCAGCCAGATCGTACGGAATGTCATGATTTCACGACATGACAAATTTTCATGATTGAAAAGTAGCTAAGGACAAGAAGATTGAAACATGTCACAATTTCATGACTTGTTGAAGACAGAAGAACCAAATGGAGAAAATGTCACAATATCACGACATGTCACATTTTTGCGACCTATCACATTTTCATGGAATGAAAGCTAACAAGTACAAGGCAGAAAGAAATTATCACGATATCACGACATGTCGCATTTTCGTGATGGAGCGAGAAAGACAATGCCAAGTACGGAATGTCATGATTTCGTGACATGTCCCATTTTCGCTACTTGCAAGAAGATGAAGGCCAAGGAAGAGAAAGATGTCACGATTTCATGACATGTTGCAGTTTCATGGGTATACAGAAGAAAAGGACATAGAAGGAAGAAGATGTCATGATTTTGTGACATGTCATGATTTTGTGACATGGTGAGTTTTCATGACTTGGAGTAGCGAACAAAGCCAGACAAAGGAGAATGTCACGATTTCATGACATGTCACATTTTTGTGACTGGTGGCAAAAAGAGAATGCAGTAAGGTGAAAGTGTCACGATTTCATGACATGTCGCATTTTCGTGACCTGTCTCATTTTCATGATAGAAGCAAGAGCAAAGGCCCGATACAATTCTGTCTGCATTTTTCTTCAAAATTGCATAGGAGAACGTGAAGAGAAGATAAGGATCAAAAGTAATAAAACTCTCCA
This sequence comes from Wollemia nobilis, assembly GCA_028583015.1. Classification (NCBI taxonomy): domain Eukaryota; kingdom Viridiplantae; phylum Streptophyta; class Pinopsida; order Araucariales; family Araucariaceae; genus Wollemia; species Wollemia nobilis. The sequence goes on from JAQPPZ010001683.1 coordinate 4,670,436, forward strand.
ACTGATTTTGAGATCGTGGTCAAAGAGGCTCCAAGATTAAATGTTGTTGATTACCGATGTGTGCAAGATGGAAGAACATGAGGCAGTTTTCGATGCCACCAAAATTAAAGATGCCTCCAGTATTAAAAGCTCTTGTTCGTGATCTCCTAACAACTTCCAGCCTGCCCCGATAACGGTCATTTAATGAAGAAATATGGTCTCTTGGTCCAAGGCAGATTAAGGGGGCTTGTTTCTCTTTTCAAGTGCCTATTTTGTGGACCTCTTCTTCGAAATCTATTTTATGTATTAAATGTTGTAATCCGAAAAGGAGAGGGAAGGCCTCTATAAATACCAATGTAAAATCTTAAGCAAAGGGAGGAGGACCTTTTTGCAAAAATTGAAGCAAAAATCCTAGATGCATTTTGCTCTATTCTTAGTGTCTTCTGGAGTTGGTGATCCAAACTGTTGTTCATGTTTTGCTTTCTATCTGAGTCACTTCTGTTAGTCCAATGTTAATATAAGTTAAATTCTGCTATTCTAGATTTGGTTATATTTGCATTTGAACGTTTGGAGTACAATTGGAAGTGAACTTATGGCTAATGCTTGATCCAATTTTTGTATATGCATTCTAAGAGTCAGTTGCTGCTTAGCTTCAGGATTTTGTTGAGATTATTTGCTATCTGAGGTTGTTCCCCATTAACTATCGGCTTCGGCCATATTTCCATCTCTTTTTGTTATTTCCCATTTCTTTTCGTATTTTCCCATTTCTTTCCTGCATCCTTATCTTGAAACCAGTTTAGATTAGTTTGGGAGCCAGCCCTCTCTAGAGATTGGCCCGGGAGACTTCTCTTTCTCTCGGCCTTTCAATGTTGGCCGAGTCTAGAGTGCACAAGTGATGAAATCTTGTACTTAGGCAGATTTGTGTCCAACATTTTTTGGCACACCCAGTGGGATAGACTATTTCTATCTTAGAAAGATCCATAATTGGTGGGACAAGCACTATTCCAAGTTGACAAACCCACCTGTGCCAACATTTTTGGCATGCCTAGTGGGATAGACTATTTCTGTCTCAAAAAGATCCATAATCGGTGGGACTCACAAGTCTCATTTTTTGACACCCGGAGGAATCAAGATTTTGATGAACTGTCTTGACCTCAAAAGCGGCGATTGTAAGTTCATCTGGTGACTCTGCTGAAGGTGACTGTTTAGTACCTAGAAATTTCCAATCCTGAAGCTGGTGAAAATATTTGCATCTTCGCTTCATGATCACGAGATCAAGTGCCAAAGAATCGGAAGATCCAGTCGAATTCTTCGAGATTGATGTTCAGAACTGGAGGGAGCGCTCAAGATTGGTAAGTCCTGTGAACCCGTCATTTACTATTTCTTCATAGGCAATGAATCAGTTTGTGCCATCTTCGACTCCTCCCAGTACTGCTACGAGCTTGCTACATCCAGATCTAGTAGTCCAAATGGCCCAACATCCTCCACCAAGGAAGTTCTCTGCTTGGAACGATTCGGGAGCATTGGACCTACCTTTTCAAAATCCAGTTCTTGTTCTAGCAATAAAAGCCTTGCCTACATACGATGGGACTGGAAAGACAATGTACGAGCATGTGTCAGATGTGGCAACCTTGGCTTCAATTCATAATATCATAGACGAAGATGTCATGATCAAATTGCTCGTCCTGTCACTCTGAGGTAAGTTGTTGTGCTGGTATAGATCCTTGACTCCCAACTCCATAACTTCATGGGATCAATTAGTAGAGATGCTAATCCAAGGGTTCAATGAGCAAGCAGACCCATTTTCTTTAGTGCATCAATTTAATAATATCAAGAGGCATCCTCAAGAGGAGATAGTGGATTTCAATGTTAGGTTTTCCCGAACTTGGCAGAGAGTTCCTGAAGGTCTTCGCCCTACTCATGAACAAGCAACATTGTACTTTCTTAGGGCTTTCCATTCAGATATTGGTATGAATATTAGGATGTCTGGTGTTCAAACCTTTCCTACCCTATATGCCCAGGCACAAAAGGCTGAGGCCGATCTGATTGCCATTGGGAAATTGCCTCCAAAGATGACTATGCCTATTTTTCCCGAGCTTCCACAATACCAGCATACAGGTGCAGCCCCCACATCTTACACTGCTCCATCCATGTACCCTTTATCTTCATGGAATCCTCCTATACCTTCAGTACCTATGATTCCCATTCCATAGATAACCTCTCCACTTCCAACTCCTGCATTACCTTCTCCACCAGTTCCATTACCTCTACCTGCACCACCTGTGTCCTCAAGCCCAGATCCTCAATTGGCTATTTTGCAAGAAATTCAGTCGGCCATGAGAGCTCTCACTAACAAGGTGACATCTATGGAGTGGAGAGAGGCGGAAAGGAACTATCAGCCACGAAGATTTTTTTCGACGGTAACAAGAGAGCAAGTTGCTCCTAGCAAGGCTATGGAGAAAGTACCTGAGAGGAACTCAGCGATCCTGGTAAGTGAAGAGGCTGGCCCTTCTGAAGTTTCACATGAGCCTTCTTACTGGTGTTCTTCATGCAATGATCCACATGATGAGTCCACTTGCATGGTCCACCAAAATTATTTGCAAGTTCTTACGGGAAGCCGTGTAAACATGATTCGAGAGGTGGATCTTAATTCCGTGAAGTCTCTTGAGGAACACATAGCAGTCTTGACACGCAATGGAAAGAAACCAATGTTGGTAGATCCGGCTAAGATGGAGCCATTGAAAGTGCCTCTTGTGCAAGCAACAAAGTAGCAAATACCTACAAAGGCTCATGATCCTCTAGCTCCACAACAACCACCTATTTTGTCGAAGGATCCACTTCCACCACAAGCAAAAGAGAAGGAACAAGCTTCTGTCTCTCAACCGCAAGCAAAAACAAAGGAACAAGCTAGAGAGACGTTGCGGTATCCATCATTGACTAAACGACAATGAGTGGAGGCCACCCAGCAATATAGAAGCAAATTTGAATCTTCCAGTGGAGGGAAAGAGCAGATCTCGATGGAGTACAACATTGTTGAAGAACTCAAATGGATACCAGCTAAAGTAAGTCTGTATGACACCTTGCAGCTACCTGGACAGGTAAATCTCTTACAGGAATCCCTGAAAACCATACAAAGTAAGGGGAAGGCTCCAACCCAGGTAGTTATGTCTCAAACATTAACTACTTCAGCCATTGGAAAAAATAGACCACCCCCATTTTATTTGTCACTCAGGATGGAGGGTTGGATTGTGCACAACTGTATGATTGATTCTGGTGCTGCGACAACTGTCATGCCAAAGGCAGTTTGTGAAGTCATGGGTATGGAGTATACAAGAAGTAGCCCTGGTGTCTTGCAGTTGGACGAGAATCCCATGAAAATAGTGGGTGTAATCAAGGATGTTCCTATTGCTCTACATAGTATGCCTCAAATTATAGTAATTCAAGAGGTAGTTGTGGTTGATTTGGAACCATATTTCAGTATGTGTTTGTCGAGAGAATTCCATTAGCCAAGCTGGGAGGCTACCTTTCTCTGGATTATTCTCACTTGGAGATTCCTTTCAAAGGAAGAAGAGTCCGTATTGACAATCAGAAGCCTTCTACTTTTCATATAGAGAAGATGGGAGAGGAAGAAAAGTCCAAACATTCTGTCAACATGATAACTAAAGAATTGGACAATCCTGATTTGATGGATGAAGTCTTGGATGAGCTTTGCTTGGAGGATGAGTTTTCAATGCTCAATTTTAATGCCATGATGGAAACTGAGATTGGTTGTTACTCCATTACAAAGCCTGAAGGGGTTGAAGTAGAGTTACCTCCTGATCAAGTTGGTCAAGACTCTATGCAAGATCAACTCTATTTCGATGGAGCACGATACAGAAATGGTGCTAGCACTGGGACTATTCGAGTATTCCCTTCTAGAATTCAATGATCTTCTTCATACCAGTTGACCTGGAGCTGCACAACTAATACATCAGAATATGAGGCTTTATGCCTAGGTCTCAAGAAGGCTGAGATACTTGGAGCGTGACAGTTGCAAATCTTTGGTGACACCGAGCTGATTATCAATCAGGAGACCAATGAGTGTCTGTTCAAGGTCTGGGATCCAGGAGATCATAGAGCCATGTTTTGGTATGTGTCTCTCCTGAGAGTTCATAGCTAAATTTGGGGGTTACCATGTACATAGTAAAAAAAAAAAAAAAGAAAAAGAAGAAAAAATAAATATTTTTTAACTTCGGCTCCTTTTGCACGCGAGCCCGCAGGTATGTTTATTTATTTTTCTTTTTCTTTTCCTTCCTAGAAGTTAGTGGCTTCCCCTCTACTTCTTTCTTCCACTTCCTTACTTCATTCCCTTCCTCTCCTACTCCTTCTACAAATAATCAAGCCACTACTGTTGTTTCTACTCCCCTCTCTGATGTTCCCTTTTCTTCACTTCCCCTTTCTTCTAATTCTTTGTCTTTTGAGCACTTCTCCATAGTTCCTACCACCTTCTCCATCCCATCCACTTCCATTTCATTTTCTATTTTCATCAAAACCCAGCAGCTGATAGCACAGTAGCACCCTATTGCTGTATCTACCGCTTCTACTCCTCCATTTTCCATCATCCCATCATTCCCCATTCCCATTCCATGGCCTGCACATCTGCTGGTCATCATTCCATTCATTTCCATTTTTGCAACTCAGGTGCTTTTCACTACTGCCATGGAGATCCTTTCACAACACCTGGTGATTACCCAGCTCAACCGAGCTAGGCAAAATGCAGTCGTTCAAGAAATAAGGGAAGTTCTGCTCTTCTACAAATTTCTGTTGAAGATCCTATTTTCAGTCCCAAGCGCCAGTAAGGTTGCAGCAGCCCGCAAAGACGTCCAGCATCAACCAACATCCACTTCTTCTGCCCCTCCAACTTCTTGACTCTATTGCCCAATGGATAAAGGCCTGAGATTCATGCATACAGTAGAACTGTATACCCCGTGAGCCGCCAAGAATGTTGGCATTTTTGCCACATTGTTTTTGTTGTTGTTGTTCATGCAAAAGAATGCACAAATTGTAGAGATACTCATTCTTTTGTTTGTCCCTCAAAGCACTTTGAAAGGGAAAATACAAAAATCTCTACAAGTTTTGTGTTAGAGCAAAGTAACTGAAAGATGTCGCGATATCGCGACCTGTCACGTTTTCGTGGGGTCTAAAGCCGAAAAGAGCTAAGTCAAGAAAATGTCATGATATCGCGACATGTCACATTTTCATGACCTGTCGCATTTTCACGGCTCAAAATAGCCAAAGGAAGCAAGGAAGTCAAACTGTCGCGATATCACGACATGTTGGAGTTTCGCGACTTGTTGCGATGAGGGAGAACTCAAGTGAAAATTGTCATGATTTCGCTACATGTCACGTTTTCATGACTTGCAGTGGTCACAGAGTAGAGTAATGGAAAATGTCACGATATCACGACATACAATAGCCAAGGGGAGCGCCAATGAAAAATGTCATGATATCGTGATAGAAAAGCAAGAAAGGAGCAGATGGTATGGAATGGCACGATATCGTGACATGTCACGTTATCGCGGAAGGGCTGAAGATAACACAAGGTGGATGAAAGATGTCACGATATCATGACATTTTTGAGGATGAAGCCAAGCAAGAGGAAGATGTCACGATTTCGCGATAGGAAGCGGCAACGAAGGAGAAGACAAGAAAGTGTCACGATTTCATGACATATTGGGGCGGAAGGACCAAGTGCGAAGAATTGTCGTGATTTCATGACATGTCACGATTTCATGAGGGGAAAGCAAAGAAGCAGCCAGATCATACGAAATGTCACGATTTCGCGACATGACGAATTTTCATGGCCAAAAAGTAGCTAAGGACAAGAAGATTGAAACATGTCACGATTTCGTGACTTGTTGAAGACAGAAGAACCAAATGGAGAAAATGTCGTGATATCGCGACATGTCACATTTTTGCGACCTGTCATGTTTTCGCGAAACGAAAGCTGACAAGTACAAGGCAGAAAGAAATTGTCGCGATATCGCGACATGTCACGTTTTCATGATGAAGGAGCCAGAAAGACAATGCCAAGTACGGAATGTCATGATTTCGCGACATGTCCCATTTTTGCTACTTGCAAGAAGATGAAGGCCAAGGAAGAGAAAGATGTCGCGATTTCGTGACATGTTGCAGTTTCGCGGGTATACAGAAGAAAAGGACATAGAAGGAAGAAGATGTCGCGATTTGACATGTCACGATTTCATGACATGGTGAGTTTTCGTGACTTGGAGCAGCGAACAAAGCCAGACAAAGGAGAATGTCATGATTTCGTGACATGTCGTGCAAAGAAAGCCAAACTAAGAGAAGATGTCGTGATATCGTGACATGTCACATTTTTGCGACTAGTGGCAAAAAGAGAAGCAGTAAGGTGAAAGTGTCACGATTTCATGACATGTCGCATTTTCGTGACCTGTCTCATTTTTGCGATAGAAGCAAAAGCAAAGGCCCGATACAGTTCTGTCTGCATTTTTCTTCAAAACTGCATAGGAGAACGTGAGGAGAAGATAAGGATCAAACAAAGTAAAAGCTCTCCAACTAATTTTGAGATCGTGGTCAAAGAGGCTCAAATATTAAATGTTGTTGATTACCGATGTGCGCAAGATGGAAGAACATGAGGCAGTTTTCGATGCCACCAAAATTAAAGATGCCTCCAGTATTAAAAGCTCCTGTTCGTGATCTCCTAACAACTTCCAGCCTGCCCCGATAACGGTCATTTAATGAAGAAATATGGTCTCTTGGTCCGAGGCAGATTAAGGGGGATTGTTTCTCTTTTCAAGTGCCTATTTTGTGGACCTCTTCTTCGAAATCTGTTTTATGTATTAAATGTTGTGATTCGAAAAGAAGAGGGAAGGCCTCTATAAATACCAATGTAAAATCTCAAGCAAAAGGAGGAGGACCTTTTTGCAAAAATTGAAGCAGAAATCCTAGATGCATTTTGCTCTATTCTTAGTGTCTTCTGGAGTTGGTGATCCAAACTGTTGTTCATGTTTTGCTTTCTGTCTGAGTCACTTCGTTAGTCCAGTGTTAATATAAGTTAAATTCTACTGTTCTGGATTTGGTTGTATTTGCATTTGAATGTTTGGAGTACAATTGGAAGTGAACTTATGGCTAATGCTTGATCCAATTTTTGTATATGCATTCTAAGAGTCAGTTGTTGCTTAGCTTCAAGATTTTGTTGAGATTATTTGCTATCTGAGGTTGTTCCCCATTAACTATCAGCTTCGGCCATATTTACATCTCTTTATGTTATTTCCCATTTCTTTTCGCATTTTCCCATTTCTTTCCTGCATCCTTATCTCGAAACCAGTTTAGATTAGTTTGGGAGCCAACCCTCTCTGGAGATTGGCCCGGGAGACTTCTCTTTCTCTCGGACTTTCAATGTTGGCCGAGTCTAGGGTGCACAAGTGATGAAATCTTGTACTTAGGTAGATTTGTGTCCAACACTTGTGCAAGCTTAGGGACATTTATAGCAACCTGAATGACCGCAGCGGGTTTCTGTTGCATGGTCCCTATTTTGGTGTTCTTAGACCATTATTTATTCTTTGGCTTGGTAATCTCACCATCCTGTATGTTGATCTCCTCAATTATTCTGGCTTGCACCAGAGCTTCCTCTAAAGTGCCATATTGTTGTAGCTGTAATAGCATGGAGATCAATCTCAAACAACTCTTTGAGAACATTTGGGTCAGGTCGGACATGGGATGGAGGTAGGGTAGCTTTGAAAGCAACGTCCTCCATCGGTTCCCATATGCCACCATTGTTTCTTCCTCATATTTCCTGAGGCTAGCTAGGTCGCTTAGTGACGCCTTTTTCTTGGTGTTGAAGGTGAAGCATTCAAGGAACGTGTCCACTATCTGATCCAAGTTAATGATGCTATGTTTTGGCAATTGAGTGAAATAATCTAAGGCATGGCCTGCGAATGTGGTTATAAATGTTCTTAGCAACAAAGCATCGTTGTATTGAATGCCAAAGCATTGTCTTAGGAATCTAGTTACGTGCTCTTGGGAATTCTCCTATCCTCTAAAGAGTGCCAACTGGGGCAATTTAAAGTGTTTAGGGTATGGGGGCACCGACACTTACGGATGCATAGGATGACTACGAAGTTGGTGTAAAGTGGGATTTTGGGGCCTAGAAGTCTTTGTCTCCACAGACTCTAAGTGATCTAGCAGTTATTTATATGCATCAAAGGATTTGATCTCTTCCTGCTTGGTTTGCTCTCGCTATGGGTTGCAGGGAACTTGAGGCCTATGGAGGGATTGCCAGACAGAATCACCCCTGCCTTGGTAGGGCATTTTAGTCTACTCTTCTTCTTGCTCATACTCCTCATAGGCTTCTTGAGGAGTGCTTGGGCGAGACGCATGACCATGGGTGGGTGCCCGTAGAGGGTACCCCTCATTGTTCCTGGGAGTGGCCTCCCGCTCAAGTCTAGGGGGTCTCAAAGGCAACACTTGGTAAGGTCTTGGAGGCCTGTATTGCACTAGGGGTTATGCCTTTCTACCCTCTGTGTTCAAGGGGTTAGAACCTTCTCAGGCATAGTTTTGTGGAGCAGATCATCTGTTTGGCGTTGGATGTGCTCTTTCCTAAGGTGATATAGATGCTCTAGCTATTATTGGTCTTGCCTAAGCTACATGATTTATGCTTGGCAGGTGATATGTTTGGCAAATGCCAAGTCAATTTGTTCCATCGTCTTGTGTTTATGAATCCTAGATGCCTCTCCTACCTGTATATCTCGGTCATGGTGATCCGATATCCCTATGGGTTGCTTTCCTCTATCGAGGTTAGCGGCATTCACCCGAGGCTCTGGCCTTAGTGGGTGATCTTGATACATAGCAGGTGCAAAGGTGCATTGATCCCACGCTATGTATTGTTATTGATGAATGTAGTGGTCTTCCTCATACTCCCTTTCATATGTGTGAAAGGGGTGGGCAGAATTGGCTTGCCTTGTCTGGAGAGCCTTATGCTCTGGATTTTGTATAGTGTTTCTAACAGTAATAAGGGGTAAATGAGGGATGATGAAATCATGTGGTCCATCCTTATGGACCCTATGTTGCTCTAGTGCTTCATCACTAGGCCACTCATAACGAGCATCTAAGGGAGCCCTCATGTCTATGTTGAGTGCCATGTGTATGTCCTCCTCTTGAAAGGATCTATGCTGAGTGGGGGTGCCCCTCAAAGAGGTGCCTCTATAGTCCTGTTATGTAATGGCATGATGTGGACTATCTTGTGTGTTAGGCCACCAAGGCGGGATGACCAAGTCCTCAGGACTATATCGGAGGTGACTTGTCCCCCTTTGTGCACTCTCTGTAGCTCCTACCCATGATTGGGCTCAGCTACGAGTGTACACCATGGTGATGTTTTCCTACAAGATGCATAGATTTTTATTTCCTTTTATGATTTTTATGCTACACTAAACAAAAAATATCACACACACATAAAGCAATGATTATCTCGTTTAAAGATTAAAGGTGTGCCCTAAACCTGGTTTAGTGTGTTTTGATTTTTGTTTTGAAATTTTTTGTAAAGAATATTTAAATGCAATATGATGGCTCTTATGACTCCCAAAAATGGTCGCCCCTTCGATATACCATTTCTAGGCTGATATACCAACCTCTCTATATACCCGCCCTTATGTGAGGGAAACTATTGGTACGTGAGAGCAGATGGTACATGGAACGTAGGCGGTATGAAAGGGGAATCACTCTCTTTATGACACCTACCATAGAAGACTTATCCTCATGCGTTGGGAATCACCCCTGCTACACTTGGTAAGATTTCTTCTGGATTTACGTCTAGCAACAGTCTCGATCGGGGTTATGTATGCAATATTTCAAGCCAAGGTGGTGATGAAATCCATCGTTGGTCTTGATCAAGGGTTGGGGTTTTACGACCAACTCCTTGTTGTTTCAATTACCACATTGTGTATGGGGTTCTTTTTAATTTTCATAAATGAATAAAACAAGAATTCAAACTCTCCTATGCAAGAAAATAACCAGAAAATAGAAAATAGAAAGCAAAAAATGACAGAAGGTGTTTAGGACCCCTACCTCTTCTCTGCCCAAATCGGATGCCTTTGAATTTCTACCCTAAAACTACATAGAGAGCTATTCTCTCCTGGGTGAAATGAATAACAAACCTGTATTCATCATAGGGTGGGGCGAATGCCCATTTGTCCTTGGGTAAGATGAATTCCAGCTCTGTACTCATCATAAATCGAAACGAACAGCAGTTCAATGTTTGAAAACTTGGTACCTGCAAACAAAAACAAGCAACTTTTGATCAAAAATTTAATATTAAAATCAAGGGACAGAGGTCCCACCGTGATAAAAAAATTTAATATTAAAATCAAGCATGAGGATATGGAAAAAAAAGCGGAAATCCCAAGTGCGATGTATGCAAAAGCGAAACGTAATGCTAAGCCCTACGAACTAAAACACATGAAAGGAAATAAACGTAAGACAATTGAAATAAGGTAGAAATAAAATGTCGAGTACAGCCATTTTTATTAATTTTATTTAAACATCGTGTTACAATATGTCTCCTCACTTTTGGGGACTAGGAGCGTTAAGTATGGCTCTATTACACCACTGATTGATACACTTTCTTTCGTGTGCCCACACGTAAAATAGGTGGACTAAACATCACTACCGCTTGAATTCATGAGTCTTGAATCCTTGTTGCTCCTCTAATGTCAATACCCTACATTCAAGAAAACAAAAAATAGTCAGTAGCACCTGAAGATAAAATGAAACATGCAATCCCCAAGGCTGCAGTCAGTGTATGCATAAAATTAATAAAGTGATAACTGAAACATATCAGAATGAGCTAAAAAAATTATAGAAGCAATAAAACCTTACCATGAATCCACTGTAAAAGGAACAGTCCAAAAATTTTGCACATATTTCTAATCGCTTCGGGGTGGGACGATTAGAACTGTCATAACCTGTCCAAGAGCCACATCTTAAATGTCATATCCAGAAGCCTCCAAATCACCTACAGAGTTGGGGTTAGGTAAAACAAGGTATTTTGGGATGACCTAAATGGTCAGATTTTACTAATTTGTCCTCTATAACCCAGAATCTGATGATGCTACCTACGTGTTAGTGAAAGCAGGAAATGATAAAAACATGATAAAAAATTGTTAGAATCACATGAAATTTAAATGACAGCGTATGTAAACAACCCAACATCAGATGCAAAAGAAAAATCAAGTAAATCTACCACAAATTTCTAATCACTCCGAGGTGGGGTGATTAGGACTGCTACATTTTGGGAGGCACCCAGGGGTAGGACGCCCATTTTTTAGGACTCCTTTTTGGCACCAATCCAATTGGGATGGGTAAAAAACCTCTTATAGGGTTGTGCCAAAAAATTTGGTGGGATATTGTGGCCAAATATTCGGGTTTGGGTCCGGATTGTGCTTCCAATAATCACCCGATAACCTCCCTCCAAAAGAGATATCAAGGATCTAAAAGCAAAATCGATGGGTGAGGATATAATTTGGTAGCACTTCATTGCTCCAAAGGCTCCTCTCTATTCTTATTTTTGGGTGAGAAGGCTCACCAATTTATAGACCTATGGTCTCTCTCTTTGAATGCGCATGCGAGGGCACCACTTGAGTTGCTTGTCCTATTTTGAGAGAAAAGATTATTCCCTAATTTAGAGTCTCCTTGCATGAGGCCTCCAAAATCAAATACATGCATGACTAAAGTATTTATCCTTGATTTGAAGTCGTTCCTCACAATTGCATGGCCTAAAGCTGCAGTTACCTGGCGGACCTGTTGAGGTTTGACTTTTTGCCAGTTAAACCTGCTATTCGCCCTACCCTGGGATGAATTCTGATAATCATCCCTAGGTGAGATGAATACCAGTTTGTAATCATCCCAGGGTGGGATGAGTAGAGAGCAAAGTGCCAAAAAGGTGCCAAATTGATCTCTGACCTTTCAAACTATTGTGGGAGTGGTTAGGACCATTGTTTAGCCTCTGGGTGCTGCCCTAGGTGCTATGTGTGTCAATGCGATAAGTGTTTTTTGTCACATAATCATATTGGTGCTATTTTGATGTCTACACTTTGGTGTAAAAGACTATAATAGTTTTTCAAAAATAATTTTATTGAAAAAAATAATAATAGTGATGTTATCAAATATATCAGAGTATACATTGTGTAATTGTAGAACCTAATAATCTAAAATAGCCACTATAGACACCCTTTTAAATCATTCATAAGATATAGTAATCAATATAAAAGGAATTCGTATTAGTTCTTTCCATCATGAAATGTATAAAATTATATATGCATTTGTGAGATGATTTATTATAAAAAAATGCTTATTGTAATTTTCTAAGAAAAGTATATATGAATAAAAGTTGATGCAAAAACTTTACTTATGTGTGTGGATTAATTTTTTGGTTATTAAAGACAGTTATGTTAAATAATGAAATTAGATATTTGTTTATATTTTCACCCCATCCATTTGTTATACAATGGACAATAATATAACCTATTTATATAAATTTAATTCATAAAATAACAAACTAATTGAGATAATTAATTAAATAATAGCTCTATTTCTTAAAATGTATAATTAAAATAATCCATGCAAATGGGATGAGAACTTTCCATATGTACATCATAATTGTAATTGATTTATCTAAGTCCTATTTAACACAAAAAAATGAAGACATTTACTAGGTTTCAACCATTTATTCATAGAATATAAAAGGAATTTCATGAAAATAAATATATAAATTAACTTGTAGGTTTATAAAGTATAACTAATGTATTCAACATTTATTTCATGATATTATAGTGAATTAATATCATGCTTACTCTGCTTTCTTATGAGTTTGATTTGTCATTAATTTGGCTAAGGTCCATTATGGGGATAGGGCCAAATGTTGATCGAAACCTATTGGAGGTGATATTGGATTTTTATTAATACGACATTATCTAGAAATTGTTCTATCGACTAGCATTAGCTCTAGTTGCTCTGTTACTCTGGTTAGCTTCGGTGGTTTGCAGAGTTTTTATCTTCAGTTCCAACACTAGTGGTTGTGTTTGATTCCAAGGTTACATGGCTATATTTTTAGGATTTTTAGATTTTACCTTGTTTTAGGGGTGTTTTGTTTGATTCAATAAAGGCCTTTCTTCCAACAGAGATCCAAATTATCTCTTATGGTGATGGCAGAATGGCCTTTGTGCAGTTTGTCGATTTGGGCACAAAACTAGTGTGTTATTTTTTGTTTAATCTTTTTAGTGGTTTTTGGTGCCTGGATCTTGTTTAGACGGGTGAGATGATAATTTGATCTTGTTTCAGTTATTGTGCTAGATTTTATCTTGGTTGGGCAACAATTTGTGCTTAATGTTTAATTTTTTATGTTGTTGTAAGTATCGCCCGATCGATTATTTTTTGGTTGAAGTGTTTTATCTCTTTTTCAGTGACTAGCTTTACTTTGTAAAAATATTTAGAGGTCATTTCAAAACTCCTTCATCCATAAAATAAAATAAAAATTAATACTTACTCTTTCTCTTTCAATACCACTAAGTAGAGATACTACTAAGTAGAGATAAATGCATTTGAACTTACTCTTTCTTATACTTAATAATTCATTTAATCTTCAATATGGAGTTACTATGGAATTAATTTACATATTTATTAGATAAATTACACACGGAAGAATAACGAAAACATATAGGTTTGGATCATCATGTAATGATTTATATTCTATTGAATCAAATAGTGATTTTAAAAACTAACAATACAATAATCAAAAAATACTTTTTGAGTCATTAGGAAAATATAATTTATTTACAAAGCAAAGTTATACTCTATAATATAGACATATAAAAATATTATTCATTTATTAAAATAATTATGTAATAAAGTCCATTTCTTATCATGAAAGAGAAACCCATTCAAACTTTGAAAAATTCTCATAGAAAATTAATTGAATTACTTGGAGCATAACATCCTAATAGTAGCTTGGATTCAATCCATTATTTTATATTAAAATTAATATAAATATATCCTTAAGTTATTAAAATAATATTTTAAAATTTTCTATGACTAATATTCAATGATCAAACCATCCAAATATCCTCAAAAATACCCCTCTCCCCTCCCCCAAAAGAAATCCTAAAAAGAAGAAAAGTTTAAAAACTACAAATTGTTGGTCATTGTGTAAATATTAACTTGTATTTCTTTGGAATGATATAAATAAATTATAAATTGAATTTAAAGATCAAACATATTTCCATTGATTTTTTTTATTCCTCTTACTAGTCATTTTATTTTGCCTTTTATAATCTTGTATATCTCATTGTATTAAGTTGTATAAAATGTACTACTCAAATATACAAAGTTGTTTACAATTTTTACATATTTTCATAGAGATTGGTTATAGGGGATTGAAATGGACCTATATAACATCGCACTTATATTACCATAGTATTTTAAGTTACCATAGAATAGTATTATATCACATAGTAAGATTTGAAGTTGGGTATTTTCTTGGGAAGCCCATATTTTTTAACCACTTTACCTAATTTTATTTGATTAAAATATTTCTTTTAGCCATAGGATTATAATATTTATTAAAAAAAAAAACTAATCACTAAACACCAATTTTTCCAAATTGCAAAAGTTGAGGAATTTCACTAGTTGATTTTATTAGATATTATTACAAAAAATATCCTTATGAATAATATTTTATTTTGAATCTTAAATTATTTGTTATTTCTTGTGTGAATTATATCTCATTATTTTTTCTTCAAAAAAGACACTTACTATACATTAATATATTAATTATGTTCCATTCATAATTTTGGATAATCTTAACTTTTGAACACTAATATTTTTAGTAACTATATGACCATAGAAATTTAATCTATAAAGTTACTTTTAGAGCATAAAATAATTTAATTATTTATAAAATATTATGAATCCTTATCATAAAATGTTCTATAATGACAAGAATGAAATATTTCAATTAAATGACTAAAACTAAGACTATCAAAATTACATGATTTTTCTACTACATAACAATATTTGTTTTTTTTTAAAACAGTTATATTATTATTTTTTTGTTGGAGAAAAAGGGGATGTACTTGGGTCCTCCACCCTTGAAAAATCATAAATATATTCTTTATAGCTTGATATTTTATAAATATATTCAATTCTCATCTCAATTGAGTTTCTATAATATACCTATATTTTTTTTCATAAAAAGTTTGAATTCTTGGTTTTTATTTTCTAGATCTTCAATTTTCTTTGTAATATTATAGAATTAAGTATCCTTGTTATTGACTATTAAAGAAAATTACATTATTTTGTACATGCTAATGTACCCCCATGGTACCTATGGTACAATGGAAATATTAAAATAGGGTATGAGTCTATAGTTTAAGAGCATGATTTATGTTTCCCCATATGTATGTGTCTATGTATAGGATGTGCACAAGTGTCATGCAACAATATGTGCAAGTGTGTAGAGTGATAAAGTGTTCAAGTATCATACAATAAAGCATACAAGTGTTCTTGTAGGAGTATGAAAATGTCAAAGTAAAGTGTGCAAGTAAATAGAGAGTGTAGAGTCATTTATAGAAGTGGTAATATGTAAATCCAAGGGACATGTGACATTTATCTTATGTATAGAATAGGAAATTTTTGCATCTCACAAATATGTGAGGAGTGAAATAATCAAGTATTGAAGAGTCACCTTTCTAAGGTTATATAATGGATACAAAGCTCCATGTATTGTATTGAAGAATAAAATCCATTGTAATAGAAGACTCAGAATATAATATTGAATCTTGTATGCAATATTTTGAGAAATTATATTGTAAGTTCATATTAAACATATTATCATTGATATTGGCTATTTTATTCATATTATCATTATTTTCATGAATGTTATGTTCATTGTTTTTTGCCATTTGATATATTAATTGTTCTTATATTTGAGTCTACTCAAGATACTAAATATTTAGAATTGAGATAATCTAGCTAAAAATCTAATAGTGGTATCATAGATACTTCAATTAGTCTCTAATGCTAGGATAAATAATTGTTTTTGATGTGAATATTTGAAGAATTTAGAGATATAAGATTCAAATCTACTTTGAGTAGTTTCTAAAGCTCACACCATAATGTGAATATTTTTTGAAAATTTTTATTTCAAGAAAAATATCAAGAAAAAATATATCATTAGAGGAAGTATTTGATGTAAATTAAATATTGGAATTTATAATAGCCACATGAATGAAACATAGGCCCATATTATTTTATTACTACAAATTGAGAGTTTGTAGATTGATAGAATATATATTACTGTAAAAATATTTAATGCTCATAGGCATTAATATGTTCTATTTTGAAATAGAAGAAAGCAGATATTAAAGTAGGCTTGAAGGCATCAAGAGAAGTCTTTGACTACAAATTAAGAGAAGATAATTTAGGAGCTACCAAGAGCCTATAAAAAATCTAGAGAAGTTTGAAAAAATCCAAATAAAATAAAGGGATTAATTTCAAGCAACACATTGATGTCCAAGGGAGAATCCATCTAATGTAAAAATATTACTATTAAATTCTACCCATTTAGATGCAAGCCAAGTGAAGATAAGAAATCAATTTAGAAGCATCATTGAATAGATATTTTCGAGATATATTCCATTTTTTGTGGAATAAGAAGAAATAATAAAGTGTGGTTAAAATCCACCTAATATTTATTTGGATAAATTTATCAAATAAGCAATCATAATCATTTGAGAGGTGAAATACTGAGAGCCATTTAGAAAAGAATTACAGGCTGAGAGTCATCCAAAGAAGATTTTGACGATAGAGCATCCGAGTGAAATCAAAGGAAGGTAAAATGATTCATTCATGGGCTTGAGGAAGCTATTGAATGTAGTAACACAAAAAAATTCCTAGAATCATGTGAATAATATTCTTTCAAGATGTTGTATTACTCTTCAATTCACCCTAACATTTGCCCTGTCATATACCTTCAAAAGACAAGAATACCAAGCATTGAAATTTGCAAATATTAAGGTAAGGGCTATAACATAAATTTTGGGTAAATTAAACTTTAGCGATTTCTAAATTGGAGTATTAAGGTTAAAATGAACCTTTGATTAGCATGCAAATTTTCAAATAATATTGGAAGGCATTTGATTTTTTTGAATTTGAAAATTGAAGTTATATATTTGGTAGAAATAATTAATTGGAGTGAAAAAAAAATGACTTCAAATTTATTTTTTAAATATTAAAAATTATAAATCATTTATTGGTTAATTAGGGAGTCAAAAGAAATTCAACTCCAACAAGTTTTTTGAAGAATTGAATTTTTTTTAAAAGTTTGAAAATTGAAAATTTTATATTTGTAAATCAATTTAGAAATTTAATTTTAAAAACTTAATTTTTAAAACGTTGATTTATAAATTTATACTCTAAAAATAAATTTAACATATTTTTTGTATACTATTAAAAAGGGTTTTGAAATACCTCCCACAATCTTTTACAACTGTTTCGATAAGGAGAATAACACACAACTTTCGAAGGAGGGTTTTGAAAGGTATCCCACAATATTGAACAACAAAACCATGGTGCACAATACATAGACAATAAATAACAACTCCATATGGAGAACAACCAACCACCGCCAAACATAAATAGAATAAATCCACATACCAAATGGTAAGATTAAACCTCAACAAATAACTCCAACCGAATTTAATTCAATGTCAAAATATGCTACCACATGAGGAATCAAACACCATAGATAAGAAATTAATCTCTGGAGGATTCAAAAAACACAGGACAAAGAGCGATAAGAAATTTAAAATTTGAAATTGAATCTAGTCCTACACAAGTTGGAACCAGAAACTGCACTCCTGTAGAGAAAACCACCAATGACATAATGATACACTACAAATCCGTAGAGAGACCCAAAAAATCATGCTAACCCCTAAGGAAGCAAACCTATCACTAGAGGAACATGACTAACAAACCCATTAAGCCAAATGGACCATCCCTGATAGAAAAAAGAAATCCTTGCAAAGGAAGCCAACTAGTGAAACAAAGTACCCTACATATCCTCTCTAGATATCAATCACTCACAATAGTACACATAGGAGCAATACAACTACCACAGTAGGAAAAAAGTGATCTCTAACCTAATAGTGACCAGTCTAACCGAGATACCACCATACAAAATAAAAATATGAAGCCCAAGGTGTAGAAGAAATAACCCCAAAAACTAGGACACCTGCAAGAAAGAAACAAATTTGTACAATAACATCCAATAAGAGCTTCAGAAGGAGGTAAACAACTGCTAAAACAGCCAAACCCTCAAACATAGAAGGAAAAAATAGATGCATGCAGAAAGGATGGAAACAAACCCAGGAACCACTATGGACTTGGAGGACAAGCAATAGGCTAAAATAAGGATCCACCTCGACTACAAAAATACCCAACCTAGTTGGGAAACCACAAGCGCAATACTTCCATAAAATTTGGAGAAAGGAACTCTGCAACTAGAACCACCAACCAACCACCCGAACAACAGAACCCTGACTTGGCACCAACCAAGGAAAATAGCCAAAAACTACTGCAATAGTAACACTCCACATTCACCCCAATAGGTTTGGTTATTGAATTTGATATATTTGATTATTGAATTTGAATTTACAAATTTAAATATTTAAGAAATTGATTAATTAAAATTTATATTTTGGAGTTATAATGATTTGTACATTAGAAGAAATTCAATTTTTGAAAAATTTAAATTTGATTGATTTTAAAATTTAAATTTGGGCAACAAAAGGTCTTTTACTTCAAAGGAATTAAAGTTTTTTTTAATGAGTTCCATTATGTCAAATGGTAAAATTTTCCTTTTTATATCACAACTTTTGAAAGGACCAAATTTTGCATCAAGGAAAAACAAAATGAAATCAATTTTTATTGTAGATTTTTTTTTTAGAAATATTGAATAAAACAAAGAAAAAACCTATTGAATATGGAAGAGAAAAACAAAAAATGAATAAAGTGATGCAAAAACTCTTATATTTATTATATTTGGTATTATTGATGAAATACAACCATACTTAAGTGGAGCATATACTTCAACAGATGCTTGGGAGAAATTATATAAAATATTTGAAGGAAAAAATGAAGCAACCATCTTGAATTTTCAGTCTCATTTATACTCATTGAAGGCTAATAGTGGAAATATTATATAACTCTTTCTTCAAAAAGTAGCAAATATAAAAGCTAAGCTTTTTAATCTAGGAGGAAAAGTGGAAGACAAGTTTCTTGTCCAAGTTACATTAAGAGCCAGGGTTATGCACAATGGTGAATATTCGCCAGTTGGGTGAATATTACGATTTATAAAATTGGAAATTAGTGAATATGAGGGCCCTTGACGTCAGCCCATTCACCTAAAATTTTTAGGATCAATTTTTTCATAGGGTCAATTCACCACAATATATATCTAAACATAGGCATATTTGTACTTGTTGGAAATCTCTTTTCTATCATGATCTAACAATGGTGTTTCTATGAAGTTGTAAAATGATTTAATAGGTCTAAATGTGTCCAAAATATGACCTTAATTTTTAGGGCTTCAAATACCCCAGATTTTGGTGTGAAGATGATTGATTTGATTTGCTTAGGATTCACCTTAATTTCTATTACAATTTGCAATTTGTTTACAAGTACATTTTGAGTCCAACCCCTTATGCATAATCCTATTAAGAGCACTTCTAGAAGATTACAAATATATAGTTACTTCACTTCAAGTGCTAAATAAGGAAAGAACCTTTGATGACTCAATTAATGTTCTCCAAGAATGAGTAAAAAATTTAGTCAAATAAAATGACTAATAATGATTTGATATCAAAGGAGAATGTATTGTTAAAAAAGTAAAATACTTGATTTATTTATTTCATGGATCAAATTTGTATAATTAGCAACGTTGATCGTTGAGAGCTGTTGGATTACAACATCTCATCAAATATGACCTAGGATAAACTGAGAGTTCACATAACTCATTGAAGAGTGGTAACTCAAGTAAGTCTATCCTAGTAGAACTTAAAAGAATAATTATTTATTATAACATCCCCCCTTAAGTTATACTAGGGATGAATTTTACAAATGATTCCCGATAACATGGCCTGATAAGGTACTCATGTACAAAAGAGATGGTATAGCCACATAAATGAGTCTCGTCAGTAAGGCTTGATAAGGTACTCATGTACAATATGTGGTCAAAAAGTCTCTACTGAAAGATGATGAAAAAACCATATGTGTCTATAAAAAGAGTGTGAAGATAGGATGGAGAAAGAACCACAAAAAATCACAAGGGTAGTCCAAAATGACTCCACAAGCATGAGTATGTGGTTTCCACCTATATGAACACAATGGGCTGATAACTATGTCCAAAACTAGTGGATAAACAACAAAACAAGTGGCATATCCACAAGTATGAGTCCCAACAACAAGGCCTGATAAGGTACTCATGTACAATATGTGATCAAAAAGAATAAATATCACCAAAGAGAACTCCCTTAAAAACCAAAGTGTCTCACAAAAAGAGTGTGAAGATAGGATGGAGAAAGAACCACAAAAATCGCAAGGGTAGTCCAAAATGACTCCATAAGCATGAGTATGTGGTTTCCACCTATATGAGCACAATGGGCTGAAATAAGGTCTAAAACTCGTGGAAAAACAAAAAAAATAAGGGAATGATGAAAAAGACCTAAGGGAGAAAACCATCTGCCATAATAGAAGAAGAAGAAGAAGGAAGATGTGCATGGAGGATGGAGAGGAAGGATGATGTCCTCTTCACCTCCCCAGGATAAAATCCATCAAGAAGTCTGCAAAGGACCCATCAGATGTCTCAAAAAATTAGAGACTCATCGTCGAAGTGAATTAAATCATACTCCGAGACTGGTGCTTGTGACATATATCAAGGTTGTAAACCATGAAAAAAGGTCACTAAAATACTCTCGAAACCAATGTGTCTCACAAAAAAAAATGTGTGAAGATAGTGTGGAAAGAACCACAACAATCACAAGGGATGTCCAAATTGAATCCGCAAGCATAAGTAGTGGTTTCCACCTAAATGACACAATGTGCTGATCAATAAAGTCCAAAAAATGGACAAACAACAAAACAAGGGCACCAATGCTAGGAGTGTCGGGTTCAACCAAGAATGCACTCCATGTTACAAAATTTTAAGCCACAAAAAATGTGGTTAATAGTTTAAAAACTAAAAATGAACTACATCATATTGTTTGGCTTGAAAAAATATTTTCGATGACTATGAATACACCTATATTGGGTTACATTTTGATTCTCTGTAGGAAAAATAAAAGTCTTCTCCTTCCCTCACTAAGGGCATATTCCAAACTATCCTTCGAAATAAAACAAGTTTTTTTTCTCTCATGGGATAAAAAACATGGGTCATGTTTTGAATACAATAAAAAAATAGCCAATGGGCCCATTGTTCATCACATAATAAAGTTTTACCTTAAAAAAAAATTATTAACACAAGATTTGTTCTTCCTTCAGGTCGCAAAAACAATCAAAACAAGTATCATGACAAGGCACTTTTGCGCATCATAAAAATTTCTTATGAACTCACAACTCTCTTCTGAAACAATGATTTGTTCTCCTATTGAACATCGATC
The DNA here is from genome assembly GCA_028583015.1 of Wollemia nobilis. NCBI lineage: Eukaryota > Viridiplantae > Streptophyta > Pinopsida > Araucariales > Araucariaceae > Wollemia > Wollemia nobilis. The sequence continues at coordinate 4,692,140 of JAQPPZ010001683.1, forward strand.
AGGGTTTCCCCTATGAATGTAGATGGCGGGGTGGCATTTCCTTGTATATATCCACTAGAGAAAATTATATTTCATTAAAAATAAAAAATGAGCTTAAAAAAACTTAAGAAACACGTTGATGCTCCCATGTGGCCATAAAAATTTAACTCATTCAACACAACAAGTGTAGCTGATCTTAATCGCTTGCCTTTTAAACACCTTCAGATCATGGGGTTGAATCTCGCCAGGTTAAAAGTGTTTAGGAGGACCGAATATCGCCCAGCACATGCTCATCGACTTCAAATGGCTCCTCTTGTGCTGCAAATGTTTCATAAATTCGATGCGAAGCTCTATGCTACACTCCAATATTTTAAAAAAGTCCTCCATGACTTCAAAAACTTCTGCACAAGCTCTTGAGATGGGCAAATTACCAAATCCAACAAACCCACTTGACGATGCAGTAAAAAATAAATGACAGTGCCAGAACATCGAATGAAATATATTTTCATGATATGTGAGTGGAAAAAGAAGCATCACAATGGTAAGATCTAGCTTGTTGTTATTTTCTTCTAGGCCACTGCTAACATTGCTTGGGTTCATGATATTTCCCTTCATATGGAGAATACCAGAGGCATTGGAAAAATAAAACCTAAACTTAAAAAACATTGAAAATATCATGAATCCAAGGCCTATCCTTATAAATAGACTTTGTCGGTGCCCTCTGCAACTTCTATTCATAGCCAGTAATGATCAAATATTGGGGCACCCTCATTGTTTGACATCAAAATATGCATATGACTAGATGACTGCACTTGCAACATGGACAACGGAGACAAAAGTTCTAAAACATCCATGATAGCCTCTAAAATAACTTCAACACCAGTAGAAGAGTGCAGCTTCCCCTATGTAGACACTTCAACCCCACCATCATGCAATTGACAAAAACAAAACACGCGTCCAGCGATCATAGGATATGCTATTGCTCTCCACTAGCATAAACTAAAATCAACAATGCCGAATTTTTATAAAAAATCTTATATGCACCAAATTGCAGTGGATTTTTTTCACGACGACTACCACACAGGGCTAGAAAAAGAGACCAAAGAGAGCTAGAATTATAGTGCGAACATGGTATACTTTTGATCCTTTACATGTGGTCATAGCCTTCCAGCTCAGTGTGGGCAGCACCATCCTCCAACAAGATTTGTAGATTAGTGAACATAATCATTAAAAAAAAAAAAAAATTACAAATGGCTTATAAGTATAGAGGTCGTAATAACTACTAACCATAATGCCTAACTCTAGAAGATGCTAACATGAATCAAAACAAAACTCTTCTACCAAGACTTAGTCAAATATGCCAACCACTATATGCTGACCATATATGCTGACCATGCCATCCAAAATATATTAAATAAAATTAAAATATAAACTTAACCTATATGCTAACATTCTCCCCCTTAAAGTTGAGAGGGTTGACAAGACAGTCTCTTAGCTTTACATATTGAGCTGTAGTAACTCCTTTGGTGAAAATATCTGCCATGTTATCCAAAGTGCTACAATGTTGAAGCTCAATCACATGTTTCTCTACCATGTATCGAATGAAGTGATACTTCATATCAAAGTGTTTTGATCTGCTATGGTGGATGGGGTTATGTGCCAATTTGATGGCACTCATATTGTCACAATACAATCTTGTAGGACCACTTTGTTACTCTCCAATCTCTTCAAGGACTTTTCTCAACTATAGATCTTGAGTACTAGCATGTGTGATTGCTATATACTTAGCCTCAGTAGAAGACAATGCTACAACAATTTGATTTTTGGAACTCCATGTAATTAGTCTTGACCCAAGACTCAAATAGTTTCCTGATGTAGATTTTCTATCATATATATTGTTGTCTCAATCACTATCACTAAAGAAAACTAATTTAATAGAATTACATCGGTTGTAATGGATCCATAAATCTAATGTACCCTTTACATATCTCAAAATTCTCTTAGTTGCTTGAAAATGTAGTTCTGATGGATTAGCCATAAACCTTGAAACAAGAGAAATAACATATCGAATATCAGGCCTTGTGTTGGTGAGAAACATCAGACTCCGAACCATGCTCCTGTAAGTGGTCATGTCAACTATTGGTGCTCCATCATATTTGCTCAATTGGATCCCATGACCCATTGGAGTTGCAATAGATTTGCATTGCTCCATGGAAAATTTCTTAATCATATCTTGAGCATATTTGTGTTGACATATGAATATTCCTTTATCTTTTTGATGAACTTCCATGCCTAGGAAATAATGCATTAATCCTAGATCTTTCATTTCAAATTCACTCATCATGGAGTTTTTGAACTCCTTATTCATCTTGTCACTACTACCCATGAATATTAGATCATCCATATATAAACATACTATGAGAATGTCTTTACCATTCTTGAGGTAGTAGAGAGTAGGTTCACTTTTTCTCTGAGTGAAACCATACTCCTTAAAGTAGCCATCAATGCGAGAGTACCATAACCTTAGTGCTCTCTTGAGGCCATATAATACTTTTTTCAGTTTTTAGACAAGGTTCTCATTACTTTGTTCTTCAAAACCTTGAGGTTGTTGCACAAAAACCTCTTAATTCACCCATTGAGAAAGGCATTCTTCACATCCATGTGCTGAATTTTCCATCCTTTGTGGTCAGCCAAGGAAAGTAATGATATGATAGTATCCTGTCTAGAAACATAAGCGAAGGTCTCCTCATAGTCAATGCCATATTTTTGAGTGAAGCCTTTTGCTACAAGTCTTACCTTATGTATTTCAATGATTTCATCAGCATTGAATTTGGTCTTGTAGACCCATTTGCATCCAATACATTTTTTACCCTTAGGAAGCTTTACTAGCTCCCAAGTATCATTCTTTTTTATAAAGGTGATTTCCTCTTCCATGGCTTGTTGCCATACATAATGAATGCATGATTTCTCATAGCTAGATGGTTCTAGCTCTGCACTAGTCATTAAAGCATAAATTGACTACATCTCCCTTAGGTTCTTAGGAGTCATCATCACCATACATATGCATATTTTCAAGTCTTTTTAAAACTGCATTCATTTCACTAGCTTGACTTCTAGTGTATCTTTTCTAGAAATTCTTATCCAACATTTGAATAGATGGATGGTGCTGAAGAATTCTTTTACCTCTATATGGAGAATCAATATCCATAGGTGAATAACTTATTGATCTTTGTGGATAAGGACTTGGAGTAGCATCTGGTGTACTCATACTTGGGCTTGGAGGACTTCCTTTGTTGTTTTTGGGCAACACTTTCTACACTTGCTGCACTTGAGAGGAATTTGCATCATGAGATCCATCATCAAAAAAATGTTTTTGATGACCCCATTCTCCCCCTTCATCAAAAATTACATCCATGGAAAGTATAATTTTATGTGTTTTGGGATTTTAGAGTCTATATGATTTGGTAGACTCACAATATTCAACAAAAATACATGTTTGACTTTTGGGGTCAAGTTTCTTTCTTTTTCATCAAGAATGTGGGCATATGCAAGACAACCAAAATTTTTAAAGTGTTTTACATTTGGATTTTTGCCATTCCATCCTTCATAAGGAGTGATCCCATCTACACTACAAGTAGGACTCCTATTCAAAATGTAAACACTAGTTCTAAAAGCATCGGCCCAATACATGTTACTGAGATGCTTAGTTTGAAGCATCGATCTCGCCATTTCTACTATGGTATGGTTCTTTATTTCAGCCACACCATTTTATTGTGGGGTGTAGGCAGTTGTGAATTAACTTTTGATTCTACAATTTTTACAATATTTTAGAAATACATTTGAATAATACTGTCCTCCTCTATAAGTCCTTAGACTCTTTACAACAAACTCACTTTGTTTCTCTACATTATTTTTGAAATCTATGAAAAAATCAAAAGCTTCATCTTTAGTTTTCAAAAAATAGATCCAACACATCCTAGAGAAATCATCAATGAAAGTGAGAAAGTAAGAATTGTTACCAATGCTTTTGGTTTGCATTGGACCACAAATATACGAATGCACCAATTGGAGTGGATGTCGATCTCTCCATGCTTGTCCTTTTGGGAAATTGGATCTGGAGTGCTTTCCCAAAGAACACCCTTCATAGATCTCCTTGTGTTCATCAACTTTTGGAAGGCCACACACCATAGCTTGAGAAGTTAACAATTTCAAGCTTGCAGAATTTAGATGACCATATATTAAGTGCCAAAGTACACTTGGATTTGCTATAGCAATACTAGCAAGTTGAGCACCCCCATTTTCCCCAAACTTATGAGGAAACAGCCTATTTTTAGTCATAGGTACTTGGGTAACAACTCTATTACAATTGTTCTTATCAAACATCACATATTTGCCTTCATAAAAAACAAGTCTATAATTTTTCTCCATCACTTGTCCAACACTAAGCAAGTTATGTTGAAGTTTGATGGTGTAATAGATGTCATTTACCTTTTTGGTGCCTTCTTTTGTTGGAACCTCCATGCCTCCAATACCTTCAAATTTTAGAGCTTTGTCATCTCCCAACTTGATTCTTGATTTGTAGGTGGAATCCATTGTAGCAAAGAGCTCCTCTTTACCACTCATGTGATTGGAACAACCAATATCCAAAATCCAAGTATCATTTAGACTTTGATATGATTTTCCATAATTAAGAAACAAATTTGAAGTTCCTTATTCTTCATCATAGTTGCCATATTGACCTCTTCCACCTTGAAAAGTCTTGGACCAATAATATTTAGCAAAATTACCAAGCTTACCACAATTGAAACAAGCTTTCTTTGTTTTGTCACCTCCTCTTCCTTGATTGCCATTTCATCCTTGATTTCCACCTCTGCCTTGATTGCCACCTCTGCCTTGATTGCCACCTCTGCCTTGATTTCCTCCTCTTGAGTTGCTTCTTCCTTTGCCTCTTCTTTTTCCTTTGCCTTAGCCTCTGCCTGCACCCTCATTGGATGAGAAATCTTTGTCATATCCTCCATATCTTGTTGAAGGACAACCTTGTAATCATGAGACATCAAGGAACCAATTAGAGCATCAAAAGATAGGCTAGAAAGATCTTTTGACTCCTAAATAATGACAATTATATGATTCCATTTGGGGAGAAGTGTTCTTAACACTTTCTTCACCACTACTTCAGTTTTTATGTCATATCCAAGGGTTTCCATTTTTTTTACTATGGATTTCACTCTAATGCAATAATCACCAACATTCTCATCATTTTGCATCTTTAAGTTTTCAAAATCCCTTTTCAAGGTTTGAAGCCTCACTTGCTTCACCTGATCACTACCTTGATAACTATCCTTCAAAGCTTTCCATGCGTCTTGGGAAGATAAACAAGAAGTAATTCTTGGAAAGATGCTCTTCTCCAAAGCTGCTTGGAGATGGTAGAGGGCATACAAATTTGCTCTTTTGGATATCCTTTTTGGTCTTCTTATCTGTTGCACTCAAGTGGTCTAATATGAAGGTTCTGCATAACCTTCTTCAACTACATCTCATATTCCTTTTCCAATGAGTAATATCCTCATTTTGATAGACCAATACTCATAATCTAACCCATGAAACTTAGGTATGGGTAGATTATTATTTGATGCCATAACTTTTGGAAATAAACTAGAAATACTCTGCTTTTATTCCTTAATACAAACAATCCACTATGCTTTGCAAAAGAAAATTACAAATTTAAATCAAATCTCACTTGGTCAACTCTCTCGTAGAGATCTTGTTCTACCTGCATAGGTTCACCTATCACTTCATTGATAAAATTGTCAGCAACATAATCACTATTGTCACTAGCAATTTTGAGTTTAGGAGAATGTGGTTCTGGCTCCATAATTTCAACTGAGTCACTGTCACTCAGATAAATGAGCTCAGGTTCCTGTGGTGCAATTTCAACAGGAACTGACTCTTCAGATATGCTATCAGTAGAATGGTTGTCTTTAGAATCACCATTGTATCCAAGGTCCGGTGCTCTTAGATTGACTATTACAGTGTTGTGAAGTTGACTGAAGATAATGTTCAGACTATATGTTTACACCTTTTCATCAAAGGATTCAGGGGTCTCTCTGGCTAGAAGAGATTGTAGGGCAAAGTAGCTTCCAGTTGCCCTTAACATTAATGGTTGCAAAATTTCCCCTTTGTTGCAAAAATATTCCCCCCTTAAAGAAGAAAATCAACACTTTTATGCTCCCTTTCTCTTGTTACAAAGATTGCCTCTTAGGCAATGATGCAAATCACTTACAAAAATTGCCTCTTAGGCAATGGTGAAATTTACCACACAAAAAAAAATTCCCCCTTAGTGCTAGGATGGAATAAAAGGTAATTTTTTTATTTTATTGCATTAAAAAAAACTAATTTAAGTAATAAAAATTTAATTTTAACTAAAAAGAACATTTAAATTAAAATTAAATTATTAAAACAATTTGAGAAATTTAATTTAAACTCATGCAAAAAAAATTATAACCTTTTATGTGGGTCAGAGGGTTTCAAACCCTCAAACTTATGGACCTGGGCCTTACCGCTCAGTATTTAGCAGCTACGATAGCTCACCTACCATGAGCTGAGGTGAGTTAATCTCACCTTAAGGTGCACCCGAGCCACCAATAGTAACTTTGGCCACCGCTTCACCACCTATCGGCTAGCAAACCACCTTCAGTCAGCCCAAGCCCAACTACAAGTAGTGCTTCCATGATCCACCACCTCGAGTGGTGCTTTCAACCCCACACTCGTCCTTTCAATGCTTGGTGTTCACTTCACTCCTGACCTCCGTTCCCTCGCACCACCACGCAGTCGCTGCACTCGTTGAAACATTGATGATCGTCACATCTAGTCTACACTCAAAAAACGGTGGTTGTTCGCTTGTATACACAGCAAATAATTTTACCCAACTGCAATTGGGCTGCAATGGCATTAGTCAATTTCCCTTTAGATCAGGATCTACCCTTGTGCAAATCACCATCTTGAGAACACCTTCGGACTGCTCCTGCAAATTTGTCAAAACAACTGAGTTTACCACCAACGTCTGGTTCAGATCTAAAAAAAAACTAGCTTCGATTTGGTCCTAGAAAATTCTCTGCCATTCTACTAGCTTTTGGGGGGCTTTATTGCTAAACTCTCCACAGTCGAACCAAGCGCGACCTCGCAGTTGAAACAGGATCGTATTTTTTTTTTTTTTTTTTAAATAGAGGCCTTTTATCCCACATGCGTGGGAAAACAACTTAGATAGCTATTAAAATAGGTTCTAATGCACCTATTGAGGTGTCTCCTCCCAGAGATACTCTGCCTAAGAGGATGAATTTCTCGATGGCAGTCAAAAAGTTTGATTGCTATGTTTCGAGGGCGTAGCTGATCAGGGTTTTTCTCGACTGGCTTGGTTGGTTGTCCTAGTCCATTCTGGTCATGTTACATGGTGTTGTCTTCGTCAGTCCATCTAGTCAATGGTCCACTCACATCGCACCAAGTGGCACTTTTTGCGTCAGTCCTAGTCCCGTGTTCGGTCCAGAGTCACGTGTCTCTATCAGGTCCCTCCACGTCAGCTCCAGCTCGATCTCTTAGGGGTTGGCCAGTGTTCGGTCTAGAGTCACGTGTCTCTATCAAGTCCCTCCACGTCAGCTCTAGCTCGGTCTCTTAGGGGTCAGCCAAGTTACGACCTATCTGTCCTTGGTCAGTGCATAGTCTTCGATCTAGAGTCACGTGTCTCTATCAGGTCCCTCCATGTCAGCTCCAGCTCGGTCTCTTAGGGTCGGCCACACGTCAGCTCCAACTCGATCTCTTAGGGGTCGGCCAAGTTACGACCAGTCTATCCTTGGTCAGTGCATAGTCTACTATAATTTATTTTTCCTTCAATTCGATATTCTTCTTTGAATATATTAATTACCTCTTCTTATAACTCCCATAATTTTCTTCCTTCAAAATATTTATTCTTCTTCAATTTAATATTTCAATTTCTTCTCTTTCTATTTCAATATCTTCTTTCAAATTTTATTTCTTTCAAATAATTCTTTTGTGTCTCTGGATAATATATTTTATTAAATTCTTGTTATATCTCCCAATAACAATGTTATTCCTCCTTCCTCCAAATAATACTTTCTTCTTCCAATAATTTTTTTTGAAAAAAATGAAAAACTTGTATTAATACAAAGAACAGTTACAAACGGGAGAAAACACATCCCAACCAAGAGTAGAGAACAAGACAACAAGCGCAAAGCAAAAATTCAATGCTTTCCACCACAGAGCATAGAAGTCAACAGGGCGTGAAAACGCGACATGTTGCGAAATCACGACAATCAACCCCGTCTCGACTACGTCAGTGCCACCAGTCGCGAAAATGCGACATGTCAGAAAATCGTGACATGTCACGAAATCGTGACATGTCGCGATATCGTGACAGCCAGAGCCCTCGGCCCCCGATCGTCAAAAAAGTCATGAAATCGCGATAGCAGCTCCCTCCGGTGCCCCATCACCAAAGATGTCACGAAATTGCGACGAGAATTCCAAATAGCTCCAAATATCCAAAAAGATCACGAAATCACGATGGGATTTCTCCGAAGTGCCCAGCCAGCAAAAGAGTCACAATATCGCGACGAGTTGTCCACTTGACGCCCAGTCCGCAAAAGTGTCGCGATATCGCGACGGTTTTTCCCCAAGCCTCCTATGTGCCAAAAGTGTCATGAAATCGCAATGAGTTTTCCTTTCGACACCCAACCACCAAAAGTGTCACGATATCGCGACGAGTTTTCCACTTTGCACCCAATCATCAAAAGAGTCACGAAATCACGACGAGTTTGCCTTATGACGCCAGTTTGCCAAAAGTGTCACGAAATCGCGACGAGTTTTCCTTTCAGCTCCCAATTCTCAAAATTGTCATGAAATCGCGACGAGTTATCCACATTGCACCCAGTCTTCAAAAGTGTCACGATATCGCGACAAGTGTTCCAGATGGCGCCAGTTCGCCAAAACTGTCGCGATATCGCGACGATTTTTCCTTGCGGCTTTCGAACAGCAAAAATGTCATGAAATCATGACGGATTTTGCCCTTTGCTCCAATTCACAAAAATTGTCGTGATATCATGACGGTTATCCTCCTTGTCGCCCCTATGCCAAAAACATCATGAAATCATGATAGCTTCCAGCCAAAGGCCGCGATGGCGCAACAGGTCACGAAATCATGACAATTTCCCACTAAAGGCCTCGATAGCGAAATAGGTCACGAAATCATGACAGCAACTCACCATGGGTCGCGACAGCGCGACATGTCATGATTTCGTGACATGTCACGATTTCGCGACAAGTTCCCTTCGAAGGCCGCGAAGGCGCAACCTGTCGCGAAATCACGATAGCTTCCCACTAGAGGCCACGATGGTGCTACAGGTCACAATATCACGACAAAAACCTTCCTTAGCATCAAAAACTTTGCACATTATCATAGGGATCGTTCAAGACCTTGCCTAATCACTGCATCCTCCACAGGCATATCACTGTGCAGTTGCATCCCAACCTCCCTCTCAGCACCCATATTTGCAAGGAAATCGGTCGCCTTGTTGAAATATCTACTCACATAGATGGGGATCACATCATCTAATTCCCTCCAAAGTTCCTTTATTTGAGAGACCAGAATCTGCAACCTCCAAGATTTCAAGGCAAAGTTCCTCATGGAGTCAAGAGCGCCCACCAGAATTTGGGAATCAGACTCAAGAATTATCTTTCTGTCCCTGCTTAACAGCCGAGATGGAAGCAGATTTAATAGCAAAGCTCTACTTCATTGTTTGTGGCACGTCCTAGACCTTGCAATTCCCAATAAAGCACAAACCTCGCATGATCATGGCACACTACTCCAATTCCAGTGCTACCCGAATTACCTTTTGTAGCTCCATCAGTATTGATTTTGATCCAGCCTTCTGGGGGAGGGTTCCAGCTACCTCTAACCTGTCTCTCTTGTTCAACATCTCCCTCTACCAGTGGCACAGAAACAAACTAATTTTCCTCCTCAGCATAGATGGCAACCGTTTCCACGACTTTGCTCCATATGACCTACCAAATTCCATCTAGCGAAGAGAAGGTTTCATGAAAAATACGGGCATTTCTCTCCAACCACACCTGCCACCAGATGAAAAGTAAACCAATATTCCAACCAATTCGAAGAGCTTTAGATTTAAATCTACCTCTCTTCCATCTTTCCCAGATATTGGTCCGAGTCAAATAACCGTTAGCCTGAATTTTATAGTGAGAGAACCAGCGCTTCCAAATATGTCGTGTGAAGGGGCATTCAAACATCAAATGATCAACAATTTCCTCATTCTTGTGGCATAACACACACTGATAAGGATCGATGATGCCTCTATTTTTGATATTGTCAAAGGTGAGAATTCCATTGTGCATAAACTACCAAGCAAAGAAGTTCACTTTCGGCCAGCCCTTGGCATGCCATATCTTCCTCCAATCATGAACCGGAAATAAATGTGGGGGGGGCTCTGGGAGGATCTTATCGTATCCCTCCTTCACAGTATAAACCCTAAGGTTCCCATAGCCCCAAGCTAGTTCATCCTCCTCATCTCTCCCAGTAAGAAACCTTTCTCTCAAAATTTTAGACAAGATGGGTGCTATCTTCGGAGGGATTGGAATTGGCCACTCTTCCAACCGCTTGAACTTTTTGAACTTGTACTCCCCCATTTGGCTGGTGTTGAAATAACTCTCAATTTTAACCCAGCCCTTGTCTTCTATGGCAGATTTAATGGGTTGCAATTCGGGAAACACAACAATGATGGGTGGATGCTAGTCCCAGGAATCGGTCCAGAAACGGGCCTTCTCCCCTCTCCCCACTTTCCAAAACAATTGATCTTTGATAACTTGAGATCCAAGCTTGAGAGCCTACCACACTAAGGATCCATTACCCTCCAGAGGGAAACGGCCCACATCATTGGGGTGAACATGACCCAAGTATTTACTAGAAAGGATTCTCGTCGAAGAGGGATGTTGGTCGGGAAATCCACCTCCAGTAAATTTTGCCAGCCAAAGCTTTATTGTTAAGCTTGGAGCTTCTCAGTCCCAGCCCTCCTTTTTCCTTGGGCTAGGTAACCTTATCCCAACCAACCAAGGCCCATTTCTTCTCCCCTTTTGCACCTTCCCATAAAAAAATTCTAGCCATTTTCTCTAGCTCTTTCCATATAGAATGTGGGGCAGCCAGGATGGAGAATTTATATATTGGCATGGCTTGAATAACTGACTGTAAGAAAGTTAGTCGGCCCCCATAGCTTAACCATTTATGAGACCAATGATTCATTCTATATTTGATGCCATCCAAAATATCCTTCCAGATATCAATTTTTAGTTTTTTGAAATGCAGAGGAACCCCCAAGTAAACTATTGGGAGAGAGGTCCTAGTGAATCCCAAGATCTCAGTAACTCTATCCTGTAACCTTTGGTCAAGATTGAAGAAGACCACTTTAGATTTTTTATCATTGGTGACTTGATTTGAGGCCCGGAGGTAGACATTCAGAGTATCTCTGATTCCTCTTGCTTCCCTGAGACTGGCCACTCCAACCAATCCTATATCATCCACAAACTGTAAGTGAGTCAAAAATTCTGCCCCCACCTTAATACCTGTTATCAGACCTTGATGTCTTCTTCTCAGGAAGAGTCTACCTAATCCTTCAGCCAAGATGAGGAAGAGATAGGGAGAGCATGGGTCCCCTTGACGAAGACCCCGTGAGGCTCCAAAAGGTGGCGAGGGAAGCCCCTTGATTAGAACAGAATAAGAAGGCGTAGAAATGCAACTCATGACCCAGTATATCCAGTCCTGAGAGAAACCAAAGGCTGCCAACATCTTTTCCAGGAAGCCCCACTCCACCCTATCATAAGCCTTGGACATATCCAGTTTAATGAACATTCCTTTGTTGCCTAATTTTTGCATTGTATGGATTGCCTCCTGGGCAAGGACCACTCCATCCAAGATCTGTCTACCTTCTACAAAACCCCCTTGCTCTGAGGAAATTATATTATGAAGGAGAGGTTTTAGCTGTTCAGCCATAATCTTTGTGATTATTTTATAAATCACATTGCATAAAGCAATAGGTCTGAAATCAGAGATATGAACCCCCCCCCCTCCCATTTTGGAATTAAAGTGATGAAGGTGTGATTTAGATCCTTGAGCATTCTTTTATTAGTTTTGGACTCCTCTGTGACAGCCAAAACATCCTCCTCCAAGGTATCCCAAAAGGCCTGAAAAAACTCAATAGGAAAGCCATCTGGACCTGGCGATTTGCCAGTGCTCATCCCAAAGACCACATTCTTTAGTTCATCTCTATAAATGGGTCTGAGAAGGGCCTTATTCTCTTCGTGAGAGATAATAGAGGGTATGACATCAATAACTTCATTTTGAGCTTCCACATCTTGTTCCATACTTTCCTTAAAAAGGTTTGAGAAATAATCCATTAAGTGGGAATGCATTCCAGGAAGAGTATCAAAAGAGTGTCCATTCTCATCTTGAAGGACTTCCATGTTATTCATTTGTCTCCTAGCATAGGTCGATCGATGGAAAAATTTTGTATTTCTATCTCCTTCTAATAACCAAGTGTTTCTTGCTCTCTGTTTCCAGTAAATCTCTTCTTGATTATCAATGTCCTCAACCGCTTTGCACAAAGCATCATCCTCGATTTTAAGGTGCTCAATAATTGTACCTTCCCTAAAGTTTTTTTGCACCTCTTCCCATCTGGCCACCAAGGGAGCCCGTTGGAGCTGGAAGTCTGACTTATTAGTTTGCCTCCACTGTTTCAATTTACACTTGACAAAATGAAGCTGTTTGTGGAATTTGAAAATTGTTGTCCCAAAAGGTAGGTGGCCTTCTTCCCACCACTATGAAATTTTCCTTCAGAGATCCTCCTTTTGCAGCCAAAAATTTTCAAATTTAAATGGTTTGTGGTGCTGCCCTATCATAGTCCCTCCCTCCAACAAAATGGGAAAGTGATCTGATACTGGGCCTTCAAAAATCTAAAATTTAATATTCCATTTAACAAATGCCTCCTCAGAGACCAGAAAATGGTCTAACTTTACCTTCCTACTGTGTGGCTCTCTCCTCTTGTTACTCCAAGTAAAGTAGGTTCCAGGGCCTTTGATATCAACAAGGTGAAAGGCCTGGACTTGAGCAATCAGAAGCCGGTCCCCTGGATCCAAAACTGGGATACCACCTTCCTGATCCCTGGCAGATAATTTGGCATTAAAATCCCGAGCAATAATCCAGTCAAAATCTTCCCAGGAGGACCTCATGTTGTGTATAGCTTTCCATTGGAGCCGCTGGCCATCAATGCTTTAAGCCCCATAGAAGTTTTTAATTAGAACATGTTCAGCTGTGACATTGTTCCTAAAAAGAGATGTGAGAACACCCCTCCAAGATATATTTTCTATTGTTGTCCATTCCAGAGGGTTCCAAAGAGTAACAATCCCCCCCGAGGCACCTTGAGAAGCCACATCCATATAACCAGTGCCCCTCCATATTCTATTAACAGTTTTGCACATAAGATCTAAAGACATTTTTGTCTCCTAGATGAGCAAAAAGTCTGTTTTACATTTTCCTAAAAGTCTTTGAACAATAGATTGATGGGTTCTACTGTTTAAACCCCTAACATTCCAGGATTGAATAATCATTGAAAACCTTGGGAGCAATAAGAATCAATTGTCCTCACCGATCCTCCATTGATCAGCTTGTCTCCTTGCACTGCTAGTAGATCCTTATTGGACTTTCTACCCGCTCCTTGGGAATTACTGTTTTTAGACCTCTTCTCCACCTGAGTAATCCCTAGAGCAGGCCTTTCTCTGTTCTTTTTTGCACTTCCCATGTTGACATCCTTAATAACCTGGATGTGCTGGGGAGTGGATTACCAATGCCCCTGGGTTCTCTGGTTGCACTATCTCAGAGGGTTCAATCACCTGTTCTAAGATAGGAGTAAATGAAGGAGAAGCATGAGAGTGGATGTTATTATCCTCAACATTCCCATCCACTCCTTCCATGACTTGGTCCTCTTGATCCACTAGGGACTTAAAGATTTCATACCGATTGGTTGGCTTGAGTTGTGCCTACTCCTTGCCATTTTTCTTTTTTCTTCTCCTTCGCTTTGGTTGTTCAAAGCCATCTTTCTGGACATCAGAACCCTAAGGAATATTGGATGGTTCTTTGACAGGGGTAAACTTACCCTCTCTGGGGCGATTTGGCATTCCAAGCGGAGCCTCCGCTTTTGTGCTCAAAATATTTGGATAGAACCTCGCCAAATGGCAGACTCTACATCTAAAAGGTAGGGCCTCATAATCTAACTACTGGATCCAGGATAGCCCTGCCAACTCAAGTTCCACCTCGACTGGTAGAGGCTGGCTAATATCCATTTCTACATAGATTCTAGCAAAGACAACTGTGTTTCCCTCTATGGTATCTTTGGAGACTCCTAGATATCTACCTAGTGAATTACCAATCATCTCCAAAACCTGCTCACCCCAAAACTCCATCGGGAGAGCGTACAGCCGAATCCAAACTGGGACAGCTATAGGTTCAATACGAGGATCGAAACCCACTCTCCATGGTTGAACAAATAACCCTACCAAGTTGTGGTTCCTCTTATCTGATTCAAATGCTCTATTTATATCTGCTAAAGAAGAGAAACTAATAATGAAATACCCATTGCTTATAGGCCATAATGAGTACTCATCGAGTGGCTCCTAGTTCTATCAAACCCAGGTGTGCAAAAAATTCAGAGTAGGTCGGATACCCATGAATTTGCAAATCAGGTCATGGTTAGCATGGTAGATGATTGTGTCTTCGACCAGCTTCAGTTCTATAACAATCTTAGGTCTGGAAGTGGATTGCGGGAGGCATCCATTAACTCGGTGTGTAGATGAACCCTTGCCAGCATTCTTGAATAGCGTTTGATAAGCATTCCACTGAGCTTCATCAGAGGAAGACGAAGGATTTTCTTTTAACATCTCAACATATGAGCTCTTTCTCCCAGTGAGAGGAACTGGAGGAGACCCCATTGGGCCCTCCCAAGGTAGCGAACGAACCTTCAAAGTATCACAAAGTCAACCCACCAAAGTCCCTGGTAAATCCTTCATACCAAAAACCCTAGAGCATCGCCCGACGCCTGCTCAGAAATTTTTTCGCCAAATCACCAGAGCTCCGTTTCGAAAAACCCAGGTAGTCGGTTTTTTCTTCTTCCAATAATTATAATCACTTTATTCAAATAATTAAATCTACCTTACCTAACAATTTTTTTTCTCTTCTTCTTCTTCTTTTGTCTTCTTCTTCTTCTTCTTTAGACTTCTTGTAGAATAAATATTCAAACTTGGACTTGCCTCTCACTTGGCATAATCAAGGTGGCCCTTTCCAACAAGTTCTTTTCAATGTTATCTCTTTCAAATGTTCCTTTGCGGAAAACCTTCTTCTTGGATTGAGATAAAAAATTTCTCTACCCTATAATTCTAACAAATATGTCTCTAATACCACTATTATCAAATTATTGCTATTCACATAGAATTATTAATCACTAAAATCAAATAAAATATATGCATATCTCTTGGCCTTTGCTCTCCTCAAACTCATGAGAGAACCAAATCTTCATATTTCTCTTTTACATAATAAATCTCACATATTACATAAATATAAAGTCTCTCATAATTTCTCATAACTCCCTACTTCTAAACTTGACATATTACTCACA
Source organism: Wollemia nobilis (assembly GCA_028583015.1). Taxonomy (NCBI): domain Eukaryota; kingdom Viridiplantae; phylum Streptophyta; class Pinopsida; order Araucariales; family Araucariaceae; genus Wollemia; species Wollemia nobilis. The sequence continues at coordinate 4,707,853 of JAQPPZ010001683.1, forward strand.
CAACTCAGTAATAAAAAACTTCACACACTTGCTAGAGAGCACCTTAAACCTGTCCCTCCCTTTTCCCTTGCTTGGACAGTTGGGCTCTATTGCCTTGCTTTTATCTTCTATCTGAGATGGCTTGTGATTTCTTTATGGTGGAGCCCTCTTATTGCTTTGGGTTGGCATTCGAAAGGTTTTTTGTGGTATGGTTCCCATTGGGATTGTCTTTTTCATGGGTTTTATGGTCCAGTCTGGAAATTTTATGTATTTTTTTTATCCTATCGTGGGATAGTTTTGTTGTTATTTCGCAGCGTAGTGTGAAGATGTTTGACGCTGTTGAATTTCATATTTCACTGGTGGCTCTCATGAGTTGTTTTTTTCTTTTCCTGGGATGGAGGTCATCACATTCTCTATGAAGGAGTAGAATTTAGCTATAAGGACCCTTCTTGGTGTAGCTTATTGTTCCTTGAGTGGGCCTACTTTACCCATTTTTTCTATTGGGAGGTTTATTTCTATGATTCTCTTTAATCTATGCAAAAGTCCTTCCTCAATATCCAAGTTGGTCGTGGTCAAGCCCCTATCCACCATGGCTTGGCTCTATTGGTTTTTTAATATGCTGTTATGGAGCATAGCTTTGATGCTAATAATTTGTTGAAGTCTTTTGTAGATCCTTTTGTTTGTTTGGTTTGTTGTCCAAAGCTGAATGTGGACTCCCTCTCTATTGGTGGTGGTTCTCGGTTAGCCTCTGGAACTAAATCTTATGATAGTGTGGATACTCTCTCTTTCACTTTTGGTTTTGACCCAAAGAAAATTTACAAAAAGATCCAAATTTATTCCAAAGTGGTTTGTGGTGGGACCCGAAGGTGAATGAGGCTCAATCGTCGGGTCATATTGTTAATTTTGATTTGGCCCCTAAGGTGAGTGTGGAAGATCTTGGAGTTTCTGATTTGAATTCAGTTGGTGTAGCTTGTACTGAGCATCGTAATTCTAAATGGATTTGAAGCAAATTGGAGGAAGGTGACTCTCCCATTAATGTGGCCCTCTCGGATCTTGATGTTCTACCAAGGGATCTTCCCCGGGAGAAGTATGTGGAGGAAATCTATTCTCCCAAAGCGTTTGAGAATTTTAAAGATTTGGTTCTCCGGGATTTAAAGCTCATTGATATTAACCAGCATAAAATTTGGAGTACGTTGAAATTCACCCTTGACTTAACTGAAAAAATTTCTAGCTTGGTGGCTAATGTAACTCAAGGTGTTCATAAGTTGGTTTAGAACTATCTTAGTTCTCCTTCCTTTGATGCCTTGTGCTTTGGTTTTCATCTTTCCTTCTAGTTTACCTCTAGTTTTTCTGAGGTTTGTTATGTTTTTTTTTCCCTCGTGGATTTCTTTGTAGTGGTTGTGGGATCCTATTAAAACCCTCTTCTTTTAATAGTACCAAAAAAAAAACTTCACACACTTAACTACATGACATATACTATAGTTATAAATATTAAAATTTTTTACAAAAATTAAACACACACCCTAGTCTAAACTATTTGCATGACCAAATAATGTAATACCTCCAATGCTTTTATTCTACCAAACTCATAAGTATTCAACTTTGTAATCCTTTCCTTCAAGTAATTTTATCCAGGTTTTATCCTACCAAACCAATAAGTATTCAATTTTACAATCCTTTGCCATGAATATTTTCTCCTTTATAAACCTTATACAACTTAAGAATGTGAAACCTAAATTTTCCTCACATCCTTATCTAATCTATAATATTGAAAGCAATATTATAATAGAGAGATATATTGTTTTTTTTTGTGTGGAAATCATCCCAAAAGGGATACCACTTTTGGATAAGACCCAAGGAGGTAGGGTTATCTCTTCCACCATAATCGCATAGGGCTCACACCTGGCCTACCACCTTTGACATACTCAAGGAGTAAACTTGAAACAACAAAAAATAAGAACACACAAATACAAACACACAAAAATATTAAAAAATAAAAAATAAAAAAAATGCTCCTAGTGTGTGTCAAAATATAAAGCACAACCAAATACACACACAATAAGATAAAAAAACACAACACAAACCACTTATAAAAACACATGAATAACATAAAAAAACACAAACATAACAAAAAACAATAGAATGCTACAAAGAAACAACCAACAAAAACAAAAAAAAACATAAACAACCAAAACCTAAAAAATAATCAATAAAATAAAAACAACTAACAACAGACAACAAAGAAAAATAAAAACATAGAAAACACTCACACACCAAAACACAAAAACACCAATTAACACAAACATGCAAAAACACAAGCACAAGAACATCAAAAACATAAAAACAACAAAAACAACACAAAACAACATAAATACAAGAACAACATAAAACAACACAAAAAAAAGCACACACATAAAAAGAAAAGAAGAAAGAAAAAAATAGAACACAACAATGACCTTTCAAGACCAAAATACTATTAAGGCAAGAATCAACAAAGGAAACAAAAGAAATATTATTTTGAGATAGGGAACCAAAATCCCTTGAATGAATTAAAGAGAAGCAAAAATAAAGCAAGAAGAAACTAGGTACCTTCAGAAGTAGAGCCATCCAAATAAATGATAGAAAGAAGAGCTTCCCTTATTTGTGAAGCCCACCATCTAGGAGGGTGGCCATAGCAAGTTAGATCACCTTTGTCCAAAGTCTAATTAGCTAAAGCATCAACACTCTTGTTCCACTCTCTGACCACATAATTGTAATCAACTTTCAAAAATCTCATATGGATTAACTATTTTTTCTCAATAATTTTTTTTTCTCCAATCAACCTTATGATTCTTAGAAGGAGTCTTCAAAATATTAATCATGATTTGAGAGTCAGACTCAACTAGTACCTTTTCCAATTAAGCCTTAGTATCCTCTTGAAGGCCTCCAAGGATACCATACCCCTCAACAAGGTTATTGAATAAAATACCCAAATTCTCATCAAAAGTAAAAACTAGGGAGCCATTTGAAAGTCTACCAATTTCTCTTGCACTAGCTTTTCCAGGGTTCCCTCTAAAGACTCCATAAGTATTGACTTTTCCAAAATCCCTAGGAGGTTGCCAATTCCTTGTTCTATCTATATTGCAATTACTCACATTCCCTTTAAGTTGGTTTCTCTTAGAAGAGTTAATATTTAAATTTTGCATCACTTGATCCCGTTTTTGGTAGGTATTTTAGGGGTGATTAAGGAGCTAATGGACTGATTCAACTAAGTTAGTAATGGTATTTTTATAGAAATAGTGAATATCATTCCTTTCTTCATTAAAAATATGGTTGTTCCTTTCATTCTATATATTCCAAATAAGAATGGTAGAACCCATCCAAAATGACTACGTAATAAAATGATCAACACCCTCTTGATTAGGCCAATCCCTCCAAAGTTGTTCAAAAGTAAAATAATTGGATCACTGTATAGAGAGATATATTGTAATATAGTATTTATGGATTGCATTCTTTCATTCATGGTTAAGAACTAATATTTCAAACATGCCATAAAATATTTAATTCTTTTCAAAATTAAGTCCTAGAGCTCCTTCATATTGCATTTCTCAAACAAAGAAATCTAGATATGTTGATGGCAACTTTCTAACCTTAAACCCTAAAATATCCAAAATGATTTGTTGTGAATCCAAGGATTTTTTTTTTTTTTAATTTAGTGAAAAACCCCTTGGAAGGCCACATTGGTCTAAGAAACCACGATTATGAGGTTCTACACCATAAAAATCACCCAGGAGTTGCGCCCGGTCCTGAACACACCAACATTGTCAACTATATTTTGGGTACCTAATGTGTGTTTGGTAGGGTGGATATTTGAACCAAGGAACTCCATTGGAGGACTGCCCTACCCTCTCCAACTCACCTACAATACATGGGTGAATCCAGTGAAATTTTAATGAAAAAGATTATATATTTATACTATTAACCAAATATCTAGAAATGTTTTCATAGCATGATAATATTAATTTAAACCCCATGCTAACTAAGGCATGACCCAAAAAAAAAGTATCATCAATAAATTAGAGATGATATTTGAAAGAGCAATTTATTGCAACCTGAACACCTTTAAATTTTGCATTTACAAAAGTTATCTCAATGCATTTGTAAGGATAATAAAGATATATGGAGGTACGAGTCACATTGGCATAGACCATGAGATTGATTAGCATATCTACGAGAGTATCCATTTGATAAAAAATAGATTTTTTATTTAATTTCTATAATAACATCTAACTCATTCACATCAACTTTGATCAAAACCATTTTTTTATATATATCATGAAGAAAAATTCAACAAACACTATGATATGCTTTTTTCATATACAATATTACAATCTTACCTATTTGTTTTTGAGTGAAAATAACATGTAACATTTTACACTATGATTATACCATTAAGAATTTATTTACCATAAACATAACCATCTTGTCTCTTCAATATAATACGATCCATAATATTTTTTTATCTATTTGCCATAATTTTCAAATTTATCTTATAAATAATATTACAAAGGCTTAAAGGACAAAAAATATCAAAATTAATTTTCTTATCTTTATTTGGAACCAATTAAGGAAATATGGAATTAATCCAACTTATTATATCCTTTTTTTCCTAGCCTTTTTATTAGTATCCAACATATCACTCTTTAAAAAGTCTCAAAAAGTCTGAAAGGAAATTACATGAAATCCATTAGGTCCAAGTGTTTTATTAGGATGGAGTGAGAAAAATATTCATTTAGCTCCTCCATATATATCTTCCAAGTGTTAATATTTTATTTTACCTTTTTTATGATAATTGATGGAATATTACAAAAGCATACTTGTATTCCAACAATTTTGATATAATATATTTAAAGAAATTAGTTGTGTCCTTATTAATATATTATTCTTCCTTAGTATATTTTTATTTGGATTTGACATCTTTTTTATTTGGTCAAAATTAAAATTTATTCTCATTGTAACACATAAAATTACATATGTATCCCCTTCCATAAGTAATTTATCCCTAGATTTTTGGGACCAGTATGATTCTTACTTTTCTAATATGTTATAGTAACAAGAATGTATTTTATTCCTTACACATAAGTATCTTAGTCCATTCCATTAAATTTTACTATATCTTGTAAGTTGTTGATCTTGGATTTAATTTTATATTATTTTTTAATATGTTTCCCAAAAATTTGACATTCCAAATTTAATAAATTCATTTATATTGTTTATCCTTTCAATAAAATTATACATATATGATACTTGAATCATTGCTTCATTAGATTAGAATAAATTAAGATCTTGGATTCACATAGACTAAAATTGAAATAAAATTGAATGATGATAATTGAGTTGATCAAAGCTCAAGATAATAGGTTTTTGATATTATATATATCAAACTAAAATAACTAAAGAGATCATATATTCTATTTAGAACCATGTATTAGATATCATATTTCTATCCAATATTATAACTATGTAAGTTTGCTCAATACATATATTATCCCTTGCATATTCAAATCCTAAAAGAATATCATTCCAAAGACCATTTGAATTGATAAATAAACTGAATCAATCCATTAATTTAGACCATTAAAGAGTATAACCTTTATCTTTTGAAGGAAATAGAACTATACTAAAGTTTCTTCAAGGAATCCATAGGTCACAATTATGAATCATCATTGAATTTGATATAAATAAATTACGGACCTTCCAACATCTATAATGAAGAGTAATGGTAATTGAAGCATATATATTTATAACTTTAACTCTATTATTTTCTATTTATTTATTTTATTAGGTTCAATAAGGGGTTTAAAAGTGTCCCTAAACCTAAGGTTTTTGAGAGGAATCCATAGACCAAATAGAAGGTTTCAAAATTATCCCATAATATTTATATAAATCTTTGATCAAAGAGTATCTAAAATCAACCCCACATGGTTAACCAACAACTAGCTCCAAAGGGAGATATACAATTAACAAACCCAAGAAGGGTTACCCTTAAAACAAGGAGTGAAGATAAGATAAACTAGTTACAAACCTATTTATGAAAAGAATAATAATAAACCACCACAGGTTACGCTCTGACAGCCCTAGAGGGGATTAGCATCAATCCTACCTAATGAGAGAAAAATTTAAAAATCTCACTCAAAATTAAATTTGAAAGTTAAACACACAGTAAAGCGAGAGGGAAAAAGGACTAGGTAGAAAACCAATAGACTCACTCCCACTAACTGGCCCCTGAATCTTCACAAAAATTGAAAGTCCTTCCCTGCCAAGATTTTTAAAACTGCCCAACCAACACCAAAAAATGGAAGATGGTAGCACAACACACAAGCGAGTGGAAAACCACTTAAACCACCTATGACTGTAAAGATACAATGGTTAAAAAAAAACTATAAACCACAAAAACTAAAGCATTTGCCACAAAAACACTGGCCCTTACATTTTCACGAAAAGTAAAATCCCTGTTTTCACTTAGCCATAGTCAAAATGAATCCAGAGAGCAATAACACTACTATAGAACTGATGCCTAAAAATTAAAATAAATTTACCAAACTTGTTCAAGAACCATAAGATTAAAGTTTGAAATTCTAGCTCAAGCGCTAGAAATCCAAAAGATCCCATCCTAATGAAAGCTTCAGAAAAGGCAACAACATCAAGATAAAAAAATAGAGACCAGGACTCCTAAAGCCATAGGGTTATAAATATCACAAATATTTAGAGACACAATGATAGCTCTACGCACTCAGAAGAGAGAAATAACTTTTAAATACCAAAACCACCAAAGAGAAACAAAGGACAAACCAATATGCTACCCAATGAGAAGAAATTTAAATAATAAATTGAACCAATATTTAGCATGCCACACGACCAATAGCAGATCACTCTGCCCAATGAAGGATCTAAGATATCACACTTACAACTATTGTAAAAAGAAAGAAAATACTAAGAACACCCAAAACCAAAGCAAAATCCACTAAATAGTAAAATCATCTTAAGAAAGTTGGGAGAACAACCGCTCTTAAGTAGATTAAAAAGAAATATTTAAATATTCAACACCAGACCTGAGAGAGGAAAGGGTAAGATAAAAATAAAAACAAGCATTAGAATCCTGGGATCAAACACAACCACCATTTTTGAAACTAGAGAAAGAAATCTATGCAGACCACTGAAGCTAGGAAACCACTCCAAAGATAAGGGACCAAAATCCAAAATCCACTGCAACATAACATCCAAATTTCACCCTAATTGGTTTGGATCAGTATTTGGCCTAGTCCCCTATCGAAACATCTACATGCAACATTAAACTACCGAATCCAAAATAAATATGACATAAATCAACCTCAGGCCCACAACTGGCAGAGAGCTCTAGCAACAAAACCTTCCAAACCAACCAATAATGGTGCTTCTAGCAATTAACCAACCAACCTCAGACCCATTATTTTTTTTTCTTATAGTAAGACTAACAATTAAATTACTTCTTGCTTATAGAAATTATCCATCCTATTTGCATTTATCCTGCATTATTACAATAACTATTGAAGGATCCTATAGCAAATACTACTAAACAATCCATAATATTTTAGATATTTTTTAATGCATCCTTATATTCCTTACCAATTATTCTTAATTTTTGTAATAAAATAAGCTAAGGAATATAACAACGTATTGATTCCCCAATAATGACATTTTAAGGGATCTTATTCATACCTCTAATATTCCAAGATATCACATTCATCATCACCTTCTATTATTATTTTTGTGTTTAGCACCACATTTTGAAAACACTTATGATATTTATTTTTAGTTTCCCAAATTGATTTTCCTTTGAGTTTTCTTTTTTATTTATTCATGCATTGAGTTTTCAATTCCTACCAATACTTTTGTCCTCATCAATATCTTCTATTTTCTTAGATTGTTTATAATAATACTTATCTTCTATATGTTTATGGTATTGGAAAGAGCCCAAAGGAAAATGCACGACCTGAGAACACTTTCTTCTCTATACTTATTAGAAACTCTAATTTATAAGGACTATTCTCCATAGTTTGTATTTTGTCATAAAAGTTTCAAATTATATTGATATCTTCATACTCCTTTATTTAGTATGTTTTTATTCAAACCATAAAGATCAAAGGATCAACTATGTACTACTTTCATTGTTATTGTAAGGAGACTAGTTTATGGTACTTCATAAAAATGAAGACAATTTACATGGACTAAACTTAATCTCATCTACCTTGTTTTAAAATTTTCTTTGACATATTTATTTGGAAATTAAATTGTTTATAAATTTAAATATATCATAATTCCTTATCTCTTTCATCCTTGTTTTTCTTCTAAATATGGATTTGAGTGAACCATGATGGACTTCATCATCTAGTAATGATGGAATTTCTTTACCATCTTTCTGAAAGTGAAAATACTTGATCTAATATGGTTTCTACTATGAAATTATGTCATGCTTCATTTTAATAATTGTCTTATGACAAAATATTTCCATATTTTTTCAATTATTTTTGCTTTATAATATCTTTCCATGTGTCAAATATCATAACATTTATAGAATTATAATGCAATGGTTGTATAATCCACTTATTGATCCCATTATCTTGATTAAGATTTAATGTTAGTAAAATTTAGAAAAGGTTTTGAGATATCAATAGTAACACATATTCAGGTATATAAAACATGATTTTGCTCCTTAATAGTTAGTCCCTCTTGGATGAACTCTCATATAGTATTACCAATATTTTAAACTTTTATTTATTAATGAGTTAAGGTGGAATTAAAAATATTCTAACCCACATTAACCCTTTTAATATATTATTATTTCCATAGAAAATTTCTCACTCCATGGTCTTAAATAAAAATCATTTCTACAATTAAACTATGGGCCACCATCCACTATTTTATCGTCGATTTTTAAGTTGGAGAAGATGATGATAAAAAATCCTTTTGAAATGCATGGAGTAACCCTAATTCAATACTCATCCACTTTTATTTAATTCATTTTTCAATCACCAAAAAATCTTGGTCAATATCCATAGAACTTACATGTTCTTTTTGTTTGTGAAAATCATCCCAAATGGGATACCACTTTTGGGTAATTCCCAAGGAGACAGAGGTATCTATTCCACAAAAAATACCCAAAACTCGCACCTTGCCTGCGCCCTTTGATACACTCAATGAGCATACCTAAAACAAAAAAAATAATAAGAAACAAACACAAAACACAAACAAACATAAAAAATACAACATCAAAAAACAAAGAAAATCAAACAAGAAAATAAAAAAGTAAAAGCCATAAAATAAACAAAAACAACATGAAAGCATAAAAATATCAAAAAACTCAAAAAAATAAAAAAATAAATAAATGTAAAAAAGTAAAATAAAATAAAAAATACAACAAAACAAAAAACACCTAAGAAAACCATAAAAACAACAAAATAACACACTTTAAAAAAATAAAAATACAAAACCCAAAACAAAACATGAAAAACAATAAAAAAAAAACACAAACACAAAAACATAAAAAATAATAAAAATAATAAAAACACAAAAAAAAACCCAGGTGTTCTAGGTGAGTTGGGGGGCAATCTTCCAAGGGAGATCCCAGGTTTGAATCTCCACCCTACCAAAAAGTTGAATTGGGTACCCAAAATCCAATTGATAATGTTGGTGCGAGCAGGGTCGGGTGTGACTCTTGAGTGACTTTGATGGTGTATAACCCCCTGTTTGTGGTCTCTCAAACTAAGGCGGCCCCACAACGGGTTTTTCGCTTTTATAAAAAAAAAAAAAAAAAAAAACAAAACACTACAAAAAAAACACACACCCCTCGAAAAACTAAAAAAAAAGAAAAACAAAACAAAAAAATAAAATAAAACTATGACCTTTCTAGGCCAAAAGACTATTAAAGCAAGATTCAACAAAGTAAACATAGGAAATATATGTCTAATCTAGGGAACTAAAATACCTTGACCGAACCAAAGAGAAGCAAAAAGAAACTAGGCACCTCTAGTAATGGAGTGATCCAAAGAAAAGATAAAAAGTAGAGTTTCCCTTATTTGTGAAGCCCACCATTTGGGAGGGTGGTCGTAGCAAGTAATATCACCTTTATCGAATGCCTAAGTAGCTAAAACATCAACACTCCTATTCTATTCTCTGACCACATGATTGTAATCCACTTTTAAAAATCTCATCTAGATTAATTGAATATTTTCAACAATTCTTTTTATTCTCCAATCAATCTTATGATTCTTAGGAGTGTTAAGAATATTAATTATGATTTGGAAGTCAGATTCAACCAACACATTCTCCCATTCAACCTTAGCAGCCTCTTGAAGGCCTAACCATGGAATCATATGAAAGTCTACCAATACCTCTTGCACTAACATTTCCAGGGTTCCCCGTAGAGGCTCCATTGGTATTGACTTTTCCAGAATCCTTAGGAGGAGGCTATCAATTCCTTGTTCTTTCAATATTGTAATTACTCACATTATCTTAATCCAACTTAATATTCAATCTTTGCATCAATTGACCCCATTTTTGGTGGGAATTTTGGGGGTTATTAAGCAGTTTTTGGATTGATTCAACTAAGTTGACAATGGTCTTTTTCCAGATATAGTGACTATCCTTTATTTCTTAATTGAAAATCCAAATGTTTCTTTCATTCTAGATATTCCAAGGTAGAAGGATAGAACCCATAGAACTTACATGTTAGCCTCTACTTCTAAGATTCATTACATCATGCTTGATCATCTCATCCTTTATAATCACTTCTCATGTAACATTTATTGTCTAGATAGGAATTACTATAGTTTTATTTTTTATTTTATCCTTAATTAGGAGATCCATATTCTATTCTAGGGAATCCTTCTAATTAGGATTTCCATAAGTAACTTTGTTTTCATGCTATCCAACTTTTTTATAAGAAACCTTTACTTTTAAAAGTTCTATATAAACTCAGATAAAAAACTATGAGGTTTGCTCCTTACTTGCACTCACTTGTTGGTCACACTTGCTTAAATATTAAGATTTATCAATGGGGTTTTAAAATTCATTTATGACATGAAACTTTTCACTTTCAACTACTAACTTTAAAGCTTAAGCTTATAAAATTTATTCTTTTTAAAATAAGTAATTACTTGTTATAATGATTTCATTTAATATTACTAAAATAATAAAGTATTACTAGTATATAATTTGATATTTGATTAGATAATCTCACAAGTTAAATAGATAAAAATATGTAAAAATCTATTTTAAAAGTAATTAAAAATATTTACAAAATTACAACTTTATAAATGCTAAAAATAATAAAACTATATTTTTAAATTATATATAAATAATAATAATAGTAATTATAGTTATGAGTTTTATTACAATAAAACTAATTCTATTTTAATTTAATATTTATCACATTACTATTTTATTTATTTATACTTTTAAATATAACATTTAAATAATTATTAAAAAATACTTTATAAAGTATATATATATATTAAAACTAAGGTTCTGAAATGGTTGTCTTTTCCCTTTATATAGTCTATTTGATGCCACCAAGATTTTAACCTTGGTGTGAACTACATCATATATAGCTCAACCATTGAACCACCTTTGGCTTAAATTTTTAAGATAAAAAAAATGCGTTTTTAGGATGGATTTCAATGCCCTTTGAACTTAGACCTCCTTAATCAAAACTCAAAGACATATCATTAAAATATCCCTCATTGAAAATCATTTATAATTAATTATATAAACAATTTAAAAATCATTATAATACATAAAAAAATTAAAATAGTATAAATTTTTCAATATTGGAAATGTAATAGAAAACCATTATGAATAGTTCAGGGTTGTGACCCTATGCTTATGAATAATGCCTGCATCCAAGTCTCCAAGTCTCCAAAAGCCAAGTACTTTTGGAAATATAATAGAACACCATTATGAATAATTTATGATTGTGACCCTATGCTTATGAATAATGCCTACATCCAAGTTTCCAAAAGCCAATTACTTCGAAAAACAGTAGTCAATAGTTTTTTTTTTTCACAAGCGTATATATAAATTAACCTTTTTAATAAATTTCTTAGAATGGTTCGAACTTTGGCCACGGGTTAAATAATTTATCGAAGTTATTGGCGGGGATAGTTGAGAAGCAGGCATGTTTGCATGGACTTATTCCCAACTCAATCCGGAGTATAACGAAAAGCAAAACCATATCTTACACTAATAACGTACCTTATCACAATCTAATTGATAAATGATTACTCATGAAAGTTGAAGAATTTATACACAAGATTTTCACGTATTACACAAATACTCAGAAATTTTCAATGGCAGGCATTCTTCTCTGGAATTGACAGCATCTATTTGTCAAACGATCGAGTTGGAAACATTGCAATTCGTCAGGGATATACATGAATAACCCTTTAACTTTTCCAAAAAAAACATTAATTTGAAGAATCAAAACTGTTGGAGAGGTCCGGTCCCATAAAAACAGAGATGGACAGTCGAGAGGCTACCGGCCACGTTATCCCCCACAACACATAGAATATATTGAAGGAATTAAAAATGAAATAATTCCAAATCGCGAATTAAAATCGCGTCCAAAAATACTTTGGGGAGCGAGAGGGTCTCGGAAAAATCCTTCGGCAAATATGAACTTCGAGAAGATTTCCAGCGAGGGAGAGTTTCGAGGGAGGAGACTCCCGAATTAAAACTACTTCGGGAAAGAACACCCGAAGTGAAAATACTTCGGGAAGGCTGCGAGGTTCGGCAGCCCGCGGCAACTTCGGCGAACTCAAATGCCGCAATGTGCTTCGGCACAAACGATTAAACCCGGCTCCTTTTCTGGATCGAACGGGTGCTTTCTCACTTCGGGCAAACCCTAGCTCTGGAATATCTGCAGATAAAATCCTTACACAACGACTCAAATAGCAGAATGAATATTTTCTATATATTAGAATAATGCCGGATTACAAAAGCTTCTTTCTGAAGCGAATACAAACTTCTGAAAGTAAAGACTTTGCAGGATAAACACAAGACTTGGACGGGAGACTGCTGCTCCACTCTCCGGCTGCTCTGCCTTTCTGCTGCTCTGCTCCTCTCTCTTCTCCACTCTGTACTCTTACTCCTCATGCTACTAAATGACAAAATGGCCCCGGTATTTATAGGCGGGGACTGAGGACAAAGGGCGGGATAAAACTCACCAACCCGCTGACAGAATTAAATGTCGAAGTGGCTTTTTGACCAACTGCCGGACAACCCCAGCTACTCGCACGCATGGATAATTAATGCGTCGATTCCCGTGCTTGATTCCCATTTCGGCTGATTTCCGCTTCGGAGGGCAAATGAGAACTGCTTCGCGGCGAACCATTTTTTCGGGGCTGCCGATTTGTCTCTCGCGCCGAAGCATCTTCCGAAGATGTTTCGGAAGTGCTTCTCGCCGAGGCCGATTTAGAAATGCTTCGCGCCGAAGCATTTTTTGAAGCCGTTTCGGAAAAGCTTCGCGCCGAAGCGCTTATGGGTGCGAAGTTAGATTTAACATTTCCAACACCCTCCTTTAAATCTAACTTCACAGATTCTCTAACACCCAACATTTCTCGCAATCTGGCGAAGTCTTCCTCCTTCAAGGGTTTTGTAAAGATGTCGGCTAGTTGCTCCTTCGATCTACAGAAGTTCAACTATACTTCGCTGAATTTCACTAGCTCTCTGATGAAATGATACCGGATGTCTATGTGCTTCGTCCGGCCATGGAAGATGGGTCCTTCGAGAGCACGATGGCAGAGTTATTGTCGCAAAATATTGTTGTTGCTGCTTCTGGCAGATGCTGTAGTTCACTCAGAACTCTTCTCAACCGCATCGCCTGGCAAAGCTAGCGAGGTGGCAGCAACATACTCTGCCTCTGTTGTAGATAGAGCCACAATTGGCTGCTTCTTCGAGGACCAAGAGACGACTTCGGATCCTAAGTGGAAGGCATTCCCCGAAGTGCTCTTCCTGTCATCTATGCTAGCAATCCAATCACTGTCGGTGTAGCCAATTAACTCCAGCTGGTCCTTTCTGGCATAGTGGAGTCCATGGTTCCTTGTGCCATTGACATATCGTAGGATTCTCTTGCCTGCTTGCTAGTGAGTGTCTTTGGGCGACTCCATGAACCGACTGATTAAACTCACGGCGTACATCAAATCTGGCCTAGTTGCAGTCAAGTACATCAGGCTTCCAACTAAACTTTTATAGAGAGTTGGGTCAACACTTCTGCTATTGTCAGTCTTGCTCAGCTTGACACCAGTGGCTGCCGGAGTGATGGCAGGCTTGCTGTCATCCATCTTAAACCGCTTCAGGACATCCTTTGCATACTTGCCCTGAGAAATGAAGATGTCATTTGTAGATTGGACAACTTCAATACCAAGAAAATATTTCATCAGCCCCATGTCTGTCATTTCGAACTCCTTCTTCATGGTTGTTCTGAACTGCGCAAATAGGCTACTGTTATTGCCGGTATAAATCAGATCGTCCACATACAGACAGACGATTATCAACTCCCCTGCTTCATTTTTTTTCAGGTACAGGGAGTGCACATATGGGCATTTCTGAAACCATTCTCCTTAAAATAGCCGTCAATACGGCTATACCATGCCCGGGGTGCTTGCTTCAACCCATACAAGGCCTTCTTCAGCTTCAAGACCTTGACTTCTTGTCCTTGTATTTCATAACCGGGTGGCTGGTCTATGTAGACCTCTTCTTCCAACACTCCGTTTAGGAAGGCAGACTTGACATCCATCTGGTACATGCTCCGTCCTTTCTGAGCTGCTAGTCCCAGAATCATTCTGACTGTGTCAAGTCGGGCTACAGGTGCATACACCTCATGATAGTCAACTCCTAACTTCTGCTTGTAGCCTTTCACCACTAATCTGGATTTATGCTTGTCAAATTCTCCTTGGGCGTTGAACTTCGTTTTATACACCCACTTGACCCCAATGGTCTTCTTTCCTGTCGGAAGATCTGTTAAATGCCATGTCTCATTCTTTTCAATGGCTGCTATCTCCTCATCCATCGCATTCACCCATGTGTGATTCTGAATTGCTTCTTCAAACTCCACTGGATCACACTCCATAAATAGTGCAAAGTCAAAATATTCTTCATCCATCTGATTACGAGTTACCTCAAAAATATCTTACAAGCTCTGAGTCTTCGCAGGTGTTCTTAGATTTTGAATTCTGCTTGCAAGTGAAGGTGATCAGGATGATGTGGCTGTGCTGCTGCTGGCACCACTATTGCTACTTGAAGGTATAGGTGGCTACACACTATCTTCCTCCAAGTTTACATGTTCAAAGCAACTGCTGGTTCAGGCTGACCAGTCTCTGATTTTCAGTTCCAGGCTTCATCCTCTAAGAACTTCACATCTCGGCTGATGACAAGTTTCTTTGTCACAGGATTGTACAGCCTATAATCCTTTTTTGGTTTGTTGTATCCTGTGAAGATGCATCTTTTAGATTTGTCATCAAGCTTCTGCCTTTTCTCATCTGGAACATGTGCATATGCTATGCACCCAAAAACTCGCAAATGAACCACACTTGGCTTCAGATTGTTCCAAGATTCCTTTGGGATTTTGTCCCTCACACTCTTGGTGGGACAACGGTTCAGCAGATAAACTGCACAACTTATAGCTTCTACCCGAAACTCATGTGGCAAACTTTTTGCCTTCAGCATGCTCTGTGCCATATCCATGATTGTTCTGTTCTTCCTCTCAGCTACACCATTTTGCTACGGTGTGTATCTGGCAGTGAACTGCTTGCGAATTCCATGCTGTTTGCAGAAGTTGTGGAATTTGTTGGAGATGTATTCTCCACCTCCATCAATTTTGAGAGTCTTCACATAATATCCACTTTGTTTCTCAACCAGAGCCGTGAACTCCTTAAACTTTGCAAATGCCTCTGACTTCAACTTGATGGGATAAATCCAGGTCTTTCGGCTGAAGTCATCAATGAAAGTCAAGAACAATTTGTTGTTGGCATATGAGGTGGTCTGCATGGGACCACAAATGTCTGAGTGCACCAGATCCAATGGCCGTGATGCTCTCCAAGACTGTCCTATAGGGAATGTGTCCCTGTGCTGCTTGCCAAGAAGGCAACCTTCACAAACTTGGTTCGGTTGCTCAATGAGAGGTAAGCCCTTCACCATCTGCTTCCTGTGCAGTAGATTCAGGCCACTAAAGCTCAGGTGACCGAATCTGAGATGCCACATCCATGTAGCATCTTTCATAACTGCACTCAGAGACATTACTAATTCATTCTGAATCTGTAGTGGAAACATCTTGTATTTCGTCATGGACACAGTTGCGATTTGTCCATGCACTTTGTCTCTGATGGAACAAACACCATATTTAAACTGAACAGTGTGCCCATTCTGCAAAGTTGTCCAGCACTTAGCAGATTGTGCTTCAACCCAGACACATAATAGACATTACAGATTATTTTTCTTTCACCATGCCGGGTGCAGATGGAGATTTTTCCTTTCCCCATCATGAGAACCTTGTTATTGTTCCCCATCTTGACTTCGAACTAGACTGTTTCATCCAACTGTGAGAAAATCTTCCTATTCCCAGTCATGTGGTTGCTGCACCCACTGTCAAGATACCAAATGTTCTTCTTGCTCTCCTCCTCAACACTGCAAGTTAGCAGCATATTTCCTCCTGTCGCATTTCTGGTTTCCTCCGTATAATGGGCTTGCTACTAATTCTCATTCACCATCTTCTTTCTGCACTGCGAGACATAATGACCGAACTTATTGCAGTAGTAGCATTGGACCTTTGACATGTCCTTCTGCTGAGAGCTACCTTGCTAGTTTTTGCCAGTGCCTCTTCCTCCTTGTTGATGAAAGTTGTAGCTGGTCTCATTGACATGAGGGTTTGATCTCCCTCCTTGCTTGTTACTTCTCCCACGTCTGCTACTGCCTCTTCCACCTTGAGAACTAGAGGCGCCTTGGTGGGAGTCTTGTCTGCCGCTGTCTCAGATTGAGACTTGTGCTTTGAAGGCTTGCTCCAAAGAGGACTGAGTTGATCGGCTCAGCCTCTGCTCATGTGTCTACAGGGAACCCATGAGTTCATCCATCGAGAGGATTGTCAAATCCCTTGACTCCTCAATTGCAATTGAAAGCACGAGATTCCAGAAAACAAAAAGGGAAAACTCCAAACACGATGCAAGAACGAAACTAAACTTGATGCTACAAATTAGAAATGCATAAAATGGAGAAAGCATAGACAAATTGGAACCCAAATGGAATGAAACAACCCTCTTCTTTTATTGATGTATTCCAAATTCGGTTACAATCAGCTTCCTCCCTTTTTAGGGGAGAGGAGCATCAAACTTGTCTCTTGGTCACATCAATGGAAAGTCATCTCTCTTCCGCGTGCCCACATGTAAAATGGACGGGCCAAAGCGTCGCCGCCGCTGGTGTGAATGAAGACTTGATCCTTGCTGCTCCTCCTGCATTCAAAGAAACAACAAACTCGTTAGTAGCACCTGTTGCAAAAGATGAAACGTTTGTTCTCTAAAAATAATGAAAGATGCATGCAAAAGATTGATTACAACGATAACTAAACTGATTCTAAACAACCTGCAAATTTGACAGAAACCAAAGAACATTACCAGAGGGCCACTGCCATCAAAACAGTCTAGAAATTGGCCACCGATTTGAATTCGTCCCTGGGCGGGACGGATTCGACTGTAATTCGTCCCTGGGTAGGACGAATTCTCCTACGACAAAATGCCGAAGTGATCCTGCCCAAATGTCGCGTCTCGGGAGCTCCAAAAGACCTGCAAACTTGGGGGTTAGCTAATTGGGGGCATTTTGGGAAGACCCAGATGGTCAGATTTCCCCAATTTGACCTCCATCAATGGGAATTTGACGTCGCTACCTGCAAGTTAGTGAGGACAACAAAAGCGACAAAACATGATAAGATTTGATCAAAGCATTATGAAATCGAGATTACAAGCTATTTAAACAGCATAAAATGGAATGCAAAATAAACAAATGATGAAAAGAACAATCTGCCATGAATTCCCAATCGTTCTTAAAAAAGAAGATTAGGCTCGCAGCAGTGCGGGGTGCCCGGGCGGGCCACCCACCGTTGGAACCTGATTTCGGCACCAATCCACTTGGGATGGGCCCAAAATCTCTTGTAATGGGTTGTCGGCGAATTGGTAGATCTATGTGGTCAAGTGTCGGGTTTTGGATCCGGATTCACACTTCCAATAACCACCCAATGACCTCTCTTGCGAAAGAGATCAAGGATGTGGAAGAGGTGAATCAAAAGGTAAAAACGTGGTATCAATTTGGCAGCACTTCGTTGCTTGAAAATGCTTCCAACCTGTCTCCTTTTTGGGTGAGAAAGTTCACCATTTTATAGACCCAAGGGGTCTCTTTTGGATGGGCATGCAGGGGTGCCACGTGGCGGCCATGCCTTCCCAAGAGGGAGGAGACTCCTCCCTGACTTGGGCTTCCATGACTGCCCTTGTGACAGTCCTCTAACGCTCACTCTGCCCACCTACACGCGCATGCAAGGCAGGAGGCATTAATGGACTGTCCTTAGCTGCCACTTGTCAAGATTTTTCTTTTTGCCCGTTGAACCTAGAATTCGTCCTACCCAGGAGCGAATTCAGAATTCATCTCTCGGGTGAGTCGAATCCCATTTTGAATTCGTCTCGGGGTGAGACGGATATTGAGCAAAGTGCCTGAAGGTGCCAAATTGATTTTTGACCTTCCAAAATTGCTGTAAAAGTGGTTAGGACCACTGTTTAACCTCTGGGGGCTGTGTGTGTCAAAGCGATCAGTGTTTGCAGTCACATAATCGGATTGGTGTTGTTTTGGTGTCTATAGATGCCCCTTTTTGGGATGCGCTATGCATGGCGCAATGTCGAGCAAAAATAGATAACCAAAGCACTAATGATTAGGGTTTCTTGGTAACCTAACCAAATTTTGATGCCCCAAGCATGGAAAGGGCATGCATTCTTGAATCCTTGCTTCTAACGAGCGAAGGCACTCAATTCAAGTGTTAACCTTTTTCGGTGAGGTGTTACTTGACCTTGGACATTGATCAATCATGAATAGGCAAAGGGCGCAACCTTTTGTCTGTGAGAACCTTGAGTTCATGATTCACGAAATGCCAAGTGATTTGATCAGATTGTGATTATTGCTTGTTTACTGCCCCAAGCAGGAGCGTAATTGTCTTTGTCAATGATTCTTTGAATGCATGTCGTTTTCCTTAATTGGGTGTGTGTTTGCTGATTGGTGACTAAGTGTGACTACCCCCTCAAGCGACGAATCGATGAGGGAATGACCTTCGTGAGAAAAGCGACGAGTCGCTTGACCCAAGATGACTTGTGCAAGGGTGCCTTTAGATGGTTTAGCGTTAAGCATGTGCAATTTTCTGACATTTAGACCTATTTTTGGTGGGTGGTAACCCTTTTTGCGACGCTTTTTGGAGCTAAAATTGGCAAAAATCCGTCCTCCCGTGGAGCGGTCCGGCTATGGTAGCCTTCTTAGGGAGTAGGATAGTGACAATTTGTGACCCCAACGTCTGTTTTGCATGCCCGGGATGTCAAGTGCAACAACACTCTCATCGGGCAAGTTTATTAGTTGTTTTTGTGTATTTTTGTTCAATTTTTGTTGTTTTTTGAAATTTTTGCCCTGAATTCGTCCTAGGGTGGGACGAATACCAGCTTAGAATTCGTCCCAGGGTGGGACGAGCGCTAACCAGAGCGCTCATCCCAGTGGAGGATGAATTTAAGCTCAAAAGGCCTATTTAAAGGCCAAAACTAGGGTTTGGGCTCATTTGCATCTGAAATTTCTTGCGATTTGGAGCTCTAGGGAGGAGGAGGTTAATTCTGCGAAGCGAAGCACTACCGAATTTTCCTTGACATCATGAGTGCACAAACCGGATCGAGCGGTGGAGCCGAAGCGAGACCAGTAAGTGCTCCCTAGAGTTATTACTTTTGTTTAAAACTGCAAGTGTTTTGTTTAATTTTCTTTGCGATGATGCTTTTCAAAATTTTAAAACTGAAACCCTAAAACTGAGCTGAAGACAACTAAGACTTAGTGTACAACTAAACGTAGCAAAAAACCTAGGTAAAGAATTTTTATTTTGCTTATAACTAAACCCTAGGATAAACGTAACGTGAAACCCTAAGACTTAATTTTTGTTTTTTTTTGAATTTTTTTCTGTTTTTAAATTAATCAGTTAGGATTAAAAAAACCTAAGACTGAAAAATTAATTTTTGAATTTTGTTTTATTTTTGGAATTTATTAGTTAGGGTTAGAAACCCTAGAACTAAAAAATTAATTTTGTTTTGAATTTTGAATGTTTTTTTTTTTTAAATTAATCAGTTAGGATTAGAAACCCTAGAAATAATTAATTTTAATTTTTTTTTAAATTAATCAGTTAGGATTAGAAACCCTAGAACTAAAAAATTAATTTTGTTTTGAATTTTTTTTTGTTTTTTAAATTAATCAGTTAGGATTAGAAACCCTAGAACTAAAAAATTAATTTTTGACTTTTGAATTTTTTTGTGTTTGTTTTTGCTGTACATTGGTAGGCAATGTTGTATATTCATGTTATTGTTGTACATTTTTTTTCATGATTTTAATGTTTTTGAATTGTTTTCTTTTGCAGGTTGTTAGGAGCCGGTACCGTGTACCCACTGCTTTTACTAAAGCACGGGGGCACTAACTATGGCTGACTAGGAGTGGCTTGATGCCCTTGGGCTCAAGTAGGTGGCTCGACTGGAGCCTGTGGTCATGGATCAGGCCTATTTGATGGCCCTGATCAATCTTTGGGATCCACAGACCAACACCTTCCATCTCCCAACAAGGGAGATGACTATGACTTTGGAGGATATCTATCGGCTTCTATGGATTTCGATAGATGGGTTGCCGATCAGGACATCACCGCGAGATCAACGGACAACAGTGTTGACACGTTGCTTCGGGCATGGGGAGGAGCTGGGTGTGGAGGATCCACTAGAGAGGGCAGAGGGTGACTGCCAGATTGGTGGGATATTGGTCCGATGGTGGTTGGAGAGGGGGGTGTTGGGAGTGAGGCACGCATTCCTTATGGGCCTCATTTCCAACATGTTGTTACCTGACTCGTCAAGCGCGAGGTTCCCATGGAACCTGCTGGATTTGGTTTGGCGGTTGGTAGAGTGCCCGATAGAGGCACCGCTAATCATGAGATGGGGATAGACACTGTTGGCACAGCTCTATGGGGAGTTGTACGAGGTCCGTTATCGACAGCGAAAGGGGATTAGCTGTAGCTATCTGTTGCAGAGTTGGGCTTGGCAGCATATAGCAGTGGAGAGGCCCATCGGGTTACCATGGATGACTCGGGAGAGATGGAGGATAGGGAGATTGGCTATGCAGTTCTATGGCGGCGGTCCAGGGAGCAGGGACAGAGTCGACGATGGGCAGGTGTCGTAGGGCACTATGTCGATACCTTCTCTTGGCTTACTCTAGGGGAGGTGGTTTGGCGCCCTTATCGGGACTATCCAGCCTGGTCGAAGGCTGGAGAGTGGCTCCGACGGGTACGTAGAGAGCGGTGGTTGATTGGGCGACACGGGACCGAGCATGAGTTCTTCTCGTATAGCCGGGTGACACGATAGTTTGGGGTGCGCCAGGGGTTGCCTGGTGAACCCGTGGTCTATCGACATCGGGGGATGAGAGGACTCTAGACCGACCGGTCATCGTGCCACTGGGTGAGGATTCAGACGCGATGATCGACGTCCCGGACATGGATGACGTCGGGACTACCATAGAGTACGACCAGTGGTGGGTACTACGGCGATGGCGGGGAGAGGGGCCACTGGGAGGTGTGAAGGCGGGTGGGGAGGGTGCTGAGGCACCAGGGGATGATTGGGGAGCTCCTTTGGAGGATGCAGACATGGTGGAGGTAGAGGGTGAGGATGTGGATTTGGGGGCTCCAGATCAGCCGGAGATGCAGGACATTGCGGAGCAGTGGGAGCCAGAGCAGGCTGTTGTTCCAGAGAGTCCCATGCCTCAGGCGGATGCGGGGGACACGGAGTCTGGGTTACGCGCTGAGAATGCACGGTTGGCGGAGCTGCTACGGAGGCGAGATGGGGAGCTAGGGGATGCGCTGTGGGAGAGGGATCTCCTACGGGCTCAGCTAGCGGAGCGGGAGAGCGCATGGGTTGCGCACCACCGGTAGGAGGGGGGAACCGACATTGCCCTGGAGAGAGATCTCCTACGGACGTAGCTGGCATAGCGCGATGATGTAGTCATGATGTACCATCGATGGGAGGCGGAGTGGTGCCGGCACCTGATGGATTTGGAGGGGGAGATCATCCGCCTTGGGGGGCGGGTACCTGAGCCCTCGGGAGGTGGATCTTCACACCGGATGAGGGACAGTGGTACTGAGCAGTCAAGCATCATCTCATCGCAGGCGATTGGATGAGGGAGGCGATAGCAGGCATGATGCGGGGGCTAGTAGTAGCCACCCCGAGGGGTCCCATAGGACCCACACCACGGGGGTAGTTCCCGTCGCATCGATCCTACGTGATCATGGTGGCCGACGCCTTAGGCTAGGGGGTTTTGTTGTATGATTGCGGGGTCAGAGGACCAGTTTTGTAGCCTGCGGGCATTTTTTTTTGATGATATATATATATATATACCGACTTTATTTTGTTTATGCACATGTGATGATTTGATCTTATGCATGATGGTTGATGAATATGGATGTATGCATGTTAATTTATTTTGATGGATGCATATGTTATGATGAATGCAAATGTTTTTGATTTATATGTGATATGCAAAAATGAAATGGATGAATGGAATTTGTGTCGTTTGGTTAGGGCACCATAGACTTGTTTAGAACTTTGTGGCTTTTTTTTTGGGCGATTGCTGTGGTAAATGACTTTGCATGTATACATGTGTTTTTTTTTGTATTTTCTGATGGTAATGTGAGGATGAAAACTAGCGCAGTTGGTTTAGAAATGTAGCTAAGGTTTTCTGAGATTCAAACGGTTTTAACTTGCTAGCCATGACTGTACTTTATCTTACAAGACTTTTGAACAAGGTATGAATCGGACTTGTCTTTGACCAAGCTATTTCGCATCCCTGTGTGTGCAATTGAGTTCATTTATGTGGTATTTGTCAGGATACCGCTAGTGCCAGATAGGCTATCAACCAAACCTGTACTGAGGATCACCTAATTAGCTCCACTAACTCCTTTGTTGTATTTAGATAGATTAATCTGCGTTGCTATCTAGGATACCATAAGCTAGCTCATCCACATGCAAACATTGGTCTGTACACGAGTTAATGTGATAGATATATCGTCATGCGGGTAGGATACCACCATTGCCAGGTAGGCTATCAACCAAACCTGTAATGAGGATCACCTAGATGGTTTTCGAATGCTCGAGAATTCCAGGGATTCAAGTTCAGGTTATTTGTTGGCTGAATGATTTGGGAGACTTGCTCGTCTATATAGTGATGAAAATCACTATTTATTTTTCTATTTATTTTTCTTTTTGAGCAAGGATTTTGAATAGTGGTGATAACCATTGTTATTTGATTTTGTATTTTGAGCGGTGTGAGTTTGAGCTTGTGAATGGCCTTGATCCTAGTGGCCTTGGGGATGACTACCCATCCTGTGCAGGGACGTGTAGTACGAATCCTTACGACATTGGGAACCAAGGGGATGATGGAGATTATGAAGTAAGGGCATTGATATTTTAGGCCTTGGGGATGACTACCCATCCTGGTTAGGGGCGGATAGTACGAATCCTTACAACTTGGAGACCAAAGGTGAATGGAAAGGGTTAGGATGATGGTTTGTTGGAATTTTGTTTGTGAATGGCGTTGATCCTTTTAGGTCTTGGGGATGACTACCCATCCTTGGCAGGGACGTGTAGTACGAATCCTTACAACTTTGGGGACCAACTATGATTGGGATTTGGTAGTGGTAAAAACCATTATTTATTAAGGTGAATGGATAGGGAAGAGCTCGTCCTTTTGTCAATTCTCAGCATTCTAGAACCATTCGCATAGGGGGATGAGCAAGATAACCGTTTCGCTTATGGTGACCTGGATTACTATGCAAGTTTCATCTTTCGTTCACACAACTTGGGAATTTTTATGTGTTTTAATTTGTGTTGGGATGCTACGTAACAAGGTGTGATCCAAGTAGAACTCTACCTTCGTAAAATCTATCTGACTTGGTACATTACGTGGCTAGAAAGCAAAATGACGACTGAAAGATAAAAAATCTTGATACATTAGAAGACCACTGACTCTAGTGTGGTAAAAAGCAGTGAATGGCATTTTTGTTTGCTGTTTTATAAAATGGAAGAATGTGGAACAAGATGGACTGGCGGAGTAATTACAGTCTATGGTGCCTTTGACCTGTAAGACCACAAATATGCAATGTATGGATGCGATGCTTAATGCAGCTACATATTTTTGTATTTTTGATGGATTGATTTTTGTGAATATGAAGATGAGATGTGAGAAGAGCTTTTATTGATGAATTTGAGCATGCTTGGAAATGAGATGCAAATTTTTGTTGTTTTTGATGATTTTATTGTTTTTGAATTTTCTTATTTTTGACCAAGCAATTGTGGAAATCCTTGGAGCATTTTGGGATTGACCAAGCGATTATAGGAATCCTTGGAGCATTTTGGGATTGACCAAGCGATTATAGGAATCCTTGGAGCATTTTGGGATTGACCAAGGATTAGAATCCTAGCATTTTGGGATTGACCAAGCAATTATAGAAATCCTTGGAGCATTTTGGGATTGACCAAGCAATTATAGGAATCCTTGGAGCATTTTGGGATTGACCAAGCGATTATAGGAATCCTTGGAGAGTTTTGGGATTGACCAAGCGATTATAGGAATCCTTGGAGCATTTTTGGGATATGGCTCTCTTAGATATGGAATGGTCGCAAATGACTGATGTTCAAGGGTTCTATTTCCTTGATTCCATCAAGAGAGGCTAGCCGGTATGTCCCGGGTCCTATTTTGCTATCAATTACATATGGACCTAACCAATTTGCCATGAACTTGTCCCTTAGGTGGGACGGCAAATTAGAGTTCTATTGGTTTTCCTTCAAGACCAAATCACCAACCCGAAAGTCCCTCAGGTGAACTTTCATGTTGTAAGCTTTCTTAAGTCGCTCTTGATAGATACGTAAATGCTCGAGAGCATTAACGCGTCGTTCATCAAGCAACGTAAGCTGGTCTAACCGGGCCTACCATGCAGCGTCATCATCGATGAACTCTTGCATTGATATGCGGAGGGAAGGAATTTCCAACTCAAGAGGCATGACTGCCTCGGAGCCATACACGAGCAAAAATGGAGTGGCCCTAGTGGGCGTCCGAATGCTAGTGCGATAAGCCCATAGGGCAAGTGGGATTTGAATGTGCCAATCCTTATGACTGTCTCATGACCATATTTTTAAGGATGGCAACTAGCATTTTGTTTGACGCCTCTGCTTGCCCATTTGCCTGTGGATAATAGGGTGTCCAAAAACTGTGCTGAATTTTGTACTTTGTGGTCAAAGCACGCACGTATTTGTTCTTGAATGGCGTCCCATTATCCGAGACTATTTTGGATGGAATACCAAAATGACATATGATGTTATGCAAAATGAACTCCACAATGCGGGGTCCTGTCGTAGAGGTAAGCAGAACTGCTTCCACCCACTTGGTGAAATACTCTGTGGCCATTATGATAAACGTGTGATGGCCTGACGACGTAGGGGAGATCTTTCCAATTAGATCGAAGCCCCACTACAAAAATGGCCAAGCGGACTGGACTGTCTGCAAGGCCTGGGAAGGTACATGCATCAAATTGGCATGATGTTGACACTTTACGCACTTCCTGACATATGCGCAACAATCTCGCTCTAAAGATGGCCAATAATAGCCCATGCGAAGAATGCGCTTTGCGATGGCCATACCACTGAAGTGGCCACCACATGTACCATCGTGCGCTTGGGCGACTGCCCAAGTGGACTCTTGTTGGTCCAAACAATGAAGGAGGATTCCTTCATAGCTGTGACGGTACAAAATGTCTCCTATCAAGACATACTTAGCCACTTTCTGCTTGAATGCTCATTTTGTGGCATGCGTCAATCCAAGCGGGAGATTACCTAACTTGAGGTAGTCTCTAATGGGTAAATACCAATCCTGTTGATCGGAAGCCTCGATGGTATGAACAACCAATCCCTCTTGAAGTTCATCCCTAGCAAACGTTGAGCGGGATAGAACTTGTAAGAATAGCATTGTGTTGCTATTAATGGGAGTAGGGGAGAACAAGGACCCCCAGTTGGCATGTTTCAGATGATCGTGGATTCGAGAGAACTTATCCGAAGATGGTTCAATCTGGATCATGTGGATTCCTGGCATCAAGTCAGAGCTTGCACGCTCCATCACGGATTGTGATAAGGTTTTGACTTGAATGGTTGTCATATCACCGGAAAGGTCTTGTGGGATTAGTGACCCCAAGGAGGCCATTGTGTCCGCAAAATGATTCGATGATCGAGGGAGTGCCTCGATGTCATACCACTCAAGTTTTGCCAAGAATTTGTCCACAAGGGCTTTATAAGCCTGCAGAACTGGGCATTTGCATTGGAATACCCCTTTGACTTGATTGACAATTAACAATGAATCACCAAAGATGTTCAGTCATTTGATGTTCATGGCGATTGTTGTCTGAAGACCTATGAGCAAGGCTTCATACTCTGCATTATTGTTGGTGCATGGGAAATTTAATTTAAATGACAGGGGCATTGGAGCACCCTGTGGTGTGAAGAATACTATTCCCATGCCACCACCTTGCTCACATTTAGAACCATCAAAAAATAGGGTTATGTCAGCTTGTGACTCAGGCTCATCGAATCTGGCGATTCTGAGACATGGAAGACCCCATCATCGGGTAGTTCTATGACTAGAGGCTGATCGTCTTCGAGAGGAGCCTCTGCTAGTTGATCGGCTATGACCTATCCTTTGATGGATTTATGTCCGATAAACTCTATGTCAAATTTCGTCAACAACATGATCCATTTTGTCGTGCGACTACTATGATAAGTATGACTCATCATGTATCGCAATGGATTCTCCTTAGACACAACATACGTAGTGTTGCTCAAGCATGTAGTGGCATAGCTTTTTGGTAGCAAACACCACTGCCAAGCGAGTTTCTCGACGTATGCATAGTTAAGTTCATAACCGACCGGGGTGCGGCTAAGATAGTAAGTAGCCTGTTCTTTGTGAAGTTCATTCTTCTGGGCTAGCATGGCGCCCAGTGCCACCTCAGTAGCTGAGATGTATAAGTAGAATGGCACTCCTGGTCTAGGTGGTGCCAATACTGGCGATGAAGCCAAGTATCGTTTGATGTCGTCAAAGGCTGACTGGCACTCGTCATCCCAGTGAAATGTTACCCCCTTGTGCAATAATTTGTTCATGGGTCGGCACTTGTCAGATAGCTGCGCTATGAAGCGCTTAATTGACGCGACCTTTCCTTGCAGACTTCTGAGCTGCTTGATGGTAGTTGGGGGAACCATTTCAAGGATTGCCTTGACTTTGTTGGGGTCCACTTCGATGCCTCATTTTGAGACTATGAAACCCAAGAGTTTTCTAGATGTGACGCCAAATACGCACTTCTTGGGATTCAGTCTAACTTTATGCTCCATGAGGCGATCGAGGATCTTGCTTAAGTCATCGAGATGATCTTGGGCACGAAAGAGACTTGGCCAACAAATCATCCATGTAATCTTCCAAAGTTTTATGCATGTAATCATGGAAGATGTACGTCATGGCACGTTGGTAGGTTGCACCAGCATTTTTAAGGCCGAAAGGCATGACCTTATAACAAAATGTCCCCCAAGGCGTTGTGAACGCCATTTTTAGTTGGTCCTCGAGATTGATACGAATCTGATTGTATCCCGAGAAACCATCCATGAGGGATAGCATTTCGTGACCTGCTGTAGCGTCTACCAACGCGTCGATGCTTGGCAAGGGGAAATCATCCTTAGGACTCGCTTTGTTTAGATCTCAAAAATTAGTGCATATGCGAATCCTCCCGTCGAGCTTTTTGATGGGCACCATGTTGGACAGCCATGGCGGATAATCCACGCAGATGACAAACTGTGCATCCAACAGCTTTTGCAATTCATCTTTGACCATCAAGGCCACTGTTGGGTGCATCTTACGTAGTTTTTGCTTAACTGGCTTGATTGTCGGATCAAGCGTAAGATTATGCGTGACTAGCTATGGATCTAGCCCCGGCATGTCTCTGTATGACCATGCAAAAACCTCCTTCTTCTCTTTGAGAAGGGCAATGTAGTCGGCTTGCTCTTCGGGGGATAAGCTTACCCCCAGCTTGATAATCTATGGATTCATTGGATCTAAGCCGATGTCTACGTCAGTCGTCTCCTCGACCGACATGTGGGATCCGTCCTCCAACTGATGTGGAGTTGGGATCAAATGGATATCATTTGCCGAGTTTAAATCTGCGTTAGGAACCTCGGGTTCCTCTTCGGCATGAAAGATATCCTGAGTTGTCCCTGGGGTAAAATGAGGCATTTTACCGAAAGGCCAGTACTCTGATGGGGACAGAGGTGAATTGACGTGATCCCAGTCAATGGCATCTATGTCTAGATGCAAGGACCATGCTGGATCGGCCGGATTGTGGATGGGTGCGGTTAAGTCAATGGAGATCATGTGGATGAAATGAATTTGGTCTCCATTACCGTGGGTGTGATGACTTAAACATTCTGGATGTTCTCTGTGTTCTGGATCTGGTTCTACAGGTACTGGCATGAATGGATCGGCCCTATGTGCTAATAGGAGGATAGGATCTACCCTCGACACTGATATCACCCTAGGGTCTCAGAGTGGAAAGCTGCTCTTCGTGTACCCGGAGCAGCGGATCCAACACTTGATCCCACCCTACTGGGTCTACGTACCACTCGTGCCCTGGCACTATGCCCATCTATGCAAATATGTCATTAATCTCCAAGGGGTATCATTGTTGCCTTTGTTGCATTTGTCGCATGTGGTTGAGATAGGCCATCTCAGTTTCATCTTCCGAATCGCTATCGGAGATCCAAAAGTGTTCATTGACTTCAACAACTGCTTGCGACATATGAGTCTCATCTTGTTCAAGCAAATTAATCTGGTCCCATTGCGGTTGTTCCACGCTTCATGGGGGGACCTGATTCTCTTGACGCTGCACTGGCTCGATTGGAGCCTCTAGAGGGAACAGATTCAAAAATATCTCTTGCCAATTATTCATGGGAATCTCTCATGAGTGATCACTATCGGATTCGAAGGGATCATATGACACTGGTTCATATTCTGATTCATCCTCCGAAGATCCTTCTTGACACTGTTTATCCTTTTCTTGAAAGTGAGTTCCCAAACTTTCGCCTCTCTCTAGCAAAGGAGGAGGGTTATTGATGTTAACAAGGGTGTTTGTTGACCATGGGAGGTAATCTCCCAATGTATACGTTGTGTTTGGGTTGGCATAAGGATCTGATGCCAATCCACCCTTGTTGCCTATTCCTAGGCCTTGCATGTTTTCCACCAAGATGTCTAAGGGCAGGGGGTGGTTGAACCCTACTCCCGACTTGTCATAAGGCATTTGGTATCTTGGCTGGCAAAGGACATGCATTCCTTGCTCATACCTGCCTAGCTCGTATCCATGCCAATTGCATTGGCCAAGATATCTCAGAGCGAAATCTGGGTTAGACAGATAGTTGACATCTTCTACAAAAGGCTCTTCGTCCTCGTCCTTTTGCATGCATGGCTCAGCACCATGGTCAAGGCCCCCATACACAAAATTGGTCTGGTTCGATGGGTAGCCTAAAGGAACAATTGTCCCGATGGGAAGGTGAGGTCTCCCCATGTCTTGCACTGACTCTAGCGCGGTCGTTGCTACGACATTCCGCACTAGATACTCCCCCAGGCCCGTACTGGCCATTTCAATAGTAATTGTTGGTGATTGAGAGGGAGGGAATGGAAGCTCGTCCTGAGTCCATTCCATGTTGGGTGGATTAGGAGTCTCAACTTCCATTGTGCTAGGTATCTCTTCGGTTGAGATGGTTGATATTGTTGGCAGTGCTTCTTCCAGGGGTGGAGCCTCTTCCAGGATTTGCTTCCCTTTATCCTTCTATTTAGCCATGATAGGTGGCATTGGTAATGAAGGAGCTGACGATGAAGATGCACCTAGCTGGGGTTTTGATGGATTAGTCACCAGTGGTGCTTGCGGCCTCGGACCCTGTCTAGATGGATTTAACTAAAAATCCAAGTGCGTTGATGGGAGGGTCGATTGCGGCATCAACTGCACCGCATTGCAATATTTGAAGGGTTCTAAATCCGCTGGGACTACATGTACTTCCCCTTCAAATGCATACTTCAAACACTGGTGAGCTATCGAAGGGACACACTTCATGTCCCTGATCCATGGCCGCCCTAGCAATATGTTGTATGCCATCTCGCCTTCCAAAATATGGCACAATGTAGGTATCATCTTTTGTCCTACCTAAATGGGTAGAACAATTGTGCCAACTATCGAGCATATCGCATCATTGAATGCTCGTAGTGTGTAAGTGGAAGCCGTGATGTGTGAGGCTGGCAACTTCAGATGTTTCAATGCTGCCGTAGTAATGATGTTACTGGACGAGCCAGTGTCTATCAACACCCTCTTATACGGGATCCCGTTGACCCACGTGATAACGTGCAGGGGTGGATCTGCCATGTCATCAGATACTGATTTAACTTCATCTTCTCGAAAGGTAATGACTGGCTTCGTGCATCATTTTACATGTCCCACGAAGTTATTGAAGGAATTCGCTTCGTGGGGCTGCAACTCGATGGCTTTCAAAATCTCCATGAGAGCCTCCCGATGGGGTGCTGATTGTTGTATAAGCTCATATATGGAGAGCCTAGCCGACGTGGTCCACAAACTCTACGTGAGTTTGGTCCGTATCGTGACCTCGGGTCTAGGCGGAGGTAACTGCACAGGGTGTTGTTGAGGTTGTGACGTCGAAGGAACCTCTCTTGTGGCTGCCTCGGGGACAACTCCTGGGTATTTCTTGTTCCTAGTCACTATGCTTATCATTCCCACATACCCTTGCATGGGGAAATGTTGTTGCACCTCATTGACCTGAAGGGGTTTTGCCTGTGCCTCATGGGCAGGCAAGGGGTCCTTGAAAACCCCCATCTGTTGATTGTTTGGCGCTATGGGGTTGTCCACTGCCAATGTTTTATTATCAATCAGGTCTTGTATCAATCCTTTGAACTTCCAGCATGCGTTCAGGTCATGTCCCCTTCGCCTGTGGAACCTACAATACAAGTCCTCTTTGTATCCCTTAGGCTTGGGAGCGTTAGGATCTATGGTTTGAATCTCTGGAAGGGTGATTAAATTTGCCACTGACAAGCGGTCAAATAGGGAGTCCCTAGACTCCGTATAAGGGGTGTACTGTCGCTTAGGGTGACGCTGCTGATTTTGCTCCTGTTTTTGATTTTCTCTTTCATAATTGTTAGGAGGCACTGCCTGATAATTAGCCTTTTGAGGCTGTACTTCTTGTGTAGGCTTGGGGACATTTATAGCAACTTGATTAACCGTAGCGGGTTTTTGTTGCGTAGTCCCTGTCTTTGTGTTTTTGTTCCACTCTTTCTTTTTAGGCTTGGCGATTTTGCCCTCCTGTATTTTGATCTCTTCGATAATTCTGGCTTGCGCCAGAGCTTCTTCTAAGGTGGCATATTGTTGCAGCTGCAATAGCCCAGAGATCGATCTCAAGCAACTTCGTGAGAACATCTGTGTAAGGTCGGACATAGGGGGAAGGTAAGGTAGCTTGGAAAGCAGAGTCCTCCATCGATTCCCATAGGCCGCCATGGTCTCCTCCTCATATTGCCTGAGGCTGGCCAGGTCACTCAGTGATGCCTTCTTCTTGGTGCTGAAGGCGAAGCGTTCAAGGAACGCATCCACTAATTGATCCAAGTTATTGATGTTGTGCTTCGGCAACTGGGTGAACCAATCCGAGGCAAGGCCCATGAATGTGGTTATAAATGTCCTTAGCAACAATGCATCATTATCCTGAATGCCAAAGCATTGGCTCAGGAATCTTGTCACATGCTCTTGGGCATCCTCTTCACCCTTAAAGACTGCCAACTGAGGCAACTTGAAATGTTCGGGGTAAGGAGGTGCGGGCACTGACGGATGCACTGGATGACTACGGAGTTGGCGTAACATGGGCTTTTGGGGCCTAGAAGCTTTGGTTTCCATAGACTCCAAATGCTCTAACAACGCTTTGTATGCATCGGAAGATTTAATCTCTTCCTCTTTAGTTTGCTCCCGTTGTGAGTTGTGGGAGACTGGAGGCCTATGGGGGGTGGCCGGATAGCAGCCCCTCCGCCTTGGTAGGGCATTTCAGCCCGCTCTAATTCTTGTTCATACTCCTCGTAAACTTCTTGAGGAGTCTCTGGGCGAGACCTATGACCCTGAGTGGGTCTCCCGCGGAGGGTACCCATCATTGTTTTGGGGAGTGGCCTCCCTCTCAGGTCTATGGGGTCTCGGAGGCAAAACTTGATGAGGTCGCGGAGACCTATCCTGCACTAAGGGATTATGCCTCTCATATGGTTCCGCTCTTTGGGTGCGAGGGGTTGGAACCCCTCTTGGTAGGTTATAAAGCAGCTCATCTGCTTGGCACTAAATGTGCTCTTTATTAAGGTGGTATAAACGTTCTAACTGTTGCTGATCTTGCTCAAGCCGCATGATCTGGGCTTGGCGGGCGGCATGTCTGGTGACTTCCAGGTCAATTTGGTCTACCATCTGGGGCTTAGGAGGCTTGAATGCCTCTCCTATGTATTTGCCTCGGTCGTGATGATCCGAGATCTCAATGGGTTGCTTCCCTCTGTCGAGGTTGGCGGCATTTACCCGAGGCTCTGGCCTCAATGGGTGACCATGGTATCTAGCAGGTGCAGAAGCGCAAGGCTCCCGTGCTGTATATTGCTCTCGAGGAATGTGATGGTCTTCCTCATACTCCCTTTCGTAGGTGTGAAAGGGGCGGGCGGAGTTAGCTTGCCCTGTTTGGAGAGCCCTTCGCTCTGGGTTTTGTCTATTGGTTCTAACAGTGATGGGAGGCAAAGGAGAGATGCCATAATCATGTGGCCTCTCCTCATGGACACTATGCCTCTCTAGCACTTCATCGCATGGTGGCCACTCATATCTAGCTTCTAAGGGAGCTCTTCTATCTACGTTGAGTGCCACATGTAAATATTCTTCCCGAAAGGGGCTGTGTTGAATGGGCGTGTCCCCCAGAGGGGTGTCCCTATAATTCCATCTTGACCTGGAATGATGTGGACTCTCTTGTGGGTCAGACCGCCAAGGCGGTATGGCCAAGTCCTTAGGGCTGAAGCGGAGGCGACTTGTGCCCGCTCCTTGTACACTTTTCATAGCTTCTGCCCTTGATTGGGCTTGGCTACGGGTGTACACCATGGTGGTGCTCTTCTACCAGCTAAGCAGATTTTTATCTCTTTTATGATTTTTTATGCTACACTTAAATAGAAAAGAACACACACATACACAAACGGTGATTATCTCGTTTAAAGGTTGAGAGTGTGTCCTAAAACTGGTTTAGTGTGTTTTGATGATTTTTGTTTTGTTTTTGAAAATTTTTGTGAAGATCATTTAAATGCAAAATGAAGGCTCATATGACTCCCATAAATGGTCGCCCCTTCGATATACCTTTGCCAGGCCGATATACCAACCTCTCTATATACCCGCCCTTAGGTACGTGAGAGTAGATGGTACGTGGTACGTAGGCGGTACGAAAGGGGGATTGTCCTATTTATGACACCTACCATAGAAGACTTATCCTCGCGTGCTGGGAATCACCCCAATGACACTCGGTCAACTTTCATCAGGATTTACGTCGAACAACAGTGACAATCGGGGTAATGGATGCAAAATCAAGCCAAGGTGGTGATGAACCCACCGTTGGTCTTGATCAAGGGCTGGGGTCTTACGACCAGCTCCTTGGTTTAAAAATGCCACGTGATGTGTGTGTGGTTTATTTTAATTTTGCAAAAATGAAATAGGCAAACAAAAGGAAACTTTCCCTAAGCCATACAAAAACTGAAAATCAGAAAACAAAAAACAAAAATTTGACAGAAGCTTGTTAAAAACCCCTACCTCTTCTCTACCCCAAAAGGATGTTTCTGACTCTCGGCCCTGAAACTCATACAAAAAATTCGTCTCTGGATCAGACGAATACCAGAACAGAATTCGTCCCTGTCTGAGATGAATTCGAATTCGTCTCAGGGTCAGACGAATTACAGTACTGTATTCGCCACAGGCTGGGACAAATAACAGTCAGAGTTCAAAAAATGGTACCTGTAAGCACAAAAACACAAATTTTTGATCAGTTTCTTGATCTCAAAAATCAGGGGACAGAGTCCCACCGTGATCGCCACTGAAAGCACGAGATTCCAGAAAACAAAAAGGGAAAACTCCAAACACGATGCAAGAACGAAACTAAACTTGATGCTACAAATTAGAAATGCGTAAAATGGAGAAAGCATAGACAAATTGGAACCCAAATGGAATGAAACAACCCTCTTCTTTTATTGATGTATTCCAAATTCGGTTACAATCAGCTTCCTCCCTTTTTAGGGGAGAGGAGCATCAAACTTGTCTCTTGGTCACATCAATGGAAAGTCATCTCTCTTCCGCGTGCCCACATGTAAAATGGACGGGCCAAAGCGTCGCCGCCGCTGGTGTGAATGAAGCCTTGATCCTTGCTGCTCCTCCTGCATTCAAAGAAACAACAAACTCGTTAGTAGCACCTGTTGCAAAGATGAAACGTTTGTTCTCTAAAAAAACAATGAAAGATGCATGCAAAAGATTGATTACAACGATAACTAAACCGATTCTAAACAACCTGCAAATTTGACAGAAACCAAAGAACATTACCAGAGGGCCACTGCCATCAAAAAGTCTAGAAATTGGCCATCGATTTGAATTCGTCCCTGGGCGGGATGGATTCGACTGTAATTCGTCCCTGGGTAGGACGAATTCTCCTACGACAAAATGCCGAAGTGATCCTGCCCAAATGTCGCATCTCGGGAGCTCCAAAAGACCTGCAAACTTGGGGGTTAGCTAATTGGGGGCATTTTGGGAAGACCCAGATGGTCGGATTTCCCCAATTTGACCTCCATCAATGGGAATTTGACGTCGCTACCTGCAAGTTAGTGAGGACAACAAAAGCGACAAAACATGATAAGATTTGATCAAAGCATTATGAAATCGAGATTACAAGCTATTTAAACAGCATAAAATGGAATGCAAACTAAACAAATGATGAAAAGAACAATCTGCCATGAATTCCCAATCGTTCTTAAAAAAGAAGATTAGGCTCGCAGCAGTGCGGGGTGCCCGGGCGGGCCACCCACCGTTGGAACCTGATTTCGGCACCAATCCACTTGGGATGGGCCCAAAATCTCTTGTAATGGGTTGTCGGCGAATTGGTAGATCTATGTGGTCAAGTGTCGGGTTTTGGATCCGGATTCACACTTCCAATAACCACCCAATGACCTCCCTTGCGAAAGAGATCAAGGATGTGGAAGAGGTGAATCAAAAGGTAAAAACGTGGTATCAATTTGGCAGCACTTCGTTGCTTGAAAATGCTTCCAACCTGTCCTCTTTTTGGGTGAGAAAGTTCACCATTTTATAGACCCAAGGGGTCTCTTTTGGATGGGCATGCAGGGGTGCCACGTGGCGGCCATGCCTTCCCAAGAGGGAGGAGACTCCTCCCTGACTTGGGCTTCCATGACTGCCCTTGTGACAGTCCTCTAACGCTCACTCTGCCCACCTACACGCGCATGCAAGGCAGGAGGCATTAATGGACTGTCCTTAGCTGCCACTTGTCAAGATTTTTCTTTTTTCCCGTTGAACCTAGAATTCGTCCTACCCAGGAGCGAATTCAGAATTCGTCTCTGGGTGAGTCGAATCCCATTTTGAATTCGTCTCAGGGTGAGACGGATACTGAGCAAAGTGCCTGAAGGTGCCAAATTGATTTTTGACCTTCCAAAATTGCTGTAAAAGTGGTTAGGACCACTGTTTAACCTCTGAGGGCTGCCCCGGGGGCTGTGTGTGTCAAAGCGATTAGTGTTTGCAGTCACATAATCGGATTGGTGTTGTTTTGGTGTCTACAGAGTGATTACCACAGAGTCAAACTTCACTGGCAGACTTCATAGAATTTTCTCCATGATCCTTTAATTTTGCACAATTTCACCATTCAAATGCATCTGGTTGATGACATCTGTCATTCGGGTGAAGAAGTCACTCATTGATTCTGACTCGCTCATCTGCAGGTTCTCAAACTACCTTCTGAGCATCTATAATTTTACCAACTTAACTTTGTTGGTGCCCTGGTACGAACTTGCCAGAATTTCCTAGGTCTGCTTTGCCTTGGTGGCTAATGTAATTCATGGGAAGATGGTCTCCTCAACCGCTTGCATGATATAAAATAGGGATTTCTGATCTTTCTTATGTTTCTCCTTCAAAAGATCTTTGTCAGCTTGGGAGAGGGCGGCCAGTGCTGCTGCATCTACCGGCTCTAAGTATCCATTCTCGACCAAGTCCCACAAATCTTGAGACCCAAAGAGGATCATCATCTAGATGCTCTAGTAATTGTAGTTCTTGCCATTAAATCACGGGATCTACAACTACAGTGAGTTTTTCTCGAAAGCCATGCTTCTATCTCTATGTTACGGCAACATAGGATCTGATACCAATTTGAAGGAATTAAAAATGAAATAATTCCAAATCGTGAATTAAAATCGCGTCCAAAAATTGCTTTGGCAATTTTACTTCAGGAAGCGAGAGGGTCTCAAAAAAATCCTTCGGCAAATATGAACTTCGGGAAGATTTCCAACAAGGGAGAGTTTCGGGGGAGGAGACTCCCGAATTAAAACTACTTCGGGAAAGAACACCCAAAGTGAAAATAGTTCGGGAAGGTTGCGAGGTTCGGCAGCCCGCGGCAACTTCGGCGAACTCAAATGCCGCAATGTGCTTCGACACAAACGATTAAACCCGACTCCTTTTCTGGATCGAACGGGTGCTTTCTCACTTTGGGCAAACCCTAGCTCTGGAATATCTACAGATAAAATCCTTACACAATGACTCAAATAGTAGAAATAATATTTTCTATATATTAGAATAATGTCGGATTACAAAAGCTTCCTTCTGAAGTGAATACAAACTTTTGCAAGTAAAGACTTTGTCGGATAAACACAAGACTTGGACGGGAGACTGCTGCTCCACTCTCCGGCTGCTCTGCCTTTCTGCTGCTCTGCTCCTCTCTCTTCTCCACTCTGTACTCTTACTCCTCATGCTACTAAATGAAAAAATGGCCCCGATATTTATAGGCGGGGACTGAGGACAAAGGGCGGGATAAAACTCACCAACCCGCTGACAAAATTAAATACCGAAGTGGCTTTTCATCCAACTTTCGGACAACCCCAGCTACTCGCATGCATGGATAATTAATGCGTCGATTCCCGTGCTTGATTCCCATTTCGGCTGATTTCTGCTTCGGAGGGCAAATGAGAACTGCTTCATGGCGAACAATTTTTTTGGGGGCTGTCGATTTGTCTCTCGCATCGAAGAATATTTTGAAGATGTTTCGGAAGTGCTTCTGGCCAAGGCCAATTTAGAAATGCTTCATGCCGAAGCATTTTATGAAGCCGTTTGAAAAAGCTTCGTGCCGAAGCACTTATGGGTGCGAAGTTAGATTTATAATTTCTAACATATATACTACGATCTCACAGAACACGAATCATAGAATGAGAACAACGTAACATGAGAGAATGAGAAGAGAAAGTAGCCTTATAAATTGCAAGGAGCGCCTCTAGTCTTTCTGCATACACCAAGCATAGATTTTTCTCTTGAATCAAATTGTTAGAGCAAAATCACCATGGCAGCAGTTGATGAGGTGAAGTCCACGCCTAAACCCACCATGACCATTAAACTGATGATAAATAAAAAACAATCATGTGGTTAAATCATCGCCAAGCAGTTGTTCTCACAAAATTATTAATCATAGGATCAAATAATATCACAATAATACCAAAGGATTTAATGAACATAAATAATTCAAATAATGCATAGTAAATTCACTCAAATTTTATTCAAAATTATTTGATAAAAATTTGTATAAATAGAATGCTTATTCAATACATAATACATATTCTCTTCAATATATATTTATTATGAGACTCTTTATATGCATGATTCTTGATCTTTTCCATCTTCAAAATCATGGGAGAACCAACTCTTCATATTTCCCTTTTACAGTTAATTTGGTTTTTCTTGGTTGTCTGGTTTATGGTTTGGTTTTCTATTTTTTTTTTAAGTTTTATTTTCTATTTTGGCTTTATGGTTTGGTTTTCTATTTCTATTTTTTATAATTAGTTGTTCTTTATATGGTTTCTCTTGTCCTCCTGATGTGTTTTAAGGTTTGGAGGTTAGCTTCATTATGTAAAGGTTTGAAGACCCTTTCAAAACTCTTTTCGTCCACCCTATCAAAAAAAATTCCTTTTACATAATAAATCTCACATATTACATAAAGATAAAGATTCTCATATAACTCCCTACTTTTAAACTCAAAACATTACTCACACTTACTAACAAGACAAATCATACACTTAACTACATGACACATACTATAGACATAAATATTAAATATTCTCTATAAAAATTAAACATACGCCCTAGTCTAAACTACTTATATGACCAAATAATATAAACTCCCAGTATTACATTATTTGGTAAGCACATATTCTAGCATTTTATTATTATTTGTTTACATGCTTGTTGCTCTAAAAAGAAACTTGATTTTGATATTTGGATCATTCTCAATGAATCCTTTAATACTAACCAATCTAATTACACTACATGTTTTTAACACTCTCAAGTCCATCCAAATGTGAATATATGATTGCAAACTCATAAAGTATTATCTTCAAAAAAAAAAAATTTGGCATTCCTTTGTTGAAAGCTTTTGCAATGAGAGAAACAGAAAGTTTACCTTGCAAATAGGTGCCAATATCAAATGAGTACAATAAAGAACCATTAAAAAATAAATTTACTCTTGGGCGAATGGCATTGGTGTTGTTATTATCATTAGAAGTTTCTTGTGTTTCTAATGTTGCCTATTCTTCAACTAATTTTGAACTAGATTAATATTCAAAAGTTAAAGAAAATGATCTTAGAATATTCCTATCCAAAATAAAAAATTTAAAATGCATCATTTTCCTTAACTTTTATATTTCTTCGTGATGCTTTGATGATAAGTTTTATTGAAGCAACTATGATTGTATCACTCTTTTGCATATGCTTCTACATAATTCTAGAAAAAACTAATAGAATTCCAAATTCTATGAATACATTTTGCATTTTCAATAAAGAAACTATCATGACCTTTTGTTAGTTTTAAATTTGAAAAGATAAACTTTTCCATTTTTTTACCCACTTGCCAACAATCAATACTTGATATAGGCAATTGTGAACTCTACTTAAGGAAATTTTCTTATAGTACACCCTTATATCATTATGTGGAATTCATAAGGAATCAATATGTTCTTTTGGAAAATCTAGTTTTTGTACCTCTTGAGAAAGAATATCTTCATCAACATAAAACTTAACAACATTAGTAACAAAGGAATGCTTAGTTAAAATACATGCCTTATATCCAATGAACCTAATGAATCAAATGTGAGCTTTAAAACACTTACATACTAAAAAATAATTGAAGAGTGTGTTGAATTATGTATGAAGTTAGTTTTTTGATTTGAATTGGTGAAATTTTTCCAGTGTAAAAAATTCTATGAGAATCCAATTAAAAGCATCTAGTACCCCACTTAGTTGGGTTGTCTTCCTAGAAAAATTGTGTTAATTTTTTGTAAAATTATGTATCAAAATCCCTCATTATATTTAAATAAATATTAATTTATTAACAAAATCAATGCATAAGTTACTTTCTATTATCATGCCAACTCTTGTAACCCTATGCATTGTAGTAACATTTCTATTATTATGATCAAATATTCATTATTGACCCTATTTACAAGGTGCTTTGTTGTTCCAAAATGTTTGGATATTATTTGCACCTCAAGAATAAATTATTAATATATTTCAATATTTCTTTGCTCCTCTTCAATCTTATCTTATGAAACTTTGGCACTTTCTATGGATTTTTTGGAATGCTTTAGAAAAAATATTGCAAATTTTACAACTTTCTAGCAATTTCCTTCAACAACTATCAACAAATTTGGGCTGCAATTTTCTTGAGCAATCACTACTCCTATAAAATATCATTCTCAAATTTCAATTTCATCAATCAATATTTCTTATTATTTCTTTGAATTTTTAATTTTAAAATTTCATTTATTCTTCCCTTCTTCAATTTTACCTCAATCAATCAATTTTTATTCTTCTTATATACCCATTTAATAATTCTTTGAATTCAATTTCTTCTTCCAAATAATTTATTTTTCTTTCAATTCAATATTCTTATTTAAATATATTAATTACCTCTTATTATAACTCCCATAATTTTATTCCTTCAAAATATTTATTCTTCAATTTAGTTTTTCAAAATTTTCTCTTTTTGTTTCAATAACTTCTTTCAAATTTTCTTTCTTTCAAATAATTCTTTAGTCTCTAGACAATATATTTTATGAAATTCTTCTTATATCTCCCAATAAAAATGCTATTCATCCTAGCTATAAACAATAATTTATCCTCCCAATAATTAAAATCACTTTCTTAAAATAATTAAATCTACCTTACCTGATAATTCTTCTTCTCTTCTTATTCTTTTTCTTTAGAATTATACAATAAATCTTAAAAAAAAATTATTAGATAAATATAAGGTTTTTAAGAGGATTCCTAAATATAAATACATTTTAAA
This sequence comes from Wollemia nobilis, assembly GCA_028583015.1. Lineage (NCBI taxonomy): Eukaryota > Viridiplantae > Streptophyta > Pinopsida > Araucariales > Araucariaceae > Wollemia > Wollemia nobilis. The sequence continues at coordinate 4,748,862 of JAQPPZ010001683.1, forward strand.
CAAAGCAATAACACTAGCACAAATACCACATCCAACTCAATAAGACTAAATACATTTGGAATAAAGTAGGAAAACTAGAATAAAGACAATGTCCAACCCTACAAACCTACCACCATGACAAGCAAAAATAACACTGCAAAACCAGGATATCTCCAACCAAAAAAAAGTGGAGATAATATGTAAAGTAATATTACAAAGATAAATAACCAAGAGAGATAGATATACTCTATAATATACAAGGAATACATAGGACCAAAACCTTTAAGGAGCCAAAGTATCCATTTGTTTCTTCACAATAGCCCTGATCTAATTAATGAATGCAAATACCACCTAGACCGAGCCCAATAAAGTGTTTTTTGTCAAGCGTATACAAAATAGGAAGGGAACTAAGGGGGACCAAGCTCCAGGGATATATAGCAACATGAAATGTGTTAGAATCTAGATGGTCTTTGAATATATTTTGTTCTAAAGAATCCTCATTTGAATCTAGAAAAACCATCGACACAGGTAACCTAAAAGCTTTGGAAGCCTTCACAGAGAGTTAGATAGATCTACGAGCATGAGCTTGCCTAGGATTTTTGTAGCTATTATTATATTTTGATGTTGACCCCTTACATTTCACAATTGTAGGAAAGGAAGAAAAATCCCCATCATTTGATTTTGAAGCATATTCATATTCAAATGATGAAAACTAGGACTCAAGCAAAGGAGGAATTTTAAAAAACTTAATTTTCCTTAAAACCTCATCAACATCAATTCCTCTAGACTTTACCACATATTCAAAATTCAATAAGATCAAACCTTGGTGAATCATATCTAGCCCTTTCCCTCTTTTGATGCTATGCAATAATTTTTTGAAGGATTGAAAAATGAAAGCCAACATATTCATCAGATGTTTACACTTGAGTTAATTTAGAAGCAACATATGATAGCTCTAGATCATATCCATGCTAGAATATAGTATTAAATAGTCCATTATCATTGTGACGACATGATTCTAGGGGGTCATAAGAGCTTTAGCATTGTAGTCATTCTACAACTTAGGTAGAAATTCCTAACCATAAGTAAATAACCCATATTCAAGCTTACGGGAGTGCTTTGAATGTTTGCGGCACCCACCATCATTAGGTAACCTAGTCACCCTAGCCAATAGGTCTACAATAATTTTAAACTCAATACATCTAGCCTAGATTGACCCCTCTTCCAAGAGTGGGCCAGGGTTCTAGACAAGACCTTGTGATGGTCATGAAAGTATTGAATGAACTCCAAGAGACCATCCTACATAGAATCCTCCTCACTTCATTTTTAATATCAAAATAAAGTGGCTCAAATAAAATTCTCAATATCGTTTAAGCCATAGCATACCACCACTCACACTCACAAGGAGTTCAAAACTTCTATTAAACTAAAACGTACTCACAACATCACTTAGGTCTGGTAGAGTGATCCTTTAAAAGATAGGACTTGATTCTCACTTGCAATAATCAAGGTGACCCTTTACAACAAGATCTTATCAATGCTATCTCTTCCAAATGTTCCTTTGTGGAAAACCTTACTCTTGGATTGAGATAAAAAATTTCTCTACCCTTTAATTCAACAAACATGTCTCTAATACCACTATTAGAATTTCATTATTATTCTCATAGAATTCTTAATCACTAAAATCAAATAAAATATATGCTTATATCTTGATCTTTTCTCTCCTTATACTAATGGGATAACCAAATTTTCATATTTTCCTTTTACATAATAAATCTCACATAAACATAAATACAAAGTCTCTCATGATTGCTCATAACTACCTACTTCTAAACTTGACACCTTACTCACACAACTCAGTGACAAGAAACTTCACACACTTAACTACATGACGCATACTATAGATATAAATATTACTCTCTACAAAAATTAATCACATGCCCTAGTCTAAATTATTTACATGACTAAATAATGTAATACTAACAACATTTTTATTCTACTAAAATCGTGAGTATTTAGTTTTGTAATCCTTTCTTTTGAGTATTTTATAGAAGGTTTATCCTACAAAAATTATAAGTATTCAATTTTATAATATTTTGCCTTTATTATCTTCTCCTTTATAAACCTTATCCCATTTAAAAAGGTAAAACCTAAATTTTCCTCACATCTTTCGTAGAGAAAATATTTCTCAATTTAATCAAATTCAAATGTTGTACCTAATCTAAAATATTGAAAGCAATATTATATATAGAGAAATATTATGTAATGTACTATTTAAGGGTTGCATTCTATCATCCATGGTTAAGAACATATATTCCAAACATACCAAAAAATATTTAATTCTTTTTAAAATAAAGTCCTAGAGCTCCTTCATATTTCCTTTATCAAACAAAGAAATCTAGATATGTTGACGGAAATTTCCTAACCTTAAAGCCTAAAATATCAAAAATAATGTATTGTGAATCAATAAAAATGTTAATAAAAAATATTTTATATTTATACTATTAACCAATTATCTAGAAATGTTTTCATAGCATGAAAATATTAATTTAAACCCCATGCTAACTAAGGGATGACCCAACCGAAAAGTATCATCAATAAATTAGAGATGATACTTGAAGGGGCCATTTATTGCAACTTGAACACTTTTGAATTTTGTATTTACAAAATTTATGCCAATGCATTAGTAAGGATAATAAATATATATTGAGGTATGACTCACATTGGCATAGACCATGATATTGATTAGCATATCTAGGAAGGGATCCATTTGTTAAAAAATAGTTTTTTTTTAATTTCTATAATAGCATCTAACTCATTCCTATCAACTTTGATCAAAACCATTTTTTGAAATATCATGAAGAAAAATTCAACAAACACTATGATATGCTTTGTTCATATCCAATATTATAATCATACCTATTTTACTTTGGAGTGAAAATAATACGTAATATTTTACACTATGATTATACCATTATGAACTTATTTAGCTTAAACATAACCATCTTGTCTCTTCTATATAATACAATCTAGAATTTCTTTTGTATTTATTTGCCATTTTGTTTTGTACTATTAAGATAAAAAAGGATATTTATAGGAATCCCACAACCTATAAAATCAAAACACCACCTGAGTGAGCAACAATAGAACTAGACATCCCACCAAAAAAATAGGGGTAAAAAAATAAATAAAACTACACTAAATCCAAAACCCAAGAACAAGCATAGAGGGGAGAACTTAGATGGTTATACCACTACATGCCCACCTCTTGAGCAAAAATAGTATCCAAACATAAAATATCCTTAAATAAATCCAACGTAGTCTAAATGAGCTCTAAATCTTCCTTTGATTGATGTCAATAAGTTTCATATTATAAAAGATAGCTTTTTTTTTTAGGGATATCCTCTGAGGTATAAACATCATTGATATATTTACCCCTATGTTAATCTCTTGATAGGACATCCAAATAAGGAGGGGAAGAGAGAGGGTAGGATCCACCATCCTCACATTTTTTATTTTGTAAACTTTTTTTCTTGTAGGTACCACTGCCCTCCACCATGCTATTCAACGTAAGGTCTACATCCATAAACATAGATTTAACCACCATAGAAGATGATTCAATATTGAAGGAAGGGCCAGGTGTAGGAGCATGAATATCATCACATGAAGCCTTGCCACAAACACCTCTAGCCGAAGCCTAAATCTTCCTCGATATCTTCTCAAGGCCCAAACCAAAAGTGAATGAATATATATCATCACTCATATCACTAGAATCCTCTGAGACCACTTTAGAACCATCAACAATAGGGAAGGGCAAATCCATGAAAGGTTTTAGAATCTCCTCAGTAGAAAATCCATGCTCCAAAGCTGCCTATTCAAAAAAAAATAAAGCAAGGCCTTGGTGAAGGGGAGCCTGGCCCAATCGCCCTTGCACATCCATAAAGTACTTTCTCATAGACTGGAACAAAAATAGAGGAATATTCATACAAACATGTCTACGTAAATGATTAAGGAACATAGCATGAAAACTTCTAATAATCTCATAAGTGGAATCTAAATTAAAGTAATCCATAATAACTCTCATCACTCTATCCGAGGGAGGGGACAACACCAAGGCACTAAAACCATTCTGGAATCTTGGAAGAAATTCCTCTTTATCAAGAAATAAATTGTTTTTTTCAGAAAATAGTGTCTATCACGATTATGGTAAGCTTCATCCAGAATGAGACCAGTAGTCCTTCTTATCAGATCTTCCATTACTTCGAAAGACAATTATCTGATCCTTACCCACCTATAATTATAGGTAGACACCATACAATTAGAGAGCACAAGATTATGCTTGTAAAATTGTTGTATGCACTCCAAAATGCCCCCATCCACCATAATAGACTTAACCTCCTCATCAAAGGTGATAGAAGTAGGTTCCAATCGGGACTTAACAAGCTTCTATTTGAAATAAATAATCATAGCCTTACACATTGATACGATAAACCACTCCATCCCAAAATTAGACTAAGGAAATGAGATAAAAATAATATAGTTTGAACCAACAGAATAACACAGATAGAGGAGATCCATAATACATCATGAAAGAAATACATGATCTTCTCCTTACTAATCAAAGTCTAGTCACAAGAGAAATAATTGAGACTCACCAAAAAGGGAAACCAAGGAATACCAGGAACCATAAAGAAGAAAATCAAGTTTAACCAGAGTAGGAAGAAAGATTCCAATGCAAAGGATTTCACACTAAAACCACACATGAGGGAACGTAGACTAAACACCAAGACCAAACAATAATAATAATCAAAAATCATCTCGAACAACAAGGAGGAGGACTAAAAAGCTCCTGTGACCTTCGAGAGAAGGCCATCCCAACAAAATCCACTTGTCACCAATGCATAAAACCCATGGTTAGGTGTGAGGAAGAATAGGAGAAAAATAAGTAAAATACTATCACGGAAGCATGCCCACTCAGAGAAATAGGAGTCTAAAAAAGGCTTCCCACCCACCAAGGAAAAATTAATGTCAGGGTGCTTCTAGTATTTAAGATAAAATCCGTACAACTTCCCAAATTGAGACAAAAATAAAACACAAAAGAGATAATGATCTAACACACCCATACTTAGATAAGTTTCTAGAATCCAACGTTTAAGTAGGGAATCCCACCACACCATCAGGCAAGGGAATGTTTAAAAATTGAAATTTGAAATTTAAATTTTTAAAAGTAAAAAGAGGAAAAACCCTCCTGAAACCACTAGAGTTGAATTTCATGCTAAAATTCAAATAAAGACAATCCAAGAGCTAGAAATTAAGGCATCCCATCACCAAGCCAGAAACTTGTATACTCCACCATCACCTAAGGAATGACAAAAACAAAATATGATGTAATACCACCTGATAAAATTTAAGGTTTCTCTTCATTCATGAGATGGAGGATCTGATGTAGAAAATATGATCACCATAACGATAGGCCCTAATGAGATACACCAATATTTTCAAGTGAATTGACCACCATGTTTCCTTATCTAAATTTATGCTTAATTAACACCTCCTCCATGGAATGCATATGGGACATGGATTCATCTATTAAGTTGGAGATACACCAGCTAGGATGACAATCCCCTTTGAGCATTTTGATGATATTCATCGAATCCCCATCAAAAAATACCCTACGAATACCTAAATCTTTGAGCATTAAAACCCTTTAAAAAGAACCATGAGCTTCAGCTATGTGAGATGATTGGACACCAATATTCTCTCCATAGGCTAGGATCAGGTTGCCACTAATATCTCGGATCACACTCTCAGCCCCAAAAGAGCCCATATTACCCTTAGATGATCCATAAAAATTAAGCTTTAGCCACCGAGAAGGAGGTGGGGTCCAACAAATTGATCTTCTCAAATTAGGAGGGTGGGGGCCTCAACTCCGAACAGAAACCAAGATAATCCTTAATACAAAATTAAGGGTAGCCATGATATGTTGAGGAGAAAGAGTCTTTGGTAGCTAATAACACATTCTCTACAACCTTCAACACAATTTTCTAACTAACATGGGAGATATATTTCTTTGAATTTTTAAATATTCTAGTATTTCGTTCCTTCCACACACACCAAATAATATGAGGTAATAGAAATATCCAGAAGAATTTGAGTCAGGGTGAAGAGAATGGTGACGTCCATTATTTAATACAATCACTTATTGAATCAGGTAGAATCCAAGACACTGATGCACTATAGAATAAAATAAATAATCTCATGAAAAACCTGACACTTAAGAAATAATTGAGAGGTTGATTTGTAATCTTGCTTGCACAAAAATATATATTAATCGGATTGAAAACCCTCTTATGAAATTTTTTAATATCAAAATCTTACTCTGCACTGCCAACCAAAATAATATATTAATCTTAGGAATCAATTTTTTGAGCCATATCTTTGAGCTTGGAACGTTGCCATACCCATCAGGATAGAGAATATCATAAGTAGACTACCATGAATGAACATTCACTATATCCATTCTAGACCAGATATTCTGCCACCTCATCAAGTATCACAACATACAAACGCATTTCAAACAAGATAGAACACCATGTCTGACGATATTGGTCATTTCTTAAGAAGTGGGGAGGGTAACCAAATTTTATGACCATTGTAAAGAATAAAAAAATGATGTAAATTACAAAATCCTTCCACTCTAGAATTCAAACACACATCCCTAAAGTGAGGATCCTCAACAAGGGGTCGGTCTCTAAGCCAATGATCATCCCAAAATAAAATTGATATCCTATTACTAATCACTAAACAACAATTATTTTTAATGAAATCCCTGGATTTAATCAAATTGTTCTAGAAGGTAGAACCATCGACAGGGAGAAGATCTGAAAGAAAAATCTTAAAATTATATTTTTCTCTAAGGATCCGACACCATAAATGATATGAATTAATAACAACTTTCCAAATAAGTTTAGAGACCAATATCTTGTTCATTTTTACCGCGTTCTTAAGGTTTAAACCTTCATATTTTTTTCCTTTTGCATATTTGCTCCCAAGATATTAGGTGAAACTTACCCTTGAGCTCAGGACCGACCCAAAGGAATACCTTACAAATGCTATCAAATTTAGACACTACCCTTCCAGGAAGGTTGAAGAGAGAAAGGAAATATATGGGAATGCTTTGAAGCATACTCTGAACCAACACAACCTTACCCACTTGACTGAGAAGCACTCCTTTCCATGAGGCTAATTTTCTTTGAACCCTCTCCACCATAGGAGTCCAGAATGAGTCCTTTAAGTGACCAAAAAAAAGTGGGAGGCCAAGATAAGTGGTCGAAAGGGAAATAATATTGTACCCCAAAAATAGAGGTAATCTTTTGTTGGTGAGATTCTAAAGTATTTAAAAATAAAATACTGCTTTTGAGAAAATTAATCAACTGCTCCACCACTCTCCCATAACAGTCCAAAATAGACTTGACATATTGAGAGTGAAAGAACAACGTGGCACAAGAGAGCAAAGTGTCATAAAAAATCTACTGATGGGATATCAGACTGATTTGCAGAGTCGGTCTTAAACCAAAATCAAAATTGCATTTTCTAATTAACTGTCCAAGAGCCTCCACCATGAGAATGAAGAGGAAAGGGGATATAGGGTCTCCTTGGTGAATCCCTCGACAAGAGTTAAATAAGCTATCCAAAGAACCATTAACCAACATCGAGAACCAACCCAATGAAACTGAGGTCTTCATAAAATTAACCCAAGAATTGCTTAAACCAAACTTTCTCAAAACACTAAATAGGAAAGGCCAGGACACCCGATCATAAGCCTTATTAAAATCTAGTTTAAGAAAAAATATTGCCATGGTGCTCTTCTAGACTGAGTTAAGAAGTTTATGAATTACAATGGCACCATCCAAAATATTCCTCCCTGGCACAAAATCGCTCTGAGCCTGATCAATTAGAAGAGGGAGAAGGGGCTTCAACCTGTTAGCCATAGCTTTGGAGAATATTTTATAGACTGTATTATATTAAATTATGGACCTAAATTCATTGAAAGAAGATATCAAATCCTTATTAGGAACGAGAGCAAGATAATTCAAACTCAAGGCTTTTGACAAAACCAATGAGCTATGGGTATGATGGATCACATTACAAACATCCTCCCCACAAATATACCAATATTTCTAGAAAAAGGCTAGGGGGAAGTTTTCTAGAACATGGAATTTAATGGGACCCATAGATTTTATCACTTTCTAAATTTCATCATTAAATAATGGAGTTAGGAGACCTGCATTCATTTCTTTAGTGACCAGGCTTGAAATTACCTCCAACATTTGGTTCTCTGTAGCCAAGTTATGATCAAGAGAGGATCATAATAAAGAACTAAAAAAGTTAACTCCTTCTTACCTGATTTCTAAAATATCCATAGAAATACTACCATCGAACTTAACAATATATCTGATTCTCTTATGACCCCTTTAACACAGAGTAGAGGAATAGAAAAAGTGTGAATTATGGTCTCGTTCCTTTAACCAGAGCTCTCTAGATTTGTACTTCCAAAAAAGTTCTTCTTCAACTTGCTTATTATGGAGGTCACAAAGAATAGATATTTTCTTCCTAAGAATATGGTCAGAACATCCTTGGGATTCAATCAAGAATTCAATCGACACTAGATGAGATTTTAGATGTTCTTTTTCCATAAAAATGTTTCCAAAGGTATATTTATTCCAAAATTTGATATGCATCCTAAGATTCCTCAGTTTATTCAAAATCTTAAACATGCCTATCCCAGGAATAGAATCCTACCACCAATCAACCACTCGAGCATCAAAGTCAGAGTGAGAGCACCATATTACCTCAAAACAAAAGGGATGAGGAAGGAAGGGGAGACCATCAGGGATTTCCAACCATAGAGGGTTATGGTCAAATCTGATTCTGGAGAGGGTTGATAAGGAAGCATCACCAAAAATGTCAACAAAGGAGTTCAAAATAAAAACCATGTCAAGCTAGTTGATAATAAGACTATTCCATCGTCTACGGTTACTCCAAGTCATATTTACCCCAATTAGATCAATATCACAAAGTTCTGCATGGTTCACAAATTCATGAAAATCAATTAGAATTTGCTCGTAAACTTCAATATCTCCATGTTTCTTAGAAGGAAACAAGCGAGAGTTAAATTCACCAACCAAAACCCATGATTCATGATGAAAAGTTTCCCTCATTTTAAGCAATAAAATCTAAAACTTATGTCTATCCATGTAGGCATTTGGGGCATATATATTTGACATAACCCATATTTTTTGAGATGATTTGCATAAAAAAAGAACATTAATAACCCAACAAGAGGAAGAAATAATGTGACCATCGAACTTGGAAGAATCCAAAAAGAAGAGAAGACCAACAAAAGATCCAAAGGGTTAAAAAACCATAAAATTTAAGTCTTTCAAAACTAATTTATGAACCTCCTCCTAGGCAGGAGCTTCCAGCTTTGATTCCTGGATACATAAAAAAAATTGGGGATTTATCCCTCCTTAATGAATCAAGAAAACACTTTTTAGAGGAGCTATTAAGCCCTCTAGTGTTCCATGAACACACTTTCATTGGAAATTAAAAGGAGAGTTTTTTACCAATCCCCCCAACTATGGGGATTTAAATCCATCAAGCTTTAGTTGTCTGTCACCATTTTCTTCCTCCACCACTAAGTAATCTTGATCACCAGTGAAAATAGCCTCCTCCATGGATCTCTTTATCCCTGCCTTCATCGGGGATCTACCAACTTTCTTAGCCAAGTCAAAATCCAAAGGCTTTTTACGTTGGCTTCTAGTTTTAGGACGTGAAGATTCTTTCTCAATAAAATGCTTAGGGGATTCACCCAAACTAGAAATACAACAAATGGGGGATACCACCACCTATTTAGGAGGAAATACCACTTTATGAAGAGAACTCCAAACCAGGGGCCCCCAGGAAATCCTTATGCCTGTTCAACTCGAGGTCATCAAAAGAGTTTGAAAGAAGAATAATATTTCTAGATTCCACATTATCATGCATACATCACCACTTCCAAGTTGCTATGATGTTTATTATCCAAAGTCCTAGGGGAGGGTTTGGAATTACTCCTATGAGAGACACCTGAAGGCCCACCACAAAAATAATGGGATGGAAGAGAAGAGATAATATATTGTCCTTTAGAATTTATAGGAGACCTTTTATGCCAAATTCTATTTTTCTTAGTTAGATTTCTCCACTCATTCACCTTCTCGTGATGCTAACTAGAAGTCTCATGATTGAAAGGAGGCTTCACCTGCTTCTTTTGAGGACACAAATTTTGGTGGTGCCCTCCCAAACCACAAATTTGACAAGCTTGAGGCTTATTTTCATAAAAAATAGATTGTGACCAGGTACCTAGGTGTGAAATAAGTTCCACAACACTAGGAAGCTCTTTCTCAATGTCCACCATAATACACAAAGTCCTCAATCACCGATGCCACAACCCAGAATACACTATCATTTCATAAATAAGTAGGGAATTTAGGTAGATGAACCCAAAACAAAATCATATTAACTCTTTGTAGCATCGGGTTAAAGTCAAAGTCCCATCGATGAAGGAAAATTATACATTTATCGAAGAACCAGGGACCACCTTCCATAATATTCCTTGAATACTTCTCACAAGAGAGTCTAATAATGAAAACATTACAAAAAGTGAAGCAAGGTCAAGGGAAACTTTTGGGCTCCATTTTGACAGCGCCAAATTCTTGAAAGATTTAAACTCCATCCTTCCACCAACTAGCTTTCCCATAAGATACCATGAACCCATACTCAGTAAATAATTAACTGTGAAGTCTGGGACATGAATTCGAAAGGAAATCCCATCAACTTTACATGGAGGAAACTCCTCCCCAAAAACATCACCCAAAATAACTCGTGCATAGGAAGAACGAGAAGGAGCCCCTTTACAAACCAACCCATATTAAATCTTACCAAGGTCCCACAAAGGGCAACAAACCAAAGCATCAAACTTACCAAACTAGAAAGGATCTCCCAAGTTGATCTTTGTTGCTTTCGAAAAATTGTCATCAATCGCCTCACTAGGATACCACATTGCGCTCTATCAAAAAGTCTAGTTTATCAGCCATTACTTTTTAAATTTATCTTATAAATCATAAAATAAAGGCCTAAAGGATAAAAAAATATTATAATTATTTTTCTCATATTTTTTTGGAGCCAATTCAAGAAAGGTGTAATTAATCGAATGTATTATATCCCTTTTTTTCCTAGTCTTTTAATTAGTATCCAGCATATCACTCTTTTTATCTCATATAGTAGGTTTTAATTAAATGGACCTTTGATTTATATGTGAACCATATATTGGGATTTAATTAAATGGACCTTTGATTTACATGAGATATATAATGGGTTTTATTTAAGGGAACCTTTGATTTATATGGGATATGTAAATGTTAGGTTTTGATTGAAAAGGAACCTTGAATCTTAGGGAAATATGTGAAAGGTTTATTTAAAGAGAACCCTTGGATTAATGTTGATTATATTAGGAGTTTTTAAATGGAATAAAATGTGGATTTATTATTTAAGCTAAAGTTATGGGAATTTGGTTTAGGGAATGAAGAATGATTGTTCTAAAGGTTAAGGGAATGGGACTTTAATGCTTTAGGATATGAATGAAATAAAATTAAGTTAGACCTTAATCTAAGTAATAACATGTTTGTATGACTCTCCAAGTGGATTTAGGAGAGGTGAAAATAAAATTAAGATTTCTTTTATGATGTCCATTATGAATTAGATGGTTAGAGACTTGATGGAATATTGTATAGTAACAATTTGGCATAGTAGATGAATAGATACATTTAAAGGTATGTCTATAATAAACCATGAGTATTCAAATACCCTACTACGCTCAAGAACCAAAGGGAATAAAGGATAAGCAAGGAATTAAATGGAAACAAAGAATATGTATGGCATCTTATATTTATTTACTTATGTTCCATAGGTTAGAATTGTGGGGAGATATCACCAATGTAGTTAATGTGATATATTTGAGTAGAAAATATTTATTATGTAAGTAAATTTGAGGTATTCGTTATTGGGTTGTTGAAAGTAATTTTACTATATTTTTGTATTTGATTATGCCATGTATTAGATTCTATTTTAGAGTTAATCTTGCTTCATTTATCTATTATTGTTTGATTGTTTTATGATGTGGAAGCATAGATGTGTTATTTCTTGATGATAGGGAATCTAGTGTAGAGTTATAGGGTGAACTTAGAGGTAACCTAAGGGAATTGAGACCCCCTTAGGGAGATAGAGGACTAAGTAGGAAGAGATTGCATATGAGTTAAGATAGCTCATCATGGATATGATATGGATAGCTTAATTCATGGTACTTATAGCATATCTACATATAAAAAATTGTGTATGGAATGGATATGCGTGTACACCTTTTATGGATAGAGGGTGATAAGTCTAGCTCATCGAGTATGATGAACCAGGTGGACTTATCTGTAGTAACACATTATATGTCTACATAGATGGATTTGTGTTAGGATAACATGTGAGATGTAACTTTTAGGGAAGCTTAGGAGAATGAAAGTTTAGATTTTTCTAGTGGATTAGGGGTCATGAAGGGTTCATGTACCTCTTTCCTTAGAAAATATATATTTTTTTCTATTTTTGTATTTTTTTGTTTGTGTGTTTTTGGGTCATTACATTTGGTATCAAAGCTCTAGGTATGAGGGTATAAATATTCTATGTGTGCTAAATGGAAATTATATGCATCCAATGAAGTCTTGCTTATGGAATAGGATAAAGCTGGGATGATCTAGGATAACCCAATTGCTAGAATCTAACGGGAATTATCCCAAGGGAGCATGGAGTTTCAAGATGCCTTAGAATAGTCTTTGGAATTAGTGATGCATCCCAACCTAGGTTATTTCCCTATTTAGGTTGATGATGTAAATAGCAAGAGAACTTTGTATTATGGCTTGATTAGAGATACAACTTAAGATGAAACTATAATATAATCCCCTTGCTTGGATGGAATTAGGTTAGGATGCCACCTAAGACTAGAAGAGGGAGACCTACACCTAGAAAAACTAAAAAAAATGAGGTTGAAGAAGAAAAATAATATGAGGAACCAACCAACCCAAATATGGAGGTAGAAGATATCACTGCTATGGTCGTTGTTGTATATGATAAGATAAGATAGTTTCTTGAAATATTTATAAATAAAATTTTGCAAGTTCAAGGCTCATAGGTTGGCCTAGATAGTGGAATAACTACAAAACAAGTACAATCCAGAGCCCTAGAAAAAAGTAAAATATCTAGGGACATGAAAAATATTAGTATCTCAAATTTTTATGGAGAAGGTGATGGGGATGTAGTGAAATCATGGTTGAGAGAGGAAGAGGTTCACTTTATGGTAAAATGTTACTCACTTGGCACCTAGACACTGTGGGCTATGATTAACCTAGAAGGAGCTACTATGGAATGGTGGGAAATCCATTATGAGGAAACCAATATTGAACCCATTGATACTCCATGGGAATATTTTATAAGCATCTTAAAAAAGATATTTCTAACAGAGCATTTCTATAGCCAAAAATGTGAATAATTTGCTAGTCTTAAACAAGGAACCAACATAGTAGAAGTGTACTATAAGAAGCTAATAAGACTATTCAAATATGTGTATGTTTATCATGATAAAATAGGAGTTCATAATTTCATCCTTGGATTGGAATCTAGGTTAAAGCACAATGTGGAGATACAGGATCCCAAATCACTACAAAAGATATATTACCTAGAAAATAAAGTAGATTCACACTTATGTTATAAGTATGCTGCTCTATCCGAGCAAGTGCGACAAGAACTAAAGAAGAGGAATAGTAATGGGTTTGTAAAATGGGAGGCTAAGTAAGAGTGAAAAGCCAAGAATCCCCAAGATCCTGAGAAGAAACCCTATGGGAATCATAATAAGTTCAAGAAGAACTTTTGAAAAAAGGATAAAAATACAAATGATACAAAACCTCAGCCATAGAAGTCACATACTTCAACTCCAATAGCAAGGAATGGGAATGAGAAGTCTGAGAAACAACAAGGATCCAAGGAAGGGTGCTACAATTATTAGGGACCTCATTATTATAATGAATGTACATATCAAGCAGGGACTAGCTCAGCTAGTGTGAAAGAGAAGGAACCATAATATCGTATCTATGCCGCAACCATAAAGCAGAAGCTAGAGGAACAGACCACCCCATTACTTGTGAAAGGTAAGGTTTTCAATAAAAATTAAACATTTTAATAGATAGTTGAGCCACTGATAATTTTATTTTGTCTAGTATAACAAGGACTGTATCAAAAAGGCCTAGATATTTGGCTCAATGGTAGAAGGTAGAGTATGGTTCTAGGTAAACCTACTCGGTAAACCAATGTTACCCTATAACATAAGTTAATCTAGATGAAAGGACTATAGAATGTAGTTTATATGTAGCTCCCCTACACACCTTTAATATTATTCTCAGGATGGATTGGCTATAGGCTCATAAAGCCTTAGTCAATTTCTAAGACCGTTGGATTGAGTACTCAGAGAAAGGAAAGGAGGAGAGATACTAAGAGTTCATAGCGATTAAGAGGATTTTGAATCTCAAATGTTCTCCGCTATGCAAGATAAAAATATCCTCAAGAGAGGAGGAATAGTGTATGTGGTAAAACTAAATTAGGTGGGGGACCAAGATAAAGGAGAAATACTAGGGCAACATCCAATCCTATAGCATTTTTAGGATGTATTTCTAAAGGGTTTACCTAGATTACCTCCTATACAGTAATTTGATTTTACAATTGAACTTATGACGAGAACTAAACCTATTCATAGATCCCCATATAGAATGAATCCTACTGAAATACATGAACTAAAGGTTCAATTGCAAGGATTGTTGGAGAAGGTTTTGATAAAACCAAGTGTGTCACCGTGGGGCACACCGGTTCTATTCATGAAAAGAAGAACGGTTCACTAAGACTGTGTATTGATTACAAAAAGCGAAATAAGGCTACAATCAAGAATCAATATTATTTACCTAGGATCAAAGAATTATTCGATCAACTAAAGGATGTCAAGGTGTTCACCAAAATTAATCTGAGGTCATGGTATCACCAGTTGAGAATTTTTGAGGAAGATACTCACAAACTAATTTTTAAGACAAGGTATGGGCATTATGAGTTTACAGTTCTACCCTTTGGATTGACTAATGCCCCAGCCGCTTTCATGAACCTAATGAACAACATGTTTCAGAGGCATTTGGATCAATTTTTTCTAGTATTCCTATAAGATATCCTTATATACTCTCGATATAAAGAAGAGCATGATAAGCATCTTAGGATTGTGTTGGAATTGTTGATAAAGAATCAACTTTATGGAAATTTGGCCAAGAGTGAATTCTATGTTCCAGAGGTAAGATACGTTGGGCACGTTATTTTGGAAAAATGAATTATTGTGGATCTAGAAAATATAGAGGCTACTCTAAATTAGCCACCCTCGACTAATGTCACTGAAGGACAAATTTTTATGGGGTTAACAGGCTATTATATATGTTATATGAAGGACTATTCCATGATTGCTAGACCCATAACGGACATTCAAAAGAAAGGGAAAGAATTCAAGTAGTCAAAGAAGTGTGAAGTTGCCTTTGAGCTATTAAAGCATAAGATTACTACTACACCGATACTAAAGGTTCTTGATCCTCAAGGGTATTTTTTGTTATGCACATATGCATAAATAGACGGGTTGGGTGGGGTACTCTCACAAGATGATTCAGTAGTGGCATATACTTCAAGGAAGCTTAAGAAGCATGAAGTTAATTATGCTACTCATAATTTGGAGTTGGTTTCAGAGGTGCACACTCTAAAGGTTTGGCACCACTACTTGGTGGGAAGGCCCTTTGAACAAAAAATAGACCATCAGAGTCTATGATATATATTTACCCAACCAATACTTAATGCAATGTGGAGAAGATGGGTAGAATTCCTTACTGAGTATGATTTTAAGATTGAATACATAAAAAGAAAGAAGAAAAAAGTGGTTGACGCTTTAAGTAGGAGATATATATCAACCATCACTAGATCTCACATAGATTTGATGGATTAACTGAGACAGGTAATCTCAAGACGAGTATTTCCAGGGAATTTGAGTCAAGATGGATAGAGATCCTGAAGGAAATAAGGAGTTTCGTGTGAAAGATGACTTTATGTTTTATAATTGAAGGGTCACTATACCAAATATAGGTGATTTGAGGAACTTGATAATGCAATAAGCTCATATATATCCTTATTATGCTCATCCAAGAGGGATCAAAATATGAGAAAAAATGAAAAGAGCCTTCTTTTGGGTAGGAATGAAGAAGGATATCATATATTTTGTGTCTCAATACCTCGAATGTCAGAAGGTTAAGGCAAAATTCCAACATATTACAAGAAAAAATCCTATGAATGAAGTACCTACGCAAAAATGGTAGGTCATATCCATAGATTTTATTGTGGGATTACCCAAGACTCGATATCAACATGATTCCATATTTGTAGTGGTCGACAAGTTGACTAAGGTTACCAACTTCATACAAGGAAATACCAAGGATGATGATTAGGTAGTAGCTAGTAGATTCTTCAAAGAGGTATTTCGATTGCATGGGTTTCCAGATAGAGACTATAAATTCACTTCTAAATTTAGAAATCCCTTTATAGTGCAGTTGGTACAAAATTGAATATGAGTTGAGCATACCATCCCAAAACTGATGGAGAGATAAAGCGGGTAAACCAATTTTTAGAATACATGCTTCACATGTACTACATGGATCATAAATCTTAGTGGGAAGACTATCTACCTTTGGTATAATTTGTCTACAATAATGGATATCACTCCTCCCTAGGAATGGCATCTTTCGATGCCTTGTATGAATGAAAGTGTAGAAAACCATTGTCATGGGATAACCTAGAGGATAAATTTATGATTGGACCATAAATGGTCAGGATAATGGAAGAGCAACTAAAGGAAATTAGGCAAAGGCTTAAGGAAGTTGCAGATATATAGAAGAGTTATATAAATCTAAAAATGACTCCTAGAGAGTATTATGTTGGAGATAAGGTGTTCTTAAGGGTTAATCCAAAGAAATGTGCTATCAAATCCATGAAGTTGGATCCACATTTTGTAGGGCCCTTTGATATCATAGAAAATATTAGTCTGGTTGCATACCAACTTGCATTACCACCTAATCTATCCAAAATCCATGACACCTTCTACATATCCTTGCTTAGGAAATATGTTGTTGACCCTAAACATGTGTGGGTTGTTTCTAAATTGCATATGGAAAATTCAAAGACCATTGAATTACTACCGATAAATATGCTTGATTTTCGATCCAAATATCTTTGAAATCAGACTCTCTATCAATGTAAGATCTAGTGGGACCAGTTCTTTGAGAAGAATGCCACTTGGGAGAAAGTGGAGGTTATGCGAAAATATTTTCCTTTTTTGTTTGAATTTATATGATGTAATAATTTTATTTTATGCTAAACAATAAAAGGAAAACTGGAAATACGGAGGACGATGTTTAATTCTAATGGGGGATGATGTCATGGCCATCCCTAGCTGAATTTTAGGCCCAAGAAAACAATGTATTAACCGAATATGTGGTGATACTTAGTTTGAAAAATTAAACCAACTATGTGATGCTTAGTTTATTTATAAGGGCATGTTATTGCTAACATGTTACCAAGTGTACAGGATTAGGTACACTCATAGGTGGAACAGGTAGAGTTACCCACTAGAAATAAGGGTACCAAAGTGTAGACACCAAAACAGCACCAATCCGATTATGTGACTACAAACACTGATCGCATTGACACACACAACTTTCAGGGCAGCCCTCAAAGGTCAAACAGTGGTCCTAGCCACTTACACAGCAGTTTAGAAGGTCGAAAAGTAAACAAAGCAAAGTTGGTCATTTTAACAAGCCTTAATCAAAAGCAAGCCTTAATCAAAAGCAAGCCTTAATAAAGCCTTAATCAAAAGCAAGCCTTAATCAAAGCCTTGGAGCCGATATCGCACACAAGAAGCCTTGGCCGAAGTGTCGCGATATCGCGACGTAGCAAAGCCTTGGCCGAAGTGTCACGATATCGCGACACTCCCAAAAACGCTAAGTGTCACGATATCACATGATATCGCGACACTCGGCCCAAGGCAAAGCCTTGGTCGAAGTGTCACGATATCGCGACACTTCGAGGCCCAAGGCAAAGCCTTGGCCGAAGTGTCACGATATCGTGACATCGCAAACATGTCATGATATCATGACACTTCGATGCCCAAAGCAAAGCCTTGGCCGAAGTGTCGCGATATCACCATATCACGTCGCGATATCCGTGACACTTCATCGACTTAACCAATCATAGGCACTTAACCAATCAAAGGCGGAATTCAACCAATCAAAGGTAGACATTAAAACATTTAAAAGTGCCATTAAAACAATTTAAAGCGGACGTTAAACAAGTGGCAACCGAGGACAGTCAGTTATTGCCGCCTGCTATGCATGCGCGCGTAGGTGGGTAGATTGGCAGTTAGCGGACTGTCACAAGGGCAGTCATGTAAGCCCAAGTCAAGGAGGAGTCTCCTCCCTTTTGGGAAGGCATGGCCGCCATGTGGCATCCCTACGTGCCCCTCCAAAGAGACCCCATGGGTCTATAAAATGGTGGACTTTCCCACCAAAAAAACAAGTTGGTAGACATTTCCAAGCAACGAAGTGCTACCAAACCAAACACCCGATTGCATTCTTTTAGATTCATTTCTTCTACACCCGTAATCTCTTTCACAAGAGAGGTTATTGGTGGCTGTTAGAAGGTGAATCCGGACCTTAAAACCCGACATTGGACCACAGTAATCCATCAATTCGATGACACCACATTCTCTGAGATTTTGAGCCCATCCCTAGTGGATTGGCGTCAAAGTCAAGTTCTAACGGGGGCGGCCCGCTTGGGCACCCCACACGTTCTTAGTTTCAATTTAATTTATGATTTTTAAATAGTTTACGCTTTATGTTCGAATATATCCTACAGTTAACAGTGTTCGAATATATATTTCAGAAGACAGTTATCGAATATATCTTGCGATGCAATGAAATACTAACTTGCAGGTAACAACGATCAGAATCGGCCAATTGTTTTAATGACAGCGGCCCTCTGGTAAAGTTTTTGGCTTCTGTAAAATGTGCAGGTCATTAAAATCACTTTACTCACTATTTTAGATCGTTTACATGCATCTTTTATTAATTTCAAAAGAACAAACTTTCTCTATGTGCAACGAGTGCTACTAACGCTTTCATTGTTTCTTTGATTGCAGGAGAAGCAGCGAAGCAAGGATTCATCGGCATAGATGGCGGCAACACTTTGGCCCGCCCATTTCAAATGTGGGCATGCGGAAGAAGGAGTATTAATCATGATTGTAATGGAAACATGCTAACACTCCTAGCCCCTAAAAGGGGAGGAGATGGATTGTAACCGAGTTTGGAATTAATATAAAAGGGTTGTGCTCCTGCTTTCTCTTTATGTTTTGTCTTGATTTGATTACATTTGTCCTATTTCATGCATCGAGTTAGTTTTGTTTACATTGCATCTTAATACTGTTTTTCTTTCGAAATCTCATGCTTTCAGTGGCGATCACGGTGGGACCCTGTCCCCTATTTTTTTTTAGATTCAAAAACTGATTGAAATTTATGTTTTTGTGCTTAAAGGTACCGGGCCGAATCAGAAACAGCCGATTTGGGCGGAAAAGACAGCCGATTTGAGCAGAAAAGAGGTAAGGTTCCAAAACTGTACCTGTCATTTTTTTTATTATTATTTTTTGTTTCTATTTTTTTGTCAACTTTTACTTGCTTAGGGAAAGTTGTTTATGCTTGTTTCATTTTCATTAAATAAAATGAACCCCACACACATCACGTGGTAAAATTAAACCAAGGAGCTGGTCGTAAGACCCCAACCCTTGAGCAAGACCAACGGTGGGTTCATCACCACCTTGGCTTAGCTTTGCATCCATTTCCCTCGATTGTCACTGTTGTTAGGCGTAAATCCTGACGAAAGCTGACCGAGTGTTGCTGGGGTGATTCCCATGCGCGCGAGGATAAGTCTTCTATGGTAGGTGTCATTAACAGGACAATCCCCCCTTTCGTACCGCCTATGTTCCACGTACCATCTGCTCTCACGTACCTATAGTTTCCCTCTCGTAAGGGCGGGTATATAGAGAGGTTGGTATATCGGTCCGGCAATGGTATATTGAAGGGGCGACCATTTATGGGAGTCATATGAGCCAACATTATGCATTTAAACGTTCTTCAAAACTTGCAAAAACAAAACAAAACATCAAAATGCACTAAACCAGTTTAGGACACACTATTAATCCTTAAAAGAGATAATCACTGTTTGTGTATGTGTGTGTTCATTTCTGCTTAGTGTAACAAAAAGAAAAATCATCATAAACGAGATAAAAATCTGCTTAGCTAGTAGAAGAGCACCACAATGGTGCTCACCCGCAGCCAAGCCCAATCACGGGCGGATGCTGTGGGGAGTATCCAAGGAGGCACAAGTCACCTCCGGTATAGCCCCAAGGATTTGGTCATACCACCTTGGCGGCCTGACACACAAGGCAGTCCCCTCCGTGCCCCGATGAAATGGGACTATAGGGGCACCTCTTCGAGGAGCACTCCTGTTCAGCATAGCACTCAACACACACCCTTCCATGAGGGGTACAGTCATAGGAGAGCTCCCTTAGATGCTCGCTATGAGCGGTCACCGTGCGATGAAGCGCTAGGTCAACATAGGGTTCAACGGGAGGAACCACATCATTACACTATCCCTCCTTCACCCCCTCTAGTTGTCAGGACTACAAAGACAAATCCAGAGCACAAGGCTCCTCAGGCGGGGCGAGCCAACTCCACCCGTTCCTTTTTCACTTATGAAAAAGAGCAAGAGGAAAACCCTTACCTTCCTCAAGAACAATATACATCACGGGAGCAAGACGCCTCCGCAAATGCTAGCTATCAAGATCACCTACCGAGGCCAGAGCCTCGGATAAATGCCACTACCTCCAACAGAGGGAGGCGGCCTATAGAGATCTTGGATCACTACGACCGAGATAGATATCTAGGAGAGGCATCTAGGCCTTCTAGACATGAGGCGGTAAGACCAACTATCTTAGAATCTATCAAGCATTTCGCACACCGGATGCAACTCACGCAACTTGAGCTAGAACGACAACAGTTAGAGCAATGGTATCTTCTAAATAAAGAGCACCTTCAAGCACAGAAGGATGAGTTGTTCCAACACACTATGCAGGAGAGGACTCCAACCCCTCACACACATAAGACAAAACATTATGAGAGGCACAACCCCCGGGTGCGAGACAAGTCTCCACGACCTCATCAAGCACCACCCTCGACGCCTCCTAGACATGAGCGGGAGGCTAATCCTATAACCAATGATGGGCGCCTTCCTCAAGAACCCACTCAGGTTTATGGGCCACCTTTAGAAATTCATCAAGAAGCCTCTAAGGAATCAGAGCGAGAAGAAGAGCGGGATGAACTGCCCTACCAAGGCATGGGGGGTGCTATCTGGCCACCCCTCCATAAGCCCCAAGTTCCTCAACAAGAACCAACCAAAGAGGAGGAGCTCAAATCTCCCGATACATGCAAAGCGCTAGAGCACTTAGAGTCGGTAGAGACCAAGATTTTGGAGCTCCCAAGGCCCAACTTACATGAGGCTCCTTTCGAAGAGGATCAACCTTTAACCGTAGGGCTACCTGATGATGCAGTCCTCCATGTCTCAGAATCTCTAGATTATGATGAGCTGTACTCACTGGTCGAAGGTGAGGATAAAACAGAGATAGCCCACAGCAATCACATGCGACAACATCGACATCCCATAAATATCGAGGAAGCATGTCAACAGATAAACATAATACTAGGGCATGAGTGGCGCGTTAACCCACCGTAGTGGGACCAAGCGTTACATCCGCCACTTTGGGCATACAGATATCAATTTCCGCCCAGAGATCCCATAGCAATATCAGTACCGAGGGTAGACCCTGTCCTCCTATCCGTGCATAGGGACGATCCATTCGTGCCCATCCCTCCAGAGCCAGATCCGGAGTGCAAAGACCATCAAGCTGGGGGTACCTCTATCCCTTGAAGAGCCATAATCCAAACCAAAAGCTCCAAGGATTATCGCAATCGCTTGGTCAAACCCCAAAAGCTCCAAGGATTATCGCAATCACTTGGTCACCCCAAAATGCTCCAAGGATTATCATAATCGCTTGGTCAATCCCAAAAATGCTCCAAGGATTATCATAATCGCTTGGTCAAACCCAAAATGCTCCAAGGATTATCACAATCACTTGGTCAAACCCAAAAATCTCCAAGGATTATCGCAATCACTTGGTCAATCCCAAAAATGCTCCAAGGATCCTATCAAATCGCTTGGTCAATCCCAAAAATGCTCCAAGGATTCTATAATCGCTTGGTCAATCCCAAAAATGCTCCAAGGATTCTATAATCGCTTGGTCAATCCCAAAAATGCTCCAAGGATCCCTAAAATCGCTTGGTCAATCCCAAAATGCTCCAAGGATTTCCACAATCGCTTGGTCAAAAATAAGAAAAGTTAAAATTCAAAAATCATCAAAAACAACAAAAAAAAAATTTTGCATCTCATTTCTAGGCATACTCAAATTCATCAATAGAGAGCTCTTCTCGCACCTCATCTTCATATTCACAAAAATCAATCCATCAAAAATACAAAAATACATAGCTGCATTAAAGCATTGCATCCATACATTGCATATTTGTGGTCGTACAGGTCAAAGGCACCATAGGCTGTAATTGCTCTGCTAGTCCATCTTGTTCCACACTTGTTCCATTTTACAAAAACAACAAAAACACCATGCATTGCTTTTTACCACACTAGAGTCAGTGGTCTTTTAATGTATCAAGAGTTTTCGTGATTCAGTCATCATTTTGCTCTTTAGCTACGTAATGTACCGAGTCAGACAGATTTTACGAAGGTAGAGTTACACTTGAAATACACCTTGTTACGTAACATCCCAACACAAATTAAAACACATAAAAATTCCCAAGTTGTGTGAACGAAAGATGAAACCTGCGCAGTAATCCAGGTCACCATAAGTGAAATGGTTATCTTGCTCATCCCCCTGTGCGAATGGTTCTAGAATGCTGAGAATTGACAAAAGGACGAGCTCTTTCCTATCCATTCACCTCCATATACAGTGGTTTTTCACCACTACCAAATCCCAATCATAGTTGGTTCCCAAAGTTGTAAGGATTTGTACTACACGTCCCTGCCAAGGATGGGTAGTCATCCCCAAGACCCAAAAGGGATCAACGCCATTCACAAACAAAATTCCAACAAATCATCATCCTAACACTTTCCATTCACCTTTGGTCTCCAAGTTGTAAGGATTCGTACTATCCGCCCCTAACCAGGATGGGTAGTCATCCCCAAGGCCTAAAAGATCAATGCCCTTACTCCATAATCTCCATCACCCCCTTGGTTCCCAACGTCGTAAGGATTCGTACTACATGTCCCTGCAAAGGATGCGTAGTCGTCCCCAAGGCCACAAGGATCAAGGCCACTCACAAGCCCAAACTCACAATACTCAAAATACAAAATCAAATAACAGTGGTTATCACTACTATTCAAAATCCTTGCTCAAAAAGAATTAATAGAAAATAAACAGTGATTTTCATCACTATATAGACGAGCAACTTTCTAAATCATTCAGCCAACAAATATCCTGAACTTGAATCCCTGGAATTCTCAACATTCGAAAACCATCTAGGTGATCCTCATTACAAGTTTGGTTGATAGCCTATCTGGCAATGGTGGTATCCTACCCGCATGACGATATGTCTGTCACATTCGCTTTGCGTGTGTGCAGACCAATGTTTGCATAAGGATGAGCTAGCTTATGGTATCCTGGATAACACCGTAGATTAATCTAACTAAATACAACAAAGGAGTTAGTGGAGCTAATTAGGTGATCCTCAGTACAGGTTCGGTTGAAAGCCCATCTAGCACTGGCGGTATCCTGACAAATACCACATAAATGAACTCAATTGCACACACAAGGATGTGAAATAGCTTGGTCAAAAACAAGTCCGATTCATACCTTGTTCAAAAGTCTTGTAAGATAAAGTACAGTCATGGCTAGTAAGTTAAAACCGTCAGAGTCTCGGAAAACCTTAGCTACATTTCTAAACCAACTGCGCTACTTTTCATCCTTACAATACCATCAGAAAATACAAAAAAAAGAAAAACCACATGTATACATACAAAGTCATGCATCACAGCAATCGCATAAAGACAAAATAACAAAGTTCTAAACAGTCTATGGTGCCATAGCCAAACATCACAAATTCTATTCATCCATTTCATTTCTGCATATCACATATAAATCAAAAACATTTGCATTCATCACAACATATGCATCCATCAAAATAAATCAACATACAACAATCGCATTTATCATACCATATGCATACATCAATATAAAGTAGCATGCATCCATCAACATCAATCATTGTGCATAACATAAAATCATGACATATACACAAAGCAAGAAAATCAAAACAACAAAAACATCACAAAAATGCAACACAAAAACATAGCAATAAGCATTGCCGGACACAAGTGCTCTTGCACTTAACCTCTTGGCATAGAAAATCGATGTCGGGGCTCAAATTGTCACTCTCCTACTTCCCCAAGAAGGCTACCATAGCCGGACCGCTCCACGGGAAGACGGGTTTTTGATGATTTCACCCCATTATGGCATCACCAAAAGGGTTAACACCCACCAAAAATAGGTCCAAATGTCGGGAAATTGCACATGCTTAATGGTAAAACATCTAAAGGCACCCTTGCACAAGTCATCTTGGGTCAAGCGACTCGTCGCTTTTCTCATGAAGGTCATTCCCTCATCGATTCATCGCTTGAGGGGGTAGTCACACTTAGTCACCAATCAACAAGCACACACCCAATCAAAGCAATGACATGCATTCAAAGAATCATTGACAAAGACAATCACGCTCCTGCTTGGGGCAGTAAACAAGCAGCAATCAAATTGATCAAACACTTGGCATTCCCGAAGCATGAACACAAGGTTCCCCTATGGACAAAAGGTTACGCCCTTTGCCTAATCATGACTGATCAATGTCCAAGCTCAAGTCACACCTCACCAAAATAGGTTAACACTTGAAATCAAATTCCTTAGCTCGTCAGAAGCAAGGATTCAAGAATGCATGCCCTTTCCATACTTGGGGCATCAAAAGTTGGTTAGGTTACCAAGAAACCCTAATCATTAGTGCTTTGGTTATCTATTTTTGCTCAACACTGCGTCACCCGTAGCGCTTCCCAAAAAGGGGCATCTGTAGACACCAAAATAACACCAATCCGATTATGTGACTACAAACACTGATCGCATTGACACACACAGCTTTCAGGGCAGCCCTCAGAGGTCAAACAGTGGTCCTAGCCACTTACACAGCAGTTTAGAAGGTCGAAAAGTAAACAAAGCAAAGTTGGTCATTTTAACAAGCCTTAATCAAAAGCAAGCCTTAATCAAAAGCAAGCCTTGGCCGAAGTGTCGCGATATCGCGACGTCGCAATATCATGACAGTCGCGATATCGCGACACTTCAGTGCCCAAAGCAAAGCCTTGGCCGAAGTGTCACGATATCGCGACACTTCGACGCCCAAAGCAAAGCCTTGGCCGAAGTGTCGCGATATCGCGACGTCGCGATATCGCGACAAACTTTGCATTTGCGCTCGGGACTTAACCAATCAAAGGCAGACATTAACCAATCAAAGGCAGAATTCAACCAATCAAAGGCAGACATTAAAACATTTAAAAGTGCCATTAAAACAATTTAAAGCGGACGTTAAACAAGTGGCAGCCGAGGACAGTCAGTTATTGTCGCCTTTTGTGCATGCGCGCGTAGGTGGGCAGATTGGCAGTTAGCGGACTGTCACAAGGGCAGTCATGTAAGCCCAAGTCAAGGAGGAGTCTCCTCCCTTTTGGGAAGGCATGGCCGCCACGTGGCATCCTTGCGTGCCCCTCCAAAGAGACCCCATGGGTCTATAAAATGGTGGACTTTCCCACCCAAAAAAACAAGTTGGTAGACATTTCCAAGCAACGAAGTGCTGCCAAACCAAACACCCGATTGCATTCTTTTCGATTCATTTCTTCTACACCCATAATCTCTTTCGCAAGAGAGGTTATTGGTGGCTGTTAGAAGGTGAATCCGGACCTTAGAACCCGACATTGGACCACAGTAATCCATCAATTCGACGACAACTCATTCTCTGAGATTTTGAGCCCATCCCTAGTGGATTGGCGTCAAAGTCAAGTTCTAACGGTGGGCGGCCCGCTTGGGCACCCCACACATTCTTAGTTTCAATTTAATTTATGCTGTTTAAATAGTTTACGCTTTATGTTCGAATATATCCTACGGCTAACAGTGTTCGAATATATATTTCAGAAGACAATTATCGAATATATCCTGCGATGCAATGAAATACTAACTTGCAGGTAACAGCGATCAAAATCGGCCGACTGTTTTAATGACAGTGGCCCTCTGGTAAATTTTTTGGTTTCTGTCAAACGTGCAGGTCGTTAAAAATCACTTTACTCACTGTTTTAGACAATCATTTACATGCATCTTTCATTAATTTCAAAAGAACAAACTTTCTCTATGTGCAGCAGGTGCTACTAACGCTTTCATTGTTTCTTTGATTGCAGGAGAAGCAGCAGCAAGCAAGGATTCATCAGCATAAGCGGTGGCAACACTTTGGCCCGCCCATTTCAAATGTGGGCATGCGAAAGAAGGAGTATTGATCACGATTGTAATCAAAAACATGCTAACACTCCTAGCCCCTAAAAGGGGAGGAGATGGATTGTAACCGAGTTTGGAATTAATATAAAAGGGTTGTGCTCCTGCTTCCTCTTTATGTTTTATCTTGATTTGATTACGTTTGTCCTATTTCATGCATCGAGTTAGTCTTTGTTTATATTGCATCTCAATACTGTTTTTCTTCCGGAATCTCATGCTTTCACAAATATCAGGTAAAATGATGATCAAGGTAATCAAAGGTAACATGGATAGATACCTTCATATAGGTATGCATTTACGGAAGGGATAATCATAAATAGTCGATCGCCTGGAGCTTGAGTTGATATTCTACTAGCTATCATAAAATCTCTGGCTAAGATGGGTGATTGAATTGATGGAAAGACTCCCTCTGTGGTTAATTGTGTAAATGTGTTTGTTTTCTACTGCATCATAACTTGAGTAGTTTGATGATTTAGCTCATATATAAGAACCACTGCAATATGATTATATATGCTTAAGATTAATTGGCATATTAAAAATAAATGAAAACAAAGCATCCTTTTTGTGAAAGAGAACAAATTAAGTTATATGCTGAATTTAGATGCTTTTGAATTAATTGATGAAGTTTAGGAAAATGATGATTGGCTCATTAGAGCTCATTTGTAAACTTCATTTGCAAGTAATTAAGGAGTTTTAATTTTAATTAATTAAAAATAGATATTTTAATTAATAGTGGTTATAATCCATTTGATATTAACTAAAAGTGATTATTTTAATGATAAGAGAAGATTCATTAAAAAGTTTTAATTAATTAAGAATAAATTGAAAGATGACCTTTCTTTTAAATGAAAGAATAATAGATAATATTTATAATATATTATAAATATCCTTATTATTTTAAAATATATGTCATGATCCCACATCCCTACATGGTGCAACCTAAGGTAAGGCCTGTGATGCTTAAACTTGCCAAAGAAGGAAAACATGGGAGAAATGCACAAGGGATAGGGGATGGGCATTGAAGGGAAGGCGATTGTGCAAGATTCGAGAAGGTAGTGGATGGACCACCAAGGTGAGGGGGCATGTAAGGAGGAGGTAAAATGGGAGGAAGAAAGAAGGGAAGGTGAAGAGAAACAGAAGGGAGAAATAGAGGAGGAAGGTGAAGACAGAGGATATTAAGTGCACCAAAAGTCGAAAGGGAGGCAAAAAACCTCATCGGGCGTACATATCAGTAGGTTGGGTTATTCTAAGCTATGTTTGGTGTTGTTTAAATATGTTTTAGAGATGTCATCCTTTGATAGAAGTGTTGTGTGCTATGTTTGGTGTAGAACCTCCGTGAGTGGGGAAAACCAAACATTTTTGTAATGTCTTCCTTTGCTTGGAAAGTGTTGTGTGTTGTGTTTGGTGTAGAACCTTTATGAGTGGGGAAAACCAGATATTTTTGTAATGTCTTTCTTTTCTTAGAAAGCGTTATACACTATGTTTGATGTAAAACCTCCATGAGTAAGGAAAACTAGATATTTGTTTAATGTCTTATTTTTCTTGGAAATAATTGTGCACTGTGTTTGGTGTAGAACCTCCGTGAGTGGGGAAAACCAGATTTTTTTGTAATGTCTTCCTTTGCTTGGAAAGTTTTGTACACTGTGTTTGGTTTGGAACCTCCATGAGTGGGGAAAACTAGACATTTTTGTAATGTCTTCCTTTTCCTGGAAAGCGTTGTACATTGTGTTTGGTGTAGAACCTCCATGAGTGTGGAAAACTAGATTTTTTATAATTTTTTCCTTTGCTTTAAAAGCATTGTGCACTGTGTTTGGTGTAGAATCTCTGTGAGTGGGAAAAACCATATGCTTTTGTAATGTATTCCTTTACTTGGAAAGTGATGTACGCTGTGTTTGGTGTAGAACATCCATGAGTGAGAAAAAACAAGATATTTTTGTAATGTCTTCCTTTTCTTGAAAAACATTGTGAATTGTTTTTGGTGTAGAACCTCCATGAGTGGGCAAAACCGGATATTTTTGTAATGTCTTCCTTTCATTGGAAAGTGTTGTACACTGTGTTTGGTATAGAACCTCTGTGAGTGAGGAAAACCAAATATTTTTGTAATGTCTTCCTTTTCTTGGAAAGCATTGTGCATTGTGTTAGTGTGGAACCTTCATGAGTAGGGAAGATCCAGACATTGTGAAACACCATCCTTTTCTTACAAAAGCATTTTGAGTTGTGTTTCATGTGGAACCTCCGTGAGAGGGGAGAACTAGATGTTTTTAAATACCAACCTTTATGATGGTTAGGTTGATTAACATTTAAATTCAAAAAATTTCAAACTCAAACCTTGGAGAATAGATCAATAAATAAATCCTACCACATTATATATCCTATGCCACTATGTGTCTAAGTTGAGTGGAAGGATGACATAGAGTGATTCAATTATTCATTAATTTATTTATATACGAAACCATATTGTTAAGTGACCATATTTATGACATATTGATTTCCAACTTATTAATCAAATCATAATAAAGTTGTGCCAAAGAGAAGGTGATTTGAACTTAAGGCTTCTTGTTATGCCAACCCTTAAGCACCCTCGTATTGGCCACAAACTCACTAAGGGTATTATGAACAAATAATACTTTTCAAGAGTTGTCTAAACACATCAACCACACATATTCTTTGTTCAAAGACAATATTGGGCACAAGAACTGTGGAAATAGAACTTTTTTGAAGGAATAATATCAAACTATTTAAGCTAAAAAAAAACTTCAAAATAGTCATAGACATAAAATATGATGTCTTACCCCATGAGGTAGGAAAATATGGATTTATATGAAAAAAAAAAAGCTTTTTCTTCTTTGTCATGAATGATTCATGATTTTAATCTCAAATATATTTCGTACTAAAAAATTTAGACTATCCAAAAAATCTATAACATTCATTGGGAAATGCAAGGTGTTAACTCCCTCAAAGAGTGTTTTGAATGGTATAAAGAGCATTGATTTCTATAGTATCTTCACAAATTTGGACTAAATAACTTATGA
Source organism: Wollemia nobilis (assembly GCA_028583015.1). Taxonomy (NCBI): domain Eukaryota; kingdom Viridiplantae; phylum Streptophyta; class Pinopsida; order Araucariales; family Araucariaceae; genus Wollemia; species Wollemia nobilis. The sequence goes on from JAQPPZ010001683.1 coordinate 4,778,817, forward strand.
TTATAATCATTCTAAATAATATTTGTTGACTAGGATGGCATCATTGATGACTAAAGTAAAATATTCATACCATAACCAAGATGTCTAGTTGATACACAATGCTTGAAAAAAAATCAACAAGGATTTGAATGTTATAGAATCAAACTTGTAGCACTATATAGGAAAATAAAAGTACCAAATGCAATACCAATAAATATGTTAGACTAGAATTTACACCATGTCATAGATATGGACATTGAACTCCAAAAAAGTGAAACACACAAATATTTTACCAATTAGATTTAAATTTGAAACCTCTCCTTTAGAACATCTTCAAATATATTGCACTAGCTAAGGTGTCTAGATATTACATGAAAACGTATTGGTATGACCCCATAAGAAACCAATTCTTCTTCTTAAAAAAAGATAACTAAATAGATTTGGGTATTCTATTAAATAAAGCTCATTAAGATTTTACCTCATGAAGTCAAGGATAATAGTGAACTTCATCACCATCGTGTAATGCATTTAGGTGGGGTAGAAAGAAACTAGTTTGCCTAATTACCTATGTAGCCTAAACATGCCTCCTTATTTTTTACACTAAATACTTACGCCAAGAAGGAAAATAATTATGCTCAAAATATGGTGTGATGAATTCAAAAAATTAAATTCTTTCCCTGTAAAACCTAGAAGAGATTTTTTTTTCAATTTTACTCTTCAAACTACCAAGAGAATACTTTTGTGTAATCATATGATGTGGCTTTGTGTTGGTTTAGATACCATGTTGGATTTTCCAATACTTCTAAAAATATTTAGTCAAAGCATAGCATTCACCATAATAAAATAAAATAAATATAATATTGAAAGATAAATAAAAAGGAAGAAGAGGTGGATGCTTGTGGTCACCATGACATCACATCATATAAACTAATACGAATAAAATGATTGGAGAATATTTATATTAGATACATAATCCCAATTAATATAAACCATAAGTTGACATAACTTGGATTAAAGGTAAATTACAATACATTAAACCTTTAGTTGAGGTTAAATATAAACATGGTTTAATTGATATCACCAAGTGTAATTAAATATAGAATTATCATAGGCTTAGATGTAGAATTCCCATGCGATTACATAGAGAATTCCCATAGGATTACATTGTATATGTTTATTGACTTACATCAAAAGCACCTATAGGCTTATATCAATGTGAACCTTGTCTAGTATGATTAGATTATTTGGATATAAGGGGATTGATTTAAAATATAAAATAACTCATATAAGCCTACTTAATTTAATAAAAAATATCATCATGGTTCATACATAGTAAACACTAGAAGTCAATAAGGATATACAAGATGAGAAATTGCAATGTGTAAGTTTAAATTAAGAAGGAATTACAAATTTGAATGAAGATGCAAAATTGATCTCAAAGTAAAATATTAATCAAATAATAGAAAATCATCTCCACATACTAAAAATAAAAATAAAATATTAAAATTTATCATGTGTTCCATGAGGTTAGAAATGGAGAATACTAAAAAAAAATATTATGGTGATGACTTATTGTATTTTAGTGTTTTCAATAAAACATAAGAAAAAAAGTAGTATAATATTACCCCTTACACTTTTGGTTTTATAAATACTAAGTTTGTTCCAGAGATTAACGATCGTGGCGGTGGAATTAACAGGAATAAAACATAACAAACTTCAAGTGAAGGACCCCTCCGAATTGGAAGAGAAGAATGTTCCAGTTCGTTCCAACGAGGTAAGCTGAAATCCGGCTATGGAATTTTCTCTAGGTGTAAGAAATTATTCAAAGTTTTTGTGATAAAAGTAATGTAATTTGGGTGAGTGACAGGTGATGGGGCTGCTTAGAGCGGCTATGGTTTCCCAGTCCGCTTTGAACGACGTCTTCAAAGCCCAACAAAAGGTAACGTTTTAGCTTTACATGATAATGAAATACAGAATCTTGTCCCCAAGTTGCTAAAACTATTTGGACGTCTTCAAAGCCCAACAAAAGGTAACGTTTTAGCTTTACATGATAATGAAATACAGAATCTTGTCCCCAAGTTGCTAAAACTATTTGGAAACAGTGTGAATTTTTAGTTGGATCATGTGGTGGTCTCCTATGTCTATCAGATCCTATCACCGTGGAAGGACGGGTGAGTTCCAATCAAAGTCAGATTTCCAATATTCTGTTTCATGATCTGATTTCTAAACAGTCTTGGGTCTTGACAAATATTTTTGACAAATATTTATGCCCCAAACAGTCCTTAAGACAGGCTAAATTTATGGAATACCCTCACCCAAATGAGGACAACCTTTTCTAATATTCCATGGATTCTCGCAGGAGATTTTAATGCTCCTCTCTACCCCTCAGAGAAGAGAGGAGGAAATGATATCAATCCTGGATCCACTGAAGACTTTTGAAATTTTGTGAACACTAATGATCTGATGGATTTTCAACTGAAAGGGTATTAGTTTACATGGATTAACATAAGAGCTAGAGCACATCTTACTCAGGAGAGAGTTGGCAGATTTTTCCTGTCCCAGGATGCTTTGTAGATGTTTGGTGATGCCACTCTCCAAGCTCTTCCTAAAATTGGTTCTGATCATAGCCCTCTGAGTTTTAAATTAGCCAATAGACCTTCCTTCAAAATTCCCTTCAGGTTTGAAGCAATGTGGACTAAACACCCAAATTTAAGGGTGCGTGTTGGTGAATGGTGGAAAGAAACTTTTCTTGGATCTCATATTAGGCAATTTTCTCAAAAATTACTCTCTATAAAAAATAAGCAGAAAATTTGGACCAGGGAGGTTTTTAGAAACATCTTTGAAAACAAACAAAATATAAGGGATAAATTACAAATAATCAAAAATCAGTTTCAGCAAGGACATGAGGGTCCTCATTCGAAACAGGAAGAAAAATTACTTCTTTCAAAATACCATAACATTTTAAAGAAAGAAGAGATTTTTGGCATCAAAAATCTAGACACTTATGGCTAAAATATGGGGATTTGAAAACTAAAATATTTCATATTTTAACCCTAATAATAGAGGAGCAAACAATATCAAGGGTCCAATAAAGAGTGATGGGTCTTACACCGCTAAAATCTGCGAAATCAAGGATGAGGTTGTTCATAATTTTTAGTTTTTTTTGGGATCCCAACCTATCCAATCCTCCCAAGCAATGGATTCCATCCTTAGGCACATTCTGAGAATTGTTACTAATGAAATTAATTTCAATCTCCTAAATCCCCTTAGTGATGACGAAATCCACAAAGCTCTTTTTTCCATGCAACCAGATAAAGCTCCTCGTCTTGATGGGTTTTCCCCTCATTTTTTCCAAACTTTTTGGGAAATCATAGGTCATGACATTTGCTTGGCCATTAAAGAGATGTAGAATTCCAGATTTATCCCCAAAGATGTAAATTCTACTTTCCTAGACCTTATATCTAAAAGCCCTACTACCAAGAGTTTGTCTGATTACCATCCTATATGCCTTTGCAATGTGATCTACAAGATTATTACCAAAGCTAAGGCTACCAGACTTAAAGATTTCCTTCCAAACATAATAGACCCTGTCAAGGCAGCTTTGTTAAAGGTTGAAATATTGTTTATGGTTTGATAACTATTCATGAGCTAATCCACTCTACCCATAAATCTAAAAAAAATGTTTTCTTTTTTAAGATGGATATGAACAAAGCCGTTGATAGGATCAATAGAGATTTTTTGTCTAAATTCCTTCTAAAGTTTAGCTTTCATAGTGATTGGACCCATATCATTATGCAATGTGTTTCCTCTTCTTGGTTTTCCATCCTGGTGAATGGCTCCACAACTCGGTACTTCCGAAGTACTAGAGGGTTAAGATAAGGGGACCCCTTGTCCCCCATCCTCTTCATCAATGTGGCTGAATCTCTTGGAAGAACTATAAAGTCAGCCTGTTCTCTTGGGTTAATTTCTGGCATAAAAGTTTCTTCCAACCTAAGACCTACCACCCATCAACAATATTTTGATGACACTTTTTTGGCTACCATAGCTCCCATACCAGAAGCCCGTGCTATCAAGACTATTCTTAACCTCTTTGAAGATGCAGCTAGGCAAAAAATAAATTATTCCAAGACCAAAATATTTTTTCTTAATACTCATGTCTCGCAGTACACTTCTATTGCTAATATCTTGGAATGTTCCATTCCTAATCTGCCCACTACCTATCTTGGGTTACCCACGTTTTTGGGTCATCCAAAATATGTAATGTGGAATAATCTCATTGAGCAGATTCACAAGAAATTAGTAGCATGGAAATGTGTTTTGCTTTCTTTGGTAGGAAAAGCCATGATGGTCATGTCAGTTCTTCAGAGCATTCCTACTTATTTTTTGTTTGTTTTTAAAGTGCCTGTAGTAGTTGGATCTAAATTATAACAAATTCAAAAGCACTTCCTATGGACAGGAATTGATAATCAAAAAAAGTTTCACTTGGTTTCTTGGGATATTGTTTGCTCCCCAAAATATAAAGGGGGTCTTGGTTTTGAGAGAATTCACAAGATGAATCATGCCCTTTTGGCAAAGCAGGCATGGAATATCTTTACCCATGAGAACTTGGAATGGATATATTTCGTAAAGGATAAATATCTACAACACCATTCCTTTATGGATGATGAATCTCCTCAAGTTGGAACCCATTTTTAGAAGTTTATCCTCCAAACAATACCATTGCTCAGTAGAGATGTAAGATGGTATATTTGTGACGGGCAGACAATCAATTTTTTGCATGATCCTTGGATCAAGGTTGAGCCTCCTATAAATTTTCATAGCATTGTTGTCCTAAAACCCTTAATAGATGCAAATATGGGATAAAAAGTTGTTGAATTCATCGTCCAAACCTAGGGGTATCCCATGTGGAAACAACTAAGTTTCAATTCGAATGATGAATTAATTTCCCAACTTGTAAAGGCCATGCAATCCATTCTCACATCAAGTTTTATCCCAACTTCCCAAGAAAAATATAGACCTTTCTAGAAATGCAGTCAAGATAGCAACTTCTCAGTCAAAACAACCCATGGGTTATACGATAATTATGATTCTCAAGATGAGCAAGTGACATATTTGATCTTCAAATGCATTTGGCTCAAAAATATTATCTCTAAAGTTTCTCATTTCTCTTGGTTGGTTGTTAATAACAAAATTTTAACTACTAACAATTTGATTAAGCATGGAGTCATGTTACCCAACAAATGTTATTTATTCTACCAAGCTTGAGAATTAGTGCAGTATATTATGGTTGACTGTCAATTTACCTATGATGTTTTTACAGTGCTTTTAAGTATCTTCAGATTTCAATGGGCATGGTCCCATACTATTATTGATATGTTTACCAAGTGACCTCCTATTTTTTTCCACGCTAGATTAAAGTTTAGATGGAAAGCTTACCTCCATCATACCTTATGGTAGATTTGGTTAGAGTGAAATAACAGCGTATTCAATAATCAGACCGAGGATCCAGTGATGGTATAGAGCAATGAGGTTTGCTGCCAAGAACACCAACTTAATTTAGTGTGACAAACCCCCTGATCCAGGTTTAGAAATTATTTTGTTTAAATATCTCAATATTTCCACCAAAATTTCTAAGCAACCAGTTCACATCAATGACATGATCAATACTAAGTGGAAACCTCCACTGTTGGGTTGGCTAGAAGTAAATTTTTATGGTTCATCTAAAAGCAATCATGGGGATGCTGGGGCTGGTAGTATAATCCAATATCATAGTGGAAATATCATCAAGGCTTTCATTGAAAATTTGGGGATTCAATCAAATAATTATGTTGAGGCTCATGCCCTGTGGAGGTTTCTTGTTCAGTGCAAATATTTTCCTAACCCAATCATTTTTTAAGGTGATTCCCTTGTTTTGGTTAATCATGCAAAAGGTTCCTCGAAACCAAGTTGGAATATTCAAAATGTTATTAAGGAAATTCAAGCCATTCTCAGGCATCTTTCCTTAAGTATAGTTCAACATGTCTTCCATGAAACCAACATAGCTGCTGACACTTTGGTTAATTTGGCAGAAAACCAATATGATTGTATTATTTGGGAAGACTGCTTTTTGAATGATTTAATCAACATTGTTCAAAAAGAAAATGAGCATATTTTTTAATAATCATAAAAATACTAGCAAATGTGTTTTTTCAATTCCATAAGGTATTTTGTCAACATCGGTGTCTTTCCTTTCAAGTATTTTTTTGACACTATGTCAGCTCCAACAAAGGTGTTCTTTTTAATGCTATAAGGTGTTTCATAAACACCCTATTTCTTTTTTCTTTGGTGTTTTGTCAGCACCATTCCTTGTCCATTTCAGGATCCCACACGTTTCTTTTCAAACTGTGGGTTTTTTTCAAAATTATGGTTTTCATCACAAGGCTATTGTTTTCACCTATGTGCAAAATTTTCTCCATCTAACGAGTTTTTGAATTCATGTAATGATGGAATGGTTCATGTTGGAGGGCTTCAAATTGGGTTCATGGATGTAACTGAAAATATTACTAGCTGTGTTCCTCAAGTCTTTCGCTCCAGAATTGTCAGCCATGTGTCGAGAGCGGTTGACCAACTCCTAGCAGCAACCAATATGATCAAGGAAGTTGGGGTCATCTTCTCTCTTAACTTCAAGGAATTGTAGGATCTTCCAACGTCACTTAGCACTCTTCTCGCTCATCAAAAGAATAATGCTACTGAAGATGGTGACAAAACCCAGTAGTCTTAGGTTTTGGATTAGTAGGATTTTTGAGTTTAGTTTTTATTACTTAACCTTCCCTATTTTGTCGGGTATATCCCTGGTTTCTTTTTGTTGTCGAAAAAGGTTATTGGAATCTTCTGTTTTGTTTTTTTGTGTTCCTATGGAATTAGCACAAATATTCCCTATGTTTATGGGGATTGTTTTGGTTTTGTTTCTTCAGTGCTAGATAATAGCCTTATGTAAATAGAGATTGGAACTCTTCAACCCAGCAATATTAATAAATTTTATTACCTATCAAAAAAAAAGATAATGAAAGACAAAAGAGAATTAATTAAATTTATCAGACTGCAAACTAAGTGGAAATACGTGTTTTTGTTGTTTATTGGTGTGAAGTTTACGCCAATGAAAAGAATGGACACAGAGCCATCTCACCTTGCACTTCAACATATTCTGCTAAAACTGCTCCAAGAAAACCCCAAGTTACATAGTAAAAATGCTGCTATGTATGCTTCCTAATAATAGTACTATATAATTAAATTGTGTTGTAAGTTTGCTGAAGCAAAGAATCCAGACTTAATAGGGAGATGCAATAGCAACTATTAAGGCATTAGGACATGACTGTGCTATCCGTTACTAATATAAACAAGGAGTGCTTTCTTCTACACTATTATACATATAAGAATATTAACTTAAATATAATATTATATGTTAGTGGGATATCGTAATAATCTAGCTTGAAGATCCAAATTGTGTATGTGAGAGCTTGTTATAAATATATATAATATTATTGTGAAATCATTGAGTAATTGACTTACTTTGTTTTTAAAGATATTATGCAAAGCACAGCCTAAAAAAAAATATTATATATCATTGTAAGATCATGGCGTCGTTGACTTACTTTCTTTGTTATTATAAGATGTTTTGTAAAGCACATGCCGACTAGAGATTACGATATTAGAGGTATTGTCCAATACCGATGGAATATAAAACAGTCAGTATTCATAACAAATTTTCAATGGATTTTTTAAATAGCATTTTACAGGACATACATTTTAATTAAATTTTAAACTAAAATAAATGATAAAAGTAAATAGTTTATGTGTTTTATGATAACCAATCTAAATGTAGAGCTTAACAATTGAGGTTTTAATTTATAGATGAATTTTAATATTTTATGAATAAGATTTAAGTCAAGTAGTACAAAGCAAATAATTTAATACCGTAAATTAAGGTTTCAATTTTATGGATGAAAATAATAATTTAAAGAAAATGAATTAATGTTTTTTTTTTTATTATTGATAACGGGTTTTTAAAGGGACCCAAAACCTTAAAAACATGTTGTAGAAAGGATCCGGTGAAGGTTCAACTCTCTATAGGATAAGCTAGGAGTGGACTATGTATGTTGAGTCCAAAAGACAAAAAGAAGTAGAAAAATCTATTACAGCAAAAGGAAACAACCCATATGCACAAAAAGGAAACTAGAAGATGCAAGGAAAGCACAGGGATCATCCTAGGCCACAAAAGGGGACAATCACAATAGGAGACTACCTCCATTATTCAGGGACATAGTCCTCATCATCCTTGGGGTCATCCTCAATGGAAATGATGTTCTTCTACTTGTTCATCTGGGTGATAATATTGCTAGATATGAGGAGCATTGAGGTAGCCAGGGTGACTATATCTTCCAGGTTAGTCATGTCATCCACATCCCCCATCTGTTGCACAAAGCAGGAACCACTTGGGGATGGGACTGTCACAGTCCTATGGCTCTTACGGGTAGGGGATGGGCTAGGCTTCTCATTGAAATTCTTGAATCAGAAAAATCATCGAATTGGGGTTGCAAAAGACCTTGCTTGGGACAGTTCCTTGGGGTGGCAAGCTCTGCTAGGAGTGTCATTGTTCACTTCCACCATCGAAGCATCCAGAGCACCATCCATAATCGCCAGTGGCATAGGTTCAAGGTTGTGTCCAGGTCTCTCTTACTCCATAACATGCCGATCTGGGTTCTAGCTGACAAACTTGTAAATGATGTAATGTAGGTATTGGTGTTTGGGGTGGGTGGATTTCTCCCACATAACATTATCCACTAATATCTCCATTAAATGATACAAGTATTCCGAGATATTAATCTGCTTGACGTCCTTGAGGAAGTTAAGAAATACCATTTTAAAATTACGTAGAGGTGACGTCGGCTCATCAACAGTTAAGTATTGCATTACAGGGACCATCATCCTGTTCCATGGAGGGGTAAGTCCTTACCTGACGTACCCATTGTATTTGTTTGTTAGCAACTTGCCCTTATCATGAAGTAGTGCCAATTCATCGACCATAGAGTGTTTGTAACTTCAAAAAATCTCACCTTCCTTTGGGAGTTAAGTGATCTCCGCAAGCATATCAATGGTAACAGTGAAAGTTCAGTCTTTCAAAGATACAGTATTGTTGTCCCAAGTCTGAAAAAATTCCTTGGATATGTCAAGGTCATGGCCACCAAATTTTTTTAATAAGTTTAACAGACCCTGAATCGCCAGGATCTCCTCAACCATTGGGTCCAACTGTAGCTGGTTGAGCTCAAGCGATGCCATAATTTTCCATTGAACATGATTGTGCCACCATTTTGCTGTACCACTCATCTTAATGAGTATAATGAAGTATTCTATAACTTGGTTTAGAAAATCCTTCCCTCCCACAACCCAAGCTGCTTCATGCCGATATGCATGACCTTGGAACTTGGTTGGCACCGCTGATTGGGCCTTTCAAGCATGAGATGTCTTGAAGCATGGTCTAATTGATATTGAAGGATGATGGTGTGGGCATGCACCAAAATTGAAGGTGGCCGAGGTGATGGAAAATCTTGATACGAGTAGTTGGAATTTTTATCAGCAAATAATTTGTACCATAGGGTCCATGCCACATCATCAATTATTCTCCATAGGTGAGTCATTAGGGCATCAACCACTACGTCGAGATCAGGGGCAAGTGTAACACTGACAAGGTTATCATCATGTGTTGTGTGGTTATCACCCTGGCATAATATGGTACTCCCTAGATGATTCATTTCACACATGTGATAGGCATCACATTTCCATAGGTGTTCCTTCTTTGCACTTTATCCATGTGCACCATTCTAACGAATGTAATTTTTATTGGTATTAGGATTGCCACCGTTGAATTGGTGGTACACACCAAGTTTACACTAGTTGTACTGAGATGTGCCCTTCCAATGAGCAAAGGTTACTCTTAAAAACACATAATTGATTCCACGTACTCCACGAAGTGAAAGATCAATATATCACTTTGGTATTGTAATGTAGTGAGGTCCGCCAACGTGCCTCACAAGGCGGGATAAGATGGTCCTTGGCATCGTGGAATTAATCATAATTGGATACCACTAGTTAATGGTAGGAGTTGATGATGCATTAGGTAAGGTCCTCTCTCCACATCAAAAATGTGTGAACTATTAGCCCAAATTTTGCCAATGCATCTGCAACCTTGTTGCCTTCCCTGTACACATGTTGGATGCATTTATTCCTTAACACATTTAGGTGAAGAATGGTTTATTCAATGAGTGTCCCCACATTCTAGGGTGGATTAAAAACCCCTTTCAAGTAGTTTATTGTGTCCAAGGAGTCACCTTCCATGATCAGGTGGTGCACGTTGGATTCAATGGCTAATTGAATGCCATAGAAAGCTGCTCGGGCTTCTACAAAATTATTTATTTGGATTCCAAGACTCTCAGCATAGGCTAGAATGATTATGCCTCTGTCATCATGGGTCACTCCTCCACAAATCGTGTTTCTTGGGTTGCCCTTGGATGCACCATCAAAATTTTAGATTGAACTACCAGGAGGGGGAAATCCAGGAAATCAAAGATATGTTCACAATGACAAGGGGATGGCCAAAAACTTCCATCGAGATATTAGCATAATGAGCCATGTGGTATCTAAAGGAGAATAATGGAAATCCTTGGTAGCTGATGAGCACAAAAAATGCTCATTTTATGTACACGGTTAAGAAGAATTATCACTGGTTCAATTAGCATATGAGATGTATTTTATATAACTTATGCATATAATTGATAGAAAATCCGGTATTATGCTTGATTGGTGTTTTTAGTGGGAAAAGTGTATAAATGTATGTATTGGTACTAATATGGTGTTTTCCATTCTACATCCACTTAGACCCGGCATACTTCTGCTTACAGAGACTAAGGCAAGAGAGTAGGCACCTTCCTCTTCAAGGAAGGCGCCCAACAGAAGTAGGCGCCTTCCTACAACCGAAATGCGCCCACAGAAGACAAGTGCCTCCCTACAACTGGAAGGCACCAACGAAAGACAAGAGCCTCCCTACAACAGGAAGGTGCCAATGGAATAAGAGCTCCTCCCTACAACCGAAAGGCGCCCCCATGCCTTCATACTTTGCAAGATTTACCAAGTCAAATTTGACTGGTTGACCAAGGACTATGGAGGAGGTTGCACGTGAAGACAAAGGAGATCTATTTTAATCATGCATTTATTAAATAGAATAAAGTGTTTTTTATTATTATCAACCAATTGGCCGGTTGACCTTGTGAAGCTCTTAAAACATATTATTATTTTTAGGATGCATTAGTTTAGGATTTGTTGTTACGTACACCTAAGGATATTTATATTTATCCTTTTGGTGAACGAACATACTTTAAAATAGAAAAATAAAATATGTGTAGAATCAATTGTAACTAAATCACATCACGTGATTAAAATAGACCGATTTGTTATTGTAATGAGATCTAGCTGTGTTTTATATGAAGACGCAAGCCAGATGAATAAAAGAGATCAGAGATCAATGATTAATTCTACAAAGAACTTATTTTATTTTATTGTTTAATTAATCAAGAGTGCAACTCCTCTTATTAAAGCAAGCTTTACGTAGCTAGTCGGGTGGACTATCTGCGGGAGCTTGGGCCCACTCCCTACAGTAGTCCTCCCCTATTTATTTCAATTCTTTCTTTTAGTTCTTGCTTCATTTAATTTAGGTGTGTGCTTTTATTTTTCAGCATTTTATTTTCAGCATTGTATTTTATTTATTTAAATTCTCTGCACTCAGTTTATTTGGTTTTGCTGGAATCCAATTACACAAACCTCCCCACAAAACTAAATAAGGTACAACCAGATTTGTTCCCCAACACTGCAGGCATATACTGTGTGTGACACTCATAAGTTTACAAACTTACCGGATTGATAATTTATGGAAGAGAAATGAATGTTTTTCGGGACATGAATTTCTGCTCACCATTTTGGCGTCGTTGTCGGGGAGTGTCTAAACTATAGTGTTTTGATTTACAGGTCAGATAAAAAGCTTATTTGAAATTACTTGTAAATATTTTATTTGAGAAGCATGAGTCCACCAAGGAGCTTTTTATAAGGCCAAAAATAGTTGCCGATAAATTCAAAGCCAAATCCCATAGGCAATTATTTATATATTTTAGCTTCTTAGGTAAACGCGGGAATGAACCTGTTGTACCATAATTAAGTGTAGAAGTAGAAATAAAATGTGTTGTTGAAAAAAAAAAAATCTGGCATTGAAGGATTTCCATCATGTTCCAAATGGTTTCAAGAAATCAAAAGAAAAAGCAGCAACCCAAGTCTGATTGAAAATTTTTAGGGACGTGTTTTTATACGGAAACTATTGAAAATTTGTGCCTCTAGAAGCTTGGTTTTAAATTAAAAAAATTTATAAGCTTGAAATTTTTGCAATGTATTGGTAAATATTTTTTTATGATGAAATTAATAATGCAGGGAAAATGAAAAAGCATAATTTAAAAATAACATCTTGTTATGGAGTATGCTATTCACTTGCGCTTAAGGCGACCTGGTGAATCAAAAACTAGCATGTGTTTTTAACAGACTACTATGCCATGTTTTCTTTAGGTTGCTAGCTCGCAGATAGTCATTTCCTAGCCTGCACGTTTTGCCATTATGTTAAAAAAGTTTTGTGTTTGAGGCTATGGGGTAAAATACTCTTCTCATGCTGTAGTGCATCAAACTAGTTGATCAAGAATGAGATAAATTTTAGAAGACTAGTTCATATGTAGGCATGGGGGAGACCCCACCTTCATCATTGCCACCAACAACACAAATAAATATTGTCTAAAAAAAAAAAAAAGGGGGAGAAAAACATATCTTCTACTGTAAAGGATCCAAGTTAAGAGCAAACTAGAGTTTTATTTTGCTACTTGTTGGAAGAGAGTATCCTCTTTCCCAAGGACCAACTTGGTCTAGAAGGGAAATGAGAAATCCCCAACCGGTAGCTATATAAAGAAACATACAAAAAAATAGAAGCTTTATTTTTTGTTACTTGTTGGAAGAAAGTATCCTCTTTCCCTAGGACCAGTTTGGTCCAGAAGGGAAATGAGAAATCTCCAACCGATCACTAAATAAAGCAAGCGAGGAGTCCAGAAGTAATCAAAAGATGAAAAAAAAACAATAAAAAAAAAAAAAATAGTTAGTTAGAATTTTATTTTAATGTATTTAGTTTAGATTTTTCTTTTTATGTTTTGCAGGATAACATGAAGTGCGAAGTAGACAAATAAGGAGGTGTCTGGGAAGATCTCATGAATTGAGATTCATACGTGGAGTTTGTAATAGCACTATACGAACTATCTCGTGTACCTGATTGTGTAGCATCCAATCTAGCGGGTGAAAGCTAGCAGAGTTTTGCCTTGGAAACATTGACACTTGAAGGCAGGCTACGTAACCCTGATCAAGCGAAAGGCTTCTAGCCCAAGGTGGTTGTGGAATTTGGGGGAAAATTTTGCTGCAAGGTGCATGACTGTTACAACCTGAGTAAATTATGAGCATATTCAAATATGCTACACCACGTACAAGAGAAGAGTGCTGAGACAATGTTCGAGTAATGGCAAACGAGCTCCATTAACCACTACCTCACATTCACAAGAGTGAATCAGACATCGGCATGGGGGAGACCCCATACCATACCAATAGCTTGGATGAATGTTCAAAAATTTGTTGAAAAAAAAAAATTACAAAAAAAAAGAAAAAAAAAAAAGAGAGAAAGAAAAAGAAAAAGAAAAAGAGAACAAAAAAAGAGAGGGAGGATACGTGAAACAAAAAAAGAAAAAAAAAAAATGAAGTGAAAGACGCCTTGTTTATCAAGAAGGCGCCTTCTGCATCAAAAAGGCGCCATACATTGGAGACTCCTTCCGCATGAAGAAGGCACCATACATTGGAGGTGCCTTCCATAGGAAGAAGGCTCTATACATTAGAGGCACCTTCCGCATGAAGAATGCGCCATACATTGGAGGCACCTTCCGCATCAAGAAGGCGCCATACATTGGAGGCACCTTCCACAGGAATAAGGTGCCATACATTAGAGGCGCCTTTCACATGAAGAAGGCGCCATACATTGGAGGCACCTTCCGCATCAAGAAGGCATCATACATTGGAGGCACCTTCCATAGGAATAAGGCGCCACACATTGGAGGTGCCTTTCGCATCAAGAAGGTGCCATACATTGAAGGCGCCTTCCACAAAAAAAAAAAAAAAAAAAATGTGAATCTTCCTAGTGAAAAAAAAAAAAAAAACATAGAACATGTCCTACTTAGCATAAAAATTGCTTTCTTATTGCTTTGCAGGAAATCATGAACCGAATGCAAGCTACAGGCATCCTGAGATCCAGGGCCTAATAGGCACGAAATTATGCCTCCTATTTTACTACTTTTTTGTGTGCAATTTTTGCAGGTGTAGTTTCACAGTTTACAACCATGAGCATGATCTGTAGGTGGAGCCAGCTTAAACTAGGCCTAACGGATGTGACATTTTGTGCCCTGCAATTAGGAGTGCGGCAAAGTAGAAAAGGCACTTACTTCCCAATAGGATGAGAGTGCCTACAATCAGCCCAATACAATAGTGCCTTTTTCCACCTGGATTAAGGCACCAATAAGCAATTTTCTTCTCCTTTGGACGGGGATACCTGTTGTTCAGTGTGGGACCTGACATTTGGAGGGCTACAGACAGACCTGTTGTGCAGAGGGACCTATTACTGGCGATAAGGGCATCACCAATTTAAGTGGGGGAAGATGTGGGTGAATCAGAACCTCTCGTAAAAAAAAAAAAAAAAAAAGGGGGAGTTCGAAAGGTTGTTGTCATGAGGACGTGACAATTTTTAGACATGGGGGGAAAGACGCCTTATTGTTGGCGCCTAACTTACTCCTATGAAAAAAAAAAAAACCACCTTGTGTTGAAATAGCTCCATGATGAAATGCAAATCAGAAGCAAAGTTTTATTTTTACTGCTCTTTGGAAGAGAGTATCCTCTTTCCTGAGGACTAGCTTGGTACCGAAGGGAAATGATAAATCTCCAAATGGTAGCTAAATAAAATGGGGGAGGAGTTTAAAAAAAAATAGATGTCAAATATCTATTTCCTTTGAAATCAACACATGGTAAGTAGGCACCTTCCTCTTCCAGGAAGGCGCCAATAGAAGGCTAGCGCCTTCCTCTTCCAGGAAGGCACCAAGAAAATATAAGCACATTCCTTTTCCAGGAAGGTGCCAATAGGAGGCCAGCGCCTTCCTCTTCCAAGAAGGCACCAAAATAATGCAAGCGCCTTCCTCTCATCGAAAGACATCGATAGGAAGTTACCACAGGAAGGCACCACAGGAAGGCGCCAATAAGATGGTTCCATAGGAAGGCACCAATAGGAAGGCACCATAGGAAGGCACCAGCAGGAAGGTGCCACAGGAAGGCACCAACAGGAAGGCACCGATAGGAAGGTGCCACAGGAAGGCACCAATAGGAAGGCACCACTAGAAGGTGCCCATAGGAAGGCAAGCGCCTTCCTCTCATAGGAAGGCGTTGATAGGAAGGTGCCACAGGAAGGTGCCACAGGAAGGCGCCCATAGGAAGGTGCCACAGGAAGGCACCAACAGGAAGGTGCCACAGGAAGGCACCAATAGGAAGGTGCCACTAGAAGGCAAGCGCCTTCCTCAAAGGGAAGGCGCCCCTATTCTTCGCCCGTTGACTAGACAAGCACGATATGGGCAACAAAAATTGGTGCAGTTCCAACCCTACGACATGTAGGTTAATTTGGGGATCGCACCAATGGATGAGAACATCCTACCAATGCTAGCACATACAACACATACATCTCAGCAATGCACCTGACAGATGTCGTGAATAATGAAAGAAATACTATTTTTCCTCACTCCAAAAAACAAAGGAATGCAGTGTTGTTCCAATTATGCATGCAAAAGAAATAATTTAGAGGGGAGATCATTTTGGACACACACGTGTCAGGTATAAATTTTAATATTCATCCTATAAATGCATTCGGAGAGAGATACGTCAATGCAATATTAAAATATTTTGTGTGCTATTGAGAAAAAGCTGGGTATTTCAAAGTTTAAAGTAACCAGATCAGTTGTTGCGGATTGACTCTATTCTTTGATGTAGAGGATGAAAAAAAAAAAAGAAGAAAAAAAATCGAAAAAAAGAAAGAGAAAAAAAAAGAAAAAAAAAGAGAGAGAGTCAAGATCTGTTTTGTTCATGGTAGAACAGATAAAGATACATATAAATAAATAAATAAAATCTCCAGGAGCACCAACGTGAAGACGTCTCACACCATCGACATCATATATATCAGATTCTACGAAATTCAACCGGGTATGTACTGATTTTCTTATTAATTATGTGTATAGTTATTTTAAAATCATTTCTATGCTAATACCAATCGACGCCTCCACAGTTTTTCAAAATCTCCCATTAGAATTCAAACACATGATGTGCCTTAAAAAAATATATAATTGAAAAAAAAAAAAAGAGAGAGAGGCTATGGCATCTACATGAATAAATTTGGCGTCATTTTCATTGCCGCCTCCTTACAATGGTAGTCATCTTGAGCGAACACATATAAATGATGCTACTCTCTACCACAAAGGAGGTTCTTGAGATGTCAAATATGTTTTAGATGTGGGTAAAAGTAGTAGCTGGTGATTGCACTTGTTTTAAACAAATTTTGTCTCACCAAATATGACTAATGTGCAACACTGGAAAATGCCAGCATTAGTGCAATGGTAATTTTTGCTAAACAATGTGGTCACTATTTAACTATTTATCTGCAATGATTAGTCAGGATGTGTTTCTGAATTTTGCTAGTGCTGCATCACTCTATGGATGAAGAATAGCAGCACTCAATGAAAAAAAAAAATGCAGTGCTGAATAAAAAAAATAGTACTAAGAAAAAAAATAGTAGTGTTGAATTGAAAAAATAGCAGCACTCAGCGGTAGAGAAACAGAGATGTTGAAGGCCATTAAAAAAAAAAAAGAGAAATATATATATATATATATATATATATATATATATATCCCAGGGGTTGTTGTCACGAAGACATGACAAACTTTTTGGCATGGTCATCTTGCGAGAGGGATAACTTCACCTTTTGGTGCCATGAGGGTGTGGCACATGTTAGGCATGGGGGAATGATTAGCACCAAAAATGCTCATTTTATACACACGGTTAAGAAGAATTATCACTGGTTCAATTAGCATATGAGATGTATTTTATATAACTTATGCATATAATTGATAGAAAATCTTGTATTATGCTTGATTGGTGTTTTTAGTGGGAAAAGTGTATATATGTAGGTATTGGTACTAATATGGTGTTTTCCAGTCTACATCCATTTGGATCCGACATACTTCTGCTTATAGAGACTAAGGCAAGAGAGTAGGCACCTTCCTCTTAAAGGAAGGCACCCAACAGAAGTAGGCGCCTTCCTACAAGAAAAAGGCACCCACAAAAGACGAGCGCCTCCATACAACCGGAAGGCACCAACGAAAGACAAGCACCTCCCCACAATAGGAAGGCACCAATGGAAGAAGAGCACCTCCCTACAACCGGTACCTCCATGCCTTCATACTTTGCAATATTTACCAAGTCAACTTTGACTAGTTGACCAAGGACTATGAAGGAGGTTGCACGTGAAGACAAAAGAAATCTATTTTAATCATGCATTTATTAAATAGAATAAAGTGTTTGTTATTATTATCAACCGATTGGTCGGTTGACCTTGTAAAGCTCTTAAAACATATTATTATTTTTAGGATGCATTAGTTTAGGATTTGTTGTTACGTACACCTAAGGATATTTATATTTATCCTTTTGGTGAACGAACATACTTTAAAATAGAAGAATAAAATATGTGTAGAATCAATTGTAACTAAATCACATCACGTGATTAAAATAGACTGATTTGTTATTGTAATGAGATCTAGTTGCGCTTTATATAAAGACGTAGGCTAGATGAACAAAAGAGATCAGAGATCAATGATTAATTCTACAGAGAACTTATTTTATTTTATTGTTTAATTAATCAAGAGTGCAACTCCTCTTATTAAAGCAAGCTTTACGTAGCTATCCAGGCGGACTATCTGCGGGAGCTTGGGCCCACTCCCTGCAGTAGTCCTCCCCTATTTATTTATGTTCTTTGTTTTCTGTAGATTATTTTATTGCTTTAGTTCTTTCTTTATTTAATTTAGGTGTGTGCTTTTATTTTCAGCATTTTATTTTCAGCATTGTATTTTATTTATTTAAATTCTCTACACTCAGTTTATTTGGTTTGGCTGGAATCCAATTACACAAACCTCCCCACAAAAATAAATAAGGTACAACCAGATTTGTTCCCCAAAACTGTAGGTATATACTGTGCATGACACTCATAAGTTTACGAACTTACCGGATTGATAATTTATGGAAGAGAAATGAATTTTTTTCGAGACATGAATTTCTGCTCACCAGTAGGAATGGTATTGGTATTCTTAAAGGTAAACGTGACAAATCTCTGTGACACAAATTCTAGATCGAGGCATAAGAACCTAAAGGATCTGTTGTTCCTCTCCAGCCAAATCTACCACATAAAGTGGGGGAGGATGATCGACCACAAAAACTTAAGGTGAAAATAATGAAATGGATTAGGCCATTGGTTAATAAGGTCATTGATGGATTGAGGGCCAACCCAAGAGATGCACACACTAGATAAAATTGATGACAAGACAAGACTAGAAAATGGGCACTCAATAAACAAGTGGTTGACCTATTCCCAAGTGGATTTGCAAAGGAGGTATCTATTTGGTAAGATCATGCCACGGGTAATAATATTATTAG
The DNA here is from genome assembly GCA_028583015.1 of Wollemia nobilis. Lineage (NCBI taxonomy): Eukaryota > Viridiplantae > Streptophyta > Pinopsida > Araucariales > Araucariaceae > Wollemia > Wollemia nobilis. Next base: position 4,797,685 of record JAQPPZ010001683.1, read on the forward strand.
TTTTCAAGAGTTTGTTTTTAGTAGCCAACCAATAGAAATGGGTGATCTTTGGAATGATGTTTTTAATCCAAATAAGTTTGGAAGGGAACCAATCATTCTTGAGTTCATTCATCGACATGTAGGTAGTTTTAATAGAGAATATTTTAGGCTCGCTAAGGTACCAGAAGGGAACATCAGATGATCGGGTTCTAGGAATTAGTTGGGTTCGGAGGAGCTCAATAAGGTGGGAATAGGTACAATGGAGTTCCAATGATCCCAGGTCATTAGGAAAGTTAACCCAACGAGGGAAATTTTGGTCATAAATAATAAAATTCTTGACTGTGGGACCAAACATCAAATTAGTCAAAGGTTTTAGGATACTTATAGAATGATCGTGGATAAGAGGTTGAGCTGAAATCCATGGATCATCCTAGAATTGAATTCACAAACCATTCTCGAGCTTCCATTGACACCCTATCTGGATGATAGATCTAGTGTGGCACACTGAGTTCCAAAACATAGACCTAGGAGGTATAACAAAATTGTCCAGCAAAGACCCTTGCTTGAGGTATTTGCTTTTGATAATGTCGATCCATTGGGTTGGTGAATTGGTCACAATCCTCCATCCTTGCTTTGATATCATGGCCATGTTCATTTGGTGGATTCTTTGAAGACCAAGTCCACCCCTATACTTAGGAGGATAGACCTTATCCCAGGTGACGAGTGGGAATCTATTTTTATTCTCTATTCTTGACCATAGAAATTTCCTTTGAATTTGTTCCAATTTATTACATACAATGATCAAGGCTTGAAACAAGGACATGAAGTAGATTGACATGCCCTGGAGATAATATTAGACTAACGTAAAATTCCCTACACTACTAAGAAGGGCTCCTTTCCATCCTGTGAGCTTCTTCATTACCCATTAGATGACACCATCACATATTCTTATAGTTTGATTTCCTTAGAATAGGGTAAGGCCAAGGTAAGTTTCAGGGAACTTAGCAGCAGCACACCTCAATATTTGAGCAATTATTACCTATTTATGGGTCAAAGTATTGATGAAACAAATTTTGCTTTTCAAATAATTGTCTTTTTGGGCAGTAACCCTCTCGTAAGCCTCCAAAATAGATCTGATAGCTTTAGATTTTGGGACATTGGAGATGTTTGCGAGGATTGTGTCATCAATAAATTATTGATGTGACACTAGGGGAATGCCATTTGAGGCTTTAATTCCTAAAATATCACATCGAGTGCATGCAAATTTAAGAGCCCTTCCTAGACTATCAACTACAATAATGAACAAGAATGGTGACATGAGATCACCTTGCTTTATCCTCCATTTGCTTCTGAAGTACCCTACCACTGCTCCATTAACAATCACTGAGAACCATGTAGAAGAGATGCATACTTTGATCAAGCGAATCCATATATGGCGGAAGCCAAACTTGGTTAGGATAGCAATGATAAATTCCCAAGAAATTCTATCAAAGAGTTTACTGATGTCTAGTTCTAGCAAAAAACTTGGTGATCTATTAGTCATAATAGTATGGATGAGCTCATGGATAGTTATCATGTTGTCAGTAATGACTTCCTTGGACAGAGCTTCCCTAGCACATGTTAATTATCTTAGGTATAATTTATTTCATTCTGTTTGCCATAGATTTAGTGAGGATTTTGTACAACACATTACACAATCCAATAGGACGGAAGTCGGTTATGAAGCAATAGTCACAGGATTTTGGTATGAGGATCAGGAATGAGGAGTTCAATTCTCTGGGGATAAATTTAGACCTATAAATTTCTAGTATGGCTTCTGAAACATATTCCCCAATGATATCCTAGCAATATTGGAAAAACATTGGGGAAAATCTATCTGGGATAGGCGCCTTGTTCATTGATATTTAGAAGAGAGCATATTTGATTTCATCACAGGATAAGGGCATCAACAATAGATCATTGTCATCTTGAGACACCAAGTTTGGAATGTTCTGAAGAGATTTCGACACTTCAGAAAAGAAGGCCTGGTAAGGGCCAAGGATGTTGCAAAAATGCTCTACTGCCTCATCTCGGATATCTTCAGTGCCTTCAATAAGTGATTTAGCTTCTCTGTGGAGGCTTCTGATAGAATTTGTACCTCTATGTCTCATTGTGGTGGCATGAAAGAAATTTGTATTCAATTCACCTTCTTTGAGTCACAACACTCTAGAATTTTATCGTAAGAATATTTCTTCTTTTGCCAACGAGTTGTGGAACTCACTTAAGAGTATTCTTTCTTGCCCTCTGACCTCAATGGTGGCATTTCCAATCTAAACCTAGTTTTCTATTTATTTTAAATGGGAGCAGATTACCTTTCGTGACTCAAAAATATTCTTGAATACCTCTTTGTTCCATTTCCTGAGTTGAAGCTTGAGGAGTTTCAGTTTTGTGCAGACCTTGAAGACACATGTGCCATTTACAGGTTGACTCCACAATTCAATGATTCTAGGTTTGAACTTTGGGTGTTGAAGCCACATTGACTCAAATCTAAATGGAGATTTGAATCTAGGATCCAACCTTGAGATTTCTAGAAGAAGTGGATTGTGGTCATATGCTATTCTGGGTAGGGACAACAGTGTAGCATCCCTGAGGATCGAGATGGCTTCTTAGGACAATAGGGGCCTATCAAGCCTCATTTGAATTAGTTGGTCTCCTACACGCTAGTTTATCCATGTGAATGGTGAATCATGGAGTTCAAGGTCCATGAGTTCGTTGGGTTAAATGAAGTCAACGAAGTGCTCATAGCTCCTAAAAGTAATTGGGGCACATCTATATTTGTCAGTGGGATATAGGGGATTATTGAAGTCACCATCCAATATCTATTCACAACAAGGGAAGGATGAGTGCATCTCTGTGAGATTATCTCACATTACAATTCAATCACTAAAATTATTTGGGACATAGATATTGGTTAAAACCCACTATGTATTGGTTTCATTGCAATTGAACAGAATGTTGATAATTATATCACTATGAGATACAAATTTTATAGTTACTTTGATTGGGTCCTAGAGGCACAACAATCCTCCTGAGGCACCATGGGTGGGGTTGGCTACAATTTTGTTGTTATTCCATATCGATTCAACCACTTTATCTATATTTGTTATTGAATGATGAATATTGATGGTCTCATTTCCTTTATTATTGAAGAGAATACCCTTTGTTTTGCTTTTCCATTGAGCCCTATAGAATTCCAGGATAGGACCTTCATTTGCAAGATTTAGAATATTTTTCCCCCCTTTCACTTGTGGGGGTTTGGGTCTTTTGCCTTCTTTCTTGGACATCTCTCTGAGGGGATATAATGAAGATATCAATTTTATTTGGATGCCACTATTGATATCTTCTACCATTTTTTTGATCATGGAATAAGGGTGAGGTGGTTGGCCTCATTTTATCTTGACACCTACATCACATTGGGGCTTCATGTGGCTTCTGATGTTATTCATGGGGTACTTGAAGATTCACCCCCACTTGAAAAAATAACGGTGCAAGAAGGAGGGCTTGGAGAGAAAGCATCATTGGGGGACCACCCTGGACACCCAAAGGAGCTAACTGGAAAAAGAAACAAAGGAAGGGTAAGAAGGTCTTGGCTAGACAAGGGAGAAACTAGCTTAACGAGAAAGGCTAATGGTGAGGGAGACATGATAGAGTGAGAATTGAGGGGGAAATGTCAGGTATGGGGGAGACGTAGGTGGAATAAGAAAGAGCAGGGAGAGAGGATGTGATGGAGGATGCGATAGAAGGTGTAACAAGGGGATTGGAAGGAGGGGAGGTGTTAGACGATGTAGTGGAGGGGATGGAAGGGATAGGGGAGGGAGTGGAGGTTGGAGCAGTTGGGGTGGATAGGAGAGGGGAGGAAAGGGGGAGGGGTTCTTAGGGAGAATCCAATGGTATCTAGGGATTATGGATTTTAGGAGGAATACCTTGGTTCATAAGGGATGAGCTAGGGTGAGGAAGTTGTTCGATAACAAGATCTTCGAAAGGAACTTCAGAATCCTTGTTAGTGAGAATTTCAAACTAGTTAGTGAAGAGAGAATACCTCATTGGTGTCATGGATTTATCCTTTGGATGATGATTCAAGAGGAATTTCCTTTTGCTTCCATTTATCCAGTTGTTTTTATTTCCTCTTTGATGGTTGAAATTTTTGGAGCATTTCCCACCAGGGAGAGCATCATGAAAGTCTTTTTTGAGAGACAAAAACTGCTCCTTGGGATGGTCTTGTTTGTTGCACAAGTTACATGTAGCCTTCTTCATCTACGACATTTGCTTTGTCAAAGGATATTAAGATTTGAGGTGTCCTTGCTTCTAGCACCCCACATAGAAAGAAATTTTATTCTCATACTCGAAGTTCTATCTCCTTTAGTATGACCCATAGGTGAGGTTAATGTATGTCGAGAGCTACGAATCCAACTTTGCCATTATGCAAAACTGGGCATAAGGCTCAGGACTAAGCTTTGATGGTATGATCAAAGGCAACTAGGTCATCGACGACTTGAAAAATTCTTCAAATGAATATTTCACCCCATAATTGAAAGGGGATTTTGGGTAGTCTAACCCAAATAGGGGCCACATTGATGCTTTGCATCCCAGGGTTGAAGCTAGGATTCCATCACATGATGAACAGGGGTTACCACCCGAAGAACCAAGGCCCTTCGGTAAGAATACGAGATGTATCATTCGCATTGTTCAATCAAATTAGGAAAAAACCTCGATTTTTAGTGCTTCAATGCTTAGACGTAGGTGGTTTCCAAAGGGATTATCATGCTACAATGAAGTAGAACCAAGTTTCAATCTAAATCATTCATCATACAAATGGATGTATAAATAGATAAAGTTTTAAAACCCTCCAATCTTAACACTCCTACAAAATGGAATCTGGTGGTCTCTTGGCTACCTCTCGCTTTGCTTACTGCATACTCATGTATTTCCCCCAATCACCTGGTCCACATCCTCCTTTATCTTCTACCTTCTTCCTTGGTTGTTTTCCTCCCTTACACCTTGTGTGCTCCTTTACTCTAGGTGGTATGTCCGTCGTACCTCCTCGAATCTAGAGCCAACCTTGATCCCCCCTTTCTTCAATGCTTTTATCCCTCATCCTCTTTTTCTCTGGCGGTAATCATTTATTTTACCTATAATTTCCATATTTGGAAATTAATAGCCCCCTAGATTATTTGCATAGATTGCACTATATAGGGAAAAGAGATATTTATGTTATTAAAATGAAGAATGGTACCCTTTTTAATAAAACACCCTTTGCATGATATTTTATCACCGTTTAAAATATATTTCTTTTATTTAAAACAATTTCAGAATTGCTCTTTCTTTAAAATAAAAGATTTCTGTTTATCTTAAATGGATTTTTCATTTATTTCACTTAATTAAAGTATATTAATGAATTTGCATTATCATTAAAATGAACTTATTTAATTATTTTAAATGAACTCTTATTTATTAATTGAAATGAAGTTTACTATTTAGTTTAAATGAATCATATCATTATTTAATCAAAACCTCATTAATTAATTTAAATGAATCTTCATTTAGCATTTAAATTTAATTTACTTTCCTTCATAAAAATTATGCTCTATTATCACTTCAATATAACAGTTTACTTTATGCATCCATATACATTTTGTAGTTGTTCTCCTATTGAAATTCCAACAATTTTCTACCCAAGACATGATGCAGTAGAGAGAAATAAAATTTATAAAACAACAAAGAGGAAATATTTCCATCAACCCAATAACCTATCTTAGCAATTTTACAATAGATACTAGGATATCAACTAAGGCTCAAGGTGATTAGTCATCGATGATTATACCTTCTCACAATGCATGCTTATATGAAGGTATCTATCCATGTTACCTTCGAGTACCTTAATCATCATTTCCCTTGATCTTAATTACCCTCATTTTTGGTGGATGCTTCTACCTTCTCCACTTACAAGTATACCTGATCCTGCACACTTGGAAATATGTTAGTGATAACATGCCCTTTTAAAAAAAATATACCTTGGGGTTAATTCCCATCAAGAGGTTTACCTTCATTCTCTTTGGTGGGGAATGTTGTGGAGTAGTGGCAGTCATTGGTCAAAGAGTAGGGTGGCAATTGACATTTACTTCCTGGGCCTGGAAAGGATTATTTCCTTTCAAATTTTGAATTTTGAATATTGTTCCCCCATTATTTTCTGGAATTCAAATATATCCCAAAGCTTCCTTAGCTTCTGTTGGAATACGTTCTTCTTTCAATGCTCTATCAACGCTCCATTGTGTCAAATTTTCCTGCACATTCTTGGGTTAGGGTGCCTGCCTTGTTTTGTGGTTCGGTACTAGACCACCTCTTTTGTGTCTCCTTTTAGGATTCTTGGGTGGTGGTGGTTTTTCCTTTGGAATCGATGTGGGGTGAGTACCTAGGTTATTTTTAATCCCCTCTTTCAAAATATGTATTTGGGTAATAATTGTTGGTGTCGACCTTTTTACCTGTGTAAGTTGATCATTTTCCATGTAATTTTCTTAGTGTTGCTATTCTTGGCGTGCACTGCTGGTAATGTTACACACATTTGTATATCCTTTGTTTCTTGTCCAGTTGGTGGTGTGGGGAGAGACTACTTGAATTAACGCATTAAAGGTGTCATTTTTCCTTTTGATATTAGGAAATGGTTCTCTACTGATGTGAGTAGAACGATACCTGTGTCCCTTTTGTTGGAACCTTGGTATTTTGTGCAGCTTCTCATTGTTTCTAATTTGTGTCATCCTTTGTGCATCCTCTTCTCTTTGGATTTTAGATGGAGAAGTTTTGGTTCCTTGGCTCTTCCTAGTGTTCATGATATATTGGCTTTGTGAACTTTCATGACTAGCTAGAGGGCACAATTATGCTTGTGATAGGGATGGGCACCTATTTTTGCTTGGGCCTAATATGGGGCCTTATATATATATTTTTTTTCTCGCACGTTTCCTCCTTTGGCTCCCTGGTGTGGAAGAGTGTGGTATTAAGAAGTAGGAAATTTGTGCCCTATTTGAATATGGGGAAAGCTAAGTTATATGGGCCCAAGTCGAGGCAAGTTAAATCTAGGGTGGAGCTTGTTTTCCTGATTATTGATGAGGAGGTTAAATCTATTCTAAAGGATGGTGGCTTACTAGAGTGTGTCCAAAAATTTCATGGACATAACCTAGTTCTCTCCAAATGGATGGCAGCAATGTGGAAGGAAGGATGAGTTAAATTCGAGTCCTGGTCCTTTGAGGTTTTTGTGTAGTTGATTAGTTGTAATACGGATCTGGTGTTGGATGACACATATCATAACCATGATAGGCATTCATTGCTGAAAGAAATCAGCTTTTTCCTAAATGATGATGAATTTTTACCCAGAATCCAGAATGGATATAGCACCAAGGCCTTGTATCTACCATGGGATAGGGTGATAAAGGTTATAATGGACTATTTTTCTTTGGATTCTATGTATGAGGTCATACTTAATTTCCACGCTATGTTTCTAAATCATCTTAGGAGACAAATATTAATGAATATTGAATTATTTTTGTTAAATTATATGAGGAAGTCGATGATGGATGTTAAAATAGGGCGAGGTTAGTTTCTCCTTCACCAGGGATTGGCCCTTTTAGTTTTTAAGCAAGCGACCAAGGAGAGAGGGATCACGGTGGAGGCGATTCTGCAGTCTTTGGTTGATATTTTGATCCCTGCACTTGGCCGTGCCTTGGTGGTTTTGGAAAGTTTGAGTGAAGGTTCTGAGGATGTTTACTCCTTTTTGCTAGGTTCTAGTCTGGAAAATATCTCTCACAAAATTCACATTTCTGCTAAAGGTGTGAGGGGATCTGTAGTAAAGAGCTCCACTAATGAGATTGTCAATAATTTCGTGATTTTTTTAGTGGCAACACTAGTGATGGGGGTTCCTCTTTCTATCATTTTGGCAGAAGGTAGTTCACCCACAAATCAAAGCGGTTGATTGGTAAAAAGCGGGATGAGGCAGAGTCTTCTTTCTTATCTCATACGTATCATATGGAGGTTCTTCTCAGATATTTCGTTAAGGATAAAATGGTGGCTGATCTTTATATTCCACGGGAGGCCTCTACGAAGAAGAGTGCAGTTTCGTACAGTCTAAAGTTGATGTATATCAAACAGCGTGCAGTGTGGAGTTCTTTGAAAATTGTGTTGGATTATGCTAAGGAGGTTTCTCAAATGTCTGGTAAAATTGGTTGCCCACCAGATCGATCTCTCTCAGTTCTCTCATTGATCGTTTTCATCTTTTCCTTCATGTTTTTTGGTATGCCTCTTTTCCTTGTGTTTTGTGGTTTTCTCCTCTGACAGTCTTTGTGGCAAGGTTATCTGTAAAAGGTTGTGGGGTTCCTTTTAAAACCTTTTTTCTCTTTTTTTAAATTATACAAAAAAATATATAAAAGGTTTATTTGAATTTTGTTAAATACTGTTTTATATTTTAAAATGTTATGTTTATGTTATATTTGCCATTTAAACTGAACTGAATTGCTATTTCCTAAACTGTAATTGTACTGCAACAAATATCTAAAACAGATTTGGTTCACAATTAAAATTAAATAATCTACCGTTTTTTTTTTTCATTTTTTTAGTTGCTAAATAACTCTGATCTTATGTTGTATTTACTTTCTGAACTGAATTGCTATTAATATTTACACTGATTACAATTAATATCTAAAAAATCAGCTCTCCAATTGAGGAAAAAAAAATTACCAAATTATCTTTGAGTTGGTTGCCGAGTTTTTCCAGAATTTTGTTATTATTATAAATCTGGTTGTGATTTAAAACCTTACCTTTTGTTCGGCTTTGATGACGTCATTCAAAGAGGAGTTTGAAACCATAGCCGCTCTAAGCAACCCAGCACCTGTCACTCAAGCGGCCAAATTAAATTACATTACGTCAGATTTCTACGAAAACTTTCAACCTTAAACTCCATACTTAGTTAATTACCTTGTTGGAACCAACTGGCACATTATTCTCTTCCAATTCGGAGGAGTCTTTCACCCGAAGTTTGCTCCTTGACAATCGTGGCGGTGACGTGGTTTTATGCCCTTTGGCTTTAAGTGAATTGACTTCCATTAACATTTTGATTGAAAAAAAGGCATTTCGCCATTTGTTGCGTTGCAGACAATTTGCGTTCGATGTAATAGTTCGTAGATGCTCGCCCTTTTGGAATGGTTATGAAGATTTGTATCAATCCGGTAGGTTCCGCCGCACTGAAGCCTATGGGTTTCGAAAGCTATCTAAAGAATATAATACAAGTCTTTGCAATGGGCTCTTGTCATTCGTCCGTGTTGGGAAGTGCTATAAAGATAAATAAGAAAAGTAAATTTACGCACCCTGACAATCAAATGAAGGGCCGTATAAGGGATTTATTCCCTATCTTGTGATACTTTCTTTTCTTTGGTACAATTAAAAAAAGTTATTGAAAGAAATTTTTGCAGCTTTTACAGATTAACTTGTTACTAAGGTAATTAGAAAAGCAAACTACAACAAGTAACTAAAGAAATAAAAAAATAAGAGAAAGGCACATCCAAAAAGTAATAAGAGAACGGAGAGAGTTATACAACATTAAATTGATTTCGTCTGTAATAATACCAAACATCTGAGCAACCTTATCTAACGCCATTTTCACATAACTTCACAAGGCACGCTATTTGATTTCAATCAACTTCACATAATCCTGCAAGCCTCCCCGAAACAATTCTTAATGAAATCCTTGGGAAAGAACCTTCACATAATTATCGTGAAATAGAGGTAAAAGAAAGTAAATGGTTTTTAATGGAAAAGGTTTATATAGAATCTTTAAAAGAAGTAGAGGTAAAATAAATGCTTTTATTTTATTTATTTTTTTCAGTGGAATTGATATAAATGTTTTTTATTTAATATATATTTATTTAATTAAATTTAATTATACAAAATAATATACAATTTTAATTTATTGTAATTATAATAAACTAATACAACTATACTTATTTTAATTTTATATAACTTTTGTAGATAACACAACTTCTTGTTTAGATTAAAATATTTTTAATAAGAGTTTAAAATAAAGGCAAAATGGAGGCAACCCTCTCTTTAGTTCAAACTTACAAAAACTATACCTTTATATAGAGCTAAATGAAAGACAACCCTCAATTCATTTCAAATTTGAATGACAGGAAAAAGCATATCAAAATATTAAAAAAAATTATATATATAAATAAATTTTACAAAATATTATTTTTTTTTTTAATTATTAAATTATTTTTTATTTATTATTATTTTATTTTAATAATAAAATTTATTTTTTTAAATATAAAAGATAAAATTTTATCAAAATATTTTTCTATTTTTAAATATTGTATATTTAATATATGGTTATCCAACTATTTGAATATGAACTGTATACTCAATATATAGTTATCCAACTATACGAAAAAGTATGTTTACAAACATATGGCTATCAAATCATATTCCAATTAATAAAGCATGGTTGAACCCCATATGACTCACACCTTAAACCTTTATACAAAATTCCAAAGTCTCAAACATTAAACCACTTAAATTTAAGGTCAAACCAAATACCTATTACATCCACTCTATTATTGAACAAAGTTTTATTTTGATATGAAAATAAATTCAAATGGAATATAGTTATGTTGAGATGAGTTTATAATAAAAGTTACTTTTAAATTATAGCAAACATAATTTTTTAATTGGATATATGGGATTGAAAGGGTTCTCACTTGTATTACATGGTGACTGTGGTATTATAACAACTTAATTATGCATTGTCTTTTTTCAAGGTTCATTATTAGCCAACAAACTTTATTATCAATTATTATTTTTATTAATTACAACTGACATATTTTTTTAAATTTGTTATACGGGGTTTAAATAGGCCCCACCCATATTACATGGTGAACATGTAATGATATTACAATCTAGTAATTATTTATGTATTACTTACCAATATTTGAACTTGGTTATTGTTAAAGGTCGAGTAATTTAATAGATTGAAATAATTTGGATATTTATTGTTAACATATTGTTAATAATTATTTTTAATATTAAATTTTTAAATTTATACATCTTTTAAAAATGTTTGAAGGAAAAATAAAATGTGTGGGATGATTAAATAAAAAGAGTCCCAAACCCGTTCACGCTTCTATGATGAAATATAAAATGTAAAAAAATAAAGAGTACACATAAAATTCATATAAATATGAAGAGGAAGAGACACATAATTTACTGTAAGTTCAAATTATAATGACTAAAGACTAAATGAAAGAAAAAATAAAGAGGTCATATGAGAGTTAAGTTGAGTAATATGGAGATGAAGAGACACATGAAAGAATTCACTTGCTCAAGCTATAATGATATAATACCAAATAGAAGAATAAGAAATGAAGGTGTGTGATAATCACATTGAGCAATATGAAGAGGAAGATGCACATGAATGCTTAGAATTTTGATCTATAATAACAAATGCCAAGTGGAAGGAAAATAAAGAGGCACATGGGAGCCAAATTGGGTAAGATGAAGAGAAAAAAATTCATAAAAGACTACACTGATAAGAAATGAAATGGAAGAACTAAGAAGGATAGCATGTGAGAGTTGAGCTAAGAATATAAGGCACATAGAAGGCTACAAGTTTGAGTTACAATGACAAATGATCAGCTAAAAGAACAAACAAAGAGAATGTATGAGAGTCAAGTAAGATGAAGAAGAAGATGTCATGAAGTTTTGCAAGTTTAAATTGTAATGGTAAAAAACTAAAAGAATAATAAAGAAATAAGACCTATAAGATTCAAGCTCAGCAAGATTAAGGTAAGAGGCACATGAAAGGCTACAAGTTTTATCTACAGTGATAGAAGACCACATAGAAGAATATAGAAAAAGGATTCATGAAGGTTTAAAATAAAAAGGATATAAATTATAAATATACATCAATATAGATATATCCTTTAAAGAATATATAAACATTTGTTTTATTTTAATATTATTTTATTTATGTTTTTATTTTGAACTTAAAATTTATATAGTTTTTCATATTATTTAATTTAACAATACCTTTTTTAAATTTATATTTTTCATCCATATAAATACTCATTCAAATTGGCACATTACAATGTAAAAATAAATAGTATAATATACCTCTTGTTTTTTAATAAGTCATTTGTGTACTCTACTAGAGGCCACTTGTGCCATAATTTTTTTTTACATTGGTGTCAAGTAAATTAAATCATATATAGGTTGTATTTCTTATCAAATATACTCTTCATTCATCAATAAAAAATATTCTTAATTTGTTTTTCTATCAAAGATATTTTTTATCTTCAAAATTTTATGGTTATGCAATCAATCCTTAGCATTATTTTTTATTAAGAGATAAAATTCCACCTAGCTTACTTCCTTATAAAATTTTAAAATTTTCCAAGATAAAGATTGATGTTATGATTGACTAAATTATCTGCTCTTTTTATTTTATTTTATTTCAATTTGAGTAAAGTAGAGGTTCCTTAGAGTCCCATGTAAGATGAAAGTAGAATTTTTCCAATCTATAGACTTAGAGCACCTATCTAGGATCTTCGTTAGATGGGCTAGCAGTAATGAGTTTTTATGGAAACAATGTATAAAAGTAGACAAACCTATGGAACTAACTCCATGTGTGATCATTCAATATAAAGTGTACTAAGGAACTTACAACATTAAATTTTTGACACTTCACTACATAGGACTAGTTTAGCCACTTGTCCATTTAGAGACTGGTGCCATTCACAAAGGAATTTGAAGAGGTAGTTTCTAAAATAATTCTAAAACTAATTCTGATTCAGTTAGAAGCTAAATCATTTCATTTTCCAACTATTCTATAATTGTGTACATATCTTGTATAAAATAGTGTAGATAATTCTTTCTTTTTATTGGATTCTTCTTGGTCTTTCTTAGTTCCTATACTATAGCTCATGATTTTCTTTTCCTTTTTTTTTAGACATAGATTGTTCCTATTACCTTAGAAAAATAAAATGCCTTGCGCTCTATAGTATAATTTCTTAATAAACAAGATTTATATTGTCAATCATATTTTTTATTTGAATCATCATCCATAATTGTGTTTGTAATTTTTATGAGGTATATTTATTCATTATTACAAATATGAAACATCATTGTGCCCTACTAGTTTTTACACAACCTTAAAATATAGTTTTTAGGTACCATAAGATAGTTCTAAGATTTGTCCTCCATGCAACCACATCATGGGACCTATTATTACAATCAAGTGATATCATATCTTGATTGCTCTTTTATTTCATTCATTCATTCACATTCTTTGCAATAATCATTATCTAATAAAACCTTCCATTAAGATCCATTATTGGATGTCTATTTATATATTTATGTGGTGCAAGAAGTAAGGTGGTACACCAAGTTCTACATTTCAGTAACCTAAATATCATCATACTTATAAGAAAATATAAAAAGTAAAAAAATCTATAACATAACCAAGTACTACATAAGATATTAAAAATCTCATTCACATTGTTTTGGAATCTCATGATCAATATGATAGCCCCATTTATAACTGCTAACCATGTGCCTTTCTAGACCTACAACCTCCAAAGGTGTAAACCAACATTGATATTCCTATATTCTTAGTATGGATCAATAACAAATATTTTGACACTTGAATTAGCCTTTGCAACTTAAAATATAAGGCAATTTAAAAACTTATCTCAATAAGTTGAAGTACAGTTCTAGATTATGTTATCTTAGAGTAACAAGATTAATTTCTTCATGATAAGAAAATATTTGATGATGTAATAATTGTAAAATATGTCATACATTTTGTTTTTGTTAAATAAATAGGTATGCTTTTCAAACTAGATATGAACAAAGCATATGATAGGATTTGGTAAAGTTTTCTATATATTCTCATAAAATTAGGTTTTGATCAAGGTGTGTATATATAAATTACATACACTAAAAAATATTATATTTTGGCCAATGGAAACCTATATATATAGTTTTTACCATTGTGTGGACTTTATAATGGTAAACAACTATCTCTTTATATCTTTGTTATTCTTGCTCAAACACTAGGAAAAGTTATCTAAAAGAAAAATATGGAAGATGAAGTCAAAGTTATTTAAGTTTTAATAAATTATTTTTTTGAATATAATATCTAATTGGTTTATTATGCACCTCATTTAACTCATTCTCTATCAATGACATTGTAGAATTTAATTCAATATGATCATGCATGAGAAGGCTACTAGATAATTACTTAATATGAGAAAATATAGGAGTTTGTTTTATCAAGTTGACTTGATTTACAACAAATTATGGATATATTATATTTTTTAAGTTGAAAAAAATACCACAAACATATCTAGGTATATCATTGTTTAATAAAATAAATAAGTATAAAATTTAGGACTTGGTACTAGATAGGACAAAATCTTATGTGGATAGATAGAAAGGTAAGTTCTTAACCATGTATGGAAGACTACAACTCATATCTCAAGGATATAGTACAATATATAACTGTATGTATAATATAATTTTCATGATTACAAATAGGTATATAACATCCATAGTTGATACAAGTTTCATAGAATTTTTTATAAAGGATATGAGAAAATTTATAATATTACTCTTTACAAATAAGATGGGTTTTATAGTGATGCATATGAGATAACATAGTCCTCCTCTGGATGACCTTCTCATGCAACACAATTTTTCTATCTATATATGACCTCAATATGTATGGTAATTATAAGTAAAATGAAGACAACACCAAGAAAATAACAATGAAGATAGAAGCGACTGCGATGGAAAAAAAAAATTGTATTAAATTTATATTGAAATACATAGGAGCCTTGGCTTCCTTTTCTTTTACAATGATTTACCCCAAGGTATGAGGGGTCATATTACAATACTTTCTTGCTTCATGATATTACAAATGGGGCTAAATAAGGGAAGACTCTTTGGTGTATCAATGAAAGGGTTATCTTCAGTCTTCTCTACTACAACCAGATTTGAGAGTGGGCTTGTGTATCCGTTGGTGGACCACTCACTATTGCAATAACCTTCAATATACCTACAACCTGCACATACATGAAATGCAAACAAAGAGGGATTCAGTAGCACCTATTGATCTAAATAGGAATAGCTACTATAAAAACCCTAACCATGAATGCATGTAAACTGAAGCATGATGTGCAAGAAATAAAAATAAACATTAAAAATATGTCTTGCTAAAAAATTAAAATATTACTAATCTCTAATACTTAAAATAGCCTAAAAATTAGTGGAGATGTTTTAGGGGATGTTAGGAACCTACCCTCAACATTTTAGCTCAATCTGAGTCTAGATGAATGAGATATGACCAAAATAATTTATTAGTTTCTATGCAAATGTGAGCCTATGGTTGTGACTATGTAATCATGAGAGAGCAATTGAGAAACCATGGGAGGGTAGTTAGGACTGTGTAACCATGGATGCATGGTTGTGAAGGAATAGTAGAAACCCTAAAACTCTAATCTGATACCTCAATGACATGAACTCTATGAACGTTGGTGATTCCCTGCAATGATTTTGGTAACATAGCGATATAATTTCCAAACCCCTTTGATTGATGGAATGGTGTTGATTTTATAGGCAATTTTAGGTTTTGGAGGGAAAAATATGTGGTAAGCCAGGATTTCCAAGTGGTAATCTAGGGATGCCAAATGGAAGGGATAATTATAGTGAGTCACCTAGAGTGTCTCACTTAACTAGGGTGATGTGGCTAATGGGTGAGTGCAAAGGGAGTGATATGTAAGGAATATCCCATGTGAAGGGATAAGGGAGACATGAATGCGTGATATGTGGAAAGGGATGGTGGTGAGGTGGCTAGGACACATGTCTAGTGATTAGGCAAGATATCTTAGGTAAATTGTAGATGTATCCATTGTAAGCTAGCTCATCCATAAGCATGCAATGGTTTATACAAAAGAAGATTGCTAATGTCATAGATATGTCAACACTTATAATACCTACTCCACTGCTAGATAGGTATTTATATTCCTAATAGATATTGGTACCATAATCCATTAAGGGTTTTCCATTGTTAGCCAAGCATCTATAGCCTAGTATAATCATCTAAAATACTTGAGGATACCAAGGACAATTTTTTTGGTAGTGCTCTTTTATATTCTATTATTTCATTGTGCTCTTTTTTAGGGTAACTTATCCTTGTGTTGGATCATCAAGATTAGATCATGTGAATGATTGTATGATCAAGGAAAATTTTTCACTTTATGGAGAGACTATGCAAGGTGTTGTCTTCCCTAGACTAAAAATTTATTTAGTGTTTATCATATTTTTGGTTCATGTGAGAACTCTAATCAATCAAGGGAAGTCTAAAATTGTATTAGAACCCAAATATGTTCGATAAACATTTATGGGATCAACTAAAATGGTTGACTAATAGAAAAGACTTATATTACCAAGTAACCTAAGTATAGGATTGAACATGACATCATGGTAGTTGTGATACATAGTGTGTGGGTTTACGTGAGATGAGAGAGGCCTATGTGTAAGCTAATGGACACAAGAATGTGACAAGGAATATGCTAATGAAATACATGATAATGTAATGCCTATGTACAAGAACATGCAATACGAGCTTTGTCATTGATTAAGTGAATCAAATTTGATTGGTTAGTGTGTATTCACATATCCAAAAAATAATTAAATAACAATGTAAAATTTTAATAAGGTGATATATGCATCGACATGAGGAGGTTGAATGCAATTGCGTTGAGTAGCTAAATGAAGAATTGAAACATTGGAAGAGTAGCTTTTAGAATTGATGTTGAATATGCTTTTATGTTTTTGTTGTTGTTTTGAGATAGAATGTATAAGAATGTGAGAGTCAAAATTTGATAGAAAGGTAGTAGCAACCCCAAGATGGAAGTTGATGTGGTGAGAAGGGGTAGTGGTGCCCCCAATCATGAATTTGAATATAACCAAAGTAATTTGGGATCTTTGAAATGAAATTTGACCAATTATATTTGATGCCTTGGAGTTGTGTTTGAATTTGAAATGGGGACAAATGGAAGGGTGCCTTTTGGTTGTATTTGTAGAGAAATTTGGTATTTTGAAATGAAAGTCATTGCTAAAGGTATGCAACATAAATTACTTCTTATAGGGAGCGTCATTTATATTAAGAGATCAAAGGTAAAATACTTGTGATTATCCTAAGGATGAGAAAAGTAAATGTATTGAAAGAAAATCTATTCTAAGGTAAATAAAGTATATGTTTTTCAAATAAAATTGTATACTAAGGATGATGAAAGTAAATGTGTTGAAAGTAAATATATGCTCAAGAAAAGAAAATAAATTATTTTGAAATGAAATTTTATCCTAAGGACAAGGATAGTAAATGCATTGAAAGCTAATCCATGCTAAGGAGAAAAATGTAAATGGTTTAGAAAGGAAATGAAGCAAAAGGGATTTGTTGTCTTTGGAATGGATGTAATTTTAAAATGAGACCAAAGGAATTTGGTACCTTTGGAATGGATGTATTTTTAAAATGAAGTGAAAGAGATTTGGTGCATTTGGAATAAATGTAATTTTGAAATGAAGTCAAAGAGATTTGGTGTATTTATAATTGATGTAATTTCGAGATGAGACCAAAGGGGGTTGGTGCATTCGGAATGGATATAAGGGATTTGGTACCTTTGGGTTGTATTTGATTTTGAGATGAAGCCATAGATATTTTGTACCTTTGGGATGGATGCAATTTTGAAATAAAGCCAAAGGTATTTGGTACCTTTGGGTTATATTTTATTCTGATATGAGACCAAAGGGATTTGGTGCCTTTGGAACAGATAAAATTTTGAGATGATACCAAAGAGATTTGGTACCTTTAGAATGGATATAATTTTAAAATTAAGCCAAAGGGATTTTGTGCCTTTGGGTTGTATTTTAGTTTGATATGAGGTCAAAGGAATTTGGTGTCTTTGGAATGGATGTAATTTTAAAATAAAGCCAAAAGTATTTGGTGCCTTTGGAATGGATGTAATTTTGAAATGAATCCAAAGGGATTTGGTGCCTTTGAAATGGATGTAATTTTGAGATGAGACCAAAGGGATTTGGTGCCTTTAGATTGGATGTAATTTTTGCAATGAAGCCAAAGGGATTTGGTTCTTTAGAATGGATTTAATTTTTGTAATGAATCCAAAGGGATTTTGTGCCTTTAGGTTATGTGTGATTTTGAAATGAAGTTAAAAGGATTTGGTGCCTTTGGGATGGATGTAATTTTAAATGAAGCCAAAGGGATTTGGTGTTATTGTAATGGATGTTTTTTTGTAATGAAGTGAAAGATATTTTGTGCCTTTGGGTTGTGTGTAATTTTATGAATCTTAAGGTATTTGGTGCCTTTGGTATGGATGCAATTTTTGTAATAAATACAAAGGTATTTAGTGCCTTTTGGTTGGATGTATTTTGGAAATGAATCCAAAGGGATTTAGTGCCATTGGAATGGATTTAATTTTTGCAATGAAGCCAAAAGGATTGGTGCCTTTGGGTTATGTGTGATTTTGAAATGAAACCAAATGTATTTGGTATCTTTGGGATGGTTGTAATTTTGAAATGAAGCCAAAGGGATTTGGTGCCTTTGGAATGGATTTGATTTTTGCGATGAAGCCAAAAAGATTTGGTACCTTTAGGTTTGTATGATTTTGAAATGAAGCAAAAGAAATTTGGTGCCTTTGGGATGGATGCAATTTGAAAATGAAGCTAAAGGAATTTGGTGCATTTAATTTGTATTTTATTTTGAGATAAGACCAAAGGGCGTTGGTGCCTTTGGAATGTATATAATTTTGGAATGAATCCAAAGGGATTTGGTACCTTTGGGTTGTATTTGATTTTGAGATGAGGCCAAAAGGATTTTGTTCCTTTGGAATGGATTTAATTTTGAAATAAGATCAAAGGGATTTGGTGCCTTTGGTTATTTTTTTTGTAATGAAGCCAAAGTAATTTGGTGCCTTCGGAATGAATTTGAATTTTACAATGAAGCCAAAAGGATTTGGTTCCTTTGGAATGGGCGTAATTTTGAGATGAGACCAAAGGGATTTGGTACCTTTGGAATGTATGTAATTTTGAAATGAAACCAAAGGGATTGGGTACCTTTGGAATGAATGAAATTTTGAAATGAAGCCAATAGGATTTGGTGTCTTTGGAATGGATGTAATTTTGAGATGATACTGAAGGGATTTGGTGCCTTTCAAATGGATGTAATTTTGAAATGAATCCAAAGGGATTTGATGCCTTTGAAATAGATTTAATTTTGAGATGAGACCAAAGAGATTTGGTGTATTTAGAATGGATGTAATTTTAATTTGGATGGGTGAAGCAAATAGTGCAACCTTTGAACTTGGAAGTTGATTTATCAAAAGTGATGAAAAGGGTGCAACCTTTAACAAAGGGTATAACCTTTGAACCTAGCTATTGACTATGGAAGTGAGGTAAAGTATGTAACATTTGATAAAGGGTACAATATTTGAATATGGCTATTGATTTTTGTAAATTGAGCATATGGTATAACCTTTAAATCAAGTTATTGAATTTTTTGAGGGTCAAACAAAGGGCACAATCTTTGAAATTGGTTGTTGATTTGTTTAAAGTGAGGTAAATGGTGCAACCTTTGAACCTAGTTGTTGTTTTATTTAAAACAAGGTAAAGGGCATAATATTTTAACCTAGCTATGGATGAGAAGGAACATTTAAAACTTTTGAATACAAAATTGGTTAGAGAGAGTGGTAACTCCCTCAAAAAACAAAATGGTTTGATAGAGGATGAAACTCCCTCAGTCATGAAATTGAATTGAAGTTTTCAATGGTTTTATGTATTTTGGAATAAAATAGGAGGAACGAAAGAAAAATAAAGAAAGAGGAAAACAATGAGGGGAATAAGGAAGAGGAGGATAAGGATTAGTCAAAGGTATGTAGCCACTCATGCATGACCATACAATAATTAAAATGAGCCTATATAAGAGGAAGATGAGAGGAAAATTTGGGAGGTAAGAAAAAATAGGTGGCTAGAGCAAAGCTGGGGAGGGAATAAATGATGCTAGAGGTGTAGTGAGAGGGTCATGGAATTAGGTATATTGCCCTAGATATCATTTATTGTTGGTAATAAGGCTAATCATACCAAAAAAACATGATGAGAAGGGATGCGGTTGACATGATTGACTTGGCATGGTGCGGGTTGTGATGTTGAGACCTCGACTTGTGATCATGGCACCCCCTATTGGGGTAATGAATTATTAGATATACTGAAGTTTGGATTGGGAGATGATATTGGAATGTCCAATTGCATTTCCTCTTGATCAATCATATTGTAGACTAGTTGCTTGAAGGTGCGACGATCATTAATGGCATGCCCTACTTGTTGGAGGTAGACACATAATTGATGCTCAATTTTTCATTTTGGTTTAGGCAAATTAAAATGATCTGGTACAATATCCAAAAATATGATTTGCCCTACATTGTGGAACTTCTAGAAGAAATTAGCCAATGGTTCAAAAATGGAAATCATGATATGAAGTGTAAGATGAGGATGCTGAGCTTTTGTATGAGGTTGTGTAGGCAAAGTTACTATAGAGATCATCACGATTAAGTTATAAGTTATGGGCAAATGTTTGACACCTATAATTGCTCAACCATAGCTCAAGATGTTTGAGATACTCTAATATGTGTTGCATGTTAGTCATTTATAATTAATTATATAAACAATTGCCCATAGAATCAGTAGCTGCCACGACTAAATCCCTGTTAAAAAATCATTTATAATTAATTATATAAACAATTTCAAAAATCATGGAAAAAATTTGAACATTATACATCGAAAATGTAATAGAACACCATTATGAATAGTTTAGGATTGTGAACCTATGCTAATGAATAATGCCTACATCCAAGTTTTCAAAAGCCAAGTACTTCGAAAATTAGTAGTCAATAGTATTTGTCACAAGTTATTGGCGGTTATAGTTGAGAAGCCGGTCAAGAGATTGCGATCTTTAAATGGAATTATTCCCAACTCAATCTGGAGTATAACGAAAAGCCAAACTGTATCTTACACGAATAACGTACCGTATCACAATCTAATTGGTAAATGAAAGTTGAAGAATTTATACACGAGATTTTCAAATACTAAGCAAATTTCAATGGCAGGCATTCCTCTCTGGAATTAGAGCATCTATTTGTCAAACGACCAAGCTGGAAACATTGCAATTCGTCAAGGAATAACCTTTTAACTTTGCCAAATACCTTTAATTTGAGGAATAAAAACTGTTGGAGCGGTCCGGTCCCATAAAAACAGAGATGGACGGTCGAGAGGCTACCGGTCACGTTTCGCCCCACGACACACAGAATATTTACTGCAATCTGGCAGAACACGAATCAGAGAAGGACGCCACACGAGAGAAAATGAGAAGAGAAAGCAACCTTATAAATTGCAAGGAGCGCCTCTAGTCTTTCTGCACACACCAAGCGCAGAGTTTTTTTCTTGGATCGAGTTGTTAGAGCAAAATCGCCATGGCAGCAGTTGATGAGGTGAAGTCCACGATGACCATAAAGCTGATGATCAATAAGAAAAATCGTCTGGTAATGTACGCGGAAGCCGGCAAGGACTTCGTCGATCTTTTGTTGAGTTTTCTTGTACTTCCGACGGCGGCCATCGCCAAGCAGGCCCTGCGCTCGGATCCGAAGCTGAAACGCTGCTGCATCGCTAATCTCTACAACAGCGTCGAGAGCTTGTCGGATTCCCTCATGAAATCCGACAAGGCTGTTCTGTTAGACCCCAAGGTGATTTCCACCACCTATTCCAGCGAGATACTCAACATTCAGTCGCCGCCTCTTCCAAAACCAGCACCACGTCCCACTTATTACGTGTGCAGGAACGCGAGCTCCACCAGCTATAAGCACAATCTCAGCACTCAGTCTTCAGTTAGATGCCCCTGCGGTTACCAGGTCGATCGTGAAGTCAATTTTGTCGATCAGTCCTCCCTGCAAGCAGTGGCGGTGGCGCCCGCACAAGGAAATGGATATGTGAAGAAGAGTGCAAACTTCGTGATCACAGACGACCTGAATGTTATTCCTGTTAATTCCACCGCCACGATCGTTAATCTGTGGAACAAACTTCAAGTGAAGGACCCCTCCGAATTGGAAGAGAAGAATGTTCCAGTTGGTTCCAACGAGGTAAGCTGAAATCCGGCTATGGAATTTTCTTTAGGTATAAGAAATTATTCAAAGTTTTTGTGATAAAAGTATTGTAATTTGGGTGAGTGACAGGTGATGCGGCTACTTAGAGCGGCTATAGTTTCCCAGTCCGCCTTGAACGACGTCTTCAAAGCCCAACAAAAGGTAACGTTTTAGCTTTACTTGATAATAAAAGACAGAAGAGAATCGAATTTATCGGAATGCAAACTAATATGTGTTTGTTGTTTATTGGTGTGAAGTTTACGCCAATGGACGGTATGGACACAGAGCCAGCTCGCCGCGCACTTCAACAGATTCTGCTCAAACTGCTCCAAGAAGACCCCAAGTTACTTAGTAAAAATACTGCTATGTATTAATAATAGTGCTATATGTAAAAATAGTGTGGTACTCTGGAGATGCGAGAGCAGCCATTAAAGCAGTAGGACAAGTATGTGCTCTCCGTTACTAATACAAACAAGGAGTGCTTTCTTATAAGAATATCAACTTTAAATATAATATTATATGTTAGTGGGATATCGTAGTTCCAAATTGTGTATGTGAGAATTATGTTATAACTATATGTAATATTATCATTGAGTCACTGGCTTACTTTGTTTGTTTTTAAAGATATTATGTAAAGCAATGGCATGCTTTGTTTGTTTTGAAAGCTATTATAAAGCACATGGCATGCTTAAAAAAGATATGTTATATATCATTGTAAAATCATGGCGTCGTTCACTTACTTTATTTGTTTTTATAAAATGATATGTAAAGCACATGTGGACTTGAGATTACGATATTAGAGGGTATTGTCTAATACCGATGGAATTTAAAACTGTCAATATTCATAACAATTTTTCAATGGATTTTTAAAATAGCATTTTACAGGTCATACATTTTAATTAAATTCTAAACTAAAATAAATGATAAAAAGTAAAAAGTTTATGTTTTTTATATCAAGGAACGTAAAAGTAGAGGTTAAGACTAAGTTGAGGTTTTAATTTATAGACGAATTTTAATATTTTATAAATAAGATTTAAGCTAAGTAATACAAAGTAAACAATTTTATATCTTAAATAAGGTTTCAATTTTATTGATGAAACATAATACTTTAAAGAAAGTGAACGATTGCAAGAAAATAACCTCACCTTCAAATTTTTTGTTTTATATATTTAAAAATATTTAAGAAATGAAAGATTATGATATATAAAAGTTGGATAACAAGGAAAAGAGATAGTTAGAGAAGCCATAGTTGGAAGTAAGGATAACTTGAGAGGGAAGAATTTTTTTACTAATGGAAAAGAATTTTGAGTCAATGTCAATCCCTATTTAGGTAGTAAATGATTTACTAAAAATCAATTTTAAGGATGAGATGATTGATCATGTTATACTGATTCGTATTGGGTTAGTAAGTAAATTCAACAACTACTTATAAAATTTTTAAGATATTCATAAGTGGTTTAAGAATGAAAGAGTGGATTAAATTCATGCTATTTAATGAACTTCCTTTCAAAAGAATTTTTATTATCTTCATTAGTTCAAAACTCAAGAATGAAATAATGGAAGGTAGTCTATGGTTTATCCCAAAATCCTTTTCAATATTTATTGTGATAAAATCAAAGTCAAGATAATTGGATTTAGAAAGTGGACTATGAAAAATAACATTTCAATACTTATGCTATGATTATAAATAATGTTTTTGAAAAATAGATGAATAAATGTATTTATGAGATAAACCCAAATTTATTGGATTAGACAATACTTTCAAGAATCATTCTAAAGCATAACATTCACCATAATTAAATATAAAAAATTGAAATGAAAACATAAAATATCATATAAACAAAATAAATAGTATAGCTAAATAAAATACGAAGAAGGGGTGATATCACACCAATAAACAAATATAATGGATCAATGATTGTACCCAATTGATACAAAACTCAAGCTTACTTAACTTGATTTAAAGGTAAATTATAATAGATTAAACCCTTAATTAAGGTTAATCATACATGCGGTTTAAACATTATTGTTAATGATGAACACATCAATATTGCTCCTATGCATATATATATATTATGTTCATATGCTTACATAAATAATACGCATAGGATTATAAATAGAATACCCATGCACTAATTTGAACAATGCTTGTAGAATTATATTATAAATACTAAGTATATATCAAGAGTCTATGTAGATTTACATCAATATTGTTTATCTTAGCCAATATGATCTTATTAATATTCCAATACCCCTCATAATATAATATTAGGGACTAAGGAGATAATACATTAGATATTGTAGCATCTTCTCCATAATGAATTCTCAAATGGTTCAATGAATATTCATCATGAATTTTACTATCTTCTCTTATTAAAGGTACATAGGTTGGATCAAACCTTCCTTGAACATGAAGTCATAACTCCACATTTTGGATCACTATAATATGTACTATAATCTCAAAATAGATATAGTAGAACCATTCAAGCAATAGAAAAAATATATAAATAAAAATTCCCCTTAATTTGAAAGGGACTTGTAGGAACAAAATATACCTTGCAATGACCATCTAAAGCATACTTATTTTGCACCTAAAAAATATTCTATAATACTTTAATAGGTTCTTGAATTGATGTCAGTAATGTGTAGATATCAAAAAAATATGTAATCTGGAAAAATGGGCCCAAAACCCTAAAACCTATGGTCTCTGGATGGTTAGGGTTATTTACATTTAAATTCAAAAAATTTCAAACTCAAATATTAGATAATAGATCAATAAATAAAATCCTACTACATATCATATGTTGACTAGATATCCTATACCACTATGTGTCTAAGTTGAGTTGAAGGATGACACATAAAGTGATTTGATTGATCATTAATTTTATTATATACAAAACCATATTTATGACATGTTGGTTTCCAAATTAGTATTCAAATCATAATAAATTTGTACCAAACATAAGATGATTTGAACTCAAGGCTTATTGGGATGCCAAACCCTTGAGCACCTTATTATTGGCCACAAACTCATTAAGGGTATTATGAATAAATAATTTCTTCCAAGAGTTGTCCACACACATCAACTATAAATGATATTTGTTTACAAATAATATTAAGGACAAGGAGTGTGGAAACAGACCTCGATGAAAGGGAGAATATTAAACTAGTTGTGCTAATGAAAAACTCCAACATAGTCATAGAGGTGAAACACGATGTCTTACCTCATGAGGTAGGAAAATATGATTTTATATGTAAACCAAAAAGCTT
Source organism: Wollemia nobilis (assembly GCA_028583015.1). Classification (NCBI taxonomy): domain Eukaryota; kingdom Viridiplantae; phylum Streptophyta; class Pinopsida; order Araucariales; family Araucariaceae; genus Wollemia; species Wollemia nobilis. The sequence continues at coordinate 4,823,214 of JAQPPZ010001683.1, forward strand.
TTTCCTCTTTGCCATGAATTATTCATGATTTGAACCTCAAACCTCTTTTGTACTAAAAACTTTAGGCTGTCCAAAAAATCCATAACATTCATTGGGATATGCAAGGTGTTAACTCCCTCAAAGAGTGTTTTAAATGGTACAAAGAGCATTTATTTCTATAGTATCTTCACAAATTTTAACTAAATAACTTAGGATTATAAGTATTCTAAATAACATTTGTTGATGAGGATGGCATCATTGATGACTAAAGATAAAGAGTCATACCATAACCAAGATATCTAGTTGATGCACAATGCTTGAAAAAAATAAATAAGTATTTGAACATGATAGAATCAAATTAGTAGCACTATACAGGAAAAGAAAAGTACCAAATACAATGCCAATAAGCATGCTAGACTAGAAGTTACACCATGCCATAGACATGGGACACTAAACTCTAGAAAAAGGAAACACACAAATATTTTACCAAGTATATTTAAATTTGAGACCTCTCTTTAGAATATCTTCAAATATATTGCACTAGCTAATGTTTCTAGATGTTACATGAGAACATAATGACAAGACCCCATAAGAAACCAATTCCTCTCCTTACAAAAGATAACTAAATAGACTTGGATATTTCAAAAAATAAAGCTCATTAAAATTTGACATCATGACATCAAGGATAATAGTGAACTTCATCACCACTATATCATGCATTTATATGGAGTAGAAAGAAACTAGTTTGTCTAATTACCTATGTATCCTGAACATGCCTTATTTTTTACACTCAATACTTGACATCAAGAAGGTAAAAAAATTATGCTCAAAACACGATGTGATGAGTTCAAAATTTTAAAAACTTTCCCTCTAAAACCTAGAAGGGTATTTTCCTTCAATTTGACTCTTCAAACTACCAAGAGAATTATTTTTTACTATTAGATGATGTGCCTTCATATTGGATCAGATACCTTGTTAGATTTTCCAATAATTTTCAAAAATATTCCAAAGCATAGCATTGACAATAATCAGATAAAAAAATAGAATATTTAAAGATAAATAAAAAAGGAAGAAGAGGTGTAGCTTGTATTCACCATGATATCACATCATAAAAACTAATACACAAAAAAAATGATTGGATGATATTTATATTAGATACATAATTCTAATTAATACAAACCATAAGTTGACATAACTTGGATTGCAAGTAAATTATAATATACTAAAACTTTAATTGAGGTTAAATATACATGTGTTTTAATTTATATCACCAATTGTAATTAAATATAGAATTCTCATAAGCTTAGATGTAGAATTCCCATGGGATTACATAAATAATTCCAATAGGATTAGATTGTATATGTTCATTGACTTACATCAAAAGCACCCATAGGCTTATATCAATGTGAACCTTACCTAGTAAAAATTATAAGATAACCCATATTAAATATTATATTTGTAAAACATGGTAAGAAAACAACCCCTACTTAATTAGATAAAAAATATCATCATGGTTCATGTATAGTAAATATTATATTTGTAAAACATGGTAAGAAAACAACCCCTACTTAATTAGATAAAAAATATCATCATGGTTCATGTATAGTAAACACTAGAAGTCAACAAGTATATACAATAGTAGGAATTACAATGTGTAAGTTCAAATTAAGAGGGAATTAAAACTAATAAATAATAGTAAATATTCATCAAATAATAAAAAAACATCTCCAAATACTAAAAATACAAATAAAATATTAAAATTTATCATGTGTCCCATGAGGTTAGAAAGGAATAATACTAACAAAAATATTATGGTGGTGGCCTATTGTATTTTAGAGTTTTAAAGGAAACATAAGGAAGAAAGTAGTATAGATATTACCCCTTACACTTTTGGTTTTATAAAAAATTGTTAAGAAATTGATGGTAATTGGTTGCTCTAAGGCTAATAATTGTGCCTTGAGGACCATTATATTAGATGTATTGATTCTATCTTTCACAACCTACAAAAATGATTAGTTTTATGATTGCTAATCTAGCCTAAATATATGTTATTTTAAGGAAAATGAGGAGAAAATAAACTACCACTTTATGCTAACATACAAGCATAAGTGGACTAGCAATGATTAGAAATATATTTTTAAGATGTACCTTATCTGACATATAATTATAGAAGGACTAGCATCTAGGCATTATCATGAATAAAAATACAATATGTAAATAAAATTTATAATATAATTATTTCTACCATGCTAAGTATTAAGCTATAAAAAACATCACATGAGTAATAAGACCAAATGATTGGGTTAGAGTCCCAACAACACACACTTCAACCACAATAGGAATCTAAAACAAAGGATAGTCATAGAGGGCCAACGCCCCTACACAATCATAACAAAATATAAATTCTGATGAAATAGAGCTAGTTTTACATTTAGGATTTATTATATGTGCACATATATATATTATAGTTCAAATGTCAAAAGATCCCTCCATAAAAAAAAAAAATTAGAGAGTTCATTTTTACAATATTTTATGCTATGTATAAACTCATAGTCTTCAAATTAATCTTAGATTTAATTTATTCTTCTTTATATTTTGATGACAAGAATTTGTACTTGACACATAAGTTGGCACTTAATGTCTTCTTTGAGTATTCATAATTTAATATTGCTTGACTTAATGCTTAGGAATTGAGATTTTGCAATATTTGAATAAGATGGTCCTTTGTAATTATTTTTAGGTTCTACAATATGTATTCCTTAAATGATGCCCAATATTCCTTGATTTCTAGTTTAGTTCCTCATGGTCATGACTTTTAGGTTAGTGTAAATTATTCTTCTAAGTGCTAGTATGAACACTTTAGAATTTTAGAGCATCTATGAGGAGTTTACTTTTATCAATAGGAAATCATCTCTACATATTAAAAATAAAAATAAAAAGTTATAAAATTTATCTTGTGTACTATGAGGTTAGAAAGGAAGAATACTAAATAAAGTATTATGGTGGTGGTCCATTGCAATTTATACTTTTCAAGGAAATATAAGGATGCGATTAGTGAAAATATTTCCCCTTACACTTAGGTTTTCCAAAGAAGTGGTAAGCAATTGATTGTAGTTGACTTATCTAAGGATAATCATTGTGCCTTGAAAACTTGTATATTAGATGTATCGATCTGTCACAACCTCCATAAATGGCTAGTTTTATGATGAATGCTAATCTAACCTAAATATAACTTAATTTAAATAAAATGGAAAGAAAACTAAACTAACATTTAGATTGATAATAATTTACAAGGCGCTCTCCATGATATACTATATGTAAGATAGAAATCACCATAGTTGCAAAAAAGAATAAAATAATTGAACAACCACTTTATGTTAACATTAAAGCATAAAAGGACTAACAAGGATTGATACTACAATTGTAACGTGTACCTTAGTTGACATAAAGAGAAAATTAAATTCAAAATTAGCAACCTACATCAACAAAAAAAAAGAGAAAATTGGGAAACATATTAAAAAAAAAAAGATAATATTAAATCTAAAATCAACAACTTATAGTAAAATTTAATGGAATAGGCTAGGATACTTATGTGTAAATGTTGGCAATTTTGACATTATGCCACATTGGGATTTTTGATGAAATTTTATTGATTGTAAAAGTGGTAAAATATATTAATACTATGATTGTAGTATTTTGGCCGATATAATATGTTGCAGTTTATTTTTTGTGTTAACTTCCTTATTTATTTTTTATGTGCTTCTTGCTTGAAAATAATGGTTATTTTGAGGTGAAATGGTTGGAGAAATCAGTTTGTGACATCAGTTGAAATTGCCTAAAGATATTTGTAAAAAATGGTGCCCAAGGACTAAGTGCATAGAAAATGTAGGGGCCTTACTAAGGGTTAAAATCACGTTCACCTCAAAATATGGGTGAAGGGCCCGTTCACCTCATTCTGGGGCACACATGGAAATTTAAAAGTGAAAATGAAGTGTCAATATGGCAAGGCATGTTTTCCTCAACAAATGGGTGAAAGTACCTTTCATCCCTCCTAGGGGTGAAAACACATTTAAGAGGTTAAGTTTGAATCAGGTCCAAGAATGAAATACGACGATGATATTAAGAAATGTGTTCATCCCAAATTTGGGGTGAAAGCATCGTTCATCCCACTTTGGGATGAATGTCTTCAAAATTTTAAAATCGACACACCCAACCAACACATTAACTAGTCAAAAGGATGTTCACCCTAATTGAGGGTCTAAAGTCCCATTCGTCCCTCCCTGGGATGAAAGCTCAACAAGTGACGAGTTTGGGTAAATGCAAAGGAAATAGGTGAAAAGTCAATTTTGCATTTGTCCCAAGAAGAGGGTGAAAATACCTTTTGTTCTTATTTCGAGTGAATGTATATATAAGGCATAAGGTGTGGACCCCACTTCAGCACGCAATAAGAAAAGTGAAAAGTTGAAAGCATTTTCGCCTCATGTGAGGGATGAACGTTCCATTCACCCTGCACTAGGGCGAAGCTATAGGAATAATGGTGACAAATTCATCAAAGGTTATTTTTATTTTTGGGTAAATATTAAAATAGATGGGGCATTGAAAATTTAAAATTATGTTCACCCAAGGTGAAGTGTGACAATGCCTTTCACCCCTTTTAGGGGTGAATGTATATTTTAAAGGGAAAATATTTCTTATATAAAATGCTTTCATCCCGAAGGAAAAAGTAAGGATTTTAGTTGCCTCCTTCAGAGGTGAAATAACACAAGTATGATTTGAAGCATCGAGCACAAAATTGAAGGAGTAATAAGCCATTTTACCCAATTTTTCTTCAAGTTTGTTACTGCTATGATAAATATGTGAATGCAACAAAGGGGTTTTTAAATTAATATTTTCACTTCTCTTTAAGGAAAAATTATGAGCAATAGTAAAGGTGCAATTCTGAGCTATGGATAGGATGAAATTATGGATATTATCGCTTTAAGAGTGCCCTCTCCACCAGAGAGCATAAATAAGGGGTAAATGATGGATGTTAAAGGAAGTGCTTTCGCTTAGTGCCCTCTTTTGGGAGAATTCAATTTTTGGTCACTATGGAGGTTTTTCAAAGGCACCTAGATCATATGAATTGTGGGAATTTAATGATTGGGGCAAAGAGTGACTTTAGTTGCTAATTTCATGTTAAAAGAGCTGCAGTATTAAAATCACAAGGTATTTTTCATGAATTCCAAGACATCCTACATAGGGGTAAATTTCCAAGGAGTGATGGAGGCATCAAGTCAACGACTAGATTTACATTTTTTCATGTACCGACATCCAAATGTGTTGATTTCTTAGAGATTTCATTTTAGAAACTGGATCATTGTCTCAGGAGGAAGATTCTCAAGGATTTTGAGGAGGAATTTCCGTATAGAGGTTGTTGATCTGTAAACATTTTGTCATATGTGCATTAAATAATAGAGGTAAAATTCCTCTATAAATACTACTCATTTTCCATTGTAAATAGGATAATAGACATTTCATAGGAAAACTATTCAAGTTCTCTACATAAATAGAAGAAGTTGTGCCTTCTAATTTTGCAAGTAGTCTCTTTGTGTGATTTCTTTCTATTCAAGAATTTCTATTTTACATTCATGTTCGTTATCTGCTATTAAGTTTAAATTTTGCACCTGGATTTGGGTATTGCTTGTGTAAGTGTGAGTATTAGAATGCAATTCTAGAAGTTGTCTCCGAGAAACTATAAGTAGATTCTCTTGCCTACTTCTCTATCTTATGCTGCTGTAACACTTGGTTGGAATTCATGCTGCTAGTTTGTCCTCAATCCTACATCTTTGTCTTATGGCTATATTTCCCATTTCTTTCCATTATTTCCAATTTCTTTCCTAGAACTCTAGTCTTAAACTGGTGTAGGATTATTAAGGGATCCAACCCTATAGAGATATTAGCACAAGGGAAATTTCTTTCCTCTCACCTTTCAATGTTGGTCATGTCTAGGGCACACAAACACATGTTTGTATTTTACGTAAATATTTGACCAACAATTTTTGGAATGCCCGGTGGAACAAACAGTCTTTGTCCTAGTAAGATCCATAGTCGATGGAACAAATATTATCTCAAATTGGAAAACCCACCTGTGCCAATAGTTTTTGGCACGTCTAGTGGGACCTTCAAAAGTTCCAGTTTCTACAATATTAATGTTTTATGTTCACCTTCATGTTGTGTTGTTAGAATAGCTAGTGACTTAGTACTACCCAAAAGCCTCTGAACATGAAGGCAACATAAGCTATACTTCATGAGCATAAAATTGAGAGCTAAAAATCTTGAATACCCTATTGAGTTCTATGAACTTAACATCAAAATATTAGGGGAAAATCCCCAATTAGTCACTTTTCCTCATACATCATCATTACCTCATATTTTAGTTGCAACATTCTCATAGTTAGCTAGTGTGTTTTCTATTCCTTTGAGTCTAGCTAAAATTGCTACTAGCATCCCACATCCACCTTAGACACTAGTTTAAATGGCTCAAAACCCACCACCATAGCAACCATAGCCACCAAGGTAGTTCCCATCATGGAATAGCTCAAGAGATTAAAATTTGCAAGCACAAAATCTAGTTCCTTAAGCAGCATTGAAGGCTTTGCCTACATACGATGGTACTAGTAAAACCACTTATGAGCATATTTAAGATGTGGCCTCTTTGGTGATAATCCAAGGCATCATAGATGAAGATATTATAATGAGGTTGTTGGTGTTGACTCTTAGAGAGAAATTTTTGTATTGGTATGAATCTTTATCACCCACCACTATTACAACATGGGATTAGTTGTTGGAATTGCTAATCAATAACTTTCATGAGCAAGTTGATCTATTTTCCTTGTTGCATCAATTCATGAAAATCCAAGGACATCCGCAAGAGGAGATAGTGGATTTCAACATCAGGTTCAATCAAATATAGAAGAGAGTTCCTGATGGTCTTTGGCTCACACATGATCAAGTTATGTTTTACTATATTCGGGCCTTCAACTCATATATTGGTATGGCAATATGAGAAGCCAACATCAATACATTTCCAAACTTGTATATGTAAGCATAGAATATCAAAAAAAAAATGATCACCATAGGTAAACTTCCCCCAAATGTAACCATGCCCATTCTTACCGATCTTCTCTAGCATTTGTATTAAAGTACATTTTCATAGCCTATGCCTTCTATGTACCCAATTACCTCATGGATATCTAGTATACCTCAAATAATTCCACTTCTAGTTTCATAGCTTCCTACCCCGAGTATTCCGTAATTACCTATGTCAGTTATCCCTAAATTTCCAGCACCCATTTCTTTCCTAGTGCTACCAGCGTCACTTGTTCCACTACCATTGCTTGCTCCATCAACACCCCTACCTTTACCAACACCTATTATACCTTCAAATCCTGATCCTTACATGAAATTGTTACAAGAAATACAATCTATTAATTTGGTTGTAAGGACAATATTGAATGAAATCATAATAGTTAAGAAGAAACAAGCTAAAGTTGATTTTCAATCGAGGAGGTTTCAAACACCACCAATTACTAGAGATAAATTGACTACTAGCAAGGGCCCTAAGAGGAACACAACCATATTGGAAAATTAAGAAACTAGTACATCAAAGAAATCATATTGGTGCCCCACATGCAATGATCCTCATCGAGAAGATACGTGTATAGTTTATCTAAACTATGTACAAATATTAGCAAAAATTTCTATCGATGGACAAGTTAATATGATAATGGAAGCAGATCATGACATTATAATCCCTTCTTTGGAGTAATTTTCAGTCCTTACAAGGACTTGAAAGAAGCCAATAACTATTGTTCCAACAAAAATCGAGCCTTTGAAAGTTCCTACTGAGCAAAAGGTGCAAAATAAAAAAGTGCAACTGGAAGCAAAAGTATTTGGCATAACAATAAAGCAGCAAGATTCTATCCTGTTGAAGGATCTATTGCCCAAGGAAGCTCAAGATAAGTTGCAGATAAATGTATCATCTTCATAGCCTAAAACCACTTAAGTGCAAATAGAGGTAAACAAACAAGCCAAAGAGTACCTCAAATACCCATCATTGACTAAGCAACAACATGTGGAATTTACTCAATAGTATCGAAACAAGTATGAGCAGGTTGTAGAAGAAAATGCCTCTAGTACTTCCAATTATAATATTATGGAGGAAATGGAATATCCTCACAAAGGTGATTTTATATGATGCATTACAGTTATCGGGATAAGTTGATCTATTGCAAAAGTCTCTCAAGTCTAAGAAATATCAAAAGAAAAATCTTTCCCAAATAGTGTTAGCACAAATGCTATTGAATTCTACTATTGGTAAGAATAGACCACTCCTGTTCTATTTTTACCTCATAATGAAGGGGTGGATCATGCATAATTTTATGATTGACTACAGTGTTGTGACTATTGTCATGCCAAATGCGGTATGTAAAGTAATGGAAATGGAATACACAAGAAGTAGTCCATGTGTATTGTAGTTGGATGGGATACTGATCAAAATGGTTGGAGTAATCAAAGATATTCATATCATCCTACATAATATACCTCAAATCACTGTTATTCAAGAGGTGGTGGTGGTTGACTTGGAACCTTAATTTAGCATGTATTTCGAGGGAGTTCATAGTAAAACTAGGAGGATACCTTTCCTTTGATTATTCAAAATTGGAGATACCATTCAAGGGAAGACAAATCCGCATCTATAATTAAAATTCATCCACTTTTCATATAGAAAAATTAGAGGAAGAAGAAAATCCCAATGGTGTAGTCAACATGATGATAGAGGAAGTGCAAGAAGTGGACTTGATGGAGGAATATCTTGGTGAACTCCACCTTAAGGATGAGTTCTCATTTTTGGATTTCAACACAATGGTAAAAACTGACATCGGTTGTTATACTATAACAAAACCTAAGTAGATTGAAGAAAAATTCTATGATTACCCATACCCTATATTTGATCAGCTATGGAAGCTATGTTTTTATGGGGTGAGGTGCAAGGGCTAGAATTGTCCTTGTTTCTCCCATATGGTTGTAGAAAACCTATTTATATTGGCTAACTTGGAGCTACACAAATAATGTCACCGAATATGAAATGTTGTACATTGGTTTAAATAAAGGTGAAAAGTTGAGCATAAAATAATTGTAAATATTCAAAGATTCTGAGCTCATCATCAATCAGACTACAAATAAATGCATGTCGAAGTAGCATTATCTGAAAGCCTACCATAACAAGGTATGGAATTTTTTTGAGTATTTTACAGCATTGAATATTTAGACGATTTCATGAGAGTTGAACCAACATGCAAATATCCTAGCTTCCCTCAGTGCTAATTTATCTCCCATAAAGAAAGTAGTCAGGAAATAAAAAAATGTTTTGCTTATTTATAGACCCTTAGTCCCCAATAAAAATATCTATTGGCAAGTGTTCGATAGTGATGAATAGATAGAAAACTTCTTGATTAAGGAGGTTTCTAATGCAAAGGATAGAACATTGGCCAAATATGAAATGGAAGGAATAATTCAATTGAAAAAAAATTACATTCCTAGGGGATTAATTTTTCTAGAGAGCCTGTTTGATCAAAACGATATGGCATAGAAACATAAGATCAAGGTGGATGTGAAGGAATACAAGGAAATGTAGTTGGAGCCTGAGAAAATTATCAAAGTTGAAATAGGTTGTACGTAAGAGGAAATTGAAGATATTAAAAATTTATGTTATGAGTTTTTTTATATTGTTACATGGAGCTATCATGATTTAAAAGGATATGATAAGAACGTAATCTAGCATACTATTGAGATGCAGGAAGAGGTCAAGACTTTTTGACAGAAACAATGACTCATCAATCCTAAAATTGAGGTTCTTATGAAAGCAAAGATACTAACAATATTGGAGGCCAAAATAATTTATCCTAATAAGCACTCAACATGGGTGGCAAACTTGGTTACAGTTTGGAAGAAAAATGGAGGCATTCGCCTATGTGTGGAATTTTGAAATCTAAACCAAATTTCCTTTAAATATCACTATTTTTTGGCACAGATCAACCAGATCTTGCACGTAGTCATCAAAGCATAGATATTTTCATTGTTGGATGGTTTCTCTGGTTATAACCAAATCTAAGTGAAGGACGAAGATCAACACAAGATCGTATTTACTACAAAATGGGGCACTTTTGCCTATCAATGTATCCCATTTGATATTTTAAATGCTGGCACTACCTTTCAGAGAGCTATGGACATTACTTTCAATGAGTTTTTGAATAGATTTATTTTTATTTACCTTGACGACATGACTATTTTCTTACATCGCAGGGAAGAGCACTCTCTCATCTAAGGCAAGTGTTCAAAAATATCAGGAATTTGGAATTTCCATTAACCCAAAGAAATCCATTTTTTCTATTAAAGAAGAGAAATTTTTGGGACATTTTGTTTCATTATAAATACTAATTTCAGGTATTTATTGAAATTTCCATTGCAAGTCAACAAGACATACCTACAATTATTCTTTGGCCAGATCAATTTCATTTGGAATTTCATTGTAGATTTCACTTAGGTTGTAAAACCAATGACCAAGATTATGAATAAAAATATAGACTTTATGTGGATAGAAATAAGAATATAGGATTTCAAATAAATCAAGGAAAGGATCATCCAAGTGCTAGTATTGATTAATCCTAATTACTTAAAATATTTCATCCTTTACATAGTGGGAGAACAAGAAAGTTATGTTTTTGTACTCACTCAAAAGCAATATGATGGATATGAGAATTTGATTTCCTTCTTGAGTCAATTCATTGCGCCACACCAAGATAAATATAAATTCATAGATAAATAGGTATATGTAGTCATGAAGTATTTGAAGAAGTTTCAACATTTCATATCATAGAGCAAAACAGTCATCTATGTCATTCATCCAGACATCCAAAATTTTATTTTTCAATTAGGTGACAAGAGAGCATGTTGGATATAAAAGATTCAGGAATATGATGTGGATATCCAGTTTACTAAGTTAATTCATGGATGAGATCTTTGTCAATAATTGGCTAAAATCATAGTTTCTAGATCACTAAATTTAGCACAGAACGAGGGTATCAGTGAATTTTTTTTGAATCAAGCTACATATGATCGTGATTGAACATAGGACCTTGTTGAATTCTTTACATCTAAGAAATATCCATCACATGTTGATGCTTAAAAATAATGGATATTCATATTACAAGTGTCCTTTTGCAAAGTGGTTTGTTCCATAATAATATAGATGGTGTACTCCTCAAGTCAGTGAAGGAGTTAGAGACTAAAAAATCTTGGAGTAATTCCACTTTGGCCTATCCAGTGGATATTATGCTAGAAGGCCTATGGCCTTGAAGATCATCTGACTTGGGTATTTATGGCCCTAATATTTTTGTAGATGCACACAAGATGAGCCAAAGTTGTTATAACTACCAGAGGTATGTTGGTAGAACTAAGAAAGCATCATTGCCTCTACATATGATTCAAGTGGAAGTGCTATTTCAATAGTGGGGCCTGGACTTCATTAGTATTATTGATCCTCATTCTTTCACTAAGCACAAATATATCCTAATGGTAGCCGATTATTTTACCAGGTCAACTGAGGCCATTCCAACCAAAAAAGTAGATTAGACTAAATTTATCTCCTTACTTAAGGGGTTGATCATCCATTTCAGTATTCAAGATGCTATTGTAACATGCAATGGGACTCCATTCATTGGGGCCAAGATCACCAAATTTGCAAGAAAATATATAATTTATCTTAAGACTTCATCCAATTATTACCTATAAGGAAATGACATGACCGAATCCACAAATAAAAACTTGCTTCAGATCTTGAAAAGGATACTAGAAAATAATAAAAGGAGCTAGCATTTATTATTGAATAAAGCTCTGTGGGTAGATCGAATATTGATAAGTAATTCTATTAAATCTTGTCCCTACTCCTTGGTGTATAGGAAATAAGTAGCGCTACCCACTTACATTGAGCTCCCTATTCTCCAAATATTATAATTATTCCAATATGAAGATAATGAATTCGATTCTATGCAAGGTTGGCTTATTTGCTACAGCTAGAAGAGGAGAGAGAAAAGGCATATCGATATTTCATCGAACACACTAAAGTGACATAGAAGTGGTTTAGAAAAAAGACAACAGAATGCAAATTTTATGTGGGTGTAGACACCAAAATAGCACCAATTCGATTATGTGACTGCAAACATTGATTGCATTGACACACACAACCCCCAGGGAAGCCCCTAGAGGTTAAACAGTGGTCCTAACCACTCACATAGTAGTTTTGGAAGGTCAGAGGTCAATTTGGCACCTTTGAAGCATTCTACTCCATACTCGTTCCACTCAGGGATGATTACAAACTGGTATTCATTCCACCCAGGGTTGATTAGCAGTATTCGCTCCAAGATGGGGCGAATAGCAAGTTTGATGGGCGAAAAGTCAAATCTTGACAAATGGCATCTCAGATCCGCAACTTAACTCTTCCTTCACTGCATGGGAGTGTGAGTGAACATTTTTGAGTGTTAGAGGCAGTTATAGGGGCAGTCATGAAGCCCCTAATTAGGGAGGAATCTTCTCCCCCTTGGGAAGGCATGATTGCCAAGTGGTTCCTGTAGACACCAAAACAGCACCAATCCGATTATGTGACTACAAACACTGATCGCTTTGACACACACAGCCCCCAGGGCAGCCCTCAGAGGTTAAAAAGTGGTCCTAACCACTTTTGTAGCAATTTTGGAAGGTCAAAAGGCAATTTGGCACATTCAAGCACTTTGCTCAATTCGTCCCACCCTGGGATGAATTCAAATTGGGATCCGTCCCACCCAGGGACGAATTCTGAATTCATCTTTGGTCAGGACGAATTCTAGGTTTAACGGGAAAAAAGAAGAATGGCACCAAGTGGCAGCCGAAGACAGTCAATTAATGACTCCTGCCTTGCATGCACGTGTAGGTGGGTAGATTGGGCATTAGAGGACTGTCACAAGGGCAGTCATGGAAGCCCAAGTCATGGAGGAGTCTCCTCCCTCTTGGGAAGGCATGGCCGCCACATGGCACCCCTGCATGCCCCTCCAAAGAGACCCCTTGGGTCTATAAAATGGTGGACTTTCCCACCCAAAAAGGACAAGTTGGAGGCATTTTCAAGCAACGAAGTGCTGCCAAATTGAACACCACATTTTACCCTTTTCGATTCACCTCTTCCACATCCTTGATCTCTTTCGCAAGAGAGGTTATTGGGTGGCTTTTGGAAGTGTGGATCCAGACCCAAAACCCGACATTTGACCACATTAATCCACCAATTTGTCGACAACCCATTCCAAGAGATTTTGGGCCCATCCCAAGTGGATTGGTGCCAAAATCAAGTTCCAACGGTGGGCGGCCCGCTCGGGCGCCCCGCACTTTTTTTAGTTTCATTTTAATCTATTCTGTTATCACTTGTTTATCTTCCATTACATGTTATGCTGTTTAGATAGTTTATAATTTCGATTCCATAAGATTTTGATCAAATATTATCATGTTTTGTCGCTTTTGTGGTCCTCACTAACTTGCAGGTAACGACGTCAAATTCCCATTGATGGAGGTCAAATTGGGAGAATCCGACCATCTGGGTCATCCCAAAATGCCCCCAATTAGCTAACCCCTATGTTTTCAGGTATTTTGGAGATCCCGAGATGTGACATTTGGGCGGCATCACCTCGGCGTTTTATCATAGTCGAATTCATCCTACCCGGGGACGAATTACAGTAGAATTCGTCCTGCCCAGGGACGAATTTTAGTTGAATGTGAATTGGCCAACTGTTTCGATGGCAATGGCCCTCTGGTAATGTTTTCTGGTCTCTATCAAATTTGCAGGTCATTTGGAGTCATTTTATTCATCGGTTTAGCTAATCTTTTGCATGCATCTTTCATTAATTTTAGAGAACAAACGCTTTATATTTTGTCACAGGTGCTACTAACGCCTTTGTTGTTTCTTTGAACGTAGGAGGAGCAGAAAGAACCAAGGATTCATCAATACAAGTGGCGGCAACACTTTGGCCCACCCATTTCAAATGTGGGCACGCGGAAGGAGGAATACTAAGTCACGATTGTAACCAAAATTCATTTAACGCTCCTAGCCCCTGAAAAGGGAGGAGGCATCTTTGTAACCGAGATTAAGAGAGTTAAATAAAAAGGGCTATGTTTTCTCTACTTTCTTGTATCTCATTTCAATTCATCTCTTTCATTTCATGCATTTCACATTTTAGGACTTAAGCTTTAATTTTGGGTTTTGAATGCATCGCAATAGTTTTCCTTTCAAATCTTCCGAAATCTCGTGCTTTCAGTGGCGATCACGGTGGGACTCTGTCCCCTGTTTTTTAAGATCAAGAAACTGATCAAAAATTTGTGTTTTTGTGCTTACAGGTACCATTTTTCGAATTTTGACTGTTATTCGTCTTTGCTTGTGGCGAATACTTTACTGTAATTCGTTTGACCCTGAGACGAATTCTAATTCGTCTCAGACAGGGATGAATTCTGTTCTGTAATTCATCTCACAGAGGGACGAATTTCTGTCTATGAATTTTTAGGGCCGAGGATCAAAAACAGTAGGTCTAGGCAGAGAAAGGTAAGGGTTCTAAACTATTCCTATCATTTTCTGCTTTTTTTTTTTTGTTTTCTTTCAATTTTGCCTTCTTAAGGAAAGTAGTTGCTTCTAGCTGTTTCAATTTTTAATAAAAAGGAACCACACACACATCACGTGGCATTTTTAAACCAAGGAGCTGGTCGTAAGACCCCAGCCCTTGATCAAGACCAACGGTGGGTTCATCACCACCTTGGCTTGATTTTTGCATCCATTTACCCCGATTGTCACTGTTGTTAGGCGTAAATCCTGATGAAAGCTGATCGAGTGTCGCTGGGGTGATTCCCAACACGCGAGGATAAGTCTTCTATGGTAGGTGTCATTAACAGGACAATCCCCCTTTCGTACCACCTATGTACCACGTACCATCTGCTCTCACGTACCTATAGTTTCCCTCTCGTAAGGGCGGGTATATAGAGAGGTTGGTATATCGGCCGGGCAATGGTATATTGAAGGGGCGACCATTTATGGGAGTTATATGAGCCTTCATTATGCATTTAAACGTTCTTCAAAACTTTCAAAAACAAAACAAAATCATCAAAACGCACTAAAACCAGTCTAGGACACACCATTAATCTTTAAAAGAGATAATCACCATTTGTGTATGTGTGTGTTCATTTCGCTTAGTGTAACAAAAAAATAAAAAAAATCATAAACAAAAGATAAAAATCCACGCATTTTCTCCAAAAGCTCCAAGGATTCCCGCAATCGCTTGGTCACTCCAAAATGCCCCAAAGGTGTCCATGAACCCTTTGGTCAACCCAAAAGCACCCCAAAGGTGCCCATAAGTGATGCAGGAGCATCCAACAAAATATGGGAAATCTTATTTTTTTTTCCCTAAATTTTAGTGCATTTTGTCGGGGCCATAACTTCTCAACCGTAGCTCCGATTGACGTGAAATTTTACAGGGAGCTAGTTGGGAGAATTTAAAATTCCATCATCTAGGGCCCCAAAATTAGGTTTTAAAATTGCTCACCTAATTTTTTATGCTTTTTGAGTTGTTCGAAGGTTAATCTCTCCTAATGTATTTAGAGTTAGGACTTGAAACTTTATTTATGGCTTATCTATTGTAAGAGGGATGCGCACCCCAATTTTGGGCCCCATCTGACTCATTTTCAATTTTAGGGTTTTTAGAGAGACATCGTCATGGTGCTCACCCATAGCCAAGCCCAATCATGGGCGGACGCTGTGGGGAATATCCAAGGAGGCACAAGTCACCTCTGGTATAGCCCCAAGGATTTGGTCATACCACCTTGGTGGCCCGACACACAAGGTAGTCCCCTCCACACCCCGAAGGAAAGGGACTATAGGGGCACCTCTTCTAGGGGCACTCCTGTCAGACATAGCACCCAACACACACCCTTCCATGAGGGGTACATCCACAGGAGAGCACCCTTAGATGCTCGCTATGAGTGGCCACCGCACGATGAAGTGCTAGGTCAACATAGGGGTCCATAAGGGGAGGAACCACATCATTACACTATCCCTCCTTCACCCCCTCTAGTTGTTAGGACTACAAGGACAAATCTAGAGCACAAGGCTCCTCAGCAGGGGGTGAGCCAACTCCGTCCGTCCCTTTTTCACTTATGAAAGAGAGCACGAGGAAGACCCCTACCTTCCTCGAGAGCAATATACAGTGCGGGAGCAATACGCCTCCGCAAATGCTATCTATCAGGACCACTCACTGAGGCCAAAGCCCCGAGGGAATGCCGCTACCCCCAATAGAGGGAGGTGGCCTATAGAGATCTTGGATCACTACGACCGAGATAGATATCTAGGAGAGGCATCTAGGCCTTCTAGACATGAGATGGCAAGACCAACTATCTTAGAATCTGCCGAGCATATCGCACGTCGGATGCAACTCACGCAACTTGAGCTAGAACGACAACAGTTAGAGCAATGGTATATTCTAAATAAAGAGCACCTTCAGTGCCAGAAGGATGAGTTGTTCCAACACACTATGCAGGAGAGGACTCCAACCCCTCACACGCATAAGACAAAACATTATGAGAGGCACAACCCCCGGGTGCGAGACAAGTCTCCGTGACCTTATCGAGAACCACCCCCGATGCCTCCTAGACATGAGCGGGAGGCCACTCCTATAACCAATGATGGGTGCCTTCCTTAGGAACCCACCCAGGTTTATGGGCCACCCTTAGAAATTCATCAAGAAGCCTCTAAGGAATCTAGAGCGAGGAAGAAGAGCGGGATGAAATGCCCTACCAAGGCATGGGGGGTGCTATCTGGCCACCCCTCCATAGGCCCCAAGTTCCTCAACAAGAACCAACCAAAGAGGAGGAGCTCAAATCCCCTGATACATGCAAAGCGCTAGAGCACTTAGAGTCGATAGAGACCAAGATTTTGGAGCTCCCAAGGCCCAACTTACATGAGGCTCCTTTCGAAGAGGATCAACCTCCGACCGTAGGGCTACCTGATGATGCAGTCTTCCATGTCTCAGAATCACCAAATTCTGATGAGCTTGACTCACTGGCCGAAGGTGAGGATAAAATAGAGATGGCCCACAGCAATCACATGCGACAGCATCGACATCCCATAAATATTGATGAAGCACTTCAACAGATAAACATAATACTAGGGCATGAGTGGCACGTTAACCCACCGTAGTGGGACCAAGCATTACATCCACCACTTTGGGCACACAGAGATCAACTTCTACCCAGAGATCCCATAGCAATATCAGTGCCGAGGGTAGATCCCACCCTCATCTCCATGCATAGGGCCGATCCATTCATGCCCATACCTCTAGAGCCAGATCCGGAGCACAAAGACCATCAAGCTAGGGGTACCTCTATCCCCTAAAGAGCAACCCAAAAGCTCCAAGGATTATCGCAATCACTTGGTCACCCCAAAAGCTCCAAGGATTATCACAATCACTTGGTCACCCCAAAAGCTCCAAGGATTATCGCAATCACTTGGTCACCCCAAAAGCTCCAAGGATTATCGCAATCGCTTGGTCATCCCAAAAGCTCCAAGGATTATCGCAATCTCTTGGTCAATCCCAAAAGCTCCAAGGATTATCACAATCACTTGGTCACCCCAAAAGCTCCAAGGATTATCGCAATCACTTGGTCACCCCAAAAGCTCCAAGGATTATCGCAATCACTTGGTCACCCCAAAAGCTCCAAGGATTATCGCAATCACTTGGTCACCCAAAAAGCTCCAAGGATTATCGCAATCACTTGGTCACCCCAAAAGCTCCAAGGATTATCGCAATCACTTGGTCACCCCAAAAGCTCCAAGGATTATCGCAATCACTTGGTCACCCCAAAAGCTCCAAGGATTATCGCAATCACTTGGTCACCCCAAAAGCTCCAAGGATTATCACAATCACTTGGTCACCCCAAAAGCTCCAAGGATTATCGCAATCACTTGGTCACCCCAAAAGCTCCAAGGATTATCGCAATCACTTGGTCACCCCAAAAGCTCCAAGGATTATCGCAATCACTTGGTCACCCCAAAAGCTCCAAGGATTATCGCAATCACTTGGTCACCCCAAAAGCTCCAAGGATTATCACAATCACTTGGTCACCCCAAAAGCTCCAAGGATTATCGCAATCACTTGGTCACCCCAAAAGCTCCAAGGATTATCGCAATCACTTGGTCACCCCAAAAGCTCCAAGGATTATCGCAATCACTTGGTCACCCCAAAAGCTCCAAGGATTATCGCAATCACTTGGTCACCCCAAAAGCTCCAAGGATTATCGCAATCACTTGGTCACCCAAAAATCTCCAAGGATTATCGCAATCACTTGGTCACCCAAAAAGCTCCAAGGATTATCGCAATCACTTGGTCACCCCAAAAGCTCCAAGGATTATCGCAATCACTTGGTCACCCCAAAATCTCCAAGGATTATCGCAATCACTTGGTCACCCCAAAAGCTCCAAGGATTATCGCAATCACTTGGTCACCCCAAAAGCTCCAAGGATTATCGCAATCACTTGGTCATCCCAAAAGCTCCAAGGATTATCGCAATCTCTTGGTCAATCCCAAAAGCTCCAAGGATTATCACAATCACTTGGTCACCCCAAAAGCTCCAAGGATTATCGCAATCACTTGGTCACCCCAAAAGCTCCAAGGATTATCGCAATCACTTGGTCACCCCAAAATCTCCAAGGATTATCGCAATCACTTGGTCACCCCAAAAGCTCCAAGGATTATCACAATCACTTGGTCACCCCAAAAGCTCCAAGGATTATCGCAATCACTTGGTCACCCCAAAAGCTCCAAGGATTATCGCAATCACTTGGTCAACCCAAAAGCTCCAAGGATTATCGCAATCACTTGGTCACCCCAAAAGCTCCAAGGATTATCGCAATCACTTGGTCACCCCAAAAGCTCCAAGGATTATCGCAATCACTTGGTCACCCCAAAAGCTCCAAGGATTATCGCAATCACTTGGTCACCCAAAAAGCTCCAAGGATTATCGCAATCACTTGGTCACCCCAAAAAGCCCCAAGGATTCTCGAAATCCCTTGGTCACCATCAAGAAAATTCAAAAACAACAAAAACCATCAAAATCTCAAAAAGAAATCTGCATCTCATTCTCATGCATACTTCATCAATCAAAGCACTACATAATAGCTGCATTAACCATTACATCCATATATCGCACATTTGTTGATCATAGAAGTCAAAGGCACCATGGACTGTCATTACTTAGCAAGCATACCATTTTTCACATTTTCCATACAATATCGCAAAAACAACACCATACATAGAGTCACCATATCATAAGTCAGGTTGTCATTTAATGTATCTAGAGTTTTCATCATTTAGATGTCGTTAAATTTCTAGCCAAAACTGTACACGATCAGAAAGATTTTACGAAGGTAGAGTCATACTTGAAATACACCTTGTTACGTAACATCCCATCACAAATTAAAACACATAAAACAATTCCCAAGTTGTGTGAATGAAAGATGAAACCTGCAAAGCAATCCAGGTCACCATAAGCGAAACGGTTATCTTGCTCATCCCCCTATGCGAATGACCCAAAGAATGCTGAGAGTTGGCAAAAGGACAAGCATCCTCCCTACCCAATTCCCCAAGAATCCCAAAGTTCTCAATAGTTGCAAAACATCAAAAATTTGCAAAACGTCAAAACTCCAAAAATTTGACATCATCCCTAGAGTGCACACATCAAAAGGCACAAACAATAGTGATTCTCGTCACTCCATATCCAAATCCCTTGCTCAAAAGAAAAACAAATAAAACAAAAATAAACAGTGATTTTTATCACTACAAAGGAGCAAGTATCCCAATACAATTGAAGAAAAGAAGGGAGTCGAACTTGAATCCCTGGAACTCTCAGCATTTCGACAGGTCATGAGGCAAGCCTCAGTACCGGTTTGGTTGATAGCCTATCGGTCACTGGCGGTAAACTTCTCGCATGACGATATATCTGTCACATTAACTTGTGTACAGATCAATGTTTGCATGTGGATGAGCTAGCTTATGGTATCCTAGATAGCACCGCAGATTAATCTGACTAAATACAATAAAGGAGTTAGTGGAGCTAATTAGGTGATCCTCAATACAGGTTCGGTTGAAAGCCCATCTGGCACTGGCGGTATCCTGACAAATACCACATAAATGAACTCAATTGCACACACAGGGATGTGAAATAACTTGGTCAAAAACAAGTCCGATTCATACCTTGTTCAAAAGTCTTGTAAGATAAAGTACAGTCATGGCTAGTGAGTTAAAACCATCTGAGTCTCAGAAAACCTTAGCTACATTTCTAAACCAACTGCACTACTTTTCATCCTTACAATACCATCAGAAAATACAAAAAAACCACATTTATACATACAAAGCATTTACCACAGCAATCACCCAATACACAAAGCCATAAGTCCTATATAGTCTATGGTGCCAATGCAAAGTTATCAACAAATCATTTCATCCATTCCATTACATATCATATAAATCAACAACATTCACATTTATCATACCATATGCATACATCAATATAAAGTAGCATGCATCCATCAACATCAATCATTATGCATAACATGAAATTATGACATATACACAAAGCAAGAAAATCAAAACAACAAAAACAACAAATATCCACAAACAATAGCAATAAAAGTGCCGAACAAAGGCACCTTTGCGCTTGACATTCAATGGCATAGAAAATTGATGTCAGGGTTTACATTGTCACTACCCTACTCCCTAAGAAGGCTACCATAGCTGGACCGCTCCATGGGAAGATGGATTTTTGACAATTTAACCCCCAAATGATGTCACAAAAAAATCAAAACAAAAACAACAAAACAACAAAACAACAAAAACAACAAAAACAACAAAAAAATGCAACACAAAAACAAAGCAATAAGCATTGCCGGACACAAGTGCTCTTGCACTTAACCTCTTGGCATAGAAAATCGATGTCGGGGCTCAAATTGTCACTCTCCTACTTCCCCAAGAAGGCTACCATAGCCGGACCGCTCCACGGGAAGACGGATTTTCGACAATTTCACCCCATTATGGCATCACCAAAAGGGTTACCACCCACCAAAAATAGGTCTAAATGTCAGAAAAATTGCACATGCTTAATGCTAAATCTCCGAAGGCACCCTTGCACAAGTCATCTTGGGTCAAGCGACTCGTCGCTTTTCTCACGAAGGTCATTCCCTCATCGATTCGTCGCTTGAGGGGGTAGTCACACTTAGTCACCAATCAACAAGCACACACCCAATTAAGGAAAATGACATGCATTCAAAGAATCATTGACAAAGACAATCACGCTCCTGCTTGGGGCAGCAAACAAGCAATAATCACAAATTGATCAAACACTTGGCATTCCCGAAGCATGAACACAAGGTTCCCCCGTGGACAAAAGGTTGCGCCCTTTGCCTATTCATGACTGATCAATGTCCAAGCTCAAGTCACACCTCACCAAAATAGGTTAATACTTGAAATCAAATTCCTTAGCTCGTCAGAAGCAAGGATTCAAGAATGCATGCCCTTTCCATACTTGGGGCATCAAAAGTTGGTTAGGTTACCAAGAAACCCTAATCATTAGTGCTTTGGTTATCTATTTTTGCTCGGCGCTATGCCATGCACAGCGCATCCCAAAAAGGGGCATCTGTAGACACCAAAACAGCACCAATCCGATTATGTGACTGCAAACACTGATCGCTTTGACACACACAGCCCCCAGGGCAGCCCTCAGAGGTTAAACAGTGGTCCTAACCACTTTTGTAGCAATTTTGGAAGGTCAAAAGGCAATTTGGCACATTCAGGCACTTTGCTCAGTATTCGTCCCACCCAGGGACGAATTCAAACTGGGATCCGTCTCACCTAGGGACGAATTCTGAATTCGTCTTTGGTCAGGACGAATTCCAAGTTTAACGGGCAAAAAGAAGAATGGCGCCAAGTGGCAGCCGAAGACAGTCAATTATTG
The DNA here is from genome assembly GCA_028583015.1 of Wollemia nobilis. Lineage (NCBI taxonomy): Eukaryota > Viridiplantae > Streptophyta > Pinopsida > Araucariales > Araucariaceae > Wollemia > Wollemia nobilis. The sequence goes on from JAQPPZ010001683.1 coordinate 4,845,297, forward strand.
ACTCCTACCTTGCATGCGCGTGTAGGTGGGTAGATTGGTCGTTGGAGGACTGTCACAAGGGCAGTCATGGAAGCCCAAGTCAGGGAGGAGTCTCCTCCCTCTTGGGAAGGCATGGCCGCCACATGGCACCCCTGCATGCCCCTCCAAAGAGACCCCTTGGGTCTATAAAATGGTGGACTTTCCCACCCAAAGAGAAGACAAGTTGGAGGCATTTTCAAGCAACGAAGTGCTGCCAAATTGAACACCACATTGCACCCTTTTTTATTCACCTCTTCCACATCCTTGATCTCTTTCACAAGAGAGGTTATTGGGTGGCTATTGGAAGTGTGAATCCGGACCCAAAACCCGACATTTGACCACATTGAATCCACCAATTTGCCGACAACCCATTCCAAGAGATTTTGGGCCCATCCCAAGTGGATTGGTGCCAAAATCAAGTTCCAACGGTGGGCGGCCCGCTCGGGCGCCCCACACTTTTTTTAGTTTCATTTTAATCTATTCGGTTATCACTTGTTTATCTTCCATTACATGTTATGCTGTCTAGATAATTTATAACTTCGATTCCATAATGTTTTGATCAGATTTCATCATGTTTTTGTCGCTTTTGTTGTCCCACTAACTTGCAAGTAACAACATCAAATTCCCATTGATGGAGGTCAAATTGGGAGAATCCGACCATCTGGGTCATCCCAAAATGCCCCCAATTAGCTAACCCCTATGTTTGCAGGTATTTTTGAGATCCCGAGATGTGACATTTGGACGGCATCACTTCGGCATTTTATCACAGTCGAATTCGTCCTACCCGGGGACGAATTACAGTAGAATTCGTCCTGCCCAGGGACGAATTTTAGTTGAATGTGAATTGGCCGACTGTTTCGATGGCAGTGGCCCTCTGGTAATGTTTTCTGGTCTCTGTCAAATGTGCAGGTCATTTGGAGTCATTTTATTCATCGGTTTAGCTAATCTTATGCATGCATCTTTCATTAATTTTAGAGAACAAACGTTTCATCTTTGTAGCACAGGTGCTACTAACGCCTTTGTTGTTTCTTTGAACGCAGGAGGAGCAACAAGAATCAAGGATTCATCAACGCAAGCGGCGGCAACACTTTGGCCCGCCCATTTCAAATGTGGGCACGCGGAAGGAGGAATACTAAGTCACGATTGTAACCAAAATTCATTTAACGCTCCTAGCCCCTAAAAAGGGAGGAGGCATCTTTGTAACCGAGATTAAGAGAGTTAAATAAAAAGGGCTGTGCTTTCTCTACTTTCTTGTATCTCATTTCAATTTGTCTCTTTCATTTCATGCATTTCACATTTTAGGACTTAAGCTTTAATTTTGGGTTTTGAATGCATCGCAATAGTTTTCCTTTCAAATCTTCCGAAATCTCGTGCTTTCAGTGCCTCTACATGCTCAATCAAAAGAGACCTCCAGGTCTATAAATTGGTGAGTTTTTTCATACCAAAAGGAAAAAAAGGAGCATTTTAGCAAAAAAGTGCTACCATTTTATATCTTCGCACCTTTTGATTTGTGTCTTTCACATCCTTGATATCTTTTAGAGAGTAGGTCATTGGGTGACTATTGGAAGAGCAAATTCAGAACCAAAAACCTGACATTTGGCCATAGCATACCACCAAATTTGCCGAAAACACCCTACAAGAGGTTTTTGACCCATACCAAGTGGATTGGTGCTAAAATCGAGCCCCAAACGGTGGGTGTCCTACCCTCGTGCGCCCCCCACACTGTTGTAGTTCTAATCGTCCCGCCCCGGAGCATTTAGAAATCTATAGTAGATTTCCTTTATGTTATTTTTGCATCTAATTATATTCTTCTTAGATAGGTTTTCATTCAAATTTCACATCGTTCTAAGCATTTTTGATCAAGTTTTTATCATTTCCTGCATTTACTAACATGTAGGTAGCATCATCAAATTCCCGATGATAGAGGCCAAATTGGGAAAATATGACCTTCTGGGCCTTCCCAAAATACCCCCTTTTAGCTAACCCCCAACTTTCTAGGTGATTTGGAGCTTCCCAAATGTGGCATTTTAGACTATGCTTTTTGACACTTTGTTGCAGGTCTATTCGTCCCGCCCCAAAGCAAATACGAATTTGTGGTGAATTTTCCAAATGTTCCATTTGAAGTGCCCTCCTGGTAATGTCCTCATGCCCCTATCAAGTTTTTAGTTCATTTGGATCTATTTCAGTTATCGTTTTATTTATTTTTCACATTCACTAATCGTAGGCTTGGGTATTGCATGTTTTATTTTATCTATAGGTGCTACTGACCATTTTTTGTTTCCTTGAACATAGGATCTAAATATTAGAGGAGAAGTAAAGAGTCAATATTCATCAACGCAAGTGGCAGCGACATTTTATTCACCCATTTTACATGTGGGAACGCAGAAGAGGGAATATCATCCATGGGTGGGACAAGAACACATTTAACGCTCCTACCCCCTAAAAATAGAGGAGATGGATTGTAACCAAGTTTTGAAGCATATTAATAAAAAGGGTTGTCTTTCATATTGGCTTTTAATTTGGTTTCGATTCGTTTATGATTCTTTCCTTTCATGCACTTTCAATTCATAGGATTTAGCGTTATATTTTGTTTCGTTTGCATCGCATCTCGGATTTTCATTTTTGTTTCTGTATCCTTGTGCTTTCAATGGAAATCACGATAGGAAGTTTGTCCACTATTTTTAAGATCAACAATATGACAAAAACTTTATTTTTTTTGCTTGCAGGTACCAAGTTTTCAAATGCTGGACTGATGTTCATTCCAGCCTATGGCGAATACAGAGATGAAATTCATCTTACCCAGGGAAAAATGGGCATTTGCCCCACCCTGTGATGAATATAGTTTTTTTATTCATCCCACCCAAGGATGAATAGCTCTCAATGTAGTTTCAAGACAAAAACTCAGAACCAAAAAATTTGGGCAAAGAAGAGGTAGAGGTCTTGAACTCTTTCTGGTATTAAATGCTTTCAGTTTTCCATTTTCTGGTTACTTGCTTTCTTAGGGAAAGTTATTTTTACTGCATGTTGCTTTATTAATGCAAATAAAAATAACCCCACACATCATGTGGCAATTTAAACACTAAGGATCTGGTCATAAAACCCTAGCCCTTGATCGAGACCAACGGTGGATTTCATCACCACCTTGGCTTGAATTTTTGCATTCATAACCTTGATCGCTATTATTGCTAGACGTAAATCCTGACGAAAGCTGACCGAGTGTAGTTGGGGTGATTCCCAGTGCATGAGGATAAGTCTTCTATGGTAGGTGTCAAAAATAGGGTGATTCCCCTTCTGTACCGCCTATGTTCCACGTACCATCTACTCTCATGTACCAATAGTTTCCCCCACATAAGAGTGCGTATATAGAGAGGTTGGTATATCTGCCTGGAAATGGTATATCGAAGGGGTGACCATTTTTGGGAGTCATAAGAGCCATCATATTGCATTTAAATGTTCTTTACAAAAGCTTTCAAAACAAAAATCAAAACACACTAAACCAGGTTTAAGGCACACCTTTAATATTTAAACGAGATAATCATTGCTTTGTGTGTGTGATATTTTATGTTTAGTGTAGCATAAAAATCATAAAAATAGATAAAAATATATGCATCTTGTAGGGAAACACCACCATGGTGTACACCTATATCCAAGACCAATCATGGGCAGGAGTTGCACAGAAGGTAAAAGGGGGCACGAGTCACCTCTTCTATAGCCCCAAGGACCTGGTCATAACACCTTGGTGGCCTAACCCACAAGAGATTCCACATCATGCCATTTTAGAATGGGACTATAGAGGCACCCCTCTGGGGGGCATTCCCATCCAACATAGACCCTTTCAAGAGGAGTCCTTACATGTGGCACTTAATATAAATGGTAAGGCTCCTTTAGAAGCTCGTTATGAGTGGCCATAATATGATGAAGCACTAGAACAACATAGGGTCCATGAGGAGAGGCCACATGATTATGTCATCCCTCCTTTACCACCCATCATTGTCAGGAACAATAGGCAAAATCCAGAGCACAAGGTTCTTCAAACAAGGCAAGCCAACTTTGCCCGCCCCTTTCACATATATGAAAGGGAGCATGAGGAAGACCATTACATTCCTCAAGATAAATATACAGCATGGGAGCAATGCACTTCCACACCTACTATCTACCAGGATCACCTATTGAGGCCAGAGCCTCGAGTGAATGCCACCAACCTCGATAGAGGGAAGCGACCTATAGAGATCTCAAATCATCGTGACTGAGATAAATGTGTAGGAGAGGCATCTAGGCCTTCTAGACTCAATATGGTAGAATAAATTGACCTGGCATTCACTAGACATGCCATCCATAAAGTGTAGATTACGCATCTTGAGCAAGACCAACAATAGCTAGAGAATCTATATCACCTTATTAGAGATCACATTCGGTACCAAATAGATGATCTGATCCATAACACTGTGCCCGAGAGGGTTCCAACCCATCGTACCCAAAGATAAAAACCGTATGAGAGGCATAATCCCTTGGTATGAGATAGGTCTCCATGACCTTACCAAGTGCTACCTCTGAGGCCTCCTAGACTTGCACAGGAGGCCACTCCCAGGAACAATGATGGGCACCCTCCACGGGGACCCACCCATGGTCATAGGTCTCGTCTAGAAACTCCTCAAGAATCCTATGAGGAGTATGAGCAAGAAGAAGAGCAGGCTGAAATGCCCTACCAAGGCAAAGGGGCTGCTATCCGGCCACCCCTCCATAGACCTCAAGTTTCCCACAACCCACAATGAGAGCAAACTAAGGAGGAAAAAATTAAATCTTCTGATGCATATAAAGCACTGCTAGAGCGCTTGGAGTCTATGGAGACCAAGACTTATGGGTCCCAAAAGCCCACTTTATGCCAACTCCGTAGTCATCCTGTGCATTCGTCAGTGCCGGCACCCCCTTACCCTGAACACTTTAAACTGCCTTAGTTGGAAATATTTAGAGGTGAGGAGGATACCCAAGAGCATGTGACTAGATTCTTGAGCTAATGCTTTGGAATTCAGGACAATGATGCTTTACTGTTAAGAACATTCATCACCATGTTCGAAGGCCCTGCCTCAGATTGGTTCACTTAATTTCCAAAGCACAACATTAGTAACTTATATCAGCTAGTGGATGCGTTCCTCGAATGCTTCACCTTCAACACCAAGAAGAAGGTGTCACTGAGTGACCCAACCAACCTCAAGAAATATGAGGAAGGAACCATGGTGACCTATGGGAACCCATGGAGGACTTTGCTTTCAAATCTGCCCTACCTCCCTCCTATGTCCGACCTCACCCAAATGTTCTCAAAGAGTTGTTTGAGACCAATATTCATGCTATTGTAGCTATAGCAATATTCCACTTTAGAGGAAGCTCTGGTGCAAGCCAGAATCATTGAGGAGATCAAGATTCAGGATGGCAAGATAGCTAAGCCAAAGAAGAAAGAATGGCCTAAGAACACTAAAACAGGGACCACGCAGCAGAAACCCACTGTGGTCAATTAGGTTGCTATAAATTTCCCTAAGCCTGCATAAGAAACATAGCCCCAAAAGGCTAACTATCAGGTGGTGCATCTTAATAGTTATGATAGAGAAAATTAGAGGCAAGAAAAAAATCAGTAGCATAGCCCTAGGCGATAATTCACACCTTACACAGATTCTAGAGACTCCCTGTTTGACCGCTTGTCAGCGGTAAACTTGATTAACCTGCCCAAGATTCAACCCATAGACCCCAATGCACAAAAACCTAAGGGCTACAGGGAAGACTTGTACTACAGGTTCCATAGACGGAAGGGACATGACCTTAATGCATGTTGGAAGTTTAATATCTTGGTGCAAGACCTAATTGATAACAAGACATTAGCGATAGATAATTCTGTGGCACCAAGCAATCAAAAAATGGAGGACTTCAAAGACCCATTGCCTACCCATGATGCGTAGGCAAAGACCCTACAAGTAAATGAGGTCACACAAAACTACCCTATGCAGGGGTATGAAGGGATGATCAATATAGTGACTCGAAACAGGAGATACCCGAGCACAACTGATCTCGTGGTAGCTATAGGAGAGGTGACAACAACGTCACAACCACAACAACACCTTGCACCACCTCCTCTGCCTAGACCAGTGGCCATAATTTAGACCAAACTCACCCAAATTTTGAGGACCACGTCGACTAGGCTCTCCATCTACGATCTCATACAACAATCAACGCCCCATCGGAAGGCTTTAATGGAGATACTAAAAGCCATCGATTTGTACCCCATGAAGAAAACTCCTTCAAAAACTTTGTGGGACATGTCAAACAATGCACTGATCCAATCATCACCTTTCGAGAAGAATTGAAATTAGTGGCTGGTGACATGGCGGATCCACCCCTACACATCATCGCGTGGGTCAACGGGATTCCGTATAAGAGAGTATTGGTGGACACGGGCTCGTCCAGTAATATCATTACAATAGCGGCCTTGAAGCACCTAAATTTTCTTGCATCTTACATAGTGGCCTCCACCTATACACTGCGAGCATTCAATGATGCAATATGCTCGACAGTTGGCACAATTGTCCTACCCATCCAAGTGGGACAAAAGACTATACCCACATTATGCCACATCTTGGAGGGTGAGATGGCCTATAACATCTTGTTGGGTCAGCCATGGATCAGATACATGAAGTGTGTCCCTTCGATAGCTCATCAATGCTTAAAGTATACATTTGAAGGGTAGGTACATGTAGTCCTGGTGGACTTGGAACCCTTCAAGTATTGCAATGCGGTGCATCTGATGCTACAATCGACCCTTCCATTAATGCATTAGGATTTTTAGTTGAATCCATATAAACAAGGTCTGATTATGTAGGCATCCCCATTGACAAGTCCATCAAATCCCCAACCGGGTCCATCTTCATCATTTGGTCCTTCACCAATGATGTCGCCTATGGTGGCCAAACAAAAGGACAAAGGGAAGAAACCTCTAGAAGAGGCACAACCTTTGGAAGAAGCATCACCAATAGTCTCAACCATATCTACTGAGGATATGCCTAGCAGAATGGAATTCGAGGCTCCTAGTTCACCCAACATGGAGTGGACTCAGGAAGAACTTTTGTTCCCTCCCCCTCAATTGCCAATAATCACCGTTGAAATGGCCAATACGGGCCTGGGGGAGTATCTCGTGTGAAATGTTGTAGCAACACCCACACTATAGTCCATGAAGGACATAGGGAGACCTCGCCTCTCCATCAATACCATTTTTCCTCTAGGCTACCCGCCGAATCAAATGAACTTTGTGTATGGGGACCTTGATCATGGTATTGAACCAGACATGCAAGAGGATGAAGATGAAGAGCCCTTTGTAGAATATGTCAACTATTTGTCCAAACCAGACTTCGCTTTGAGATACATTGGCCAATGCAATTGGTATGGATATGGGTTAGGCAGATATGAGCAAGGAGTGCATGTTATTTGCCAACCGAGATACCAAATGCCATAAGACAAGTCAGGAGTAGGGTTCAACCACCCCTTCTTCTTGGGCATCTTGGTAGAGAACATGTAAGGCCTAGGGATAGGCAATGATGGGGGATTGGCATTAGATTCATATGCCAACCCTAACATGACATATACACTAGGGTATTATATCCCATTATTGATGACCAACCTTTTTGACCTCAACAACCCTTTCCCTTCGCTCGAGATAGGAGAAAGCTCGAAATCTCACCTACAAGAGAGGTATAGACAAGGTCAGGAAGGATCTTTAGAAGATGAATCAGAATATGAGATAGCACCATGGGACCCCTTTGAATTAGATAGAAATCACTCACAAGTGACCCCCATGGATGATTATCAGGAAAGCCTCTTGGAAATGTTCCCTTTGGCGTCCCCCATCGAGCAAGTGCTACCACAAGAAAATCAAGCCCCATTGCAGAGAGCGAAACAACCCCAATGAAGCCAGATCAATTTTCTCAAGCAATATGAGCCCCTAGTGTCGCAAGCGGTTGTCAAAACCAACGAAGGCCTTTGGATCTTTGATAGTGATTATTAAGATGAAACTGAGATGGCATATCTCAATCACATGCACCTGATGCAGCAACAATACCCCTTGGCTATTGACGATATGCTTGAACAACTAAACATAGTGCTAGGGCATGAGTGGCACATAAACCTAGCACAGTGGGACCAATTGTTGAATCTGCCACTTTAGGCATACAAAGAACACCTTCTACCTAGAGACCCTATAGCGATATCAGTGTTGATGGTAGACCCTATCTTCCTATATACACATAGGGCCAATCCATTCATCCCAATACCTCCAAAGCTAGATCTAGAGCACAAATATCATCTAGAATGTATGAGTCATCACACCCATGGTAATGGAGACCAAAATCATTTCATCAACATGATCTCCATTTACTTAACCACCCCCATCCGCAATTTGGTCAATCCAAAACAATCATTGTATCTAGACATAGGTGCCATAAACTGGGATCATGTTAATTCACCACCATCCCCATCAGAGTACTGGCCTTTTAGTGAAATGCTTCATTTCACTCTAGTGCCAACTCAAGATATCTTCCACACTGAAGAGGGACCCGAGGTTCCTAACGATGATCTTAACTCAACAAATGATATCCACTTGGTCCCAAATCTACACCCATTGGAGGGCAGATCCCACATGTCGATCGAGGAGACGACTGACGTAGACATCGGCTCTGATCCAATGAATCCACATATTATTAAGCTGGGGGTAAGTCTATCCCCCGAAGAGCAATCCCACTACATTACCCTTCTCAAAGAGAAGAAGGAGGTTTTTGCATGGTCCTACAAAGACATTTTGAGGCTAGATCCATAGCTAGTCATGCATAATCTAACGCTTGATCTGATAGTCAAGCAAAAACTATGTAAGATGCACCCAAAAGTGGCCTTAATGGTCAAAGATGAATTACAAAAGTTTTTGGATGCATAGTTTATCATCTGCATGGATTACCCACCATGGCTGTCCAACATGGTGCCCATCAAAAATCCAAACGGGAGGATTCGCATATGCAATGATTTTCGAGATCTAAACAAAGTGAGTCCTAAGGATGATTTTCCCTTGTCGAGCATAGACACATTGGTAGATGCTACAATGGGCCACAAAATGCTTTCCCTCATGGATGGTTTCTCGAGATACAATCATATTCATATCAATCCTGAGGACCAACTAAAAATACTGTTCACAACGCCTTTTGGGACATTTTGTTATAAGGTCATGCCCTTTGGTCTTAAAAATATTGGCACCACCTACCAACATGCCATGATGTACATCTTCCATGATCACATGCATAAAAATTTGGAAGATTACATGGATGATTTGTTGGCCAAATCTCTTTTATGCCCAGATAATCTCGATGACTTAAGCAAGATCCTCGATCGCCTCATGGAACGTAAAGTCAAACTGAATCCCAAGATGTGTGTATTTTGCATCACATATAAAAAACTCTTGGGTTTCATAGTCTCAAAATGGGGCATAGAGGTGGACCCAAACAAAGTCAAGGAAATCCTTGAAATGCTTCCCCCAATTACCATCAAGAAGCTCAGAATCCTATAGGGAAAGGTCGCATCAATCAAGCGCTTCATAGCATAGCTATCTGAAAAGTTCCAACCCATGAATAAATTATTGCACAAGGGCATCACATTTCATTAGGATGATGAGTGCTAGTCAACATTCGACGACATTAAACAATACTTGGATTTGCCACCCGTAATGGCACCACCTAGACCAGGAGTGTCGTTCTACTTATACATATCAGTTACTGATGTTGCACTGGGCACCATGTTATCCTAGAAGAATGAACTTCACAAAGAATAGGCTACTTACTATCTTAGCCGCACCATGGTTAGTTATGAACTTAACTATGCATACGTCGAGAAGCTCTGCTTGGCAGTGGTGTTTTCTACCAAAAAGCTATGCCATTACATGCTGAGCAACAATACGTATGTTGTGTCTAAGGAGAATCCATTGCGGTACATGATGAGTCATACTTATCATAGTAGCCGCATGGCGAAATGGATCATGTTGTTGACAGAATTTGACATAGACTTCATTGGACATAAATCCATCAAAGGTCAAGTCATTGTCGATCAACTAGCAGAGGCTCCTCTCAAATACGATCAACCTCTGATCATAGAACTACCCGATGATGGGGTCTTCCATGTCTCAGAATTACCAGATTCTGATGAGCCTGAGTCACAAGCCGACATAACCCTATTTTTTGATGGTTCTAAATGTGAGCAAGGAGGTGGTGTGGGAATTGTATTATTCACACCACAAGGGGCTCCAATACCTCTGTCATTTAAATTAAATTTCTTGTGCACCAATAATAATGTAGAATACAAAGCCTTGCTCATAGGTCTTCAAACATCAATCACCATGAACATCAAACGATTAAACATCTTTTGTGATTCACTTTTAATTGTCAACCAAGTCAAAGGGGTATTCCAATGTAAATTCCTAGTTCTGCAGGCCTACAAAGCCCTTGTGGACAAATTCCTTGAAAATCTTGAATGGTATGACATCGAGGCACTCCCTCGGTCATCAAATCATTTTGTGGAAACTATAGCCTCTTTGGGGTCACTAATCTTGTAAGACATTTCTTGTGATATGACAACCACTCAAGTCAAAACATTATCACCAGGAATCCACCTGATCCAGATTGAACCATCCACGAATAAGTTCTCTCGAATCCATGATTGTCTGAATCACGCTAACTGGGGGTCCTTGTTCTCACCTACTCCCATTAATAGCAACATAATGCTATTATTACAAGTTCTTTCCTGCTCAGTTTCTGCTAGTGATGAACTTCGAGAGGGATTTGCTATTCATACCATCAAGGTTTCTGATTAGCAGGATTTGTATACACCCATAAGGAACTACCTCAAGTTAGGTAACCTCCCACTTGGATTGACGCATGCCGCAAAATGATCATTCAAATAGAAAGTGGCTAAACATGTCTTGTTAGGAAACATTTTGTACCATCACAGCTACGAAGGAATCCTCCTTCGTTTCTTGGACGGCCTTGCCGGCACAAAGCGGCTCCCTGCGCATTCTTCGCATGGGCTATTATTGGCCATATTTAGAGCAATATTGTTGCGCATATGTAAGGAAGTACGTGAAGTGTCAACACCATGCAAATTTGACACACATGCCTTCTTAGGCCTTGTAGCCGATCCAATCAGCTTGGCCATTTTCATAGTGGGGCTTAGATCTAATTGGAAAGATCTCCCCTATGTCGTCAGGCCATCACATGTTTATCATAACTGCCACATAGTACTTCACTAAATGGGTGGAAGCAATTCTGCTTACCTCTACGACTGGAACCTACATTTTAGAGTTCATTTTACACAATATCATATGTCATTTTGGTATTCCATCCAAGATAATATCGGATAATGGGATGTCATTCAAGAACAAATACGTGTGTGCTTTGACCACAAAATACAAAATTTAGCATAGTTTTTCAACACCCTATTATCTGTAGGCAAATGGGCAAGCAGAGGCGTAAAACAAAATGCTAGTTGCCATCCTCAAAATGACAGTCGCAGAAATTCATAAGGATTGGCACATTCAAATCCCATTTGCCCTATGGGCTTATCGCACTAGCATTCAAACACCCACTGGGGCAACTTTGTTTTCTCTAGTGTATGGATTTGAGGCAGTCATACCTCTTGAGATGGAAATTCCTTCCCTGTGCATATCAATGCAAGAGTTCATCGATGATGACACTACACAGTAGGCCTAGTTAGACCAACTTACGTTACTCGATGAACAACACGTTAATGCTCTTGAGCATTTACGTATCTATCAAGAGCGACTTAAGAAAGCATACAAAATGAAGGTTCACTTGAGGGAATTTTAAATTGGTGACTTGGTCTTAAAAGAGAACCAACAAAATTCTAACTTGTCGCCCCATCTAAGGGACAAGTTTGTGGTAAACTAGTTAGGTCCGTATGTCATCGACAATAAAATAGGACCTGGAATGTACCAACTAGCCTATTTTGACGGAATCAAGGAACTAGAACCCTTGAATATCAGTCATTTATGGCCATTCCATATTTAAAAGAGCCATAGCCCAAACCAAAAGCTCCAAGGATTCCTGCAATCACTTGGTCAACCCCAAAATGCCCCAAAGGTGCCCATTACCCCTTTGGTCAAACCAAAAGCTCCAAGTATTCTCGTAATCACTTGGTCAAACCAAAAGCTCCAAGGATTCTCATAATCGCTTGGTCAAACAAAAAGCTCCAAGGATTCTCATAATCGCTTGGTCAAACCAAAAGCTCCAAGGATTCTCATAATCACTTGGTCAAACCAAAAAGCTCCAAGGATTCTCACAATCGCTTGGTCAACCCCTAAATGCCCCAAAGGTACCCATAATCCCTTTGGTCAAACCAAAAAGCTCCAAGGGTTCCCACAATCGCTTGGTCAAAAATAAGAAAATTCAAAAATAATAAAATCATCAAAAATAACAAAAATTTGCATCTCATTTCCATGCATGCTCAAAATCATCACAATAATAAAGAGCTCTTTTTGCATCTCATCCTCATACTCACAAAAAAATAAATCCATCAAAAACCAAAAATAATAGCTGCATTAAGCATCACATCCATACATTACATATTTGTGGTCATAAAGGTCAAAGGCACCATAGACTGTAATTATTCGACAAATTCATCATTCTCCACATTTCTCCATTCTATAAACAGTCCATCGAAAATAAACACTATTCACATATTTTTCACCATATCATAGTCGGTTGTCTTCTAATATATTAAGAGTTTTCGTCATTCAGTTGTCATTATATTTCTAGCCACATATTGTACAAAGTCAGATATATTTTACAAAGGTAGATTTCTACTTGTATCACACCTTGTTACGTAGAATCCTAGCACAAATTAAAACACAAAATAATTCCCAATTTGTGTGAACAAAGGATGAAATTTGTAAAGTAATCCAGATCACCATAAGCGAAATAGTTATCTTGCTCATCCCCCTGTGCGAATGACCCCAAGAATGCTGAGAGTTGGAAAAAGGACAAGCATCTTCCCTACCCAATTCCCCAAGAATCCCAAGTTCTCAAAAAGTTGTAAAACATCACAAATTTGCAAAAGTCAAAAATCCAAAAATTTGACATCACCACCAAAGTGCATACATCAAAAGGCACATACAATAGTGATTCTCATCACTCAATATTCAAATCCCTTGCTCAAAAGAGAAAACAAAAATAAATAATGATTTTTATCACTACAAAAGAGCAAGTATCCCAATACAATTGAAGAAAAGAAGGGAGTCAAACTTGAATCCCTGGAACTCTCAGCATTCAGAAGGTCATGAAGTAAACCTTAGTACTAGTTTGGTGGATAGCCTATTGGTCACTGGTGGTAAACCTCCCGCATGATGATATATTTGTCACATTAAATTGTGTACAAATCAATGTTTGCATGTGGATGAGCTAGCTTATGGTATCCTAGATAACACCACATATTAATCTGACTAAATAAAATAAAGGAGTTAGTGGAGCTAATTACGTGATCCTCAGTATAGGTTTTGTTGATAGGCTATCTGGAACTGGTGGTATCCTGACAAATACCACATAAATGAACTCAATTGCACACACAGGGATGTGAAATAACTTGGTCAAAGACAAGTCCGATTCATACCTTGTCCAAAAGTCTTGTAAGATAAAAATATAGTAGTGGCTAGTTAGTTAAAACATCTGAGTCACAGAAAACCTTAACTACATTCTAAACCAATTGTGCTATCTTTCATCCTCACATCGCCATCAAAAAATACAAAAAATAACATGTATACATAAAAAAATCATTTACCACAACAATCGCCTAGGACAAAAAGCCATAAGTTCTAAAAAGTCTATGGTGCCATCGCCAAAAAATCACAAATTCAATTCATCCATTCTATTTGCATAAAATACAAATTAGAAACATTTGCATTTATCATAACATATGCATCTATCAACATAAATTAACATGCATACATACACATTCAACAATCATTGTGCATAACATCAAATCATGACATAAATAAAAGAACGTCATCTATATATATATCATCAAAAATGCCTGTTGGCTACAATAAAATGGTCCTCTGACCTCACAAAAATGCAAAATTTCACAAACCCCCAAGCCTAGGGCGTATTAAGGGGATTAGGGGAGAACAAGGACCCCCAGTTGGCATGATTTAGACAATCGTGGATTCGATCAACAGGATTGGTATGCACCAATAAGGGACTACCTCAAGTTAGGTAACCTCCCACTTGGATTGACGCATGCCACAAAATGATCATTCAAATAGAGAGCGGAAAATCATGTCTTGTTAGGAGACATTTTGTATTTTTGAAGCTATGAAGGAATCCTCCTTCGTTGCTTGGACCAACAGGAGTCCACTTGGGTGATCACCCAAGCGCACGATGGTACATGCAGTGGCAACTTCAATGGTATGGCCATCGCAAAGCGCATTCTCCGCATGGGCTATTATTGGCCATATTTAGAGCGAGATTATTGCGCATATGTAAGGAAGTGCATGAAGTGTCAACACCATGCCAATTTGACACACGTACCTTCTTAGGCCTTGTAGCCGATCCAATTGGCTTGGCCATTTTTGCAGTGGGGCTTAGATCTAATCGAAAAGATCTCCCCTGCATCATCAAGTCATCACACGTTTATCATAACGGCCACAGAGTACTTCACCAAATGGGTGGAAGCAATTTCGCTTACCTCTATGACCGGAACCCGCATTTTGGAGTTCATTTTACATAATATCATATGTCATTTTGGTATTCCATCCAAGATAATCTCGGATAATGGGACGTCATTCAAGAACAAAGACGTGCATGCTTTGACCACAAAGTACAAAATTCAGCATAATTTTTTGACACCCTATTATCCACAGGCAAATGGGCAAGTAGAGGCATCAAACAAAATGCTAGTTGCCATCCTCAAAAATATAGTTGCAGATAGTCATAAGGATTGGCACATTCAGATCCCACTTGCCCTATGGGCTTATCGCACTAGCATTCGGATGCCCACTGGGGCAACTCTGTTTTCGCTTGTGTATGGCTCCGAGGCTATCATGCCTCTCGAGTTGGAAATTCCTTCCTTGTGCATATCAATGCAAGAGTTCATCGATGATGACACTACGTGGCAGGCCCGGTTAGACCAGCTTACGTTGCTCGATGAACGACGCGTTAATGCTCTCGAGCATTTACGTATCTATCAAGAGTGACTTAAGAAGGCATACAACATGAAGGTTCACCTGAGGGACTTTCAGGTTGGTGACTTAGTCTTAAAAGAGAACCAGCAAAATTCTAACTTGCCGCCCCATCTAAGGGACAAGTTCATGGCAAACTGGTTAGGTCCTTATGTCATCGATAGTAAAATAGGACCTGGAACATATCGGCTCGCCTCTCTTGATGGAATCAAGGAACTAGAACCCTTAAACATCAGTCATTTGAGGCCATTCCATATTTAAAAGAGCCATAGCCCAAACCAAAAGCTCCAAGGATTCTCATAATCGCTTGGTCAAACCAAAAGCTCCAAGGATTCTCATAATCGCTTGGTCAAACAAAAAGCTCCAAGGATTCCCGCAATCACTTGGTCAACCCCAAAATGCCCCAAAGGTGCCCATTACCCCTTTGGTCAAACCAAAAAGCTCCAAGGATTCCCGCAATCGCTTGGTCAACCCCAAAACGCCCCAAAGGTGCCCATTACCCCTTTGGTCAAACCAAAAAGCTCCAAGGATTCCCATAATCGCTTGGTCAACCCCTAAACGCCCCAAAGGTACCCATAATCCCTTTGGTCAAACCAAAAGCTCCAAGGGTTCCCACAATCGCTTGGTCAAAAATAAGAAAATTCAAAAACAATAAAATCATCAAAAATAACAAAAATTTGCATCTCATTTCCATGCATGCTCAAAATCATCACAACAATAAAGAGCTCTTTTTGCATCTCATCTTCATACTCACAAAAATAAATCCATCAAAAACACAAAAATAATAGCTGCATTAAGCATCACATCCATACATTACATATTTGTGGTCATAAAGGTCAAAGGCACCATAGACTGTAATTATTCGACAAATTCATCATTTTCCACATTTCTCCATTCTATAAACAGTCCATCAAAAATAAATGCCATTCACATATTTTTTGCCATATCATAGTCGGTTGTCTTCTAATGTATTAAGAGTTTTCATCATTCAACTGTCATTAGCTTTCTAGCCACATACTGTACAAAGTCAGATAGATTTTACAAAGGTAGAGTTCTACTTGGATCACACCTTGTTACGTAGCATCCCAACACAAATTAAAACACATAAAATAATTCCCAAGTTGTGTGAACGAAGGATGAAATCTATAAAGTAATCCAGGTCACCATAAGTGAAATGGTTATCTTGCTCATCCCCCTGTGCGAATGACCCCAAGAATGTTGAGAGTTGGCAAAAGGACAAGCATCTTCCCTACCCAATTCCCCAAGAATCCCAAGTTCTCAAAAAGTTGCAAAACATCACAAATTTGCAAAAGTCAAAACTCCAAAAAATTTGACATCACCACCAAAGTGCATACATCAAAAGGCACATACAATAGTGATTCTCATCACTCAATATTCAAAATCCCTTGCTCAAAAGAGAAAACAAAAATAAACAATGATTTTTATCACTACAAAAGAGCAAGTATCCCAATACAATTGAAGAAAAGAAGGGAGTCAAACTTGAATCCCTGGAACTCTCAGCATTCATAAGGTCATGAAGTAAACCTCAGTACCGATTTGGTGGATAGCCTATCGGTCACTGGTGGTAAACCTCCCGCATGACGATATATCCATCACATTAACTTGTGTACAGATCAATGTTTGCATGTGGATGAGCTAGCTTATGGTATCCTAGATAGCATCGTAGATTAATCTGACTAAATACAACAAAGGAGTTAGTGGAGCTAATTAGGTGATCCTCAGTACAGGTTTGGTTGACAGCCTATCTGGCACTGGCGGTATCCCGACAAATACCACATAAACGAACTCAATTGCACACACAGGGATGTGAAATAACTTGGTCAAAGACAAGTCCGATTCATACCTTGTTCAAAAGTCTTGTAAGATAAAAATACAGTAGTGGATAGTTAGTTAAAACATCCAAGTCTCAGAAAACCTTAACTACATTCTAAACCAACTGTGCTATCTTTCATCCTTGCATCGCCATCAAAAAATACAAAAAATAACATGTATACATAAAAAAGTCATTTACCACAGCAATCACCTAGGACAAAAAGCCATAAGTTCTAAACAGTCTATGGTGCCACCGCCAAAAAAATCACAAATTCAATTCATCCATTCCATTTGCATATCATAAAAATTAGAAACATTTGCATTCATCATAACATATGCATCCATCAACATAAATTAACATGCATACATACACATTCAACAATCATTGTGCATAACATCAAATCACGACATAAATAAAATAACGTCATTTGTATATATATCATCAAAAATGCCCACAGGCTACAATAAACCGGTCCTCTGACCTCGCAAAAAGGCAAAAGCTCAAAAACCCCCAAGCCTAGGGCATCGGCCACCATGATCACGTAGGATCGATGCGACGGGAACTACCCCCCGTGGTGTGGGTCCTATGGGACCCCTCAGGGCGGCTGCTGCTAGCCCCCGCATCATGCCTACTAGCACCTCCCTCATCCAATCGCCTACGTCGAGAGGATGCTGACTGCTCAGTATCGCTCCCTCTTGAGCGGCGTGACGATCCGCCTCCACTAAACACAGGGATCCGCCCATCGAGGTGGATAATCTCTACCTCCAACTCAAACCAATGCCAAACCAAATCCATCTCCCATTGATGAACTATCACCAAGTTCTCATCGTGCTGTGCCAATGCCTTCTCCCTCTCTGCCAGCTGTGTCCGTAGGAGATCCCTCTCCCACACAGCATCGGTATCCCCCTCCCATCGGTGATACGTAGCCAATGCGTTCTCCCACTTCGCCAGCTACGTTCGTAGGAGATCCCTCTCCCACAGCGCATCCCTGAGCTCCTCATCCCACCTCTAGAGCAGCCCCACCAATCGTGCATTCTCAGTGCGCAACCCTACCTCCGTGTCCTTCGAGACTACCTGAGGCATTGACATCTCTAGAATAGCAGCCTGCTCTGGCTCCCACTGCTCCGGGATGTCCTGCATCTCCGGTTGATCCGGAACCCCAAAATCCTCACCCACATCATCCACCTCCACCATGTCCGCATCCTCCAATGGAGCTCCCCAATCATCTCCTGGTGCCTCTCCACCCTCCTTGCCTACTGCTGCTACCTCTGCGCCTCCCAGTGGTCCCTCTCCCCGCCATCGCCGTAGTGTCCACCACTGCTCATACTCAGCCGTCACCCCGACGTCGTCCACATTAGGCATGTCAATAACTGTATCTACCTCCTCCCCCAATGGCTCGATGATCGGCCAGGACAAGGTCCTCTCATCCCCTCGACGTTGATAGATCAAGGGCTCACCAGGCAACCCCTGGCGCACCCCAAACTATCATGTCACCCGGACATATGGGAAGTACTCCTACTCAGTCTCGTGCCGCCCGATCAGCCATCTCCCCCTACGCACCCATCGGAGCCACTCTCTAGCCTCAGGCCAGGCTGGACAATCCTAGTATGGGTGCCAGAATACCTCCCCTAGAGTAAGCCGAGCAAAGGCATCGACATAGTGCCCTACGACACCTGCCCACCGCCGACTCTACCCTTGCTCCTCAGACCGTCACCATAGAGCCGCATATCCTATATCTCTGTCCACCATCTCTGACCGAGTAGTCCACGGCAACCCCATCGACCTCTCCACCGCTATGTGCTGCCAAGCCCAGCTCTACAACAGATAGCTGCAGCCAATCCCCTTTCGCCTCCGATAGTGGACCTCATACAGCTCATCATAGAGCTGTGCCAGCAGTGTCTGCCCCCACCTCATAATCAAGGGCTCATGCATCGGACACTCCACCAACCGAAAGACCACCTCCAACAGGTTCCATGGGAACCTCGCACCCGAAGAGTCGGGTAGCAGCATGTTGGAAATGAGGCCCATTAGCACTGCATGCCTCACTCCCAACATGCCCCTCTCTAGCCACCACCATACAAGAATGCCACCAATCTGGCAGTCGCCCTCTACCCTCTCCACTAGGCTATCCACACCCATCTCCTCCCCATGCCCAAAGTAGCATGTCAGCACTGTTGTCCGCTGATCCCACGACGTCATCCTGATCGGCAGTCCATCTATCAAAATCCATAGAATCCGATAAACGTCCTCCAAGGTCACTGTCATCTCCCCTATTGGGAGATGGAAAGTGTTGGTCCAAGGATCCCACAAGTTGATCAGGGCCATCAGATAAGCCCGATCCCCAACCACAGGCTCCAGTCGAGTCACCTGCTTGAGCCCAAGGGCATCAAGCCACTCCCAGTCAGCCAAAGTCAGCGCCTCCCATGCTTCTGAGAAAATCGTAGGCACACGATACCGGCTCTTCACAATATGCAAAAGAAAACAAGACAAAAACATTAAAAAAACATGATAAACTGTACAACAAACATGAATATACAACAATGCATAAACAATGTACAGCTAAAAACAGACAAATAACAAACAACAAAATTCAAAACAATTCAAAAAAAATAGTTGTCAGTACCTAGGGTTTTTAATTCTACGTTTAAACTGATAACTAAAACAACAACAAAATTCAAAACATTCAAAAAAAATCAAAAATAGTTTGTCAGTACCTAGGGTTTCTAACTCTACGTTTAAACTGATAAACACAATTCAAAAAATTCAAAAACAAATTTTTCAGTTAACCTAGGGTTTACCCTTAGTCTACACTGACAAATAACTACAAAAACAAACCAAAAAATAAAAAATAAAAAAATAGTTAACCTAGGGTTGTTTATCCTAGTCTACCTGACAAAAACAAAATTTTATTACAACATAAAATAAAAAAAAAGTTAACCTAGGGTTTATAATCCTAGTCTAAACTGATAAAAATATACAAACAAAACAAAATTAAAATGACAGTTTTTAAAAAACCTAGGGTTTTTCAGCTAAGTTTTAAAACTGACAAAATTAACCTAAAACTCTAAGCTAGGGTTTTGCATTTATCCTAGGGTTTTAATTTAACAAAAACATCAAAAAATAGCAAATTTTTCTTTTTACCTAGGGTTTACCTTAGTTTAAAACATAAAAAAAATTTCAGAATTTAATTACGTCTTTTCAAAATAAATTTAAACTAAGGTTTCATTTTTAAAAATCATGAAACAAACTACAAAAGAAAAACAAATTGCGATTTTAAAATTGTAAAATCAAACAATTTCCAAATAATTGCGAGAGGAAGTGCACTCACCGGTCTCGCTTCGGCTCCACCACTTGATGACCCGGTCCATGAACTCATGGTGTTCAAAAATTTGGCAGCGCTTCGCTTCGCAGAATCGACCTCCTCCTCCTCAGAGCTCCAAATCGCCAAAAAAATAGAATGCAAATGAGCCCAAACCCTAGTTTTGGCCCTTAAATAGGCTTTTAGCCTATAATCGTTCCACCCTGGGATGAGCACTCTAGTTAGCACTCGTCCCACCCTGGGACGATTACTAAACTGGTATTCATCCCACCCAGGGACGATTACAGAGCAAAAATTTCAAAAACAGCAAAAAATGCACCAAAATGCACAAAAACAAGCAATAAAATTGTCCAATGAGAGTGCTTTTGCACTTGACATTTCGGGCATGCAAAACAAATGTCAGGGTCACAAATCCTCACTATCCTACTCCCTAAGAAGGCTACCATAGCCGGACCACTCCACGGGAGGACGGATTACCGAGAATTTCATCCCAAAATGGCGTCCCAAAAAGGGTCAAAATCCACCCAAAAATAGCAATAAAATTGCCGAACAAAGGCGCCTTTGCGCCCGCCATTCACTGGCATACAAAACCGATGTTGGGGTCACAAATTGTCACTATCCTACTCCCTAAGAAGGCTACCATAGCCGGACCGCTCCACGGGAAGACGAATTTTTGACAATTTCAGCCCCAAAAGGCATCACACAAAGGGTTAACACCCACCAAAAATAGGTCTAAATGTCAGAAAACTGCACACACATTCAAAGATAAACATCTGAAGGCACCCTTACACAAGTCATCTTGGGTCAAGCGACTCGTCACTTTTCTCATGTAGGTCATTCCCTCATCGATTCGTCGCTTGAGGGGGTAGTCACACTTAGTCACCAATCAACAAATACACACCCAATTAAGGAAATGGCATGCATTCAAAGAATCATTGACAAAGACAATCACGCTCCTGCTTGGGGCAGCAAACAAGCAATAATCACAAGCTGATCAAACACTTGGCATTCATGAATCATGAACTCAAGGTTCCCACGGACAAAAGGTTGCGCCCTTTGCCTATTCATGACTGATCAATGTCCAAGATCAAGTAACACCTCACCGAAAAAGGTTAACACTTGAATTGAGTTCCTTCGCTCGTCAGAAGCAAGGATTCAAGAATGCATGCCCTTTCCATACTTGGGGCATCAAAATTTGGTTAGGTTACTGAGAAACCCTAATCATTAGTGCTTTGGTTATCTATTTTTTCTCAACACTGCGCCACGCACAACGCATCCCAAAAAGGGGCATCTGTAGACACCAAAACAACACCAATCCGATTATGTGACTGCAAACACTGATCGCATTGACACACACAGACCCCAGGGCAGCCCCTAGAGGTTAAACAGTGGTCCTAACCACTCACACAATAGTTTTGGAAGGTCAGAGGTCAATTTGGCACCTTTTAGGCACTCTGCTCCATACTCGTTCCACCCAGGGACGATTACAAACTAGTATTCGCCCCACCCAGGGACGATTAGCAGTATTCGCTCCAGGGTGGGGCGAATAGTAGGTTTGATGGGAAAAAAGTCAAATCTTGACAAATGGCAGCTCAGATCCACCACTTAACTCTTCCTTCACTGCATGGGAGTGTGAGTGAGCATTTTTGAGCGTTAGAGGCAGTTACAGGGGCAGTCATGGAGCCCCTAATTAGGGAGGAATCTTCTCCCCCATGGGAAGGCATGATTGCCAAGTGGCGCCTCTGCATGCTCAATCACAAGAGACCTCCAGGTCTATAAATTGGTGAGTTTTCTCACCACAAGATATACAGAGAAGGAGCATTTTGAGCAACGAAGTGCTACCATTTTACATCCACACACACCTTTTGATTTGTGCCTTTCACATCCTTGATCTCTTTTGGAAGGGAGGTCATAGGGTGGTTATTGGAAGCGCAAATCCGGAACCAAAACCCGAAATTTGGCCACAACATCCTACCAAATTTTTTGACAACACCCCACAAGAGGTTTTGGACCCATCCCAAGTGGATTGGTGCCGAAATCGGGCCCCAAATGGTGGGCGTCCTGCCCCCGGCGCCCCCACACTACTGCAGTTCTAATCACCCTGCCTCGGAGTGATTAGAAATCTGTAGCAGATTTCCTTTCTATTATTTTTGCATCTGATTCTATGCTGCTTAGATAGGTTGTCATTCAAATTTCACATCGTTTTGAGCATTTTTTATCATGTTTTTATCATTTCCCGCCTTTACTAACATGCAGGTAGCATCATCAAATTCCTTGTGATAGAGGCCAAATTGGGAAAATCTGACCTTCTGGGTCTTCCCAAAATACCCCCTTTTAGCTAACCCCCAACTTTGCAGGTGATTTGGAGCTTCCCGGATGTGACATTTGGGACAATGCTTTTTGACGCTTTGTTGTAGGTCTATTCGTCCCACCCCGGAGCGAATACGAATCTGTGGTGAATTTTTTGACTGTTCCATTTGTAGTGCCTTCTTGGTGATGTTTTGATGCCCCTATCAAGTTTTTAGTTCATTTGGATCTATTTTAGTTATCATTTTATTTATATTTTGCATGTACTAATTGAAGGTGTGGGGATTGCATGTTTCATTTTATCTATAGGTGCTACTGACTATTTCTTATTTCCTTGAATGTAGGGTCTCAACATCAGAGGAGCAGCAAGGAGTCAAGACTCATCAACGCAAGTGGCGGTGATGTTTGGTCCACCCACTTTACATGTGGGCACGCGGAAGAAGGAATAGCATCCATTGATGTGACAAGAACACATTTAACGCTCCTAGCCCCTAAAAAGGGAGGAGGTGAATTGTAACCGAGTTCTGAAGCATATTAATAAAAAGGGTTGTCTTCCATATTGGCTTTCTATTTGGTTTCGATTCGCTTATGCTTCTCTCCTTTCATGCACTTTCAATTCATAGGATTTAGCGTTATCTTTTGTTTCGTTTGCATCGCGTCTTGTGATGAGACCTGGAAATGCCTCAATCATAACATGTTTTGAACACTAAAATTGCCTATAAACTCTTATGTTTTATCTGATATGTTAGTTAAGTTGATTCAATATGTTGTATATTAACCATTTTGCATGATCAATGTATTTGGAATATTATATGCTGATTTTTACAGCTTTTTGCATAGTTTTGTGTTCTTTTTGCTATGACTTGCTAAAATGGGATATGCTTAGAATAATAGCAGCATTTCACTAATCATGTTTTGATTTGTCTCAAGCATTTATTTCACCTAAATCTGGCAACAATGCAAGCAAACTATTGTTGTGCAGCAAAAACTGGTCTTTCCCATGTAAATTCCAGCCAGTTGTCCATAAATAGCAAGGCATGGAATTCACATGTGGAAAGAGATGAAGACCATTGGAATTTGATCTTAGGAGATAACCCACCCTGAGAGATGCAGAAGAAATCACTAGAAAAGCACACATTTGTTCATTCTGAAGTATCTTCGGAATGAACAGATATCTTCGAAATGAGAGAACACAGCGTCTTCGAAATGAGCGGATCTTCAGAATGAAGAATGCATTATCTTCAGAATGAGCGGATCTTCAGAATGAGAATTGCAGTATCTTCGGAATGAGAATTGTAGTATCTTTGGAATGAGCGATCTTCGGAATGAGAATTGCATTGTCTTCGGAATGAAGCCACTTATCTTCGAAATGAAAATAGAATGTGCTTTTTGACTTGTTGACCGATTTTTGAAGCCGAAAAAGGGAAATAAAGGTTGGAAAAGGTAAAGGAAAAGATCTTCCATCTGTCTTTGCCGTCATTGCCGACCAAAGCCATCATTAAGGGAAAGATCAAGTTTTAATCTTCTTCTAGGATAAAACCAGAATTTGTTGCAGCATTGTAGGATTAGATCTTTTGAGATATTCTTTGTTTGTAATTAGACCATAGGACATCTATAAATATTGCTCCCATTCAGGTTGAGCCTAGTAGTAGTAGGGAAGTAAGTAAGATATGTAGAGAGAGTAAGGAAGCTAGGAAGAAGCAGAAAATAGGTAGAATTTGACTGTTACAGTCTTGTAACAGGTTTTTAGCAGAATTATTGTAATCATGTTCTTTAATCAATAAAGTGCACCAGTTCTATTTCATATTGCTTGTAAATGAGTGTGATTAAGATCTAGAGAGAGAGAGACTCATACCTTCTTCTGGACAAGGAGGCTGGCCACTTCCGAGACCTAGGAGGAGGACTAACAAGCGAGGTTTTATTCTGATTTTGCTACAGTAGAATGAGTTGTAGAACTTGTTATTTCAATTGCTTGTAAACAACTGACAATATCTATAGTCTTAGTTTATTTATGCTTAGATTAATCTTGTGCTTAATGTTTTAGTTGTAATATTTACTTTCAGCAAAGCTTCCATTTTATTTTAGACTGTTATTTCTAGAATTTGTTATTTTTAGTAATTTCTTGCATTTTATGTTTTGCTGTCAAATCCTGCATAGAAGATTGACAACCTTCTATTATAGAGCCTTGACAGTTTTCATTTCCATGTTAGAATTAGATTTTCATTGCTGCAAAAGTAATTAGATTTCCTTTCTGCAATTAGGATCAGACTTTCAATTCTACAACTATTATTTATGCAACATAATTAGGTCTCATTCTGCAATTGTAATTAGGACTTCATTTCTGTAGTTAATGATTAGTTTCCAATTCTGCAACTTAGATTAAGGTTTAATTCATGCAATTTAGAGATAGGAATGTCCTAAAACCCCCCACACAACCGGTTTCACCAATAAGACCTGTTGCTCTAGATTGACCTAAGTTATAGCTATTTTGCCTCTTCTTTCATAGATAGCCTTGTACACTACCCTGGATTGACAAATTCATTGAGAATTAATGATGGTATAATGACTACGCATCATTTTGGCATCGTTGTCGAGGAATAGTGTTGCCAGAAGAAAACAAATAGTCCAATAGTTGTAATCAGACTAAGCTATGAAAATTTAGGTTAAAATCTGAATACAACAACTGAGGAAGATAACAACTATTGACTTAATTTATGTCATTTAAGAGTAAACATGAATGAGTAAGTCTAGGGATGAAAAAGGTAGAACTACCCCAAAGGATCCCTGGCTTGTTCCATTAAGGAGATCTTCACGCCTAAGGGGTGAATCACCTGTGTTTGAATTACCAGAAAGATTGATAGAAAAATCACCAGTCTCACCATCATTAGAACATTTTGAGAAAGGAAAATCACCAATTTTATCATCATCAGAATATCCTAAGAAAGACAATTCATCAGACTCATCATCAATAGAGAGGCTTGGACCTCTTGAGAGAACAATTTGGGAAGCTTTAACTTCTCCCAACAAATAGGAAACTATGGCAGAAGGAGGCAATATAGATGGCCAACATGGCTATGTCCATAATGAAGGAGATGATCAGGATATGCTCCAACCTTCTAGAACATTTGAATATCCTATTCGTCTGAATCCAACACAAAACTCTCCCATGAAGACCATTTCACCTTCAGTACTTCCAACCTTTCGAGGTGTTGTATCTGAAGATCCTGATCAGTTTTTGTTTGAATTCAAGGTAGTGTGTCAAGACCTATGATTATATAAATGACAATAAAAAACTTAAGGTTTTTCCCTCAACACTCAAGGATTCAGCATTGCGTCTGGTTCATGAGCTTAGAGCCTAATTCCATAAGAACCTGGGATCAAATGGAAACTATCTTTTTAGACAAATATCAAGAATATTGTCATGTAAGGAATAGAAAAGATGAGTTATTCAGAATCAAGCAGGAAGATGATGAGACATTGGAAGATTATCTTGATAGGTTCTCCTTTGTTCAAAGGAGATGTGGACTTGTAGAACCAGAATTATGTAAAACCATATTTTTGAGAGGATTGCAAGATGAATCCAGAGAAGTTCTGGATTTGATGGGAAAAGGGGATGTAACCACTCTCAGTAATGATGAAATTATGGATCTCTATAGGAATTACTCTCGCACTAAGCAGAGAAGAAGAAAAAGCCGCACAAATGGCACTGATGTGAAGGACTTGATAGAGGAACTTGCAAATTTCAAAAGTGATATTCTAGTGCACCTAAACACTACTTTGGGGGAAATGTCTGCAAAAGCAAAAAACATAGAACCTTTGGCAATTTATTGCCCAAGATGTAGAAATAAACATGCTTTGCAGGAATGTCCTTTGAATAAAACATCTATCTCAGCCATTTGTAGTATCTGTTCAAAAAGGCATTCAACCGATCAATGCCACCTGCTACCACAACTCAAAACTGTGTTAGAAAATCAGACTGAGGAACTCAACTATATTGGACCAAAACAAGGGGAAATTTCTCTCAATACCAAAATCCCCCTCGTTTTCCTACAAATTGGGGGCATAATCCTGGTACTATGCCTTGGGGACAATCAGAACCACCCCAACGTCCTTGGAATTATCCTCAATGGACAAATTCCCAAGAATGGCCACAAGCAAATTGGAGTAACCTAGCCTGGAATCAGAATCAAAACAACCCCTCATGGAATCAAAACAACCCATCTTGGAATCAAAACAATCCAGCCTAGAATCAAAATCAGACTAATCCACATTGGATGCAAAACCAACCACAGTGGAGTCAGCAATACCAGTCCTATCCAAGGCAGCAAAGGAATCAAGGTCAAACTCAGCATTTGTTGCCTGCACCTAATCAAAATTTTCAAGAAAAACAGCAACAAACACAGCAAGTGAAACAACCTCAATTGCCAGCTCAACCAGTCACTAATCCAAACAGCATGAGACAGACACCTCCTGTCTATGTGGCTGAAGCTGAAGAAAATGTTGAAATTAATGTTCTTGATTGTAGTAACATCCAACTTCATTCAGGAAAAGTTGTACCTGAACCAGTTTCAAATGAAATCAAAGAAAATGAAGAGCAAGAATCATCAGAACCAGAGAGAATCCAACCAACAATGGAGACAGAAGAAAAATTGGAACCAGAGAGAATCCAACCAACAATAGAGAAAGAGACAAAAATAGAACCACAGGCAGAACAATTACCAAGGATAATTCCATATCCTGAAAGATTCAATGCAATACCAAAAAATTCTGAGTCAGAATTGGTCAAAGAACTCAAAAATTTGACTATATCATTGCCCTTATTGCAAGCCATTAAGGAAATACCAGAGATTAATAGTACTATCCAAAATTTGTGCATTAAAAGAACAGGAAGAAAGAAGAAAGCATTTCCCAAGACTATGCAGGTTGAAGGAAAGATAGCTGATCTCTTATCTGGAAAACTAGTACCTCCAAAGTATAGTGACCCAGGAAGTCCAGTTATCATAGTTACCATAGGTTCAGTACCAATATCAAATGTTTTAGTAGATCTAGGAGCTGCAATAAACGTCATGACCAAGGATACAATGAAACAATTACAGCTCAAACATCTCAGCCCCACATTTACAGTTTTAGAAATGGCTGATAGGTCAGTTGCAAAACCTGAAGGTATCATTGAAGATGTCCCTATAGAAGTTTCTTCTTGGGAATTCCCTGCAGATTTTTTGGTTTTACAGCCAAGAAATTCAGCACATGGATATCCCATTATTTTGGGAAGACCTTGGCTTGCAAGCTGTAGCAACCTTCATAGACTGCAGATCTGGAAATATGACTATTTCAAATGGTATTGATCTGAAACAGATTTCTTTATATCCTCCTGCAAAACCATCTAGCAAATTTTTAGGTCGAGTTATGGTTTTCGACTCAGAGGAAGAACCAGAAGAGGTCATTTCTACACTAGCTACCTTAGTAGTAAGAGAACACACAGAAGACCTCAGTGACACAGAAAATTTAGAAAATGAAACAATCCTGATGAATGTTCTGCATGAACAAGGTTTAGAAGGGGAAGCAACAAATATCCAACAGTTGTTAAGTAATGAGGAGAATCAAAAATCTGAAGATGAACCATCTGTACTATCACAGGGAAACTCTGTTTCACTACCACATGGATGGCACCATCATCTGATTTTTCCTTCTCATTGTTCCATACAAGATATGCTTCCCTCAAGCAGCAATAAAATAGAAACTGCTTCTTTTCTCCCATCTCAGCAATGTCCTCTTAATCCCCTAATCACCAGGTATGAAGGAGTGAATTCAGTCCTTCTAAATACAAAACAAATAGAAGTCCAGCCAGGCAAATTTTTGAACATTTACAGCCAGCTTACTAGGGAAGAGGAAGAAAAATTGATAGTTGTCTTGCAGAAGCATGTTCATGCTTTTGCTTGGAACTACAAAGATATGTCAGGAGTTCATCATGATATATGTACCCATAGAATCTATATTGAAGAAGTCAAGCCAGTTAGACAACCCCAGAGAAGATTGAATCCTGCCTTAAGAGATATTGTGAAAGAAGAAATTGAAAAACTTTTGGAAGTAGGATTCATTTACCCAATTTTTGATAGCCAATGGGTTTCTCCATTGGTAATAGTTCCTAAGAAAAATGGAAAAATGAGAGTATGTGTAGACTATAGAGAGTTGAATAAGGTGACATACAAAGACCATTTTCCATTACCTTTCATAGATCAGGTGTTAGATACTCTTGCTGGAAAAAGATACTTTTGTTTTCTTGATGGATTTAGTGGATATAATCAAATTCAGATTGCACCTGAAGATCAAGAGAAAACAACTTTTACATGTCCATGGGGAACATTTGCCTATAGGGTTTTACCTTTTGGTTTGTGTAATGCCCCAACAACTTTTCAATGAGCAGTCCTAGCAATTTTTGCTGATTGACCACCAAAAGTGTTGAAATATACATGGATGATTTCACAGTATGTGGACAGACTTTTGATTTTACATTGGAAAATCTTGACAAAGTCTTAACTCATTGTGAAACATACCAGTTATCCTTGAATCCAGAAAAATGCTTCATGATGATGAAGGAAGGGATAGTTCTTGGTCATCACATCTCTCCTGAAGGGATCCAAGTTGATCCAAAGAAGGTGGAAATTATCAAGAATCTCCTTCCTCCTAAAACTCAGACTAATGTCAGAAGCTTCCTAGGACACATTGGTTTTTACCGTAGGTTTATTCCCAACTTTAGTACAATAGCCAGTCCTATGTTTGCCCTATTGACTAAAGATTCTGAATTCTCCTGGACTGCAAAGTGTCGGGAAGCATTTGAAGCTCCGAAAGAGAAATTAATAACTCCACCTGTGCTCAGAGGACCTAATTGGACATTACCATTTCACATACAGATTGATGCCTCCAATACAGCAATTGGAGCAGCATTAGGACAAATTGATAATGGTGAACACTATACCATCTACAACATTAGCAAGAACTTGACAGGAGCCGAGAAAAATTATACAACAACTGAGAAGGAATTCCTAGCAGTAATTTATGCCATCAACAAATTCAGGCATTACATCACAGGTTATCAAATATTTATTCACACAGATCATACAACCATTAAGTATTTGATGAATAAACCTATGGTAAGTGCAAGAATTATTCGTTGGTTGTTGTTCTTTGCAAGAATTTGATATCACTATAATCAACAAACCAGGGAAAGCTAATGTTGTGGCAGATTTCTTGTCCAGGTTACAGAACACAGATGAAGGGGAATTAGTTGATGACACTTTTCTTGATGAAAAACTATTTGCTATATCAGTCCAATCACCTTGGTTTGTAGATATAGCCAATTATTTGGTCACAAGGAAAGTTCCTCCACATTTCACTTCAAAACAGAAAAAACAATTGATCAAACAGAGTTCTTCTTTTGAATGGATTAAGGGTATGCTTTTTAAGTGCAGTCCTGACCATGTGTTACGTAGGTGCATCCGAAAGGATGAAGTGTATGATATCCTTAGAGCTTGTCATGATGAACCCTCAGGTGGACACTATTCTATAAAAAGCATAGTTAGGAAAATCTTAGGGACAGGATATTATTGGCCATCTCTTCACAAGGATGTAAAAAAGTACATCGGGCATTGTGATGCATGCCAAAGAATGGGGAAACCCACTCATACAAATGAGATGCCATTGCAGCCTCAAATGGTTTTAGAACCATTTGAGAGGTGGGGGCTTGATTTTGTAGGACCTATTGATCCACCTTCTCAAGGAAAGGTGCATATTCTAGTATGCACTGATTACCTGACAAAGTGGGTAGAGGTGCGTGCTTTCAAACATGCTCGTGAAGAGAAGGTCGCTGATTTCTTGTATACTCAGATTTTTTAGAGATTTGGAGCTCCACGGTCTATCACCACAGACCAAGGACCCCAATTTGCATCCAAAGTCATAAAGGCATTTACAGAATTGTATGAAATCAAACATAGGAAATCATCACCTTACCACCCACAAGCAAATGGCCAGGTTGAGGTAACAAACGAGGGAACTAGAACGCATCTTGACAAAAATAGTAGCTTTTCATAGGAGAAATTGGCTAGATAAATTACATGAAGCAGTTTGGGCCTACAATACTACTTGGAAGTCCACTACTGGATTCACACCTTATGAACTAGTCTTTGGTAAAAAGCCTCTCTTACCTATTGAATTTGAGCTACTAACATTGCGCACAACACTGGAAATTGGAATTGAATTGTCGCAGGCATAGACAGATAGGATTCTGTAGCTGAATGCATTGGATGAACTTAGATTGGATGCTCTGCACCAAAGCGAGGTAATTCAGGAGCGAGAGGAAGCTGTGGCATGACAGTCACATTCAAGAGAGGAAACTTCAACAAGGAGATTGGGCTTTACTATTTGATTCTCGCTATGAAGACTTCCCTAGAAAACTGAGAACTAGATGGTTGGGACCTTACTGGATTGAGGAGGTATTTGACAATGGAGCAGCTCGTCTATCTCCTATTGATGGATCACAAAGGAAGTTGGTAGTAAATGGACATCGCCTCAGAGTGTACCATACACCTCTGACTAAAGAGGAATTCTTGCAGCAACTTGATAGTTTGGATACACAACAGGTGGAAGAGATTCCCTCTTCCACTTCAAAACAATCAACATGATCATGGATTTCAAGAAAAAGCAGAAAATACAAAAAAAAAAAAAAAATAGAAAACAAAAAGATGAATAAATTCTGAGTATGAATTCCTTCATGGGCATGGTTTCGGGGGAAATCATGAAATTCCTTCATGGGCATAGTCAGGATCAAGAAAAAAAAAAAAAAAAGAGAGAAAAGGAGAGGTAAAAAAAAAAAAAAAAGGGGAAAATCAAGAAAAAAAAAAGAGAGAAAAATGAATAACTCAGCAGTGAAAACCTTTTCTTAAGGCACTACTGGGTTGGTATGCATGAAAACCAGTTTTCTGGCATGCATAACCTTGAGAAATTTCTGAACCATCATTGTACAAATTCACCAAGTGCACTTGTTTTGAAATGTTGCAGAAAATCTCAGTAGAATATCAACAAAGGCAGTCATTCTTCAAAGCTGGCATTAACTATTTTTATCAGGTATATATTTCTTACATTTCTTCATTGTAAAATGATTGGTGTATAGTATATGACAATTAACCATTAGCATAAAAGGTATTCATAAGAGTTGGCATACTTAAAACATGTTTTGAAAATGAAAATATTGATTTCTGCCTAATCTTCGGAACAAGAATGCCAAAAATAGTGCCTGTTGTATTATCTTCGGATTGAAATTGTCTTCGGAATGATAGCAAAATGAATGTTGCACTTTGTCTTTAGAAAGAAACTTTGTCTTCGGAATGACAATTTGTCTTCAGAATGAAACTTGGTCTTCGGAATGACGACTTGCTGCATCATCTTCGAAATGAGGATCTATCTTTGGAATGAAGATCTATCTTCGGAATGATGATTTACCTTCGCAATACAGCCTGATCTTCGGAATGAGGATTGATCTTCGAAATGAGGATTAATCTTGGAATGAAGATTTAAATTTACAAGATTTGTCTTCAGAATGAAGACCTATCTTCGAAATGAAGTTATAATCTTCGAAATGAGGATTTGTCTTCAGAATGAAGACTCATCTTCAGAATGAAGTCATAATCTTCGAAATGAAGTTTTTTTTGCAATAAGTTATAATCTTTGAAAAGAGCATTTCCACATGGCATCCAAGAAGACAAGGTACGACAAAATCAAATTCTTTTAGTTGCATACGATAAAAAGGAACACGTGTCAGTAAGGATATGGTTTATTTTGCACGTGAGAATCTACGAAATGAACGGAAAAATTAACACCAAATGATGTGGATCTGATGGCAAGGACGTCCACGCAATCATTGACGGACAGGTGTTCGTGCAATAGTAGAAATGTGTGCCACCTTTCTTTTCGAAGACGTGTTTGCAAAGTACAGTGCTCAGGTTACGGGTCATTCCGAAGAAGAAGACGAGAAACAGGGCAAGCGAAGATTTTGAACTAAAACCCTACAAATCTGCAACATAAAAAAACTAGAGATCCAGTAGAGGAATAGCAGCAGCAGTGAACGGTTTTTAAACAAAAAATATGGGGTGAAAGATCAGAACGGAACCTGTAGATACCACCTACCTCGGAGAAAATTCGGTAGTCATGCAGATTTTTGAAGATGGAGGGTTTATGCCATTTTTGGATAAGTTTAATGGGTCTTCTGAAGATTTGGCTGGCATGTTCACCCATACATTCAGAAACAACCGAGCACATGTTAACGGCATGACTATTGAGGTAACCCCTAAAATTTTAAGTCAGATTACTGAGTTGCCATTAGAAGGGATTTCAATTTCTAGATCTGGCAAGAATACATTGGCAAATGTAGTTAATCAGTTGTAGAAGAAAATGATAGAGAGCCAGAGTATTTAACCCATAACAACACATGCAAAGGGTTAAAAAGGGCCAGCCTGTAGGAACCCTAGGATGAAGTAGCCACCTAGGTAATTAAATTCCTAACCTGTGAAGGGCAGTATGTGTTGTTGTCAGGGCATCATCTACGAATTTTGAACCATCTCAGACATGGTGAGCAACAACTAGAAGTTAGGGTAAATCTTCCCCTATATCTGTATCAAGAATTAAAAAATATGGCAAAGAGATATCAGGAGGGTAAAGGAAGCCTTCGCCATCATGGCCTCATCAAACTAGTTTGCCAACACCATTTTAGAGGAAACCCTAGGAGTTTTGATAGGTTTTACTCTACCCTAAATGATGTCATTTTTAGGGATGAAGATGAGGAAGAAGAAGAACCAGATACTACTGATGTTGTAGAAGAAGAAATAACTACTACAAAAAATGTTGCAGAAGATGCTATAGAGGAAACTATAGAAGGTGCCAGAAGCTGTTACAAAACCACACCCAATAGCAACAAAAAACCTTGCTCCTGAACCCTCAACTTCACGAACCAAGAAACAAAAGAAAAGAGGATCTGGAACAGCAGCAGAACAAAAAAAAAGAAGGTTCATTTTTTTGAAGTGCTACTCGATTTGAGAACAAGAAACAAAAAAGGAAACAGAGGCATCTAAACTGTCCCCACAACCCCTGCTGACACCAGAAAATAGAGCAAAAAGAAGAAGTTTGCATCTGGAACTAGGAGGTCCACAAGAATCCATTTGAAAGAAACAGCAGAACAGGTTATGGAGGAAAAAGATAGACAAAGCAGCCCAGATGTCACAGAAATACAACCAGCCCTTGAAAACTTTCTAGAATTCCTTGAACAGATAGTTGAGGCAGAAACTAGGTAGGATAATTTGGAGGAGGCTACAGTTCAACAGGCTATAGATATGGTAGATACAATTATAAGCAGTTTCATAGAGCCTCCTGAACAAGAACAAATTATTGCAGAAGAAGAGATAATGGTTGAGCAGCCAACTGTAGCTGATTTGTCTGCATCGAGATTCGAAGCAGAAATAGAAGTGGAAGACATCACAGAGAGTGAAAGCAGCAAGAAGTGTTGTCAAAACACAAACCAAGTGGATTGAGGAGAAAGAAAGCATCATTGAGATACAAGAAAGAAAAATTGTAGAGTTACAAGGAAGTGGCAGCATTAAGAAGAATGTTGTCACAATCTGAAAAATAGCCAAATGTATCCATTGATGAAGACAATTTGGCTCAATTGCTTGGGTCTATCAAGGGTAGATGACTCTATTGAGACAAACATGGGTGTTCATTCTGAAGTAGCACCCCTTCATTACGAAGAAGTGCCTATTCATTCTGAAGCAACACCATCTCATTCTGAAGCATTGCCTTCTTGTTCTGAAGATGCTTCAAAAATGGTAAAGAGCATAGCAGAGGATGTTGAAGATGAGTCACCAACACAGGAACAGTCCCAGCAGCAAGAAAATGTTCAAGTAAGTACTCCTATTGAGGTCCCTGCATTTCAAACTATTACACTTTCAGTAGAAACAGTAGATAAGGGGGTACAAGTAGAATTACTATCTGATGACAACCCCATAGAAATAGCAAATAAGGGGGTACAGGTAGAATTATTGATAGATGATCAACCAGTAGAAGTGGCAGAAAAAGGAGTTCAAGTTGATCTGCTACCTAGGATTCCACCTGTAGTCAGACCACCTAATACTGTGTCTCTAGAGCAGTACAATGCAGACATAGCTAACTGGATGATTAGATATGAGCAGCTTGCCACTAAAACTGAAAAGTTCAAATTGGAAGCAAAACAGCTAGAAGCCAAGGAAACAAAAATTCAGGCATTGAAAGAAAAGGTGTCTGACTTATGCCAAATTGCTGAATTTTTAGTTCAATTTAGATGACCAGCCAGATTTTACAGCCTTATTTTGAAGGAAAAATACCTCAGATGGCAGGTCATGAGGATTAGTTCAAACCTCCCATATAAATTGGACACCACTATAGATTTTTTGGAAGCATACTTTGATAGCCCTTTTGAGCAGAAAAATCTCCTATGTGAACTATTTTTACATAGTTTCTTCATTCCAGAGGAAGTAGAATTTCATCCTCAAATCTACATTGGAGATGTTCAGTTGAGAGCATTTATGTCTACTTTGCAGAATCAGCTTTACTAGGATCAAGAGAAAAAGTAGAATAAAGAGATTGAAACAAGGGCTGAGTTGTTAGTCAGAGCAATCCAGCCAAACCACCTAGTTATCACCAGACAACACTTCTCAATGATGAACAGGGATGATATAAAGAGGATGTACTTGAACAACTTAAGGGACTGTGTGGCCAGATTCAACAATTTTTATGATCATAATTTTTTCCCAGCATTGTCGGTGTGCAGAAACAGATGGGCTGAACTTTCCATGTCTTTGAGGAAAAGAGAACCCATCTCCCCCATCAACTTAGAATGGTCCAGAAGAAGAGCAGAAGGTGTAATCCAGTTGATTCAAATCATGCAACATAACTGGATAGGTCTTAGGTTTAGGCCTCCAACCATCATTACTCCAGTTCCATTCTACTTTGAGGAAGATGCCCAATTTGATGAACAATTTGAAGACTGGCTCAGAAACATTCAAGAAAATAGGGGGTATTATATAGGCAAGAAATTATTCTACAGGTCATGGAATCTAAACATGGACATATGTGATTCCATAGCCCAACAGAATGCATGAGGGCATGCATTAATATAAGTTGGGGGGAAAATGATGAGGCCTGGAAATGCCTCAATCATAACATGTTTTGAACACTAAAATTGCCTATAAACTCTTATGTTTTATCTGATATGTTAGTTAAGTTGATTCAATATGTTGTATATTAACCATTTTGCATGATCAATGTATTTGGAATATTATATGCTGATTTTTACAGCTTTTTGCATAGTTTTGTGTTCTTTTTGCTATGACTTGCTAAAATGGGATATGCTTAGAATAATAGCAGCATTTCACTAATCATGTTTTGATTTGTCTCAAGCATTTATTTCACCTAAATCCGGCAATGATGCAAGCAAACTGTTGTTGTGCAGCAAAAACTGGTCTTTCCCATGTAAATTCTAGCCAGTTGTCCATAAATAGCAAGGCATGGAATTCACATGTGGAAAGAGATGAAGACCATTGGAATTTGATCTTAGGAGATAACCCACCTGAGAGATGCAGAAGAAATCACTGGAAAAGCACACATTTGTTCATTTCGAAGTATCTTCGGAATGAACAGATATCTTCGAAATGAGAGAACACAACGTCTTCGAAATGAGCGGATCTTCAGAATGAAGAATGCATTATCTTCGGAATGAGCGGATCTTCAGAATGAGAATTGCAGTATCTTCGGAATGAGAATTGCAGTATCTTCGAAATGAGCGATCTTCGGAATGAGAATTGCATTGTCTTCGGAATGAAGCCACTTATCTTCGAAATGAAAACAGAATGTGCTTTTTGACTTGTTGACCGATTTTTGAAGCCGAAAAAAGGGAAATAAAGGTTGGAAAAGGTAAAGGAAAATATCTTCCATCTGTCTTTGCCGTCATTGCCGACCAAAGCCATCATTAAGGGAAAGATCAAGTTTTAATCTTCTTCTAGGATAAAACCAGAATTTGTTGCAGCATTGTAGGATTAGATCTTTTGAGATATTCTTTGTTTGTAATTAGACCATAGGACATCTATAAATATTGCTCCCATTCAGGTTGAGCCTAGTAGTAGTAGTAGGAAGTAAGTAAGATATGTAGAGAGAGTAAGGAAGCTAGGAAGAAGCAGAAAATAGGTAGAATTTGACTGTTACAGTCCTGTAATAGGTTTTCAGAAGAATTATTGTAATCATGTTCTTTAATCAATAAAGTGCACCAGTTCTATTTCATATTGCTTGTAAATGAGTGTGATTAAGATCTAGAGAGAGAGAGACTCATACCTTCTTCTGGACAAGGAGGCTGGCCACTTCCAGACCTAGGAGGAGGACTAACAGCAGGTTTTATTCTGATTTTGCTATAGCAGAATGAGTTGTAGAACTTGTTATTTCAATTGCTTGTAAACAGCTGACAATATCTGTAGTCTTAGTTTATTTATGCTTAGATTAATCTTGTGCTTAATGTTTTAGCTGTAATATTTACTTTCAGCAAAGCTTCCATTTTATTTCAGACTATTATTTCCAGAATTTGTTGTTTTTCTGTAATTTTTTGCATTTTATGTTTTGCTGTCAAATCCTGCATAGAAGATTGACAACCTTCTATTACAGAGCCTTGACAGTTTTCATTTCCATGTTAGAATTAGACTTTCATTGCTGCAAAAGTAATTAGATTTCCTTTCTGCAATTAGGATCAGACTTTCAATTCTGCAACTGTTATTTTTGCAACATAATTAGGTCTCATTCTGCAATTGTAATTAGGACTTCATTTCTGCAGTTAATGATTAGTTTCCAATTCTGCAACTTAGATTAAGGTTTAATTCATGCAATTTAGAGATAGGAATGTCCTAAAACCCCCCACACAACCGGTTTCACCAATAAGACCTGTTGCTCTAGATTGACCTAAGTTATAGTTGTTTTGCCTCTTCTTTCGTAGATAGCCTTGTACACTGCCCTGGATTGACAAATTCATTGAGAATTAATGATGGTATAATGACTACGCATCATCTTGGCTTTTCCTTTTTGTTTCTGTATCCTCGTGCTTTCAGTGGGAGATATAGTCCTCAAATGGAATAAGAACAAAGCCAAGCTAGGGAAGTTCCATAAGTTCAATGTGATCTAGGAAGGTCCATTTCAGGTTTCTATAGTGAAATCTATGAACACATATCACCTTAGAGATATGGATGGTTGGGATATATTGATTCTAGTTAATGGTATTTATTTGAAGGCCTATTTTTAATGAGGCAATAAAGAGGTATAAGTATGTAAATATGTATAGATTTTATTTACAAGTATTTTAATGCTTGGTGGAATCTACTAAATATGTCATAGATTCCATAGCTTGGCTTTGTTATTATTCCATTTGAGGACTATATCTCCCACTGAAAGCACGAGGATACGAAAAAAAAAGGAAAAGCCAAGATGTGATGCAAACGAAACAAAAGATAATGCTAAATCCTATGAATTGAAAGTGCATGAAAGGAGAGAAGCATAAAGGAATCGAAACCAAATAGAAATCCAATGTGGAAGCCAGCCCTTTTTATTAATATGCTTCAAAACTCGATTACAATTCGCCTCCTCCCTTTTTAGGGGCTAGGAGCATTAAATGTGTTCTTGTCACATCAATGGATGCTATTCCTTCTTTCACATGCCCACATGTAAAGTGGGTGGACCAAACATTGCTGCCACTTGCATTGATGAGTCTTGACTCCTTTCTACTCCTCTAATGTTGAGACCCTGCGTTAAAGGAAACATGAAACAGTCAGTACCACCTGTAGATAAAATGAAACATTCAATCCCCACGCATTTAATTAGTACATGCAAAATATAAATAAAACAATAACTAAAATAGATCCAAATGAATTAAAAACTAGATAGGGGCATATATCACAAAGAAGACACTGCAAATGGAACAATCAAAAAATTCACCACAGATTCGTATTCGCTCCGGGGTGGGACGATTAGACCTACAATAAAGTGTCAAAAATCACAGTCCCAAATGTCACATATGCGAAGCTCCAAATCACCTACAAAGTTGGGGTTAGCTAAAAGGGGGTATTTTGGGAAGACCCAGAAGGTCATATTTTCCCAATTTGGCCTCTATCACCAAGAATTTGATGATGCTACCTGCATGTTAGTAAAGGTGGGAAATGATAAAAACATGATCAAAAATGCTCAAAACGATGTGAAATTTAAATGACAACCTATCTAAGCAACATATAATTAGATGCAAAAATAACAGAAAGGAAATATGCTACAAATTTCTAATCACTCTAGGGCGGGGCAATTAGAACTACAGTAGTGTGGGGGGCACCCGAGGGCAGGAAGTTCACCGTTTGGGGCCCGATTTTGGCACCAATCCACTTGGTATGGGTCCAAAACCTCTTGTGGGGTGTTTTTGGTAAATTTGGTAGGATGCTATGACCAAATGTTAGGTTTTGGTTCCAAATATGCCCTTCCAATAACCACCCTATGACCTCCCTTCCAAAATAAATCAAGGATGTGAAAGGCACAAATCAAAAGGTGTGTGTGGATGTAAAATGGCAACACTTCATTGCTCAAAATGCTCCTTATTTGTATATCTTGTGGTGAGAAAACTCACCAATTGATAGACCTGGAGGTCTCTTGTGATTGAGCATGCAGAGGCACCACTTGGTAATCATGCCTTCCCAGGGGGGAGAAGATTCCTCCCTGATTAGGGGCTCCATGACTGCCCTTGTAACTGCATCTAACGCTTGAAAATGCTCACTCACACTCCCATGCGATGAAGGAAGAGTTAAGTGGTGGATCTGAGTTGCCATTTGTCAAGATTTGACTTTTTTCTTGTCAAACCTGCTATTCACCCCACCCTAGAGCGAATACTGCTAATCGTCCGTAGGTGGAACAAATACCAGTTTGTAATCATCCTTGGGTGGAACGAGTATGGAGGAGAGTGCCTAAAAGGTGCCAAATTGACCTCTAAGTTCCAAAAATACTATGTGAGTGGTTAGGACCACTGTTTAACCTCTAGGGGCTGCCTTGGGGGCTGTGTGTGTCAATGCGATCAGTGTTTGCAGTCACATAATCGGATTGGTGCTATTTTGGTGTCTATAGATGCCCCTTTTTTGGAAGCACTGTGCGTGGTGCAGTGTTGAGCAAAAATAGATAACCAAAGCACTAATGATTAGGGTTTCTCAGTAACCTAACCAAATTTTTATGCCTCGAGTATAGAAAGGGCATGCATTCTTGAATCCTTGCTTCTGACGAGCGAAGGAACTCAATTCAAGTGTTAAATTTTTTTGGTGAGGTGTTACTTGATCTTGGACATTGATCAGTCATGAATAGGAAAAGGGCGCAACATTTTGTCTATGGGAAACTTGAGTTCATGATTCACGAATGCCAAGTGTTTGATTAGCTTGTGATTATTGCTTGTTTGCTACAACAAGCAAGAGCGTGATTGTATTTGTCAATGATTCTTTGAATGCGTGCCATTTTCTTAATTGGGTGTGTATTTGTTGATTGGTGACTAAGTGTGACTACCTCCTCAAGCGACGAATCAATGAGGGAATGACCTACATGAGAAAAGTGACGAGTCGCTTGACCAATATGACTTGTGTAAGGGTGCCTTCATATGTTTATCGTTGAATGTTTGTGCAGTTTTCCGACATTTAGACCTATTTTTGGTGGGTGTTAACCCTTTTTGTGACACTTTTTGGAGCTAAAATTGTCAAAAATCCGTCTTCTTGTGGAGTGGTCCAGTTATGGTAGCCTTATTAGGGAATAGTATAGTGACAATTTATGACCCCAACATCGGTTTTGTATGCCAGTGAATGGCGGGCACAAAGGCGCCTTTGTTCGGCAATGGTATTGCTATTTTTGGGTGGATTTGGGACACCGCTTGGGGATGAAATTCTTGGCAATCCATCCTCCCATGGAGCAGTCAGGCTATGGCAGCCTTCTTAGGGATTAGGATAGTTAGGATTTGTGACCCCGACATTTGTTTTGTATGCTCAAAATTTCGAGTTCGAAAGCACTCTTATTGGACTGTTTATTGCTATTTTTTATGCATTTTGGTGCATTTTTTGCTGTTTTTGTTATTTTTGCTATGTAATCATCCCTGGGTGAGATGAATACTAGTTTAGTAAATTTCCCAAGGTGGGATGAGCACTAACTATAGCGATCGTCCTAGGGTGGAACAATTATAGGCTAAAAATCCTATTTAAGGGCCAAAACTAGGGTTTGGGCTCATTTGCATTCTAATTTTCTAGTGATTTGGAGCTCTAAGGAGGAGGTCGATTCTGCAAAGTGAAGCACTGTCAAATTTGTGAACACCATGAGTTCACGGACCGGGTCATTAAGTGGTGGAGCCGAAGTGAGACCGATGAGTGCACTTCCTCTCGCAATTATTTGGAAATTGGTTGATTTTATAATTTAAAATCACAATTTGTTTTTCTTTTGTAGTTTGTTTCGTGATTTTAAAAATGAGGCATTGAATTTGGCTGACTAGGAGTGGCTTTATGCCCTTGGGATCAAGCAAGTAACTCAACTAGAGCTGATGGTTAGGGATCGAGCTTATCTGATGGCCCTGATCAACTTGTGGGATCCTTGGACTAACACTTTCCATATCCCAATAAGGGAGATGACAGTGACCTTGGAGGACATTTATCGAATTCTACAAATTTTGATAGACGGACTGTCTATCAGAATGACGCCATGGGATCGGCGGAGAGGAGTGCTGAAACGCTGCTTTGGGCATGGGGAGGAGATGGATGTGGATAGCCCAGTGGAGAGGGTAGAGGGTGACTGCCAGATTTGTGGCATTCTTGTACGATGGTGGCTAGAGAGGGGCACGTTGGAAGTGAGGCATGCGGTGCTAATGGGCCTCATTTCCAACATGCTACTACCAAAATATTTGGGTGCAAGGTTCCCATGGTACCTATTGGATGTGGTCTTTCAACTAGTGGAGTGTCTAACGCATGAGCCCTTGATTATGAGGTGGGGGCAGACACTGTTGGCATAGCTCTATGATAAGTTGTATGAGATTCGCTGCCAGAGGTGGAAGGGTATTGGCTATATCTATCTGTTGTAGAGTTGGGCTTGGAAAAACATAGCAGTGGAGAGGCTGGTGGGGTTGCCATGGACTACTTGATCAGAGATGGTGGATAGAGATACAGGATATGCGGCTCTGTAGTGGTGGTCTGAGTAGAAGGGGTAGATTCGGTGGTGGGTAGGTGTCATAGGGCACTATGCCGATGCCTTTGCTCAGCTTACTCTAGGGGAGGTATTCTAACACCCATACCGAGACTATCCAGCCTAGCCTAAGGCTAGAGAGTGGCTTCGGTGGATGTGTAGGGGGATATGGCTGATCAGGTAGCACGGGACTAAGCAGGAGTACTTCCTGTATGTTTAGGTGACACAAAAATTTGGGGTGCACCAGGGGTTGGCTGGTGAGCCCTTGATATATCAGTGCTAGGGGGATGATAG
This sequence comes from Wollemia nobilis, assembly GCA_028583015.1. NCBI lineage: Eukaryota > Viridiplantae > Streptophyta > Pinopsida > Araucariales > Araucariaceae > Wollemia > Wollemia nobilis. Next base: position 4,887,618 of record JAQPPZ010001683.1, read on the forward strand.
GACCTTGGCCTGGTCGATCATCGACCCATTAGGGGAGAAGGCAGATACAATTATCGATGTGCCTGATGTGGATAATGTCAAGGTGATGGCTAAGTATCAGAAGTGGTGGACACTATGACGATGGTGAGGAGAGGGACCATTGGGAGGTGCAGAGGTAGCAACAGCAAGTGGGGAGGGTGGAGAGGCACTAGGATATGATTGGGGAGCTCCACTGGAGGATGAAAACATGGTGGAGGTGGATGATGTGGGTGAGTATTTTTGGGTTCTAGATCAAACAGAGATGCAGGATGTCCCGAAGCAGTAGGAGCCAGAGTAGGTTGCTGTTCTAGATATGTCAATGCCTCAGGCAGTCTCAAAGGACATAGAAGTAGGGTTGCACATTGAGAATGCATGATTGGTGGGGCTGCTCTGAAGGCGTGATGAGGAGCTTAGGGATGTGTTATGGGAGAGGGATATCCTATGAACGCAGCTAGTGGAGTTGGAGAATGCATTGGCTATCTATCACTGGTGAGATGAGGATATCAATGTTGTGTGGGAGAGGGATCTCCTATGGACGTAGCTAGTAGAGAGGGAGAAGGCATTGGCACAACGTGATGAGAACTTGGTGACAGTTTGTCAATGGGAGATGGATTTGGTTCGACATCGGTTTGAACTAGAGGCTGAGATTATCCACCTCGATGGGTGAATCCCTACATTTAGTGGAGGCAGATCATCGTGTTGCTCGAGAGGGAGTGATACTGAGCAGTTAGCATCCTATCAACACAGGCGATTGGATGAGGGATGAGCTATTAGGAATGATGTAGGGGCTAGCAGTAGCCACCCTAAGGTGTCCCATAGGACCTACACCATGGGGGTAGTTCCCATCGCATTGATCCTATGTGATCATGGTGGCTGATGCCCTAGGCTTGGGGGTTCACGAGCTTTTGCCTTTTTGTGAGGTCAAAGGACCGGTTTATTAAATCCTGCAGGCATTTTTGATGATATATATACAAATGCCATTTTTTATTTATGTCGTGATTTGATGTTATGCACAATGATTGTTGAATGTGTATGCATGCATGTTAATTTATGTTTATGGATGCATATGTTATGATGAATGCAAATGTTTCTAATTTTTATGTTATGCAAATAGAATGGATGAATTGAATTTGTGATTTTTTGGTGGTGGCACCATAGACTGTTTTGAACTTATGGCTTTTTGTCCTAGGTGATTGTTGTGGTAAATGAATTTTTTATGTATACATGTTATTTTTTGTATTTTTTGATGGCGATGCGAGGATGAAAGATAGCACAGTTGGTTTAGAATGTAGTTAAGGTTTTCTGAGACTCAAATGTTTTAACTAACTAGCCACTACTGTATTTTTATCTTACAAGACTTTTGAACAAGTTATGAATTAGAATTGTCTTTGACCAAGTTATTTCACATCCCTGTGTGTGCAATTGAGTTCATTTATGTGGTATTTGTTAGGATATCGCTAATGCCAGATAGGCTATCAACCAAACCTATACTGAGGATCACCTAATTAGCTCCACTAACTCCTTTGTTGTATTTATTCATATTAATCTTCGATGCTATCTAGGATACCATAAGCTAGCTCATCCACATGCAAACATTGATCTATACATAAGTTAATGTGACGGATATATCATCATGCGTGAGGTTTACCACCAGTGATTGATAGGCTATCCACCAAACCGGTACTGAGGTTTACTTCATGACCTTCTGAATGCTGAGAGTTCCAGGGATTCAAGTTTGAATCCCTTCTTTTCTTCAATTTTATTGGGATACTTGCTCTTTTGTAGTGATAAAAATCACTGTTTATTTTTGTTTTCTCTTTTGAGCAAGGGATTTGAATATTGAATGATGAGAATCACTATTGTATGTGCCTTTTGATGTATGCACTTTGGTGGTGATGTCAAATTTTTGGAGTTTTGAGTTTTGCAAATTTGTGATGTTTTGCAACTTTTTGAGAACTGGCATTCTTGGGGAATTGGGTGGGGAATATGCTTGTCCTTTTGCCAACTCTCAGCATTCTTGGGGTCATTCACACAGGGGGATGAGCAAGATAACCGTTTCGCTTATGGTGACCTGGATTACTTTACAGATTTCATCCTTCGTTCACACAACTTGGGAATTATTTTGTGTTTTAATTTGTGCTAGGATGCTATGTAACAAGGTGTGATCCAAGTAGAACTCTACATTTGTAAAATCTATCTGACTTTGTACAGTATGTGGCTAGAAAGATAATGACAACTGAATGATGAAAACTCTTAATACATTAGAAGACACCTAGCTATGATATGGCAAAAAATATGTGAATAACGTTTATTTTCGATGACTGTTTATAGAATGGATAAATGTGGAGAATGATGAATTTGCCAAATAATTATAGTCTATGATGCCTCTGACCTTAATGACCACAAATATGTATTGTATGGATGTGATGCTTAATGCAGCTATTAGTTTTGGTTTTTGATGGATTTATTTTTTTATGAGTATGAGGATGAGATGCAAAAAGAGCTCTTTATTGTTGTGATGATTTTGAGCATGCATGGAAATGAGATGCAATTTTTTTTTATTTTTTATGATTTTATTGTTTTTGAATTTTCTTAGTTTTGACCAAGATATTGTGGGAACCCTTGGAGCTTTTTGGTTTGACCAAAGGGATTATGGGTACCTTTGGGGCATTTAGGGGTTGACCAAGTGATTGTGAGAATCCTTGGAGCTTTTTGGTTTGACCAAATGATTATGAGAATCCTTGGACCTTTTGGTTTGACCAAGCAATTATGAGAATCCTTGGAGATTTTGGTTTGACCAAGCGATTATGAGAATCCTTGGAGCTTTTGGTTTGACCAAGTGATTACGAGAATCCTTGGAGCTTTTGGTTTGACCAAAGGGGTAATGGGCACCTTTGGGGCATTTTGCGGTTGACCAAGCGATTGCGGGAATCTTTGGAGCTTTTGGTTTGGGCTATGGCTCTTTCAAATATGGAATGTTCGCAAATGACTGATATTCAAGGGTTCTAGTTCCTTGATTCCATCAAGAGAGGCTAGACGGTACGTTCCAGGTCCTATTTTACTATCGATGACATAAGGACCTAACCAGTTTGCCATGAACTTGTCCTTTATATGGGGTGGCATGTTAGAATTTTTTTGGTTCTCTTTTAAGACTAAGTCACCAACCTAAAAGTCCCTCAGGTGAACCTTCATGTTATATGCCTTCTTAAGTCGCTCTTGATAGATACGTATGTGCTCAAGAGCATTAATGCGTCATTCATCGAGCAACATAAGATGGTCTAACTGGGCCTACCATGTAGTGTCATCATCGATGAACTCTTGCATTGATATGCATAGGGAAGGAATTTCCAACTCGAGAGGCATGATAACCTCGAAGCCATACACAAGCAAAAATGGAGTTGCCCCAGTGGGCATTCGAATGCTAGTGCAATAAGCCCATAGGGCAAGTGGGATCCTAATGTGCCAATCCTTATGATTTTTTGTGACTATATTTTTGAGGATGGCAACTAGCATTTTGTTTGATGCCTCTGCTTGCCCATTTGCCTGCGGATAATAGGGTATCAAAAAACTGTGCTGAATTTTGTACTTTGTGGTCAAAGCACATGCATCTTTATTCTTGAATGACATCCCATTATCCAAGATTATATTGGATGGAATACCAAAATGACATATCATATTATGTAAAATGAACTCCAAAATACAGGTTCCAGTCGTAGAGGTAAGCGAAATTTCTTCCACCCATTTAATGAAGTACTCTGTGGCCATTATGATAAACGTGTGATGGCTTAACGATGCAGGGGAGATATTTCCGATTAGATCTAAGCCCCACTACAAAAATGGCCAAGTCTATTGGATCAGATGCAATGCCTAAGAAGGTACATGTGTCAAATTGACATGGTGTTGACACTTCATGCACTTCCTTACATATGCGAAACAATATCGCTCTAAAGATGGCCAATAATAACCCATGTAGAGAATGCACTTTGTGATGGCCATACCACTGAAGTGGCCACTACAGGTACCATTGTGTGCTTTGGTGATCACCCAAGTGGACTCCTACTAGTCTAAGCAATGAAGGAGGATTCCTTCGTAGCTCTAACGGTACAAAATGTCTCCTAACAAGACATGCTTTATCACTTTCTATTTGAATGATCATTTTGTGGCATGCATCAATCCAAGTGGGAGGTTACCTAACTTGAGGTAGTCCCTTATGGGTGTATACCAATCCTACTGTTTGAAAACCTTGATAGTCTGAACAACCAATCCAGCTTGAAGTTCATCCCTAGCAAAAGCTGAGTAGAAAAGAACTTGTAAGAATAGTGTTGTGTTGCTATTAAGGGGAGTAGGGGAGAACAAGGACCCCCAGTTGGCATGATTCAAACAATCATGGATTCGAGAGAAATTGTCCGAGGATGGTTCAATCTGGATCAAGTGGATTCCTGGTGTTAAGTAAGAGCTTGCACGCTCCATCACTGATTGCGATAGTGTTTTGACTTGAATGGTTGTCATATCACCAAAAATGTCTTGCAGGATTAGTGACCCCAAGGAGGCCATAGTGTTCGCAAAATGATTCAATGACCGAGGGAGTGCCTCGATGTCATACCATTCAAGATTTTCCAAGAATTTTTCCACAAGGGCTTTGTAGGCCTATAGAACTGGACATTTACATTGGAATACCCCTTTGACTTGGTTGAAAATTAATAGCGAATCACCAAAGATGTTCAATCATTTGATGTTCATGGTGATTGTTGTTTGAAGACCTATGAGCAAGGCTTTGTATTCTGCATTGTTGTTGGTGCATGGGAAATCTAATTTAAATAAGAGAGGCATTGGAGCCCCTTACGGTGTGAAGAATACAATTCATGTGCCACCCCCTTCCTTACATTTAGAACCATAAAAAAACAAGGTTATGTCAGCCTGTGACTCAGGCTCATCAGAATATGGCAATTCTGAGACATGGAAGACCCCATCATTGGGTAGTTCTATGATCAGATACTAATCATATTCGAGATGAGCCTCTGCTAGTTGATCATCTATGACTTAAACTTTGATGGATTTTTGTCCAATAAACTCTATTTCACCGTCAACAACATGATCTATTTCATCGTGCGACTACTATGATAAGTATGACTCATCATGTACCGTAATGGATTCTCCTTAGACACAACATACTTCTTGTTGCTCAAGATGTAATGGCATAGCTTTTTGGTAGCAAACACCACTGCCAAGCAGAGCTTCTTGACATATGCATAGTTAAGTTCATAACTGACCAGGGTGCGGCTAAGATAGTAATTAGCATGTTCTTTGTGTAGTTCATTTTTCTGGGCTAGCATGGAACTCAGTGCCACCTCAATAGCTGAGATGTATAAGTAGAATGACACTCATGGTCTAGGTGGTGCCAATACTGGCAATGAAGCCAAGTATTATTTAATGTCATCAAAGGCTGACTGGAACTCGTCATCCCAATGAAATACGACCACCTTGTGCAAAAATTTATTCATGGATTGGCACTTGTCAGATAGCTGCACTATGAAGTGCTTGATTGATGTGACCATTCCCTGTAGGCTTCTAAGCTGCTTGATGGTAGTTGGGGGAAGCATTTCAAGGATTTCCTTGAATTTTTTTGGGTCCACCTCGATGCCTCATTTTGAGACTATGAAACCCAAGAGTTTTCTAGATGTGATGCCAAATATGCACTTCTTGGGATTCAGTCTGACTTTATGTTCCATGAGGCGATCAAGGATCTTGCTTAAGTCATCAAGATGATCTAGGAGCAAAAGATATTTGGCCAACAAATCATCCATGTAATATTTCAAAGTTTTATGCATGTGATCATGGATGATGTATGTCATGGCACATTGGTAGGTGGCACGAACATTTTTAAGGCCAAAGGGCATGACCTTATAGGAAAATGTCCCCCAAGGCATTGTGAACATAATTTTTAGTTGGTCATCGATATTGATACAAATCTGATTGTATCCCTAGAAACCATCCATGAGGGAAAGCATTTTGTGGCCTGCTGTAGCGTCTACCAATGCGTCGATGCTCGGCAAGGGGAAATCATCCTTAGGACTCACTTTGTTTAGATCCCAAAAATCAGTGCATATGTGAATCCTCTCATTAAGATTTTTGATGGGCACCATGTTGGACAACCATGGTGGGTAATCCACGTAGATGACAAACTATGCATCCAACAACTTTTGTAATTCGTATTTGACCATTAATGCCATCGTTGGATGCATCTTGCATAGTTTTTTCTTAACTGTCGAATCAAGCATTAGATTATGCATGACTAGCTGTAGATCTAGCCCCGACATGTCTTTGTAGGACCATGCAAAAACCTCCTTCTCTTTGAGAAGGTAAATGTAGTTGACTTGCTCTTTGGGGGATAGAATTACCCCCATCTTGATAATCTATGGATTCATTGGATCTGAGTCGATGTCTACGTTAGTCATCTCCTCGACCGACATGTGGGATACGTCCTCCAACTGGTGTGGAGTTAGGATCAAGTGGATATCATTTTTTGAGTTTAGATCATCGTTAGGAACCTTGGGTCCCTCTTTAGCATGGAAGATATTCTGAGTTGGCCCTGGGGTGAAATGAAGCATTTCACCAAAAGTCCAGTAATCTGATGGGGATGGTGGTGAATTGATGCAATCCTAGTCTATGGCATCTATGTCTAGATATAATGACTATGTTTGATTAGCTGGATTGTGGATGGGGGTGGTTAAGACAATGGAGATCATGTTGATGAAATTATTTTGGTCTCCATTATCGTGGGTGTGATGACTCAAACATTCTGGATGATATTTGTGCTCCGAATTCAGCTTTGGAGGTATTGGCATGAATGGATCGGCCCTATGTGTGGATAGGAGGACAAGGTCGGCCCTCGGCAGTGATATCTCTATAGGGTCTCTGGGTGATAGGTGCTCTTTGTATGCCCAAAGTGATGGATTCAACACTTGGTCCCACTATGCTAGGTTTATGTGCCACTCATGCCCTGGCACTATGTTTAGTTGCTCAAACATGTCATCAATATCCAGGGGGTATTGTTGCTGTATCTATCGCATGTGATTGAGACATGCCATCTCAGTTTCATCTTCATAATCACTGTCAGAGATTCAAAGGCCTTCGTTGGCTCTAACAATTGTTTGTGACGTTAGAGGATCGTCTTGCAACAGAAAATTGATCTGGCCCCACTCTCTATGGGGGGACCTGATTTTTTTGAGGTGGCACTTGCTCGATTAGAGCATCCAAAGGGAACATTGCCAAGAGGCTTTCTTGATAATCATCCATGGGGGTCACTTGTGAGTGATTGCTATCCGATTCGAAGGGGTCCCATGGTACTACCTCATATTTTGACTCGTCTTCTAAATATCTTTCTTGAATTTTTCTATACCTCTATTGTAGGTAAGTTCTCAAAATTTCTCCTCTCTCGAGCGAAGGGAAAGGGTTGTTGAGGTCAACAAGGTTGGTTTTCAACAATGGGAGATAATCCCCTAGTGTATATGTCGTGTTAGGGTTGACATATGGATCTAATTCCAACCCATCCTTGTTGCCTATCCCTAGGCCTTGCATGTTCTCTACCAAGATGTCCAAGGGTAGGGGATGGTTGAACCCTACTCCTAACTTGTCGTATGGAATTTGGTATCTTGGTTGGCAAAGAACATGCACTCCTTGCTCATATCTGCCTAACCCATATCCATGCAAATTGCATTGGCCAAGGTATCTCAAAGCAAAGTCTAGTTTGGAAAAATAGTTGAAATCTTTAGTATAAGGCTCTTCATCTTCTTCCTCTTACATGTATGGTTAAATACCATGATGAAGGCCCCCATACACAAAGTTTGTCTAGTTTTGCAAGTATCCTAGAGGAACAATAGTGCCTATGGGGAGATAAGGTCTCCCCATGTCCTACATGGACTCAAGTGTGGGCATTGCTACAATGTTTCACACCATATACTCCCCTAGGCCCGTATTGGCCATTTCAACGGTGATTGTTGGTGATTGAGGGGGAGGGAACGAAAGTTCTTCCTGAGTCCACTCAATGTCAGGTAAACTAGGAGCCTCAACTTCCATTCTACTAGGCATATCCTTAGTAGAGATGGTTGAGACTGATGGCGGTGCCTCTTCTAGGGGTTTCTTCCCTTTGTCCTTCAATGTAGCCATTGTAGGTGGCATCATCGGTGAAGGATCAGATGATGAAGATGGACCCGACTGGGGTTTTTATGGACTTGTCAATGGGTATGTATATGGAATTAGACCCTGATTAGATGGATTCAACTAAAAATCCAAATGCATTGATGGAAGGGTTGATTGCAGCATCATCTACACCGCATTGCAATACTTGAAGAGTTCCAAGTATGTCGGGACTACATGCACCTATCCTTTGAATGTATACTTTAAGCACTGATGAGCTATCGAAGGGACACACTTCATGTTACTGATCCATGGCTAAACCAGAAAGATGTTATAGGCCATATCACCCTCCAATATGTGGCACAATGTAGGTATAGTCTTTTGTCCCACTTTGATGGGTAGGAAAATTGTGCCAACTGTCAAGCATATTGCATCATTGAATGCTTGTAGTGTATAGCTAGAGGCCACTATTTGAGATGTAGGAAACTTTAGGTTCTTCAAGGCTGCTATTTTAATGATATTACTGGATGATCCAATGTCCACCAATACTCTCTTATATGGAATCTCGTTGACCCGTGTGATGATGTGTAGGGGTGGATCCGCCATGTCACCAACCACTGATTTTAATTCATCTTCTCGAAAGGTGATGACTGGATCAGTGCATCATTTGACATGTCCCACAAAGTTTTTGAAGGAGTTTGCTTTGTGGGGCTACAACTCGATGGCTTTTAGTATCTTCATTAGAGCCTTTCGATGGGGCATTGATTGTTGTATGAGATCGTAGATGGAGAGCCTAGCCGACGTGGTCCTCAAACTATGGGTGAGTTTGGTATAAATTGTGGCCACTGGTATAGGTGGAGGAGGTTGTGCAAGGTGCTATTGTGGTTGTGATGTTGTTGGCACCTCTCCTGTAGCTTTCGTGGGGGCAGCTATGCTTGGGTACCTCTTTTTTTGAGTCACTATATTGATCATCCCTACATACCCCTGCATAGGGCAGTTATGTGTTACCTCATTGAATTGTAGGGTCTTTGCCTGTGCATCATGGGTAGGCAAGGGGTATTTAAATATATCCATTTGTTGATTGCTTGGTGCCACAAGATTATCCACCGCTAATGTATTGTTATCTATTAAGTCTTGCACCAAGCCTTTAAACTTCCAACATGCATTAAGGTCATGTCCCTTCCATCTGTAGAACCTACAGTACAAGTATTCCTTGTAGCCCTTAGGTTTTGGTGCATTGGGTTCTATGGTTTGAATCTTGTGTAGGTTGATCAAGTTTACCACTGAAAAACGATCAAATAGGGAGTCTCTGGACTCTGTGTAAGGTGTGAATTGTTGCCTAGGGCGACGCTGCTGATTTTTTTTCTTGCCTTTGATTTTCTCTATCATAACTGTTAAGAGGCACTTCCTGATAGTTAGCATTTTGGGGATGTGTTGTTTGTGTAGGCTTAGGGACATTTATAGCAACCTGATTGACCGCAATGGGTTTTTTTTGCATGGTCCCTATTTTGGTGTTCTTAAACCATTATTTTTTTTTGGCTTGGCTATCTCGCCATCCTGAATCTTGATCTCCTCAATGATTCTGGCTTGCACCAAAGCTTCTTCTAAAGTGGCATATTGCTGTAGCTGTAATAGCATAAAGATCATTTTCAAACAGCTCTTTGGGAACATTTGGGTGAGATCGGACATAGGAGGGAGGTAGGGTATCTTGGAAAGCAAATTCCTCCATTGGTTCCCATAGGCCACCATGGTTTCTTCCTCATACTGCTTGAGGCTGGCTAGGTCACTTAGTGATACCTTCTTCTTGGTGTTGAAGGTGAAGCATTCAAGGAACACATCCACTAGCTAATCTAAGTTACTAATGTTGTGCTTTGGCAATTGAATGAACCAATACGAGGTAGGGAGTACGAACGTGGTGATGAATGTTCTTAACAACAATGCATCATTATCCTGAATACCAAAGCATTGGCTTAGGAATCTAGTCACATTCTCTTGGGCATCCTCATCACCTCTAAAGATTACCAACTGAGGTAGTTTAAAGTGTTCAGGGTAGGGGGATGCCGACACTAATGGATGCACAGGATGACTATGGAGTTGGCGTAAAGTGGGATTTTTGGGCCCAGAAGTCTTGGTCTCCACAGACTCCAAGTGCTCTAACAACACTTTATATGCATCAGAAGATTTAATTTCTTCATCCCTAGTTTTCTCCCATTGTGGGTTGTGGGTAACTTGAGGCCCATGGAGGGGTGTCCGAATAGCATCCCCTCTACCTTGGTAGGGTGTTTTGGCCCATTTTTCTTCTTACTCATACTCATCATAGGCTTCTTGAGGATTTTTTATACGAGACCTATAACCATGGGTGGGTACCCGCAGGGGGTGCCCATGATTGTTCCTGGGAGTGGCAATCATCTCCTGGTGCCTCTCTACCCTCCCTGCCTACTGTTGCTACCTCTACACCTCACAATTGTCCCTCTCCCTGCCATCGCCATAGTGTCCACCACTGCTCATACTTAGCCATCACCCCAACATCATCCACGATAGGCATGTCGATAATTGTATCTGCCTCCTCCCTTAGTGGCTCAATGATCATCCAGGCCAAGGTCCTCTCGTCCCCTCAATTTTGATAGATCAAGGGCTCACCAGGAAACCCATGGTGCACCCAAAACTATCATGTCACTCAAATGTAAAAGAAGTACTCCTAGTCAGTCCCGTGTTGCCCGATCAGCCATCTCCCCCTACGCACCCATCGAAGCCACTCTCTAGCCTTAGGCAAGGCTAGATAGTCTCGATACAGGTGCCAAAATACCTCCCCTAGAGTAAGCCAAGCAAAGGCATCAACATAGTGCCCTATGGCACCTGCCCATTGCCGACTCTGCCCCTGCTCCTCAGACCACTGCCATAGAGACACATATCCTATATTTCTATCCACCATATCTAACCAAGTAGTACATGGCAACCCCACTAGCCACTCCACCGCTATGTGCTACCAAGCCCATCTCTGCAATAGATAGCTATAGCCAATCCCCTTTCACCTACGAAAGCGAACCTCATATAGCTCATCATATATTTGTGCCAACAGTGTCTACCCCCACCTCATAATAAAGGGCTCATGCATCAGACACTCCACCAACTGAAAGACCACCTCCAATAGGTTCCATGGTAACCTCGCACCCGAAGAGTCAGGTAGCAGCATGTTGGAAATGAGTTCCATCAGCACTGCATGCCTCACTCCCAACATGCCCCTCTATAGCCACCACCGTACAAGAATTCCACCAATATGGTAGCTGCCCTCTACCCTCTCCACTGGGATATCCACACCCATATCCTCCCCATGCCCAAAGAAGCATGTCAGCACTGCTATCCACTGATCCTGCGGTATCGTCCTGATCGAAAGTCCATCTATTGAATTCTATAGAATCTGATAAACGTCCTCAAAGGTCACTATCATCTCCCCTATTTGGATATGGAAAGTGTTATTCCAGGGATCCCACAAGTTGATCAGGGCCATCAGATAAGCCCAATCCTCAACCACCAGCTCCAGCCAAGTCACCTGCTTGATCCCAATGGAATCAAGCCACTCCCAGTCAGCATCTCTCACACTTCTAAGAAAATTGTAGGCACACGGTACTGGATCTTCACAATATACAAAAGAAAACAAGACAAAAACATGATAAATTGTACAACAAACATGAATATACAACAATGCATAAATAATGTACAGCTAAAAATAGACACATAACAAACAACAACATTCAAAAAAATTCAAAAAAAAAATTAGTTGTAAGTACCTAGGGTTTTTAATTCTACATTTAAACTGATAACTAAAACAACAACAAAATTCAAAACATTAAAAAAAAATCAAAAACTGTTTGTCAGTACCTAGGGTTTCTAACTCTATGATTAAAACTGATAAACACAATTCAAAAAATTCAAAAAAACCAAATTTTCAGCTAACCTAGGGTTTACCCTTAGTATACACTGATAAATAACTACAAAAACAAACAAAAAAAAAAAAATATATAAAAAATAATAGTTAACCTAGGGTTATTTATCCTAGTCTACCTGACAATTTTTTTTTTCTTACAGCATAAAAAAAAAGGGTCAACCTAGGGTTTATAATCCTAGTCTAAACTAATAACAATTTACAAACAAAACAAAATTAAAATGACATTTTTTTAAAAGCCTAGGGTTTTTCAGCTAAGTTTTAAAACTGACGAAATTAACCTAAAACTCTCACCTAGGGTTTTGCGTTTATCCTAGGGTTTTAATTTAACAAAAACATCAAAACACAACAATTTTTTCTTTTTACCTAGGGTTTACCTTAGTTTAAAATAGAAAACAAATTTCAGAACTTGATTTCGTCCTTTCCAAATAAATTTAAACTAGGGTTTCATTTTTAAAAATCATGAAAAAAACTACAAAATAAAAACAAATTACGATTTTAAATTGTAAAATCAACCAATTTCCAAATAATTGCGAGAGGAAGTGCACTCACCAGTATTGTTTTGGCTCTGCCACTTGATGACCTAGTCTGTGAAATCATGGTGTTCAAAAATTTGGTAGCGCTTCGCTTCGCAGAATCGAACTCCTCCTCCTTAGAGCTCCAAATCGCCAGAAAAATAGAATGCAAATGAGCCCAAACTCTAGTTTTGGCCATTAAATAGGATTTTTTAGCCTGTAATCATTCCAAACTAGGATGAGTACTCTAATTAGCACTCATACCACCCTGGGACGATTACTAAAATGGTATTCGTCCCACCCAGGGACGATTACAGAGCAAAAATTTCAAAAACAACAAAAAATACATCAAAATGCACAAAAAATAGCAATAAAATTGTCCAATAAGAGTGCTTTTGAACTCAAAATTTTGGGCATACAAAACAAACATCGGGGTCACAAATCCTCACTATCCTACTCCCTAAGAAGTCTTCCATAGCTGGACCGCTCCACGGGAGGACGGATTGCCGAGAATTTCACCCAAAATGACGTCCCAAAAAGAGTCAAAATCCACCCAAAAATAACAATAAAATTTTTGAACAAAGGCGCCGTTGCGCCTGCCGTTCACTGGCATACAAAACTAACGTTGACGTCAAAAATTGTCCCTATCCTACTCCCCAAGAAGGCTACCATAGTTGGACCACTCCATGAGAGGACAAATTTTTGACAATTTCAACCCCACGTGGCGTCACACAAAGGGTTAACACCCACCAAAAATAGGTCTAAATTTTGGAAAATTGCACACACATTCAAAGATAAACATCTGAAGGTACCCTTACACAAGTCATCTTGGGTCAAGTGACTCGTCACTTTTCTCATGTAGGTCATTCCCTCATCGATTCATCGCTTGAGGGGGTAGTCACACTTAGTCACCAATCAACAAATACACACCCAATTAAGGAAATGGCACACATTCAAAGAATCAATGAAAAATACAATCACGCTCCTGCTTGGGGTAACAAACAAGCAACAATCATAAGCTAATAAAACACTTGGCATTCGTAAATCATGAACTCAAGGTTCCCATAGACAAAAGGTTGTGCCCTTTGCCTATTCATGACTGATCAATGTCCAAGATCAAGTAACACCTCACCGAAAAAGGTTAACACTTGAATTAAGTTCCTTCACTCGTCAGAAGCAAGGATTCAAGAATGCATGCCCTTTCCATACTTGAGGCATCAAAATTTGGCTAGGTTACTCAAAAAACCTAATCATTAGTGCTTTTGTTATCTATTTTTGCTTAGCACTATGCCACGCATAGTGAATCCCAAAAAGGGGCATCTGTAGACACCAAAACAACACCAATCCGATTATGTGACTGCAAACACTAATCACATTGACACACAAAATCCCCAGGGCAGTCCCTAGAGGTTAAACAGTGGTCCTAACCACTCAAATAGTAGTTTTGGAAGGTCAAAGGTCAATTTGGCACCTTTCAGGCACTCTGCTTCATACTCGTTCCACAAATGGACGATTACAAATTGGTATTCGTTCCACCTAGGGACGATTAGCAGTATTCACTCCAGGGTGGGGCAAATAGTAGGTTTGACTGGAAAAAAGTCAAATCTTGACAAATGGCAGCTCATATTCACAACTTAACTCTTCTTTCACTGCATGGGAGTGTGAGTGAGCATTTTTGAGTGTTAGATGTTGTTACAAGGGTAGTCATGAAGCCCTTAATTAGGGAGGAATCTTATCCCCCCTGGGAAGGCATGATTGCAAAGTGGAGCCTCTACATGCTCAATCACAAGAGACCTCCAGGTCTATAAATTGGCGAGTTTTCTCACCACAAGATATATAGAGAAGGAGAATTTTTAGCAATGAAGTGCTACCATTTTACATCCACACACCCCTTTTGATTTGTGCCTTTCACATCCTTGATCTCTTTTGGAAGGGAGGTCATAGGGTGGTTATTGGAAGCACAAATCCGGAACCAAAACCCAAAATTTGGTCACAACATCCTACCAAATTTTTTTCCAACACCCCAAAAGAGGTTTTGGACCCATACCATGTGGATTGATGCCAAAATCGGGCCCTAAATGACGAGCGTCCTGGCATCGGGCACCCCCCACACTGTTGTAGTTCTAATCGCCCCACCCTAGAGCGATTAGAAATCTATATTAGATTTCCTTTATGTTATTTTTGCATCTGATTCTATGCTGCTTAGATAGGTTGTCATTTAAATTTCACATCATTTTGAGCATTTTTGATCATGTTTTTATCATTTCCCGCATTTACTAAAATGTAGGTAGCATCATCAAATTCCTAGTGATAGATGCAAAATTGGGAAAATTTGACCTTTTGGGTCTTCCCAAAATACCCCCTTTTAGCTAACCACAACTTTTCAAGTGATTTGGAGATTCCCAGATGTGACATTTGGGACTGTGCTTTTTGACACTTTGTTGCAGGTCTAATCGTCCCACCCCGGAGCGAATATGAATCTATGGTGAATTTTTTGACTATTCCATTTGCAGTGTCTTCCCTGTGATTTTTTGATGCCCCTGTCAAGTTTTCAATTCATTTCGATCTATTTTAGTTATCATTTTATTTATATTTGCATGTACTAATTGAAGGCATGGGGATTGCATGTTTCATTTTATCTACAAGTGCTATTGATTGTTTCCTATTTCCTTGAATGTAGGGTCTCAACATTAGATGAGCAGCAAGGAGTCAAGACTCATCAATGCAAGCGATGTCTATGTTTGGTATGCCCACTTTACATGTGGGCACGCGAAAGAAGGAATAGCATCCATTGATGTGACAAGAACACATTTAACACTCCTAGCCCCTAAAAATGGAGAAGGAAAATTGTAACCAAGTTCTGAAGCATATTAATAAAAAGGGATGGCTTCCACATTGGATTTCTATTTGGTTTCAATTCGTTTATGCTTCTCTCCTTTCATGCACTTTCAATTCATAGGATTTAGCGTTATCTTTTGTTTCGTTTGCATCGCGTCTTGGATTTTCCTTTTTGTTTCCGTATCCTCATGCTTTCAGTGGAAGATATAGTCCTCAAATGGAATAAGAACAAATCCAAGCTAGGGAAGTGCCATAAGTTTGATGTGATCTAGGAAGGTCCATTTCAGGTTTCTATAGTGAAGTCTATGAACACATATCACCTTAGAGATATGGATGGTTGGGATATATCGATTCTAGTTAATAGTCTTTATTTGAAGGCCTATTTTTAATGAGGCAATAAATAGGTATAAGTTTGTAAATATGTATATATTTTATTTACAAGTATTTTAATGCTTGGTTGACTCTACTAAAGATGTCATGCTTTCCTTGAAAACATTTGCTTTGAAAATTGATCTTTGAGAAAAATAATTTTACCTCAAATATTTCCATGAGGACATGTTACAATTTCAAACATAATTAATGGTTGCATTGAAAAGTTGAACAAGTTCAAAAATTTCTGAAGTTAAAAGGCTACTTTATCTCCAAGTTAAAATGGAAAATGTTCCATGGAAGATGTTCGAAAATACCTAACTAAAGTATTGGAACTAACAAGTAATTACCTTAGTTTAAAAAACTCAGTGTGATATGAAAAAGTAAAGTGTGCTAAATGAAAGTGCTTTCACCAGATGAAGAGGCAGAGACCCCATTCACCCCCTAATTGAGGTGAACTTATGTTGTAGAAGAAAAAGAAGTATGAAAGCACAAATTCAACATAACAAAAAATTTCAAAAGGGCTTTCACCCTAAATGAGGAGTGAAATCCTTCTTCACCCCTCGTTGGATAAAAAATACTAAAAATAAGTTTTAAGAGCTCACACTATTCACTTTACAGTAATTGTTTTAAAAGATTTTTCACCCTGAGTTCCATGCTTTTTGTCAAAGATAATATGGTGGGTAATAACGAACGCGTTGGCAATTAAAAAAGAATATTAGTCAACCTGGAAGCTCCTCATAAAGGCAAGATGATGAAAACATTTCAAAAGTGTTTTAAAAAAATGCATATAAATTTTTTTGATGGATTTTTGATAAAATTAAAAGTGAAATGACGTAAAAACAAAAAAACAAAAGTTTTATTTTAAAATTTTTGAAAAGGAAAAGCACAGATTAAATTTTAAAATAGAATTTGATTTTATTTTATTAGTAGGGTGTGAAAATCAAATTAAAATAAAAAGAAAGAGAAAATAAAAAATCTCTAAAAAAGCTTTAAGGGGTGATTTTTCTAAATATGAGCGAAAAAAAACATAAATTTGTTTTAAAAGGAGGATGTTCACCATAAAATTAAACCAAGTAGGTTGAAGATATTTTTGGAGCAAAAGGAGAAGAGACCAAGTGTGCCTCAAAAGTGTTTTCGCTCCTCCATTGCTTTTTCAGAGTGTGATGATTTTTCAAGCACTAATCCAAATTTTTGAGCATGCCCTCAAAGAATTTTTGCCCTCTGACATGTGGTGGTTTTAAAAAATTATGCATGCATGTTGAGACACATTTTTGGGGCATATGTTGAGATACATTTTTGAGGCATTTAATATAAAATGTGCACCCAAATTTACGTTGGGAGGCATTTTGGCATTCCTAAGGAATGAAATATCACATTGGCAAAAGAAAGGGTACCGATTGGATCCCAGGTGGTGAATTTATTTTTCCAAGGTATTTTAATATCCAGGGCACACTGTTCGAAGTTCTATATAGCAGAAGGACACATATTTTAAGAAGGATTTCATAGAAAATTTAAAAATAATTTACCATCATAGTATTGGGAATAGTGCTAGTTAAGGGAAGTAAAGTGTATCTCATTCCAAATCCACCCAGAATATTTAGTGCATTTAATATGATAGTTGAAGCGTGTTCTATAAATAAAGCAGGTAAACTTACCCAAGAGTTAAAAAAAATTATGTTTGTGCATTTTTGAGTTTTTTTATTGCAAAATCTGTAGAGCACTTTCAAAGTTGTCAAGGTTTTGCATAATGGGTAAGAAAATAAAAAGGGTAAAAGAAGCTATAGAACCCAAGTAGTCTAAGAAGCGGGTATAAGATGATATGAAATCCAAGAAGATTTGTAGAAATGAAAACCTGGACTTGGACCCATAATCTGACACCATGGCAGAGGACGAGGACTATGTGATCACCAATAAGGGCGTGGTGAAGCTTCGACAAGATGTGGAGTTCACAGTGAAGCAAGAATTAACAATGGAGAGACCTTTTACTATGTTATTTTATGCATAGTTATTTTTGTATATGTGTATGTTCATACACCCCTGCCTGAAGTTGGTGAAGCTGATCGTCTTATTTTACAACCTAGTTACTAGGATAGTTTGAAATGCAAATAAGAAGGTATTATCTATCATCACTAATGAAGTAAGAGAAGCATTTACTTGTGGGTTAAAATCCCCATCTGATATGATTTTCAAAAAGCTACACATCAATGAGAAAGAGGAAAGATATATTTTTACAATAAAAATGCGTCAGTTCATGGAGATACAACTAATTAGAGAACCACAGCTAGGGCGGTTGTCGAATGTGTCGAAACCTTTATCAGAATTCAAGAGCCCTAATTTATTTTCAATGCTGACATAGGTGACTAGTATTTTTATAGATTCCATAGTGCACAAGTGGAAGGAAATGCTTATGCAGTGCATATATCAAGTGGAGTTTTATGCTCCAATAGCAATGAGGAAGGAGACCAACCCAATTTATTTTGATTGGGCCAATTTTATTTATCGAAAGATGCACATTCAATTTGAGAAACTGCATAAGGGAGAGGAGACTTTGTTCAAGCACACATCCTTTCTTATTTGGTATTTCTTCTTCCATTTACATCAGTATTTTTCATTTATTGTAATTAAACAAGTTTATGATGAGAATGAACTCTTTCCGATATATATGTGGACTCCCATTTTTTGAAGGGAGTCATTCTATAGTTTTAACCACTTATTTTTTGGGGTCTGCAATTGAGTTGATTTTAGGTAAGAGAAAAATAGTACCATGGGAGATGAGATAATCTATGGTTATAGTAGAGAAATGAGATATCATTTTGCTTACCCAATATGTAGTCATACAATTTTTTGCCTTCACAGGCAAGCCTTTATTGCTTCCATACTTCGCCACCGAGCATGTTTTCACCATGGAGGTGGTGCACTACACTGATTATGCCAATGATGTTTATGGAGTAGGGTGTGGCAAAAGAACAACATTCACAATGCCATTCAAATTTTTAAACATAGAAGTGAGCTAGGTTTCCCATACCAGATTTCTTACATAAGCGCTTCAAGACATGGGCCTAGTGGAACTACCACAATGATGGAATATGACCCATTAGAAAAGTTTCTAGAAATAATCAAAGCTAAAAATTTCCATTGCTATCCATGGTCAAATATTCAAGAAAGATGCAATAATGTTGAAAGGTGAGATTTAGAGTGGCATTTTGAGACTATGATGTTGCTTCCATTGTGGTATGAATTCTATGAGTAGGAGGCTAAATTCTTCTACTGGAACTATTTGACCATGTGAAATAAAATCAACCCCTATGGATCAAAGATAATATCATAAAATGGTGGATTATGCGAGTCCATAGAGGGAAAAATTACATTTGACTTTGGGTTGAAAATGGATGAGGTATTTTTGGAAGCGTATGATGAGTTTGTCAATACCTATCAACCCATTGCTTTCACCAAGGTCTTGCTTAAAAATTTTCAAAATTTTGACAGTGGCAAAAGTGTGGATGAAGAAGAACACCTAGTAGTTGAGGAAGAGACACATGAAGAAGAACAGTAGTATGTGCTTCAACAAAGGTTGCAGTGGGCAAAGAAAAAAATATATGAGCCACTTTTGTTAGAGAAGCAAATTGTTCGAGAGGTGCTTCTATTCTCAGAAGCTATGAGAAGACCAAGGAATGGCACCATTTTTTCATATACTATTGTAATTTTGATTGTTACAGTTTCAATAGTTACAGTTGCTATCGTAACTACTGCTCTACTTATGCTAGTATCAATTACTCTGGTGAGCATTGCCCAAGAGTTTCCATTAATTCCTGAGTAGTCATTGAACCAGTGGGTGGAGGTTGTAAACTAGAGGTAGAAGTAGAGGAGAAATAAGGGGAAATTATTATGTGGCCACTTCCATCACCAGGACACATGGTGCCCATACTCGAAGGTATGATTTTCCCTTCCCTCTTCTTCTACTCAGGATCAAGTAATGGTTGTTAGTTCATTTCTATCAGTCCCTACATTTGTTGGTACTCCATTCGGTATGCCCTCCATGTCCATTTTGCTCCCTTCCTCCCATCCACATGTCACTATTACTCCTTCTTATCTTCCTCTCTCATTGACCTCCCTTTCTTTTAGTTCATTTATGTTGAGTTAAAATCTGTTTTTGCATCCTTACCCTACCATTTTTGTCACCAATTCTACTATAGATGTAAGTACACAAGCTCAACCAAAAGTGAGTGTAACTACATCTAAACTAGGTTCTTCCATTCACTCTACCATTTCAGTCTCCCCTCTCATTTCTATATCCTCTTACTCCTTTGATCCAGACCATGCACATATTCTGGTTCCTTTCATGCAAATTTTAGAGATGTAGATGCTGCCCAAAACTAAGGTGATACCCAAGAATCCTGATGTAGAAAATATTAATCGAGTGCACCTCATTTCGTCACAATGGTTTAAGAGCCACAGGAGTAAAGAGGTGCTCACTCTAGCTAGGATGCTCAAGAAAGTCATATTTTATCTAGTTGCTATTGAGGTTCACACCACTAAGATAATTCCCCTAGTCCAAAAACCATTAGAAGAAATTATATCGAGCGATTACACTTGTGAGACCATTATGGAGGACCTGACAAGGATTGATCCAACTAAAAAAATGAGGAATATATAGGTTGATTTGAATTCAATTTATTCGCATGACAAATATTATAAGAAAATATATTATGACACCTAAACAAAAATTGTCAAGCTTGAGTATGACTTGGCGACAAGTAGAGCGCTATAGTATAATATTGCGATAGAGATTAAACAATGGTGTCAACAAGTAGGGGCTCATCAGAACGATAAATATGTAGTGGAGCAGTGAAGAAGTAGGTGCAAATATTGAAGGTACAACTTGAGTCTATACAGAACTAGATGGTAGATAAGGCCACATAGGCTATCATATTTTCTTAGAAAATAGTTAAGGAAGATCATAATTGATTAGCTCTGAGTTGTGAGAAGCTAGCATCTAGAATAGTTTAGGTTTTGCAATATCACTATAAGGCTTGGATACAAATCCATTTGATCCAACAAGTAATAGATGGTACTGAGGAGATTTTGAAGCCTCATCTAGATATGGTTGTAAAAATCCAAACCCTGGATTAGTCCAACATTCACATTCACCCCATGAGTGAGATGGATCAAGCTTGGTCAACCACTAAAGTTATGTTGCACAGATACTTCTAGAGGTTGGATCTAGTGAGAGAGGGTAGAAAGCTCCTTAACATCATAGAGCGGGAGCATACTATTTTGATAATCCATTTTAATGCCCTAAAAGGTATGGTATTTCCAAATTTTACTAATGAATAGGGCGAGCCTCTATCGAAGGAATAGTTAGAAATGACATGGAAAAAATTTGTGGAAGACACTTCAAAAATTGATAAATGGGAGGAGCCCATCACAGAGGAACAAGTACTACCACTCATGAAGAAATTCACCCATATGGATCTATCCTTGTTTGATTTGACCCAACAAGCTAAGTTTCTTAGCCTAGAAGACATCTAGAACCTATGATATATCTATGAATCACTTAGCATTCCTTGCTTGTTCAATACACATGCTTGGGTTGAGGTAATCACATTTTATGAAATTATCCATGAAAGTTTGAAGGAGCAAGAAGAACAGGCCATAGCAAAGAGAGCAACAGTGGATTAAGCAATAGTAGTAGCTACACAAGTAGAAGTAGTACATATAGCAGTAGAGGCAGAGGCGGATGAAAAAGTATTAGTTGAGCAGATGCAAAAAAGGATGTCCAAATTAGAAGCACTAGCTAAGGTAGTTGGTAAGAAGACCTAATAAGGAGCCAATGGATAAAGGCCTAGGATCACTTGCATCCATGCAATCTAGATACCTTAAAAAATATATATTATATATCATTGTAAAATGATGGCGTCGTTGAATTACTTTATTTTTTCTCTAAGATCCTATGTAAAGCATAGGCGGACTTGAGATTATGATATTAGAGGTTATTGTATAATACATTTGGAATTTAGAACAGTCAATATTCATAACCAATTTTCAATGGATTTTTAAAATAGCATTTTATAGGTCATACATTTTAAATTAATTTTAAACTAAAAAATAAAAGTAAATAGTTTATGATTTTAATTGCAAGCAATGTAAAAGTATAGCTTAACACTATAAATTGGGGTTTTAATGTATAGATGAATTTTAATATTTGTATGAATAATATATAATTTAAGTAGTATAAAGTAAAGAAAATATATATATATATATATATATATATATATATATATATATATATATATATATATATATATATATATATATATATATATATATTTTATGGATGAAACATAATGCTTTAAAGTTTAAAAGTGAATGATTGCAAGAAGATAATATTGCTTTCAAATTTTTTGTTTTATATACTTTAGAAAATTTAAAAAATAAAATATTATCATATATAAAAGTTGGATAAGAAGGAAAAGAGATAGTTATAGAATCCATAGTTGGAAGTAAGGAATATTTGAGAGGAAAGAATATTTTTTCGAGCCAAAAAAATAAAAAAGAATGTATTTTTTTTTGCAGGAGACCATTTACAAATTACATCAACAACCACCGTTAAGGGGTTTGAACACAAGACCACTTAAGAAACAACCAACATATTTAGCCACTAGGGCAATTGCCTGTCGACAAAAAATGTTGAATTAATATCAATTCTTATTAGGTAGCAACGATTCACTAAAAATCATTTTTAATAATGAGATGATTAATCATGATATACTAATTTTTAAAAAGTAATGGATCAATAAGTAAATTTAACAAATACTTATAATTTTTTTAGATATTCAAAAGTGGTTTTAGAATTAAAGTGTGGATTATGTTCATGCTATTTAATGAACTTTATTTCAAAAGAATTTTTATTTTCTTCATTAGTTCAAAATTCAAGAATAAAATAATGAAAGGTAGTCTATGGTTTATCCCTAAATCCTTTTTCATTGTGATAAAATCAGAGTCGAGATAATGGGATTTAGAAAGTGGACTGTGGAAAATAACATTTTAATACTTATGCTATGACATGAAACACACAACAAGATATTGTAAAGTATTTTTTTAAAATATATGAAGAAATGTAGTTATGATACAAACCTAAATTTTTTGGATTTTACAATACTTTCAAGAAGCATTCTAAAGCATAACATTTACCATAATTGAATACAAAAAATTGAAACACAATCATAACATATCATATAAAAAAAATAAATAGTATAGATAAAAAAAATAGGAAGAAGGGGCAGGTGCTACTAGGAACCCTAAAGATATGACACCAATAAATAAATATAATGGATCAATGATTGTGGGTATTTATAGAAAATACCTAATACCCAATTGATACAAAACTCAAGCTTACATAACATGATTTAAAAGTAAATTATAATATATTAAACCCTTAATTAAGGTTAATCATATACGCAGTTTAAAGATTATTGATAATGATAAACACATCAATATTGCTCCTATGCATATATATTTGATGCTCATAGGCTTACATAAAGAATGCTCATAGGATTATGTATATAATGTCTGGGCACGAACTTGAACAATGTTTTTCGAATTACATTATAAATACTCACAGGTTTACATCAAGAGTCTATGTAGATTTACATCAATATTGTTGATCTTGGCCAATAATATTTGATTACTGATATTCCAAAACCCCCCATAATATAAGATAGGTACCAAGGAAATAATACATTAGAGATTGTAACATCTTACCCTAGAATGAATTCTCATATGGGTCAATAAATATTCATCATAAATTTTACTATCTTCTCTTATTAAAGGCACATCGGTTGGATCAACCCTTGAACATGAAGTTATAAATCCACCTTTTGGATCACTACAATATGTACTATAATCTCAAAATGGATATAGTAGACCCATAAATTAATAAAAAATCTATAAATAATAATCCTCCATAATTTGAAAGGGACTTGTAGGAACAAAATATACCTTGCAATGACCATTTACAACATACTTATTTTGCACCTCTTTTTTTATATAACACTATAATAGGTCCTTGAATTCATGTCATTAATGTGTAGAGATCAAAAAATATGTAATCTAGATAAAGATGTCCAAAACCATTTTATATGTAAGAGCTATGGTATTTAGATGGTTAGGCTGATTAACATTTAAATTCAAAAAATTTCAAGCTCAAACCTAAGAGAATAGACCAATAAATAAAATCCTACCATGTCATATATTGACTAGATATCCTATACCACTATGTGTCTAAGTTGAGTGTAAGGATGACACATAGAGTGATTTGATTGGTCATTAATTCAGTAGTGTTATTTTTGCAAGACCAAGTCAATCTATAGGAAAAAAAATTTAATTCCTTTTGAAGAAGATTTTAAAACTACTCCTACCCTAAGGCCATTCTTGCATCTTGTTCCATTAAAATGCATTGTCCAAATTTTTAATTCTCTTACTGACTGGTTGGAAATGGTAAATCTTTTTCTCTATTTTAGAAGAAATATTTTATGTGCCCATTCTAGATTCAAGTAGATAGTGATATTACCCAAATGGTAATTTATCCTCAACTTCTAGATCCTCAAGTAATTCCACTAGTTCAGTTTCTTCCATTATAGTTTAATTGTACATGTCTTCCTCAGTTTTATCACTATGATAAGCTACTCTTTTTTTTTGACTGATCATAATCCTTTTCCCTATATGAGGAATCATTATGTAGGAATAATCTAAATACATGTAACCCCCTAAATTGACAGTAAATTATATGAAAAGGCATAAACCAAAATAAGGCTCTAGGTCTACTACCATAATATCTTGGACTATAGTGATTTTGGAGCTCTATGTAACTTCTCAAAACATCTTTTACAACCCCTATTATCTTTATCAATGTTCCATCTAGTTGTAAGAATCCTAGGAATGAACATATATACTCCATTTCTATTTCATCACATACTTCCTTAGGCATGAATACTATTGAAGCCCTTAAATATATAGTAAAATTATGAACAACCTACCCTTCCATTCTTAGAGATATGTAAAAAGGTGGGGGTTTATTCTATAGGATCACTAAAGTCATATTTTCTTGACCATGTGACAAATTGAACACTATATTGGTCTATTTTCCTAAGAATTCTTGTTCAAACAAGCCTTTAGTATATCAATCTGAAAGTGTCATAAAAAATTTCTCTAGAAGGATTTGTTTTTAGTTCTTCTACAATGTTGAAATTAGTCCTTTATAAAGGGCTTTTCTCATATTTTTTCTCATTTTCACCAATTTTCCTCTTATACTTTTGAGTAGCTTCAATTCTTTACCTCTTGGTGATGGAAAGTATTTCAACTTCTTCTTTGCCTCTTCTTTAGAACCTAACTATTCTATATTATTTTTCTTTTCTCCTTGCTTTGGATATTTTTATCCTTTTCTTGGTCCCTAGGAATTGGATTACTCTTCTCAATTACTTGTGGAACCAATAATATATCATTATTTTGCAAGGGTTGTTACCTTTTATTTTGAGAAGGAACTTGATGTTGACCATTTTTTTGTGGATCTACTTGCAATATTTTCTTTTTAGATCTGGTCAGGATAGAAATCAATCTTCTTCTAAGGAGTTTGGTCCAAACATAACTTGTTCAAGCTACCATAACATATTGAATCCTCCCTTTTGGGTTCTCTTAGATTTCTCTATTGCTTATTGCACATGATATTAGTACATTACACAAGTGTTAGATTTATGAGGGTCATTGCAGAATAGACATCAAACATTTACCAAATTGCTTATAGGGGCTAATTCATGATCCTCACGGTTTGTATTAACCTTGGGTCCTGTATTATTACTAGCACCAATATTATGATATCTATTAACATATGATAATATTATTTGTTGAGACCCTTATATTATTATTATTTTTTCATTGCATTCACCATGTTATTCATTTTCTTCAAGTTATTTTGGATATTAAGCAACATAGTTGATTCTTAGGGATTCTAAAATGGGAGAAAAGGAAAAGGAATTGAAGTAGATGATGATTTTGGAGGATGCATTAGAGTTATTTGAGGAAGTTGTGATGAAATGGGTAGAGGATTCATATATGAAGGTGTTGACATCCCAAATTGAGGTGTAAACTAAGGAATTTTAAAGCAATAAGGCATGAAACTTTTTGGTGGAAGCCTTCCTAGAGAAATCAAAACATTCTCTACATGGACAACTACATGGTGAAATTGTGGAAAGATATTTATACCTAACTACTGAGTTTTTAACCCCATGTATGACCCAAGGGATCTACTGTAATACATTAATGCAAGGGCAACGGTTGGTCTAGTTTCAGGAGGAATTTTTTTCCATGTCCTACTAAACCTTAAATTAAAGTTAGAGACTAACTCTTGTGGATGTTTTTGCATCACGATGAATTGATTCAATAGTGATAAAGGATAAATTGACTCATTAAAATATTTCACAAAATAACCATATAATCTAGTCCATGAATAAATATTATCCTCTAGGGTTCTAAACTAGTGAAGGATTTTACCTCTAAAGGATAGGGCTAGAATCCTGAAAATAATATCTTCATTTTTGATATTATGAATAATTGCTAAATTTAATATATCTTGAGAGTTCTCATAAGTAATCTGATCTAAACCATCATATGTAGGTATGGTTTTTGATGCATCTTGAGGAATATCATTCATATGAGGGAGTCCTAAAGTACCAGAGGTATCACAATCAGGGTAATTCTATGAGGGTTGATTCTACTTTAGATTTTTCTGATGGGCCATTGTTATTAGGGTTTTAATGGAGTTGGTTATAGGGTGACCCAATGATCTAATGGTATTGGGACCCCTTATAAAGGTGAATCTAGAGATAAAATTAGTGTATGTATTGATTTTCTTGGTGGTAACTCAAATAATGATACAAGATCTTGACTATTCCTAGAAGATGATCTAGTAAATATGAAAAATGAGTTACTAAAAGATTTTCTAGGTTATTTTATCTAGGGAGTCACAAAGTAAATTATATTTCATTGTTTAGTGACATCAAGACAATTCACTAAATCTTGATTCCTCCAAGAAAATGAAAGATAATATCTTGTGGGAAAATTATTATTTTGTAATTTGTCCAACTGAGCATACCAAAAACTATTATGGCTTATATTGACATCAAATGAACTTGAACTGTGACTATCATCTAGATGTTGACTCTTTAAAATGCTTTAAATAAACAATGAAATATTAGGGTTAAAATGCTTTAAATAAACCTATAAAGTAGGCAGGTATACCTTGTCAACATACTAGATGTTGACTCTTTTTAGCTCAAAATAATAAAATATTAGGGATAATAATTAAAGAGTTAAGAAATGAATGAATTAATATTTGATAGATAAAGCTAATAGCATAGGCATCTATAGAAAATACCCTAACAACTTAATTTCTAGAAAATAATGCTCAAGACTAACAACATTTGAAACTTGACAATATTTAATATTGAGAGCTTTTGCTTGCTTAAAAATTCATTCCAAAAATCTAAATCATTAATAATCAAAATTAATAAAATTAAATTAACACCTTGACTAATATAAATGACTTCTCATAAGCATACATTCAGACATGAATCATTTTAATTTATTCTAAGTTAACAATCCAAATTAATAGAATATACTAACCATAGTAGTAGTAGCAAAAATGACTTCATAAGATAATAATCAACATAAAATGTAAATGCAAGTTTGAGGTAAACATCCCAAATAATGCTATTTTTATTAATTGTAGGAAATGTACAACAGTAGCGCAAACAAACACTTTAGAGCTGACCATTTGAAATGAGGGTTCAACCTCTATTTATAGATTTACAGTATTTACATTTTGAGTATTATAGGGAATTTTTAGAGTTCTTGATTTTTTTACAACTTTTTTATCAATGGTGACTTCCAAATGTATTTTCTTGAAATAGTTACAACAAATCTAAAACATATTCACTCTTAAACATCCCCTATTATTACATATTCATGACCACATATCTACAACTGAGTTAGTTGGTTAGTCAGTTCTAGAAGCTTCTAGACTATAATATTTCATATTCTTGATGTTTTAGCTTCCATGGCATATGGTTTGATCCCTTCAGCTTACTCTACCAAACAACCACATGAGAATCATATTTAGAATTTGAGATTCAAATCAAGATTGATGTCCATCGTCAATTTGGAAATGGATGTTTGTGATTGTATAATGTATGGCTTAGCTCATGCTCATGGTTTGACCTTTATATTTCTTGAAACCACACTTAATTTTCACTTTCAATAGCATTTGATAATTCTAGGCACAAAAAATGAGAAAAATCATGGTTTTAAGCCATGCTTTCCTTTGGAATGCTTAGCCCACAAATGTGGGAAACCTTATTCACTTCTTTACCTTTCCTTACAATCACGTGCAATTTTAATATCTAAAGTCCTTTATCTGACCTGACCACAACTATGAGGAAATCCACGATTTCATGAAAATCAACAGATTTGGACTTATTCTTACTCCTTTCTCCTAGCCATGATGCTAACAAAGAGATTTTTATCAACCATTTCTCAACTTTTAAGTGAGCCCATTTTGGTGAATTTTACCATGAATTCACATAAATCAACAAATTCTAGCTTCTTTTTCCGTTCTTCTCTCAACCACACTATTAACAAAGGAAATCTAACGATCATGGGGTAAAATGATCTTTGAGTTGCCTTAGCCAAATTCACCATGTATTTGGGAAAATCAATGGATTTGAGGTCAATAATATGGTCATGAAACTTTTCTACAGGATAAACATGCTTGTATTTTATCATGAATTTGGAAAAATTTATGGTTTTGCGTCATGCTCTGAATACTTAGCCATTTTTATAAAAGTTTTGGTCATGTTTTTGTGATGTAGCCATTTTTACCTACATATAATTGAATATTTGCTTCATTCATTTAGCATAAATGAATATCTTGGATCTATAGGCTAAAATTAAAACAAAATTGGATGATCATAATTGAGTTGATCAAAGCTCAAGATAAGTTTGTGATATTATACATATCAAACTAAAATATCTAAAGAGATCACATAATCTATTTAGAACCATGTATTAGATATTATATTTCTATTCAATATTTTAGCTATGTAAGTTTTATCAATACATATATTATCCCATGTATATTAAAATTCTAAAGTAAGAACATCCCAAAGATCATTTGAATTGATAAAGGAATCAAAGTAATCCATTAATTTATACCATTCAATAATATCACCTTTATGTTTTGAAGGAAATAGAATTGTATTAAAGTTTCCTCAAGGAATACATAGATCACAATTATGAATCATCATTCAATTTGATATAAATAAATTGGTGTCCTTCCAACATCTATCATTAAGAGTAATGGTAATTGAAGCATATACATTTATAATTTCAAATTTATTTTTTCCCTACTTCTTACAGTAAGACTAGCAATTCAATCACATCTTGCTCCTAGCAATAATTCATATTATATGCATTTATCCCATATTATTACAATAACTATTGAATCTCCTATAGGAAAATTTACTAAATAATCCACAATATTTTAGATCTTTTTGAATGCATCCTTATATTCCTTACCAATTATTTTTATTTGTTGTTTTAAAATAAGGGAATGACTATAACAACCTATTTTTTCCGTAATAATACCTTTTTAAGGGATCTTATTCATACCTCTAATATTCCAAGATATCTTATTCGTCATTGCCATCTATTATTATTTTTATGTTTAGCCCCACATTTTGTAAACACTTGTGATATTTATTTCTAGTTTTCCAAATTGATATTCCTTTGAGTTTTATTTATTATTTGTTCTTGCTTTGACATTATTTCATCCCTTTTTCCATTCCCACCAATACTTTTATCCTCATCAATTTCATCTATTTTCTTAGATTTTTTATAATGATACTTATATTCTATGTATTTATGGTATTACAAAGAGCCCAAAGGAAAGTGGATGACCTCAAAATAATTTCTTCCTTATGCTTCATAAGAAACCCTAAATTATAAGGACTATTCTCCATAATACTTACCTTTGTATGTTGTCATAAAAATACCAAATTATATGGATATCTTCATACTCCTTTCTTTAGTATATTTCTTTTCAAACCATAAATATCAAGGGATAAACTATGTACTATTTTCATTATTATTCTAAGGAGACTATTTTATGCTACTTGATAAAATAAAGATAATTTACATGAAATAAAATTTACCTCTTCTACCTTCTTTGTTTTAAAATTTGCTTTGACATTTATATTTGAAACTCAAATTATTTTTAAATTTAAATATATCATAATTCCTCATCTTTTTCATCTTTCTTTTTCTTCTAATGATTGATCTAAGTGAACCATGATGGACTTCATCATCTAGTGATGAACATGGAATTTCTTTGCCATCTTTCTAAAAGTGAAAAACCCTTAATCTAATATGGTTTCTACTATGATATGATCTCATGTTTCATCTTAATTTTACTCTTATGACCAAATATTTCTATCTCTTATTCAATTTTTTTTGCTTTATAATATATTTCCATGTGTTCAATGTCATAACATTTATGGAATTATAATGTAGTGGTTCTATAATCCACTTATTAATCCTATTATCTTGATTAAGATTTAATTTTAATAAGTTTTTGAAAATATTTTGATATACCAATAGTAACACATATTTAGATATATATAACACAATTTTACTCAATAAATTCTCCCTCTTGGATGAACTCTCATATAGTATTACCAATATTTTCAACTTGTCTTTATTAATAAGTTAATGTGGAATTCAAAAAATCCTAACCCACATTGATCCTTTTAATAGATTATTATTTCCATAGAAAATCACACTCCATGGTCTTAAATAAAGATCATTTATACCCCTAAATTATAGGTCACCATCCACTATTTTATCCTTGATTTCTAAGTTGGAGAAGATGATGATAAAAAATCCTTTTGAAACACATGGAGTAACCTTAACTCAATACTCCTCCACTTTCATTTAATTAACTTTTGGATCACCAAAATATCTTGGCTAATATCCATAGAGCTTACATGTTAACCTCTGCTTCTAAGATTCATTATATCACGCTCAATCATCTCATCCTTTATAATAACTTCTCATTTAATATTTGTTGTCTAGATAGGAATTACCATAGATTTAATTTTCCTTTTATCCTTAATTAGGATATCCACACTTCCATCTAGGGAATACTTACTTCTAATTAGGATTTCCATAAGTAACTTTGCTTTCATGCTACCCAAATTTATTATAAAAATCCCTTTTTAAACTTTTGTATAGACTTAAGAAAATGAGGTTTGCTCCTTGCTTGCACTCGCTTGTTAGTCACACTTTATTAAATATTAAGGTTTATCAATGGAATTTTAAACTTCATTTATGACATGAAACTCTTCAATTTGAATTGCCAACTTTAAAGCTCAAGATTTTAAAATTTATTCTTTTTAAAATAAGTAATTACTTGTAACAATGTTTTCATTTAATATGAATAATAAAGTATTACTAGTATTAATTTTGTGATCGCTTAGATAATCTCACATGTTGTAAAATAAATTAAAATATGTGAAAATATATTTTAAAAGCAATTAATATATTTAAAAGATTACAACTTTATACATTGCTAAATATAAATAAACTAGATTTTTAAATTAAATATAAATAATAATAAATAATTTCATTACCATTATGAGTTTTATTTTTTTATTTTTTTGATTGGTAAATGGTTTTTGAAATAATCTCATAAGCTTTTACAAAATGGATTCTAGCTAAAAAAAGTACTCCTTATAAGAACAATAGAAATGACATCCCATTATAGCTCATTATAAAAAAAAATAGAAAAAAAGTTAACCCTCGTAGGGTAAAAATGAGTAACCAAACAAAACTATCAATAATTTTTGTCACAAGTGAATATATAAATTATCATTGATGTGACCTGAATTCAGTGAAAAAATATTTACTCAATTTAAGAAAAAAAAAAATTATCCTTTTTAGAATGGTTCGAACTTTGGCCACGGGTTAAATAATTTATGGAAGTTATTGGAGGGGACAGTTGAGAAGCGGGTCAAGAGATTGCCATTTTTGCATGGAATTATTCCAATCCAATAAGGAGTATAACGAAAAGCAAAACCATATCTTACACGAATAACGTACCAGTAAATGATTACCCATGCAAATTGAAGAATTTATTCACGAGATTTTCAAATATTATACAAATACTAAGCAAATTTCAGCGTCGAGAGCTTGTCAGATTCCCTCATGAAATCCGACAAGGTTGTTCTGTTAGACCCCAAGGTGGTTTCCATTACCTATTCCAGCGAGATACTCAACATTCAGGCGCCCCCTCCTCCAAAACCAGCACCACATCCCACTTATTACGTGTGCAGGAACGCGGGCTCCACCAGCTATAAGCACAATCTCAGCACGCAGTCTTCGGTTAGATGCCCCTGCGGTTACAAGGTCGATCGTGAAGTCAATTTTGTCGATCAGTCCTCCCTGCAAGCAGTGGCGGTGGCGCCCGCACAAGGAAATGGATACGTGAAGAAGAGTGCAAACTTTGTGATCACAGACGACCTGAATGTTATTCCTGTTAATTCCACCGCCACGATCGTTAATCTCTGGAACAAACTTCAAGTGAAGGACCCCTCCGAATTGGAAGAGAAGAATGTTCCAGTTGGTTCCAACGAGGTAAGCTGAAATCCGGCTATGGAATTTTCTCTAGGTGTAAGAAATTATGCAAACATTTTGTGATAAAAGTAATGTAATTTGGGTGAGTGACAGGTGATGGGGCTGCTTAGAGCGGCTATGGTTTCCCAGTCCGCTTTGAACGACGTCTTCAAAGCCCAACAAAAGGTAACGTTTTAGCTTTACGTGATAATGAAAGACAGAAGAGAATCAAATTTATCGGAATGCAAACTAATGTGTGTTTGTTGTTATTGGTGTGAAGTTTACGCCAATGGAGGGTATGGACACAGAGCCAGCTCGCCTCGCACTTCAACAGATTCTGCTCAAACTGCTCCAAGAAGACCCCAAGCTACTTAGTAAAAATGCTGCTATGTATGCTTCCTAATATATAATTAAATTGTGTTGTGAGTTTGCTGAAGCAAAGAATCCAGAAGAATTATTAGGGAGATGCTAGAGCAACTATTAAAGCAGTAGGACAAGTATGTGCTATCCGTTACTAATATAAATAAGGAGTTCTTTCTTCAACACTATTATACATATAAGAATATTAACGGTTAGTGGGATATCGTAATAATTTGGCTTGTGAGAGTTTGTTATAAATATATATAATATTATTGTGAAATCATTGAGTCACTGACTTACTTTGTTTGTTTTGAAAGATATTATGTAAAGCGCATGGCAGCCTTAAGAAAATATATGTTATATATCATTGTAAAATCATGGCATCTTTGTCTTACTTCTTTGTTTTTTTAAGATGTTATGTAAAGCACATGCGGACTTGAGATTATGATGTTAAGGGTATTGTCTAATACCGTTGGAATTTAAAACAGTCAGTATTAAATTTCCAATGGATTTTTTGAATAGCATTTTACAGGTCATACATTTTAATTAAATTTTAAACTAAAATAAATGATAAAAGTAAATAGTTTATGGGTTTTATGGCAAACAAAGTAAAAGTAGAGCTTAACACTATAAAATGAGGTTTTAATTTATAGATGAATTTTAATATTTCATGAATAAGATTTAAGTTAAGTAGTATAAAGTAAAAATATTTATATCCTAAATTAAGGTTTTAATTTTATGGATGAGACATAATACTTTAAAGGAAGTGAATGATTGCACCAAGACAACTTCACCTTCAAAGTTATTGTTCTATATATTTAAAAAAATTCAAAAAATAAAATATTATCATATATAAAAGTTGGATAACAAGGAAAAATTATAGTTAGAGAAGCCATAATTGAAAGTAAGGATGACTTGAGAGGGAGGAACATTTTTACTAACAAAAAATAAAAAGAAATGTTGAATCAATGTCAATCTCTATTTAGGTAGTAAATGATTCACTAAAAATTATTTTTTAAGGATGAGATGATTGATCATGATATAATGATTCTTAAAAAGTAGTGGGTCATTAAGTAAATTCAACAAATACTTATAAATTGTTTTCGATATTCAAAATTGGTTTAAGAATGAAAGTGTGGATTAAGTTCATTCTATTTAATGCAATTCCTTTCAAAATAATTTTCATTGTCTTTATTAGTTGAAAACTTAAGAATAAAATAATGGAAGGTAGACTATGGTTTATCCCAAAATCCTTTTCTAAATTCATTATGATAAAATTAGGTCAAGATAATGGGGTTTAAAAAGTAGATTGTGAAAATAACATTTCAATAATTATGATATGATATGAAACACACAACAAGAGATTGTAAAGTGAAATTTTTTGAAAAATAGATGAAGAAATGTAGTTATGAGACAAAACCAAATTTGTTGTATTTTACAATACTTTCAAGAAACATTGTAAAGCTTAACATTCACCATAAATAAATACAAAAAATTGAAACCTAAACATAACATATCATATAAACAAAAGAAATAGTATAGATAAATAAAATAGGAAGAAGAAATAGTATAGATCATTTTGATGGCCTTTATTTTTGTTGTAGGTGCAATTGTTTCTTCATAGTTGATGCCTTCTTTTTATACATAGTCCATGGATATAATTCATGCCTTGTATTGATCAATAATACCATCTAATTTATATTTGATTGTAAAAATCCAGTCGCATCCCATAGTCTTCTTCCCTTATGGAAGATCAAATTAGTTCCTAAATCTTGTTCTTCATTAATGCTTGATATTTAGTATCCATAAATTTCTTCTAAAAATGATACTGAAGCACTTCCTGCATTGTGGATGGTCCAAAAATACTCATTAGGGTCATATTTACCTCATCACAAGGTATGCGGTATGTCCTTACTCTTATGGTAGATTTGTGTAGAACTCCATTTATTTGTGAGGCTCTTAATGTGCTAATGTACCATTTGGGTACTTGTAGGTGATGTGGTAAATAAAATTGGTCCACATCTCTATCATTGTCTTCATCATTGTTGTCCCTAAAATTTTCTCATTAACATCTTCTTCATCTTCATCACTTTGAAGTATCACTAAAATATAGTTAGATGGTTCATACAAAGAGCATGAGAATGAGTTATCTTCATAAAAACTATCATCATGACTAATATACATTTTTTTAGTAGCTAGATCAAATACTCTATATGATTTTGATTCATAAATTAGCCTAATAGAATGCATTTATGAGACTTCTCATTCAATTTTTATCTCTTCTCCTTTGGAATATGCATATATGCTAAACAATAAAATACACAAAGATGAGAGATTAATGACTTGTGTTTGGTCCATGCTTCTTCTAGAGTGATGTGATCAAGATATGTAGTGGGGTCACAATTGAACAACTAGACTGTAGTATCTGTAAGTTGAAAATCCTTCAGCATGCAACATACCATTTTTATGATGGTTCTATTTCTATGCTTAAAAACAAAATTTTCTATGTTGTGTAAGCAACTATCAATTATTGATGAATATAATATTTATTTAAGAAAGCTAGAAAATCATTAGTGGTAAACTTCCCCTCATTGATCTAAATAGAGTACATGGATTTTATGATCTATGAATATTTTAACTTATGCCTTAAATTGTTTGAAGAAGAAAAATATTTCATCCTTGTTCTGTAAAATGAATACCCATATTTTTTGAGTATGATTATCAACAAAAGCTAAATATATCTAGAACCATTATAGCTCAAAGCCATGGATCCACAAATATTGGTATAGACCAAATAAAGAGGCCCTATGGCTCAAAATTCTAATGAACCAAATGGAGCTTGATGTTGCTTTCCATCTAAGTAACAAGGATAGATTTGAGTGAATTTTTAAAATAAGGAAGATCTATGACCATGTGTTTATTTTAAAGTGTAATAAGATGGTCAAAACTTAAATGACCATATCAACAAAACTAGAGTTATGCAAAAATATTAAATATGAAAAATAATGTCAGATTGTCATGATGAATTATATGAAGCTAAAATATTTTTCTATTTCTTTACCATATGCAATAATCATGGACTTTATAGATTTTTAGGAATGAGACATACCTTAGATCCCTATCATTTATCAAACTCAACCTTTAAATTATGGTCAAGTACTTGATTTATAGAGAGTAGATACTTTAATTTATCTTTTGGCTTACCATCCAAGATAGGATCCTTACCCTCCAAAACCTCCATCATTGTGGTTTTTATTTCCCCAATGGTTTTTACCTATGTTTTCATAATTACAAATCTACCCACCATATTTTTATATCTTATCCTTTCTCCCATTCCATTATGTCATCCTTATTCTTCTCTATTAGCATTACATGGGTCTCGCTCGTATTCCTTAATGACCTTTATGTTTAGTGGCCTAATCCTTTCAAAGGATGTTGTCTCAAATTTTTTTTGGTCCTTTGATCTTCCCCATTGCCTATGGGGTGTTTGGCATGAGTGCAATTCCTATGCATTCAATGATTCAACTCATGATGCCCATCACATGCTTTGTAGAATCATCCATGTTGCTGCAAAGAACTTTTCTATCACTATTGGAGAGGGTGATGTTGAACCCCATACTAAAGAAATATTGGAATCTTCTCTTAAGATACCTACTTGTAATATCCACTCCTAATTTATTAACATGAATCAGTCTCATATCACTTGGTATCCACCTCTTAGAGGGTTTCTCAAGTTGAACATTGATGAAGCCACTAAATGAAATCCTAGACCTGTTGGAGCTAGTGGAATTACCAGAGATTACTCAGATAATATCATGTTGGCCTTTGTAGAAAATTTAGAATACAAGTCTAGTCATTTTGTAGAAGCTAGAACTCTTCACCAAGACATTATCCTCCTTCATAGCATACGGTTTTATAATGTGTTGATCGAAGGTGACTCCAAAAATATCATATAATATTTTATTTCAGGATCTCATTATGTTTCTTAGAACATCAAGAATATCATCTCTGATATCAAGTGTCTCATGCAATCCTTTACGAGTGTTACTTTCAACCATGTTTACTATGAAGGTAATCATACAACTGATATTTTGCCAATTTGGATATTTTTGAGCAACATCTCATTGAGTGGAAATGTGATTTTCCTCTAGTACTTATCACTATCAATGATGTTGAGGTTCATGAAGCTCGTGAGTAGTAAGTCTAAGAGGTTTTTATGGTGGGATCTCATATGTATTAATTCAAATTCTCTCTATTCCTTTCCTAGCCACTCTATGGAAAAGTACATTACTAGGAGCGCTCACATGTCCATTGATGAGGCTCTTATGAACAATAGAATTAAAGTTGGTCAGTGAGTGATATGTCACATGGTGAATACTAGAAAAATAAATAAAGTTTGGGATGGTAGTTTCCTTGGATTCAACCACGTGTTTGGATAGATCACCAGCCACTCTCCTATCACTATGGAGGTTTATGGGACCTTATGGATTGACCATGGTTGGGCTATGATGAAGATATGGTGGCTCTCTATTTTTCCTTGTTAGCACCTTGATTTTATTTCAATTCTCTCATGGGTGACAAACAATGTGGTGGTTTAGTCATTATTATTCATCTTCATTCATGGGGATTTTAAGACCCCCCACATTTTTTGATCATGTGCCTTGAGGTTTTACAATCACCACTTGGCTACCTTGTTTAAATACATGTCTAACCATCATTAATATCAGTGGATCACTCCTTCAATGGTGTTGAAAACTTCTACCTTTGAATCTAATGCATATCCTTTGGTTGAATATTTTCATACACTTGGTGCATCCTATTTTTTGGTTAGACCTTCCAATTGGGTTTAAAATACTAGTATCAACCTGTTCGTGCTGATCGTTTCCACTCTATCCTCAATCATGATGTATGCTTTACCAAAGAATGACATGTGTTTTCTGTGTCACTATCGATCATGGAATTAGGTTGAGTCAACTTATCCAATATTTTTAGTCATGTTTTGATGGCTCATTGAGATGTTTTTCCTCTCTCATTATACTTTTGCTCTTGTGTGCGCCCCTACATTTTTCTCTTTTTAGTCGGACTCTATTTCAATGGCTGAAGTCTAACCTACCACCCTTCATTTAACTACCTTCGTCGAGGATATCTTACATGAGCATGGTTTTCTAAACTTACTTCAACAGATTCTGCTCAAACTGCTCCAAGAAGACCCCAAGTTACTTAGTAAAAATGCTGCTATGTATGCTTCCTAATAATAGTACTATATAACTAAACTGTGTTGTGAGTTTGCTGAACCAAAGAATCCAGAATTAAGAGCGAGATGCAAGAGCCACCATTAAAGCAGTAGGAGAAGCCTGTGCTCTCTGTTACTAATATAAACATGGACTGCTTTCTTATAAGAATATTAAATTTATATATAATATTATAGGTTAGTGGAATATCATAATGATTTGGATTTAAGTTCTAAATAAATTATGTATGTGAGAGTTTGTTATAAATATATAATATTATTGTGAAATCATTGAGTCACTTACTTTGTTTGTTTTTAAAATATTATGTAAAGCACATGGCATTTACTTTGTTTGTTTTTTAAAATATTATGTAAAGCACATGGCATCCTCATAAAATATATATTATATATCATTGTAAAAAATGACGTCATTGTAAAAATGGCGTCGTTGACCTTCTTTCTTTGTTTTGTTAAAGATGTTATGTAAAGCCCATGCGGACTTGAGATTATGATATTATAAGGTATTGTCTAATACAGTTGGAATTTAAAACAGTTAATATTCATAAAAAATTTTCTGGGAACATCATTAAGTAAATTCAACAAATAATTAATTTTTTTTTAGATATTCAAATGTGATTTAAGAATGGAAGTGTGGATTAAATGCATGCTATTTAATAAACTTTCTTTCAAAAGAATTTTTATTTTCTTCACTTCAAAACTCAAGAATAAAATAATGGAAGGTACTCTATGGTTTATCCTAAAATTCTTTTTCATTGTTATAAAATCAGAGTCAATATAATGGTATTTAGAAAGTGGACTATAAAAAGTAACATTTCAATACTTATGCCATGACATAAAACACACAACAAGAGATTGAAAAAGTATTTAAAAAAATAGATGAAAAAATGTAGTTATGAGACAAACCCAAATTTGTTGGATTTTACAATACTTTCAAGAATTATTCTAAAGTATAGCATTCACCATAGTTAAATACAAAAAATTAAAACAAAAATATAACATATATATTTTTTTATTTGTGGAAAACTTCCCAAAAGGGATGCCACTTTCGGGTAAGACCCAAGGAGGTAGGGGTATCCATTCCTCCAAAATCACCTAGGGTATGATCCTGGCCTATCACCTTTGATATAAATATAACATATCATATAAAAAATATATATAGTATAGATAAATAAAATAGGAAGAAGGGGTAGGTGTTCCTAGGAACCCCCATGATATCATACCAATAAAATAATATAATAGATCAATGATTGTGGGTATTTATAGTAAATACCTAATACCCAATTGATAGAAAAACCAAGCTTACATAACTTGAATTAAAAGTAAATTATAATATATTAAATCCTTAATTAAGGTTAATCATACACAAAGTTTAAACATTATTGCTAATTATGAACACATCAATATTGTTCCTATGCATATATATTTGATTCTCATAGGCTTACATAAAGAATACTCATAAGATTACATATAGAATGTCCATGCGTTAACTTGAATAGTGCTTGTAGGATTACATTATAAATACTCATAGGTTTACATCAAGAGTCTGCATAGGTTTACATCAATATTTTTAATCTTGACCAATAATATTATATTTTTATGAAAGCACGAGGATACGAAAACAAAAAGGAATATGCCAAGTACGATGCGTGTAAAACCAAACTTAACGCTAAAAGCCTATGTATTGAAAAATGCATAAAAAGGAAAGAACATAGACGAATCGACACAAGATAAAAGCAATATGGAATATGGCCCTCTTTATTGATATGCTTTCAAAGTCATGTTACAATACGTCTCCTTCCTTTTTAGGGGATAGGAGCGTTAAATATGTTTCTTATCACATCCATGGATAGCAATCCTTCTTCCGCGTGCCCACATGTAAGATGGGCGGACCAAAATGTCGCTGCCGCTTGTGTATATGATTGTTGACTCCTTCCTTCTCCTCTGATGTCAGAAACCTGCGTTCAAGGAAACAGAAAATATTAGTAGCACCTGCAGATAGAATAAAACATGTATTTCCCAAGGCCTACTGTTAGTGTATGCATGAAAATATTAAAACGATAACCAAATGACCTCAGATCGACCTAAAAATTTAACAGAAGCATGAATATGTTACCAGGAGGCCACTGCAAAAGGAACAGTCTAGAAATTCCTCATAGATTTGTATTCGCTCTAGGGTGGGACGAATAGACCTGCAATA
Organism: Wollemia nobilis; assembly: GCA_028583015.1. Classification (NCBI taxonomy): domain Eukaryota; kingdom Viridiplantae; phylum Streptophyta; class Pinopsida; order Araucariales; family Araucariaceae; genus Wollemia; species Wollemia nobilis. The sequence goes on from JAQPPZ010001683.1 coordinate 4,927,967, forward strand.
AATTGTCAGAAAGCACCCTCTTCAATGTCCTATCCAGAAAGCTCCAAATGACCTACAAAGTTGGGGTTAGCTAATTGGGGGTGTTTTGGGAAGACCCAGAAGGTCAGATTTCTCCAATTTGGCCTCTATCACCCAGATTTTGTTGGTGCCATCTACAAGTTAGTAAAGGCGGGAAATGATAAAAACCTGGTCAAAATTGCTCAGAATGAAGTGAAATTTAAACTACAACCTATTTAATAGACCTAGAATAAGATGCAAAAGAAAAATAAAAGAAATCTATCACAGATTTCTAATCACTCCGGGGTGGGGCGATTAGGGCTGTGATAGCTTAGGGGGCACCCGGGGGCAGAACGCCCACCGTTTGGGACTCTGTTTCGGCACCAATCCACTTGGGATGGGTCCAAAACTTCTTATGGGGTGTTGTCGACAAATTTTGTGGAATATTGTGGCCAAATATTGGGTTTTGGGTCTGAATTCGTGCTTCCAATAATCACCCAATAACCTCCCTTTCGAATGAGAGATTAAGGATGTGAAAGGCACAAATCGCAAGTAGGTATGTAAATTGGTAGCACTTCGTTGCTCAAAATGCTCCTTCTATGTATATTTTTTGGGTGAGAAGACTCACCAATTTATAGACCTAGGGTCTCTTTGTTTGGAATGCGCATGCGAGGGTGCCACTTGAGTTGATTGTCCTATTTTGAGAGAAAAGATAATTCCCTGATTTAGAGTCTCCTTGCATGAGGTCTCTAAAATAAAGACATGCATGACTGAAGTCTCTCTTCTTGATTTGAAGCCATTCCTCGCAATTGCATGGCCTGAAGCTTCAGTTAACTGGCGGACTTGTCGAGGTTTGACTTTTTGCCAGTCAAACTTGCTATTCGCCTCACCCTGGGGCGAATGCTGATATTCATCCCTGGGTGGGACGAATGCCAATTTGTATTCATCCCGGGGTGGGACGAGTAGAGAGCAAGGTGCCAAAAAGGTGCCAAATTGACCTCTGACCTCCAAAACTACTTTTGGGAGTGGTTAGGACCATTGTTTAACCTCTGGGGGCTGCCCTAGGGGTTGTTTGTGTCAATGCGATCGATGCTTGTTGTCACATAATCGGATTGGTGTTGTTTTGGTGTCTACAGATGCCCCTTTTTGGGAAGCGTTATGCAAGGCGCAGCACCAAGCAAAAATAGATAACCAAAGCACTAATGATTAGGGTTTCTCAGTAACCTAACCAACTCTTGATGCCCCAAGTATGGAAAGGGCACGCATTCTTGAATCCTTGCTTCTGACGAGCTAAGGAACTTAATTCAAGTGTTAACCTTTTTCGGTGAGGTGTTACTTGAGCTTGGACATTGATCAGTCATGAATAGGCAAAGGGCGCAACCTTTTGTCTATGGGAACCTTGAGTTCATGATTCATGAATGCCAAGTGTTTGATCAGCTTGTGATTATTGCTTGTTTGCTGCCCCAAGCAGGGGCATGATTGTCTTTGTCAATGATCCTTTGAATGCATGTCATTTCCTTGATTGGGTATGTTTTTGTTGATTGGTGACTAAGTGTGACTACCCCCTCAAGCGACGAATCGATGAGGGAATGACCGACATGAGAAAAGTGACGAGTCACTTGACCCAAGATGACTTAGGTAAGGGTGCCTTCAATTGTTTACCATTGAATGCGAAAGTAGTTTTTGAACATTCTGACCTATTTTTGGTGGGTTTTAACCCTTTTTGTGACGCATTTTGGAGCTGAAATTGTCAAAAATCCATCCTCCCGTGGAGCGGTCCGGCTATGGTAGCCTTCTTAGGGAGTAGGATAGTGAAAATTTGTAACCCCAACGTCTATTTTGGATGCCAAGAATGTCAGGCGCAAAGGCGCCTTCGTTCGGCAATGTTATTGCTATTTTTGGTTGGGTTTTGACCCTTTTTGTGACGTCGTTTGGGGATGAAATTCTCGAAAATTCGTCTTCCCGTGGAGTGGTCCGGCTATGGTAGCCTTCTTAGGGAATAGGATAGTGATGATTTGTGACCCCGACATCTATTTTGCATGCCCAGAATTTCAAGTGCAAAAGCACTCTTATTGGACACTTTTATTGCTTGTTTTTGGTGCATTTTGTGCAATTTTTACTATTTTTGAAATTTTTGCTCTGTATTCATCCTTAGGTGGGATGAATTCCTATTTAGTATTCATCCTAGGGAGGGACGAGCACTAACCAGAGTGCTCATCCCAAGGAGGGATGAGTACAGGCTCAAAAGCCTATTTAAAGGCCAAAACTGAGTTTTGGGCTCATTTGCATTTGTTTTTCTTGGCGATTTGGAGCTCTGAGGAGGAGGAGGTCAATTCTGCGAAGCGAAGCGCTGCCAAAATTTTCTTATCACCATGAGTTCACGCACCAGATCATCCAGTGGCGAAGCCGAAGCGAGACCAGTGAGTGCCCTTCCTCTTTATTATTTTAATGTTACAATTTGAAAACCGCAATTTGCTTATTTCTTGTTTTTTTGTTTATTTTGTTTTTCAAATTTAAAAATGAAACCCTAGTCTATCAAAATTAACACTTAGTTTAAAACTTAGTATAACCCTAGTTAAACAAAGATCAAAAGTTAGTTTAAAACTGAGCTAAAAACTTAGTTTAGAACATAACTTAAAAACTTCGCTTAACCCGAATTTAACAAAGATCAAAACTTAGGTTAGAAACGTAGGGTAAAAATGAGCGTAAAAACGTAGCTTTAACCCTAGTTATTTGTTGTGGTTTGTTTTTTGTGTTTTTAATTTATCAGTTTAGAGTTAAAAACCCTAGGAACTAAAAATTATTTTTGAATTTTTTGTTTTTTTTAATTTATCGTTAGAGTTAAAAACCCTAGAACCGACAAACTAATTTTTTTTTTTAATTTTTTTGTTTTTAATTTATCAGTTAGAGTTAAAACCCTAGAACTGACAAAATAATTTTTTTTTGTTTTTTTTTTTGTTTTTAATTTATCAGTTAGAGTTAAAAACCCTAGAACTGACAAATTATTTTTTTAAATTTTTTATGTTTTTGGTTGTACATTTTATGCATTGTTGTATATTCATGTTATTGTTGTACAATTTTTCATTGTTTTAATATTTTTATGTTGTTTTCTTTTGCAGGTTGTGAAGAGCCGATACCGTGTGCCCATAGTTTTCACTGAAGCATGTGAGGCACTGACTTTGGTTGACTGGGAGTGGCTTGATGCCCTTGGGCTCAAGCAGGTGACTCGGCTGGAGCCGGTGGTCGGGGATCGAGCCTATCTAATGGCCCTGATCAACTTGTGGGATCCCCGGACCAACACCTTCCATCTCCCAACAAGGGAGATGACAGTGACCTTGGAGGATGTCTATCGGATTCTTTAGATTCCAATAGATGGACTGCCGATCAGATGACATCGTGAGATCAGAGGACAATAGTGTTGATACGCTATTTTGGGCATGGAGAGGAGATGGGGGTGGATAGCCCAGTGGAGAGGGCAGAGGGTGACTGCCAGATTGGTGGCATATTGGTTCGATGGTGGCTAGAGAGGGGTGTGTTGGGAGTGAGGCACGCATTACTGATGGGCCTCATTTCCAACATGCTTCTCCTCGACTCTTCGGGCGTGAGGTTCCCGTGGAACCTGCTAGAGGTGGTGTTCCGGTTGGTGGAGTGTCCGACGGAGGCACCGATGATCATGAGATGGGGATAGACTCTACTGGCATAGCTCTATGATGAGTTGTACGAGGTCCGCTATCGAAGGCGGAAGGGGATTAGTTGTAGCTACTTGTTGCAGTGTTGGGCTTGGCAGCACATAGCGATGGAGAGGTCGATGGGGTTGCCCTGGATGACTTGGGCGGAGATGGTAGACCGAGAGATTGGATACGGGGCATTATGGTGGAGGTCAGAGGAGCAGGGACAGAGTCGATGATGGGCAGGTGTCGTAGGGCACTATGTCGATGCCTTCGCTCGGCTTGCTCTAGGGGAGGTGTTCTAGCGCCCCTACCGGGACTGTCCAGCCTGGCCTAAGGCTGGAGAGTGGCTCCGATGGGTACGGAGGGGGCGGTGGCTGATTGGGCATCATGGGACTGAGCAGGAGTTCTTCCCATATGGCCGGGTTACATGATAGTTTGGGGTGCACCAGGGGTTGCCTGGTGAGCCCGTGGTCTATCGACACTGGGGAGATGAGAGGACTCTAGCTTGGCCAGTCATTGCGCCACTGGGTGAGGATGCAGATACAATGATTGATATCCTAGATATGGATGACATCGGGGTTACCATTGAGTATGAGTAGTGGTGGACTTTATGGTGATGGCGAGGTGAGGGGCCTCTAGGGGGTGTAGAGGGGATGAGGGTGTAGAGGCACTAGGAGAGGGCTGGGGAGTTCCGCTGGATGATGCGAACATGGTGGAGGTTGAGGATTTTGGAGGGGAGTTTGGGGTGCCAGATCAGCCGGAGATGTAGGACGTCCCAGAGTAGTGGGAGCCAGAGTAGGCTGCTATCTCAGATTCGTCGATGCCTCAGGCAGGTTCAGAGGATGTGGAGGCAAGGCATTGCGCTGAGATAGCGTGATTGGAGGAGCTACTATGGAGATGAGATGAGGAGCTAGGAGAGGCTCTGCAGGAGAGGGATCTCCTATGAACTCAGCTAGCAGAGTGGGAGAACGCATTGGCTACGTACCACCGAGGGGATGGGGATACCGATGCTGCACGAGAGAGGGATCTCCTATGGGCACAGCTAGCGAAGAAGGAGAAGACATTGGTGCAGCATGACGATGCAGTAGCTTATTACTATCGATGAGAGGCAAAGTGGTTTCGACATCGATTGGATATGGAGGGAGAGATTATCCACCTTGATGGGTGGATACCTGAGCCCCTAGGAGGTGGCTCTTCACGTCGGATGAGAGACAGTGATATTGAGCAGTCAACATCATCTCGTCGTAGGCGGCTAGATGAGGGGGGCACTAGTAGGCATGATGTAAGGGTGAGCAGCAGCCACCCTGAGAGGTCCCATAGGACCCACACCATGGGGGGTAGTTCCCATCACACCGATCCTGCATGATCATGGTGGCCGACGCCCTAGGCTTAGGGGTTTTTGAGTTTTTGGATTTTGTTGCGAGGTTAGAGGACCGATTCATTGTAGCCTACGGGCAATTTTGATGATATATATACAGATGACTTTTTTTTTTGGTGTTTATACACTTTTCATGGTTTGTTTTTATGTACATGTATTTACATTGATGTATGCATATGCTATTATGAATGCGATGTTTCTAATTTATATGATGTATGCATATGGAATGAATGAAATGAGTTGTTGATAACTTGTCGATGGCACCATAGACTATGCAAGATTTGATTGGCTTGCTATACTTATGGGATGACTTTGTGGAATGACTTTGCATGTGAAAACTTTGTTGTTTGTATTTTGTATATTTTTTGATGGTGATGTACGTAATGAAATGTACCAGTTGTTTTTAAAATGTAGTTAAGCTTTTTTGAGATTCAGATATTTTAACTAACTAGCCAAGACTGTACATTTATCTTGCAAGACTTTTGAACAAGGTATAAATCCGACTTGAATTTAACCAAGTTATTTCACATCCCTGTGTGTGCAATTGAGTTCGTTTATGTGGTATTTGTCAGGATACCGCTAGTGCCAGATAGGCTATCAACCAAACCTGTATCGAGGATCACCTAATTAGCTCCACTAACTCCGTTGTTGTATTTAGTAAGATTAATCCATGGGACAATCTAAGGTACCATAAGCTAGCTCATCCACATGCAAACATTGGTCTGCTCACATGCAAAGCTAATGTGACAGACATATCGTCATGCGTTTAGGATACCGCCATTGCCAGGTAGGCTATCCACCAAACCCGTAATGAGGATCACCTAGATGGTTTTCGAATGCTGAGAATTCCAAGGATTCAAGTTCAGGTTGTTTATTTGCTCAATGGTTTAGGATACTTGCTCGTATACATAGTGATGAAAATCACTATTTATTTTTCTTCTTGTTTTTCTTTTTGAGCAAGGATTTTGAATAGTGGTGATAACCACTATTATTTGATTTTGGATTTTGAACTTTGTAAGGTTGAGCTTGTAGGTTTGTGGCTTATGAATGACATTGATCCTGTTGGCCTTGGGGATGACTACCCATCCTATTTAGGGACGTGTAGTACGAATCCTTACGACTTTGGGAACCAAAGGGGATTATGGAGATTATGAAGTAAGGGCATTGATCTTTTAGGCCTTGGGGATGACTACCCATCCTGTTCAGGGACGTGTAGTACGAATCCTTACAACTTTGAGACCAAAGGTGATTGGAGATGGTCGTGATGATGGCTTGTGGGAATTTTGTTTTTGAATGGCATCGATCCTTTGAGGCCTTGGGGATGACTACCCATCCTTGGCAGGGACGTGTAGTACGAATCCTTACAACTTTAGGGACCAATGGTGATTGGGATTTTTGGTAGTGGTGAAAACCACTATTTATTAGGGGGAATTGATGGGGAAGAGCTCGTCCTTTTGTCAATTCTCAGCACTCTTGAACCATTCGCACAGGGGGATGAATAGACTAATCTTTCACCTATGGTACCCTAGACTGCTTTGTAGGTTTCTCTTGCATTCACACAACTTAGGAATTATTTTATGTGTTTTAACTTGTGTAGGGATGTTACATAACGAGGCGTGATCCAAGTAAAACTTTCCCTTGTAAAATCTGTTTAACTTTGTACAGTTTTTGGCTAGAAATTTAAAGACAACTGAATGACGAAAACCCTATATACATTAGGAGACAACTGACTATGCTAAAAATGAGGATGGTGTTATTCTAGATGTATGCATTTATAAAATGGATTTGATGTGGAAAATGATGGAATTGCCAAGTAATGACAGTCTATGGTGCTCTTGACTTGTATGACCTAGCAAATATGCAATGTATGGATGTGATGCCTAATGCAACCTATATTTTTGTATTTTGATTTTTACGAGTATGCATGGAATTGAAATGCAATTTTTTTTGTTATTTTTGATGATTTTATTGTTTTTGTTTGTTTTTGAATATTTGTTTTGACCAAGTGGTTATGGTAACCCTTGGAGCTTTTGTGTTTGACCAAAGGGTTTATGGATATCCTTTGGACTTTTGGTTGACCAAGATTATGAAACCTTGGAGCTTTTTTTGACCAAGCGATTATGGAAACCTTTGGAGCTTTTGGGTTGACCAAGAGATTACAAAAATCCTTGGAGCTTTTGGTTTGACCAAGAGATTACGAAAATCCTTGGAGCTTTTGGTTTGACCAAGAGATTACAGAAATCCTTGGAGCTTTTGGTTTGACCAAGAGATTATGAAATCCTTGAGCTTTTGGTTGACCAAGAGATTAGAAAATCCTTGGAGCTTTTGGTTTGACCAAGAGATTATGGAAATCCTTGGAGCTTTTGGTTTGACCAAGAGATTACAAAAATCCTTGGAGCTTTTGGTTTGACCAAAGGGTTTATAGACACCTTTGGGGCATTTTGGGGTTTGACCAAGTGATTTTGGTCTAGCCCCGACATGTCTTTGTAGGACCATGCAAAAACCTCCTTCTTCTCTTTGAGAAGGGCAATGTAGTCGGCTTGCTCTTCGGGGGATAGACTTACCCCCAGCTTGATGATTTGCAAATTCACTGGATCTGAGCCGATGTCTACGTCAGTCATCTCCTCGAACGACATGTGGGACCCATCCTCCAACTGGTGTGGAGTTGGGATCAAGTGGATATCGTTTGCTGAATTTAGATCATCGTTCAGAACATCAGGTTCCTCTTCAGCATGGAAGACATCCTGAGTCTATCTTGGGGTGAAATGGAACATCCCACCACAAGGCCAGTACTCTGATGGGGATGGCGGTGTGTCAGCATGATCCTAGTCTATAGCATCTAGGTCTAGATGCAATGACCATGTTGGGTCGGCTGGATCATGGATGGGGGTGGTTAAATCAATGGAGATCATGTTAATGAAATGATTATGGTCTCCATTACCGTGGGTGTGACTGCTCGGACATCCTAGATGATCTTTGTGCTTCGGATCTAGCTCTATGGGTACTAGCACAAATGGATCAGCCCTATATGCATGGATAAAAGGACAGGGTCTACCCTAGGCACTGATGGTTTTATAGGGTCTCCAGGTGGAAGATGCTCTTTGTGTACCTAGAGTGGTGGGTGCAGTAATTGCTATAACTACGCTTGGTTTAGGTGCCACCTATGCCTTGGCCCTATGTGTAACTGTTCAAACATGTCATCTATATCCAAGGGATATTGCTATTGTCGCATATGATTGAGATAAGCCATCTCAGTTTCATCTTCATAATCACTGTCAGAGATCCAAAGGCCTTCATTGGCTCCAATAGCTATTTGCGACATATGAGGCTCATCTTGCTTGAGCAAATTAATGTGGTCCCATCGAGGTTGTTTCGCTCTCTATGGGGGGACCTGATTCTCTTGAGGTGGCATATGCTCAATTGGAGCATCCAAAGGGAACATTGTCAGGAAGCTCTCTTGATAATCATCCATGGGATATACTTGTGAATGATTGCTATCAGACTCGAAAGGATCCCAAGGTGCTACCTCGTACTCCGACTCATCTTCTGAAGACCCTTCTTGGTCTTGTCCATATCCCTCTTGTAGGTGAGTCCTCGAACTTTCTCCCTTTTTGATCGAAGGGAAAGGGTTGTTATGGTCAACAAGGTTGGTTGTTAGCAATGGGAGATAATCTCCCAATGTATATGTTGTGTTAGGATTGGCATATGGATCTAATGCCAACCCATCCTTGTTGCCTATCCCTAGGCCTTGCATGTTCTCTACCAAGATGTCTAGGGGCAAGGGGTGGTTGAACCCTACTCCTGACTTGTCATACGGCATTTGATATCTCGGTTGGCAAAGAACATGCACTCCTTGCTCATACCTGCCCAACCCATATCCATGCCAATTGCATTGGCCAAGATATCTCAATGCGAAGTCTGGGTTGGACAAATAGTTGACGTCCTCTACAAAGGGCTCTTCATCTTCGTCTTCTTGCATACAAGTTTCAACGCCATTATCCAGGCCCCCATAAACAAAGTTTGTCCGATTGGGTGGGTAGCCTAGAGGAACCACTAGAGCCGATGGGGAGTCGAGGCCTCCCCATGTCCTGCATGGACTCAAGTGTGGGCGTTGCTACAATGTTCCTCACTAGATACTCCCCCAGGCCCATGTTGGCCATCTCAACGGTGATCATTGGTGGTTGAGGGGGAGCGAATGGGAGTCCTTCCTGAGTCCACTCCATGTGGGGTGAACTAGGCATCTCGACTTCCATTCGGCTAGGCATCTCTTCGATAGAGATGGTTGAGACTAGGGGTGGTTCCTCTTCTAGGGGTTTCTTTCCCTTGTCCTTGGATGTGGCCACCGTAGGTGGCATCATTGTTGAAGGACTAGCGGAGGAAGATGGACCCGATTGAGGACTCGATGGATTAATCAATGGGGATGCCTACGGAATCGGACCCTGGTTAGATGGATTCAACTAAAAATCCAAATGTGTTGATGGAAGGGTCGATTGTGGCATGAATTGCATCGTATTGCAGTACTTGAAGGGCTCCAAGTCTACCGGGACTACATGCACCTATCCTTCAAATGTATACTTTAGGCATTGATGAGCTATTGAAGGGACACACTTCATGTCCCTGATCCAAGGCCGGCCCAACAAGATATTATAAGCCATCTCACCTTCCAAGATGTGGCACAATGTATGAATAGTCTTTTGTCCCACTTGGATGGGTAGGACAATTGTGCCAACTGTCGAGCATATTGCATCATTGAATGCTCGCAGTGTATAAGTGGAGGCCACGATGTGAGATGCTGGCAACTTCAAATGTTTCAATGCTGTTGTAGTGATGATATTACTGGACGAGCCAGTGTCCACCAACACCCTCTTATACGGAATCCCGTTGACCCATGCAATAACGTGCAGGGGTGGATCCACCACATCACCAGTCACTATTTTCAATTCATCTTCTCTAAAGGTGATGACTGGTTCTGTACATTGTTTTACATGTCCCACAAAGTTGTTGAAAGAGTTTGCTTCATGGGGCTGCAGCTCGATGGCTTTTAAAATCTCCATTAGAGCCTCCCGATGGGGCGCTGATTGTTGAATGAGCTCGTATATGGAGAGCCTAGCCGACGTGGTCCTTAGACTTTGGGTAAGTCTAGTCCGAATCATGGCCACTGGTCTAGGTGGGGGAAGTTGCGTAGGGTGTTGTTGAGTTTGTGACATCGATGGAACCTCTCTTGTGGCTACCGTGGGGGCAGCTCCTGGATACCTCTTGTTCCTAGTCACTATGCTTATCATCCCTACATACCCCTGCATGGGGCAATTCTGTTGCACCTCATTGACTTGAAGGGGTTTTTCCTATGCATCATGGGTAGGCAAGGGGTCTCTGAAGACTCCCATATGTTGGTTGTTTGGTGCTACGGGGTTGTCCACTGCCAATGTCTTGTTGTCGATTAGGTCTTGTACCAAACCTTTGAACTTCCAACATGCATTAAGATCATGTCCCTTACACCTATGGAACCTACAGTACAAGTCCTCCCGGTACCCCTTAGGCTTCGGTGCATTGGGGTCTATAGTTTGAATCTCTGGAAGGTTGATCAAGTTCACCGCTGACAAGCGGTCAAACAGAGAGTCCCTGGACTCTATGTAAGGAGTAAATTGTCGCCTAGGGTGATGCTGCTAATTTTGTTCCTGCCTCTGGTTTTCTCTATCATAGTTGTTAGGAGGCACCGCCTGATAGTTAGCCTTTTGAGGCTGTGTTGCTTGTGCAGGCTTAGGGACATTGATAGCAACCTGATTGACCGTAGCGGGTTTCGGTTGCGTGGTCCCTATTTTAGTGTTCTTGGTCCATTCTTTCTTCTTAGGTTTGGTGATCTCGCCATCCTGTATCTTAATCTCCTCAATGATTCTGGCTTGCGCTAGAGCTTCCTCTAAAGTGGCATATTGTTGTAGCTGCAATAGCATGGAGATCGATCTCAAACAGCTTTTTGAGAACATTTGAGTCAGGTCAGACATGGGAGGGAGGTAGGGCAGCTTTGAAAGCAACGTCCTCCACCGGTTCCCATATGCCACCATGGTCTCTTCCTCATACTACCTGAGGCTAGCTAGGTCACTTAATGACACCTTTTTCTTAGTGTTGAAGGTGAAGCATTCGAGGAATGCGTCCACTAGCTGATCCAAGTTACTGATGCTATGTTTTGGTAATTGAGTGAACCAATCCGAGGTAGGGCCTACGAATGTGGTTATAAATGTTCTTAGTAACAAAGCATCATTGTCCTGAATACCAAAGCATTGGCTCAGGAATCTAGTCACATGCTCTTGGGCATCCTCCTCCCCTCTAAAGAGTGCCAACTAGGGTAGTTTAAAGTGTTCAGGGTATGGAGGTGTCGACACTGATGGATGCACAAGATGACTACGGAGTTGGCATAAAGTGGGCTTTTGGGGCCCAGAAGTCTTGATCTCCATAGACTCTAAGCGCTCTAGCAACGCTTTATATGCATCAGAGGATTTAATTTCTTCCTCCTTAGTTTGCTCCCATTGTGGGTTGCGGGGAACTTGAGGCCTATGGAGGGGTAGCTGGATAGCACCCCCTCTACCTTGGTAGAGCATTTCAGCCCACTCTTCTTCTTGTTCATACTCCTCATAGGCTTCTTGAGGAGTGCCTGGCCGAGACCTATACACATGGGTGGGTGCCCGCGGAGGGTGCCCATCATTGTTTCAGGGAGTGGCCTCCCGCTCAAGTCTAGGAGGTCTCGGAGGCAATACTTGATAAGGTCGCGTAGACCTGTCTCGTACCAAGGGGTTATGCCTCTCATACACTTCTACTTTATGCGCACGAGGGGTTGGGACCTTCTCAGGCACATTGTTATGAAGCAATTCGGCTGTCTGATGCTGAATGCGCTCTTTGTTAAGGTGATACAGATGCTCTAACTATTGTTGATCTTGCTTGAGCTGCGTGATTTGCGCTTGGTGGGTGGCATGTTTGGCAAAATGCCAAGTCAATTTGTTCCATCGTCTCATGTTTAGGAAGCCTAGATGCCTCTCCTACATGTCTATCTCGGTCATGGTGATCCGAGACCCCTATGGGTTGCTTTCCTCTATCGAGGTTAGCGGCATTCACCCGAGGCTCTAGCCTCAATGGGTGATCCTGATACATAGCAGGTGTGGAGGTGCATCGCTCCCATGTTGTGTACTACTCTTGAGGAACATGGTAGTCTTCCTCGTACTCCCTTTCATATGCATGCAAGGTGCGGGAGAATTGTCTTGCCCTGTCTGGAGAGCCTGATACTCTAGATTTGGTCTAGTGTTTCTAATAGTAATATGGGGTAGAGGAGGGATGACGAAATCATGTGGCCCCTCCTTCTGGACCCTCTGTTGTTCTAACACTTCATCACTAGGCCACTCATAACGAGCATCTAAGGGAGGTCTCCTATCTATGTTGAGTGCTACATGTAGGTTCTCTTCTTGAAAGGACCTATGTTGAGTGGGGGTGCCCCTCAAAGAGGTGCCTCTATAGTCCTATTCTGTTATGGCATGATGTGGACTATCTTGTGTGTCAGGCCACCAAGGCGAGATGACCAAGTCCTCAGGACTATATCAGAGGTGACTTGTCCCCCATAGTGCACTTTTTGTAGTGCTTGCCCATGATTGGGCTCGGCTACAAGTGTACACCATGGTGATGCTTACCTAAAGATGCATAGATTTTTATCTTTTTTTAGGATTTTTTATGCTACACTAAACAGGAAATATCACACACACAAAACAATGATTATCTCGTTTAAAGATTAAAAGTGTGCCCTAAACCTGGTTTAGTGTGTTTTGATGTTTGTTTTGAAAGTTTGTGGAAAGAACATTTAAATGCAATATGATGGCTCTTATGACTCCCAAAAAATGGTCGCCCCTTCGATATACCATTGCTAGACCGATATACCAACCTCTCTATATACCCGCCCTTACGTGAGGGAAACTATTGGTACGTGAGAGCAGATGGTACGTGGAACATAGGCGGTACAGAAGGGGAATCACTCTATTTATGACACCTACCATAGAAGACTTATCCTCATGCATTGGGAATCACCCTAGCTACACTTGGTCAGCTTTCATCAGGATTTACGTCTAGCAACAATCACGATCGGGGTTATGTATGCAGTATCTCAAGCCAAGGTGGTGATGAAATCCACCATTGGTCTTGCTCAAGGGTTGGGGTTTTACGACCAACTCCTTGTTGTTTTAACTTACCACGTGGTGTGTGGGGTTCTTTTTAAGTTGCATAAATGAAGCAAACAAGCATTCAAACTCTCCTATGCAAGCAAATAACTAGAGAACAAACAACAAAATTTTTATAGAAGGTGTTTAAGACCTCTACCTCTTCTCTGCCCAAATCGGATGTCTCTGAATTTCTGCTCTGAAACAGTCCAACGTTTGAAAACTTGGTACCTGTAAGCAAAAACAAGCAACTTTAATCAGAAAGTTAATCTTAAAAATCAAGGGACAGAGGTCCCACCGTGATCGCCACTGAAAGCACGAGGATACGAAAACAAAAAGGAATATGCCAAGTACGATGCGTGTAAAACCAAACTTAACGCTAAAAGCCTATGTATTGAAAGAACATAGACGAATTGACACAAGATAAAAGTAGTATGAAATATGGCCTTCTTTATTGATATGCTTTCAAAGTCATGTTACAATACGTCTCCTTCCTTTTTTAGGGGATAGGAGCGTCAAATATGTTTCTCATCACATCCATGGATAGCAATCCTTCTTCCGCGTGCCCACATGTAAGATGGGTGGACCAAAATGTCGCCACCGCTTGTGTATATGATTTTTGACTCCTTCCTTCTCCTCTGATGTCAAAAACCTGCGTTCAAAGAAATAGAAAATATTAGTAGCACCTGCAGATAGAATAAAACATGTATTTCCCAAGGCCTACTGTTAGTGTATGCATGAAAATATTAAAACGATAACCAAATGACCTCAGATCGACCTAAAATTTTAACAGAAGCATAAATATGTTACCAGGAGGCCACTGCAAAAGGAACAGTCTAGAAATTCCTCACAGATTTGTATTCGCTCCAGGGTGGGACGAATAGACCTGCAATAACTTGTCAGAAAGCACCCTCTTCAATGTCCTATCCAGAAAGCTCCAAATGACCTGCAAAGTTGGGGTTAGCTAATTGGGGGTGTTTTGGGAAGACCCAGAAGGTCATATTTCTCCAATTTGGCCTCTATCACCCAGATTTTTCTGGTGCCATCTGCAAGTTAGTAAAGGCGGGAAATGATAAAAACCTGGTCAAAATTGCTCAGAATGAAGTGAAATTTAAACTACAGCCTATTTAATAGACCTAGAATAAGATGCAAAAGAAAAATCAGAGAAATATATCACATATTTCTAATCATTCTGGGGTGGGGCGATTAGGGCTGTGACAGCTTGGGGGGCGCCCAGGGGCAGAACGCCCACCGTTTGGGACTCTTTTTTGGCACCAATCCACTTGGGATGGGTCCAAAACTTCTTATGGGGTGTTTTCGACAAATTTTGTGGAATATTGTGGCCAAATATTAGGTTTTGGGTCCGGATTCGTGCTTCCAATAATCACCCAATAACCTCCCTTTCGAATGAGAGATTAAGGATGTGAAAGGCACAAATCGCAAGTAGGTATGTAAATTGGCAGCACTTCATTGCTCAAATGCTCCTTCTCTGTATATATTTTGGGTGAGAAGACTCACCAATTTATAGACCTAGGGTCTCTTTGTTTGGAATGCGCATGCGAGGGCGCCACTTGAGTTGTTTGTCCTATTTTGAGAGAAAAGATAATTCCCTGATTTAGAATCTCCTTGCATGAGGTCTCTAAAATAAAGACATGCATGACAAAAGTCTCTCTCCTTGATTTAAAGCTATTCCTCGCAATTGCATGGCCTGAAGCTTCAGTTAACTGGCGGACTTGTCGAGGTTTGACTTTTTGCCAGTCAAACTTGCTATTCGCCTCACCCTGGGGCGAATGCTGATATTCATCCCTGGGTGGGACGAATGCCAGTTTGTATTCATCCCTAGGGTGGGACGAGTAGAGAGCAAGGTGCCAAAAAGGTGCCAAATTGACCTCTGACCTCCAAAACTACTTTTGGGAGTGGTTAGGACCACTGTTTAACCTCTAGGGGGCTGCCCTAGGGGTTGTGTGTGTCAATGCGATCAGCGCTTGTTGTCACATAATCGGATTGGTGTTGTTTTGGTGTCTACATATTAATATTCCAACACCCCCATAATATTAGATTAGGGACTAAGAAAATAATACATTAGAGATTGTAACATCTTCCCCTAGAATGAATTCTCAAATGGGTCAATGAATATTCATCATGAATTTTCTATCTTCTCTTATTAAAGGCACATCGTCTGGATCAATACTTCCTTGAACTTAAAGTCAAGAATCCACCACTTGGATAACTACAATATGTACTATAATATCAAAATGGATATAATATAACCATCAAGCAACAGAAAACAATCTATAATTAATAATCCCGCATAATTTGAAAGATATTTATAGGAACAAAATATACCTTGCAATACCCGGGTGTTGTAGGTGAGTTGGAGAGGAAAGGGCAATCCTCCAAGGGAGGTCCTAGGTTCAAATCTACACCCTACCAAAAATCTGAATTGGGTATCCAAAATCCAATTGATAAAGTTGGTGCGGGTAGGGTCGGGTGCGACCCCCGGGTGACTTTGAAGGTGTAGAACCCCCTGTTCATGGTCTCTCAGGCCAAATCGGCTCCGCAAGGGGTTTTTCACTTTAATATATATATATATATATATATATATATATATATATATATATATACCTTTCAATAACCATATATTTTACACCTAAAAAAATATTCTATAACAATATAATAGGTCCTTGAATTGATTACATTAATATGTATATTTCAAACAATTTTTAATCTAGAAAAAGGGATCCAAAACCCTTTATATGTAAAATCTACAGTCTCTAGATGGTAAGGCTGATTAACATTTAAATTCAAAAAATTTCAAGCTCAAACCTTAGAGAATAGATCAATAAATAAAATTCTACCACATGTCATGTTGATTAGATATCCTATACCACTATGTGTCTAAGTTGAGTGGAAGGATGACACATAGAATGATTTTATTGGTCATTATTTTCCTTATATACAAAACCATATTGTTATATGGCCATATTTATGACATATTGGTTTCCAAATTAGCAGTAAAATAATAATAAAATGTGATTTGAACTCAAGGCTTCTTAGGATGCCAATCCTTGAGCATCCTCCTATTTCCCACAAACTCACTAAGGGTATTATGAAAAAATAATTCTTTCCAAGAGTTGTCCAAACACACCAACTATACATATTATTTGTTCAAAGATAATATTGGGCACAAGAAGTGTGGAAATAGTCCTTGATTAAAGGGATAATGTTAAGCTAGTTGGGCTAAATATAATCTTCAAAATAGTCATAGAGATGAAATAATATGTCTTACCCCATGAGGTAGGAAAAAATGGATTTATATGCAAACCAAAATATTCATAGAGATTAAATAGGATATATTACCCGATGAGGTAGGAAAAAATATATTTATATAGAAACCAAAAATATTTTTCCTCTTTGCCATGAATGATTCATGATTTGAACCTCAAACTCTTTCGTACTAGAAACTTTAGACAATCCAAAAAATCCATGGCATTCATTGGGATATGCAAGGTGTTAACTCTCTCAAAGAGTGTTTTGAATTGTATAAAAAGCATTGATTTCTATTGTATCTTCATAAATTTGAACTAAAAAACTTATGACTATAAGCATTCTAAATAAAATTTGTTGAGTAGGATGGTATCATTGATGACAAAAGCTAAAGATTCATACCATAACCAAGATGTCTAGTTGATGCATAATGCTTGAAAAAATTCAATAAGGATTTGAATGTGATAGAATCAAAATTGTAGCACTTTATAGGAAAAGAAAAATACCAAATACAATACCAATAAACATGTTATACTAGAATTTACACCATGCCATAGATGTTAGAATAAGTGAATATTATCTTAAGTTCACTAGGATACACACTTGAGTTTCTACTCCTCCATGTGTCAAGAGTACTCTCAATGGTGTCTATTCTCCTAAGTTCACTAGGATACACACTTGAGTTTCCACTCCTCCATGTGTTAGGAGTACTCTCAGTTGCGTCTTCATCATGTTTGATGAGTTTTTGTAATCCAAAGACTCTCAATAATCAACTATGCTATTTATATAGAGTTGATCCTAGAGATAAATCAATCAATTCCACTCTTCTCTTCATCTTTTGTGTAATACTTTGCATATCTATTATTGTGAAATTCTAACATGGTATCAGAGCAGGATAGATTTTGCTAGTATTCTCTCTTGAAGGTTCTAGGATCTGATTCATTTACTTTGGATAATTTTTTTTGGCTATCTAAACTACAAAATTTTGCATTAGTCTCCTTTTATCCATTGTTATTTTTCCATATTTCAGCATATTTATTTTTTATTTGTTGCATGTTCTTGAATTGCTTGAGGAAATTTTTTGAGAAAATATAGCCATTTCCTTTTTTTTAACATGGTTAACTTGTGTGAAGGCACTTTTTTGCCCTTCCCTTTTAAAAGGAAAATAGATTTTTTTCTTTATTTTTTTTTCTCGACATTTTCATATTGGAAAAGTATTCTAACACTTCTAGTTATTTCCTTCTTTTCCGCTATTAAAAGGAAAAATCACAAAATAACTAAAGTGTTATTTTAAAGATTATTTTATGAGTTTCTATTTTCTCATGAGGATTTAAATATACCTCACTCATTATTATTAACTCATTGTTCTATCTCACATTTTCTAACATTGTTATTCTCAACGTTCGTTCTCAATGTATATGAGATTCTAGTCATTGGAAATACTGCCACTCTCATTGGCGTAGTCTCCTTATAGTTGTCGTTCGCACTCTAGTTCGTTCTATTTTGTTGGTCCTCTAATCCGGCACACTCTTCTATTCACCCGTTGGGCTACATATTCCTCTCGGAGTCTATTCACCGGCACTCACTAAATCATTTGGTATATATCTCTTCCTTTTGGAGTCATTTGGAAGTATTTTTGCTTTACGTTTTTTAAGGCATTTGTGGAATATTACGCTACTCCATTTTCCTCGAGATCTATAGGTTCCTTCGTCCATAGCGCTCTTTGATGCTATCAAATAATTTCACAGTCTCTTGAATTTAAGCAGCAACATTCTACTAACGTTCTCTCTATAGGGTTTTAGTGCTTTCAAAATATTTTTCTTTTGAAAACAATTATTTAAATGTTTTAAAGCATATATTTTTGCTAATGTTTTTTTATCTAAGGTATTTATGGAATATTATGCTACTCCCTTTTTCTTGAGATCTACAAGTTCCTTCATCTGAAGCGCTCTTTGACCACTATCTAAACGATCTCGTAGTGTCTCGGATTTAAACAACAACTCTA
This sequence comes from Wollemia nobilis, assembly GCA_028583015.1. Lineage (NCBI taxonomy): Eukaryota > Viridiplantae > Streptophyta > Pinopsida > Araucariales > Araucariaceae > Wollemia > Wollemia nobilis. The sequence goes on from JAQPPZ010001683.1 coordinate 4,946,474, forward strand.
CTAACGTTTTCTCTATAGGGTTTCATTTTTATTTAGAGTGCTTTCAAAACATTTTCTTTTACCATTATTAAAATGTTTTAAAGCATCCTTTTTTATAATAGACAATACTACAACATTAAGTTTTATTACACTAAGGTTTGCTCGCAGGTGGTCAGCTTCGCCCATACGACCCTTTCATAGGGCATTATTTGCATTGACCCATTTTCTACAGGTCTCTGAAGCTTACGAAGACATTTTCCCTTTTCCTTTTCTGTGATTTAGGTTCTTGGAGGTGAAATAACCTCACTGAAATCACACCATTGTGTTCTCTCTCGACGGTTTCACCTGTTCGTGTTCCCTGATTTTGTTCACGTTCCCTGGTTTGGCTATTTCTCGGAAGAGTCTATATATTTTTTTTTATTTATTTATTTTTTATTATTTTACAACATTTCTTTTGTTCCAATAGATTCATCCAAAATCGTAGTGTAATTTCGATTCATTCGAATCTCCTTAGTCTATGTTTTTTGGCAGGCGTCATTATTTTTTGGGCCTCCTCAAAATGATGTAGATGAAAATTATATTTTAATAATAAAATATTTCTTTGGGGGGGTTATTTAAGTGCAAGTTTTTGCACTCTTATGTGTCAAAGGGGGGTGTTCTTTTCTTTCCATGTTCTCTTTAAATAGTTTTTTATCTTCTTTATTTTAAATTTATAACATAAATTTACAAATATTGGTTTATTTATCTCAATAAGGGATATTTCCTTTCAAAATTAGATATCTAATATTTGTTTTTTTTATTTAAAATTTATTACATAAGGAAATTTACAATATTAGATTATTTTAGAGAATATTTTGTTTTAAGATAATCTTTTTTTTTTGTTAAACTTTTAAATAGTTTATCAAGATATCTACTTTAATTTCAAAGTAATTTGATTTATAATTTTTTAATAAAATCATATATTTTAAAATTACTTTGATACACCATTTCACTCAAATATCTTTTGTCTACGTTCCATGTAAAAAGATCCTAAAAACTTATAATCTCCCTCACGTAAGGGCAGGTTTTTTTGAAACTTGGTATAAAGGCCTGACAAATATTTTCTTAAAAACTATTTTTCTTTCTAAAACTTCTCACCTCTCTTGTTTATCAAAATTTGAGAAAAGCTATCTTCCTTATAGCATCTTATAAATTAATTGTTATTGTTAAAACAAAAATTTTACACAAGTTACTTTTTTTCTTTGAAATTAATTTTTTACTCTTTCTTATCATTTAGTTTATTAATATATTCGAAATAACTATTTTTAAGAAAGAGTTTTTCTCACATTTTATTATTCTCTAAGGATGTTATTGTTAAATTTATTTTAAATTAAATCTTAACAATTTTTTAAAAGGTTATAAATATATATAAAAGTTTAATATAACTTTTTCATAAAATTCTTAAACCTAAAATTTTCCATAATTGAATTTTTAAGGGGGGGAGTATTGGTAACTTAAAACTTCAAACTCTCTCTTGTGTTAAGATGAATTCAATTGAGCCCCTCACCCCTCATAACTTTCACTCATGGGAACCCAAAATTTTAAATCTCTTTCTCTTTCAAAAGGCTAAGAGAAAAGTGTCATTTGTAACCTAATAATTAAATTCTTTTTTTGTTTTATCTTTTAGGGAGGGTGTATTCTTCTAGCTTTCTTTATAGTAGCCTTTAATTTTTAGAGGTATATATTGTTTATAAAATCTCTAAAAAGTATAAGAAGATATTCACTAACTTCATTTATATCAAAACAAATATATTTTTATTTTATTTTTTTATAGGATATTTACATTGGCAATTCCTATAAACATTAACTAAAAAATATTATTAAAACTCAAAAAAACTATATATTTTTTGGTCAACCAAATATCTCATTTTCACTTCAATTTATCATTTGAAGTTAATGGAGGGGTATTTATAGTCGAAGAGTTTTTTACGAGATGGACACAATGGTGGTGTCCATTTTTTATTTTCAAGACTTTTTTCAATGATGTTTTTAAAAAAAATATTGTATCATGGATTGCACCCTTGGTTGAACTCGACACTCCTAGCATTGGTGCCCTTGTTTTGTTGGTTGTCCATTTTTTGGACCTTGTTATTTAGCCCATTGTGTCATATAGGTGGATACCACTACTTATGCTTGTGAAGTCAATTTGGACATCCCTTATAGTTTTTGTGGTTATTTATCCATCCTATCTTCACATTATTTTTGTGAGACACTTTGGTTCCAAGGGATTTTTCTAGTAAGAATTCTTTTTATGAGACACTTTGATTTCATGGTTCACGAGCACCAGTCTAGGAGTATGAATTATTTTTTGCAATAAGTTTCCATGTTTTTGAGACATCTAATGGGTCCATTGCAGGCTTCTTAATGGAATTTTTCCTAAAGAGGGGGTTGAAGAGGACATATTCCTTCCTCTCAATCCTCCATGCACATCTTCCTTATTCTTCTATTTTGGCAGGTGGTTTCCCCTTGAAATTTTCTACCATTACCCTAATTTTGTTGTTTTTCCACAAGGTTTGGACCTAGTTATCAACCCATTGTACTCATATAGGTGGAAACCACATACTCATGCTTGTGGAGTCATTTTTGGACTACCCATGCAATTTTTTGTGGTTCTATCTCCATCCTATCTTCACTTTGGATTTAGGGGACTTTTCTTTAAATATATTTATTCTTTTGATCACATGTTGTAAATGAGTATCTTATCAGGCCTTAATGTCAAGAATCATCTTCATGGCTATGCCATCTCTATTGTACATGAGTACCTTATCAGGCCTTGGTGTCGGGACTCATCTTATGTAGGTATGCCACATATTGTTAATTCCTTTTTCACTTAACCCTACTATCACTTAAGGGGGGTGTTAAAGTATCTTGGTGCATAGAGTTTTTTCACCTCTCTCATTCTTCTTATTATTCTTAGAAGCACTTCATTCAACAACATATTCAGAGCGAGGACATACACTTGGAATATATTCCAACTGAGGCATAAATTGCAAACATCTTCACCAAGTCAATTTCTTCTCTATGTTACCTTCAGTTGTGAGAAAAACTTGGAGTATCACAACTGCATTGACAAAGAGGTCTTCCACCTCTCACAAATTATAAACGAGTGCCTCATCAGGTCTTCTTATAGGGACTCCTCATTTCTTTGTATAATAGGACAATATTCGCCATCTGAAGACAAGACTCTTTCATACTTCTTTGCTTTTTATTGATGGCTTTTCCTACTGGGTTTTTACCATCACTTCAAAACAAATGGGTGATAGTTGGTTTTTCCCCATAGGGATTTTTTCCACCAACTATCCATGTTGTACATGAGTACCTAATTAGGCCTCATTGTTGGGACTCATTTGTAAATATCTCCCCTAGTATCACTTAAGGGGGTGTTAGAATAAGTGAATATTCTCTTAAGTTCACTAGGATACACACTTGAGTTTCCACTCCTCCATGTGTCAGGAGTACTCTCAGTGGTGTCTATTCTCTTAAGTTCACTAGGATACACACTTGAGTTTCCACTCCTCCATGTGTCACGAGTACTCTTAGTGGTGTCTTCATTAGGTTTGATGAGTTGTTGTAATCCAAGGACTCTCAATAATCAACTCTACTATTTATACAGAGTTGATCCTAGAGATAAATCAATTAGTTCCACTCTTCTCTTCATCTTTTGTGTAATACTTTGCATATCTATTATTGTGAAATTCTAACAATAGATATGGAATATTAAACTCTAAAAAAAGGAAACACAAAAATATTTTACCAAGTAGATTTAAAGGTTTATACATCTTCTTTAGAATATCTTCATATATATTGCACTAGCTAAGGTGTCTAGACATTACATGAAAATATAATGACATGATCCCATAAGAAACCAATTCCTATCCTTACAAAATATAACTAAATAGACTTGGTTATTCTTTAAAATAAATCTCATTAATATTTAACCTCATGAAATCAAGGATAATAGTGAACTTCATCACCACCGTGTCATGCATTTAGATGGGGTAGAAAGAGACTAGTTTGCCTAATTACCTATGTAGCTTAAACATGGCTTCTTTTTTACACTCAATACTTGGCACCAAGAAGGAAAAAAAAATAATATCAAAACATGGTGTTATGAATTCAAAATTTTTAAAAAATTCTCTCTAAAACCTAGAAAAGAAATTTCCTTTAATTTTACACTTCAAACTACCAAGAAAATACTTTTGTGTCCTAATACAATAGATAGTTGGTAAAAGACCCCTGTTGGGAAAAACCAACTATGAGAAGAAGAGAGGCATGTCTTCATATGGTGAATATTGTCCTCTTTAACAAGAAATAAAGATGATTCCCAAAAACTTGGCCTGATTAGGTACTCATTTACATAATATTATTGGTGAAAAAATCCTTGTGGAGAAAACCAATAATGAGAGGCTTGTCTTTGTATGGTGAATATTGTCCTCTTTATACAAGAAATAAATATGAGTCCCAACAACTTGGCCTTATTAGGTACTCATTTACATAATATTTTTGGTGAAAAAACCCTTGTGGAAAAAACCAACAATGTGAGGCTTGTCTTCATATGGAAAATATTGTCCTATTTATACAAGAAATAAAGATGAGTCTCAACAACTTGGCCTGATTAGGTACTCATATACAATAAATGGTTAGTGAAAAAAAACCATGTGGGGAAAAACCAACTATTAGAAGAAGAGAGGTTTGTCTTCATATGGTGAATATTTTCCTCATAAATCCAATCAATGCAAATGTATAACTCCAAGCTTATATCACAACTAAAGGTAATGTGGAGAAGGAAATGACTTGGTGAAGATATCTACAATTTGTACCTCAGTTGGAATATATTCCAAGTATATATCCCCATTCTGAATATGTTGCCATATGAAGTGCATTTGTATCTTAATTTTCTTGATGCACGGATGCTCAACTAGATTTTGTGTAATATAAATTGTGTTTTGATTGTCACACCAAAGAGTTATAGACTTTTTATAGGTGAAACCAAATTATTTCATTATTTAACAAAGCCAAATAGTTTCCTGACTAGCTAACATGGCTACCCTGTATTTTGCCTTTGTAGAAGATAATGCTACTACTTGTTGTTTCTTGCATAACCAGGCTATTGGTGAAGAACCAAGGCAAAATACATAGCCTGGGTTTGAACATCTCTTCTATTGAACCTGCCCAATCTAAATCTGTGTAGCCAATGATACTTTAACATCCCCCCTTAAGTGATAGTAGGGGTAAGTAAAAAAAGTAATAAACATTATGTGGCATACCCACATAAGATGAGTCCCAACACCAAGGCCTGATAAGGTACTCATGTACAAAAGAGATGGTATAGCCAAAAAAATGAGTCCCGAAAGCAAGGCCTGATAAGGTACTCATTTACAACATGTGATCAAAAGAATAAATATCACTAAAGAAAAATCCCCTAAAACCAAAGTGTCTCACAAGGAGTGTGAAGATAGGAGGGATAAAGAACCACAAAAATCACAAGAGACTCCATAAGCATGAGTATGTGGTTATATATGAACACAATGAGCTAATAACAAGGTCCAAAACTTGTGGAAAACCAGAAAAACAAGGGAAATGATAGAAAACCTCAAGGGGAAACCACTTGCCAGATTATAAGAATAAAGAAGATGTACATGGAGGATTGAGAGGAAGGAAGATGTCCTCTTTAACCTACCCTTAGGAAAAATTCCATTAATAAGCCTACAATGGACCCATCAAATGTCTCAAAAAATTAGAGACTCATTGTAAAAAGGAATTCATACTCCCATATTGGTACTTGTGAACCATGAAACCAAAGTGTCTCATAAAAAGGAATCTTTTACTAAAAAAATCCCTTGAAACCAAAGTGTCTCACAAAAAGGAATGTGAAAATAGGATGGATAAATAACCACAAAAACTACAAGGGATGTCCAAATATACTCCACAAACATAAGTAGTGGTATCCACCTGTATGACACAATGTGGTGATTAAAAAGGTCCAAAAAATGGACAACTAGCAAAACAAGGGCACCAATGCTGGGAGTGTCGGGTTCAATTGAGAATGCACTCCATGATACAATAATTTTCAATCTTAAAAACATCATTGAAAACTATCTTGAAACTGAAAATGGAAAACACCATTGTTTCTGTCTCGAAAATACCTTTTCGATGACTATAAATACCCTTATGATCAGGTGTTAGTGATGCCTCCATTAACTTCAAAAGAGAAATTGATGTGAAATGAGATGTTTGGTTGACAAAAAATATATTTATTAATCTTATTTGGGTAATGTTTTTATGTTATAATAATTATTTTCTTTCAAACTAGAGAGTACCTTCTTAAAAGCCAAAAAAAGAAAAAGGTGAATTAAGAAGGATAAAGTAAAAAGCAAGAAGAGGCAAAAAATGATATAGGTATATATTTTGTATACCAATGTAATGGAATTGCCACTAAAGATCCTATAAAAAATTTTAAAATAAAAAAATATTTGTTTTGATATAAATGAGGGTGGGCATGAAGTTAGTGAATATCTTCTTATACCATATAGAGATTTTATAAACAATATATACCTCTAAAAAATAAAGGCTACTATAAAGAAATCTAGAAGAATACACCCTCCCTAAAAAAAGGAATTTTATTATTAGGTTACAAATGACGCTTTTCTCTTAGCCCTTTGAAAGAGAAAGAGATTTAAAATTTTGGGTTCCCATGAGTGAAAGTTATGAGGGGTGAGAGGTTCAATTGAATTCATCATTTTAACACAAGAGAAAAATTGAAGTTTTAATTAACCAATATATCCCCCCTTAGAACTTCAATTAATTGATTAATGCAATTGTTAAGGAAAAAATATGAAGCTTTTCAATATATAAAGCTCAATATACCCGTCCTAATGTGAGGAAAACTATAAGTATAATGAGGTTTTAATATTGTTCACTTTTAGAGATACCAAATCCTTTAGTTCCTCACAATACCCACCCTTACTTGAGGGAAACTATAAGTATAGAGAAGAATTTGTTGGCTTGAAATGCAGAGATATCAACCAGATTAAATTGGATGTTCTCAATACTTTCCCTTACGAGAGGGAAACTATTAGTGAGAGAGAGTCCCAAAATAAAGAGGAAGATTAAAAAATATTTTCCAGGCCTTTATACCAAGTACCTCCAAAAACTTGCCCTTACTTAAGGGAAACTATAAGTTTTTAATAGTTTTTGCACATGGAACGTAGCAAAAAAATTTGAGGAAGATAAGTTAAACCTTAGGTTTATGAATTCTTTAAGAGTAAAAAAAATATAGAGATTCTCAAATAAAAATTAATTTTAATGACAAATATTAAGAGAATAATTATAACACCCTTAGAAAAAAGAATTTGAAAAATTTGTATCTTAAAGTAAAAATAAATAAATGAGATTAGAGATTAATTAAAAAAACTAGAACTTCTTGTTAAGTTATTACTTAGATAAAATAATTAGAAGAAGATAGTTTTTGTTAATAATTGAGATAAACAAATTAGGTGTTAAATTTTAAATGGAGAGAGTATGGTAAAAAAAAGGTATTAAGTATTACACCTCTATTAACTTGAAAACTTAAAAAATACTTTGAGGAAAGAAACTATAAGTTATATGGGATTCTCAATAATGGGAAGAGATATTATATTTGTTTGATTTAAAATAATGCCCAAAAAATATTAAGTATTATTTAAGTTTTAAGGTGAATAATAAAAAATAATTATTAAGCTTTAAACTAAGCAATTTGTTCTAAGGTGGAGATTAAAACAATTTTAAATTATATATAGTGAAAAAAAAAAGAGATCACTAATAATTTGAATAACAATTACAAAAAAAAAGGCAAAATTCTAATTAGTGAGTACAATTGATTATGAACTTATAATTTAGTTTTAATGAAGATATTTTAAAACAAAAGTGAAAGCACGAGATTTCGGGCGAAGGAAACACTAATTGCGATTGCATTCAAAATCAAATACGCTTAAGTCCTAGAAATGTAAAGTGCATGAAATGAAAAAGACGCATTGCAATGAGACACAAGCAAATGGAGAAAACACAGCCCTTTCATTAAAATTTCTTGATCTCTGTTACAATGACGCCTCCTCCCTTTTCAGGGGCTAGGAGCGTTAAAAGAATTTGATTACAATCACTTAATGTTCCTCTTTTCGCGTGCCCACGATTGAAATGGGCGGGCCAAGATGATGTCGTCGCTGATGTCGATGAGTCTTTGACCTCTGCTGCTTTTCCTATGAACAAAGAAACAACCAAGATGTTAGTAGCACCTGCTGCAAATGAAAAGTGTTGGTTATCTAAAATTAATGAAATATGCATGTAAACATTTGTCTGAAACATGAAGTACAGTGAGTTCAAATGGCCTAAAAACTTGACAGAAGACAGAAGATATTACCAAAAGGCCATTGCCACTAAAACAGCCGGCCAATCTGCCTTCACCTAGAAATCATCCTTGGGAAGGACGATTCCTGACTGCAAATCGTCCCTGGGAAGGACGATTCCTGACTGCAAATCGTCCCTGGGTGGGACGATTCCTTCTGTGTTGGAAAAGTCAAAGTGATCTGCTCCAATGTCGACTCCCGAGACTTCCAAAACACCTGCAGACAGAGGGGTTATGTAATTGGGGCCATTTTGGGACGACCCAGATGGTCGGATTCTCCCAATTTGGCCTCTATCCTCGGGAATTTGATATCGCCTCCTGCAAGTCAGTGAAACAACAAAGCGACACAAAACATACTAGAATCTGATCAAAAGTTATGAAATTGCAGCTATGAGTTCACCAAACAGAATGACACAACATGCAATGTAAACAAATAATCTAGAATGCTAAAAAGAATGGAACTTGAGAAGTGCGAGGGGTGCCCAAGTGGGCCTCCCACCGTTGGCACTTGATTTCGGCGCCAATCCACTAGGGATGGGCCCAAAACCTCTTAGGATTGGGGGGTCGGCAAATTGGTTGGTTCAGGTGTCCATGTGTTGGATTTGGGTCAGGTTCAAGCTTCCAAAAGCCACCCAACAACCTCCCTTGCAAAAGAGATTGGTGGATGTGAGAAAGTGAACCAAAGGGGATGCAAGTGAGTCTTCAACTCGACAGCACTTCGTTGCTTGAAATCTCCTTCAACCTGTCTGTCTTTGGGTGAGAAAAGTCCCACCTTTTATAGACCCATGGGGTCTCTTTTGGGAGGGAAGCACAAATGCCATGTGTTGGTCATAGGCGCCATGTGGCAGTCTTGTCTTCCCATGAGGGAGGGGAGTCCTCCATTGACTTGGGCTTTCATAACTGCCCTTGTGACAGTCCTCAAACGTCTATTTGTCCACCCACCCACGCGTGCGAGGTAGGAGTCATCAACTGACTGTTCTGGGCTGCCACTTGGCCTCATTTGTCTTTTTGCCCGTTAAACTTGGAAATCGTCCTTATCGGAGACGATTTCAGAAATCGTCCCTGGGTGAGACGATTTCAAGTTAGCAATCGTCCCTGGGTGAGACGATTACTGGGCAAAGTGTCTAAGTGTGCCAAATTGCTTCTTGACCTTACAAAATTGCTATGAAAGTGGTTAAGACCACTGTTTTACCTCTGAGGGCTGCCCTGGGGGCTATGTTTGTCAAAGCGATCAGTGTTTGCAGTCACATAATCGGATTGGTGCTGTTTTGGTGTCTACAGATGCCCCTTTTTGGGAAGCGCTGCGGGTGACGCAGTGCTGAGCAAAAAATAGATAACCAAAGCACTAATGATTAGGGTTTCTTGGTAACCTAACCAACTTTTGATGCCCCAAGCATGGAAAGGGCATGCATTCTTGAATCCTTGCTTCTGACGAGCTAAGGAATTTGATTTCAAGTATTAACCTGTTTTGGTGAGGTGTGACTTGAACTTAGACATTGATCAGTCATGAATAGGCGAAGGGCATTTTATCCTCAGGGGGAACCTTGTGTTCATGATTCACGAAATGCCAAGTGTTTGATTGATTTGATTGTTGCTTGTTTACTGCCCCAAGCAGGAGCGTGATTGTCTTTGTCAATGATTCTTTGAATGCATGTCGTTTTCCTTAATTGGGTGTGTGATTGTTGATTGGTGACTAAGTGTGACTACCCCCTCAAGCGACGAATCGATGAGGGAATGACCTTCGTGAGAGAAGCGACGAGTCGCTTGACCCAAGATGACTTGTGCAGGGGTGCCTTTAGAGGGTTTACCGTTAAGCGTGTGCAATTTTTCCAACATTTGGACCTATTTTTGGTGGGTGTTAACCCTTTTGGTGATGCCGTAATGGGGTGAAATCATCAAAAACCTATCTTCCCGTGGAGCGGTCCGGCTATGATAGCCTTCTTGGGGAAGTAGGAGAGTGACAATTTGAACCCCGACATCGATTTTCTATGCCAAGAGGTTAAGTGCAAGAGCACTTGTGTCCGGCAATGTTTATTGTTTATGTTTTGATGTTGCATTTTTGTTGTTTTTGAGTGGGCTTTGACCCTTTTGTGACGTCATTTGGGGATGAAATTGTCGAAAATCCGTCTTCCCGTGGAGCGGTCCAGCTATGGTAGCCTTCTTAGGGAGTAGGATAGTGACAATGTAAACCCCGACATCAGTTTTTCTATGCCAAGAGGTTAAGTGCAAGAGCACTTGTGTCTGGCAATGTTTATTGCTATGTTTTTGTGTTGCATTTTTGTGATGTTTTTGTTGTTTTTGTGATGCCATTGGGGATTAAAATGGTCAAAAATCCGCTTCCCAGGAGCGGTCCGGCTATGATAGCCTTCTTAGGGAGTAGGATAGTGACAATGTAAACCCGACATCATTTCTATGCCAAGAGGTTAAGTGCAAGAGCACTCTTGTCTAGAAATGTTTATTGCTATGTTTTTGTGTTGCATTTTTGTGATGTTTTTGTTGTTTTTGTGATGCCATTGGGGATTAAAATTGTCGAAAATCCGACCTCCCGTGGAGCGGTCCGGCTATGGTAGCCTTCTTAGGGAGTAGGATAGTGACAATGTAAACCCCGACATCAGTTTTGCTATGCCAAGAGGTTAAGTGCAAGAGCACTCTTGTCCGCAATGTTTATTGCTATGTTTTTGTGTTGCATTTTTTTTTTTTGTTTTTTTGTGAGATGGGAAAAAAAAAAAAAAAAAAAAAAAAAAAAAAAAATAAGTTTATTATTTTTGTGTTGATTTTTTATTTTTTGTTGTTTTTGTGATGCCATTGGGGATTAAAATTGGCAAAAATCCGACCTCCCGTGGAGCGGTCCGGCTATGGTAGCCTTCTTAGGGAGTAGGATAGTGACAATGTAAACCCCGACATCATTTTGCTATGCCAAGAGGTTAAGTGCAAGAGCACTCTTGTCTATAAATGTTTATTGCTATGTTTTTGTGTTGCATTTTTTGATGTTTTTGTTGTTTTGTGACGCCATTGGGGATTAAAATTGGCGAAAATCCGACCTCCCGTGGAGCGGTCCGGCTATGGTAGCCTTCTTAGGGAGTAGGATAGTGACAATGTAAACCCCGACATCAGTTTTGCTATGCCAAGAGGTTAAGTGCAAGAGCACTCTTGTCTGGCAATGTTTATTGCTATGTTTTTGTGTTGCATTTTTGTGATGTTTTTGTTGTTTTGTTGTTTTTGTGATGCCATTGGGGATTAAAATTGGTGAAAATCCGACCTCCCGTGGAGCGGTCCGGCTATGGTAGCCTTCTTAGGGAGTAGGATAGTGACAATGTAAACCCCGACATCAGTTTTGCTATGCCAAGAGGTTAAGTGCAAGAGCACTTGTGTCTGGCAATGTTTATTGCTTTTTGTTTTTGTGTTGCATTTATTTGTTGTTTTTGTTGTTTTGATTTTCTTTGATCTTGTGCATGATGGTTGATGAATATGGATGTATGCATGTTGATTTATTTTGATGGATGCATATGCTATGATGAATGCAAATGTTTTTTTATTTATATGTGATATGCAGATATGAAATGGATGAATGGGATTTGTGATGTTTGGCTATGGCACCATAGACTGTTTAGAGCTCTGTTATTTTGTTTTTAGGCGATTGCTTGTGATGTATGGCTTTATATGTATACATGGTTTTTCTTTTTTTTGTATTTTTTGATGGTATTTGCAAAGATGAAAAGTAGCGCAGTTGGTTTAGAAATGTAGCTAAGGTTTTCTGAGACTCAGACGGTTTTAGCTCACTAGCCACGACTGTACTTTATCTTACAAGACTTTTGACCAAGGTATGAATCGGACTTGTTTTTGACCAAGTTATTTCACATCCCTGTGTGTGCAATTGAGTTCATTTATGTGGTATTTGTCAGGATACCGCCAGTGCCAGATGGGCTTTCAACCGAACCTGTACTGAGGATCACCTAATTAGCTCCACTAACTCCTTTGTTGTATTCAGTTAGATTAATCTGCAGTGTTATCCAGGATGCCATAAGCTAGCTCATCCACATGCAAACATTGATCTATACACAAGTTAATGTGATAGATATATCGTCATGCGAGAAGTTTACCGCCAGTGATCGATAGGCTATCAACCAAATCGATACTGAGGCTTGCCTCATGACCTATAGAATGCTGAGAGTTCCAGGGATTCAAGGTCAACTCCCTTCTTTTCTTCAATTATATTGGGATACTTGCTCGTTTGTAGTGATGAGATCACTGTTTATTTTGATTTGTTTTTCTTTTGAGCAAGGGATTGGAAATATGGAGTGACGAAAATCACTGTTGCTTTGTGCATTTGATGTGTGCACTGTAGGATGTCAAATTTTGATGTTTTGACGTTTTGCAAATTTTTGATGTTTTGCAACTATTGAGAATTAGGGATTCTTGGGGAATTGGGTAGGGAGGATGCTTGTCCTTTTGCCAACTCTCAGCATTCTTTGGGTCATTCGCACAGGGGGATGAGCAAGATAACCGTTTCGCTTATGGTGAACTGGATTACTATGCAGGTTTCATCTTTCGTTCACACAACTCTAGAATTGTTTTATGTGTTTTATCTTGTGATGGGATGTTACGTAACAAGGTGTATTTCAAGTATGACTCTACCTTCGTAAAATCTTTCTGACTTGATACATTACATGGCTAAAGAGCAAAATGATGACTGAATCACGGAAAACTCTTGATACATTAAAAGACCACTGACTCTAGTGTGGTAAAAGCAATGCATGGTGTTTTTGTTGTTTTTGTAAAATGAGACAGTGTGGAACAAGATGGACTACCGGATTAATTACAGCCTATGGTGCCTTTGACCTGTACGACCACAAATATTTGATGTATGGATGCAATGTTTAATGCAGCAATGTATTTTTGTTTTTTGATGATTTTTGTTGTTTTTGAGTTTTTTTTATTTTTGACCAAGTGATTGCGATAATCCTTGGAGCTTTTTGGATTTTGACCAAGTGATTGCGATAATCCTTGGAGCTTTTTGGATTGACCAAGAGATTGCGATAATCCTTGGAGCTTTTTGGATTGACCAAGAGATTGCGATAATCCTTGGAGCTTTTTAGATTTTGACCAAGTGATTGCGATAATCCTTGGAGCTTTTTGGTTTGACCAAGAGATTGCGATAATCCTTGGAGCTTTTGGGTTTTGACCAAGGGATTGCGATAATCCTTGGAGCTTTTTGGATTTTGACCAAGTGATTGCGATAATCCTTGGAGCTTTTGGATTGACCAAGAGATTGCGATAATCCTTGGAGCTTTTTAGATTTTGACCAAGTGATTGCGATAATCCTTGGAGCTTTTTGGTTTGACCAAGTGATTGCGATAATCCTTGGAGCTTTTTGGGTGACCAAGGGATTGCGATAATCCTTGGAGCTTTTTGGGTGACCAAGTGATTGCGATAATCCTTGGAGATTTTTGGGTGACCAAGTGATTGCGATAATCCTTGGAGCTTTTTTGGGTGACCAAGTGATTGCGATAATCCTTGGAGCTTTTTGGGTGACCAAGTGATTACGATAATCCTTGGAGCTTTTTGGGGTGACCAAGTGATTGCGATAATCCTTGGAGCATTTTTGGTTTGAATTATGGCTCTTCAGGGGATAGAGGTACCCCCAGCTTGATGGTCTTTGCACTTCGGATCCGGCTCTAGAGGTATGGGCATGAATGGATCGGCCCTATGCACGGAGATGAGGACAGGGTCCGCCCGCGGCACTGATGTTGCTATGATGTCTCTTGGTGGAAGTTGCTCTTTGTGTGCCCAACGTGGCGGATGTAATGCTTGGTCCCACTGTGGTGAGTTAACGTGCCACTCATGCCCTAGTATTATGTTTATCTGTTGACATGCTTCCTCAAATTTTATGGGATGCCGATGCTGTCGCATGTGATTGCTATGGGCTATGTCTGTTTCATCCTCACCTTCGGACAATGTGTATAGCTCATCAGAATCTGGAGATTCTGAGACATGGAGGACTGCATCATCAGGTAGCCCTACGGTTAAAGGTTGATCCTCTTCGAAAGGAGCCTTATGTAAGTTGGGCCTTGGGAGCTCCAAAATCTTGGTCTCTACCAACTCTAAGTGCTCTAGTGCTTTGCATGTATCGGGAGATTTGAACTCCTCCTCTTTGGTTGGTTCTTGTTGAGGAACTTGGGGCCTATGGAGGGGTGGCCTGATGGCACCCCCCATGCCTTGGTAGGGCTTTTCATCCCGCTCTTCTTCTTGCTCTGATTCCTTAGAGGCTTCTTGATGACTTTCTAAGGGTGGCTCATAAACCTGGGTGGATGTCTGAGGAAGGCACCCATCATTGGTTATAGGAGCGGCCTCCCGCTCATGTCTGGGAGGCATCGGGGGTGATGCTTGATAAGGTCATGGAGACTCGTCTCGCACCCGAGGGTTGTGCCTCTCATAATGTTTTGTCTTATGTGTGTGAGGGGTTGGAGTCTTCTCAGGTAGTTTATAGCGCAACTTATCTGCTTTGCGCTGCATGTATAAGTCTTCTAACTCCTGATGACCTTGCTCTATGCGTAACTCATCCGCTTCGTGTTGCATGCGCTCTCTATCCAAGCGGTGTCGATACTCTATCTCCTGATGACTTTGTTTAAGCCACGTGATTTGGGCTTGACGGGTGGCATGTCTGGTGACTATCGGGTCAATTTGGTCTACCCTATTTTGCTCAGGAGGTTTGAATGTTTCTCCTATGTGTTTGCCTCGATCTTGATGATCTAAAATTTCAATGGGTCGCTTCCCTCTGTCGATGTAGGCGGCATGTACTTGAGGCCGCACTATTTGTTGTCCTCGAGGAATGCGATGATTTTCCTCGTACTCCCTTTCATGTTGGCTCTCCTGCATAGTGTGTTGGAACAACTCATCCTTCTGGCACTGAAGGTGCTCTTTGTTAATATAGTACAGTTCCTCTAAATGTAGTCGCTCTAGTCGCTCTAGCTCAAGTTGCATGAATTGCATTTGGCGTGCGACGTGCTTGATAGATTCTAAGATGGTTGGTCCTGTCGCCTCATGTCTAGAAGGCCTAGATGCCTCTCCTAGATATTTTCGATCGTAGTGATCCAAGATCTCTATAGGTGACCTCCCTTTGTTGGGGGTAGCGGCATTCCCTCGGGGCTTTGGCCTCAATGAGTGGTCCTGATAGATAGCAGGTGCAGAGGCATATTGCTCCCGCATTGTATATTGCTCTTGAGGAAGGTAGGGGTCTTCCTCATGCTCTCTTTCATAAGTGAAAAAGGGATGGACGGAGCTAGCTCGCCCTACCTGAAGAGCCTTGTGCTCTAGATTTTTCTTTGTAGTCCTGACAACTAGAGGGGGTGAAGGAGGGATAATGTAATCATGTGGTTCCTCCCGTCGAACCCTATGTTGACCTAGCACTTCATCGCGCGATGACCGCTCATAGCGAGCATCTAAGGGAGCTCTCCTATGACTGTACCCCTCATGGAAGGGTGTGTGCTGAGTGCTATGCCGAACAAGAGTGCTCCTTGAAGAGGTGTCCTTATAGTCCCTTTCCTTTAAGGTGTGGAGGGGACTGCCTTGTGTGTTAGGTCGCCAAGGTGGTATGACCAAATCCTTGGGATTGTAATGGAGATGACTCATGCCTCCTTGGACATTCCCCATAGCCTCCACCCGTGATTGGGCTTGGCTACGGGTGAGCACCATGACGATGTCTCTCTAAAAACCCTAAAAATTGAAATGAGTCATATGGGGCCCAAAATTGGTGTGTGCATCCCTCTTATAGTAGATAAGACAAAAATGAAGTTTCAAGTCCTAGCTCTGAATACATTAGGAGATATTGACATCCGAACAACTCAAAAAGTGCAAAAAAATGCGTGCCCAATTTTAAAACCTAATTTTGGGGCACTAGATGATGGAATTTGGCCCCAAAAATTGACTTTTCTAGGAAAATAGGATTCTAGGGAATCAATTTGTTTAAAATTATCCCAACTAACTCCCTGTAAAATTTCAAGTCAATCGGAGCTACGGTTGAGAAGTTATGGCCCCGGCAAGATGCACTAAAATTTAGGGAAAAATATAAGATTTCCCATATTTTGTTGGATGCTCCTGCATCACTTATGGGCACATTTGGGGTGCTTTTGGGTTGACCAAAGGGTTCATGGACACCTTTGGGGCATTTTGGAGTGACCAAGCGATTACGGGAATCCTTGGAGCTTTTGGAGAAAATGACAAAATGCGTAGATTTTTATCTTTTGTTTATGATGATTTTTTTTTTTGTTTACACTAAGCAGAAATGAACACACACATACACAAACCGTGATTATCTCTTTTAAGGATTAATAGTGTGTCCTAAACTGGTTTAGTGCATTTTGATGTTTTGTTTTGTTTTTGTAGGTTTTGAAGATCGTTTAAATGCATTATGACGGCTCATATAACTCCCAAAACGGTCGCCCCTTCAATATACCAACCAGGTCGATATACCAACCTCTCTATATACCCGCCCTTACGAGAGGGAGACTATAGGTACGTGAGAGCAGAAGGTACGTGGTACGTAGGCGGTACGGAAGGGGGATTGTCCTGTTAATGGCACCTACCATAGAAAACTTATCCTCGCGCGCATGGGAATCACCCCAGCGACACTCGGTCTGCTTTCATCAGGATTTACGCCTAACAACAGTTGACAATCGGGAAATGGATGCAAAGCTAAGCCAAGGTGGTGATGAACCCACCGTTGGTCTTGCTCAAGGGCTGGGGTCTTACGACCAGCTCCTTGGTTTAAAATTGTTGCGTGGAGTGTGTGAGATTCATTTTATTTAGCGAAAATGAAACAAGCATAAATGACTTTTCCCTAAGCAATGCAGGATAAAATGAAAACAGTCAAAGAAACAGAAACAGAAACAAAAAATTTAACAGAGATTATAAAAATCCCTACCTCTTCTCTGCCTGCTCCGATTGCTTCTGAATTTCTGCTCTAAAAATTTACAGACAGAAAATCGTCCCTTGGTGAGACGAATTACAGAACAGAAATCGTCCCTTGCAGAGACGATTTTAAAATCGTCTTAGGGTGAGACGATTTCCAGTAGAGTATTCGTAACAGTCAGAGACGATTAACAGTCTGCAATAAAAAAATGTACCTGTCAAGCACAAAACACAAAAACCCGATTAGTTTTCTGTGATCTTAAAAAAAATAGGGAACAGGTCCCACCGTGATCGCCACTGAAAGCACGAGATTTCGGGCGAAGGAAACACTAATTGCGATTGCATTCAAAATCAAGTACGCTTAAGTCCTAGAAATGTAAAGTGCATGAAATGAAAAAGACGCATTGCAATGAGACACAAGCAAATGGAGAAAACACAGCCCTTTCATTAAAATTTCTTGATCTCTGTTACAATGACGCCTCCTCCCTTTTCAGGGGCTAGGAGCGTTAAAAGAATTTGATTACAATCACTTAATGTTCCTCTTTCCGCGTGCCCACGATTGCAATGGGCGGGCCAAGATGATGTCGCCGCTGATGTCGATGAGTCTTTGACCTCTGCTGCTCCTCCTACGAACAAAGAAACAACCAAGATGTCAGTAGCACCTGCTGCAAATAAAAAGTGTTTGTTCTCTAAAATCAGTGAAATATGCATGCAAACATTTGCCTAAAATAGTAAGTACAGTGAGTCCAAATGGCCTAAAAACCTGACAGAAGATAGAAGATATTACCAGAAGGCCATTGCCACTGAAACAGTCGGCCAATCTGCCTTCATCTAGAAATCGTCCCTGGGCAGGACGATTCCTGACTGCAAATCGTCCCCGGGTGGGACGATTCCTTCCGTGTTGGAAAAGTCGAAGTGATCTGCTCCAATGTCGACTCCCGAGACTTCCAAAACACCTGCAGACAGAGGGGTTATGTAATTGGGGCCATTTTGGGATGACCCAGATGGTCGGATTCTCCCAATTTGGCCTCTATCCTCGGGAATTTGATATCGCCTCCTGCAAGTCAGTGAAACAACAAAGCGACACAAAACATACTAGAATCTGATCAAAAGTTATGAAATTGCAGCTATGAGTTCACCAAACAGAATGACACAACATGCAATGTAAACAAATAATCTAGAATGCTAAAAAGAATGGAACTTGAGAAGTGCGAGGGGTGCCCAAGTGGGCCTCCCACCGTTGGCACTTGATTTCGGCGCCAATCCACTAGGGATGGGCCCAAAACCTCTTAGGATTGGGGGGTCGGCAAATTGGTTGGTTCAGGTGTCCATGTGTTGGATTTGGGTCAGGTTCAAGCTTCCAAAAGCCACCCAACAACCTCCCTTGCAAAAGAGATTGGTGGATGTGAGAAAGTGAACCAAAGGGGATGCAAGTGAGTCTTCAACTCGACGAGCACTTCGTTGCTTGAAATCTCCTTCAACCTGTATCTTTGGGTGAGAAAAGTCCCACCTTTTATAGACCCATGGGGTCTCTTTTGGGAGGGAAGCACAAATGCCATGTGTTGGTCATAGGCGCCATGTGGCAGTCTTGTCTTCCCATGAGGGAGGGGAGTCCTCCATTGACTTGGGCTTTCATAACTGCCCTTGTGACAGTCCTCAAACGGCCTATTTGTCCACCCACACACGCGTGCGAGGCAGGAGTCATCAACTGACTGTTCTGGGCTGCCACTTGGCCTCATTTGTCTTTTTGCCCGTTAAACTTGGAAATCATCCTTACTGGAGACGATTTCAGAAATCGTCCCTGGGTGAGACGATTTCAAGTTAGCAATCGTCCCTGGGTGAGACGATTACTGGGCAAAGTGTCTAAGTGTGCCAAATTGCTTCTTGACCTTACAAAATTGCTATGAAAGTGGTTAAGACCACTTGTTTTACCTCTAAGGGCTACCCTGGGGGCTATGTTTGTCAAAGCGATCAGTGTTTGCAGTCACATAATTGGATTGGTGCTGTTTTGGTATCTACAAAAAGTTAAGACAATAAATTGTGAGATCACTATAGAATTTGTAGAAAATAATTTACAATTAAAATAAATATGATTTAAAATTTAAACAAATTGCTATCACATTTAATTAAGGAAATTAATTTGAGATATTAATAAAATTATATATAATATTAGATCTCTAACTTAGTGAAATTTAAGAAATTCCTTAGATTATAGATTTATTATATAAGCAATATACCTATTTAAGAGGAAAAAATGGAGGCTAAAAGAAACACAAAGAGACACCCCCGTAATGTGATAGGTGCAAGAAAGGCACCTTATCAACCCCCCAATATTTTATTAAAAATTAGAATATTGATTTCGAGGCCTGAGAAGGCCGAAATTAAAGAACGTAGCATTCTTGGAAGGCTATAGAATATTTAAAAGAAATACAATATTAATAGCCTTAGAAAAATGAGAGAATGGGATCACTCTTTTTAAACCAAAAACCTTGCTCTATCAATGTCTAAAAAAAGGAGGCATGGTAGATTTGAAAATAAATGTGGAGCACCTTTATCTGCATTCAAAGGGTAGAATAATAA
This sequence comes from Wollemia nobilis, assembly GCA_028583015.1. Lineage (NCBI taxonomy): Eukaryota > Viridiplantae > Streptophyta > Pinopsida > Araucariales > Araucariaceae > Wollemia > Wollemia nobilis. The sequence goes on from JAQPPZ010001683.1 coordinate 4,966,359, forward strand.
AAAATAATATATTAATACCTATGAGAAAAATTAGACGATGTTCCAAGAGAGAAGTGGTTTAAAAAAAACTGAAGAGGAAGCCGCAAGAAGGGAAGACGATGGAGAACACTGAAGGAGAATGGACCAGGGCCCAAAAGCAGAGTTACTACATGGGTTCATGTGCCCTGGTCATATTCCCAATTCACTGCTCTCTTGAATACTACAATCTCAAGCAAAATGGATTCAACTTTTGAAGAGATCATTTTCAAAAGGACCTCTTTCACCCTACCAGTTCATTGTCGAAACATCATAATGAAAAAGCCTTGTAGATGATAATGTTAAAAAAATAATTAACATTCCAACTTTCCTATACAAAATGTTATGCTCGGAAGCAAAGGAATAACAGGCAAAAATATTTAAAATAAAGGAAGCAATATCAATAACAGGATAAATAATATATATATATATATATATATATATATATATATATATATATATATATATATATATATATATATATATATATATATATATATATATATATAAATAGTTTGGGAGTAGAGGGATGTGCCCAATGGGTGTTGTCTCTGGACGAACAGTGAAACCTGCACATAAATTTTAAAATAAAAAATTATTTGATCCTTTGTAATGTGTCGTATGGGTATATGGAAGAGCCCCTGCCTCAGACCAACCAGCGAAACCTTCACAAAACGACTAGGGTGTTGTCTTTGGATAAACAGTAAAACCTACACACAACTTTTAAAAGAAAAAATTATTTGATCCTTGGTAATGTGCCATATGGGTAGATGGACAAGCGTTGCCTTAGAAAAACCAGTGAAACCTGCATAAAATGACTAAAAATATAGGGAGCTCTATGTTGTCCTCAGACAAACGAATGAAACCTGCACAAATTGACTAAAAGGAGAGGGACCGCTGTAGAATGCTAAAAACAAAAAAAACTTGTGACTCCTGCTATAATGAAAAATTATTAGAAATGATATATATTGATCGATGAAGAGAGAGCACCAAGTGAAATGCAACTCTGAGAGGAACATCGAGAAAGATCGCAAATGAGAGACGTTGGAACGGTGCCAAGGACCAAGGAGTCATGGCCAGAGAGAACGTCGAGTGCACCAATTTCAAACTTGAATGAAGAGATCTGTTGTCCTTTAGGAGAGAATAAAAATCAAATCACTCTAAGAAATCACTTTTAGTTAGAAATACACGATATTTGTGCTATAAGATTAAGTGGAAATCAAATGATATTTCTATTGGTGATCCAAAAATTTTCAACTAAAATGAATATTGAATAGAGGAAAATAATAACAAAAATTAAGAGGCTCTTTCTTTGAATATGGGCGAGAATAACACCTTCACACAGGGTAAACCTTGTGTTTAAAGAAAATAAAAGAGCTATATATTTAAAAAAAAAATCCCTCAAGCACGAATTCAACACAGATTTGATTAAAAAAAATATTGCAACATATATTTCAAAAAAAAAAATATGCTGAAAGAGTAAACTATGGATAAAATGTGACTACTGTAAAATTTGAAGTAAGATAGCCAAAAAAAATTATCCAAAGTAAATGAATCAGATCCTAGAACATTCAAGAGAGAATACTAGCAAAATCTATCCTGCTCTAGTACCATGTTAGAATTTTACAATAATAGATATGCAAAGTATTACACAAAAGATGCAGATAAGAATGGAACTTATTGATTTATTCCAAGGATCAACTCTATATAAATAGCAGAGTTGATCATTGAGAGCCTTCGGATTACAACAACTCATCAAACCTGATGAAGACACCACTAAGAGTCTCCTAACACATGGAGGAGTGGAAACTCAAGTGTCTATCCTAGTGGAACATAAGTGAAAGTTTACTCATCAGTTTGCTGTCGCCCCCTTTGATAACCTGCCTTTGCTTCAGCTTTTTTCCAGTGATCTATGCGAGGTGCTGAGCGACGGCCGATGTTGGCGGTATGAGCGGGCGAAATCACAAGGATTGTTGTCAAAACACAAGGTTGTTGGTAGTAGTGGTGTTGGCCGCCACGACCGCGACGGGCTCTGGCTGTGTGCTAAATTTTCCCCACCTAGCTCTTCGTCTAGTTGTACATGCCAAAGGAGCAGAGACGTGGCACGAGGGAGCGACACCAGGGATAAGATGAGCGAAATCATGCAGAGTGCGATGGAGGGAGTGAAGAGCGCCTTCGGTGGAAATAACAAGCCTTAATAACATAATAAGTGGCCGCATTATTTTTATTTGTGTTGTTCTTAATTGCTACAAATGGACCTGTCTCTGGCCGTAGTCATTTGTAAGAGTGTGGCCATATGGTTACTTTTCTTTTAATTTTTTTAATATTTTGATAATGGGGCCCATTCAAGGAGGCCCATGTGAAAATGCCAAAGTCCATATGAGGTATTATATTGTATTTTCTTGGAGGGAAATTTTTACATCACTGTGAAGTTTTTTATTGGCCGATAGTATATCCTTAGTCGTCATTTTGTTTTTTCCACTTGGAAAGTGGAAGTGAAAGGTCCTCATGGCCACTTTATTGTATTTAGAGAGTGATTCAGCCATTGTGCAATGTTTTAAGTTGCTGCCTTGGAGAGGCATGTTGTTTTTCATTATGATGAAGGCCCCTTTGATAATGGAGTATAGGGGTATTTATAGTCGTTGGAAACGGTTTTCCGCGATGGACACAATGGAGGTGTCAAATTGTAATTTTGAGGCTATTTCAGTTCATTTTTTTAGCCTCAAAATTTTTCTACCTTGGAGTGCACTTTCGGTTGTACCCGACACTCCCAAGGTACTTTCATATGTGATCCTTGTAACTAGTGATCTTGTCTATACACTTGGCGAATGCAGCGGCTGGTTACCCATGCATTTCGGTGGGATGACATGGTCACCATAAGGACACTTATACTAGGGACTACAGACAAAGACACCCTAGACTCTATCCAAGGTTATTTCCAGATCTACTTCTGAAGACTACAGACAAAGACACTTCAGAATATTCTCTTCTATTCTTCTCTCTTCTCTCCTCCTATTTTGATCTATGGCTCATTTTTATTGTATTGAGTGCATTTTCGGCAGAGACCGACACTCTTATATGGCTCGTTTTTTCTTTCATTAGGTGCATTTTTGACAGAGACCGACACCTTCTAGATTGAGTTCACCATGAGGAGGGATTTCATACTCATGGTGAATCTAGTTAGTGACCTACGAGTGGCAACATCCTCTGAGGATGACCTACAGAGGCAACGAGACCCAGATGTGGCTGACCCTGAGGCACCCATGATGACCCTGAGGCACTTAGACGGCTGACCCAGTGGCAACAGACCCGTTGAAGTGGCTGACCCTGAGGCAACAGACCAAGATGTATACACAGTGGATCTAGCATTATTCACAGTTGGAGAGCCAAGTGTAAAGAGCATGAGCCTAGACCAAAGAAAAAGAGGATGATAGGTTAAATCCAAGATCAACAAATTACAAGATATAGTAATATTTAATGGAATAAACTAAGATACTTATGTGTAAAGAATAAAATACTTTGTTATTATTTTAACATATTGGAAAATAAATAATCATATTGGTCCTACAAAACTATGGGTAAATGAATTAAGGAGGGGAATAGATATGCATTCTTTTATGCTACACCTAGAATAAATTTGATTTTTAATAAAATAAAAAATATATTTCAAATTCAAATTAAATTTTATTGAGAAAGAACAATATATTAGAAAGGAAACAATTAGTTATTATTAAAAGAATACTATCAAAATTTGTGCAATATAAGGAGGATTAGTCTCCTAGAAAATTTAAATGTAAAGAAGGTGGTCATGCTCCTATAAAAGTTGAATGCAAAGAAGGTAGTTATTGAAGGTGATTCTCTTTCCATCATTAATATTTATAAAGGAAAACATTCCCCCATTGGTCCATTGCAAATTTCATAGAAGATATTTACCATCACACTAAGAATTTGAAATGTGTTGAATTTAGGCACACATTTAGAGAAGGAAATAAGGAAACTAGCTTATTGGACAACTAGGGGGTCAATCAAAATGCTCTTCAAAGCAAGATGAAGAATTTTCATGTCTTTTTTACTAAGTGTGTTATGGTTTTAAATTTTGGTATCTTTTTGTCCTTGGTTGATAAGGTGTTCCCTCTTACTTTTTGATAAGGACCTTTTCTTCATTAAACCTATTTATGGTTATTTTGTTGTATCCCTCTATCCCTTGGTGTTGATCTCCTCTTGATTTGCTTATTTTTCTTATTTCTATTGTGTCTTTCATTGTAAAAGGTTAGGGATCCTTTCAAAATATTATTTTTTCCTACCTAATAAAAAATGTAAAGAGGATTTATGTAAGCTTTTGTAATACCCATCAATTATCATAGAAAGGTAAAATAAAATATTAACCTTCCAATATTTGTATGGAGGAGCAAGATGGTACTTTTGACTCATTCCATCCTAGTAAGACACTTGGATATGATATATTTCTTGTAGTTTTACTTTCAAAATTTTGAGATTTTTGAAGAGTGATATGTTGGATACTAATAAAAAGGATTGAAAAAATAAGATCTATAATAAGTTAGATCAATTCCACCTTTCTTACATTGGTTTCAAATAAAGGTGAGAAAAACAACTTTGACAATTTTTATCCTATAAGTGTTTGTAATATGATTTATAAGATAATTTAAAAATAATGATCCCAATTAAAGGAGTGTTTCCTTCTTTTATCAATTCAAAAAACCTTTGAAATAATATTTATTTATTATTTTAATATGCATAGGATAATATATGTATTAAGCAAACTTATATAATTAAAATATTGAATAATTATTTGTTATATAATGAAATGCATTTATTTTTATGAAAACAATAATATTTTTTATAAAAAATGAATTTCAAGTTAATTAGGCAAAATAAGTTTTTTCAACTAATAAACATTACATAGATTAGAGCACTTACACAATTTTAAATGTTCTATGTGTTACCTATCTCCTTTTAATTCAAGCCTTGAATTTTTTATGTAGAGCACCCATGTTACCCAAACTCCCAAGCCTTCAAGACTTACCTATCTCCTTTTTAATTCAAGCCTTGAATTTTTTATGTAGAGCACCCATGTTATCCAAGACTTCAAGGTTAGGTCCACTCAAGTTGTCTTGTACAAATTTATTGAACTTTCTATTTTATTTTAAATATATTTATTGATTTATTGAACTTTCTATTTTATTTTAAATATATTTATTGTTGAAAGGTAAATTACAAAAATGTTGAATAGTTTTATAAATTTAAATGCGGAAATTAAACTCACAAGTGGATGGAATAATGGTTTTGAAAATAGGTTGTAATGATATGTTGCCTGCTATAATAATAAAATTGTGCTATCTTGAAATAAAGATTAAAAAAATTAAATATTTATATGCTTGTCCTATTTAATATAAAAGGTTAATTTGAAGTTTGTTAAACAAGGCTCTACATTGTAAAATATAATTTCTATGTTGTAGTTATCATTTGTGTTATCTTACATTAAAAAGATAAAACAAATTAAATATTTATATATTAAATCATATTTGAAGTTTGTCAAAAAACTGTTTTATATTTTAAAATATTATATTTATGTTGTATTTGCCATTAAGACTGAATTGCTATTTCCAAGACTATAATTGTACTGCAATAAATATCTAAAACAAAATGGGTTCACAATTAAAATAAAATAATCTATTTGAAAAAAAAAAAACTGATTTATACTGATTACAATGAATATCTAAAAAAAATCTGCTCTCCAATTGAGAGAAAAATAAATATATATATTTTTTACCAAATTTTCTTGCCAAGTTTTTCCAGAATTTTGTTATTATTATAAATCTGGTTGTGATTTAAAACCTTACCTTTTTTTTTCGGCTTTGAAGACGTCATTCAAAGTGGAGTTTGAAATCATAGCCGCTCTAAGCAACCTCAGCACCTGTCACTCAAGCGCCCAAATTAAATTACATTACATCACATTTCTACGAAAACTTTCAACCTTAAACTCCATAGTTCCTTAATTAATTACCTCGTTGGAACCAACAGGCATATTATTCTCTTCCAATTCGGAGGAGTCTTTCACCTCAAGTTTGCTCCAGAGATTGACAATCGTGGCGGTGACGTGGTTTTATGCCCTTTGGCTTTAAGCGAATTGACCTCCATGAACATTTTGATTGAAAAAAAGCATTTCGCAATTTGATGCCTTGCAGACAATTTGCGTTCGATGTAATAGTTCGATGTTCGCGCTTTCGGACCGCACTGAAGTATACGGGTGTCGAAAGCTATCCAAAGAATATAATACGAGTGCTCTTGTCATTCGTCCGTGTTGGTAAGTTCTAGCTTATAAAGATAAATATGAAAAGGAAATTCGCTGGCAATCAAATGAAGGGCCGCATAAGGGATTTATTCCCTATCCCTCCATTATTAAGGAGGCATTTGAAGGGCCGCATAAGGGATTTATTCCCGATCCTTCCATTATTAAGGAGGCATTAAGTGGTTTTTAATGTAAAAGGGTCATATAGGAATCTATAAAAAAAGGTTAAGTGGTTTTATAGGAATCTATAAAAGAGGTTAAATGGTTTTTAATGTAAAAGGGTCATATAGGAATTTATAAAAGAGGTAGAGGTAAAATTTTGTAATTTTTATATTTATATTATTTATTTGAAATATATTTATTTAATTAAATTTTATTATACAAAATAATATATTAAATATATATAATTTTAAATAATGATCTTATACAATTATACTTATTTTAATTTAATATAACTTTTCTAACCTTTCTTTTAAAATAAGATGTGCACCACAACAACACCATCCTATTATTCAAATTTGAATATTTTTAACAAGAGGCCAAAATGGAGGTAAAATGAAGGCAACCCTCCTTTAGTTCAAACTTACAAAAACTATACATTTATATAGCTAACTGAAAATACAACCCCCCATTTATTTCAAATTTGAATGACTATATATATATATATATATATATATATATATATATATATTAATTTAAATATTAAAAACAAATTATACATTTATACCAATACAATTTAAAAATAATATATACAAATAAATTTTATAAATTATTATTGTTTTATTTAAATATATATATTATTTATTATTATTATTTTATTTTATAATAATATATATTTTTTGGATGAAAAAGTCATTATATTAATAAAATAATGTTTAATCATACAAAAAATGGTGGGTGGGATTAGCACACCCTGTAAACCAATACATTAACCATTGTGGTTAAGAGTATACAAGAGTGTCAGAAACAACCCACAAACTGCCAATAACAACTGTCAAAACAATATTAAATATGCATTCGAAAAGAAAGAAGCCGAGAAATTACTGCCACCTGGAAGGGGAAGGAAGATGCACATGACTCATAATGCAGGGTGCATTCCCCCAATGATCCATGAGGGTACACAAGTACTGCAGCTCCACCTATACTTTTTTAACCTGTACTTGAATCTGTAACCAACAATCAAAGAATATATCATATTTATCAGCAATAGAGAAGACATGTCTGACATCTTGCTGAGAAAAAACAACTCTATTCCGAGACTTCCACAGAAAAAACAAGGTACCAATTCTAAAAATATTCCAAACAACATCCAAGTTGAAGGAAAAAGTAATAGGGTCACCCAAAATAGCATGCACCCAAGTAAAATCCTCCTGCATAAAAGGTCTAAAAATTTCAAGAAGCCACTCCCAAGCTGACTGAGCCCAATCACAAGACCAAAAAACATGCAGTAAATCTTTCGCTTGTCCACAAACCGGGAAAATGAGATTATGAACACCCAGATGCTTGAGCCTACTGCCAATAGGTAACCCTTGATGTAAGAGACTCCAAGAAAAAAAACTCTGTTTAGGTTCAATATAAGTAGCTCAAGCAATCCGAAACCTCTTATTCCATTGGAAGGGAAGAGAGATTAAATTCCATCTCAGAGTGAGCTTATCAAACATTGGAACTTGTGGGGTGAGCCATTTGTAACCAAGATGAGCTTTATATTGCAAAATAGGAAGCTCCCCAGGCCAACACCAATCTGACCACCAGGGTTTTTAAAAATGCTTATGTAGTTTGCTCCAAATAGAAAATGGAATACTATCAATAACCACCTCATAAGTGTCTCTATCACTAGGATTTAAATTATGAATTTGACAAAAAATTTCCTAGGGTATCCAACACTTGGCATAATGGGAGAAGAAATAAAAAATGGAAGCAATACCACACTTATAGAACCTCTGTGCTCTGACCCACTGCACCAGAGCTAAGGGAGAACCTTGCCAAGTGATAATAGGAGACCACCAAATATTCATGGAAGACAAAGAGGCACCTACTTTGCGAAAACTCCCTTTCCAACTAAGCCAGGGTTTGAAGGCCTCCCAGGCTTTCCAAATACTCTGAATGACAAAAGAACCTTTAACTTTAATAGGGATAGGGGCAATAAGAATGGATTGCAATCCCACCCCTTTCCAAATTTTCTTCCCTTGAAGCAAACTAGAAGAAATGCAATGCCTAACCAACACTTTCCAAGATTCATCCCCAATTAAATATCGGGTGATCCATTTAGCACAAATGGCAAGACCTTGTTTGTGACAATCAAACAAACCCATGCCTCCACAATCCTTGGGCAAACAACAAATTTCTCAGGCTACCCGATGAAAACCTTGCTTGACAGAGTCTTTGGCCCACAAGAAGTCTCTCAGAAGCTTATCTAGTTTTTTATAACAAGATTTGGATGGAACCCAACAAGATGAATAATAGACATGGGTAGTGGCTAAAACCTTAGAACAAATCTAAAATTTTCTTGCCAGAGAAAGTTTCTTACTAGTCCAGTAAGAAAGCTTCTTTTCCACTTTATCAATAACATACTACCACAATTGAGCAGAGGAACCATGAAATGCAAAAGGAATTCCAAGAAATTTAAACACCTCACCTAGATGAATCCAAGTCCATTGGAATTGATGTAACCAGTGTGGTAGTTGAGATTGAGATTGCCAAAAATAGGATGTTTTTTTTTCATTGTATAGAAGAACCAGAGGCTAAACAGAACACCTCTAAGCAACTAATAGTTGAGGAAAGGGATTGCTCATCTTATTGAAGCGTTAAGAAGGAATCATCTGCAAAATGACCATTGACCAACTAACGGTCAGAATTAGGGAGAGCAATACCCTTGATTAATCCTTGATCCATCTTATGGGCCAAAAAATAGCCAAAAGCCTCTATAGCAAGAATGAAAAGAGATGGAGCAAGAGGGCACCCCTGTCTCACAGAGCAACCAAGAGAAATTGACTGAGATTGACTATTATTCAAGGTAAGAATAGCTGAAGCATCTTGAAATAACATAAGAATGGTGCTCACAAATACTGGCCCAAAACCTAGAGCCTGAAGCATGGCAGTTATGAAGTACCACTCAATCTTATCATAGGTTTTCTCAAATTCTATCTTAATGAATAAAGCATCTTGTTCAAAATTTCTTGCCCACTCCATACCTTCCCAAACAGCAAGAAAATTATCAAGAATGTATCTTCCCTTAACAAATCCAGTTTTTTCAGGTCTGACAATCAAAGGTAGAATAGATTTAAGCTTAAGCGCAAGGGCTTTAACAATAATCTTGTAGCTCACATTAAGCAGGGTGATCGGCCTCCAATTGGTGATAAGCTCAGGATCTCCAGACTTAGGAATAAATTTAACATTACCTTTGTTAATAATGGAACCTAGTGAACCACATTGCAGGGCTTCAAGATAAAATTTGTGGAGATCAAAACCAAGCATATCCCAAAATTCTTTATAGAATTCACATGGGAATCCATCAAGCCCAGGCGCCTTATCATTGGCCATAAGTGACAAGGCAATTTTTAGATCTTCCAGAGAAAGAGGAGTGTCACAAAATAACATTTTCTCAGAAGAAAGTTTTTTGGGGACAACAGTGGTACAATCAGCAAGATCTTGCCTTCTAGCATCATTAAGGGGTTGAGAAGCAAAAACACCTTGATAATGTGAAACAAATACTTTGACAATGTCTGAAAAATTTGTAAATATCTGTCCATCAACTTGAAAGGCTTGAAACTGAGAATGTTGAGTAGGAGGTCTGAGGCGCTAAAAAAATTCTTTGGTCACTTTGTCCCCCATTTCAAGCCAATGCATTCAAGCACGTAATTGATCCCCCTTGGCTTCATACAAATCAACCTTTTTTAGCTCATGCCAAATGGAAGAAACTTAAGATTGAGCAACAAAGTTGAAAGGAGAGGCTTCAAGCCTGATATAGGCTTTGGATAGCTCACTTTGCAAGGCAGACCTAGCCTATTTTCATCATTTTGCAACTTCAACACCCAAAGTTTGCAACACCTTAGTGGTTTGTTGAATGGCAACATTCCATCATTCAATCCTTCTAGAAATACCATCAGGTCTAGGAATCAAATTCCAAATGTGGCATATATGAGCTTTCATGCTAAAGCTATGCAAAAAAAAAACATTTAGGTAAAACTATGAAGAATGATCTCCATGACATCCTTTACATCACCCAAACCTGTAAGTGAGCCAAAATAGTTGGAGGTCACATGGAAAGCATCACTATTTAGTTATCGATGTTTATCATTCTAAATAGGGCTACGGGAGCGATGGACCTTCAAGGCCCGACCCTCCTCCACTGAAGAATTATCTGGAGCTACCACCACTGAGGCCAAAGAAGGGCCCGACCAAAGAATTTGAGACACTAGTGGAACTAGGGGTTGCATGTCAACAATCGGAGGGGCTGTATCAACAGGATTCTGAACAACTTCAGTAGAATCTTGCATGTCTTGAGAAGGAGAAGGGGCAGGTTGTGCAACAAAAATCAAAGCTTCTTGTTGCTTAGTACCACGAGATTTCTTGCTAGAGATAGAAGTCCATTCTTTAGTGTTTCCCTACGAGCCATTAGCAGGAGCCACAAGAGTGGGTGAGGGATTTGCCTTATATTTCCATTCCATCAAATTGCACTCCCAAATTTTGTGAGCTACAGATTGACACCGATAATAGGTATTGGGTAAATTGATATAGGCAACTCTTTGCCTTATGGATTGGTCCCCAATTTTAATATCAATAAACTCCTACAAATCCTTAGTAAGGTCAAATTTGATACAAACCCTTCTAGTGGGTCGAGCGGAGAAAAACTTTTCTGGATCAAGGCAAACAAAATTACCTAAGGGGGCAACTAAAGTCTGCAAAAAACCCCAAAGAGGAACAGGAAGACTAGGGAATTCAACCCACACTGGGACTTCCAGTGTAGCTTGATCACTGACTTGGAAATTTTGAGAGTAGGGTTGCAAAATCAACAAAGAATTATGGACAGTCCATGGACCCCTAGATAGAACCTTATGTGCTTGAGCTGGATCTGAAAAGCAAAAAATGAAATACGCTTTTGTAAGGTTTTGTACATTCTCCACTTTGACTCCATATGGGCCCCAAACTTGCTGGACCCATGAACAAATAAGGGTATCATATGGGATACGACCCACAAAATAACCCACCAGGGTATGACTCTCAAACCATTCACAAGCTGTATGGAATTCATGCAAAGGAATAACAGCTTCAAGGATAGGGCCTTTACCTCATGATACATTGTCAGAATGAACTTGCACGGATGCTTCCCCGGTACCATTGAGCTCTCCAGCAGACTCAGAATAAATGGAGCCGACTGCATGAGTGGCAGCCATTAAAAAGGGTGAATTAACACCGCCTCAAGGCGGTGTTAATGCAACAGATAGGATTTTCCCACTGAAACCCTTATGAAAAACGCACAGCCAGTCTTGCATCAAACCCTAGCAAAGAAATTTTTTGCCTATTCTATATTCAATATATATTTTTAAAAAATAAAATGTTAAGTCTTATCAACATATTTTTCTATTTTAAGATGTATATTTAATATATAGTTATCCAATTACATTAATATGCCATTGTATACCCAATATATGAAGGAAGCATGTTTACTAATATACGGATATCAAATCATATTTCAATTAATAAAACATGATGTACAACCTTCACCCTATAACCCCCATCATACTCAAACCTTGGACCTTTATACAAAGTTCAAAATCTCAAACCTTAATCCACTCAAATTTGAGGTCAACCCAAATACCCATTATATCCACTCTATTATTAAACAAAGTTTTTTTTATATGAAAATAAATTCAATAGAATATAGTTATGTTGAGATGCATCTATAATAAAAGTTACTTTTAAAAATTATAGAAAACATAAATTTTTAATTGGATATATGTGATTGAAAGGGTTCTCACTTGTATTACATGGTGACCATTTAGTGTGGTATTACAACAACTTTAAAATTATGCATTGTCTCTTTTCAAGGTTCATTTTTAGCTAAAAAAAATTATTATCAATTATTATTTTTAACACATAAGTTTTCAAATTTGCTATATGGGGTTGAAATAGGCCCCACCCATATTACATGGTGACCATGTAGTGGTATTACAACCTAGCAATTATATATGTATCGCTTACCAATATTTGAACTTGGGTGTTCTTAAAAGTATAGTGATTTAATTGATTGAAATAATTTGATATTTATAGTTAACATATTGTTAATAATTATTTTTAAAATTAAAATTTTAGATTTATAGGTCTTGTGAAGATTCTTGAAGAAAAAATAAAATGTGTGAAATTACTAAATACAAAGATTCCCAAACATGTTTGAGCTTTTATGACAAAATATAAAATGCAAAAACATAAAGAGTGCACATGAAAGCCATACTAACATGAAGAGGAAGAGACACATGAATTACTACAAGTTCAAACTATAATGACTAAAGATTGAATGGAAGAACAAATAAAGAGGGCATATGAGTGTTGAGTGGAGAGGAAGAGACACATGAAATAGTACACTTGTTCAAGATAATGATAGAATACCAAATAGAAGAATAAGAAATGAAGGTGTGTGACAATCACATTGAGAAAAATGAAGAAGAATATGCACATGAATACCTAGAAGTTTGAGCTACAATGATAAATACCAAATGTAAGAGCAAATAAAGAGGCACATGAGAGCCAAATTGGATAATATGAAGGGAAAAATACACATTAAAGACTATAAAATTAATATAGAATGATAAGAAACCAAATGGAAGAACTAATATGGATGGAATGTGAGAGTTGAGCTAAGAAGATAAGACACATAGAAGGTATGTTTGAGTTACAATGACAAATGATTAACTAAAAGAACAAAAAAAGAGAATGTACGCGAGTCAAGTAAGATGAAGAGGAAGAGATCCTGAAGTTTTACAAGTTTAAATTGTAATTGTAAAATACTAAAAGGAAGAATAAATAATTAATAACTATAAGAGTCAAGATAAGCAATATTAAGGGAAGAGGTACACGAAAGGCTACAAGTTTAAGCTACAATGATAGAATACCACATAGAAGAAAAAATAAAGAGACTCCATGAAGGTTTAAAACAAAAATGATATAAATTATAATTTTTTGGTTGCATAGGAGAGTTGGTCACAACCACACTATTTTTAGTAACTGACAAGTGTAAGGTTCAAACCATAGGAGCTACTCCCACCAAACCTATTCCACCTCGTTATTTTTGATCCAACATGAAGGGAACTATCGCTCACTCGATATTCATATCATTATCGTCAGTTTGGCACACACTCAAAGGATTTATATCAGACTACTACCTTTGCAAATAGGTTACCCCAAAGGTTTAAACCTGGGTATATTCTTGGTAAGTGCTTGGCCATAAAAGCACTTTCCAATCCATCTAACCCCTTGGGATTGATATAAATTATATATATATATATACATAAATATAGATATATCATTTAACGAAAATATAAACATGTATTTTATTTTAACATTATTTTATTTATTTTTTTAATTTTAAACTTAAAATTTATATACATTTGTATAATATTAATGTAACTTTATATTTTTTAAATTTATATTTTTTATCCATATCAATACTCTTTCAAATTACTACACTAAAATGTAAAAATAAATAGTATAATATACCTCTTGTTTTTTAATAAGACGTGTGTAATCTACTAGAGGCCACTTGGGCCATACTTTTTTTACATTGTTGTCTAGTAAATTAAATCATATATAGGTTATATTTTTATATCAAATATATTATTATTCATTTTTATTTCTATCAAAGATATTTTTATCTTTTTCAAACTTTTATGATAATTCAATCGACTCCTTAACATTATTTTTTATTAAGAGATAAAATTTCACTTAGCTTATTTCCTTATAAAATTTTAAAATTTTCCAAGACAAAGATTAATGTTACGATTGATTAAATTATATGCTCATTTTATTTTATTTTAATTTGAGTAAAGTGGGGGTTCCTTAGAGTCCCAAGAAAGATGAAAGTAGAATTTTTCCAACCTATAGACTTAGAGCACCTATCTAGAATCTCCACTATATGGGCTAGCAACAATGAGTTTCATGGAACCAATGTTTAAATGTAGACAAACCTATGGAACTAACTCCATGTATGTTAATTAAACATAAAGTGTACTAAGTACCTTGCATCATTTAATGTTTGGCACCTCCCTACATAGGACTAGTTTAGCCACTTGTCCATCTAGATATTGGTGTCATTCACAAATGAAGTTGAATAGGTAATTCCTAAAGTAATTCTAAAACTATATCATATTCAGTTAGAAGCTAAAGCATTTCACCTTCCAACTATTTTATAATTGTATACATTTCTTGTATAAAATGGTGTATAAAGTTCTTTTTTTTTTTTGGATTCTTCTTGGTCCTTCTTAGTTCCTCTACTATAGCTCATACTTTTATTTTTCCTTTTCTTCTTCTTTAGATATAGATTGTTCCTATTGCCTTAGCAAACTAGATTACCTTGTACTTTATAGTATTACATTTTTTTATTAAAATATTGTATAATTGTTTAATAAGTAAGTCTTATATTTTCAAGCATATTCTTCATTTCCCTTATATTAAAATATTGTATAATTGCTTAATAAATGAGCGTTATATTGTCAAGCATATTTTTTATTTGCATCATCAATTGTAATTATGTTTATAATTTTTTATGAGGTATATTTATTCATTATTCCAAAGAAGAAACATCATTGTGCCCTACTATTTTTTACACAAACTTGAAGTATAACTTTTAGGTGCCATAAGATAGTTCTAAGAGTTTTCCTCCATGCAACCACATCCTGGGACCTATTATTACGATCAAGTGATATTTGATCTTGATTGTTCTTTTATTTAACTCATTCATTATTATTCTTTGTAATTATCCTTGTCTAGAATAAAACCTTCCACTAAGATCCATTATTGGATGTCTATTCATATATGTGTGTGGTGTAATAATAAAGGTGTCATGCCAAGCTCTACATTTGAGTAACCTAAAGCACATCATAATCTCATTCACATTGTTTTCAAATATCATGATCAATATGATAGCTCCATTTATAATTTCTAACCGTGTGCCTGTCTAGACCTACAAACATCCAAGGTGCAAACCAACATTGATATTCCTATATTCTTAGGATGGATCAATAACAAATATTTGGACACTTGGATTAGCCTCTGCAACTTAAATTATAAGGAAATATTATAAATTATAGGGATAAGTTTAAGGGCAATTCTAGATTATGTTATCTTAGAGGAACAAGATCAATTTCTTCATGGTAAAAAATTAGTTGATAATGTAAAAATTTTAAAATATGTCTTACATTTTTTTTGTCTATGAAATAAATATGTATTCTTGCCAAACTATATATGAACAAAGCATATGATAGGATTTATTAAATTTTTCTATATAATCTCATAAAATAAGGTTTTTATCAAGGTATACATATATAAATTACATATTGTTCCAACACTCCAAAATATAATTTTTTGGTCAATGGAACCCTATATAGATAGTTTGTACCATTTTGTGGACTTTTTAAGGGTTAACAACTATCTTTTTATCTCTTTTTTATTCTTTCTCAAGCACTATGAAAAGCTATCTCAAAGGAAATATGAAAGGCAACGTCAAAGGAATTTGAGTTTTAATAAATTATTCCTTTGAATATAATATCTAATTGGTTGATGACACACCTATTTTAGGTCATTCTTTCTTCAATGGTATTGTGGAATTTAAATCAATATTATCATGCATGATAAGGCTAATAGATAATTTCTTAATATGAGAAAATCTATGATTTTATTTTATAAGTTAATTTGATTTACAAAATTTTATTATGGAAATATTATATTTTTAAAGTTGAAAATATACTAGAAATTTATCTAGGTATTTTATTGTATAATAAAATAAATAGGTATAAAATTTAGGACTTGATACTAAATAGAACAAAATATTTTGTGGATAGATAGAAATGTAAGTTCTTAACCATGGATGGACGACTAAAACTCATATCTCAAGGCTATACTACAATCTATAACTATATGTATAATATCATTTTTTGTTATTACAAATAGGTATACAAAATCCATAGTTGATAAAATTCTGATAGATTTTGTTTAGAAAGGATATGAGAAAATTTTGAATATTCCTCTTTACAATTAAGATGGGTTTTATAGTGAAGCATATGAGAGAATATATCCTAAGGATGAATTTCTCATGCAACAAAAAAATTCTATCTATTTATGACCTCAAGATGTATGGTAATCACATGTGCAATCACCAAGGTTCAAGATGACAAGACAAGTATAAATTCTACTATGAGATGATAGAGTCTAATATGGAAAAATATTATAGTGACACCTCTAAATTCCTTGTAAAACAAATTCTTATGATGAGACACCTTATGTCATTTTATGACACCATGTAAATATTTGTATGATAAGTCAATGTTCAATTCTAGGTAAAAGGTAATTTTCAACTATATGACAAAGGCAATATTTAATTATATGCCAAAGGCAATGTTCAATTGTACGCCAAAGATAGTGTTCAACTATACGATAGGGACTTAATTATTGGTTGAATTGTATGAAAATTACTTTGACCAATAAATCATTCCTAATTAAACAATGTATTCATTTTGAATGATATTTTTTTTCTCTCTATCAATAATATTCTTCTTTTAACTCCCTCTTGTGAATAGTAATCGCATGGTCACTATCAATTCATTTGAACTATTCCTTTGTGGTCTTCATTCGATGTCCAATATTCTATAAAAAACTTTTCCCTCTATTGCTTTGTTTCTCTTACAACTATTTACATATCTTGTAGTCCTACATGCATAAAATTTAATAGTATTCTATTGAAATACTATCACATATCAATTATTTATACACACAATCTTGAACTAGAAAAATTTACAATTTTATTTAAAAACTTGTGCATAGTCACAAGGAAAACATGATCAATCATGGGATATCACCCACTTTCTCTTATCTTCCCTATGTATCTCTCTCTAACCATCCTATTGGATGGTGTCCTCTGGGCTTTCTATAAAAATACTTCCTTTCTGGTCCCCTACCCACTTTTATTTTATTTTATTTCTTTATGCATTCTATCCCATCACTTCCAATTCTAATTTTCTTCACTTTCTCTAGGCCACTATCCCCTCTTCTTCCTAGTGTTTCATTCATCTTAATTTTCTCTATGTCCCTATGTTTGGTCCTCTTTTTCTTATTTTTATCTCTTCCTCTCATTTATATTACTCTCCCCATTTTTATTTACTTAAGAAAGTGGTATTTTATAAAATAAAATAATAGTTATGAACGATTGACAATTGCCTTATCTATAATGGTTTTAGAAATTTGGGTGCTCCCACATCATACTTGTCGAGTAAGAGGAAATGTTTCATGAGCTCCATCTAGTGAACATGAATTGTTTTTCCAACCTATTTTCATTTTAACTTAGCTTTCTTCACAAGACCATATTTTTTATCTTGTCATTTCCTTCATTTGAGAATAAAACCTCCTCTTATAGGATGTACTTAATATTATTTTCACTTTATCCTATTCCTTCATGTATTATTTTGACTACTTTATCTTGGTTCCAACACCTTCTATTGGAGTGAATATTTTATTGGCAACTCTCACAAGGATGTAGGTTGTAACACCTAGTTGCTACATGTCCATATTTCCACACTAATTAGAACAACCCATCCTAGGACACCCTTGTACTAAATTTATTTCTCACAAATTTTGTCTCATTGCTTCTTGTTTGACCTGTATATCCAAGGCACTTATTCTTTGGCATTATTTGTGGCATTATGAGTTTCCAAACCTTGCTCAAATATTCTCAATCCTTTTCCATAATATTGCATTCTTCTCATTAACTTTTAACTATGTGTCTTTTGAAGCACTTAAACTCCTCATCAACACTTTAATCATAACGTTCTTCACCATACTTTGAAGTACCATTGTAACTATAAACTCTAGAAATATGGCCTTTGTCATGGTAAATATAACAATAAATATCATAATGAAATTCATTTTATATTCTTATATCTTTATTCTTATTTTTATATTTTTCTTTACCTATAATAGGAATTTCCGCGCACCATCATATTTGTCACTCCTACTAGTGACTTGGCTCAACTACCTCTTCCCTATGCTTATTATTTCACTCTTTTCTACTTTTTACTCCACTTGCTTCATTAATTATCTCATTATTTATATTTATCCCTTCAACTGGTATCATAACTCTTCAAGAGTTTTTTATTTGTATTCATGCACACTATAGAACTATTGTCCACTTTTGTCCTTTATCCTTCAATAGAGTTACTGTATACTTATTGTTATATTTATCAATAGTGTAGGTATTCACCCTACCATCATGTACTACTTTTCTATCAAACTACCATGGCCTCTCCAACAAGACATGAAAAGCATATATTGTCATTACATCATATAGTATTCTATCCTTATAAGAACCAATTTGAAAGTCTACCATACATTGTTCACTTATCAAAATTTGATACCCTTTTTGCAACCATGATATTTTATATGGATTTGGATGTTCAATCATCTTCAACCCAATATTTTCTACCATCTTTGTAGATACTAAATTTCTTGTACTTCCACTATCCACAATGATCTTACAACACTTGTCTCTCGATTTATAATTATTTTGAATAGACTTCTTCTTTGCATAGGTTCATGCACCTTCTTTGTAGGTTTTAATAATACCCTCTTCATCATAAGTGACTCTCCTTGTTTTTTTTCCTCCATGTGCTTCGATGAAACAATGCTCTCCTCATTTGCTTGTATAATTTGGTTATGGTCTTCCCTTCCATGTCTAAAATTATATTGTACTTAAGGATACTTATATGCTCTATGTGCTTCTTCTAATAATCTATAACACTTGATAGCAAGACCATGTACTCTACCTTATCCATATCACCCCCTTGATAATTCATCCTTTTTTGGGTACTTTTGTGGATTTCACTTTGATAAGTACTAACTTCCCCTTCTTGCATATGCTTCCCTCTACCACTATTTGATTGTTATCTTCCTCTAGAATTTTTTTGTTGCTTTTGAGTCATCTTTTCTTCCATATTGATATCATATTTATATGCCTCCTCAATTATTCTAATTTTAATTAAACCAATCTCATTATTCATGGATAATATTAGTCTATTTATGTATCTTGCCACATTATCCTCATCATCTTCAATATGATCTACTATTATATTCAATTTATAGAACTCCTCCATATGCTCTTTCACTCTAAAATCATTTTACTTGATGTTTTGGAGTCTTCTAAACAACCCTATTTGGTAATCAACAAGCAAATATTTAGACTTGAACTTGGACACAAAATTTTCCCAAGTTTAGATTTTATCCTTCCTCTTTTATTGTCTCTTGTTTTGGACATGGTCCCACCAAATTGAAGCATGTCCCTTCAGCTTTATACACATAAATTTTACCCAATTTAGATCCTCTATAGAATTGTAATCAAATAATATCTCTATCTCTATTATCCAATCTACAATCTATTAACTCTTCCAAGTTTAAGCTTGAATGAAAATTGGGAGTATCCATATTTGGCTTATATTCTATATTTGAGATTTCTTGAATCAATTTCTGATCTAGTTGTTCTCCTTGGTCATTCCTCTTGAGCTTTCACATGACCAATTTTCTCCTCTCCACTATCACAAATATCCTTACTATGAATGCCTATCATTTGGGTAGTCTCAATTGCATCTAACATGGCAGTAATTCCTCTTATTACTTCTGCTATAGTTACGGGTTGGGATCTCAAACCACATGGTCTTCCTCTTCCTTGTTGTGCCATATTCCTTTAGTACATATCACAACTATATCTAATACCAAATTATACAAATAAAAGAAGGAAATCCTCCTATGAATGACCTTATTAAATAGCATAAATTTACTATCTATGATCTCAAGATAGACAATAATTACACTTGCAATCAATAAGGTTCAACAAGACAATGCAAGTATCAAGTTTACTAAAATATAGTAGAGTCTACTATGAAAACATCTTATGACAACACCTCTGAAGTCCTTATACAAAATCTTCCTATGATGACACACCTTCCATCCTTATAAAACAACATTCGACTAATAGTACAATAAATCAACACTCAATTATATGGTAATATCCATGTTCAATTGTATAATAAAGGAAACATTCAACTATATGATAAAGGAAACATTCAACTATATGATAAAGGAAACATTCAACTATATGATAGGAAATTAATTATTAGTTGAATTGTATGACAAAAACTTTATCTAGTAAATCTTTCCTAATTGAATGATGAATTAATTTTAAATGAAATTTGTTTTCCTCTATATCAACAAGACTCTTCTTACTTAAATCCCTTCTATTAATGGTGATCACATATTCATTACCAATTCATCCACACCATTTCTGCATAGTCTTTGTTTAACATCCAATATTCCATCAACAACTTTACCCTCTTTTGCTTTGTTTCGCATGCAACCACTTTTGGATATTGTAGTCCTACACATAAAAAATTTCATAGTATTCAAAAACATGTGCACAATTACAAGGAAAATATGGTCAATCACAAGATATCACCCACTATATATTTTATTCACTATATTTCTCTATATGACCACCCTTTTGGATCATATCATATGGTATTTATACCAAAATTTCCTCTTTCTAGTTCTTTATATTTTTTTATTTTTTATTTTTTGTTTATTCTTGTCATTTTGTCATTTACAATTCTACATTTCTTCTTCTTTAGGCCATTCTCTCCTCTTATTCTTGACATGAAATTCCTCCTTTTAATTTTTTCTACATACCTATGTATGTTCCACTTTATCTAGACTCTCTCCTCTTACTAGCTTCTCGTATTATTTTTTTCGTCTCTTCCTCTACCTCTTTTTTCTTTCATTCAGGAAGGGATATTTAATAAACTACAATTATAGTTACAAGAGGTTTATAATTGCCTTACCTATAATGGTTTTGGAAATTTGGATGTTTCCGCATCATATAGAACAACTGTATAGAAGGATTAGTCCTGTGACATGACACATTTTTGAGTTTGGTATTAGAAGCAAAATATGGATGGAGCCAAATATCAAGAAAATAGTTAGAAAATATGTTACTTCAAAATTATATTGGTTTTGTAGACACAATAAATTTTTTAGGAAAAAATAAACCTATATTATTAACAATATGGAAATTCATACCAAAGAGTTTTCAATAATCAATAAATATATTATATGGTCATCCGTTGAGGTGTATTGTTATTTTTTTTTAATTCTCAATTAAAATCTTATACAATTATTTCTAGTTCAAAATAAAAACCATTATTTTAGTAGTTTTTAGCTTATAGATACTAAAAATTTAAAGTTATATTAATGTAAGAAATAATGCCAAAATTTGGATTTCTATTATTAATTTTTTTTTTTTTTGAGGGAGGATCCCAAGAAAGTAATATGGGATTTTTAAAAGAAGTTTTAAGATTTCTATTTGTTCATTTTATAGATGGATGAGTTGATCCAACATTTATCAAAATATTATGGATGGTTAGTCAAGTGGGATATATGGATGTGGAGTGATATTTGTTTTCAAAATGTAAGCATTTCCCTTGGTAGAATATTTGGTCACCTATTTCCATCCATAAGCTATTGAATTTCATTTCATTAGCACTTTAAATTACTTATAGGTGATATTATACGATGAATAATTGTGTATCTATGAGAGTCATCACATAGTAGGTCCTAACAAAAGTGTCTAAACTATAAGTTTTGTTAAATTTGTTTAATTAATTGTAATAAGACATATCTAGTCCTGATATCCTTTACACAAGATCTAGTTGGAAACCAAGGTGTAGCTTATCAGGCCTAGAATTTTACAAAGGTAAGGAAGTCTATACACTTCAGAGTTGTCAGGTTCATGAGTAATTGGGTGCATGAGTCACTATATGCTTGATTTACTAAAGTCTTGAGTTGTCAAGAGTTAAAAGTGGCTAGGATATTTGAATTATAATATTAGAAAAGTCTCATAGCACCCCTAGCTATGTCACCAAAGCCCCAATAGTAGGCATTAGCCCACAAAAAATAATGACAAAGGATAAAATCTCCTAAACAGTTCAATTTTAGTAGAGATCATGTGTGTCATGGGCAAGGGTCACATGGACACTTCTCAACCATCTAGAATGAAGTAGTTAAACAAGAAAGTGATATCAAATCTTCTGGAACCTACAACAACATCAATCACCACTAACCATATGTAAATTACCTAAAATATTGATAACTCGATGGGAAGTGTTGAGCATACCCAAAATGAATCATACCTATTGAATTCATGTGGCTACTAAAGGTGGTGATTGGTTTTTGGATCAAAATAGTTGGTTAAGGCAAATTAAGAAAGTGATACCTACTTCTTCCAAGCATGTTTATCAAGCACAAGCCTTGGATTAAGCCATGTTGTGCCTATTCTTGTTATTCCCATGGTAGTTTAGCTTTATAATAATTATCTAGGCTAGTATAGTAATATATAAATAGTACAATTTACCTCATTATGAGGGTCATTAATTTGAGTGTTTGCTTATTTTATAATATGCAATTTTATTTTGCTTCTTAATGAATCAACTTGCTATTTGACATTTGCCAGTAATGTGTTATTGAATTCTTTCATGACTATATATTGTGTAGTAATTAGATATTTTTGTAAAATCTTTGTGGGTGGTCTATTCTATTAGGCCTGAGTTATTATTTAGATTATCTCTCCTGGATATTGGAATATTAGGGATACATAACAATTAATCATTATGATTCTACTTTATTCTATAAAAATACATTAGTGGTTTATTCTATTAGGCCATAATTATTTTTTGGACTACCACTAAGGACTATTGAAGTAGTAGAGGGCACAATCTATGCTTATTCAACATTCTACAATGCTTTACTTAGTTATTGGTCTATTAGGCTTTGTATGTAGTCAAGTTACAATGTGCTTTGCATAGGATGTGGTACTATTGTTAGCCAAATATCATTCATATTTAAATCCATATTTATCCCTTATCTCATTCTAATCCTCCTTTTTTATCTTTAGTATTTTTTCATTTCTTTTATTTTTTGCTTTGTAACAAGGATTCAACCTTCTTTGAAGGTTTGTAGGAAGAAAGTTTGAGCCATCCAATATTCACCACGATCTAGGGTGCACATCCCACCACTATGCAAATCACAAACCAATAAGAATATCATGGAAATATTATGTTTGCTTAATATAAGTAGAATCTAAAAATATGTAATCATCTAGTTTTTATTATCCCTTTTCTTCCACCATTTGGAGATTTTATTCAAGAAAATAAAATTCTATTTGATTGTTCCATTATGATTGGAAAAATGAATATAATTTTATATTAGTTATTTTAAACCTAAAAATAATTATTTATTATATGAAGGATTGGTTGTCCCAATATTTTTTAGAATTCATTGCTTGAAATGAACAACATATTGTATAAAATATAATCTAAATATCATATCCAACTATGAATTTGTATAATTATTTCTTGTAAAATATTTATATATATGATGCTCACCGTGGTATTTTTTTGGGCTATAGATAAATATGTGTGGTCCAATGTGATCCATGATAATGTAGTTCACAAAAAAAGTCTACATCGATCCATGGTAAAACAAAAATATCGAAATTTTTGTTTGATAAAAAATAATTTTGATAGTTATCTTAAAGAATGGAAAAGGTAGTGGATGTGATTTTTTAAAGGAGCACTAAAGGTAAAATTACCCTCACCTAATTAGATCACATAGAAATTAAATAAACAACTATATAGAGGCTAGGATAATTCTTACATGGATCAATATTATCAATAAAATGTTAGAATATGTAATTATTGTCTTAATTTCTACTAGGATAGACTTACTTGAGTTTCCACTCATTTATGAGTCAAGTAAACTCTCAGTTATAGTCTACATTAGATTTTATGAGTTTTTGTAATCCAACGACTCTCAATGATCAACTTTGTTATTTATACAAATTTGATCCCTAGAATAATCAATCAGTTCTATATTGTAATGCTTTGTAGTTCTAATCTTGGGAAATTATAACATGGTACTAGAGCAGGATATATTCTACTAGGAATTTTCTCTTGAAGGAAGCCTCTCGAACTGGTTCTTATTCTCTTATATTTTGTTTTTTTAAAAAGAAAGAGGTTTTATATCTATTGTAGATTGTTTTTTTATATATGCATTTTTTTTTAGGAATATTCTTATGGTAATATATAGATAAATATTGGTTTATCTTGTTATGCAAAAACTCTCCTCATTTTTTTCTACAATTTTATGTGTCCTCCTCGTATGCCTATGTTTTAAAAAAAATTCTCCATATTGAACGCAGCTCGCTTCGGCTCCATTTAGCCATCACTGTGTATCACTCAAAAGTGGAGACTAAAGATTTGTAGGCATTAATATTTTGGTGGGCAATATAATTTTTTATTAACTAAATTTTGGATTTTGTTATATCTTCGTGATATCTTTAATTAGAGGAAGAAGCACTCCTCGCATCAAAATAGAATGAAATTTTGGTCTACCTTTGAGTAGACCAAAGTCCATTTATTTTTTTAGAAATGTGGTTGTTGGCCACCGCTTATATTGGTGTGCATAGAGACTACATCTCATAAAACAGGTATTTTCCTAATTAAATATCAATTGTTCGAAGATCTTGTGATTTCAAAATTTTCATTCAACTCAAACTTCTTCTATTTTTTTTTCCTTCAGCGCTCAGAAATAACTTTAGTTTTTTTTGTTATATAATCATCTTAACAATATTTGAATAATATTATTTGTTTTGAATAGTTTTTCTTTGTTTAAGAATTATACTGATGATTTTTTAGTGGTGCCTATCATCTTCTGTCCTTTGAGGATCTCTGCAAGTACACCATAGATGGATATTTAACAAAACTCATTTTGTGCTTTGTGTTAGGGTTTTTTGATGTCTAACGTATTCTATTTTTAAGGAATATATTTGTGTGTGTGGCATCATTGCCTTCCTCTTGTCTTCCGAGAAGCCTCTCTTCTCACCCCTTTTCTACTACTTAATAATAGAATACGTTGACATCCATAATATTTGTCAAATATTATTCATACATTGTGGAAATGCCTTAATATTATTTTTAACTATTCAATTGTTATGGTTCACAAGTTCATTTTTGGATTGAAATCTAGTTTAAAGCATGATGTGGAAATACATGAGCCTAAATCACTGTAAAAGGTATATGACCTAGCAAAGAAATCAAATTCACACTTTTGTTATAAATATGACACTCAACCCGAGCAAGCTCGGTAGAAGTTAAAGAAGAGGAATAGTACTAGGTTTATAAAATGGGAGTTTGATCAAGAGCGAAAGGCTAAAAACCCCCAAAATCCTAAGAATAAATATTATGGAGATCAAAATAAGTTCAAGAACTTTCGTAAGAAGGATAACAAACCCAAAAACACAAAAATTCAACCACAGAAGTCGCAGGATCCAATTACAGTACTTAAGAATGGGAATGAGAAACCTAAAAAATAGCAAGGACCCAAGGAATGGTGCTACTAGAAGATCTTGGGTAGCATGTTAAAATTGGATGTCTATATTTTGCCCCAATTTTGATATGATGTCTATGATATTGCACCAAAATTTAAGTTATGATACTCAATTTTGATATTATAATGAATTTTTGTTGTATTCCTTTGTTGATTTGAAGAGATGATTATGATTTTGCTCATTTTGGTCACTTTGTGTATATATGCCTCGTTTTGAATGCTTGGATATTTAGAGAAAAAAAATTTACCGCATGGAATAGTCTTCTCTTTGAGGGCAGTGTGCCTAATGGCATGTTTTTGGGGTAAATTTTTAGAATACAGGCTGTTTGGTTGAGTTGGCAATGATAGGTTGGGATTTTAAAAGGTAGAAATAAAGGTGAAAGTACTCTCATTTGTACCTTACTAGTTTTAGAAAGTTGGAGAGAGAGAGAGAGACATGACTACTAGAGAGAAATGTGCATAACCAAGGCTAGATGCATCATGTGGATATTGTTTGAGGGATGGTGCAAGTGTTAGAGCAAGATCGAGAAGTATGTCTTTCATCCTAACTTAATTTTTTTTATTTCAAGTTATTTTTTTATATTTTTTAATATTGTGTTGAATTTGGCATGAGTGGTGAATTTTGCACTAGTGAAAGTGGTAAATTTGGTCGTAATGGAAAATTTGGCACTTACAAATTTGGGTGGATCACATTATTTTACAACCATGGAGGGATAGGTATGTGTGGTTGAATGATCAAAATAGTTTGCTAGGATGAAAAAAATATGGTGGTTGGATGATGAGAATATGGTCTACGAGTTATATCAATATGATCATATGAAACACCAACATGGGGAGGTGTAGGGGATATTGGCAGTGGGTAAGGTGTGGATACGATAAATACATTGTGATTCATGATGGGATCCTATGGAATCTGATACCTACATGGATATTGATGAGGATGATATGGTAGTACTGACCCCTATGTTACATGATGTAGGGGTAATAATAAAGTACACAAATTGCTATAGTTGATTTAGACCTCATCGATTGATAGTGGACCCACCACTAAGGGACCAAGGATAGTTATTTTAGGATATGCTCAATTCCCCGAGAGGAGCTAGGCACTACTATAGGAGGGAGCAATGGTAGAGGATGACAACTATATGAATGGTTGTGGGTTCTTATGGTACCCATTTGGATGTGGCTCTTTTGACCATAATTCCAATTTTATATTATCCACCTGGAAAAATAGGATCATGTACAGGTGAAGCAGGGCTAGAATTTGGTAGAGCAAGTACAGACTTTGGTGGAGAAGGATCAAAATTTGGTAGAGCAAGACCAAATTTTAGTTGGGAGGTAGGTTCTAGTAGGATCATAGAGGATGCTTCAATTATGGAGTTGAGGGATCTCAACCATACTTTATAGGAAGTGAGGAGGTAGTTGGTAGCTTTCGAGGTCATTGAAGTGGAGGAGGTGACTAGGGTCTTAGATGATATGGCCAAGGTCTAAGATGAGATGACTCAAATGAGTATTGATAGTGACAGAACCATATCAAGGCTCTAGTTATATTTAGATCAAGTCAAGGAGGAGCAGACCATGAACCAAATGATCATTTCTAGTCTTAGGTCTATTCTAGAGCATATGGGAAGGGAGAGAGATGAGGTTTGATTGTAGGTTGGGTAGGGTTTGGATGCTACAGTGGTAGCCCTAATTATAGGTCCACTAGAGTGATAGCTAGAGGTTTCTAGAGCAACACTAGAGACTATGAGAGTAGAGCTTATAGTGAGACTACAATATGCATAATTCCATATTGAGAGTGAGAAAGGTAGGACCATGTACTATCGCTAGCTATATTATGTAGAGGTCCCAGTAGAGTGGTGAGTGCCATTACCTTTGGGGTCATGATCAAATGCTCCATTGGTGAGAGATACCTTTCGGAGGTCTATCAGTTTTTAGTTGCACCCTCCTCCTCCTCCACCAAGAGGTGATGGAGAGACTGATTCTACTTGTTAGGTAGGCTTTAGAGGCATCCAGGAGTGAGTGTACCAATTTTGGGAACTGTGATACACCCTCCTTTCATGAGTTGAGTGTATCATTTTATTTTATTTTATGAAAAACCTTATTTAGTGGTATGTATGATATGAGGTTTATATATATATGGTGATGATACTTGTGCTTTTGAGCTAGATGTGATGCTTTGATTCTTTGTCGTTTGATTTATATGTTTGAAAATATGATGTTTTTATGTGTGATGTTTTATGTATTGATGTGTTGAGATTTTATGATATAGTTGACTAAGTGATTGTAGTCTTGATTGGTTGCTTAGCAATATTTTTGTGAAATCACGATTATGACTAATCGTTAAGAGGAGGCAGATGCCTCATTTGAGGGATGTATCATGTTTTGAATGATAGGTAACCATCCAAAAGTATGCTATGAATGGTGGTATTTAGACCATATATAAGAGAATGCTCATGTATTATAGAGGCATATGTTTTAAATTTTATGCATTCCCATAGGTCATGATATCATTATGTTTAAATGGTGGTCTATGCCACCGTATTCATGATATCATTTAAGACATAATGAGTTGCATGTAATATGTACATGCAGTATAATTATTTTACAAAAATATTTTTTTCTCATCAATTTTTAAGTTCCATACTCTATGAAACACTTAACTACATAGATGAGGTGCCTGTAATATTTACATGACATATAATTCTTTTAAAAATATTTTTCTTCTCATCAATACTTAAGTGTCATACACTATGAAAAACTGAACTGCATAGATGAGGTACCTATAGTATGTACATGATATATATTTTTGCTTCTTATCAATGTCCAAGTTGCATTCTCTATGAAACACTTGACTACATAGATAAGGTGTTAGATATTCATCAATTTTCAAGTACCATTATCTATGAAACACTTAACTGGGTAGATGAAGTATTTGCTTCTTATAAATGTTCAAGTGCCATTATCTATGAAACACTTAACTGTGTAGATAATTTTTTTTATTTTCATCAGTTTTTAAGTGCCATTCTCTATGAAACACTTATTTATGTAGATGAAGTTTTTCCTTCTTATCAATGTTTAAGTATCATTCTCTATGAAATACTTGACTGCGTAGATAAGATATTTGATTTTAATTAGTGTGTAAGTGCCATTCTCTATGAAAAACTTAACTGGGTAGATGAATTTTTTGCTTCTTATTAATGTTCAAGTTCCATTCTCTATGAAACAGTTGACAATGTAGACAAGATATTTGATTTTCATCAGTTTTTAAGTGCCATTCTCTATAAAACACTTGACTACGTAGATAATATATTTGATTTTCATCAGTGTTTAAGTATCATTATTTATGAAACACTTAACTTTGTATATGAATTTACTCTAATTATTATAAATTTTTAAGTGTCATTATCTATAAAACACTTGACTACATAGATAAGATATTTTTATTTTAATTAGTGTTTAAATACCATTCTTTATCAAACACTTAACTACGTAGATGAAGTTACTTTGATTCTTATCAATTTTCAAGTGTCATTCTCTATGAAACAATTGACTGCATAGATAATATTTGTTTAAATATTTGATTCTTCATCAATGTTTAATTACCATACTCTATGGAACACTTAATTGTGTTTTAGGATAGAGAGGAAAAAATAGGGCATTCCCTTCGATGTGCATAGAGGGAAGAGATAAAGTTGTGAGCATTCCTTTTGGATCTAACCATCGTTGTAGCACTAGTCAAAGGTGCTTGGGTAAGTGTTGCACTAGGGAGATCATGGTTTTGATTCATGTCATGCATAAGTTACTTAAATTTTAAATTGTTTTGTATTGATTGAGGTGGTCATGGCAGTTTACAAGGTGCATTGAAATAATTTGATTTGATTTTTATCTTGTAGACCATAAGGTGTGAAAGTGTTATTTTCTACAATGAATTTAAAGTGGAAGTTTTATGGTGTTTTGAGAGTTTAAAAGTTATAATTTTTTTGTGTAAAAAAGGGTTAAGGTTCCATGTTTAAAGAGGGAGTTATAAGGTGTATTAGGCTTGCTTTAAATGTGTGCTTTGTATAAAGTGAGAGAATTATTTTTGAAGAATATATAAAGTATTTTATGATTATTTAAAAATATCTTTTGCACATTGAGTGAAAGATTTATAAGGTTGGTTATCACTTAAATAAAGGAGATATAAGGTGTATATATGTTCATGTTTCTTTGTATTTTGGCACAAAATTAGAAAAGAGGAATTTAATATTTTTTTATTTATTACAAACCCTATTTTGTAAGACTAAAAGGAAATTTATAGAGTATTATTATTGAGAATTCGTGTGCACATATTTTGAGAAAGGATCTTAGGGTGAAAATTTTGAAAAGAAGATTTGCTAACCCTATTTTGAAATTGCAAAGAAAAGAAATTATTTTGAGACAGGTTTTTAAGGGCACATCTTCTTCAAGGTAGCTTTGTGAGGTATAGTGTTTTAATTCCTCAAGGTATTGATTTGGAAATAATACTTGTGTTGTTATATGAGGTGGAGATAAAAGGTTTGATTTCATGAGCATTGTTGAAAATTTATGTGCTAGATATTGAGAAAAAAATTGTGCATCATTTTTAAATGGATTTGTGAAGCATTTAGGAATTGGTTTGAGTGACATTGAAATGTGAATGTGCAAGTGTTAGAAATTGGATTTGTGAAGCAAGTGTGTGCATCTGTTTTTAATTGTGGAAGATTCATAGGAAGGTCAGTTATCAAAGTTAAAATACTAGAGCTACCATTAAAATGAAATAAATGTGATACATGTAAATGTGAAGAACATATCGAGAATTTAATAGTACATATCATCCTCTATATGCTCAAGAGGTTAAACAAATTCTGGGTAGAATATATATAAACTACTTTAACCAAGAAAAACAATTTTGGGAATGATATATGAAATTGTTTGCATGCAAGAATTGGGAATTTTTAAGAATTTTTTATGAGTAGGATTGAAATAGAGTTGAGCATGTGTTATGATAAGATTTAAGAATGTGTTATAAGAATATTTGAGTATGTGTTATGATCAGATTTGAGCATGTGTTAAGATTATATTTGAGCATGAGTTAAGAATAGATTTTGGTAAGCAGATTCGAGCAAGTCTTGTGAGAAGACTTGAAGTAATTTTGAGGTAGATTTAATCAAGTCTTGTGAGAAGACTTGAAGTAAGTTTGAGGTATATTTGAGCAAGTCTTGTGAGAAGACTTGAAGCAAGTTTTATGCAAATTTGAGAAATTCTTGTGATAATACTAAAATCAGGTTTGAGGTAGATTTGACCAAGTCTTGTGTGTAGACTTGGACCAGATCTAAGCAGAGTTAAGAACATATTTTGGTAAGAATATATGAGAAAGTCTTGTATAAATTCTTGAGGCATATCTGAGCAGAGTTAAGAAAAAATTTGGTAAGCAGATTTGAGCAAGTCTTGTGTGAAGGCTTGAGGAAGATCTAAGTAGTGTTAAGAGCAAGTTTTAATAAATAAATTTGAGCAAGTTTTGTGTAAATGCTTTAAGTAGAGTAGAGTAGAGGGGATAGAGTTCTCTTGTAGATAAAGGTCCATGAACCAAAGCAGAGGGGATTGATGTATCTTGTGGATAGAGGTCCATAAATCAAAACAAAGGGGATTTATGTATCCTATGGATAGAGGTCCATGAACTAGAGCATAGGGGATTGGTGTTTCCTTTAGGTTGGTGCCCATAAATATTGTAATTGGGAATTGGTTCCCAAGATATTGGTTGAGAAAATTTATAAGAAATATTTTCTCCATGGATGTAGCCCACATTGGATGAACCACATTAAATCTATGTCTCTTATGTGTGTGATAATTTTTGTATTATCCTATTACTGCTATTGATGCTATTGGTTAATACTACTTTGGAAAGTTATTGCAATTGATAACATTGGATAATACTGAAATGGAAAGAAAAGTAAAATTTTATCTTATATTGTTCACCCTCCCTCTTAGTATAAGCTTATGTTCTTTAATTGGTATCAGAGCAAGTTCCTTCAGGGAAGCCTAACAACTTAAAGGAAGATCTTACAAGAACACAAATGGCTCATTAGGAAGGATTTTCAACACACATCTCCATTTTTTAATGGACTAACTATGTTTTTTAGAGTTTCAGGATGAAGATATTCTTAATGGTACAAGGAATTGATACATGGCAATTAGTTGAGGATGGGTACACAACACCTGCAACCCCTCCAATGGATATAAGTAGTAATAAAAATTACGAAAATAATGCTAAGGCAATGAATGCAATTTTAAGTGGATTACAAGAAATAAAATATGTGAAAGTTATGCATTGTGAATCAACATAATAAATATGGGATAAATTATAGAACACATATGAAGGAGTTGAAAAGGTTAAGAAGGCAAAACTTTAGACTCACAAGAGGAATTTTGAAGTATTGAAAATGAAATATGAGGAAGATATTGCTAGATATCTTCTTTATGTTGATGAAGTTGTTAACACCATTCATGGATTTGGAGAAAATATGGAGGATTCTACTATTATCCAAAAAAATTTAAGATCACTACCCATGAGGTATGATGCAAAGGTTTTAGCAATAGAAAAAATAAAGGATCTCATAACTTCGAGGATAGACAAACTACATGGGATTCTCACAACTTATGAAATGAGAACAGAAAAGGATCAAAAATCCAAAAGGGAGGCATAATTCAAATATTCAAAAAAATGAAGGATAAAGAATAAGAATAAAATGATGAATCAATAAGTGATGAAGAGGCTAATTTTGTGAAAAGAAATAAGAAGGGTTCAAGGAAACCAAAGAGTATGCAAAATGTGAAATGTTTTAGTTATGGTAATATTGGTCACTATGCAACATATTATCCACAAAATGGGTATAGTAGTAGTGAGGATAAAAAATATTACAAGAAGAAGAAAGATATAAAATCCAGGCATAAAAATAAATGTATGGTCAAGGCATGCATAAGTATAAGATTTTTCAAAGGCACAAGAAAAGTTTCTATGTTGAAGAAGCAAGCAGTGCTTCAAGTGTCAATGACGAAAGTTATTCAGATAGTGTAAAATAAGAGATTCTACTTTTGCAATAGAAGAGTAAAAGGATACTTCTATTGAAGACCGAGTAGAAGAGAAAGAATTTACTCCTATAATTTAAGACCTAGAAAAAGAAGAGAATTTAGAAAATAATAAAGAAACCATCATTGATATGGAAGAGGAATTTACTAAAAATGATGAAGAATTAGAAATAATGAAAAGGGAGAACTTAATATTAAAGGCTCAAATTCAAGAGGAAGAGAAAACAAAAACAAAGCTTCTACAAGATCTCACTAATTTAAGTGTTTATGTTGAAGAGGCAAGAAGAGTTGAAGAAAGTATGGCTGAAAAATTAGAGGCAAAAGAGTTAGAGTGTGAAAATCTAGAAGATGAAGTTATATCTCTAAAGAAAGGAGTTTGGAAATATCTTTATTAGTTAACTAGGTTTAAGTAAATCTCTAAAATCTTTGATGGCATTCTCAAAATACAGATATCTCCATTTATCAAGACAATACTAGGTTATGAAAAGGGCCAAGAGATACAAAAATGGGAGTCAAGTTCAAAATAAAAGGAAATTTCAAAGAAAGTAATTGAAGAATAATCTAAGACCTATGATGGTGATTTGAGAAGTGGAAGCATCAAAGAGGAAGAAAACAATGCACAAACAAGGAATATGGATCATCATAGAAAGGGAAAGGAAATAACTATGAGACCACACTCTCCAAGATAAGACAAATATTTCTTTCAAGGAAATTGTTACTTATGTAATCATTTTGGTCATAGATCTATATATTACAGGGTTCATAGTAGGAATGATTTTGACTTCATAAAGATAAAATTCAATTCATTTGCAGCTCTCAAGAATTAGAGTATCATATGTTACAATTGCAATAATTTTTGGCATAAAGCAAAGTGGTGTAGAACAAAATTTTTGGAAATTCCAAAGACAAGCAAGAAGCATAGTCAAAATGTTCAAAGAGGTATGGCTTCAAAAGTTTAAAAAATTATTGGAAGAGAAGAAGAGCACTGTAATTTTGGAGTAGCCTTTTCCTTATCCCAAAATTAATCACCTCAAGAGAAGGTGGTGAGCGGGCTATATTAAATTTTTAATTTTTAAACCCAAAGAGCCCTTTTCCATTGATGTCAAATGGAGATATATTTTAGTAAGGGGGACATATTTTAGTGAGGGGGAGTAGCTTCTCAGGGAGAGGAGTTTTAGCATCCAGTTTCACTAAAGGAATATTTTTTTTGAAAGGGTTGCCATCAATGACAAAGGGGGAGATTGTTGGAAATATTAAGTAGTTGAGTTTTCATTGATATCAAAAGTTACATGAGGCAGTTATATTTTTTTTCTAATCAAAAAAACCCTTGTGGGGACGCCTTGGTATGAGAGACCATGACCACAGGGTTCTACACCATCAAATTCACCCAGGAGTCGCACTCAGCCCTGCTAGCACCAACATTATCAATTGGATTTTGGGTACTCAATTCAAATTTTTGGTAGGGTGGATATTCGAATCTAAGACCTCCCTTGGCATATTTCCCTCTCCTCTCCAACCCACCTATAACAGTTGGGTAGGTAGTTATAGTTGGATAATAAATAAAGTATGGTATTCAAGACACTTATAGCAAGGTTTATTACAAAGCAAGGCAAATATTCTTTAGGACTATAATATTTAAATATATTATTTAAATATTATAAAATAAAATATTTAAGAGGTTTGGAGGTTTAAAGGCATGATATAACAGGACTCTACAAATTTTTTTTCTAGGCTTACATGGACCACAAGTTTGTATTATTTTATCCAAAAGGATTAATATATTTTAATAGGTCTAAAATGATTATGTTATAATATTATAACTCAAGTTTATAAAGGATTTAGGCTCCAACATATAAGACTATGGTATAATATTTTTTAATATTATAAAGTTCCAAAGGTTTGAAGGGCCAACATTTTTCAATTTCAAGGATGCACCGACATTATTTGAAGGTTCTTGGCTTATGCAATATAAATACTAGTCACTTCTCCTCCATTAAGTGAGTAAGTGTTGATATTGAAATATACATGTGTGCTTATGCGAATAGAAGAGAAATATCCAGTGAACCTTGATTGATATATTGATTTGGATGACAGAGAGATATACAATGGACTTTTATTGAGATATTTTGTGATAAATTATGCGAAAGACAAGTGAGAAACCCAGTTACTATTAAGAAGTGTGTAGAGAGAAAATGTAGAACACTTTGTCTCAATTTACACAAAGGACAAAATGAAAACATAAGGCACTCCATTTTTTATTGCACAGATGGTAGAGAGGAAAACATAGGGCATTCCTTTTGATGTGTAGATGGCAGAGAGAAAAACGTAAGGCATTCCATTCGATGTGTTCTAGATAATATTATTCATAGATTTTATTTATTTATTTTTAATGTTTTCTAACCTTCTCTTTTTGCAGTTTTTTAAAAGTCGGAAAATAAAATAAAAATCGAAAAAAAATAAAGTTTCATAAATAAATGCAGGGATGTGAAGAATGAGCTTCAATATTTCATTCAAAACAAATTCGAACTCATTTCGAAGCCATTTCGATTTTATATATATATTTTTTAAATTTTTGTTTTATGGGGATTTTACATTATTTTATGTTTCAAAGGTAAATCAGATTTCAAGGCTTTGCATGTTTATATTTTTAGCATTCTTCGTTTCATTTTCATTTTTGTTTTTCTAACCCTTTTTTCCACAATTTTTTTTTTTTAACTTTGGTGATCAAAATAAAAATTGAAAAAAATTAAAATGCCAAAAATAAATACATGGGTGTGAAGAATGAGATTCAATATTTTATTTGAAACATTTTTGAGCTCATTCCAAAGCCATTTAGAATTTATAAAAAATATTTAAAGTTGTTGTTTTATAAGGATTTTTATAATTTTGATTTTTTTTTTTTTCACATTTTGAAGGTAAATCAGATTTTTCCAGCCTTGCATTTTTATTCGTAAGCAATAAATGAACCACCCTTTATGAAAATTGCAATTTCATTAAAGAGGGGTAATATATATGGCATTCCATAGGCCATCATTTTGAGAGTAGTAAATTCAAATTTCTTTATGACAATTCAAATTTCATTAAAGAGAGGTAATTTATACATTACATCAAAGGACATTATTTTAAAGCATTAAATTATTTATTTTTTTATGAAAATTATGATTTCATTAAAGAGGGATGATTTATAATGACATTTTAAAGCCATTATTTTAAAGAAATAAATTATCACTTCTTTATGAAAATTAAATTTCATCAAAGAGAGATAATTTATTTATTATATCAAAGGCTATATTTATCTTTATGATAGAAGCGACAATTAAAGGAATCCAATATTCATTTCACATTCACATTTGGAGAGATTTTAATCTTCTATTTTATTGTTCAAAGTGGGTTTATCATTGACCATAGTGTGTTGGGTGAGGACTGGTAGGACCTATGCTACCTCATTAGATATGGGCTTCATCTCCATATTTTGGTGTGTACGAGTATACAAGTGAAATCCTTTTAACATTGAGTATATCATCAACAAAAGCAAAACATGAACAAGAGACACAAGAGCAACAAATCAAAAATTTACCAAACAGTTTTAGGAAAAACATATAAAATATTTAAAAGAGATAAACACTTATATTATTGTGTGTTTCCATTTTTGTATGTTGCAACATTAAAATTTGTAAAATATATAATCACGTAGGGTTTGGAATAAAGTAGTTATGGTATGCACCCACAACCAATCTCATTCAAGTGCTGATGCTATGAAGAGTAGGTAAGGAGATATAGACCATCTTCGATTTAACACTAAGGATATGATTATACCTCCTTGGTAGCCTCCTACTCACTCAGGCCCTAGAAATTCAAATCAGGAACCTAACCTACAAGGGACCCCTATGCGGGACACCCCTACAGGTCTTGGTCCTAATTAGAGAATATAATTATGAGATATAGACACTTCACATGCCTTCTATTAAGAATAGAAACTATGAATTGAGTCAAAAACAAATAGAGAAATACCACACATCCACATTTTTTCTCTGTATCCCTTACCCACCTATGGGTAAAATCAAGATTACACACCATGGGTAGGGAAAAATGATCAAACTATGCCATTAAACCACCCTAATAAGTCTCAACAACATAAGTACCAAGATGAGTTCCAAAACAATTAACCATCAATTATTCAACTATTCCTATTCCATTACATAAAGAATATTTTATTGTATAAACATTACATTATGTTTTGTTACATTTTTATATGTAAAATATGTATATTTTTAAAACTTGTCTTATTCCTCATCATTCCTCCCAACCATAGAATCATAAGACCCAATGTGTACAAAATAGGAAATGAATGAGGGAGATGAGTGTTGGGTACTAAAAATAATGCACTCCAGATTACAAGAAATTTGTTGCACCAAATGGTAGAATAAATTATTACAAAACTGAAAATGATGTTGACATTGGATCGGGCACCAAAAATCATCGTATTAGCAAGCAAAAATAAAATGGAAATGGTCTCTTTTAAATGAGAAAATTCTTGGAATTTTCTAAGAGGACTATTTATCAAAATATACCTTTTAAAAATAAATTTTTATATGGGCTTCCACCTACGTTTCCACACATGAACTTGATAAAGGAAAAGAAACAACATATAAGGGCAACAATATGACCTCCTACAATGCATGTGGGATAACAATTGCTAGTTGATTTATCAATTTTTGAGTAACCCAACTATTTTTTTTAGTTTATTTTACTTCAAATGTCATAAATCCACACAAGTAAGAAATATAAACCAACATCTCCAAAATGTAATAAAATTTTAGATTGGCATACTTGAAGAGTGGTAGATTGGAAAACTTTGAGATTGATAAATTTGTGGATTTGCAATTTTTTCCTATGTAGAAAAATACAACTAGATTGAAAGTATATTCCTAAGGACTTATGGTAACCAATATCATGAAAAATAAATCTCAAATATAGAAAATAACTAGGAATGTCATTTCATAACCCTCTTGCAAACTCTAACAACAAGAAATGCCTAGGGTTAGAGTTTCATAGGTCTTGTTGTAAACCCCAACACAATAACCATTGTAGGGTTCTCCATTGTAAAATAAAACACGACACTATTGGCATTATGTCATGAGGCCTAGAAACCTCTACTTACTTCATCTTCTTTTTGGCTCTTTGTTCCTTTTTGTGAATAATTTTTTTCATTAAAAATTGTTTTTTAAAGTTCCTTGAAATTATAAATATAAGAAGAATATAAAGCCAAAATAAATCTAAAGTAGAATTAATATAGTCTATATTTCTATGGGAAGGGGTCCACCTACAAGTAGTAGTAGGAAGGTGGTCATGGAGTTGGCCATGCAGATGAGAGCCATAGACAGGTAGTGGCAGTAAGAGGTAAACAATAGTATTTAACCAATGCAAAAGGTGGAGATGGAATTATCCTATCCATTTTTATCCATTGCTTGGTCTCAACATTTAGACAATAACAATCTTCTATGTATTTTTCCAACAATACAAATTTTGCCATTGCAAGCATCTACCAAAATCCATGTAGATGACACACTATCTTTGAAATGTTCTAGGTGCATGTAAGAAGAGATATCTTACCAAATTTATTTATTTAAAAAACCATGTGCAATGTGCAACAAAATACCGATGATGAAAACAAAAATTTATTTCTTGTTAGAATAATGAAACTCCCCCATTGTGAAGCTTCCATCGATGCAAAAGGTATCG
Organism: Wollemia nobilis; assembly: GCA_028583015.1. Classification (NCBI taxonomy): domain Eukaryota; kingdom Viridiplantae; phylum Streptophyta; class Pinopsida; order Araucariales; family Araucariaceae; genus Wollemia; species Wollemia nobilis. The sequence continues at coordinate 5,005,201 of JAQPPZ010001683.1, forward strand.
ATCCCTCCTCCTTTCTCATATCTTATTCACAAAATTTATCTTTGGTAGGAAAATTAACATATGGAGCTATTGCAACCACAATATACTCTTCCACCATAGTCATATCAATTGGATTTCCTTCTTTGCACATATTGAATTAGATTTGATTGCTTTTATAGAATCTTCATCCTAATGAAATATCAATGGATCGTCACTGAAAGTGGAATCAATATTGATAGGGTAGGAAACATTAATATTCAATGACATACTTGGAATCCTCAACAATGGGGATTTCTTCCTATTCTACATCACTCATCTTTGACATAATCATCATCATATGAGCACATAGTTCTTTGGTATTTAGTGCTAGCTCTTGGATCTCCTATAGTGTTTGGATATATTCTTGGTCAAGCAACATGGTGCCTTAAGAAACCCATAGTAGGATCTTCAATTCAAATATAAAATTGACTCAAGTGATGGTGTTGGACATGCAAGTAAATATGAGGTATTTATTATGAAGAAGCTTGGTTAGGCCAAACTATATCTACTACAGACTATGCACACAAAATATAGTGAAGCATACTAATGCAAGGATAAAAGTTGTCTTATTTTCCTCCTATAATAGATGCATAGAATTTCAAAGACCAAAGAAGACTATTAAAAACCTTTGAAGAACTTGTTAGATATGACAAATCCCAAATGGATACAAACCATTGAATCTATAAATGATGAAGGTATTTGATATTATTGAGAGTAAAAAATAGTGTTAAATTATTAAACCCTAACCATAGACCAAAAAGGTAAACATAAACCCTATGGTTAGAACAAAATTTTAATCCTAAAATATTAAATCCTAAGCATATACCAAGAAGAGAAAACCAAGCCCTATGGTTAAAAAATTAATCAAAGCCCCCAAAAGAAGGGTAAAACCAAGAGCTCTAAGCAAGGGCAGAAATTATGGACCCTATCCTTGACTAGAAGGAGATGAAACCCTAACCCTAGATTGAAATAGTAAACCCAAACCCAAGATCAAAAGGATACCAACTCTGATACCAGATGATATGGGAGCCTTTGAACCTAGAAATAAGATTCAAGATTTGAAATTGTATTCCAATAAAAAATATTTTAGCATATGCTAATGAGAATGCTTGTTTAGTGCCTGCAGCATCTAGACCTCCAAATCCTTTTGAAGCTTAATTAGTCCAGTCATTAAACTTACCTCTCACTGATGGCCTCAATCATCCTCAAGTCTGTCCTAGAACCATGATCACATGGACCCCACCCCCCCTAGGGTGGATTAAGTTAAATTTTGATGGGGCATCTAGGGGCAACCCAGGTGAAGCTGGGGCTGGTGGCTTACTTAGAGACCACAAGGGTGAGGTGCTTGTAGCTTTTGCTGAACATCTTGGAGCTCAAACTAACAATGTGGCTGAAGCAAGGGTAGTTTGGAGGAGCCTCAAGGTGGCAGAGAATTATCCAGGGAAACTGTTGGTGGAAGGTGATTCTCTTATTATTATAAATCTTCTAAAGAACACTAAGAGAGCTCCTTGGAGATTTTATGACTACATCCATGAAGCAAGGGCTCTAATTCATGACCGACTTGAGGCCATAATTTTGCATACCTTCCGGGAAGCAAACATGGCAGCTGATAGGTTGGCAAATGAAGGCATTGTAGCAGCAAATTTGATCACGTGGACTGAAAATCTTCCTCATGCGGTCTCAATGGTGATAGATAATGAAAAAATTTAGATTGGAAGGCTCAAAGTGGATCAATGACAGAAAATGGGGGCATTTTTAAAAATATTTTTTGAACCTTATAATGGATTTTGTCATATTTGTTTTTTTTGTTCATGTGACTAGTGTTTTTTGCAGCTGGTGGGGCACTGATATAGGTTTTTTATCTACAAATTCATGCATGGGAAACATCTACTTTGGCCTCAAGTATTTCCCAAGCTGTGTTTGGATTCGATGTCGCAAAAAGGCCCCAGCAAGAAATAACAAAGTGTTGGAGATCCCTGACAATGAGGCACCAGACCCCACATTAATAGTCTTGGAGAAGATGACAATTTCATCAGCCTCCAACAATATCAACCAGTTGAAGAGTCTGTCTGGCCTCATCAGTGTAGCTGTTGATTTGTGTGATTCCCTAAATCTTCTGTTTTATAGCCAGTAGTTCCAGGGGCACAAGGAGTCGAAGGCAAAATCTAAAGATGATGGCAAGAACGATGATAAGAAGTTAGATGAGGACTACAAGGAAGACTGCTTGGCCTCTTGGCTGTCCATTCTATGGGATGTTTTTTTTTTACCATATTCTATTATTTTTATATGGGCACAAGCTACTCTGCATGGTGCTTGCATGATTAGTTTTTGTCTTTGTTAGTTCTTTTTTGCGTCTTTCTTTTCTGATGGCCATAATATTAGGCTTCCATAGTTTAGTTTGGCTGTATTCTAATGGAAGAGTAGGTCTTGGCCATTTTTGTTGTCAGTTTAAACTTTTAGGTCTTGGCCTTTGTCCAGTTGGTCGATGGACCCTATTTTGTAAAATTGTTTTGGGTCAACCAGTTAAAACCCGGTGTTAATTATAATATTCTCTTACTTACCAAAAAAAATATATATATTTTACATATTTATAGGCCTTACAGACCCATCATGGAAATATCTATAGGGAGTCCCACCTATAAGGGTCTAGAAAATATACTGACTAGACATTTCTAGAAGGTCCTTTACATAAAGAATATTTTATTTCATAAACCTTACATAATAATTTATTACATTTTAGATGTAATATATATATTTTTAAATCTTACCTTATTCCTTATCAATCAAATGAGAATAATAACAAATTTATGTAGCCTAATATTCTAGAATAAGTTCATCCAAATCTTTTCTCTTTTGATAAGGATAAATCCCTAAGTCTAGATAGACTCTCTACATAATTCTATCAACATAATGGGGAATAGTGAAAGATTTTGAATTGGTGGTAGTAGATCAGTCTAAGGTAAAATAATACATACCTTATAAAATAAATGTAACATATCTAACCCTAATTCCAAAAAGAAAGGATGTAAAATTGGTTGATTCATTCATGTCCATAAGCCTATGTAATATGAAATATAAGATAATCTCCAAAGTTATGGCAAATTGATTAAGACAATTATTAGACCAAATTATTTTAGAAGAGCAAGGAAAATTTGTGAAAGTGAGATAAATTCTAGATGAGGATCATAGTAGCTCATGAAGTAATGCATTTAGCTACTTCTAGAAAAGAGAGAGCACTGATATTAAAAATTTATATGAATAAATCCTATGATCTACTTAAATGGATTTTTTTTTATAGTTTGGATTAAATCTTGTGTCTGTAATATATCATATTTAATTTTAGTCAATGGGCTAGTAATAGAATCATTTAAAGCGAAGAAGGGTATTACATAGGGAGGTCCTTTATCACCATATTTGTTCATTATTATGGTAGAGGTATTAGGAAGGAACCTAAATAATGTATATAAATATGGACTAATAAATGAAGGGCAGTAATAGCATCAACAACATCACCCATCAAAATTTTGTAGGTGAGACAACCCTTTTTGCTAGGGTTAGGAAAAACAAAACTAGAGATTTTAATAAATTGTTAAAGGGATATGAAAGAGCATCGGGATACAAATTTAATAGGAAAAAATCTAAAACATATTTCCTAAACACTCTATCTAGAATCAAAATAGGGATATATAGGTCACTTCAAATGGAGGAGAAAAATTTGCTAGCAACATATCTAGGGATGCCCTTATTTGAGGGAATAATGACGATACAATTATATAATATAATTATAAGTAAAGTAAAATAAACTACCAACATGGAAAAGTAGATATTTATTGTTAGTGGGAAGAGTGAAACTAATTAAATCAGTCTTGTAGGTCATTCCAACTTATTAAATGTCCTTGTATATTATGACAAAATCAATAGAAAATATTTTAATCTATATTATGCAGTCAATTTTGTGGTCAGGAGTACATGATAAAAGGAAATTTTATTTGGTGAAATGGATCAATATGTATGTTGATAAGAATATGGAAGGTCTTGGTTTAAGAGTTCCTACAAATAAAACTTATCTCCAAGGGAAAAATTAATTTTGAGATTGTACAAATAGAGTCAAAGACAATGGGTAAGAATTCTTCTAAGTACATTGAGCCCAATAACCTAAGATTAATATTTACTGTATTATTAATAATAGATGGCTCTACACTATGAAAAAATTTAAAATTATAATTTGATCTAGTAATTTAAGGTCTAAGATGGGGTGGAATCTGGAGAAAAAAAATCTATTTATCTTGATACTTGGTGTGATAAAAAACCACTCAATATAAATCCAATTTTAAAACTTAGGATGATATTACATCAAGAAAAACATGGTGATAAGTTTTAAAATATTATATACAATGATAAGGAAGGAAGATACAAATGGAAATAATATATTTTTACAGGTATATTAGACATTGTTTCTAGGAGGTAGTTATTAGAAAGATAACAATAGTAATTATTCTAAGGGGATCCAAGGATAAGTTGGTTTGGGAGTTCAATAGCTTAAGAACATACATAGAAAGAAGCAAATATAATGTAAAGCATCAACTAAATAGGAATACCACAATAATACGGAGATATATTTGGGATAGCCCAAGCATTCCAAAATTCAAAATCTTTGTATGGCACGTAGGCCATAGAAAACTTGTATCCTAAGATAACCTAATGAAAAGAGTTTTTTATACCCCCTCACAATGTATTCAATGTAAAAATGAGGAGAGTATAGACCATAACTTAGGACATTGCTTAATAGTTTGGAAACTATGGTAATGGACTCTTAATATGTTTGGTAAATGCATGGTAATGAATGGTAGAATTGAATAATAGTTAAAGCAATGGTAGAGCACTTTTAAAAGTGGCACATTATAGATAATATAGGTACATTGAAATATACAATACTATAGATAATAATTCTAGAAAGAAATAGATGAATATTTAAAAGAAAGAAAATCAATTGAGAGGTAATTAAAAGGGAGATTTATTTAGCCATTTAGGAGTCTAAACCAACCCTATCAACTCACCTAATACTTCATATCGAAGTAAATATCCTTTATAAATAGAGTTAAATCATCAAATGGAATTATGATGTTGGACATAGGAGAAATAAAAGGAAGACAAATAATAAAAAGTGGAAACCACTGAAAGTAGAGTTGATCAAATTGAATTTGGATGGATCACTTAATGGAAATCCAAGACTAGAATGAGGACGAGGAATAATTAGAAAAAATAGGGGTGAGATTTTTTCACGTTACACTTTTAATAGTGGATTTAAGATAAATATTAAAGGTGAAGCTTGGGAAGCATTATAAGGATTAAGAATAGGTAGACAAATAAAACAAAATATATTATGGTTGGAAGTTGATTTAGTAATAGTAATAAATGAAATTTTGAGGAAAGCAAAGGCTCCATGGAACATACAAGAGATCAATATAGAAATACAAGACCTTGGTACAAATTTTTAAGAAATCAGGTTTCCACATATATGAAGGGAAGGGAGAAAATGTACAAATAGGCTAGCCAATAGAGAGGTTTTATTAGAGGATCATGAAGTTAAATTCTCTTCTCTATGCTTAGAGGAAGTAGTAAGTATAACTAAAGTTTAAAAGAAATATTTTTAAGGAGAAAATTCAAAATAATGTTCCAGAGGACTACAAAATATTTCAAGGGATCCATTTATAGGTTAATACATTGGTGGAAACTAACAATATAAATTTGATAAAGTGGACTATGATTTTGTGAAGTGAGCAAAATTTTTGTATGTTTAAGTAGAAAATAATGTTAGATGGACTTCATGGTTGAATGGATTATTTTTGTTTTTTGTCATTGGTTGGATTATGAGATAAAATATGAATTAAAATTTTCAACTTCTTGAGACTGTTAGACTATTTATTATAGTTTTTTTAGTTGTATTTATGCTTTAGAGAGGAAACTAATAACCAATATCTAGTAATTTATACTGCGAGAATGCAAATCTTTAGAATTATTTATCTACTAAGATATAGTGCGTAGATATTGGAGGTGGAGTTTGGGTACTATGAAGGCTACTATAGGAAAATGTCAAAAAGAATGATGATGAATTTTTAAATATTTTACAAAGAAAATATAAGAAGATCCAAAAAATAGAAATCAAGAATTTGAACCATTGAGATGAGAATTTAATATTTTTGTAAACTCTTAAGATCTAAAAAAGAGTTGTGACTTTTCAAGTGTGGGATACCTAGTACAATATTTTTTCTCTAGCACAAAAATAAAGTATACTAAGGCCCTTCCCAAATTTTCACAAGGAATAAATATATTTGAAACATATACATTTACCCCAACTTTTATGTTTTTCTATTTCATACAAAAGAGTCTAGCAACCCATTTACTTTTGCTTTTAATAATTTTCAAACCCATTTTCATTTGTCCTATATCATTACAGTACCACTACTTAGATTTATTTCCTGTATTAAAATAAACTCACCACTATAAAAGCCTATTAGTTTTTTTATATCCCTTTTTAGGGGTCTTATCCATATCCCTAATATTACATAATATCATTTTCATAATCACTTTATATTTTCATTAGTGCACTTAGCCCCACTTATTGTTAACACCAATGATATTTTTATTTGACTTCCAAAATGCATATCCCTTTGAGTTTTTTCTCTTTTTCTATGCTTTTACAAGCTTCCTTTCCTTTTTCTATTACCCCAATACTTTTATCTTCATCAATCTCTTCTATTTTTTTATATTGGTCAATTGGACTTATATTCTAAAGATTTATGCTTCCCTAAAGAATATAAAATGTAATGTATAACCTTAAAAACATCTTCTTATTTATGTTATACTAAAAATCCTAAAGTACAAAGATTATCCTCCATAATAATTACTTTCTTATGCTTCCCTAGAAACACTAAATTTCTATGGATATCATCCATTTATATTTCTTTATTATTTTTCTATTGAAACACTAATATACAATAGATATACTCTATACTACTATCATTTTCATTGAAAGGAGAGGATTTTATACTACTTCAGAAAAATGAAGATGACTTTCCTAGATTAACCTTGACTGCCTTCACCTCATTCATTTAAAAATATGTCTTCCATATTCCTTCACACCTTTGACTCCTAAATTTGAACTTGTGAATTGTACTTCATCATCCCTTATATCATTTATTTCTTTGGATGACTAATTCACATGAATTGTAATGGCATTTGTTATTTTATAATTTAAAGGGGTTTTATTTTACACTTTCTTAGGAATGGAAAATTCTTGATTTGACCCACCTTTTACGATGATATGATATCCTTAATTAATATTGAAGTTTGTGTCATTCTCAAAATTTTCCATCTCTTTCTCCATAATTTTTTACTTTTTATCTCTTACCATGTGTCTAGTCTCATAGCATCTATGATATCAAACTACAATGTTTTCATAATCTAATTGTTGATTTGATCTTGTTTCTTCAAATTTAAATCCTAATGGACTATCGATGGTAACACATTTAAGTGTATACAACATGCCTTATCTCCTTAGTTGGTGGTCCCTCCTATATGAACTCCCTTAGATAATTTTTTATATTCTTCATAACCTCTTTATGGATGAGTTGATAAAGAAGACCAAAAAGCATATTTCACACTAAAAGCCTTTTAATAGTTTCTATATCTACAAAAAATCCCACTCTATGGTATTAAATACAATGTATATTTATCTCTAAACTAAGGACAACCATCTATTATTTTATCTCTTACTTTTGAACTAGAGAAGATAATGAGAAAAAATCCTTTTGTAAGAAAATTCATGGAGTAATTTGAATTTAATCCCCACTCGCACTTGATACAATTCTGAAACTCTAAAAAATTGGGTCAATATCCATGGAACTTATGTATTAACCCTTATTTTTAAGAACCATTATATCATGCTCAATAATATCATCCTTTATAATCACTTTTGTTATAATATTTTCTACCTAGATAAGATTTTTCATAGATATCCTCTTCCTCTTTTCACTAATTTGGGCATCCATACTTCCAAATAGGGCATCCTTACTTCTAGTAAGGACTTTCAAAAATAACTTCATTTTCATGTTAACTAGATTATCTTCATATGAATCCTTTATTTTTTGAGTTTCTCATAAGATATTGAACAAGAAGTGACACTCACTTCTTGCTCATAATTTAATTTTTGCTCATGCTTCCTACTAATAACTATAACTCCTGCTTACTTTATAAAACACGAAAAATGTGATGCTCACTCCTAGCTCACACTCACTCCCAACTAGCACTTGATTTTAATTATATATTATGTTAGATGATTATATATTTTATCTAATGAGATATATGCCTCTTCTATTCATTACCAATCATATGGAATATAAAAATACATTTTTTATTAGTTTAATTAGACCATAAATAAATAATATTTCATGAATTATCACCCTAAAACTTCTATTTCTTCTCTACTATATTCTTATTATAATTTTTATTAAAGAAGTAATATATGTTGGATAAAATGTCTACATTGCAAATTTTGAGTTTTTTTTTAAGACAAATATGATTGGTTAAATTATCCATTCTTATGTTTCCTTATCTATAGTTGCAAGCTAGAATTTCCAAGATATTACATCCAACAACAATTTATGAGCATAAAAAATAACGATATTATTTATAATATACCAACATCTATTTTTATTGATATCATAATTTGATAGTCTTCAATCAAAATTTACATCTCCATCCTTTTTATGTTAGAATTTTTCAAGAGTAGAACTACAAAGTATTACAAGATTTGAAAAATAAAATAGAACTGATTGATTATTACATGGATCAACTTTGTATAAATAACAAAGTTGATCATTGAGAGTCGTTGGATTACAAAAACTCATCAAATCTGATGTAGACTATAATTGAGAGTTCACCTGACTCATGAAGGAGTGTAAACTCAAGTAATTCTATCCTAGTATAACTTAAGAGAATAATTACTTATTCTAACACCCCCTTAAGTGATACTAGAGGTGTATTGTGCAAATTAGTCCCAAAATAGAGCATGATGAGGTACTCATGTACAATGGTTTCTTTTCTAAAGATATGGTAAAAACCCCATTGGAAAAACCATCTATCAAAAAAAGAAAAAAAAGAAGAGGCATGTCTTTGGATTGTGAATATTATCCTATTAATATAAAAAAAAGGTGATTCCTAGCAACATGGCCTAATGAGGTACTCGTTTACAATATATATGAGATATGGTGAAAAAACCACATGGGAAAACCATCTACTATGAAATAAAGAGGCATGTCTTTGGATGGCGAAGATTATCCTTAATAACAACAAAAAAAGAGTCTCGACAACATGGCTCGATGAGGTACTCATGTATAATATGTAAGGGAGAGATGATAAAAAAAATCACATGGGAAAAAACCATCCTCCAAAGAATACAATAATAAAAGGAGAGGTGAAAGACCTTTGTTTCAATGTAGCTATAATACTCCAAGTTTATCTTGCAACTATATGTAAAGTAGAGAAGGAAATGACTTGGTGAAGATATATACAACATGATTTTTAGTTGGAATATAGTCCAAGTACATGTCCTCATTCTGAAAATATTGTCGAATTAAGTGCATGTGTATATCAATGTGCTTGATGCGCTGATGCTCAACTGGATTACATGCAATATGAATTGTGCTCTAATTTTCACACCGAAGAGTAATAGATTTTTCATGGGAAAAAACAAATTCTTTTAGAATCTTATGAAGCCAAAAAGCCTCATAACTTGCTAAAATTGCCACCTTGTATTCTACCTTTGTAGATGATAAGGCCACTGCTTGTTATTTTTTGCATAACCAAGCAATTGGTGAAGAACCAAGACAAAAGACATAGCCAAAAGTTGAACATATATCTTCTACTGAACCTGCAAAATCTAAATCCGTGTAGCCAATGATATCCATGGATTTTCCCTCATATAAGAGCCCAAGGTGAGTAGTTCCTTGCAAGTATCGAAATATTATTTTTGTTGCTTTCCAATGACTGAAATGAAGTTGATGTAAGAATCTAGATATTAAGCCAAGAACATATGAGATATCTGGATGAGTATGAGTAAGGTATAATAGAATCCCTACAAGTTGATGGTATAAAGTTGCATCAAATATAGGGGATGTGCAAGAAGTACTTAGATTGAATCTAGATTGAAAAGGTGTAGGATAAGGCTTGAAATCTATTATTTTAAACATTTGAAGAAGGTATAGAGTGTATTTTTGTTGACACAATGAAATTATTGCATCTATTTGATTTATTTGGATCCCAAGAAAGCAATGAGCTAGAACTAGATCAGCCATATCAAATTTTTCAGAGAGGGAGTCTTTTATAGTCTAAATGTGAGTGAAGTCACTACCAATGAGTAGTAGATCATAAACATATAGAAAACGTATGGTAATTTTTCCTTCATCTCTCCAAATGTAGACTGTGTTATCAGACTCACAATGAGAAAAACTTGAGAAAAGAAGGAATCAGATAAAATTTTCACACCAAGCTCTAGGAGCTTGTTTGAGGCCAAATAGAGACTTCTTTAGCCTACAAATAAGAGAGGAGTCTTGAGTGAAACCAGTAGGTTGTTCCATGAATATATCTTCCTTTAAGTCCCCATGTAAGAAATCATTTTTTACATCCATTTGAAAGACAAACCACTTTTCGAAAGAATCCAAAGCAAGAACCAGTATAACAGAATCCATTTTGGCAATTGGTGCAAAGGTTTTAGAATAATCAATTCCTTCAATTTGAGATAAACCTTTGGATACTAGGCAATCTTTGTGTTTGTCAATTTCTCCATTAGGCCCATATTTTGTTCTATAAATCCATTTATAATGAACTAATTTCCTTCATTTAGGTAGGGGAACTAAATCCTAAGTTTTGTTTTTGATTAAGGAAGAGAATTCATTTTCCATGGCATCATCCCATTATTTAATACCATTTTCTTATTTGAAGGATTGAGAATCAGAGGAAATAGACTAATAGACAAGACCAGTGCCTATGGATTTGGTTAATCTAGATGGTGGACGATTTTGGATGTAAGGAGTAGCTTCTTTAACAATTGTGTAGTCCCATTTTGGCATAGTGGAAGGAGTTGTAGGAGTGGAAATACTTTGAGTTGGAGTTATAGGATCCTCATCTTGATCATCAATATCTAAATTAATCTCTAAAGTTGATTCTTCATTATATTTATGTTCTACTATAGGATAAGGCTCAATAGAGGAAGAGGATGGTTGATGATCTTTCTGAGGGAATGTTTCATCAAATTGGATATTCCTATGAAAAAAAACTTATGAGTTGTGGGATCAAGGAGCCTGTATGCTTTAATTTCTTCACAATAAACAACAAAGATGAGCTTTTTTCTTTTCTTATCTATAGCCTTCATTTTATTCTTTGGGATGTCCACCTAAGAAGTACACCCAAAATATTTAAGAAGGAGACATCCGATTTTGAGCTAGTCCATGCTTCTTCAGGAGTTAAATGGTCAAGATCTTTATGAGGTGTGTGGTTTTGAATATAGTTTGCACAGTTAATAGCTTCTGCCAAAAAAACTTTTGGAAGATTTTTTGAATGGAGCACACAGTTTGCCATTTCCTTCAATATTTAGTTTTTCCTCTCTACAATACCATTTTGCTATGGATTATGGGATACAAAATGTTGATGAATGATGCTATGACTTGATAGAAATATTTAGAACTCATTACTATAATATCCCACCCCATTATCTATGCGAATTTGATTGATGTTGCTAGAGGTATGATTTTCAACTAAGGATTTGAAGATTTTGAAGTGGGATAGAACATCACTTTTGTATTTTAGGAAGTAGACCCAAGTTATTTTGTAAAATTCATGAATTAAGGTTAGAGTATATTTTTATCCTTTGAAAGAAGGCTCTGGGAAAAACATTAAGTCACTATGGATTAACTCTAGAGGGGATGAGTATTTTAGAGAACCACTTGGGTGGAAAGGATCTTGATGTTGCTTTCCAAGAGCACATATAGGACATACTCCATCAATAGAAGAGACTTGGGGTAAACCTGTTACCATTTCATAGGTTTTAAATTCCTTTAGGTAGTTATAATTGAGATGAACAAAACTTTCATGTCAAATTTTACTTTCAAGATCTGCATGAGCCACAAAAAAGAGGTCCCTTATAGATTTTTTAATTATTTGAAGTGAAATAGGTGAGTGTTGAGATAAATATCTCCTTTTACTATAATATATTGAGGGTCTTGAAAGTCTCTTATATCAACTCCTATTGGAGAGAAGAGAACAATTTTCCCCTTTCTAGAAGTACAAATTTGATAGACGTAGAGGAGTTTTGTTGCAATGTTTGGAACATAGAGAACATTATTGATAGATCCACCATCAATGGATATGTCACCCTTTCATTTGATTGGGATAAAGGAAGAGTCACCAACTTCTATACTACATGTTGAACTTCAGGAGATAGAAGAGAATGACTCATCTGAAGCAGTCATGTGATGATTTGCTCCAAAATCTAGGACCCAATAATTAGATGAAGTATTGGTGGTCTTCCCTTGAACATTTAGGGCTTTTCCTATCTACTTTTTATTGTTTATATTTTGATCCTTCATAGCTACATCTAGTTTTTGTAATCTTTTCCAGCATTTGTTTGCAGAATGACCATTCTTTTTGCAATGAGTACAAGTTATGAGATTCATTTATTTATTTTTGAATTTTTCTTTAGTATATGTAGAGGCTACTAAGGCTTTTGAGGAATATGAAGAGATCTCATATTTTGTAAGTTTTGTTTATTCCCTAGTTAGTTTATCACAAAATTCTTCTAAGGGGGGAATTTTAAAAGTTGCACCAAGAGCATATTTTGTAGATATAAAGGTGGTTGAAAATATTTGAAATACACCATTTAGTTTAGAAATAATTAGATAAATGCATTCTTATTCAGTTTTATTCTTCCCACTACCTTTGTATTGAGTGAGGACTTCTTTGAATTTGGTGAGAAAGTCAATAATATTGTTGAAGTCTTTAGGAGATAATGTTGTTAATTCTGCTTTTAGATGCATTGATCTTATTTGATCTACTTTCCCAAACAAGTTATTTAGTTTCTTCCAACTTTCATAGGGATTTTTACAATCTGTAATGTGAAACCATAAGCTTTAATTTACATTAGAGCTTATAATACCCATTGTTTCATAAATCTTCCTTTTATGAATAATTTTTTCATATTATTTTTCAAAATCAGGTTGTTTTTCTTCTAATAGGTGTGTGAGCCCTTTTTGAGAAATGATATTTAATATTTTGGGATTCCATGTATGGTAGTTATTAGGAGTGAGAGGATCAATTGTATTCATTGAATTCATTTTGCCAAATAAAAATGAAGTGAACCCAAAACTCCCTTGTTTAACTTTAATTTAGAGAATGCAATGGATATTAGTGAATAGAAGCCTTTAAGAAACAACAAATATCTCAAAATAACTGCCCTAAAGAGAGGGAAACTATAAGTAATTTTTAGGAGATTTGACATTAATCTTAGGCTAATGAGAACAAATATGCCAGACCTATATATCTTTTCTTCTCAAATACCCGCTCTTACGAGAGGGAAAATATAAGTATTGAGTAGATTTGATACTTGGAACATAGGATTTTAATCATCTAGACTCCTATATTTGTTATCTTAATAACCCACCCTTACGTGAGGGAAACTATAAGTTATTTAGAATTTCCAATATAGGTGCATAGTTGATTTATTATATTTACTCTTTAGAAATTTTTAAGAAAGGAATAATGAATTGAGAATAAAATAGATTAACAAGGTTAATTAAAGAGATATCCTCACTTAAATTCCTTATCAATTTTGTTTTTATATAAATTAAGAAAATCTTTGTAAAAAATTACTCAAAATAATTTCATTAATATAGAGACCTATTGCAAGAAAGGAACTAATGAAATAATATATATTAATGATATATCCTCACTTTCATCCACTAAAAAAATCTCTATATAATATTAAATAACTTTGGAAAGAAAATTAATTTAGATGTTAAGAGAAATTTTGGTTTAAGTTGCAATATATGTTCCAAGGTTTGGGTGTGGATTATTGTCTCCTTTTAGTTTCTTTTAAGTTGTCTAGTGTGTTCATTAGCTTATTTATTGTTTTTATTGTTTTAGTTAATTTTAACGTTGGAAATTTGAAATTAATTATATCAAATTTAAAATTAAAAAAAAAAAGTAAAATAAAAAAGGGAGAAAAGGAAAAAAATAAAAATAAATTAAAAAAAAAAAAGAGAAAGGATAAAAAAATAAAAAACAATAATCATAAAAATAAAACAATCAAAATAAAACCATTTATGTGTTTTTTTTAGAAAGTTAATTTAATTTCATTAATGTTTTTGTTTTGATAAAGTTTAATTTAATTTTATATTTAATTTTGTTTTAATTAAATCTTAGTAATAGTTTTATTTTGGAAAGTTTAATTCATGTGTTTTTCTTTATTGCAGGTTACTATTTAAAAAATGGAAAAAAAAAAAGAAAAAATCAACAACACTCAAGAAGAGAATTTTCATGTATCATGCCAATGGAAAAGAAAATGTTGAAAAGTCAAAAGTTAAAAAAAAAAATTGCTAAATATTGGAAATTTTAAAAAGAAAAGAAAACGTTGAAAGCCAAGAGTTGGAAAAAGAAAGCATTGGAAAACCAAGAGTTGGAAAAAGAAATGAATAGCCAATGTATGAAATATTTTAAAACCCATTGAAGCCCATAAACAAGGGGTGGACGTTTTTTAGAAGAAGCTGGAAATATTGGTTGTAAAATATAATATTTTTAATACAAATATTTCAGAAATATTTTTTGCATGTTTGAGCTAATGGTTTATCTTTTCTTTCATGTTTTCTTGGCTTATAGATAGTGTTAAATGTATTTTAATAGTTGCATTATTGAAGGCTTAGAATCACAAAATTTATTTTTGTTCCTTAGAAGATTGCACCTAATTTATTTCGAACTGTGTGTATGAAGATTCAAATAAATTTTGTTACATGCAAAAAAGTTTCACATCTCTAGTTTTGTAGGATAGGATGGCATTTGACTGAGAGTAGTTTACTTTTAACATTTCTAGATTTTATTTTATTTTTTTAATGTTTTCTAACCTTCTCTTTTTGTAGTTTTTTTTTTTAAGTCGGCAAATAAAATAAAAATCGAAAAAAAATAAAATTTCAAAAATAAATGTAGGGATGTGAATAATGAGCTTCAATATTTCATCCAAAACAAATTCAAACTCATTACGAAGCCATTTCGATTTTATAATTTTTTTTTTAAATTGTTGTTTTATGGGGATTTTTACAATTTTGAGATTTTAAATTATTTTATGTTTCGAAGGCAAACAAGATTTCAAGGCTTTGCATGTTTATATTTTTAGCATTCTGCATTTTATTTCCATTTCTATATTTTTATTTTTATTTTTATAACCTTTTTTTCTACAGATTTTTAAAAAACTTTGACTATTAAAATAAAAAAAAAATTAAAATTAAAATGCCAAAAATAAATACATGGGTGTGAAGAATGAGCTTCAATATTTCATTCAAAACAATTTTGAGTCCATTTCGAAGCCATTTTGAATTTATAAAAATTATTTAAAATTGTTGTTTTATAAGGATTTTTATAATTTCAAAATTTTATTTTTTCACATTTTGAAGGTAAATCAAAATTTTCCAGCCTTGCATTTTTATTCGCAAGCAATAAATGAATCACCCTCATGAAAATTGCAATTTCATTAAAGGGGGGTAATTTATATGGTATTCCATAGGCCATCATTTTTGGAGCAATAAATTCACCTCTTTATGACAATTCAAATTTCATTAAAGAGAAATAATTTATACATTACATAAAAGACTATTGATTGGACTTCCAAGAATGAACTGACTATTATTTGCATAATAAGCCTTTAAATAGGCTATTACATCTTGGATAAGAACGTAGTTGGAAATTACAAATTGGATAAGAATGTAGTTGTCAAAATCTTATCCATAACAAAAAAGCCTTTCAACTAGCTTTATATCATCCTTTATTCTTTTCATATTCCATAGGGGCTTCATTTGATGCTAAAAATATTATCCCTTAAGTTGTTGCATGTCATTTGCTATACTATTGCCTTGGAAAAATAACTATACAACTTGGACTAGATCACATTGTGGATGTAGATGATGAAATTGACCTACAATACTCTTGTTGCAATGATGTGTAGGATAAAAAGAATCTATATAATATCTTTACCATATGAGTATTCCTAATGCATCTATAATCCATGCATATTGAAAAATTGTAGAAATAACATCCCAACGTCCAAGTGATTTGATAAATAAAGTAAAATAATGCATTTATTTAGATCATCCATGACTACTACCCTTGTTTTTAAAGGAGATAAAATTATGCTAAAGTCATCCCCAAAATCCATAGATCATAATTATAAATAATCATTATTGTAGATGATGGGAAAATTCATGTTATTTTCCTCTTAAGTCTAATTTAATGTCAAGTGTGGGGGAGATTCGAAAAAATATTTGCTTCCCAACTTAAGAGTTTATTTCCAAAGAAGACCCCAAGAATATAAATATTTTCAACACAATTAGACCCCTACTCAATGAATTTTTCTTTGGTATTTTATGATTTGATGTTATGCTTGTTTGATCAGTTTTTTATGGGTTTATTCAAAGAAAACACCTAAGGTTTTGGATCACTATCTATCTCGACTCTTTTTCAAGCCTTAATGGTTATTTAAACCTAAATCATCAATGATCATATAAATGCAATGCTAAATATTTTATCACACAAATGCACACAAACAAGAGCTATCCTATATACTTTTCAAGTTTGAAAGAGCCAACTAAGCAGTTTTTGGTATTTTAAGGTAAAACAAGGAAAAATGCAAGAAGATAATTTAGCCTAAATGCAACTAAATGATTTTAACTTCCTTGCTATGTACTTGAAAATAATTAATAAGCTAATGTTAAGTCTAGGGTTCCTTTATTGATTGGTTTAGAGGTTTTTTGTAAAGAAATCAGAGAATTTTGTAAAGCAATAAAAGTTTTTTGTAAATGATTTATATTTCTAATGAAGATTTCTTAATTGTCCAACATAAATGTGATTTTAAGGTGCAAAAAAACATAAAATAGAACATAGAGAAATGCGAAATGTAAGGCTATGGAAGTGCCAAGTGGTAGAATCATCTCCTTTTATAGTTTGTTTCCGAATTCACCATTGAATCTACCAAATTCACCATTGCCACCAAATTCGCCACTAGGAGTGGCAATTTTGGTAAATCTACACAAAAGACCAAAAATTATGGTTTTCTACTTTGAGGGGTTTGTCTGAGGATTGAATAGGGTACAAAATTATCTAAAAATTTGATCAGACCTCTTTTTTTATAAACAAAATGAGTATGTTTACCTCTTTGAGTGGATTTTTACATTTTGCCAAATTTACCACTGGTTTCTGCTAAATTCACCATTGGAAAATATGGTAGTGGTGAATTTGGTTCTCAGTGTTTTTTTATTACCAAATTCACCACTGAACTAGGTAGGGTGGTGAATTTTGTCTGTGCATGGGATTTGAATATTTTAAGGAATATTTTGGATAGAATTAACTAGGGTTTTGGCTAAGATTGTAGGGTAATGATCTTAATATATTTTTCTAGATCTGTAATTAAGAAAATTATCTAACCTACTAATTTATGCAATTTGATGACTAAAATTTAATGTATGTAAGAATGATGAAAATATCAAATGTAACTAAAATTTTAATTAAGCAGAGATGCAAGGGAATGGGAATGGAAAGTGAATACTATGATGTTAGGAATAATTTCAAATAACTAATTCAACTTCTAATTATATCTAATTAAAATTTAAATGATAAAATCAAATAAAATTGTAGAGCTATGTAAATGTTGCCGAAAGTATATAAAAATTATAGCAGTAATAAAAAAGTTAGAATGACTGAAATTGTAATTAAAATAAAAATATAGAAGGCTTAAAATGCATGCAATGATGTTATAAATTATAGGAAATAGCTAATATATCTCATAGTAAAGCAAACCAGCATTTAGGAATGGATATTGATGAGAGTGACAAAATATGTAAAATATTTCCCAAGAATTAGTTAAATCTACAACACTAGATAAAAGGGGTACGGGATTATAGTGGGAAGTTCTCAGAGCTTGGACAAGAGAGTGAGATAGCAAGGCAATAATATCCTTGTAGATATGAATAGGAAATTGATATGTATATGCAATGTAAATCTACACACAATTCATGCAAGGAAATTGCTAAAAGGAGTGCAAAACTAGATTTATGCTTGTAAATGTAATAATAATAAAATTAGATAAGCACGGAAGAAGTAAAGAAGTTATTATGCTACCTGCATAAATAGAAAGACTATAAATAGTATAACAAAAAAAATTATAACATGAAAAGTGTTAGAAAATGCAACAAGGACCTACAAAAACAGAGGATTAAATGATTAAATGAAGGTAAATTAAATTAAACATATAAGAGATATGTTAAACGTTAAATAAGATTGATATTATTGAAATAAAGAGCTACAAATACAAGGTTAATGGCTGAAAAATAGATATTAGAACCTTGTGAAAGAGATTGAAAGCATGAAAAGGAGAAAAACCAAAAGGAATTTGTTCATGTTCCCTAGGTATTTGTTTTGACCAAGGGTTTACTTCTTGTTCAACTTTGTCATGAGAAAAATCCTCATGAGATGTAGAACACACACCCTTGTTTCAGGTGTTGTAAGGATGTTGAGACTTGGTTTGAAAGTTTGGTTTTGAAGGAGGTTAATTTATTAGAGTTTTGTTTCCAGAGTACTTATAACAAAGAAGAGAATATGTTTGAGATCTTTATGTCACCTTGATAAGCAACCCTCCTTATGACTCTCGTTAATCCACCATGATATAATATTTAAAGAAGACTTATCCAATAAGGTTTATACTTTGGTTTACTCAAGGGTTCGTTATCCTCTACCCATTAGGATTAAAAATTGGTTACATTATTTTTATCTTAATTTAATGTGATGTAAGCTAAGTAAAAAAATTAGATGATATTGTTTAAGTTTAACAAAATTTTATCTTTGTTACGACAAAAGGATTGTTCATGTCAGGTTCACAAAATATGTAGATGATAGCAAAAATCATGTCATTTTCCTCTTAAGTCTAATTTAATGTCAAGTGTGCACGGGGGAGATTCGATAGAATGCTTTCTTCCCCACTTAAGGGTTTATTTCCAAAGGAAACCCCGAGAATACAAAAAATCTCAACACAACTAGACCCCTATTCAATTATTTTTTCTCTAGTATTGTATGAGTTGATGTTATGATTGTTTGATCAGTGTTTTATGGGTTTATTCAAAGAAAATACATAAGGTTTTGGATCACTATCTATCTCGAATCATTTTTTAGCATTGATGGTTATTTAGACCTAAATCATCAATGATCATCTAAACACAATGCATTGTTTTGAATACTTTTGATTTGAATGATTATTAAAGGGAATTTGATTAAATAGGAAACCTTTGATTTTAATAATTATTAAAGGGCATTTAATTAAATAGGAAACCTTTTATTTTAATGATTATTAAAGGGCTTTTAATTAAATAGAAAACCTTTGATTTTAATGATTATTAAAGGGCATTTAATTAAAAAGGAAAACCTTTTATTTTAATAATTATTAAAGGTCAGGGCATTTAATTAAAATGGAAACCTTTGATTTAAATTATTATTCAAGGGCATTTGATTAAATAGAAAAACCTTTGATTTTAATGATTATCTTAGGGTTTTAATTTAAAAGGAAACCTTTCATTTTTTATTATTATCTTAGGGCTTTTAAAATTAAAAGGGATGTGGATTTGTTCCTTAGATTGAAGTTATGGGGCTTTGATTTAAGGAACGAATGAAATGTTTGTTTAAATATTAAAAAGGGTGTGATTTTAATGCTTTAAACAGAAAATGATTTAATTAGATTTTGTGAATGGTAAAAGGTGTGGATTTATTCTTTAGATTGAAGTTATCGGGCTTTGATTTAGGGAATGAAAAGAAAAGGATTTTTTAGAGGTTAAAGGTATGGGACTTTATCGCTTTAAAGCATGAATGAATCTAATTAAGTTAGGCCTTGTTCTAAGTAGCACATGTTGGATGACTCTCTAAAGGAATTTGAGAGGTGAAGATAAAATTAAAGAATCTTTTATGATATCAATTATGCATTATATGGTTGGAAACTTGTTTAGATTTTGTATAGTTGTAATTTTGTAAAGTAAATGAGTATATGCATTTAAAGGTATGCCTATCCTGAACCATGAGTACCCTGACCCCCTACTACCCTCAAAGAATCAATGGGAAGAAAGGAGAAGCAAGGGGTTCAATGGAAGTGAGGCATAGGTAATTATATTTTATGTTGATTTACTATGCTCAAATAGATTAGAATTGATTGGGGAGATATCCCCAATATAGATGTTGTAATATTCCTTAGAGTAAGAAGGAATTAATGTGAAAATTTTGATGCAATAACTATTCATTGGATTAAAGAAGGTATTTTTACTTTATGGTTGTAATTTTTTATGTTATATAGATGATTATTTTTAAATTTAATCTTGCTTGTGTTCTAGATACTTCATGATTTCCACCTAATATTAAGGCATTTCCACAATGTACACTTAATAATATTTGTCAAAGCAATAGGAATAGTTGAAAAAGTACCAGTACTACTACATAGGATACCAAATATAGCAACAATTCAAAATATTATGGTAGTGGAGGTGCCTCGAAAATTTAATGTGTTATCAAATTTTTTTTTGGTGCAAATAGGAAAACACATGTAAAATGATGGTGAGGATATAGTGATGTTGTGCATCACGAAGTTGGTCTAAATTCACACCAAAAATATTAGACCCTTTAGCATGCAGAGATATGAAGAATACAAGGCTAATTTGGCTCAAGAGGTTTGGATGTTGGCCAAAATGGAGATAATTTATTGGATAGAGGCTAAGAAAAGGTCAACATGCAATGGCTCAACTTCCAAAGATATCAATATCACACCACTATTAAAATTATAAAATAAATATAATCTGGAAATCAGTTGTGATGCTTTACAATTTTAGGCTGAGGGTGAATTTCAATAAACACTCCCAATTGTTTTGGAAAATAAAAGCGAAGAATGGTTGTCGATTAAAAAAATTTAGCATTTCTTAATCAATAATAAAGCTTTATGTTCATTGAACATCTTTAGTTTTCAATCAATGAACTGGTACATAGGAAAATATAAATATGCATAAAAATGGTCATTAATAATTCATATGACAAAAAAAACTTCCACCATTGGTTCCATGCACTACTTTTCAAGCAGGCTCAAAAATAAATTTGGACCCAAATCCAAAGATATGTCAAAATCCTGACAAGTATCGCTATACTCTCTAAGATGAATATCACAAAGAAAAACATAAGTTTGGAGTTATCTAGTCTGATCACTATATATCTATATGCAAGAGCTAAAAATAATGTATGACTGGCATGAAATTTTAATGCCATAATTTTATGTATATTAGTTGGAAAGTAAATAAAAATGTTGTAGTAGCAGAGAAATAATAGTAGAAGGGGATAGTAAGAGAGATTAAAAACCATACAGAGAATTTTGCATGATTAAAACAATTATGGGGTGTCATGAGAAATATTGCTCCTCGTGAACTAGAGATAATCATGCTAAACACTAAGAGAGTTGAGAATATGATCCAAATTATGTTTTCTTCGTAGGGAAAATCCTATATAAAGGTGTAAATCCTTCACTTTCTTATCCCATTTCTAAGTAAAGCTAATTTATGATATGGAAAGAGGATAAAGGGTAAAGTAGAGACTAAAGTTGGAATGGCTCAAGGATACATTGTGTTGTTTTCCCCTTGCTATCATTTGAGCCCTTTTCCTAGAGAAAATTTAAAAATTGGGTTATGGGTCAAATGATAGAAAGATAAGAAAACAAATTCATAGAAGAGTCTACAATAAAATAAGGAAAAAAGGCCTCCATTCCCTCGAGTATGAATCATATAGCATCCCATCATAATCATACATCTCCTATATATGTGCTCCACAAGACGTATTTTACCTTCCTAAGCATAGTATTCAATTTATTCCATACACCCTCATTCTTTCTCTTGTATTTGATGAGCATTATTAGCATTTTACAACTATAATTTCCCCTCACCTATACTCTCTTTTGACTCTATATCCCAATGTAAAATCTTGGCCAAATTATCCTTCACAAATAATTATAGTCATTTCACATGACTATGGTAGTGTGTGGAATTAATGCTCTCACTATCCTAATTAAGAAGATAGGTGTCAAAGATCATCATGATGATGTCATAAAGCAAATTGGCATGTGTAATCTGAATACATATGGTGCTTGACAATAAAGTTTGAAAAGGTAAATATTATGTTGGGTTGAGACCCGTATACTATGATAATAAGGAAGAAAGCAAACTCATGTTGTACTAATAAAAATGCCATGACTTAGAGCTATGATTGGTTGAATAAAATAGAAAGTAAATAAACTAGGATGGTCACATGGGAAACTAGATCCGAGAAATCGGTGCCAACACTAACAAAAGCTAGTTCAATTAATAAGCTATCATTGACTTCAAAAAATGGCTATAAAGGGAATTTTAGGGCTACATAATGCATTAAATTTTCTATGAGAAGCCATGTAGATATTTGAAGCAACACCTAGCTCCATAGTGCCTTAAAATCATTAAGAATATTATTTTTATGGCTCCTTGATAAATAGGACAATGGAGGTACACGAATTCCTAGAATTCTACAATATTTACATAAGGAAGTTTGCACAAGTGAATATTGATCTAAAACTACATATTTGGATGTAAAATGATGTTCATCTATAGCATAATATGCTCATGGAATTTTTATTTTTTTAGGAGGTTCCTGAACATAGGCATCTCTGGTTTCTTTTCTCTCTCTTTATTTACCAATATTTTCGTCCTCTTCTTATATATTATTTTTGTATCTGCACATCACTCACCTCTATAGTCATCTTATTACCCTATCTACCTAAATATCTAACCACCAAATTCCAACTTTCATATACTTTACTACCTTTACCTTTCTTGTCTCTTGTATATCCCTCCCCATTTAAAGCAACCTTCACCCCTCCAATCATCTTCCATCATACTCCCTTTCCATATATCAATTCCCATACCTGCTCAAAAATTATTTTATTTTTGATAACTATAAGCATCACCCATTACCATAATCCTATCTCTCAGTCACCTTATCTTCTAGCTCCATTTCATCTCAAATATTTCATCCCATACATAATGCTTACTAGGTTCTCATAATATACAAACAAAAATCCTTGAAAGTCACTAATAATGCAGGTAAATTTCATCACCTACATCCACAATGTGGTCTAGTCCAAGCCATATAGTTATTTTTCCAAGGCAATAGTTTATAAAATGACATACAACAACTAAGGAATAACAATTTCAACATCTAAGGGAAAGCAGAGAGTAGAGATGTCATGATATCGTGACATGTCACGATTTCATGACCCAAAAGGCGAAGAGAAAGCAGTGAGCGAAGAAGTCACGATATCGCGACATGTCACGATTTCATGACCAAAAGAAAGAAAGAAGAGCTAGAAAGAAAATTATAGCGATATCGCGACCCGAAGGAGAAGATAGCGAGAAAGAAAAATATCGCGATATCGTGACCCGAAGGAGAAGAAGACAACGAGAAAGAAAAGATGTTGCGATATCACGACATGTCACGATATCATGACCCGAAGGAGAAGAAGACAACGAGAAAGAAAATATGTCATGATATCACGACATGTCACGATATCACGACCTGAAGGAGAAGAAGACAGCGAGCAAGGAACATGTCGTGATATCGCGACATGTCGCGATATCATGACCTAAAGGAAAAGAAGGCAACAAGGAAGAGAAATATCGTGATATCATGACATGTCACGATATCATGACATACTGATGGTTCTCGATTCAAAAGGTACGCGTTCCTAGACAAAGTTTCTCGAGGCGGTCTAGGCCACATTTGTGCATGATTTCTTGCCCGGTAAGCTTGCTGAGCATGGCGGCCACTCGAAGGCTACGCTCAGAAGTCAGAGACATTTAGATGGCTCATCAATGCACATTTCCATGGCTAATCCGGTGGAAGTTTCCAATTGAGGAAAAGGATGTGAAGGTTCAGTAACAAAGGATGTGAAGGATGTATTGTAATTTTCTTGAAAGTTTAATGAAATGAAAGCTTGAGTGATTCTCTGTGAGCTTGTGTCCCCATCAAGTGGTATCAGAGCAGGAGTTCCTGAGTGTGTGAGTAGATCACCGAAAGTGAGGTAGCTTGCACCAGGATCTGTGGAAGGGTTGTGAGAAGAGAGTGAAGCAGAATGCCTCCATGAAGAAACCATGGTGGTGGGAGAAATATGGTGCCAACAGAAGATTTCAGGGCTCTATAGAGGCAATGTTCAGGCCCTGCAAGAGGAGCTATGCAGAGGACTTGAACCCAGAGGAGAAGAAGGAAGTGAAGATGAAGTTGATGAAGAAGAGGACCAGTTTGAGGAAGAAGAAGAGGTTGTAGATCCTGCACAAGCCAGGTTATACAGAGCCATCTCTCAGATTGGAAAGAGACCAAATATGGAGGTTTCTACATATTCTAGAAATCTTGATCCAGAGGAGTTGATTGACTGGATCAATGATTTGGAAGAATACTTTGAGTATGAGGAGGTTGAAGATCCTGATAGGGTCAGATTTGCTAAGACCAAGCTGAAGGGTCATGCCAGCATATGGTGGAAAGGAGTACAGCTGGAAAGAAATAGAAGAGGAAAGGAGAGAATAACCAGGTGGGATAGGATGTTGGAGAAGTTGAAGAGGTAGTTCATCCCAACTGACTATGAGATGGATCTGCTAAAGAAAATGCAAGGTTTGAAGCAAGCAAGCAAGTCTGTTAAAGAATACACATAAGAGTTTTACAAGATTGTAATTAGAATAGGCCATTCAAAGGCCAACAAGGAGAAGGTAGCCCATTATATTAATGGGTTACGAGCAAGTATTCAAGAGGAGTTAAGCCTGGTCAGGATGACCACCATAGAGGATGCTTACCAGTTTGCCCTGAGGGTTGAAGAGAAACTGAATAGAAGGTTTGAAAGCAAGCAAAGAGGAAGAGGTCATGGTGGAAGGACTGGTGGAAGGACCAGTGGAGAAAAATATAAGGACCAAAAGAAGGCTGGTGAGACCAGTAATACCCAAGAGCAGAAAGAGGAGAACACCTACCAACCCCATAATCAGAACAATGGTTACCCAAGAGGGAGAGGTAGATTTGGACATGGATTTGGAAGAGGAGGATTTCATGGAACCTATTTCCACTATGGCAAAGAAGGACATCGAGCATTTGAGTGTCCACAACACCGAGAAAGGATGAATAAGAGACCTGAGGGTCCTGCCAGAGTTGCTGTAGCAGATGAAGGTGTTGAATCAGAACATTCTGAGGAGGCAGAGAGAGGAGAAGTGATGGTCACAAGGAGGACCCTATTGAATGAGGAGAAAGGGTCAGACTAGAGGAGGAGCCTATTCTGCACAAGGTGCAGAAGTTTGGGTAAGGACTGTAATATTATCATAGATAATGGTAGTACTGATAACTTGGTCTCAGAAGAAATGGTTGCCAAGTTATAGTTAAAAAGGAGAAGACACCCGCATCCATACCGGATTGCATGGTTACAGAAGGACCATAGGGCTTTGGTCAGCGAGCAATGTTCAGTGAAGTTCAATATTGGGAATTACTGTGATGAGGTCCTGTGTGACATCCTGCCTATGGATGCTTGCCATTTGTTGTTGGGAAGGCCATGGCAATTTGATCGGTGTGCAGTGCATGATGGTCATGCCAACACCTACTCAGTGACGAAGAATGGAGTGCACCATAAGCTGAAGCCCTTGAAGGAGGCGGAAGAAAAGGTATGTAGCAATGCTAGAATCTGTTTAGTTGAAGGAGGAATATTTTTGAGTAGTTTAAAGCATGAGCATATGTGCTATGCATTAGTTCCTAGAGTGAGGAAGGAAGAATGCAAGGATACCCCTGTAGAAGTCTTAGGATTATTAGAAGAATTTCTATACATTATATCAGATAATGTGCCTGAGGGTTTACCACCAGTAAGGAAGATCAGTCACCACATAGATTTGGTACCAGGATCTAGCTTACCCAATAAGGCAGCACATAGAATGACCCCTACAGAAACTGAGGAGTTGAACAGGCAAGTCCAAGAGTTGCTGGAGAAGGGACTGATTCGGGAGAGTTTGAGTCCATGTGCAGTACCTGCAGTACTAGCACCAAAGAAATATGGAGAGTGGAGAATGTGTATAGACTCTCGAGCCATTAACAAGATCACCATAAAGTATAGATTTCCATTGCCAAGGATGGATGACATTATGGACTGTTTGAGTGGAGCCAAGTACTTCACCAAGATTGACCTGAAGAGTGGTTATCATCAGATTCGTGTCAGAGAAGGAGATGAGTGGAAGACAGCCTTCAAGACCAGAGAAGGTTTGTATGAATGGTTAGTCATGCCATTTGGGCTGACCAATGCACCAAGCACATTCATGCGATTGATGAATGAGGTATTGAAAGAGTTCTTAGGAAAATTTGTCATTGTCTATCTGGATGATATTCTAATATTTAGCAGAACCCTGGAAGAGCATCTGATGCATATCAGAAAGGTTTTTGAGAAGCTGCGGGAGGAGCAGTTGTTGATTAATCTAAAGAAATGTAATTTTGTGAAGAAGGAGTTAGTGTACCTAGGATTTGTCATCTCAGTCGAAGGTCTAAAAATGGACCCAGAAAAGGTAAGAGCTATCATTGAATGGCCTACTCCGAGAAGCACGACTGAGGTAAGATCATTTCATGGTCTAGCAAGTTTTTACAGGAAATTCATTAGGAATTTCAGTAGTATTTGTGCACCCCTTACAGAAACAATGAGAGGGGATAAGAAAGAATTTAAGTGGACCTTAGGAGCAGATAAGAGCTTTGATATGTTGAAAAGGAAGGTTACAGAGCAACCTGTTTTGGCACTTCCAGATTTTAATAAGGTATTTTAGGTAGATTGTGATGCTAGTGGTAGTGCCATAGGAGCTATTTTGAGTCAAGAAGGTAAACCTATTGCTTACTTTAGTGAGAAACTCAATGATGCTAGAAAGAAGTATTCAGTTTATGATCAAGAGTTTTATGCTATAGTTTAGGCTCTAAAGAAGTGGCGACATTACTTGTTGCCAAAAGAGTTTGTTCTATATACTGATCATCAGGCCTTACAGTATATTAATAGCCAAGGGAAGCTAAATCAGAGGCACCTGAAGTGGGTTGAGTTTCTACAGAGTTATACCTTTGTGTTGAAGCACAAGAGCGAAAGGTCAAACAGAGTTGCAGATGCCTTAAGTAGAAGGCAGTGTTTGTTGATAGAAATGAAGGTGGAAGTGGTAGGATTTGATGAACTAAAGGGTTTGTACCCTGAAGATCCTGATTTTGCAGAAGCCTGGAAGGCTTGCTTGGCACCTATTACTTTGGACAGGACCAAGTGGTTGGATTTTCTGATCCAAGATGGAATGTTGTTTAGAGGAGGTCAACTGTGCATTCCAAGGAGTTCCATGAGGGAAAATCTGGTCAAGGAAAAACACAGTGGAGGGTTGGTTGGACATTTTGGTTGGGATAAGACCATTGCCCTGGTTAGTGAGAACTACTATTGGCCGCAACTGTAGCAAGATGTGAAGAGGTTTGTGCAAAGTTGTAGAGTATGCCAGATGGCAAAAGGTGTGAGCCAGAACATTGGATTATATCAGCCATTACCTGTACCAGAGAGACCATGGGAGGACATCAGCATGGATTTCATTCTTGGTCTACCAAGGACACAATGGGGAAATGACTCCATATTTGTGGTGGTTGACAGGTTTTCAAAGATGGCACATTTTATCCCCTACAAAAAAACTAGTGACGCAATGCATGTTGCAGGTTTATTTTTCAAAGAAGTGGTACGACTTCATGGTCTACCAAGGAGTATCATTTCTAACAGAGATACCAAGTTTGTGGGGTATTTCTGGAGGACCTTGTGGAAGAAATTGAAGACAAATTTGAAATTCAGTTCTGCATACCACCCATATACTGATGGCCAAACGGAGGTGGTGAATAGAAGCCTGGGAAATCTGTTGAGATGCTTGATAGGAGACAAGCCCATGGGATGGGATTTGGTTTTTCCACAAGCAGAATTTGCATACAACAATTCTATCAACAGGAGTACTAACAAATCTCCATTCCAGATAGTGTATGGGAGAAGTCCAAGGAATGCTTCTGAGTTGAGGAAGATGGATCCAGGGGAGAAGTGCAGTGCCGAAGCTGAGGACCTTGCAGAGCATCTGAAGAGCGTGCATGAAGAAGTAAAGAAGCACATTACTAGCATGAATAACCAATATAAGACAAGGGCAGACCAGAAGTGACGGTTCAAGGAATTCATAGTGGGAGATGAAGTCATGGTCCATCTGAGAAAAGAAAGATTTCCTGCTAAAACCTATAACAAGTTGAAGATGAAGAAGTTTGGACCATGCCGAATTATAGGAAAATGGGATTCAGGCAATGCGTATGAAGTGGAATTGCCAAGTGACCTTAACATATCACCTATTTTTAACATTGCAGATTTGGTAGAATATCATGAAGGAGACAGTAGCGAGACACCAAGTATAGAGTTGTGGAGTATTCCAACATCTACTCCAGCAATAGACGAGATCGAGGAAATACTAGACACTCGAGCAGGCAGAAGTACTAGGAACAGACAGTATTCTGAATATCTGGTCAAGTGGAAGGGCAGGCCTATCGAAGACGCAACTTGGTTGTCAAAAATAGAGGTTGACCACCTGGGTCTTCCTCCAATAGTATAGAAGTGAAGGACACTTCTCAATCCACCCCGGGTGTCTGATGCAGGAGCATCCAGTGGCAGTAGAGCAATCTTGCATCAACAAAAAAAGTTCCAAGTGCTTGCTTTGATGTCACGATATCGCGACATCAGAAAGTCATGAAAACGTGACATGTCACGATATCGTGACAAAGAAAGGAGAGAGGAGGCATGGCGCAAAAATGTCATGATTTCATGACATGTCATGAAATCGTGACCAAAGCAGGGGAAGGGGAGGTGCCCGAAGAAAATGTCACGATTTCACGACATGTCACGAAATCACGACCGAAATAAGAGAGAGAGGGCATCCCAAGAAAGTTGTCATGAAATCGTGACATGTCATGAAATCATGACATGTCATGAAATCGTGACCAAAAGGAAGCAGGAAGGGACAGAGGAGAAAATGTCACGATTTCATGACATGTCGTGAAATCGTGATCGAAGGAGCAGAAAGAAGGCAAGGGAGGAAACTGTCGTGATATCGTGACATGTCGTGATTTCGTGACACGAGAAGCAAAGGGAAAGTAGAGAACAGAGATGTCGCGATATCGTGACATGTCATGATTTCATGACCCAAAAGGTGAAGAGAAAGCAGAAAGGAAAGAAGTCGTGATATCGTGACATGTCATGATTTCATGACCAAAAGAAAGAAAGAAGAGCTAGAAAGAAAAATGTCACGATATCGCGACATGTCACGATATCGCGACCCGAAGGAGAAGAAGACAACGAGAAAGAAAATATGTGATATCGTGACATGTCGCGATATCGTGACCCGAAGGAGAAGAAGATAGCGAGAAAGAAAAATGTCACGATATCACGACATGTCACGATATCGCGACCCGAAGGAGAAGAAGACAACGAGAAAGGAAAATGTCATGATATCATGACCCGAAGGAAAAGAAGGCAACAAGGAAGATAAATGTCATGATATCATGACATACTAATGGTTCTCTATTCAAAAAGGCATGCGTTCCCAGATGGAGTTTCCTGAGGCGGTCCAGGCCACATTTGTGCATGATTTCTTGCCCGGTAAGCTTGTTGAGCATGGCGGCCACTCGAAGGCTACGCTCAGAAGTCAGATACATTTAGACGGCTCATCAATGCACATTTCCATGGCTAATCCAATGGTAGTTTCCAGTTGAGGAAAAGTATGTGAAGGTTCAGTCACGAAGGTAGAAGGAGGATGTATTCTTCCAGGTGGGTCATTGATGACCTAGAGGGTCGGGACCTCGAAAGAAACGTAGGCATTGCTATAGAAGCAGGTGGTGAATCTGGATAGAAGGGGGGATGGAAAGACTGGAAGAAACTACGCCTGTTGGCTAGTATTGTAATTTTCTTGAAAGTTTAATGAAATGAAAGCTTGAGTGATTCTCTGTGATCTTGTGTCCCCATCAATCAGTTTTTTATTATGGAAAATTCATAATAAGATTAATTATCAAAGTACTAGACTAGAGCTACCGTTAAAATGAAATAAATGATACATGTGAATGTGAAGAACAAATTGGGAATTTAATAGTACATATCATTATCTATATGTTCAAGAGGTTAAATTTGTTTTGGGTAGAATATGTCTAAACTACTTTAGTCAATAAAAGCACTTTTGGGAATGATATATGAAATTGTTTGTATGCAAGAATTGGGAATGTTTGATTATTTTCTGTAAGCAAGATTGAAGTAGATTTGAGCATGTATTATGATTAAATTTTAGCATGTTTTATGAGTATATTTGAGCATGTGTTATGATTATATTTGGGCATGTGTTATGATCAAATTTGAGCATGTGTTATGATAAGATTTGAGCATGAGTTAAGAACAAATTTTGGTAAGCATATTTGAGAAAGTCTTGAGAGAAGACTTGAAGCAGGTTTGAGATATATTTGAGCAAGTCTTGTGAGAAGACTAAAAGCAGTTTTGAGGTATATTTGAGTAAGTCTTGTGTGTAGACTTGGAGAAGATATTTTTGGAAATTTTGAGTTAGTTGTGTTGTCATTGATGTCAAGAGTCAGTGTCACGAATCAGTGCAGGACTTGAAAAAATAAGGTTTAAAATAATTATATTTTAATCCCAAGAGATTTTGTCTAAGAGCTCCAGATGATTGGCCAAAAGGATAGTTAAATACCATAAAGAAAATGTCTAAATAAAATAATATTATAATATTTATTATTATAATATTAAAGGTGGTCAGAAAAGGTCTAAGGGTGAAAGAGGAAAACACCTAGGCCCATTGGCAATAATTTATAATACTTTATTATAATATTAAAATTTTAATTATGCCTAAGGTAGTTTATAAATAATTTATAATTTTTATATTATAAATTTAGTTATAAAAATAATATTTTTATAACCCAAAGTTGGTTTGGGCACCAAAATGAATTCAAATTTTATATTCTCCACCAAAGTTGGAAAAAGGAAGGTATATGGTATAAATACCATAGCACTTATCCCTAAAATTTTAACTCTCTAAAAAAAATAGTGCATGCGACTAATGAAAATGTGAATTCATGAGAAAAAAAAGGAGAAAGTTTTAAATTTTTATTTGCCCCTGAAATCTATAGAACATAAAGTGACAAAGGTAGAAAATTCAAGCAACAACCAACAGTTGGGCTAGTGGTGAATCCGAGGAGCATAAGTTGTTGGAAATGCAAAGGTGTTTTGTTTGAATCTCAACGATATCGTGGGATAAAGCCTTTTGGATTTTGACATGGAGGACGAGAAATCAAAGCACTCTAAGCGATATAAGGTGTAATTGAGAATTAATAATTTTTATATGGTGAAATATTTGAAGGAAATAATTGAGGATAGATTTTTTATATCTAACCATTGAGATTGTAAAAGAGGTTGATTGTGTTGAGATAGGTTTTGAGGACATTTCTCCATCAAGAAAAAGGTATAGGCATATCTTACTTTTGAGTGAATTTTGGATTGAATGTTATGAATGCCAATTTAGAGTGAAAAGGTTTGTTTGATAAACATTGTTGAGTAATATTTCATGTGCATGCTTGGTGAATGTTTGTGAGAACATTTGAGTGAGAGATTATGAACTATCTTGAACTAGGGTTTGAGAAATATCATGAGTATCATTGTTATGTGAGGTTGTTTGATAAGCATTGTTGGAAATATTTGAGTAAAAATTTATGTGCATGATTAGAATTTGTGAAAAGAACATGAGTATCATTGTTATGTGAATGAGGAATCATCTTGAGTCAAGGATTGAGATTCATAGTGTGAAATGTTGGAAGTGGAGTGAAACACTTGGTTAGGGTTTGTAAGAAAGTTGTGTTTCATTGAGTGATTGGTTGAGTGGACTTGATTGAGCATTATTGATTAAGAGTATTGGAGTGATAGTTCAAGTTCTATGAAACAAATTTTTCTTTATTTCTGGATTGAGTTGAAGGAGAAATTGAAAGTAATTGAGTGTTTTGTGAATGTAAAATATATTGAGTCTCTTATCATTCTCTATATGTTTCTATGGTAAACCAAGAGATATTGAAAGTGATTAATAATTGTTATGAATATGAAGAATATTGAGTTTCTAACAATTCTCTATATGTTTCTGTGAAATTAAACAAGATTCTATGTGAATTTTGTTTGTGTTATTGAAGAATTTTTTTGTGATAGATTGAGTTGAGTTGAATAAGCTTTGTGAAAGCTTGTGAGAATATTTGAGGTAATTCTTGGTGAAGAATTTTTGAGTAGACTGGACAAGTTCTAGGTAGGAGTTATTAGACATATTTGAAGTAAGTCTTGCTGAAGACTGGTTGAGCAAATTTGAGGTAAGTCTTGGTGAAGACTTTTTGAGTAGATTGGACAAGTTCTTGAGAGGACTTGTTGGATATATTTGAGATGAGTCTTAGTGAAGACTTATTCAGTAGATTGGACAAGTTCTAGTGAGAAATTTTTGAGCATATTTGAGGTAAGTCTTGGTGAAGACTTGTGGATTGATTAGTGTAATATTTTATAGAAGCTTACAATGAATAATTGAGGCAAGTATTTGAGAATACTTGAGAGCATAGTTGTTTGATTAATTTGTTCAAACATTAAGTTAATATTTGGGGAAGATCTAGCAGAGTTGATTTGTGATTGGATCAAGATTTGTGTTAAGGCTTGACTATAGATTTGAGGAAAAATTTTGGTGTAGATTTGAGGATAGTTTTGTGCTAGAGTAGAGATAAATATTGAGAAGATTTTTTCTAGACTGAAGGACTATGTTTAGTACAAATTAGAAACAGAGATTGAGAATATTTGTGCTAGACTGAAGGACTATGTTTAGTGTATATTTGATATAGATATTGAGCATATTTGTGCTAGATCAAAGGATTGTGTTTAGTGTAGATTAGAGATAGATATTGAGAAGATTTGTGCTAGACTGAAGGACTATGTTTAATGTAAATTTGAGACAAAGCTAAGAGTAAACTTTGGAGGTGATGGAGTAGAGGCTAGTAGTCTCCAGTGGATAGATTTCAATTAGCCAGAGTAGTAAGGACAAAGATATTTTGAGTGAGGATAGAGTCTTATGTGGATAGATATCCACAATCCATTGTAATGAAGGTAGTAGTCTTCTAGAGGTTCACAAGCTAGAGCAAAGGAGAAGGATTTATCCTATGGATAGAGATCCACTAACCAATTGAGGGGATTGGTGTCTCCTATGTATTGGTGCCCACAAACCATATTACGTGATTGATGTATCCTTTGGATAGATGTCCATAAACATTGTAATAGGGAAGGATTCCCAAGAGATTTTTTGAGAAAATTATAGTGAAATATTTTTTCCATGGAGTATCCCACATTGGATGAACCACATTAAATTGGTGTCTCTATTGTGTGTGGTTATTTGTACATTGCTTTGATTAATTTTTTTGACATTACATTGATATATTGGATAATATTGTTTGAGTAAAGAAAAGTAAAAAGTGATCTTATACTATTCACCCCCCTCTTAGTATAAGATTGTGTTCTTCAATTGGTATCAAATCGGGTTCCTTAAAAATAGTTTAAGACATTGAATGAAAAGCTTACAATAACACAGATGGATTCTCAAAATAGATCTTAAAGGAATTCAAGGAGTATGATAATGAAGATTCACCTAATGGAACTTAGAAATGAAATATGGGAAGCAATTGAGAATGGATACATACCGCTAAAGAACACAAGCTTATACTGAGAGGGGGGTGAACAGTATAAGACCTCTTTTTACTTTTTCCTTTATACTTCAAAATAGTAAAGCAATATACCCAAAGCAATATCAAAGCAATGCATAATATCATCCACAAAGTGACACCAATTTTAACGTGGTTCACCCAGAATGGCGAGGCTACGTCCACAAAACTTTTCTCTAAAAGTTATCTCAAAGTTCTTTGGGAATCCTTCCCAATTACAATGTTTATGAGCCTCGGCCCAAAGGAGATACCTTCCCCCAATCAGAATTTATGAGCCTCTGCTCAAAGGAGATACCTTCCCCCAATCAGAATTTATGAGCCTCTGCTCAAAGGAGATACCTTCCCCTCTGCTCTGGAAATGATCCCTCAGAAGATCAACTGCCTCTACCTCTTGCCAGCACGTGGAACTCCTTTCCACCGAAGACCTCCTGTCCTCAATGCTTAGCCTAAGAGACCTCTGCCTTCTATGATCACGTCCACAGCAGCTCAACAACCTGTACCAAACACAGTCAGTCGGTCTAGTACAAGTCTTCCTCTATCCTGTCGGATCTGTCCAACTCTTGAACAAATCAATCCTCTGTATACAAGCCTTCTCAAAGACTTGCCAAATCTGTCCTCGGGTTCTTCTCATAGAACCAATGCACCTCTGTCCTCAAGTTCTCTGATAGAACTATCAAACTCAGACCACAAGTCCTCTGCTAGGACCTGTCCAAATCTGCTCACAAGTCCCCACCGAAACCTATCCAAAAACTGCTCACAAGTCCCCACCGAAACCTGTCCAAAACTGCTCACAAGTTCCCACTGGAACCTGTCCAAAACTGCTCACAAGTCCCCACTGGAACCTGTCCAAAAACTCGGCAAGCTCACCAAGAAAAACTTTCTTAGTAGGAAATCACAAAGTGAATTGTTAGAGACCCAATGTGATTTGTCAAACTCATAGAAGCATAAAGAGAATTGTTAGAGACTCAATATGTTCTATACTCAAATCCCAATCTCAAAACTCAACTCAAATCAACTCAGCTCAATCTCAATCTCAAATATGAAAACTCAACTCAATATCTGAAATGGATAGGATAGAATGTTTTCTTTCAAGAACATGAAACCCCAACAATTGCCAACTATGCAAAGAATCACATAACAATGATACTCATGTTCTTTTCACCATCAATTAGGGTTTCAACAACAATGCTCATCAAACAAGGTTTAGTCAACCAACACCATTCAACTCAACATCAACCTTGAAGCATTCAACCAATCATCACAAGAAAAGGAAACAAGTAGAAATCCTTTTCCCTCCAAAGATATTTGAACAAAACAGCCACCAACACAATATCACCAAATGCAAAGAATAACTTGCTCAAATCAACTCAATGGAGTAAGCCCAATATCATGAATCAAGTAAAGCAATAACTTGATCAAACAACCTCTATGGAAGCAACTCAACCATCAAACTCAAAACAGCCAACCAAGGGTTCCACCAACTCAATGCAAGTAGCTAGACTCACAAATATAAACCCTAGTGCACAAAGCTTCCACTATCTCAAACCAGAAATTATGCATTCACCAAAAACTCTCCTTAAGGATAACAATGCATAAGTAGTCTTCAACAAACCAGAAAATAGGATTTACACCCAACCAAAGGAAACCTAGTTGAAAACCTTTTCACTCCAACCTTATTTCAGAAAAACATACACCAATCATACTCATAAGAAAAATGTGCCCATACCTTTTTGGAGTAGAAGAAAATTGATCCTTAAAGCTTGTCACCACACACAACCCTCAAACTTCCAACCAAGTTAGGGTTAGAACCAAGATAAATGAGCATATATAAAAACTTTCCTTAATACACCTTTTAGCTCCTCTTCTTTAAAAACAACCACCAAAGAAGCCAAAAACACAACAACCAAAACTTACACCTTATATCTCCATTTTTAAATTTAGCATAGCAAAAGACTAATCTCAAAAATACAACCAAAGAAATATCCCCTTATTTCTCCTATGTCTTTTAAACAATGCTAAACAATGCCAAAAATCATATCAAGAAAATAATCACACCTTATAATGGCTGCCCTTGAAGAATCCGAAATTCACGGCACAAAACACGTTTTAATAAAAACGTGACTAATCCATGCACAACTCCCTCCACGGGGATCGAAATGCAGACCTCCGCCTACGCAAGGCCCAAATGCAGCCTTCGCTGCCACTAGCCCACAAGAGGCTTACGAAGTCCAAGACGGACTTCCTTCCACATGAACGGTCAAGCTTTTCGAAAGCTTTTCAAACCACGAGCTCTCCTCTTTCGCAGCGTAAACAGAACATTCGATCGCAGCCAAACCAATTAATTGCCTTCAATTTTCCAAGTGAGTTTAACCTTAGGAACCTTCTCATATTTATAGTCCATACGTGGACTTTAGAACACGTCGAGCTGCAAAGAAAAGTAATTTCGAATTTAATCGAAATTTGCTTTCTAAAGGGTTTAAAAACCCTTAAGTATTTTTAATAAATTAAAAATAATTTCTCCCTTAATTAATTAAATAATTAATTAATTAAAACCTTGAAGGGTTTTAAATAATAATTAAATAAATAATAAAGAGAACCTCCATTGGTTTTAATAAAAACCATTTAACTTGGTTTTAATGAAAAACCCTTGCCAATGGAATCTCTCCGGATTCTCTTGGAATCTTCCACCTTTGAAGCCAACACATCCTCTTAACATTAATGCCATTTCCTTTTGACATCAATGACAACTCATAGACAAGAAGCTAGGATCTCAAACCCAAAATTGCCAACAATCTCCCCCTTTGTCATTGATGGCAAACCATGCTTCTCAACAACACAGAAACTCAACATAAACAGCTCCCCCTGTCTTGAGGCTCTCCCCCTTACTCAAATCTCTCCCCCTTTGTCATCAATGGCAAAGGGTCACCTTTGGGGCTCGGGACTAAGAATGAGCCTCTTAGCTTAGTCCCTCCCCCACCTCCTGATGAGGTGATTAATTCTTGGGTGGGAGTAAAACTCCCATTAGGCACTGATCATCATCAGCGTCTATAACTTCCTTTCCGGGCCTTCTCTTGAACTCTTTGTCCATATTCCTATTCCTGTCACTGTTCTTGTTCTTGTTCTCATCCCTGTTCTTGTCCATGCCTTGATCCTTGGACCTGATCATGCCACTGTTCCTGTTCCTGTATTCTGGAATTTCAGCTCTACACTGTCTGATTGTGTGACCTTCATTGTTGCACTTGAAACACTTGAGGATGTTGTTTCTCTGAGGTAAACCTGATCTTTGAATCCACCATTCGACCAAACCTATTGACCAACTGCCACCCACTTCACCAACACCAAACCTGTTCCTGTTATTTGCCTTGCAATAAACCGCCTTGTGCCCAAACTGTTGACAAGAGTAGCAATACCCTTGAAAGTAACTAGCACTTCTGAAACTGTCATTTACCTCCTTCACTTGAGCCATGCAATGTGAAGCCATGTGACCAAACCTGTGACAAGCAAAACATCTGCCTTGAAACTTTCCTTTAATTGACCTCTTAGGTTCGAAAACTTCTTCTTCTCATTCTGAATTCTGTTTTCTGTGCATCTATCATTCAAGGACTCCTTTTCTGAAATACTTTCCTCATCAGAACTCTCTTCCTTTTGGAGTCTCTTACTAGACTCTCCAACTTGTTCCTTGTGTGGCTTAACAAAACCAAGGCCTGTTTTATCTGTTGTCTTTCTTTGACCTTTGATGAGTGACTTAACCTTTTTGGAGCTATCTTGAAACCTGTAAAGCTTATCCTTGTACTCTTTAGTTTCCTCTTTCAAAGAAGCCATTTTCTGTTCTAACTCACTATACTCAAGAACCTTAGACTCTAACTCATCCTTGAGTTCTTGTGTCTTAGCTATAGAGAAGTCAAGACTTTCTATAAGATCATCTCTCTCCATACAACATTCATCTAACTTATCCTTGAGTCTAGCATTCTTCTTTCTTTCCTTTTCCAAAACACTAAGAGCACTAATAAGTTCACTTTCAAGATCCTTTATTTGTTTGCTTTTTGAATCATCAAAGCCTTTTTCAGATTTCTTATCACTAGAGGTGCTACCCTTTTCAAAAACCATACATGCATCTTCCTTATAGTTTTCTGAAGCATCCTCATACATACTAGAAACCAAATCATTATTTGTGCAATCATCCTCAAGGTGACCAAAATTTCCACATCTAAGACATTTCATGATAATGAATCTATGTTTCGGTTCTTCCTCTTTTTCTGATATGAACAACATCTCATTTTCATTATCACTTGAAGAACTTTCACTATCACTACTAGAACACTTACTTGCTTTGTCTAGGTAGAAACTCTTCTTGTGCTTGTGAGAATACCTCTTTCCTTGATTGTTGTGCTCATCTTTGTTTTTCCTGTGATGCTTGTGCTTTTAGAATCCTTGCTCTTAGAATCCTATTTATCTTCATCACTTTCATTCTTGGGAACAGTATAGTCAGTAGCATAATGACCAAACTTTCCACAATTGAAACATCTTATATTTTTCATACTTTTGTGCTTTCTAGAGAACTTGCCTTTCTTGTTGTAATATGCCTCTTCATCACTAGAAGACTCATCACTATCTTGAAGTTGTTTACCCTTGGAATTCTTGGTAGCCTTGAAATCTGCCTCTTTCTTGACATCAACCTTCACTTGAGTTCTCAACTCAAATGCTGCAAGTATACTATGGAGCTCATCCTTTTTCAACTTATCCAAATCTTTAGCTTCCTCAATAGCAGAAATATTTTCACTAAATCTATTAGGAAGAGATCTTAAAATCTTATCACAAACATCATTTTCAGCAAGCTCAAGACCTAAGTCTTTCATGGAGTTAACAACCTCATCCATACGAAGCATGTAGTCACTAATATTTTCATCATCATTCATCTTGAGTTGTTCAAACATACCTTTGAAGTGTCTCAACTTGGCCTTTCTGACATTTGTATCACCTGTATGAACCACCTTCAATTGTTTCCACATTTCACTAGTTGTCTTGCAGTGAATCACTTTGGTGAGATCTGCTTTCTATAAGCCTTTCAGGATTGCATTCATTGCTTTTGAATTGCTGTGATGTAGGAGCCTTTCTTCTTTAGTATTAGGACCATGTTCAGGAATAGTGTACTCATCTTCAATCACTTCCCAAACCTCATTCCCAAGTGCCATTAGATGAACCTTCATCCTTGCACTCCAAAGACCAAAATCTGACCCATCAAGAATAGGTGCTTGCATTGCCACTTGAATGATCCATTGTGTTCTTTACTAGCTTTTCCTTCAAGTCTGTTAAACTTTTCGAAGGCACCTGCTCGATACCAATTGAAGAACACAAGCTTATAAGTGAGATGGGGGGGTGAACAGTATAAGACCTCTTTTTACTTTTTCCTTTATACTTCAAAATAGTAAAGCAATATACCCAAAGCAATATCAAAGCAATGCATAATATCATCCACAAAGTGACACCAATTTTAACGTGGTTCACCCTGAATGGTTGGGCTACGTCCACAAAACTTTTCTCTAAAAGTTATCTCAAAGTTCTTTGGGAATCCTTCCCAATTACAATGTTTATGAGCCTCGGCCCAAAGGAGATACCTTCCCCCAATCAGAATTTATGAGCCTCTGCTCAAAGGAGATACCTTCCCCCAATCAAAATTTATGAGCCTCTGCTCAAAGGAGATACCTTCCCCTCTGCTCTGGAAATGATCCCTCAGAAGATCAACTGCCTCTACCTCTTGCCAGCACGTGGAACTCCTTTCCACCGAAGACCTCCTATCCTCAATGCTTAGCCTAAGAGACCTCTGCCTTCTATGATCACGTCCATAGAAGCTCAACAACCTGTACCAAACACAGTCAATCGGTCTAGTACAAGTCTTCCTCTATCTGTCAGATCTGTCCAACTCTTGAACAAATCAATCCTCTGCATACAAGCCTTCTCAAAGACTTGCCAAATCTATCCTCGGGTTCTTCTCATAGAACCAATGCACCTCTATCCTCAAGTTCTCTGATAGAACTATCAAACTCAGCTCACAAGTCCTCTACTAGGACCTGTCCAAATCTGCTCACAAGTCCCCACCAGAACCTATCCAAAACTGCTCACAAGTCCCCACCAGAACCTGTCCAAAACTGCTCACAAGTCCCCACTAGAACCTGTCCAAAACTGCTCACAAGTCCCCACTAGAACCTGTCCAAAAACTCACAAGCTCACCAAGAAAAACTTTCTTAGTAGGAAATCACAAAGTGAATTGTTAGAGACCCAATGTGATTTGTCAAACTCATAGAAGCATAAAGAGAATTGTTAGAGACTCAATATGTTCTATACTCAAATCCCAATCTCAAAACTCAACTCAAATCAACTCAGCTCAATCTCAATCTCAAATCTGAAAACTCAACTCAATATCTGAAATGGATAGGATAGAATGTTTTCTTTCAAGAACATGAAACCCCAACAATTGCCAACTATGCAAAGAATCACATAACAATGATACTCATGTTCTTTTCACCATCAATTAGGGTTTCAACAACAATGCTCATCAAACAAGGTTTAGTCAACCAACACCATTCAACTCAACATCAACCTTGAAGCATTCAACCAATCATCACAAGAAAAGGAAACAAGTAGAAATCCTTTTCCCTCCAAAGATATTTGAACAAAATAGCCACCAACACAATATCACCAAATGCAAAGAATAACTTGCTCAAATCAACTCAATGGAGTAAGCCCAATATCATGAATCAAGTAAAGCAATAACTTGATCAAACAACCTCTATGGAAGCAACTCAACCATCAAACTCAAAACAGCCAACCAAGGGTTCCACCAACTCAATGCAAGTAGCTAGACTCACAAATATAAACCCTAGTGCACAAAGCTTCCACTATCTCAAACCAGAAATTATGCATTCACCAAAAACTCTCCTTAAGGATAACAATGCATAAGTAGTCTTCAACAAACCAGAAAATAGGATTTACACCCAACCAAAGGAAACCTAGTTGAAAACCTTTTCACTCCAACCTTATTTCAGAAAAACATACACCAATCATACTCATAAGAAAAATGTGCCCATACCTTTTTGGAGTAGAAGAAAATTGATCCTTAAAGCTGTCACCACACACAACCCTCAAACTTCCAACCAAGTTAGGGTTAGAACCAAGATAAATGAGCATATATAAAAACTTTCCTTAATACACCTTTTAGCTCCTCTTCTTTAAAAACAACCACCAAAGAAGCCAAAAACACAACAACCAAAACTTACACCTTATATCTCCATTTTTAAATTTAGCATAGCAAAAGACTAATCTCAAAAATACAACCAAAGAAATATCCCCTTATTTCTCCTATGTCTTTTAAACAATGCTAAACAATGCCAAAAATCATATCAAGAAAATAATCACACCTTATAATGGCTGCCCTTGAAGAATCCGAAATTCGTGGCACAAAACACGTTTTAATAAAAACGTGACTAATCCATGCACAGCTCCCTCCGTGGGGATCGAAACGCAGACCTCCGCCTACGCAAGGCCCAAACGCAGCCTTCACTGCCACTAGCCCACAAGAGGCTTACGAAGTCCAAGACGGACTTCCTTCCACATGAACGGTCAAGCTTTCCGAAAGCTTTTCAAACCACGAGCTCTCCTCTTTCGCAGCGTAAACAGAACATTCGATCGCAGCCAAACCAATTAATTGCCTTCGATTTTCCAAGTAGATTTAACCTTAGGAACCTTCTCATATTTATAGTCCATACGTGGACTTTAGAACACGTCGAGTTGCAAAGAAAAGTAATTTCGAATTTAATCGAAATTTGCTTTCTAAAGGGTTTAAAAACCCTTAAGTATTTTTAATAAATTAAAAATAATTTCTCCCTTAATTAATTAAATAATTAATTAATTAAAACCTTGAAGGGTTTTAAATAATAATTAAATAAATAATAAAGAGAACCTCCATTGGTTTTAATAAAAACCATTTAACTTGGTTTTAATGAAAAACCCTTGCCAATGGAATCTCTCCGGATTCTCTTGGAATCTTCCACCTTTGAAGCCAACACATCCTCTTAACATTAATGCCATTTCCTTTTGACATCAATGACAACTCATAGACAAGAAGCTAGGATCTCAAACCCAAAATTGCCAACAACCGCCAGCTACTCCGCCTATAGATAAATATGGTAAACTCTTACATTTGAATAACTCAAAGGCAATGAATGGAATTTTAAAGGTTTTATGTGAAACAGAGAATATAAAGGTTATGCATTACACATCTGCAAAGGAAATATGGGATAAATAAAAAGGTATCTATGAGGGAGAAAAAAAGGTCAAAATGGTAAAGTTTCAAAATTACAAGAGAACATTTGAAGACCTAAATACGAAGGAAGAGGAAAATATTACTGCATATCTACTTCGTGTGGATGATGTTGTTAACTCCATGCAAGGACTTGGGCTAAAATTTGAAGAAATAGATGTTTGTGATAATATTTTAAGATCACTCCCAAAGAGGTATAGTGAAAATATTTTAGCTATAGAAGAGTCAAAAGATATTGAAATTTTGACAAGGGATGAATTACATGGAATTATCATAGCTTTTGATATAAGAATAAAAGAGTAACCTAT
Source organism: Wollemia nobilis (assembly GCA_028583015.1). Lineage (NCBI taxonomy): Eukaryota > Viridiplantae > Streptophyta > Pinopsida > Araucariales > Araucariaceae > Wollemia > Wollemia nobilis. The sequence continues at coordinate 5,048,020 of JAQPPZ010001683.1, forward strand.
TACCCAAAAAGAAGCAGCCTTCAAAGTTACTAAGAAGACAAAGGGTAAGAATTCATATTCAAGCAATGAGTCATATAGTGATGAAGAAGTAAATTATGGCAGAAGGAGCAAGGACTCAAGAAAGCATAAAGGTATGAAATTAGTTAGATGTTTCAATTGTCAAAAATATGGTCACTATGCATCTGATTTTCAAAAGGCTAGAAATAGCAATGATGAAGAAAAATAGGATCATAAGAATAGGTAAACATGAAAACACATGTACCAAAATAAAAGCAGGGATGAATAAAAAAAGCAAGGAAATAAATTCTTCCAAAGGCATAAGAAGAGTTTCAATGTAGACAAGGCAGGTAAGATTTCAAGTGATAGTGATGAAAGTTCCTTAGAATATTATGAAGATAAAATTCTATTTATGGTAGAAGAAAATAAGTGGTTAGAAATAGGTCACCAATATTTCTTAAATGTTTTACATGTGGTAACTTTGGCCATCTTGAAGATAGTTGTAAAATGAATGGATTCAGTTTTAGTGATGATGAATATGAAGATGCTAGTGAAGGTCCAAAAGAAGAAAGTCTTGTTAGGGCAATAGAATAACAAGGAAGTGCTTCTAGTGGAAATAAATAAAAAAATAATGAAGATGATTTCATAGGCAAACAAATAGAGGAAGAATCAGAGAAATGAGAAGTTGATCTTGAGGGTGAGATTATTTATGCCCTTGATGCATTAAGGAAGGTAAGAAATCAAAACTCAAAACTCAAGCTTCAATTTCAATAATGTGATGAAGAGAAAGGAAATCTTATAGAAGATCTAACCAACTCAATAGCCAAGACAAGGAAGTTTAAAGAGATATTAGAGGCTAAGGTTTTAGAATGTGAAAGGTTAGAACATGAAGTAGATTTACTAAGGAAGGAAGTAAAAGAGTCTAAATACAAGCTACACAGGTTTAGGAGAAGCTCAAATAACATGGATAAGATTATCAAGGTACAAATATCTTCATAAAACAAGACAAGTCTTGGTTTTGAACAGGTACAAAGAAAATAAGGAGAGGAGTCAATCTCAAGTTCCAAGGAAGAAGAAGCTTAATAATAAGAGAGTGTAATATAAAGTGAGTCTTATGAGGATGAGTTAGATAATATAACGTTTAACAAGGAAAGGAACAATGTACAAAGAATGAATAGATGGAATAGGAAACAACACAGGGTAAAAGAGACTAAGAGACAAATGAAATCAATGCTAAGGTAATTTCAATGGATAATGTTTATCATATCATAGGTTTGGGCACAAGTATACACAGTGTAGGATACATGAAAGACATGAATATGGGAACTTTAGAAATAGGTATCTCTTTCAAGGGTATTACTACTCTTGTAATCAGTTTGGTCACAAGGCAGTAAATTGCAGGGTTCATGATAGGAATGGATATGGTTTCACCAGGAGAAACCCCAAGACATTTTCACCCTTAAGGAATAACAAAATTAAGCATTATAAGTACAATAATGATGGGCATACAACAAATCTATGTAGAGCAAAAATTCCAGATACAAGTAGGAACAGAAATATTCAGAGGAATCAAAAGGATCAGTTGAAAAAGAAAGTGGAAAAAGGTAAAGATCAGTGCATTCTAGGAGTAGAGATACTCCCACCCCAAAATTAACCACCTTAATAGGAGGTGGGGGAGGGGCTAAGATAAGAGTCTCATTCTTAGCCCCAAGCCCCAAAGGTGGCCCTTTTCCATTGATGTCAAAGGGGGAAAGATTTTTAGGAGGAGAACATTCAGTCAAGGTGAGCAGTTTCTTAGGGGGAGCAATTTTGAAAGAAGAAAAAGGTTTGGTAAAAAAAAGGGTTGCCATCAATGACAAAGGGGGATATTATTGGAAATTTTGAGTTAGTTGTGTTTTCATTGATGTCAAGAGTCAGTGTCAAGAATCAGTGGAGGACTTGGCAAAATAAGGGTTAAAATATTTATATTTTAAGCCCAAGAGATTTTGTCTAAGAGCTCCAGATGATTAGTCAAAAGGACAGTTAAATATCCTCAAGAAAAGGCCTAAAGGAAATAATATTCTAATATTTATTATTATAATATTAAATGTGGTCAGAACATGTCTAAGGTTGAAAGAGGAAAACACCTAGGCCCAATGGAAATAATATTATAATACTTCATTATGATATTAAAAGTTTAATTATGCCTAAGGTAGTTTATAAATAATTTATAATATTTATATTATAAATCTATTTATAAAAATAATATTTTCATAACCCAAATTTGGGTTAGGCACAAAAATGAATTCAAAATTTATATTCTCCACCGACGTTGTAAAAATAAAGGTATATTGTATATATACCATATCACTTACCCCTAAAAGTTTAAGTCTCCAAAAATAATAGTGCATGCAATTAATGAAATGGTGAATTCATGAGCAAACAAAGGATAAAGTTTTAAATTTTAATTTACCCCCAAAATATATGAAAGATAAAGTGACGGAGGCAAAAAATTCAAGCACAAACCAACGGTTGGGCTACTGGCGAATCCAAGGAGCATAAGTTGTTGGAAATGCAGAGGTGCTACGCTCAAATCTTGACGACATCATGGGACAAAGCCTTTTGGCTTTTGGCACGGAGGAGGATAAGCCAAAGTGCTCTAAGCACTTTTGCTTCTCACATGAGCGCTTAGCTCACATAGAAAGGGATTCATGGCTAAGGCGTAGGTGGAACTTCGACCAAGGATTAAATCCCATGGGAAGCGTGTATGAGGTATTTGATTTTTGGTTAATTGCATATTGCCTAAGGTTGTTGGTAGGTGCTTAAATCACATGCTTTAATTTTTATGCCTAGGTTAAAGTGTAAAGTGGGAAAGTTATTAGCATGTGGTTATTTGGTTTTTGTTGAGTTATTAGGGAGTTAAAAGGGTAAGGTAATTAATTTTTACCTTAGAGAAAGTGAGAAATATTTTATTGAAGGTTAAAAATATATTGCATTATTTTATAAATTTAATTATTTAAAAATTCAATATTGAGTAGGGAGACATAAGTAGTGTTTGGATTGTTTCATGCATTAAATTTTTGAAAGGGATTATTGTGAAATTGAGTGAGTGAAAACTTTATTTGATAAATTTGGAGATTATAAGTTGTAATTGAGAATTAATAATTTGTGTATGGTGAAATATTTGAACTAAATAATTCAGGATAGATTTTTGATATCTAACCATTGATATTGGAAAAGAGGTTGATTGTGTTGAGATAGGTTTTGAGAATATTTCTCCATCAAGAAAAAGTTATGAGCATATCCTCCTTGTGAGTGAAATATTTTTAGGTTGAATGTTATGAATGCTAAGTTGAAGTGAAAAGTTTTGTTTTATAAGCATTGTTGAGTAAGCTTTCATGTGCATGATTGGTGAATGTTTGTGAGAACATTTGAGTGAGATTGTGAACTATATTAAACTAGGGTTTGTGAAAGATCATGAGTATAATTGTTATGTGAGGTTGTTTTATAAGCATTGTTGGAAATATTTGAGTAAATATTCATGTGCATTATTATATTTTGTGGAAATAACATGATTATCATTGTTATACGAATGAGGAATCATCTTGAGTCAAGGATTGAGATTCATAGTGTGAATTGTTGGAAGTGGAGTGAAACACTTGGTTAGGATTTGTAAGAAAGTTATGTTTCATTGAGTGATTGGTTGAGTGGAGTTGATTGAGGATTATTTATTGATAGTGTTGAAGTGATAGTTCAAGTTCTATGAAACAAATTGTTTTTTATTTTTGGATTGAGTTGAAAGAGGAATTGAAAGTAATTGAGTATTTTTTGAATGTGAAACATATTGAGCCTCTAATCATTCTCTATATATTTTTGGGGTAAAACAAGAGATATTGAAAATTATTAGGTATTGTTGTGAATGTAAATCATATTGAGTTTATAACCATTCTCTATATGTTTCTATGAGATTAAACAAGATTCTGTGTGAATCTTGTTTGTGTGATTGAAGAAGTTTTCTATGATAGATTGACTTGATTTGAATAAGCTTTGTGAAAGCTTGTGAGCATATTTGAGGTAATTCTTGGTGAAGATATGTTTAGTATATTGGATAATTTCTAGGTAGGAATTTTTGGAAAGATTTGAGGAAAGTCTTGGTGAATACTTGTAGAACAAATTTGAGGTAAGTCTTGGTAAAGACTTGTTGAGAAAATTGGATAAGTTCTTGAGAGGAATTGGATATATTTGAGGTAAGTCTTAGTGAAGACTTGTTGAGAAGATTGGACAAGTTTTAGTGAGAATGTGTTGAGCTTATTTGAGGTAAGTCTTGGTGAATACTAGTGGACTGATTAGTGTAAGCTTTTGTTGAAGCTTACAATGCAGAATTGAGGTAAGTCTTTGAGAAGACTTGAGAGAAATTTTGATTGATTGATTTTTTCAAACCTTAAATTAAGTTTTGGGGAATATCTAGGAGAATTAATTTATTATTGGATAAATATTTGTGTTAAGTCTTGAAGACAGATTTGAGGACAAAGTTTGGTGCATATTTGAGGATAGGTTTGTTCTAGACTAGAGATGGATATTGAGAAAATTTGTGCTAGACCGAAGGACTGTGTTTAGTGCATATTAGAGATGGAGATTAAGAATATTTGTGTTCAATTGAAGGATTGTGTTTAGTGCATATTTGAGATATATATTGAGCAAATTCGTGCTAGACCAAAGGATTGTATTTATTGCAGATTAGAGATAGAAATTGAGTATATTTGTGCTAGACCGAAGGACTATGTTTAGTACATATTTGAGATAGAGCTAAGAGAAATATTTAGAGGTGATAGAGTAGAGGACAATAGTCTCTAGTGGATAGAGTTCCATTATCCATGGCAGTGAGGACATAGATCTTCTGAATGAGAACACATTTTTCTATGTATAGAGATCCACAAGCCAGTGTAGTGGAGGTAGTAGTATTCTATAGGTTCACCAACCAAAGAAGAGGAGAAGGAGTTCTCTTATGGATAAAGATACACTAACCACATGAGGGAATTTGTATCTCCAATGGGTTAGTTACCATAAACAAAATTAGGTGATTGGTATCTCCTTTGGACAAAGGTCCATAAAAATTGTAATAGGAAAGGATTCCCAAGAGATTTTTTGAGAAAATTATAGTGAAATATTTTCTCCGTGGAGTAGTCCACATTGGATGAACCATGTTAAATTGGTGTCTCTATTGTGTGTGGTGATTTACAATATATTGATTACTGTTGTTGACATTGCATTAATATATTGGAAATACTATTTGAGTAAAGAAATGTAAAAAGTGGTCTTATATTGTTCACCCCCATCTCAATATAAGCTTGTGTTCTTTAGATCTAAGCAGAGTTAAGAATATATTTTGGTAAGCAGTTTTGAGCAAGTCTTGTGTGAAGGCTTGAGGTAAGTTTTAGTAGAGTTAAGAACATATTTTGGTAAGAAAATTTGAGCAAGTATTTTTTGAAGGCTTGAGGAAGATCTGAGCAGAATTAAGAGCAAGTTTTGGTAAACATATTTGAACAAGCTTTGTGTAAAGGCTTGAAGCAAAGTAGAGAAGATATGATAGATTTCTCTTGTGGATAAAGGTCCATAAACTAAAGCAGAGGGAATTGAGGTCTCCTGTAGATAGAGGTCCATGAATAAGAACAAATGGGATTGAGGTATCTTATGAATAGAGGTCCACAAACTTGAGCATAAGGGATAGGTGTCTCCTTTGGGTTGGTGCCCATAAATATTATAATTGGGAATTGGTTCCCAAGATATTGGTTGAGAAAATTTATAAGAAATATTTTCTCCATGTACGTAGCCCACATTGGGTGAACCATGTTAAATCTATGTCTTTCATGTGTGTGATGATTTGTACATTGTCTCATTATTGCTATTGATGATATTGGTTAATACTGCTTTGGAAAGTTATTGCAATTGATAGCATTGGATAATACTAAATTGGAAAGAAAAGTAAAATTTTATCTTATACTATTCACCCCCCCTCTCATTATAAGCTTGTATCCTTCATTTGATGTCAGCTCTTCATGAGCTATGAAACCTTTATATTTGGTACACATCGATCTATGCGGTCCTATGTCAAACAGTTATGGTGGAAAGAGATATTTTTAGTTGTTCATTGATGATTACTCATGAAAGATATAGGTTTTCTTTTTACAATTGAAATCAGAGGTATTTCTATACTTTCAGCAATTCAAGAAGAGTGTTGATATGTTCCATCAAGACCCTCTACTCAAATCGAGGGGTGGAATATACCTCCAAATAATTTTCATCATTTTTGAATTCCTTGTAGAGCCTTTTTGGGTGCTCCACAAAAAAATGGAGTTGCTAAGAGGAGGAACTATTCCATCATGGAAATGGTTCGTTGTATACATAAGGGAGCATATTTGTAGTAGCATTATTAGGAAGAATCAGTTAATAAAATAACATGCCTCTTGAATAAAGCACCCACAAAGCCTCTATAGGGAATGACTCCACAAGAAGCATGGAGTGGTAGGAAACCCTAAGGATTTTTAGGTGTAAAGAAATCGTGCACATTCCAAAAAAAAAGAGAAATAAGTTAGATGAGAAAACCTTGGTGTGTATTGTTCTTGGTTATGAGAAACATTCCAAAGGATATTGGTTGATAGATCCTAAAACCAAGAAAAATCACATAAGTAGAGATGTGGTATTTGATGAAGCTTTTACATCAAATTACAAATATTCATTTATATACCTAGATGAAGAGGAGCCTAAGAAAGAGACTCCACCTCCACAAAAAAGGTTTTAAAATAGTATACTAACATATTGAGAGATTCAAATTTGACTTCACTTCTAGATCTAACTCTAGATCGATCTTGCACATGTAACATGACTCAATAGATGAGAGTAGAGGTATCAAATTTAGAGGTTGATGAGATTTATCTATACTTTGATGAACTATCTATATATGTAGAGGAATATAGAGAAGTAGATATGGATGACGAAAGGGTTTATATGTATGCATTGGATGAGAATGAACCCAAAATAGTTCAAGATGCACTTAATGAGCTTTAGTGGAAAGCTACTATGGATGCTGAACATACATCTCTCCTAAAAAATAACACATGGAAGCTATTTGATCTACCTTCAAGAAAAATTGGTGTTCAAAGTAAAATATAAGGTATATGGAACTATTGATAAGCATAAGGTCCATCTTGTTGTAAATGGCTATGCTTAGAAAGAATGAATTGACTATGAAGAGACTTTTTCACCCAATGCAAGAATGACTATCATTCATGTACTTTGTGTTATGGCATATCAGTTCGGGTGGAAGTTACATCAGATGGATGTCAAAAGTGCCTTATTTAATGGTGATTTGCAAGAAGTATATATGACCCAACCAAAAGGATTTATGGTTGAATACCAAGAGCATAAAGTTTACAAGTTGGTTAAATCCTTGTATGGATTAAAACAAGCTCCACGAGATTGGTACATCAAAATGGATAGTCACCTATTGCAACATGGATTCAAAATAAGTCCTTAAGATGCTAATATCTATATCAATAACAATGGTTCTGACATAGTGATTCTAGTACTCTATGTGGATGATATGATCATCACTAGAAGTTCAGAGAACATGATAGATGCAGTGAAATATGACTTGAAATAATCATTTGAGATGATAGATCTAGGAATTTTTCACTATTGTCTTGGTTTTGAAGTGGAAAAAAAGAAGAATCATATCAGAGTGACACATAAGAAGTATACCAAGACAATGATTGAAAAATATTGCATGACAAATTGCAAGTCTAAAGCAACTCTAATGGAACCAAGGCTTTAGTTACCATGATATTATACTTCTCGATAAGTAGATGGTACTCTCTATCATCAAATTATTGGGAGTCTTATATATCTAACCAACACTAGGAAAAATATCAGTTTTTTTATGGATTATCTTTCAAGGTTCATGTAGGAACCTAAGGTGAGTCATTGGAAAGCAACAAAATGGGTTATTCATTATGTCCGTGGTAGTACAAACTATGGCCTAGAGTACAAGAAGAATGAAAAATTCTTCTTACAAGGATACACAAAATCAAACTATATCGGATCCATTGATGATCAAAAATCAACTTTTGGATACATTTTCCATATTGGATCTAGACCTATCTCTTGGCACAGTAATAATCAAGAGGTGATTTCTTTATCTTCTACAAAGATAGAATATCATGTAGTATGTGGAGCATTCTACGAGGTGATCTAGTTGAGTCGTATTTTTTCAAGTATGGTTCTTTCAAAGAATCTTCCAATATACTTACTTTGTGATAATCAGGGTGTTTTGAAGCTTGTCAAGATTCCAGTATTTCATAAACGTACCAAACATATTGACACTAAATTTCATTTAATTCAAGATGAAGTTCTAAAGCACCACATATAGCTCTAGTACATTCCCACTAATGAGAAGGTTGCAGACATTTTCACTAAGTCACTTGCATGTGTCAAATTTTAATTGTTTTGCAACTCTCTTTGTATATCCAAATAATGTAATAAGGGGGGATGTTAGCATATAGGTTTATATAGTTTATTACATTATTTCATATGACTATAATAAGCACATTTTTCTTCATAGCACTTATTTAGTGGTTAGGGCATATTATGGTTACAATGGTGGTTGGTTCTATTTCAATTGCATCACCAAATTACCACATTGTATTATAAATTTAACACATGATGAATAAATTTTTTAATGCTCTGATTCTACAATAGATAGTTCTTGATGGTTTTTTGGAGCTTGTTTGTCTCTTGGGTGGTTGTCCTTCTTGTGGTTGTTTTTTTCTTTATTTCTTGGTCTCCTTTGGAAGGATTATTGGGTCCTCTTTGTAAAATGTTTGGGTAACCTTTCAAAATCCCTTCATCCATATAATAAAAATAAATAAATAAATAAATCCATTATCAAAGAAGAATTATGTGTGGGTGCACAAAATGACACTATCCACACACTCACACTTTGGAAGGATTTAAGTGTGTAGCCTACCAGTTCTATGTTAAATGTATTTATTGGAAAAAAATCTATGGGTTCCAAATTACCATTCTATCCTAAATCCACATTATAAGTAAAAATTACAATGGATATGCAAGCAATGTGCATGAATACAAATATCCTATAATCTAAATGTTTTTTTATTTCCAATGCATGCAATAAAGTGAATGCATTATCTCAGTTTTTCCTTTTCAATGCAATGAACATAGAATATGCAAATGCAAGCAAGATAATTAACCTCAAATGCAAGCTACATGTGCTTTGATATTTATTGCCTATGCTTTAAAAAAGTAATATTAAGCCTTGTGTTCCTATTATGAAATTTTACAAAAAGTTTTAATGTCTACAAACAATGGTAGTGATGCATAAGATAAACACTAAGTTATAAAGGCACTGTAATATGATTTTATTTGTTCTAAATGTAAGATTCACATAGTTCTATAGGATGTAAATGGGACCAAATGCAGTCAATCTAAAACCAAACTACATGGTTTATTTTCTTTCTCTTTTATTCAAATATTAAGAAGATTATTCAAGTTAGGTCCAAAGCTACACTAAAAGGGGTGACTACATGCTTTTCATTTTTTCATGTCTATCATACCTAAGAAAACAAGTTGATAAAAAGCCTTCAAGTAGCTAAATCCTTCTATACAAATTGACTAAAAAGACAATAATGCATACCAAAATCCTAAGCTAAAATATGAAATGTAGAAATTTTTTAGATTTATAAAATATTTTAAATGAAATGCAGATCTAGTTTATAAATGTAATCAAATGCTATAAGAGAATACCTAAATGCCTATAAAAATATAAATAAACACTAAAATTATTGATTAACTTATTGTAGAGTAGAAACAAACAAATAAGTAATGATTCTAGGATTTTGATGAAAGCTCTATACCTAAAAAAAGTACTATAATAGATGAAAGTGCTATAACATATGAAAGCGCTATACTAGATAGTGTTGTTATTTTCATGTATTTTGAGGTATTAGACCTTGATGAAATATGGTCATGTGTTATACTTGTTGGAAAGGTATTTTTGAGAGATTTCTAATGGAACCAATTTTATAAAATTTTATTGAGCTTGTTTCATGGGATTCAAATATGACCATACCTTTTGCTCCTGTACCTACAAAAAATAAAGAAACCTATGAACAAAAATAATAAAAATTATTTGCATTAGTATAGAGAGGTTTTGTCTAATATCTTCAATAATTTTGATATTTATTGGTAGAGGGGTCAAACCCCTATTACTTTTATTATGGAGAAATTAAATAATGGATAAAATGCTCAAAAGATAAAATACATGTAAATAAAGAAATGCTTATTCAAATTACAAAAGCAATGCCAAAAGGATGTAAAATTCACAAGAATTAAATATACCAAACTTCATTTTTGTTCTTATATCAAGAAATTGTATATAATAGCACATGAAATAGGATTAAAGAATAAAATATACTATAATAATTACACAAAAGAATTCTAAATATGAGATAAGGATTAAAACCCTTATGATGAAGTTGCATCTCCTAATGTTGTTAGCTTTTGATGCTAGATACTTAATGAGAAATCAACCACAAGATATAAAATGAGTAGTGTAATATTAAATATATGATAATGCAAATATACTAAGAATGTAAAACCCATAAGAATCTTCTAAAACTACTCATAAAATTTCCATTGGCTCATGAAAATAGTACAATGATATAAAATTGAGGTCTCAAACTCTTCATATTCCTTACATGCTCTACATTGTATCTAGCATATCATCTACTCCTCTATCTTATGTTATCTACTTTCTCTCTCACAATTATCTATCAAAGACCTATATATAACGATATGTGACTCTTGGCCTTCCACCAACCTATGACTCTTCATCTTCCTAGTCTATGGACTCATATACACATGGACAACATGCACATTTACATTATCAAGTAATTTGTACATTCTAACAATACTTGTTTATTTATTATATTGCATAACATAAATACTTAAACCCTAATATAAGACACACTCCTAATCTAAATATGTACCCAAGGTGGTACATTAGCATGTACCAAATAATGTAATATATTCCAACACCCTCTGTATTACATTATTTGGTTATTGAAGACTTTAGTCTTCAATATGGATCTTCATATTGGTTCAATTAACTTTGCATTGTATGCCTCCTTGGTCAGGTTCCTTCTCTTATTGCTTATCTTCATCATTAGATTCAGTCTTTGTGCTTTCATGAGCTATCACGCTATCATTAGATTCCTACAAAAATATTTTCACTTTGCCTTTATTCTTATTATCACAAATTTTATTTAGTATACATTCTTCTAAACAATCACTTAAAGCATCTTGATAAGATCTTGAGTTAAAATAACTTGAAGTATAAATATTGTATGAAGAATGAAATATCTTCTCTAAGAAGGATTCATCTATTTTTATTTTATGTTTAAGTGAATCAATCAATTCCTTCTACTCCATATTTTCCTCTTTGTAATATTTGAATGTAAGTAAAGACATATACAATATGCTACCAATATATAAATAAATTAGAATAACATCTTTTCCATTATCAATTGCTTCAATGATTATAGCATGTAGATAATATTCCAATGTTTTTAAGTTTTCTTCTATGGCTTCACTATAGATAAATTTTTAAGTAAGATATAGGTTTCCTTTAGTCTTTGTAATAAAATTATTGATTCTAATTTTTATGACATTTTTCCTTTCCTTTCTAATGATGTTTTCCATATCATTATCCATTGAAGTATTTGAAGTAGACATTCCTTTTAGCTCCCTAGTATTATATGTGGAGAATAGTTTTGATGTATCTTTTATATTTCAAAAAATGTTGAGTTTGATTACCTTATGACTACCTAGTTTTGAGTATATGATCAAATTTGATAATGTATTTTCAATTCTCAAAATTTTTAGAATACCTTATATCTCTCAAGTGTTTTGAATATGTGATCAAATTTGATAAGATCTTTTTAATTCTCAAGTTTTGTAGGATCAAATATCTAGGTAGAATTTCTTTTTTCTTCCTAGTATTTTGAATGTAAAATAGCTTTGGTAAGATACTTAGTTTTATAAGTTATTCTTTGATTTGAATCCCTTTTATCTCCCTAATGTTCAAGACAAGCACTTTATTTCTCCTTATTTATGAATAGAAAGCTAGATATAATTTTTATGCAATTTCAATTGATAAAATTTTCTATCTTAAAGAATTTTTCAAGTTGGATTCCTTTTGTCCCTTCAATTTGAATAAGAGACTAATTCCAACGTAGTTTTACAACTTTCTAACAACTCTATATTGTGCTTCCTATGTATTTCAATTTTCAATAATATTGTTTCTAAATTTCAAGAATTTATGTTGGTGATGAATTCCTTATAACTCCCTAATTAGAAATTTAGAAAAACAAATATATTTGCAAATTCAATATTTCAATTTTGATGTAGAAAACCTTTTTCCTCCAAAAATTATTTGCAAATATTTCTATGCTTGAATTTCAAATAAAGTAATTTCAAAAATATTTCAACGTAAATCCTTCTAACGTCAAAAGTTTTTCAAATCATTTAATAAATAATATAAGGTTGTAATTCATCAATTCTCTTCCTTATATATCCATTCAATTAGTTAATCTTAAGAATAATAAATTAACTAAGCTTAACCTTAGTATTAATATAATAACCTAGAACTTTATGAAATGCAAATTTATTTAAATACTTTGCACCTTCTTGTAAATGGAGCACTACATATTTGGTCTGCTACTTCTGTAACTGCAACTTGTACGTTATTTTAGGTGTTGTCCAACTTTCAGTATTTAATGCTGGATGACACCCCTTCACTACATTTAATGCTCTTTCTTGTGTATGGCACACTCTTATTGACTTTGACTATCCTTGTTGTGCTTGTAATACTCCTTTGAATATGCTTAATATATGCACTGAAGATTGTTTGGGATCCTCCAACCTATCAATATTCCTCTCCTCATGTTCCACATGGCACTCAACATCTTCTTTAGGAATTTATTCTTGCTACATTACTCTACCTAGTTATGACAATATGGGCATTAACTTTGACAAGTATCTTCCTTCCTCAAGGGGTGCTCATAGTTGGTCTGAAGTATTTTCTTTCCCTCAATGGTTGTTGGTTCTCCTTTTTCTCTACACCAAATGACATACAATTTATTTCATGTTCTCAATCTAAGTGACAAATGGTATCTACGCTCCTCTCAATGCTTGCATGTAATTATCTAACATCCTATATTTCCTTGGTGATTACATGTGTTTGTCCTTTATTAACACTACCAATATATTTTGATGCTTGATAGTTGTAACACATTCTCAACCAAAGTGAAAAATGGTAGCTACTCTCCTTTTAGCATAATTTGTAACTCTCTAATGCTCGATGGTGCTTCTTTGTTTTGATGATTGGTGGTTGCTCTTCTTTATCAATGGTTTCTCCTCTTCTATGGTGGTAGTTCCTCCTTTGGTATTGCTCCGATAACTCTTCCTTGGTGTCGTTTTATTGATAGATTTTCAATGTTGTTTGATGGGATATCCAAGCTTATTAACTCGGATAAAATCTTTGTTTTTAAAAAAAATTATTTTCTAATAAACTTGCACATTAATCCTTGCTTTGGCTCTATCCTCTAACTTCATTTTTTTGTAGATTTTAATCCAATGTGACTGCTACTTGAAACATACAAAATAAATGCATTGCTAAAACACAAATTATATAGAAATTTTGATTTTATTAATGATAGGGGTATTTTTGTGTTACAAATGGGGAAATTCCCCTTTCTTTATTTCACAAATATACAATGAATCTAATGCTTTCTCTTGGGTCACTCAATTTAGGTGGGATTCGTGCATAATGTGTGTCACCTCTAGTTGTATTTGTTGTGGTTTTCCTATTTGCATTAGAGCTAGACTTGCAAAATGGAGCTAGTATATTTGGGGACTCGCCTGAGTTAGGAATCATGGTAAAAATGACAAATTGACTCAAAATATGTAATTAAAACTAAAATAAATTGCATAGAAGCTCATAAAAATACCAAATGGAGCTTACCTGATAGATTTGGAGTGAAATGAGTCCTGTAGACCCAACTCATAGGCCGGGGGGTGAATTGCACTGTAAGTAATTTCTTCTAGAAATCCTTGCATGGATGGGATCCTTAGGTGCTACAATTTTATTGGTATGGATCAAATGTCCTTGTTTGCATTTTTGGTTGCATTTTGATAGAGTTTATGTACTTCAACTAAAAATGGAGAGAGAGGTAGAATGAGGGATTAGGTCCACTATTTATAGATAAACCTAAGGTGTAGGGGGTGTGGTTAGGGGAACTAAACCCTAAGGTTAGGTTCTATGGTGGTTAGGTTAGGGTTTATGAGGTGTCATACCCACATTCCCCAAGGAAATATCTCATCCTCACACATGTGCGAGGATAGATTAGGGTTAACTAGGATTAGTCAACTCTAAGGTTAGATTAGGGTTTCCTAAGAAATATCCTAACTAACCTAGTGCACACACATGTGGGAGGGAATAATTAGGACTAATTAGGGTTTAGGAACCTAATTAACCTTTTTAATCCAAAAAGTGCACTTTAAGTGAAGTCACTTTAAAATTAGAATTTGAATTAACTTTAATTAAGACTTTTTGGGAACTAATAGTCCCATGGGATCCTAATTAGGTCTAGGAAGGGCTTAAGTGGTCTTATGTGATTGATAAGTGGTCCTTTGATAGATGAAATGTGGTTATAATATGGATTGAGTAGTCTAATAGGGATTTGTACCTATAAACTAGTGGAATGGGCTATGTAAGTCTACGATACGCTACGCTAATCTAGAGTGATCTACACTAGTCTATGCATGTCTAAAGTAGTCTACGCATATCTACGCATGTCTACACATGTCTATGATAGTCTACGTAGGTCTAGAGGGATCTATAAAAATATACACTGGTCCAAAATAGCCTAGAGGTATCTAGGATGACCTTTGTGAACCTACAAGTATCCAATAGGATCTACAAGTATGTAGAGGTAGCTATGTGTGACTTTTGGGTGTCTACATTTTACCCATTTTTGTAATATACTGTGTAAAACATAGTTTAATATAAAAATGTGAAGGGATGTGTAGGGAATAAGGGAAACAAGGAGAATGGAATCTAACCAAAGGTATGTAGTCACTCGAAGCATGACCATACAACATTGATCAGGGATCTAGGGGAAAGAAAAGAAAAGAATGGAATTTAATCAAAGGTATGTAGTCGCTCAAAGCATGACCATAAAATATTTATCGGGGATCTAGGGAGAGAAGAGAAGAAGAGAAAAAGAAGAGGGGAAATAAGAAAGAAAGAAAGAAAATAAAATGAAAAAAAATGCCCATAAATGGAAATGGATGATTGTGGATGCAATGCGATAATTTTGCTGAGTCTATATGACATTTTTTGATGTCATACTGGTTTCTTGTGGGGGAAAATTTTGATTGCTTTGCTTTTGCGACCAATACAATACCAAAGTATGAATAGAAAAAATTCCTATTCAAAGTTTTTATATTTATTGATTGATGAGTGCATGGTGACAAGTGTCAAACCATTTGAGCTAGTTAACATATGGATTATTCAAATGTGTCATTCATTATGTATCATGAATGCCAAAGTGACATCTCTAATGTTGTGCATGGATTATTCAAACATGTCATTCATTATGTATCATGAATGCCAGAGTGACCTCTCCATTGTTATGCACAACTCTCATGATCTAACAAATATCTGGTTGGAATTTAGATTATCTCATAAGATAATCTTCAACAAAAAATTTAGTAGATAGATGTGATATTTGTGATTTGGATGTTTGGTTTTTTGGTTGCATGCAAAGATGACTCCTAGATATGAATACCCCATCAAAAAAGGAATAAAAAATGACGTGAATAAAATATGGTGATGTGATGATAGAGTGATTTATAGAAGAAAAATGCATGATGACATTTATGAAAAATCAGATGTACAGGAAGAGGGGTAGGTTTCCTTGGGTTTGGAATTAAATTTAGGTGATTTTTGGGCTTCTTCGATTAATTCACATTTCGAGGGGTGAATTGGATCTGGATTCATAGGTTGGGGGTGAACTGGTATAATTTGCAAGCTAGGGGTGAATTGGGTCTAATTTGCAGGTCAAGGGGTGAATTGGATCTAATTAGGGTTTTAGGTATATTTAAACATTTTTGGAAGCTTGGGGGGTCATTTTGAAAGTGGTAAACTTTGAGAGTGAGCAATGAGTGACGGTTGGTGACGTGGAGCGCTTGCATTTTATCAGTTTGAGCAGTAGGATTGCAAGAGAATGCACTGGCACTGGAACCTAATGTGGAGACCCATCGGTAAGTGCTCTTTATTGTATTTATTTCCTAATTTCATTTCTATAAAAGCATGAAATAGGGGGAGGTTTTCATGTCATTTTTAAAT
Organism: Wollemia nobilis; assembly: GCA_028583015.1. Taxonomy (NCBI): domain Eukaryota; kingdom Viridiplantae; phylum Streptophyta; class Pinopsida; order Araucariales; family Araucariaceae; genus Wollemia; species Wollemia nobilis. The sequence goes on from JAQPPZ010001683.1 coordinate 5,064,482, forward strand.
TTAGGCAAATTTTAATTGAAATTGGAACATGAAGTATTAAACAGGCTAAATGGGTACCCAAAAGTATGATTGCTTTTTAGGTTTGACTAATTTTCACTATAGTTTGACTGGGTAACGGTTAGGATAGTCTCGTAGTTTGACTTTCCTTTTTTCGAGCCATGGCGCACTATTTTTGTAATGTGGTTGAATTTCATCTATAAAAGTAGGAAATGGGTATTTGATTATGTGACTTTGTTTTTTTTTTATCCTTGTTTAGCATGTTATCTACATGTGAGCCGTCAGGATGTAAATTAGAAAACTTTTGATTGGCAAATTTTCCATTGTGGGTGTATGACTTTTTAAAATTGTTGACACTTTCATCGTAGAAAGACGAAATGGGTATCCAAAAATGTGGTTTGTGTGGGAATTTTGTTGCATTTGGCATGTGTTTGAATTGCATGACATGATGTAGATATGATTAAATTTAAAATTAGCTATTGGGAGCCCAATTTGCATTTTTTTTTATTTCTATTTGAACTTTCATTGTGAAGTGGTCAAATGGGTGTTTAAAATTTGTATTGTGTTTTTGATGTGGTGTGATTTGTATGTGCACTATTTTGGTGGGGTTGTGTTGACTTTAACCTCAAAATTTGTGCAGATTTGTATACTATTTTTGAAACTTGTTGATATTTTCACTGTGAAGTGGAAAAATGGGTATTCAAAAATGTATTTTGTTTTTGTATGTTTGGTGGATTGATGTGGTTTTGATTTTTTTTCCACAGTAGGTATGTGGATGATTTTAAATTTGACTGTTGAAAGCCAAATATTTACTAATTTTTGCATCTATTTGAATTATTACCATGAAATGGAAAAATGGGTATCCCAATATGTGATTTTTTTTGGTATGTGTTGTGATATATAAGTTGTACATATTTTGATGTCTCGAAGTGCATGAAAAATTAAAGTGCATTGGGGAATGAGATATTTTAAATAAGAATGAGGCAATGGCCATGGAAAATTTTGAGTGTTTGAGGTAAATTCCCATAGATCATTTTAGAAAATGAACCTCATTAAATGAACCAAGACGTTGACATCAGGGGAAAGTGGATGGAAATAGGAAAGGAGGGTGAATTGTGTTTTTTAAAAAAGTTTTAGTATTGTGGGATAGTGTAATTATAAGTTTTATTATCCGCATGATGTGGTTTACCCACACCTCATGGAGAAATTATCCTAAATAACTGACATGTTAGATATGACAACATTGATAGAATGGCATTTATATGATAGGGGGGGCAAGATGTAGATTTTCTTATAAGTCATGAATAAATAGCTCTCCGAGCATAAGAAGTTACAAGAGAAAAGGTTTACATTGATTAGAAAGAAGAAGTGAAAAATAAAAGTACCTTATCATAAACTATGTCATTATCACCATAAAGTCATATTGTAACAATTGGTTGTATGTGGTTGTGTGTTAATCCCCTATTAATAAGCATAGCTCTCAGCCTTACGACGAACCATGGCTGAGAGGGAATTGCTCAATCCTATGCATCGATTGTAGGGGTTTATCACACTAATTGAAATTTTTTTATTAATCCAAGAATTGTATATTGAACTAATATGAATTTGTATTCTTGTTTGTGTATGAATAGGTGAAGAATATTGAGCCACGATATCGATTTTGTAATATGAAGAGCAAGTTGGATAATCTCATGAAGAATAAATATGATGAGGCATGGTTGGATGTAGTATTTTTTAGAGGTGTGTAGGAGTACAAGAGAATTAATACCAATAGGGTATACATATCTACTTTGTATGAGTGGTGGGACACGGATCAGAACACTTCATTTTCCAATGGTTGAGATGACAATCACCCTGGAAGATGTTTACAAGATATATAAGTTGCCTATCAAGGGTGTTCCAGTGAGGGAAAGACCAGATGATAGTAAGGAAGCTATGATGGAGAGGTTATTTAGAGAGAAGTGGGAAGAGGTGGATACCAACAAGATGAATTATGATATTCTGTGGTATAATAATATGTTATTTAAGCACCAGTGTGTGATGATGATGATGCTTTGCCTGACACTTCTGAGGTATTATTTACCTAAAATATGTTGGATGTGGTGAGTGATATGGTGGAGCACAAAATTGTGTTTGCATGGATGCCTACACTTTTAGACCAAGTATATATAGAGCTACACAATGTAATTCATGCTGGGTGAAAGGGGTTGAGTTGGACTCCCTTGATGCAAGTGTGGGTATGGGAGCACATAGCCATTGAGATGCCATCATTGTTGCCCTATAAAGTGTATTTTTAAGGACAAACATATCTATCTTATGCTCTAAGATGGAGGATTGATGAGGAGAAGATAATTAAGAGGCCACATGAGGGTGATCCTCTATTTTAGAGGGTGGATATTGGGAAGTTAGTGCTGGATGTGATTATGTGGAGGTCTTGGACGGGTAGGGTGGTATGGGAGCATGAAAATGAGCAGTTGTATGTAATTCATTAAGGGAGGTGTTTGGTTTTATGGTACACTTGGTACACTAAGTTATTTCAATTTAGTCAATTATGCGATAGTTCAGGCTATCATAGGACATTCCAGAGGTACCTGTTGTATATTATCGATGGTGGGGCGAGAGGGGACAATCGCCTATAGTATTACCATGGGTTTGTGAGGGACCCACCAATGGTTATTGTAGGGGCGGATAATGTAGAGATGACACTAGAGTTTGATGCTTGGTGGGTGATGTAGAGCTGGGATCCAGGTGTTGGTATAGTTGATCGATGGATACTGCCTAGTGGTGGGGTACCTATAGTAAGGGGAAGGGCAATGAGAGGTACTCGGGTCAGGATGCATGATAGACCTGGTAGTGAGATAGAGATACCTCTATGATGATCCAGGTAATGATTGGGTGGGACATCGAGTTCATATATAGAGATAGTGGAGGAGGTTCTCGCAAGTAGTGGGGCACAACCTATGGAGGAGGGAGCAACCGTGGAGGAGGTAGGTGGGGGTATGGCTATGCAATATTTTTATCATACCATGGATATGGGTTTCTTTTATGGGATGGAGGATATTCCCATTGAGTAGTAGGAGAAGTAGGAGGTGGAGGAGGAGGTGTTGTTATTACAATATCGAGTACGATAACTAAAGGGAGAGCTCTATGAGGGTGAGATAGGGATGATATATTTAGAGGAGAGGCTGATAGCCTTGGAGGATACTAGTGATGTAGATCAAAATACATTCGAGGCTATGTGTGCTAATATGGTAGAGCATATGAAGTAGTTGATGGTATAGGTGTAGAGAGAGTGATCTACGATAGAGGCTCAGGATGTAGAAATTCTAGAGTTATGAGCTGAGATGGTGAGGTAGCAACAAACATGAGAGGGGGATGAGGGATCCCAAGTGGTAGGGGATGTGCCAGCTGATATGGTTTTTCTAAGGGCAGAGATAGATCATATATGGAATGGTAGTGATATTGGGAGAGGGTTTTTGGTTATGAAGTCAGCAAAGTGGGTAGCTTGTGAGTTTTATATGGCGATGCATGAGATCCTGCTCATTGATTATGACCAGGTGGTGTCACAGTCTGGGACACAGTTGTGAGTATAGACACAGTCTTAGTAGAGTCATAAAAGCATAGTATTTATGGGTTGGAGAGGTACAAGATTTGAGGTGTGAGATGTTACACTAGGTGGAGATGTGGTCATTGGTTTAGGCATGGTGTTATATCCTATAGGGGTTTAGGGATCAGGAGCAAGGGTAGAGTCCAGTAGAGTTTCAATGGCATATGGGATAGCACTGGGGAGGATGAGCTATGAGCGGAGTGGAGAGGACCCTAGTGGTAGTTAGGTTGATTACCATTGTAGCCTACGGGCAATTTTGGATTAAGTATGGTGGGCATGGTTCTAGATTGTATCCTACAGGAATTTTTGATGGACTTCATATATATATACTTTTTGGTTTTAGCTATTATATATACATGTGTTATGATGTTTATTTGCATGTGTTTGAATTATATTTGCATAGATAGGATAGTCTAATTTGTGATGGTGTACAATGCATGAATGTATATGTGATAGGGTGTAGGCATATGATTATCCTATAGCATAGGTATACTGTAGAATGATACGAAGGTTTGTATTTTAAATGTAATGCAATGTGATGTGATGTGAATGCAATTATAGTAAATGTGTGTAGCATATATGTGATGATGCAATGTAATATGAATCTATGTAACATAGATGCATAGATGCATGTATGAGAGGAATAAAATGTGCAAAGGAAGCACTTGTATCGTTGCATGTACCTATGTAAATATGATCCATTCCATAATCTCAGGGATGTAGGATGGTATAAGACATGTGTAACGACTTTAACCAACATAGTTTTGGTAATCAAATATTATACCAAAAACTATGCAAGCAGTTGTGACAACTCATAACTAATATGACTAGTTTAAAGTCTATCATGAACTAGTGTGTACAAATGAGTGAGATTAATTTATCCATTTTGAGAGAGGTAGGATTAATCCATTGTAGGCATGGCCAAAATAGAAAGCTCATACATAAGAAAATAATTATTTGTATAAATAGATATGCCACCACTTGTAAGACTATTCCAAGGTAGGCAGGATCTTGGAGCATATTGCTAGTGATGGAAATCGTCCCATGGTGTTATGTTAAACCTAAGGACCAAAGGCGATGAAGCATAAAAATGGTGATATCTGGAGGCTTTTCCTTTTATTTTCCATCCCTCATTTATTTCTAGTATTTATTGTTGTGATGCTCTTTTTATTTATTTTCTCTCTTTTTATTTATATGGGTGTTAGCTTTTGATTTCTACCTGTTTGTCTAATTTTTGCTTATGCATATCCCTTTGTTTATCCCTAGGTTGTATGTTGACCATGCAAGTGATAGGATTAGCAGGAGAAACCATTCACTAGATGATTATATTTATGCAAGGTATTATATTTACTAGACTCAAAACTTGTTTAATGTGTAATCTGTGTGAATGGTCTATGAGAGAAGTTGAACCAGCCTAAAGAACTATAAGGCATGTGTAAAACCTATCAGTTAGAAGTGACATTTGATTGACTAAACTAGTGAGTGGTCAAAGCTTAATAGGACACCTATGTATACCCTAATCCTAAAAAGGGGGAGTGGACATTTAGGTGGGGATGCTAACAAGTGCATATGTTACTCCTATTGAAGGTGTATTTTTGGGGGAAGAATGTACAAACTTGACATGAAATTATAATGAAAAACATATGGATATATGCAAGGGGTGTAACGTAAATGATGCAAGTGGGGAATGCAATATCTATAAGAGAAATTTCATGAATGTAGAGGGAGAATTTTGGGAAAATTATCTACCTATGAGTATGGTGTATCTTAATGATAAAAGTGAGATGATGTAATAATGGTTGCCCCAACGTGTGGGGTGTATGTGTAAATGTGAATAAATTATGACCTTTGGAAATGCATGAGGTAATCACACAAATAGGAAGGATGTGAATGTGGGATTTACAGATGAAATAAATGAGAAGAAATAAGCATTGGTAACCAAAAATATGAGAGGATTACCAAAGACCAAGGAAGATAGAATAAATAGAGTAGATCAACATAGGCATGTTGCAGCTCAAAGCATGACCATACAACTATGTGAAGAAGTAATAAGAAGTAGAAGAATATGTAAGGAGGAAGATGAAGAGAAACTACTGATGGGTGAAGTGGTGTGGATCAGGTCATGAATGAGGAGGTGAAGAGACGATGCTAATAGGTATTTGGTGGTTTGTGTAGTTTGACATGTGGTGGATGTAGCGAGAGGGAGCTATCAGGGATTCACATGGTGGTAAAGTGTAAATAATGATGCAGTGTGGGGGATTGTGAATTCAGGTGGATGAACATGAATTCTCATATGATGGGATGTGATCACCAATAAACATATTATCTACCATGGTTTCAAATGTACATCAGGTGTCAATATCATGGCATATATGGTGATGGTATATATAGAACTAATGTTCATGGTAATTCTATTGTTTGGGACACAATGGGTCAGTAGGCCTGATTTTAGGTAATGACGAGGCCCAAAAATACCTCATTATTGCACAATATTTGACTACCATATGATAAGTTAATTGCCAAATAGTTGACTAAAATATACTATTTGTTAAGTGTTTGTATGATTTTATGTTAGGAATACTATATCTTTGTTTTTGACTATTTTCAGCATTTTGTGACTGATTTTGCTTGATTAAGTAGAAAGTAAAAACATGTATTTCAATTAAAAAAATGTGGTATGATGATATCCATTAACTTCTAAATGGTTTTTGAATGTTTTCCTACCATTAAACTTGTTTCAAATCCACATTGAAGCCAAAATTTTAGGACTGTCATAAATCTGAAAATCTAAAAAAAAACAACCATATAAAAATCAGCAAGTTGTCACTTTATAGGAACACCTTGAAGTTGTCAAGCAAAGCATGATGATATGGATGGAATGAGTTCAGAAGGACTACATAAGACATCTGACCTATTTAGAAGAATTCACACATGGTATAAATAGGCAACAATATGGTATAACAGAGCAGGGACAATTGTGCAGCACTATTGCACTATTTCAGCATGGTTACTTGGTGAATGAAGTGTATAAATTTAGTAGCAACTTGATGTAATCCTTCATGTTGATATTTGAATAATTTTTCTATGTTCTAATTTGTTTTAATTTGCAAGAAATGCCAATATTTTACAACTGTGCAGCAGATTTGGAAAATACAGTAATTTACCATGTAAATTCTAGCAAGCTACCAATGAATGGCAAGGCATGGAATTCACACATGGAGAGGAATGAAGGCTATTGCAATCTAATCCTAAGGATAATACACCTGAGAAATGCAAATAAAATAACTTGAAGAGCATATAGTTGGTCATTCTGAATATCTTCGTATTGAACGGGTATCTTTGAATTGAGAAATACAGTCTCTTCTGATTGAGAAATACAGTCTCTTCAGATTGAGCCACTTAGCTCCAGATTGAGAACAAAAAGTGCTTTTTGAATTTTTGACTATTTTTTGATGGTGGAAAAATTGAAAGAATGTTTATAGGGTTAAGGGAAAATATCCCACAACTGTCTTTGTCATCCTTGCTGACCAAAGCCACCATTCATGGAAAAAGATCAATTGATCCTCTTCTAGGATAAACCCAGAAAAAAACTACAGCATAATAGGAAGTTGTTTACAAGATAGAAATGGCATATTATGAGGTGTAGAAATATGTGTGAGATATTTCTAGACTCCTCCCATGTACTCCCACCATTGAATATGCTTTCTAAGATCCAATGACTACTACTGCAACACAAACTGTCCAGATTTGCATTTATTTCAGATCCAAAATTATTGACAAATCACTGTAAAGTAGCACATAGGCTGATTTGAGCATGGGATATGTTATAAATATTTATATAAATAACATAGCTCCCTCTTGGGTTGATCTAGTTAGGAATTATAATAGAGGGGAGTTTTCAATAGCATCAATTAGGATTGTACAGTAATTTTTTGTAACAGTTTTTAGCATGTTTTGTCATCAATAAAAGTGCAGTTATTTTATCATTTTATGTTCTAAGTGTTAATTAGTTAAGGAGTGTTTTTCACCTCCTTCTAGATCAGGAAGTATGGGCCCACTTTCAGATCTAGAAGGAGGATTTTTATGATAGGTTTTAATCTATAATTTTGCTGCAGCAGAATTAACAAATTACTTGTCAAGTTTACTTTTCTTGTTTTAAGTTTGTATAATGTTATTTATGTTTTATATTATGTTTTTTTACAACATTTGTGTGTGTGTTAACTTACGAATTATATTAAGAATTTTTACTTTTCTTTCCATGTTTTCCTTGCTTTTCTGTTTTAGCAACTTTCCATTTTTAGCATATTTCATTTTGCTATCAATTCCTGTAGCAGAAGCTTGACGACCTTTTGTGGTAAAAAATTGATGGGTGTTTTTAGCATAAGTTTCATTTACAATTATCATTTCAATTATGCAAGAGTAACTAGGTTTCAATTCTGCAAATGTAACTTAGGATTTCATTTTAGTAACATTTAAATTTAGCAATTTAAATTCTATTATTTTAATTCTGCAAAAGTAGATTAGAATTTCAATTTAGCAATTCCAATTTATGCAATTGTAGTTAGATTTCAATTCTTGCAACTTAGAATTAGTTTTTAGTTCTTGCAAGTTTCCATTATACAAATTAGGTTTAGTGTGACACCAAAAGGCTAAACCAAATCTATCTCACCTAATAAATTCTTGAAATATGAATGCCTAAATTTTACTTTACCCTAAGCTTCTATTGTATACAACCTTGGACACCACCCCGAATTGATAAGATCTTTGAGATTTAATGATGTGCTTAACAACAATGCATCAGGTAACACCAGGAGGTATTTATGAAGGAGATGGTGAAACATTTTAGATAATGGTACGAACATGATAGGCATGGGATAGATGTAGGGATCCGTAAGAGGTGTGTGGAAAGAAGGTAGAGAGAGGTAGAATGATGGAGGAGTGGATTGATATTTGTATGTGGGGTGAACTCAGGGATTAGGAATGGACCTAGGGAGAGGTGAAGATATATGAACTATAGTGGACTAACATGTAGATGTGAGGTATTGAAAATGGATCAAATATAGCTTAAGAGCCTCAAGTTGAGCTAAGATGTGTTGGATATCTAGCTGTGGAGGTGACAAGATTGGAGAAGATGGAAATTGAGACTCCAATGAATAAGGGATGAAGTACAGGTGTAAAGTAGAGTTTGCATGAGGTGACAATGGGAGTGAGTGGAATAAATTTGTAGGTTGTGAGGTTGTCTGGAATGGTATGCCATGAAGTGGTGAAGGTGGTGTCTAGAGGATGGGTGGCATAGGAGAAGGCTACAAGTAACCTTGTGTATGGGATTGAGGTACACAAGTGGAAGCAACTTGGGAAACATGTAGGTGAAGGGCTTGAGCATATGGAGACATCTCATTTAGAAGTGAGGGAGGTAGGCATGAAGTACATGTAGGATGAGGTGTGTATCCTCGATTGGGAGGGTGATAAGTTCCATAAGTATGGAAATGGGAAGAGGAAAATGAATAGGGGTTACTTGCATCCTCAGGTGGAGGTGGAGGAGACCCTTGGATGCGAACATGAGAGCTTTCCTCATTTTCATCAAAGGAGGATAGGGATACCTGACTGTATCCTCAACAAGATGAGTAGGATGATCCTCTACGATGAGGTGAAGGGTTTCAGGATGGAGTGTGGTGATCCAAATGGGATGATATCAAGGAATGTCTGGTATGTACAATGGTGGGTGTCCTGGTTAGATAGATCAGCGTGATAACAATTGGAGGTAATGAGGGATGATCCTACATGGTGGAAGTTTGATATACTGATAGTGTGTGCAAATAATCATGTATCTCTACTGATGATATAGTGGTAGATGATGTGAATCCTATAAAAATAAATAGATACCAACAATATATAAATGGCATAAAAAGAAAATGTACATCTATAGAACAAAAAGTAAAGACCGTGTGTGGGGTGATGTGCATAGTGAATGATGTGTATGTAAATAGCACTATGTACGATGTGTAGGGGTGGAGACCTACATAAGATATGCATTAAATGTACGAAGGTGAAGGATATTAATGGGTTCAAATTCAGAAAAACCTTTGAGATTACCCAAGCAGTAGGCACCTGAATCAAATTTGTGTGTGATTATGAAGGGGCCCAACCAGTTTGGGTTAAACTTATCTCATTGTTGGTAAGTTATAATTATGATTTGCTAGTTCTCTTTGAGAACTAGATCACAAATTTAGAATTTGTATTGATGTACCTTACTATTGTAGGCACGATGAAGGCGATCTTGGTAGACACGTGTGTGCTTGATGGCATGAATACATTTTCAATCGAGGAGAATGATATGATAGAAGAAGGCTTGATGTGCAGTTTCATCATCAATGATTTTTTTCATAGACATTCATAAGGAAGGTATCTCAATTTCAATGGGCATGATGGCTTCAACACCGTAAACTAGTGAGAATGAGGTTTCCCTAGTGGGAGTACAAATGCTCATACAGTAGGCCCACAAGACCAAGGGCATTTGGTTATGCCAATTGTGATGATATTCTACTACTATTTTGTGAAGTATGGAGAATATTGTTTTGTTTGTGGCTTCTACTTGGCCATTACCCTATGGGTAGTATGGGGTAGAGAAACTATGATGGATGCTGAATTTGGTGCGAAGGGTATGAATAGTTTTATTATTTAAGGATTTCCCATTGTTAGAGATGATTTGGAAAGGAATGTCAAAGCAACATATAATATGGTCTATAATGAATACCACAATCTTTGCTCTTGTGTTCTAGACAAGTGGGATTGCTTCGACCCACTTTGTGAAATATTATGTGGCTATAATGATGAATTTGTGATTTCTTGATGAAGTGGGTGTGATTTTTCCAATAAGGTTGAGGTCCCATTGTGAAAAAGGCCACATGGAGTGGATTTGTTGGAGATCTTGAGAGATAAGGTGTGTGAGGTTTGCATGTTTTTGGAACTTGACATAGTGTCTCAAGTATTCACAACAATCATGTTCCATCTTTGGCTAGTAGTATCCCATGTGAAGTATGCACTCTGTGATTGCCATGCCACTAAAGTGGCCACTGCATGTACCATCATGGATTTCTTGTACAACCTACTAAGATTCAAGTGGTTCTAGGCAATGCAAGATGATGCCATCATAACTACAATGGTATAGGATGTTCCCTAGAACTGTATAGTAAATTGTTCTTTGTTTGAATGCTTAGTGATGAGCATGTGGTAGGTCACATGGTAGGAATCCTAACTTGATATAATATTGTATCTATTCAAACCAAGGGTCATGTGCTTAGGTATCGACCACATGGATGCCACCATCATCATCTATGGGATATGCAATCAATATAGCAGATTGGGTGAGTGTGTGAATGGATATAGATGTGGTATTTGATGATGGGTTTTGTGGTATTAATAATCCTAAGGAGGCCATTGTATCTGCAAAATAGTTTTATGATCATGGAATGACTACGATATCATACCATTCAAATCAAGAAAGAAGCTATTGTGCAATTTATTTGTATTGTTGGAGAATTGGACAACTATATTGTGAGATTTATTGCACTTGGTTCACTATCAAAAGGGAATTTCCTATGATGTGGAGGAATTTGATATGCATGGCATGGTCCTATTTTAATTTGAGGATTAAGGCTTCATATTCTGCATTATTTTTTATAAAAGGGAAGTCCAATTTAAATGAGAAGGAGAGTGGTTCCCCTTTGAGTGTGAAGAAAAAATACCTGCACCCCAGCTTGAGTGCAGTGAGAGTCATCAAAGAATAGGTTTAGGTCAGATGGTGTGTTTGGCTTAACATATTCTTCAAATTCTATTATGTGGAATATGGAATCATTAGGAAGATTAATGAGGAGAGTTTGGTTATCAATAAAGGGAGCTTTTGCTAGTTGGTCTATGATGACCTGTCCTTTAATGGAATTTTACAAAATAAACTCTAGATCAAATTCATTTAGGATCATGATCTATTTTTCTATGCAAAAGTTGTGATAACTTTTGTTCATCATGTACCGAAGGGGATTGTATCGAGTGATGATAAAGGTTTTGTGAGTTAACATGTAATGGAAAAGTTTTTGGATGGCAAAGACTACAGCTAGGCATAACTTTTCCATGTACCTATATCTAACTTCATAGCTGACTAGCATACGAATTATGTAATATATGGCTTGCTCTTTCTCAAGTGCATTATTATGAGATAAAAATGCACCCGACACAAAATATATGGCTGAGATGTATAGAATTAGAGGTAGATGTGGGTGTGGGGGAGACATAACTAGTGGTAAGTGAGTGAATTTTTGATAGCATCAAAGGCATGTTGGTAGTTATCATCCCATTTGAAATTGACTCCCTTCTATAGGATATGATTTAATGGCTTGCACTTGTCTAATAGTTGTGCTATGAATTGATGAATGGATGTGATCTTGCCCTTGGGGATATCTCGATGATGGCCTTTACTTTTTTAGGATACACCTCAATGCCACATTGGGTGATAATGAACCCTAAAATATTGCTTGAAGTAATACCAAAGACACATTTCTTTGGGTTAAGGCAGACATTATGCTCTAGTAAATGGTCGAAGACCTTTCAAAGATATTCTAGTTATTATGAACATTCCTTGGACTTTGTGATGAGATCATCTACATAATATTCCATATTTTTATGCATGTAATCATGAAATATGTAAGTCATTGCATTCTGGTAGGTTGCCCCAGTATTTTTAAGGCCAAAAAGCATGATCTTATAGCAAAAGGTCCCCCAAGGGGTTGTGAATGATGTCTTGTGTTGATCAGTAGGGTTGATATTGATTTGACTATAACCAAAGAATCCATCCAAAAGGGAAATCATCTCATGGTCGATGATATAAATGATGAGTGAGTCGATGTTTGGTAGTGGGAAGTTATATTTAGGATAAGCTTTATTTAAGTCATGAAAGTTAGTGCAGACACGAAATTCATCGGATGGATTTTGTACTTGAACCATGTTGGAGACCCATTCGAGATAATATATGGATATTATAAAATCTCCTTCTAAGAGATTATTTAGCCTCGATTTAACTAGTAACACAATTATTGGGTGCATGCATCATATTTTTTATCTTACAAGTTTGATATCTTTGTCTAGCATGAGGTTGTGGACTACACAGATGGGATCGAGGTCTATCATTTCCTTGTAAGACCACACGAAGAATGATATATTTTTGAAGAAAAGTAGTGAATAAAATGTGCTCTTCGGGTTAAATGCTTGTGGCTAGTTTATTAATATGGGTATTTTTAGGGTTGTCACCGATATCTACATCGATGGTTTCTTCTATGAGCATGTGAGAACTGTCATGCAGTTGTTATATAACTAGAATGAGGTGGAGATCATTGATGGAATTAAGAATATCATACTTATAATCTAGATAGATGTCAACATGGTGTACCTACAGGATATGAGGTGGTGTAGAGGGTGAAGGAGTGTTTGCAGCACACAAGACATGAGGTGAGAGTAATAAATCTTTGGGCACCATTATGGGTGAGATGTGTGTGAGATTGATGATTTTGGGGTTTAGTATGTCATCACAAGTTGGTTGGTGTGTGTATCAAAGTGGGGATAAAATATCCACATCAACTATATTAACCAATGTCATGGGGGATGTGGGTGGTGAAGAGTCTGATCATGATGACTCAATAGTCTATGAGCGTCCTAAGAGGCTCAATAGAGGGCAAAAAACCATTGATGGAGAACACGATCGAGTAAAAAAAATGGTGGATTTTCCAATGGATAAGTGGTAACATGGCTAAATATGTTGTCAATGGCAATGGATAAATCATGTCATGCTCAAGGTAATGAGCATTTAAGGATAGGGTAGTAAATTGACTTATAAATTCATCAATACAACATGATGAGATGGCGTCGTAACAAGGGTATTCTTTAAATAAATCACATGGAACTATGATGGTAGAGCGAGGTGATGGGTTGTCCTATAGTATGTCCATGTTAATGTATTATTCCAAGGTGTGTGTTGGGATTTGATAAGGATACATGGAGAGGTTCTAAAGCTTATCCTCAAGTGTGTGGACAGCAATGGGATGATAACCTAGTCCAGATTTATCTATAGGTAATTATACATGGGGGTTAATAGGTGTACGCAGCCTTTGTTCACAGCAGTATAATATGAATCCATGCCAATGGAAGCATCAAAGATAGCATAAGGTGAACTAGGGATTGGCCATATGGTCTAATGTACCATAAAAGCTAGATTATGGTGGTGGAGGGACTACAAGTGGGAGTGAGGAATCAAATCCTATATAGACAAAGTTGGTGTGATTGTCATGGGATCCTAATTGTATAATGTTTTTATGGTAAAAACTAATGTTGAGGGATGACTAAAATCTTGCATGGATTGGATGACATGTGGACGTATGTAGGCATCACACACATTGTAATCTCCTAGGCCTAAATTTTTCATGAAGATGGAAATGCATGGTGATGTACACGATGTTGAATGAGGTGGTGAATCTAAATAAAAATATGATGGTGCAATATGAGACTCCCTTATAGTGGTAGAGGAAGGGTATAGCAGTTGCTAATATAGGTGAGTAGCTCACTGTTACCACTCATGACATTTTGTCGTGGTAGCTGGGATAGGATGGTTCACCTGTGGGAATTATTAAGGAGGAGAGGATGTCGATGTTTGACTACATGGGGAGGTGAATGACCTAGGTCATGGGCAAAATATAAGGGGATGTTTTTGAAGCATAGGGAGGATAGGGGTTTCCATAGGGGAAGATGGATGAGGTGGAGCGGTAGGGCACAAGGGAGATGATGATAATGGTTGCGGTATCACGGGTGGAATTATGGATGATGATGGCTATGATGGTGGTGGCCATAAGGACGGTGGTGATAAAGGTATGGTAGTAGGGTTAGGTGTTACATAAGTTGGTTATAATGGTTCTAACATCGAGGTGTTTGTCCTCGATGCGAATTGTGGCAGTGAAGTGGATGTTGGGAAAGATGTCAACACTCCAACAGATTGATGGGAAGAGATGAGAAAGAGTTGCATGGGAGAAGAGGAAGGTGTAGGTGGGAGGTCTGTGATATTACAAAATTTGAAGGGGTCCTCATTGGTAGGAACATAATGGACCAGTCCATCATGTATGTATTTAATGCAATGATGTAGTGTGGAAAGTATGCACTACATATCCCTAATCCATAGGCGACCAAGGAGGATATTATAATGCAACTCACATTGGATGATGTGAAATAGGATGGATATGGTAGGAATACCTAATTGTATGGGTAAGATGATGGATCCTACCATGGGTCTCATGGAACCATCAAATGCAAAAATTTTGAGAGATGGAGTGGAAAAATGGGCTGGTAGGATATGCAAGTGATGCAATTTTGTTGTAGAGATAATACTAGTGGAAGAACTAGTATCAATGAAGACATGCTTGTAGGTGATGTCATTGATGGTTGCTTTGATAATAAGAGGAGGATCGAATCCTTCTCCTACCAGTTCTGTTATCTCATGATTGTGGAAACTAATGGAGGGTTGAAGGCATTATGGGATGTTCTCTAAAAATTTTATGAAGGCATTCATGTCATGTGTCTCCAAATCGATGGAGCATGGGTTTTCATTCAACACCGTATGATGGGGTTAAGATTGTTGTAAGAGGTTGAAAATGGATAGCCAAGCGAGGGCATTACGTAATTGGTGGGTAAGGCTACCATGGATTGTAATGATGTTTTATGGTAGAAGTGGTATGGCACTAGGAGTTGCAAAGGACTACAAAAATATAAATTGGACCGGTGGGAAAATAATAGGTGTTGTTTGGCGTGATGGGTATTGTTGGTTTTGAGTAGTGAAGTTGATCATGCCCACTATATTTCATGATGGGGGATCATGCTAGACATTTTTTACTTGCCTAGGTAGCCTTGGAGGATTGAATTATGGTATTTGGGGGTTAGTCCCCCTGTGGTTAGGTAAGGGATTCTAGAATATTCCTAGGTTTTGATTTTTGTAGGGTGAGGGGATTCAAAACCTGGATGGTACCCCTATCAATGAGGACTTGGACTTGATGATGAAAAGAGTGATACAAATTGATATCATGGCTACATTGTCGATGGTATTGGAAGAAGGCTTGCTCATTGTATCCACAAGGATTATGTAGGTTTGGATCTAGTGGTCGAATCTCAGGTAGATGATGTGACCTACCTCATATAACCTCTGAAAGAGGGATGGTAATGGTTCAAAAATTGGTGTAATGATGTGTTTTGTGGCTTATGGATGTATGCCATAAGACTGTTGATGCCTAGGATGGGGAGGTGCATTAATTTGAAATATTTGTCATTGAGGAAGAGGGGGTTGTGGAACCAGTGTGGTTGCTAAGGTAGCAGTTGCCACTTTATTGGCTTGTGGTGATTGAGGGAAGGGTTGGTTGGGAGTATTTTTGTTAAAATAGAAGTTAGAATTGTAGTTGGGCTTCTATATTAACTTGATTTTACTTTATTGGACCTTTATGTCCTCAATTACTTTGCCTTGGGTAATATATTCTTCAAAGGTACAAATTTTATGAAGCTACAAGGAGGTGGAAATGTGTTTGTGGAAAATCTTGGAGAAGAGTGTGACTAGCTCAGTGGTAGAGACGGTATGGGTGAGGTAATGAATTATTGATCTCCATATCAACACAAATTTGGTGATGGGTTCATCGTCAACCTATTGTAGGGCATAGACATATGAGAAGTTAGTATTATTTTTAATAATTATGGACAAGTGTTCTAAAAATGAGTTGGCCAATTATTTGAAGATATATAGGTTATGGCATAGGAGCATGTTATTCTAGTCTAAGGCTTGTCCTGTAAGTGAGAGGGATAAGGTACGTAACATAAGGGGGTTGCTACTATGAAGTTGGTAGCAAGTTGAGCGATAGTTACTGACGTGTTCTCTAGGATATTCCTTACCTTTGTACTTATCAAACTTTAGGATCTCAAAGTGATAGGGGTAAGGTGGTATAGGAACTGATGGATGAAATAGCTCACTATAGAGTTCATCATATGTTGGTTTTTGTGGTCCATAATTGGCCATGCGCATGTTTAACATATTGAATTCATATCATAGGAGCTAAAGCTCAGGTGTTGAGGGCATGGAGAACTATGCTAAGGTGGGTTGAGCTTGGGAATATGGTGGGTATTGGAGTTGTTTTTCTTCCTAGTTCTGAAGGGGTAAGTGGAGCAATTGGTCCTGGTAAGGTTGTTTCTGGGTGACCTATGATGTCATGACTAGTGGGACACTAGGTTGTGTGATGCACCTTGCCGAAGCCATAACTTGTGAACCGTATGCCTATTGGCCTTGTAATTTAATAGGTGGTTTTTTTTGTGTGTTATACATTAGGTGAATCTCTGATTGTCCTGATTCTCCAAAAATAATATTTTTAGGACCTAAATCCTCCATCTAGTGTCCCAAAATTATCTTTTAGAATAGGTTCCCGGGTTTTTTGGGTTTTTTTGGCTGTTAGAAGTTTATTATATTTTGTTATACCTTAATTTGAGACCTAATATTTTAAAGTAAGGTTTTTTATTGTAAGAGGGATGTGTGCACTGAATTTGGACACAATCCAACTCATATATATTTTTAGAAGTTTTTAGAAAGATCTATTTTTAGCAGTTTTAGAAAAAAATGTTTTTAGGGTTTCTTTAGGGTTTATTTGGTTTTCGGTTGCTATATGATGTATTGTAATATTTTTTATAAAGGTGTGTGAATTCAGGAATGAGAAGAATATCAATTTGTAGTTTTCTTCCATTATTGCATTTGTGTTATGTGATTGAATTCCATTTTTTTGGTCTCTTGTAGCTGAGTTTACACCATTTGGTATCAAAATTTCTCCTTCCTAAGAACTTATAACACTAATTTTAGGTGTAATAAATGCTCTTATTCACTTTTACTATAAATAAATATATCATAAAAATACACAACCACAAAATTACCATTATATTCCCACAGTACTTTGTTCATCAACCACATAAATGTACTGGGTACATTAGAAAACCCAAATGGCATCACCATCCACTCGTACAGTCCATATTTTGTCTTAAAATTTGTCTTCCATTCATCCCCTTATAAAATTTTTATTTGGTAGTAGCCACTCCGCAGATCAATTTTACTAAAGTATTTAGCTCTAGCCAATCCATCCATCATATTATCCACTCTCGGCATAGGATACCGATACTTTATTATGATCTTGTTTATAGCTCTACTATCCACACACATCCACCAATCACCATATTTCATACTCTCCCTAACTAATCCCTTCTTTATCAACTCTGTCACTTGCCTACTCAACTCTGCATTTTGTGTTGGGTTCAACCGATAAGATGCCTGATTTGGGAGCGCTGATCTTGGAATAAAATACATGTGATGTTGGATATCCCTTTTTGGTGGTAGCCCATCTGGTAACTCCTTTGGTGTGACATATTTATATTCACTTAGCAACTTAGCTATTGCTTTAGGCATAACCACTTCCTCTATTTCTAGCTTCCTAGCTATTAAGGCATAACATAAGCTAGCATCCCTGATCTCTACAAGAGACTCCTTCATCATCAATAATTTGTCACTCGGTCCATCCTCCTTCAAAGGCACAAGAACTACCTTTACACCTTCCTTACAAAATGTGCAAGTGTTATTTCTCCCATTATGGTTAGTATCCCTATCATACTTCCAAGGTCTTCTCAATAGAATGTGACATGCATCCATCGAGATCACATCACACCACACTTCATCCTTGTAAGTGCTCCCAATTGAAAATTTAATTAAACACCTATGATCTATTGTTACCTCATTCTCCTTCTTAACCCATGATATGTGATATGGATAAGGATGCTTTTCATATTTCAGGTGCATTTTTTCAACCATGACATTTGACACCATATTCTCATAACTACCACCATCAATGACAATGTTACATACCTTCCCTCTTGATGTACACCTTGTTCAAAATATGTTTGTTCACAGCCAAGAATATTCACCATATATGGTTTGCCCCTTTCTTTGCTCTGCACCATATATTTCTTAGGAGAAATCAACGTCCTCCTTATCATAAGGGCTTCCCCCATGTCAACAAAATCTTCATCCTCATCCTACTCTTCCATCTCAACCAGATTGACCCTTCCTTGTCCTACTTGAACCCTTTATTGGAAATCATGTTGGGGACACTCAAATGCTCTGTTCCCCTCATCACCA
This sequence comes from Wollemia nobilis, assembly GCA_028583015.1. NCBI lineage: Eukaryota > Viridiplantae > Streptophyta > Pinopsida > Araucariales > Araucariaceae > Wollemia > Wollemia nobilis. Next base: position 5,083,324 of record JAQPPZ010001683.1, read on the forward strand.
CATCCATAATAGGTATACAACCTCATCGGATTATTCCCATTTTTTCCACCATCATAACCTCTACCTTGTTGGTATCCTCTTCCTCTCATATTCTGCCCATCTTCTTCTTGTTTAGCAGGTATTGAGGATTCTCCCTTGAGAAAATTAGATCCACTTTGACCCTGACCTGAAGAGGGCATGAATCCCTTCTTACCTCTTATATTAATCCTTTTCAATTTATCGTCCACCTTGAGGGAAATTTGATACGCATCCTCCATTGTAAGAGTGTGATGCATGGTCATCTCATATTGAACAACAAAACTTAGGCCATTTACATACTTGGTAGCCTTTTGGTCCTCTGTCTCATTGTGATCCACTTGAATGGATAGCTTTTATAATTCATTAGTATAGTCCTCAATGCTTTGATCCTTCTGTTGGAGATTCTAAAATATACAAAATAGGGTTTGGGAGTAGTCTACAGGTATAAATTTTTCCTGTAAATTCTTCTTCATATTTTTACAATTCCTGATATTTTACTTTCCATTCCTCTATTGTGTAGTATGTAAATGATCCCACCAAATAAATGCATGTCCCTTCTACTTTGTGCATGTGAGCTTAACCTTATTCTCTTTAGCAAGGTTACTCCATTCAAAATATTTTTCTAGGCTATTGATCTAATTGATCAACTCCTCTAGTTTCAACCCACCAGCATATTCGAGAACCTCGATATTGATCCCATATCGATTTCCCTTAAGCCCCTCTAAAGCTTGTATCAGTCGATTTTCAAAACCATACCCTTATTCCTCTAGGCCCTCTAGTTTTGCTTCTACATGGACCTTAGATCCATGTTCCTTAGGTATGTTTTCATCATCAGATCCTTGATCTACATGTGCCCTGGGATGTCTCTCTCCCATGTGATCAATATCACTAGTCAGTCATGTTATTTATGCATTCATATGCTTGATATGCCTATTCATATAGGCATATCTTCTAGGTGGCATCCTTCCTTCACTAGCAAGATCAACTTGGCTCTGATACCAAATGGTGTAAACTCAACTACAAGAGACCAACAAAATGGACTCCAATCACATAACACAAATGCAATAATGGAAGAAAACTACAAATTGATATTATTCTCATTCCTGAATTTACACCCCTTCTACAAAATATTACAATCCATCATATAGCAACCAAAAACCAAAGAAACCCTAAAAACATTTTTTTTAAAAACTGCTAAAAATAGATATTCTTTTTAAAAACTTCTAAAAATAGAAATGAGTTGGATTGCGTTCAAATTTGGTGCACACATACATCTTACAATAAAAAACCTTAATTTAAAATATTAGGTCTCAAATTAAGGTATATAAAAAAATAAAAATAAACTTCTAACAGCCAAAAAAACCCAAAAAACCTAGGAACCTATTCTAAAAGCTAATTTTGGGACACTAGATGGAGGATTTAGGTCCCAAAAAAACTTTATTTTGAGAGTCAGGCCAATCAAATATTTTCCTGATGTAGAACACACACAAAACCACCTGTTAAATTTCAAGGCCAACGGGCGTACAGTTCAAAAGTTATGGCTCCGACAAGGTGCATCACTATGGAACATATGTTTGTTGGGGATAGTAGTATTGTGACTATGGGATGTGTTTTTGTGGTATGGGTACCAACTGAGTAGGATACTACTATAATATATGGGTCATAGGTGGTGATGACCACAAAGGGAGAGGCATAAAGAATGTATATCTGATAGGTAATGGTGGAGGTATTGAGGCTACTGATGCTAGGGGTGGATGATATAAGGTGTCAAAGGATGGAACCTATCTCTATCCTGAAGGATGGGAGGTGGAAAAACTAAACTATGTAGAGTAGCCTAGAGAAGTAGGGGTGTAGGTTGTTGTTCTTGATCTGTATGTGGGAAGAATGGATAGGTTATATTCCAAACACCTAAGATGGATGTAGGAATGATGAGGAGGAAAGAGGGTAAGCTTATAGGGTAGGATCTTGGGAAGCTGGAGTGAGGAATGTGTTCACTTCTGATTGGGTGTGAGTTATTAGTTGTTGTTGTTGATATTGCATGGTTTGGGATGTGACTGTGATAGGTCCTCAAATATTGGGAAGAAAGGTGATTGGGATGATGATGGTTGAGACTCTTGAGAAGAGTATGGGTGTGATGTTTGAAGGGGTGCTTGTTGCTCCTGTAAGGAGGGTTGCTATTGTGTGGTTTGGAATGATGGCATCTAGATACCTCTGGCAGAGGAGGAATGGTATGAGATAGTTCCTATAGTAGGGGTAAACAATGCAACCTCGAGGTAAGTGTGGTTCAATAGGGAGGAGTCATTATCAAAGAGAGATTAAGATAAAATATGCAAGAAAGGATGTGCAAAGGTGGGGGACATAGGTGGAGTCTCATTATCTATGGTGAAGAATGGGTTAGGTTGTCATGGAGAAGTTTAGATCACATGATCATAGAATATGGTAGGTGAATTAGGTGATGATATAGGAAAAAGAAGTGGATAATCTTCTATGAGTGAATCTTCAAGGGATTCACTTGAATTGGATGTCTCACCATGAGTTATCATGTGTGTATAGCGTAGATCAAACTCTATGAGTGGATCATGTGTGTATGTGGAATTCACTTTTGTCATAAAGGAGGAGTGATGGCCTGATTAGAAAGGGCACTAGGTGCCTCCTCTATAGGGCACACTTTCTCTCATGCATGGCTACGGGTAACAATAGGAATGATGATGTGTATCATGGCGTGAAACTTCAAAACTACACAAAAACTTGAGTCTAAGGTCTTGGAGGTGATGTGTGAATGAGATGTGACATAATCCTATGAAGAATGGCTTCAAAATAAAGTGACAAGCTATGTGGAGCTAAAAAAAATAAAGTGTTGTGTGGTGTGATGTGCTGAAACCAGTCTGTGATCATGTAAAAAATGCACACTGGAATCAGTTCTAAATGCAAGAAATAAAGTATTTTCTTCATTTTGGTGTGTTTTTATGTTGGTATTTTCTAGGTAAAATCATGGGTAGCAGAGTGAATTCTCTAGAAAATCAATATTATTGTCGGTACAGGACCTCTTGCAATACCTAAATATGCATAGAATAGAACTTTATCGTAACATGTGAAGGGTGACATGTATGGGAGGTATGATAAAATAATAACCTATGTAGTATGGGGGGAGAAATAAAAATGCTGAAATGAGCTCACTATATCCTCTCACAATAAGAGGTGGCACTATCTAAGATCTTATAGGAATGGTCAACAATCCATGCTCTCGCTTCACCCTCAGGTAGGTTTATTCAATAACGATAGTTATCGTATCCAAGAATCACGTGAGCCTTGTGGACAAAGGTGTCTATTCCTATACCACTTTGAAGGTAACTTTTGGTGATGAAATCTAGAATCCCAATATCAAAAGTGGGGATTTTTGTTTATGAAGTCCAAAAAGCCACTCTTATGGGGTGCTAGGTGTCTAAGGAGGTGAGATGGTGGAGGTTACAACTCTTGCCACACCAGTATCGAGTGATGGATTGGGGATGAAATCCAATCTCACCACTTGTTTTGAACCACGTGTGTGTGTGGGTTTGAGTTTGCTAACGATTATGTGTAAAGCAAGAAATCTAACTAAATGCCTTTTGAAATGAAATTATAGCCCTAGATGCACTTTTTGGAAGAAAAAGGCTAAAGTAAGATGAGTTTTGTAAAAGAAATCTAGTCCTATGTATATTTATGGAAAGAAACTAAGACCTATTCTATAAAAGCATGTAAAAAAGTAGTGTCACACATGTGACAAGAGGGTTCATGGGACCCTAATTTTGGAACATGAAAGGAATGTAATACCAAGATAAATAAAAAATCTTAAACTAAAGATGTAGAAAGAAATATGACAATTGTGATTTACCCGAGGGATTTGCGAAAGAGATGGGAAATCCTAATTAAAAGAAAGGAAAGGATCTAAAATTTGTATTTGCAAACAGGAATCTAAAATATGCAAAAATAAATTTGGAAAATCCTAATTCTTAAATGCATGAAAGAAATTTGACTTTGATTTTTGTACAACAAAGAAATTCGAAATTGCTTCAAGAGAAATGTGCAAAAGGGATTTGCAAAACTCTAATTCTAAATCTAACTATTAGAACTAAAATATGAAATTCTTGTAAAGGGGAATTGATGTGAAAGGACAAGAAATAAATGCAAAACTTATGCAACATGCAATTTGCAAAAAGAAATAAAAAATTTCTCAAAAATAGATGAAATCAAACTTTCTGGTTTTGTGCAGGTTTCTACAACTAAAGTAAACATTTCTACAATTATTGATGCGTAAGAAAAATAAAATTTACCAAATTTATCAATGCCTTTACTAGTAAATATTTCTTCGCACATAAGAACAGAGAAATATTTTGGAAATACCTAGTTTTTGATGCTATAGGTGGTCTTCTTTGATTCTTTTCTGCTCACCCTTGCAAGTTTAAGGATTTTTGAGGTTTGTAGGACCAATTCACATCCTGAGGGGTGAATTGTATCTAGATTTGTAGGCCAATGGAAAATCAGATGTAGGGGCTTGAAAGACCTATAATGAGGGTTTGAGGGGTTGTTAGGGCTTCAAGGGTCTCTGATATGTCTAGATTAGTACCTGAAACAAAATAAAAATAATAGATTGAGCTAGATTCACGATAAAACTATTCTAACACAATCCTTATGGGGGTCCCATCGGGCATGCCAGAATGAAACGTACAAAAGAATTTCATTTTATCTAATAATTTTCTAAAACATAGTTTATACAAAAACTTTGATTTTATTCATGATAGAGGTATTTTTGTGTTACAAATGGGGGAATTCCCCTTTCTTTCTTTCATGAATATATAATGAATCTGATGCTTTCTCTTGGGTCCCTCAATGTAGGTGGGCTTCATGCATAACGTGTGCCACCACTGGTTATATTTGCTATTTTTTTCCTCTTTGCATCTGTGCTAGACCTAAAAAATAGAGTTAGTATGTTTGGGGGCTTGCCTTAGTCAGGCCCCATGGTAAAAAGGATAAATCAACTCAAAATATGTAATGAAAACAAGAAAAAAGTATAAAACCTCATAAAAACACAAAAATGGAGCTTACCTAATATATTTGAAGTGAAATGAGTCTTGTAGATCCCACTCATAGGTCGGGGGATGAATTGGTGTTGGATTTGCAGGTCGAGGGGTGAATTGCACTGTAAGCAATTTCTACTAGAAATCCTTGCGCAGATGGGCTCCTTAGGTGCTGCAATGGTGTTGGTACATATCAAATGACCTTGTTTGCATTTTTGGTTGTATTTTGATGGAGTTTATGTACTTCAACTAAAAAAAAGAGAGAGATAGATTGAGGTATTAGGTCCACTATTTATAGATAAACCTAGTTTTAGGGGGTGTGGTTAGGGAAACTAAAACCTAAGTTCATGTTCTATGGTGGTTATGTTAGGGTTTTTGAGGTGTCATCCCCACATTCCCTAATGAAATATCTCATCCTCACACATGTGTGAGGAGAGATTATGGTTAACTAGGATTAGTCAACTCTAAGGTTATATTAGGGTTAGGTTAGGGTTTCCTGACAAATATCCTAACTAACGTAGTGCACACACATGTAGGAGGGAATAATTAGGACTAATTAGGGTTTAGGAACCTAATTAACCCTTTTAATCCAAAAAGTGCACTTTAAGTGAAGTCACTTTAAAATTAGAATTAGAATTAACTTTAATTAAGATTTTGTTGAAACTAATAGTCTCCCTAATTAGGTCTAGGAAGGACTTAAGTGGCCTTAGTTGATTGAAAAGTGGTCCTTCGATAGATGAAAGGTGGTTATGACATGGATTGAGTAGTCTAATAGGGTTTTGTAACTATAAACTAGTGGAATGGGCTATGTAAGTCTACGATATGCTATGCTAATATTTAGCAATCTACGTTAGTCTACGCATGTCTACAGTAGTCTACATATGTCTATGGTAGTCTATGCAGGTCTAGAGAGATCTACAATAGTCTACATCAGTCTACAATAGCCTAGAGGTATCTAGGATAGCCTTTGTGAACCTACAAGTGTCCAAGAGGATCTAAAAGTATGTAGAGGTAGCTATGTACGAATTTTGGGTGTCTTAAATACTTTCTTCAAGTTTTGGTTTCTTTACTTGGTGTATATAGACATCTTGAGCACACTGTCTTTGAGAACTAATTAGGCCTTTCCTTAGATAATAATACTTTCACCTTCATTAGCTTGAAAAATCTTTCTTTTGCATATTTAATAGCTCTAATATGGTGCTCTTGTAACTTTAAAATAAACTGATTTTTAATTCTTAAATAATAAATTTTTTTAACACAAATGTGGCATACCTTTTGGTCTCCTTTTGTAGCTAATTTTCTTGGTGATTTGATTCATATTTTTACTGCTCCAAAATTTTAAAATTTGCAGCTCTCCTTTCTACTCAATTACTACCTCAAACTTATCAATCTTGCAACTGCAATTTTGTCTCCTTTTCTGCTCTAAAATTGTCAATCTTGTAGCTCTGATTGTTGCCTTTTTCTCCTTAAAATATGCTATCCAAGAATGTATAATATTGTATCTATAATTTTGTTCAATATGATTCCTTAAACTTCTAAAATTTATAGCACCTTTCTTTGACCAAATTTTGTCCAATGCTACTTGCAAATCTACCTCTAAATTATCCAAAAATGTAGATCTATTTTCTTCTTAATATTACCTTAATTTTACAATCCAAAATTTTTAATTTATTTCTCCAATATTCTGATTTCTTCTCCTTATATTGTTGTCCAAGAATCTCTCCTAACTTCTCAAATTTTTTGTCTTCTTTTCCTATGAAGCCTTCATTCAATTGGTTGTTCAAGGGCACTTCAAAATCAGCCCAAATATTCTCCAAATCATAGCTATATGTCACATTCAATTTGCTATCTCGTGACAATTCAACTTTGATACGATGATCAACAATATTATTCTCCGCAGTGGTAGTCTTCAAATTTATCAAATTTGTGGTCTCTTTTATCTTCTTTCTCCTCCTTATCTCTTGTTGAATTTTGAATTAAAATTTGGCATATTTGTTGGCCTCTTCCTCAAGAATCTAAATGTCTTGAAGTCTTCAAAATTCTTTCCAAAATTTGACAAACTTCTTGCCAAATCCTTCTTCCTTCTAGTATTGTTTTTATATGGTGATAATTGTCCCATTTTGTTTTTTAGTAACTACTCCTTCTTGCAATCTTCTACCTTGACCTTTCTTCAAATATCCTCCAATATTTTTCTTCTTTAACTTCTTCAATTATGGATTTTTTAAGCTTATTTCTCCTTCCAAATTTGCTTGAGATCTCTTCTCTTGGGTATTCAATTTATGCAACTCTTCAATTGGAAAATTTCTTTAGTCCTCATCTATATTTAATCTTCAATATTATATCTTCCAAATATAGAAGTTCTTCAATGAGATCTCTTCTCTTGGATATCCTCTTTCTCTAATCTTCAATAAGGCTTCTCTTGGCCTCTTGTCAATCTAAAATAGAGTTTATTTATTATTTATTCAGTCCAAAGGCTTCAATATTATTATGGGGACCTCTTTCTTGGATCTCCTCAATATTATAACTTCAATATTCTATTGGGTCTTTTCCTTGTATCTCCTTAATCTTCAACATCTACTCTTTTGATCTAATAAAGAACTAATCCCTGCATGAGGAAATCACATAAAATTTCAAACAATCAAATATGAAATCCTTCTATATCCATTGTATGAATCTTATCAACTTCTAATAATTGATTTTATGCAACAACAAAATTAGCCAACAACAAGCAAATTCTTATAAATTTGTACATCTCTAAAAATCAATAAACTTCACTAGTTATCCTTCAATCTAGTGGAATGAGATCTATGCCAAGTCCTAGTCTTCATGAGTGTTTCTTGCAACCTTATGGAAATACTCTAGCCAAAAATAACTTTAAAATTTTGAAAATTAAATCTCCCTATCTCCTCTCAATATTTTTTATGGCTCTCCCTATCTCCTATTAATATCCCTTGTGCTCTAATACCACTATTAGTTTTTGATGCTAGATAATTAAAGAGAAGTCAACCAAAAGATATAAAATGAGTAAGAACTATTAAATATATGATAATGACAACATACTAAGCATGTAAAACCCATAATAAAATTTGGAAACTATTCATAAAACTACCATTAATGAAGGCTCACAAAAATAGTACAATGATATAAAATAGAGGTCTCAAACTCTTCATATTCCTTACATTCTCTAAAATATATCTAGAATATCATCTACTCCTCTATATTATGCTATTTTCCTTATCTCTCACACTTATCTATCAAAGGACTATATATAATGATATGTGACTCTTGGCATTCCACCTACCTATGAATTTTTATCTTCCTAGTCTATGGATTCGTGTACACATGGACATGCACATTTACATTATCAAGTTCTTTGGATATTCTAACAATACTTGTGTATTTATTACATGCATAAATTAAATAATCAAAACCTAATCTAAGACACAATCCTAATCTAAAGATGTACCCAATGTGGTACATTAACATGTACCAAATAATGTAATATATTCCAATATATGCTTCATGAAATCAAATTTGCTCAAAAATCCCTTTGTGGATATTATGTGTGTGTTGTATTCTTCATTGCAAGAGACAAGTGAATTTAGGTTTGGATCTCACAAGAAACCTTTTATTAACTTCCAAAATTTCTTCAATAACAATGTGCATTTGTAATAAAGTTAAAACTTGCCAAAGAAAGTAGTTACCTAAAATATATAATTGTCAATTACCCCAAGATTACTAATAAAACTAATAATTTCAATTCTTTTCTCAAATAAACATTACTAATTATTTATCATAATCAAAAGGTTTTTATTACCCTGAGCTACCCAAATAGAGTAGTTTTATAATATGGTACTCATACCCATTGGAAGATATTTCATGAAGTTCAAGATGTGGTAATAGAGGATTGTGAGTTGGTAGGTAAGTATTTTATTAATTAGAATATGTGAAAACAAAGAAGGTGATGTGGCATAAATATTAAACAATGGTAGGTAATTGATTGGTAGTTATAATACTTGAGGAAGATAACTAGAGAAATCAACCATGCAACCTAACTAGTTTCTAGTTAAAACCCATAATTGCATGTTTTTACCATTGACAAGGTGAGTTACAGAGTTAACTTGCAATGAATAAAAGTATAGCTATGAGAACTTGAGTCCTGGTGGTGGCCATAAAAAAGCATTGTATGTAAGTGCTATACAAAATACCCATAAGAAAAATGCTATATGGTTTCTATAATACTATTGTACGATGTTATTGTAGGTATAACACTATAATTTTTCTATCTTGAGAGGTCAAATCTTGTTCAAACATAGGAAATTTTATAGTAATTGGAAAACATTTTTTGATATTTTTCCAATGGTACCAATACAAACAAAGTACCATTAGAAAAATCTCAAAAAGATATTTCTATACTATATAAACATAACCTATATTTCATTGATGTTTGATACCTTAAAACCCATAGAAATGATTGCACTATACCTAAAATAGTGCTATATGACAAAATTTGGGAGAAAAAGTAGCTTGATATTTTGGGATCTCAAAACCATGACAAATATTATCCAATTTTTACAAAATTTGTACCATTGAAAATCTATTTTTGAGAGCTTTCCAATGGTACCAATTTTATAAAATTTGGATAAGTTTAGATGTCAAAAATCCACTAGGGAAGACTTAAGGAAGAACCTAAAGTACACTTATTTATCTTGGTGAAACTATTTTGCTTGATCATTTTTTAGATAAGAGGTCTAAAGGGATTATTTCATTTAAAGACTGGTGGTCCTTATAAAGATATGTAGTTGATTGGTCTATCTAAAGACATGCAAGTGAGTGTTTAAAAATAAGTTTAAGGAATCTATTTAAATAAATATTTTGATTGCATTTTGAGTCTATTTATGTATAAATCAATCCATTTAAGGACACATTTTGATTATACTTATGTTGCATTTGTATATATATTGGTCCATTTAAGGACACACAACTTAATAAACCCATCTAAATACAAATAATTTTTATTGGCCCATTTATGTGTGGAGTATATTTAAGTGATGTGATTAAAGGATATTGTTTTGCTTAATCATCCTTTAGGTGAGGTACCTAAAAAGGGGGTTATTCAAAGACACTTAACATATTGATCCCTTTAAGGAAACATTTTGATTTCATGTATGCATAGATTGGTCCATTTAAGGACACATAATTGGGTTGGATTATTTAAAGGCACATAAATGGATTGGCCTATTTAGAGGCACATGATTTATCGATTATAAAAATACATAATTTGATGGGCCTAATTAAATGCATATAAATAATCAACATATTTAAAGACGCATACTTGAAAAAGCATATAAAATATTGGCCTATTTAAATTCAAATAATTTAATATGGCCTATTTAAAGGCACATAAGATATTGATGTTTTTTAAAAGTGCATACTTGATTGGATTATTTAACAACATAGAATTTGATTGACTTATTTAAGAGCACCTATAATTTGAGTGGCTCATTTAAGAGCACACAATACTTTACTGGCTCATTTAAGATCACATAATTGGATCTAGTATATTTAAAGGCACATGAAAATATTGTTTTGATTAAAAGCTCACAATTAGCCTATTTAAATGCACATACAATATTGGATTCTTTAAAAGCACAATCAATTGTCCTATTTAAACGTACATAAAAAGATTGGTTTATTAAAATGCATATACTTGATTGGCATATTTAAAGGTGCATAAAATATTGACTTATTTAAAAGCACATAATTGATTCACATATTTAAAGGGACATAAGATTGGCTTATTTACAAGCATAGAATTTAATTGGCTCATTTAAGAGTATACAATTAGATCTGGCCTATTTAAATGTATATACAAATATTGGCTTATCTAAATTCATATACTTGATTGGCCTATTTAAAGGTTAATGAATTGGTTGCCTATTTAAAGACACATAGCTTTTAATTCATCCATTTAAGGAAAAATATTTTTTTGGCTAATTTGGAGGCACATGGCTGATAGGATTATTTAAAATCACATGATTTGATTCATCTTATTTAAAGGAACATACATTGTTTATTTTGAAAATTTTGTATAATTGAATTTAGATTCAAATATCTCAACTAGAGGGAGAATTGTGTATTATGGGTCACTTTTCCTCATGTGTGAAGGGTAGGTGAGATAGGTGGTATATACAAAAATTTGATAATAATTTTTTTTTATTGATAGAGGGGTTTTGAAACCCCTCTATCAATAAAAACAATGATAATGAATTACACTTAAGGGGTTAAGCGATATTTTATGATAGTATATGTATAATTTTAAATAGTGATAATATATATATATATCGTATTTTAAAATGGATTATATAATCAATTGGACTATTAAAAGGTTGACAATTGAGTTGAAGACTTGTTGGTTAGAGTTTGTTTATTAATTATAAGGATCCTTGACGTAGTAAGCAAAATTTTATACCCCTAGTTAGGAGGACATATTTACTCTCTAGGGTTTTTCCTCCACATGAGAATATTACCTTGAAAAATATTGCAATGGAAATCTTGTAGATTTAAATAAAATGATCAAAATTAATATAAAATTCATAGTGGCCATCATGTGATAAAGAAGTTATAATGCATATGATAAGGGAGACATGATTTTTTGAAATAGGTAATAAGGATGATCTAAATTGAGAGCAATGATTTAGAATGGAAAACATAAGTTGATTTGAATTGAATAGGATCATAATTCCATCATTGTGGTTTTCTCGACTCAATAGGAAGCAATCCAAGTGAATGTAATCATATGTAACCAGACTATTATAAGATCAATCAAGTGTGCACCAAGCAGACATGTAAGAGAAAAAAATGTGAGATCAAGGGAGCACTGCTAGCATCAAACACCTAGAAAAAATATAATGTAAAATTATCTATGCCTATCTAGAATCATCATTACATCCTTGAAGTCTCTTGCAATAAGACATTTGATGCCATATTTGATAAGTAATCTATGGACAAGGAGAGATCCACTAAAATTAGTCACCTAGTGTAAGTGCAATACATGTGCCAACTATGATACCTAATATCATCATTGATTTTTGGAAACTATATTGACTCAATATATAACAAAAATACAAATATATACAATCACATGTGTGCAAGTAGATATGATGACAAGCAATTATGTAAGTAGGCAACCATGCAAGTAGGAAAGTGATTAGGTAGTCAATATAGACACAACCACAATTTTCAAATATAATATTTATTGATGATATACTATGCTTAGGGGAAATTGAGGTTGGGAAATGCATGTCTATATGTGACTTGAAACAAGCCAAGACCTAGAGGGAACAAAGTCTCCCTATTCATATTGCCTTAACTCAATTTGTTTATAGTAATGGTATCACCATGGGACCCTAAATATAAAAAATGTGCTTCACTGTCATGATGGGATGATAATAAACACTAGACCAAAAAGGGTCTTTAAGGGTAGTTTTTAACCACCCTTAAAGACATTTAAGGGTGGTTATTCAATCATTGTCTATGAGGGCATTGTAAAAAGTCTGCATTATATGATGGTGATTAAAAACCACCTCAAAAAACCACCATCTTAGGGTCTATTAGGGAAGTTAAAAAAACACCTTAAAGACCACCGTTTTTTTTATCACTATGAGGGTGGTTAAAAACCACCCTCTTAGAGTTTATTAGGGCAGTTAAAAATTGCTCTCTTAGGGTCTTTTAGGGTGGTTTATAACCACCCTCTTAGGGTATATTAGGGAGGTTTATAACTACCCTAATATTTTTACTTAAAAGAATTATAAAAACTATTATAGTCAATTTATCACATGGTTTTAGAATTATGATGAAGACTTATGAAAATATGAGAAAAATATGACTGTAGAAGCCAATATCATGCAAGGATTCATAGTGCATGTAAATAATAATATTGTTAGAGGTTTCACACCATCGATTTTTTTCTCTATAAAATATCAATGTCAATGCAAAAGATGAAACAAATGATTTTTGCTAATGTTAAAGAGATTTCTTCTGTTAGAGATTTTTCCTTAGGGATGAAAAAGATGAAGATATATTGTAACAAGATTTGGATATTGAGAAGATTCAAATATTCAAAATGGTGATAAATATTCACACTTCAAAAGTAGGTCCACTAAATGGGCAATATACATAACCTTCTCTAGATTAGATGAAATAAAATTAAGAAACAATCCCTTGAATGATTGGTCCCTTTGCATGACTTATTCCTTTGTTATGTTAACTCTTGTAAATGTACTACCAAAATTGTTGCATGAAATTTGCAGATATGGGGCACCAATCCATATGACTTTCAAACAATGAATTACATTCATTTCTGAGATCATTGCATTTCGATGAAAAATAATCAACATAATAATCCTCTAATAGAAAATCATTTCAACAAATAGTACATCTCTTAAATATTTTTCTCTTTCTCTTTCTCTCAATGGTATGAGGTGGTACATCCATATCCAATGAAAATATGATACATTAATTTACATTTTGCAAGGGAAATATTACCTTTAACCTATTAAATATTCAATAAAGTGAAGTCACAGATGTACAAAGAAAAATGTACTAGTTAAAAGATTACATGATTACAATAAATATAAATTCAGCAAAAGGAAAATGAAGATGACAAATGATTTTTATTTCATTGCATACATTTCACAAATCTACTCAAGACTCTGATATTGGATGAAAAACTACTAACCATGAAATTAACTAAGCCAAATATCTAGTAAAATGAGGTAGTTGGTTCACAAGAGACAAAGCACTAGTTATAAACATTCACACTTCAAAAGAAAAACAAAAATTATTCTTGAAGCTTTGGGATATTGTGGACCTAAGATATAATATTGTTAAAACTTTGAAATAAAATCCTACTCTGTTGCACAATTCTTTTAAGATATTTAAGAAATGGAATTTTGCCAATAGAATTGAAAAGAAAATCCCAATAATATGTAAATATTAAGGTTTTAATGCATATATGTCACTCTGTAAAAATTTTTAACTATCTTTAATCTAAAGAATAATATCAAAACTCCCTTGCCAACCCAGTGGAAAGTATAACAAATTGATGCACATGAAAAATGTCCAATCAGGACATTGATTTCATTATTTCATAGAAAAACATTTAACAACTTGGTTCACATGAAAAACATTTAATATAATTAAATTTATTTGAAAAAATAAATGGTTTGTCCCTATGAATAAGCTAAATTTTTGCTTGTTTACTTTAAAATCACTCAAATATAAATTATGAATTTATACAAGTGTCCACAAGTCACCCTTGAAAATTGCTTTCCAACAATGATATTTTAATCAAACATCCAAGTAGGAGATGCTAGAAAAGGTATGTGCATGAAAATTTTATAGTAAAGAAAACCAACTCAAGAAGTTGAAACCTCTAAAAAGCAATAAGCCTTTGAATGGCCTTGACTAGAAATTGAAAAGAAAAAAGTTAAAGAAAAAGTAAAATGTAAAACACCAGAAATCTACTTTTCACTCTCGTGAAATATTAATTGGAATAGCACAAGACAAGAAAAAGTCACAATAAACCTGTAGAGTTAATTGGAATAACACAAGACAAGAAAAGTCACAACAAACCTATAGAGTTAGTGCACTTGTATGTTTTATGACCAGAAAGTTGGTCAAGTTTACAAGATAAGCCATTGCAAAGTTCACGATCAAAAAAATAGCATGAATCTATATTATATTACAAGAGCTACATAGATATCCATCACATTAGGTTCCATTATGAGTGCAACATGTAGCAGTAAACTCATTGAGTTTAATTTTTTCCTGCAATACATATTAAGAGAAGGTTTGAAGGTTTGATATAGTATAATTAAACTCAATTTAATAGTCTGAAGATGTAAGCTAATTTATAGACAATAGTTGAAGAGGAGAATTGTCACCAAAACATACCAATAATCTATTCACTCACCCTTTAGAGGAGAACAATATCCTTTGGAGGATAAATTTTAAATCGTGAGTAGGAGTTACACTTGTGCACATAATAAATCCATTTAAAGGGAAACTTGGTTCTTGCTAACTCCATAATAGCCATGCTTATGTACTTGTCTGTAGACACCAAAATAGCACCAATCCGATTATGTGATTGCAAACATTGATCACTTTGACGAACATAGCCCCCAGGGCAGCCCTCAGAGGTCAAAAAGTGGTCCTAACCACTTTCATAGCAATTTTGTAAGGTCAAGAAGCAATTTGGCACATTTAGGCACTTTGCCCGATGATTCGTCTCACCCAGGGACGAATACTAACCGGGATTCGTCTCACCCGGGGACGAATTCTGAAATCTTCTCCCGGTCAGGACGAATTCCAGGTTTAACGGGCAAAAAGAAAAATGCCGCCAAGTGGCAGCCAAGGATAGTCAATTATTGCCTCCTGCCATGCATGCGCGTGTAGGTGGGTAGGTTGGCAGTTAGTGGATTGTCACAAGGGCAGTCATGGAAGCCCAAGTCAGGGAGGAGTCTCCTCCCTCTTGGGAAGGCATGGCCGCCACATGGCATCCCTACATGCCCCTCCAAAGAGACCCCATGGGTCTATAAAATGGTGGACTTTCCCACCCAAAAGAGGACAGATTGGAGGCAATTTCAAGCAACGAAGTGCTATCCAATTGAACACCCATTTGCATCCTTTTGATTCACCTTCTCACATCCACTAATCTCTTTCGCAAGGGAGGTTATTGGGTGGCTTTTGGAAGCGTGGATCCAACCCAAATCCAACATTTGACCACCTTAAACCACCAATTTGCCGACACCCCAATCCTAAGAGGTTTTGGGCCCATCCCTAGTGGATTGGCACCGAAATCAAGTGCCAACGGTGGGAGGCCCACTTGGGCACCCCCGCATTTTCTAAGTTTTATTCTAAAGCATTCTAGATTATTTGTTCATGTTGCATTTTACGTTATTCTATTTAATTAACTCATAGCTTCAATTCCATAACATTTTGATTAGATTTCATCATGCCTTTTGTCACTTTGTTGTCCCACTAACTTGCAGGTGGCGATATCGAATTCTCGAGGATAGAGGCCAAATTGGGAGAATCCGACCATCTGGGTCGTCCCAAAATGGCCCCAATTACATAACCCCTCTATCTGTAGGTATTTTGGAGGTCTCGAGGTTCGACATTGGAGCGGCAACAACTCGACGTTCTAACACAGTAGAATTCGTCTCACCCAGGGACGAATAACAGCAGAATTCATCCTACCCAGGGATGAATTCCAGGTGAAGGTAGATTGGCCGACTGTTTCAATGGCAGTGGCCCTCTGGTAATGTCTTCTGACCTCTGTCAGATTTGTAGGTCATTTATGTTCATTCTTATTCACTATTTTCAACAATCTTAGGCATACATCCTTCATTGATTTCAAAGGATAAATGTTTTCATGTTTGTAGCAGGTGCTACTAACGCCTTTCTTGTTTCTTTGCATGCAGGAGGAGCAATAAGAAGTGAGGATTTATCAACATCAGCGGCGAAAACACTTTGGCCCGCCCATTTTGCATGTGGGCATGCGGAAGGAGGAAGACTAAGTCACAAATTGTAACAAAGATCCATTTAACGCTCCTAGCCCCTAAAAAGGGAGGAGACATATTTGTAACCGAGGATAAGAAAATTGAATAAAGAGGGTTGTGCTTTCATACATCTTTCTTTCATTTCCAATTTATCTCCTTTCTTTATTTCGTGCATAGGACTTAAGCGTTATTTTTATTTGAATGCATCGAAGTAGTTTTCCTTTCTAAAAGCTTCCGAAATCTCATGCTTTTAGTGGCGATCACGGTGGGACCCTGTCCCCTGGTTTTAAGATCAAATAACTGATCCTTTTGTGTTTTGTGCTTGACAGGTACAATTTTTTTTAAAGCAGACTATTATTCGTCTCTGACTGTGATGAATACCTGACTGTAATTCGTCTGACCCTGAGATGAATTTAAATTCATCTCTGGCAGGGACGAATTCTGTTCTGTAATTCGTCTCACAGAGGGACGAATTCTTGCCTATAAATTTTTAGAGCAGAAGGTCAGAAGCAGCCGGTCCAGGCAGAGAAGAGGTAGGGATTTTTATGATCTCTGTTAAATTTTTTTGTTTTTGTTTCTATTTCTTTGGTTATTTTTAGTTTACCCTGTTTGCTTAGGGAAAGTCATTTATGCTTGTTTCATTTTCGCTAAATAAAATGAATCCCACACACATCACGTGGTAAATCAAACCAAGGAGCTGGTCATAAGACCCCAGCCCTTGAGCAAGACCAACGGTGGGTTCATCACCACCTTGGCTTAGCTTTGCATCCATTTCCTCGATTGTCACTGTTGTTAGGCGTAAATCCTGATGAAAGCTGAGCGAGTGTCACTGGGGTGATTCCCATGCACGCGAGGATAAGTCTTCTATGGTAGGTGTCATTAACAAGACAATCCCCTTTCGTACCGCCTATGTTCCACGTACCATCTGCTCTCACGTACCTATAGTTTCCCTCTCGTAAGGGCGGGTATATAGAGAGGTTGGTATATCGGTCCGACAATGGTATATTGAAGGGGCGACCATTTATGGGAGTCATATGAGCCAACATTATGCATTTAAACATTCTTCAAAACTTGCAAAAAAAAAACAAAACATCAAAATGCACTAAACCAGTTTAGGACACACTATTTAATCCTTAAAAGAGATAATCACTATCTGGGTATGTGTGTGTTCATTTCTGATTAGTGTAACAAAAATACAAATCATCATAAACGAGATAAAACCTGCTTAGCTAGTAGAGAAGCACCACAATGGTGTACACCCGTAGCCAAGCCCAATCAAGGGCGGACACTGTGGAAGGTGCACAAAGAGAGGGCACTGGTCGCCTTCGCTTTAGCCTTGAGGACTTGGCCATACCACCTTGGCGGTCTGGCCTACAAGAGAGTCCACATCAGGCCACATCAAAAAAGAATTATTGGGACCCTCCTCATTGGAGTATACCTATTCAACACAGCCCCTTTTGGGAAGAAGCTTTACATGTAGATCTCAATGTAAGTAGACAACCGCCTCTTGAGGCTAGATCTGAGTGGTCGTAGCGTAAGGAAGCGCTAGAGAGGCATAGTGTTCATTTGGAGAGACAACGTGGATATGGCATCTCTCCTTTGCCTCCCATAAAAATAGAAAGACAAAATCCAGAGCGCAGGGCTCTTTACACAAGGCGAGCTAACTCCGCCCGCCCCTTTCAAACCCATGAAAGGGAGTACGAGGAAATCCATCGCATTCCTCAAGGACAACAAACAACGTGGGAACCTTGCATTTTTGCACCTGCTAGATATCATGATCACACATCGAGGCCGAGACTCAAGTAAATGTCGCCTACCTCGACAGAGGGAAGCAACCCATTGAAATTTTAGATCATCAAGATCGAGGCAAACACATAGGAGAAACATTTAAGCCTCCTGAGCAAAAGAGGGCAGAACAAGTTGACCCGGCAATCACCAGACATGCCGCCCGCCAAGCCCGAATCTCGTAGCTTGAGCAAGGTCATCAGGAGTTAGAGTACTTATACCGCCTGAATAAAGAGCGCATGCAGCACGAAGCGGATGAGTTGCGCTATAAACTACCTGAGAGGGTGCCAACCCCTCGCACCCAAAGAGCAGAACAATATGAGAGGCACAACCCTTTGGTGCAGGACAGGTCTCCACGACCTCATCAAGCTTTGCCTCCGAGACCTTATAGACCCGAGAGGGAGGCCACTCCCCAAAACAATGATGGGTACCCTCAGCAGGGACTCAATCAGGGTCATAGGTCTCGCCTAGAGACTCCTCAAGAAGTTTATGAGGAGTATGAACCAAAAATAGAACGGGCCAAAATGCCCCATCAAGGCGGGAGGGCTGCCACTCGGCCACCCCCCCATAGGCCTCCAGTCTCCCATAACTCACAACGGGAGCAAACAAAAGAGGAAGAAATAAAATCTTTCGATGCATACAAAGTGCTATTAGAGCATTTGGAGTCTGTGGAGAAAAAAGCTTCTGGGCATCAAAAGCCCACATTACGTCAACTCCGTAGTCATCCAGTGCATCCCTCAGTGCCCACACCTCTTTACCCCGAACATTTCAAGTTGCCTCAATTGGCAGTCTTTAAAGGTGAAGAGGATGCACAAGAACATGTCACAAGATTCCTAAGTCAATGCTTCGGCATCCAAGATAATGACGCATTGTTGCTTAGAACATTCATAACCACATTCGTAGGCCCTGCCTCGGATTGGTTCACACAATTACCCAAACACAACATAAACAACCTAGATCAATTAGTAGATGCATTTCTTGAACGCTTTGCATTCAACACAAAGAAGAAGGCATCACTGAGTGATCTGGCCAACCTCAGGCAATATGAGGAAGAAACAATGGCAGCATACGGGAATCGATGGAGGGCTTTACTTTCTAAGTTACCCTACCATCCCCCTATGTCTGATCTCACACGAGATGTTTGCATGGAGTTGCTTAAAATCAATCTCTGGGCTATTGCTGCTGTAGCAATACGATAGTTTAGAAGAAGCTTTGGCGCAAGCCAGAGTTATAGAAGAGATTAAAATAGGCGAAGGCACAATCGCCAAGCCTAAAAAGAAAGAGTGGAACAAAACCACTAAGACTGGGAATACGCAATCACAACCCGCTACGGTTAACCAAGTTGCGATAAATGTTCCCAAGCCTGTGCAAGAAATACAGCCCCAAAAGGCTAATTACCAGGCAGTGCCTCCTAGTTATGAAAGAGATAATAAGAAACAGGAGCAGAATCAGCAGCGTCGCCCTAGGTGACAATTCACCCCTTACACGGAGTCTAGGGACTCCTTATTTGACCGCTTGTCAGCGGCAAATTTAGTCACCCTTCAGAGATCCAAATTGTAGACCCTAACGCTCCCAAGCCTAAGGGATACAGAGAGGAATTATATTGTAGATTCCATAGGCGAAGGGGACATGACTTGAATGGATGCTGGAAATTCAAAGGATTAATCCAAGATTTGATCGACAATAAAACATTGGCCGTGGACAACCCCATAGCGCCAAATAATCAACAAATGGGGGTATTCAAGGACCCTTTGCCTGCCCATGAGGCACAGGAAAAACCTCTCCAGATTAATGAGGTGCGACAGAATCTTCCCATGCAAGGATTTGTGGGAATGATTAGCATAGTGACCAGGAACAAAAAGTACCCACCAGTTGCCCCTGAGGTAGCTACAATGGAAGTTCCAACAACGTCGCAGCCTCAACAATGCCCTGTGCAGTTGCCTCCGCCTAGACCCGAGGTCACGATACGGACCAAACTCACGCAGAGTTTGCGGACCACATCGGCTAGGCTTTCCATTTATGAGCTTATTCAACAATCAACACCTCATAGAGAAGCTCTTATGGAAATTTTAAAAGCCATCGAATTACAGCCTCACGAAGCAAATTCTTTCAACAACTTCATGGGACATGTGAAACGATGTATGGAGCCGGTCATTACCTTCAGAGAGGATGAAGTCAAAACAATATCGAATGACATGGTAGATCCACCCCTGCACGTTATCGCACGGGTCAACGGGATCCCGTACAAGAGAGTGTTGGTAGATACTGGCTCGTCCAGTAACATCATTACCACTGTAGCCTTAAAACATTTGAAGCTACCAGCCTCTCATATCACAGACTCCACGTACACACTGTGAGCTTTCAACGATGCAATATGCTCGATAGTCGACACAGTTGTTCTGCCTATCCAAGTAGGACAAAAGACAATACCTACATTGTGCCATGTGTTGGAAGGCGAGATGGCTTACAATATACTGCTAGGGCGGCCTTGGATCAGGGACATGAAGTGTGTCCCTTCGATCGCTCACCAATGCCTAAAGTATGCTTTTGAAGGAGAAATACATGTAGTCCCGATGGACTTAGAACCCTTCAAGTATTGCAATGCAGTGCAATTAATGCCTCAATCGACCCTCCCTTCAACGCATTTGGATTTCTAGTTAAATCCATCTAAACAGGGTCCAATACCGCAGGCACCATTGGTGACCAAAACAGCAAAATCCCAGCCAGGTGAGTCTTCATCATCTGCTCCTTCATTACCAATGCCACCTGTCATGGCCAAACAGAAGGACAAGGGAAAACAGATCATGGAAGAGGCTCAGCCCCTAGAAGAGGGGTTGCCAACAATTTCAATGGTATCAACAGAGGAAATACCTAGCACATCGGAAGCTGAGACTCCTAAAACACCAAACATGGAATGGACTTAGGAAGGACTCCCGTTCCATCCCTCCCAAGCATCAACAATCACTATTGAAATGGCCAGTATGGGCCTGGGGGAGTATTTAGTGTAGAATGTTGTGGCAACGCCCACATTAGAATCAATACAGGACATGGGGAGACCTCGCCTTCCCATAGGAACAGTTGTTCCTCTAGGCTACCCACCAAACCAGACAAATTTTGTGTATGGGGGCCTTGATCATGGTCTTGAACCATGCAAGCAAAAGGAAGAAGACGAAGAGCCTTTTGCTGAAAATATCAACTATCTGTCAAACCCGGACTTCGCTCTAAGATATCTCGGCCAATGCAATTGGCATGGATACGAGCTAGGCAGATATGAGCAAGGGATGCGTGTCCTTTGCCAACCAAGATATCAGATGCCATATGATAAGTCGGGAGTAGGGTTCAACCACCCCCGCCCTTAGACATCTTGGTAGAAAATATGCAAGGCCTAGAAATAGGCAACAAGGGGGGATTGGCACCAGATCTTTATGCCAACCCAAATACAGAATATACATTGGGAGATTACCTCCCATGGTCAACAAACACCCTTGGCAACAGCAATAATCCCTCTCCTTTGCTAGAGAGAGGTGAAAGTTCGGACATTAATCCCCAAAGAGAACATCAACGGTGTCCGGACATCCTTTTGAAGTTGTTCCCCTTAGAGGTTCCAGTTGAATCAATACAGTGTCAAGAGAATCAGGTCCCTCCACCAAGAGTGGAACAACCACCATGGGACCAGATTAACTTGCTGGAACAAGGAGAACCCTCAATGTCGCAAGTAACAGTTGCTGAAGAGAATGAACATTTTTGGATCTCCGAAAGTGATTCAGAAGATGAGACTGAGATGATCTATCTCAATCATGCACGATGGCATAATCACCCTTTAACTCATGAAGATCTAATGGGACAGATGGGCATAAGGTTAGGGCATGAATGGTGGGTAGACCCAGCGAGGTGGGACCAAGTGTTGGATCCATGGCTCCAAATTCATGATGAGCACCGTCCACCCCGAGACCCTATCATGACAACAGTATCGAGGGAAGACCCTGTCCTCCTATCAGCACATAGGGCCGATCCGTTCGTGCCCGTTCCCCTAGAGCCAGATCCAGAGTATAGGGAGCATCTAGAAGATTCAAGTTATCATACCCATGGTAATGGAGACCAAATTCATTCCATCCACATGATCTCCATTGATTTGACCGCACCCATCCGCAATCCGGCCGATCCAACATGGTCATTGCATCTAGACATAGATGCCATCGACTGGGATCACGTCAATTCACCTTTATCACCATCAGAGTACTGGCCTTTCGGTGAAATGCCTCATTTTACCCCAGGGACAACTCAAGATATTTTTCAAGCTGAAGAGGAACCCGAGGTTCCCAACGTAGATCTAAATTCAGCTAATGATATCCATTTGATCCCGACTCCACATCAGTTGGAGGACGGATCCCACATGTCAGTCGAGGAGACGACTGACGTAGATATCAGCACAGATCCAATGAATCCATAGATTCTCAAGCTGGGGGTAAGTCTTTCCCCCGAAGAGCAAGCCGACTACATTGCCCTTCTCAAAGAGAAGAAGGAGGTTTTTGCATGGTCGTACAAGGATATGCCAGGACTAGACCCGCAACTAGTCACGCATAATTTAACGCTTGATCCGACAATCAAGCCTGTAAAGCAAAAACTACGTAAGATGCACCCAACAGTGGCCTTGATGGTCAAAGACGAATTGCAAAAGTTGTTGGATGCACAGTTTGTCATCTGCATGGATTATCCGCCATGGCTGTCCAACATGGTTCCCGTCAAGAAGCCCGATGGGAGGATTCGCATATGCACCGATTTTTGAGATCTAAACAAAGCGAGTCCTAAGGATGATTTCCCCTTGCCAAGCATCGACGCATTGGTAGACGCTACAACAGGTCACGAAATGCTCTCCCTCATGGATGGTTTCTCAGGATACAATCAAATTCGTATCAATCCTGAAGACCAACTAAAAACGGCGTTCACAATGCCTTGGGGGACATTTTGTTATAAGGTCATGCCTTTTGGCCTTAAAAATGCTGGCGCTACCTACCAACGTGCCATGACATATATCTTCCATGATTACATGCACAAAACTTTGGAAGATTACATGGATGATTTGTTAGCCAAGTCTCTCTTGCGCTCAAATCATATCGATGACTTAAGCAAGATCCTCGATCGCCTCATGGAGCATAAAGTTAGACTAAACCCCAAGAAGTGCGTATTTGGCGTCACATCTGGAAAACTCTTGGGTTTCATAGTCTCAAAGCGAGGAATCGAGGTGGACCCAAAGAAAGTCAAGGCAATCCTTGAAATGGTTCCCCCAACTACAATCAAGCAACTCAGAAGTCTGCAGGGAAAGGTCGCGTCGATTAAACGCTTCATAGCGCAATTATCTGACAAGTGCCGACCCATGAACAAATTATTGCACAAGGGGGTTACATTTCATTGGGATGACGAGTGCCAATCAGCCTTTGATGAAATCAAACAATACCTGGCTTCGTCGCCAGTATTGGCACCACCTAGACTAGGAGTGTCGTTCTACTTATACATCTCAGCTACTGAGGTGGCACTGGGTGCCATGTTAGCCCAGAAGAATGAACTTCACAAGGAACAAGCTACTTACTATCTTAGCCGCACCCTGGTCAGTTATGAACTTAACTATGCATACGTTGAGAAACTTTGCTTGGCAGTGGTGTTTGCTACCAAAAAGCTATGCCACTACATGCTGAGCAACACTACGTATGTTGTGTCTAAGGAGAATCCATTGCGATACATGATGAGTCGTACTTATCATAGTAGTCGCACGGTGAAATGGATCATGTTGTTGACGAAATTTGACATAGAGTTTATTGGACAAAAATCTATCAAAGGACAAGTCATAGCCGATCAACTAGCAGAGGCTCCTCTTGAAGATGATCAGCCTCTGGTCATAGAACTACCCGATGATGGGGTCTTCCATGTCTCAGAATCGCCAGATTCGATGAGCCCGAGTCACAAGCCGACATAACCCTATTCTTTGATGGTTCTAAATGTGAGCAAGGTGGTGGCACGGGAATTGTATTCTTCACACCGTAGGGTGCTCCAATGCCCCTGTCATTTAAATTAAACTTCCCATGCACCAATAATAATGCAGAGTATGAAGCCTTGCTCCTAGGTCTTCGGACAACAATCGCCATGAACATCAAACGACTGAATATCTTTGGTGATTCGCTGTTAATAGTCAATCAAGTCAAAGGGGTATATCAATGCAAATGCCCGATCCTGCAGGCTTATAAAGCCCTCGTGGAAAAATTCCTGGCAAAAACTTGAGTGGTATGACATCGAGGCACTCCCTCGATCATCGAATCATTTTGCGGACACAATGGCCTCCTTGGGGTCACTAATTCCGCAAGACCTTTTCGGTGATATGACAACCATTCAAGTCAAAACCTTATCGCAATCCGCGATGGAGCGTGCAAGCTCAGACTTGACGCCAGGAATCCACATGATCCAGATTGAACCATCCTCGGAGAAGTTCTCTCGAATCTGAGATCATCTGAAACGTGCCAACTGGGGGTCCTTGTTCTCCCCTACTCCCATTAATAGCAACACAACGCTATTCTTACAGGTTCTATCCCATTCAGCGTTTGCTAGGGATGAACTTCAAGAGGGATTGGTTGTTCATACTGTCGAGGTTTTTGATCAACAAGACTGGTATTTACCCATTAGAGACTACCTCAAGTTAGGTAATCTCCCACTTGGATTGACTCATGCCGCAAAATGAGCACTCAAGCAGAAAGCGGCTAAGTATGTCTTGATAGGAGACATTTTGTATCGTCGCAGCTATGAAGGAATCCTCCTTCGTTGCTTGGACCAGCAAGAGTCCACTTGGGCGATCGCCCAAGCGCACGATGGTACATGTGGTGGCCACTTTAGTGGTATGGCCATTGCAAAGCGCATTCTTTGCATGGGCTATTATTGGCCATCTTTAGAGCGAGATTGTTGCACCTATGTCAAGAAGTGCGTGAAGTGTCAACATCATGCCAATTTGATGCACGTACCTTCTTAGGCCTTGCAGACAGTCCAATATGCTTGGCCGTTCTCATAGTGGGGCTTCGATCTAATTGGAAAGATCTCCCCTGCGTCGTCAGGCCATCACACGTTTATCATAACGGCCACAGAGTATTTTACCAAGTGGGTGGAAGCGATTCCGCTTACCTCTACGACAGGACCCCGCATTGTGGAGTTCATTTTGCATAACATCATATGTCGTTTTGGTATTCCATCCAAAATAGTCTCGGATAATGGGATGCCTTTCAAGAACAAAGACGTGCGTGCTTTGACCACAAAGTACAAGATTCAGCACAACTTTTTGACACCCTATTATCCGCAGGCGAATGGGCAAGTAGAGGCATCAAACAAAATGCTAGTTGCCATCCTTAAAAAGACCGTCGCAGACAGTCATAAGGATTGGCACATTCAAATCCCACTTGCCCTATGGGCCTATCGCACTAGCATTCGGACGCCCACTGGGGCCACTCCATTTTCGCTCGTGTATGGCTTCGAGGCAGTCATGCCTCTAGAGTTGGAGATTCCTTCCCTGCGCATATCAATGCAGGAGTTCATCGATGATGACTCTACGCGATAGGCCCGGTTAGACCAGCTTACGTTGCTTGACGAACGACGCGTTAATGCTCTCGAGCATTTACGTATTTA
Organism: Wollemia nobilis; assembly: GCA_028583015.1. NCBI lineage: Eukaryota > Viridiplantae > Streptophyta > Pinopsida > Araucariales > Araucariaceae > Wollemia > Wollemia nobilis. The sequence continues at coordinate 5,109,404 of JAQPPZ010001683.1, forward strand.
TCAAGAGCGACTTAAGAAAGCTTACAACATGAAAGTTCACCTCAGGGACTTTCGGGTTGGTGATTTGGTTTTGAAGGAAAACCAACAGAATTCTAGTTTGCCATCCCACCTAAGGGACAAGTTTGCGGCAAATTGGTTAGGTCCATATGTCATTGATAGAAAAATAGGACCCGGGACATACCGGCTAGCTTCTCTTGATGGTATCAAGGAAACAGAACCCTTGAATATCAGTCATTTGCGACCATTCCATATCTAAGAGAGCCATATCCCAAAAATGCTCCAAGGATCCATAAAATCGCTTGGTCAATCCCAAAAATGCTCCAAGGATCCCTAAAATCGCTTGGTCAATCCCAAAAATGCTCCAAGGATTCCTAAAATCGCTTGGTCAATCCCAAAAAGGCTCCAAGGATTCCTAAAATCGCTTGGTCAAATCCAAAAATGCTCCAAGGATTTCCACAATCGCTTGGTCAAAAATTAAGAAAATTCAAAAACAACAAAAATCATCAAAAACAACAAAAATTTGCATCTCATTTCTAGGCATACTCAAATTCATCAATAGAGAGCTCTTCTCGCACCTCATCTTCATATTCACCAAAAATCAATCCATCAAAAATACAAAAAAATACATAGCTGCATTAAAGCATTGCATCCATACATTGCATATTTGTGGTCGTACAGGTCAAAGGCACCATAGGCTATAATTGCTCTGCTAGTCCATCTTGTTCCTCACTGTTCCATTTTACAAAAACAACAAAAACACCATGCATTGCTTTTACCACACTAGAGTCAGTGGTCTTTTAATGTATCAAGAGTTTTCGTGATTCAGTCATCATTTTGCTCTTTAGCCATGTAATGTATCAAGTCAAATAGATTTTATGAAGGTAGAGTTACACTTGAAATACACCTTGTTACGTAACATCCCAACACAAACTAAAACACATAAAACAATTCCTAAGTTGTGTGAACGAAAGATGAAACCTGCACAGTAATCCAGGTCACCACAAGCGAAACGGTTATCTTGCTCATCCCCCCGTGCGAATGACCCCAAGAATGCTGAGAGTTGGCAAAAGGACAAGCATCCTCCCTACCCAATTCCCTAAGAATCCCTAGTTCTCAATAGTTGCAAAACATCAAAAATTTGCAAAACGTCAAAACTCCAAAATTTGACATCCTATAGTGCACACATCAAACGACACAAACGATAGTGATTTTCGTCACTCTATATCCCCAATCCCTTGCTCAAAAGAAAAACAAATCAAAATAAACAGTGATCTTATCACTACAAACGAGCAAGTATCCCAATACAATTGAAGAAAAGAAGGGAGTTGAACTTGAATCCCTGGAACTCTCAGCATTCTAACAGGTCATGAGGCAAGCCTCAGTACCGGTTTGGTTGATAGCCTATCGGTAATCGGCGGTAAACTTCTCGCATGACGATATATCTATCACATTAACTTGTGTACAGATCAATATTTGCATGTGGATGAGCTAGCTTATGGTATCCTGGATAACACCGCAGATTAATCTAACTAAATACAACAAAGGAGTTAGTGGAGCTAATTAGGTGATCCTCAGTACAAGTTCGGTTGAAAGCCCATCTGGCATCGGCGGTATCCTGACAAATACCACATAAATGAACTCAATTGCACACACAGGGATGTGAAATAGCTTGGTCAAAAACAAGTCCGATTCATACCTTGTTCAAAAGTCTTGTAAGATAAAGTACAGTCGTGGCTAGTGAGTCAAAACCGTCTGAGTCTCAGAAAACCTTAGCTACATTTCTAAACCAACTGCACTACTTTTCATCCTTACAATACCATCATAAAATACAAAAAAAGAAAAACCACAGCTACACATACAAAGTCATGCATCATAGCAATCGCCTAAAAATGAAATAAACAGAGTCCTAAACAGTCTATGGTGCCATAGCCAAACATCACAAATTCCATTCATCCATTTCATTTTGCATATCACATAAAAATAAAAAACATTTGCATTCATCATAACATATGCATTCATCAAAATAAATAAACAAGCATACATCCATAGTCATTAGCCATCATGCATAAAGATCAAATCATCACATGTACATAACCAAAATAAAACCGGTATATATATATATATCATCAAAAAAATGCCCGTAGGCTACAAAACTGGTCCTCAGACCCCGCAATCATATAACAAAACCCACCCTAAGGCGTCGACCACCATGATCACGCAGGATCGGTGCGACGGGAACTACCCCCCATGGTGTGGGTCCTATGGGACCCTGTAGGGTGGCTACTACTAGCCCCCGCATCACGCCTACTACCGCCTCCCTCATCCAATCGCCTGCGATGAGATGATGCTGACTGCTCAGTCACACTATCCCTCGTCCGACGTAAAGATCCACTTCTCGAGGGCTTAGGTAGCCGCCCACCAAGGCGGATGACCTCCCTCTCCAAGTCTAGCCGATGCTGGAACCACTCTGCCTCCCGTCGATGATAGTAAGATACTGCATCGTCGCGCTGTGCCAAAACCCTATCCCGCTCTGCTAGCTGAGCCCGTAGGAGATCCCTCTCCCGCAGCGCGTCCCCCAACTCCAGATCCCGCATCCACAATAGCTCTGTCAGTCACGCATTCTCAGCACGTATCCCAGACTCCATCTCCTCTATATCCGCCTGAAGTACAGGACTCTCTGGAATAGCAGCCTGCTCTGGCTCCCACTGCTCCTCCATGTCCTGCATGTCCGGCTGATCCGGAGCTCCCAAATCTACATCCTCATCCCCCACCTCAACCATGTCTGCATCATCCAATGGAACTCCCCAATCATCCCCTGGTGCCTCAGCACCCTCCACTGCCGCCTCCGTGCCTCCCAGTGGCCCCTCTCCTCTCCATCGCCGCAGTACCCACCACGAGTCATACTCAGTGGTAGTCCCGACGTCATCCACGTCCGGGACATCAATCACCGCATCTGACTCCTCGCCCAATGGCGCGATGGCCGGTCGATCTAGAGTCCTCTCATCTCCCCGATGTCGATAGACCACGGGCTCACCAGGCAACCCCTGGCGCACCCCAAACTATCGTGTAACTCGACTATATGAGAATAACTCATGCTCGGTCCCATGCCGCCCAATCAACCACCGCTCCCTACGTACCCGTCAGAGCCACTCTCCAGCCTTCGACCAGGCTGGACAGTCCCGATAAGGGTGCCAAACCACCTCCCCTGGAGTGAGCCGAGAGAAGGCATCAGTATAGTGCTCTACGACACCTGCCCATCGTCGACTCTGCCCCTGCTCCGTGGACCGCCGCCATAGAACTGCATAACCTATCTCCTCATCCTCCATCATCGCCCGAGTCGTCCATGGTAACCCGGTTGGCCTCTCAACTGCTATGTGCTGCCAACCCCAGCATTGCAATAGATAACTGTAGCTGACCCCCTTTCATTGTCGACAGCGGACCCCATACAACTCCCCGTAGAGCTGTGCCAACAGTGTCTGTCCCCATCTCAAGATCAGCGGTGCCTCTATTGGGCACTCTACCAACTGCCACACCAAATCTAGCAGGTTCCATGGGAACCTCGCGCCTGACGAGTCAGGTAGTAGCATGTTAGAAATGAGGCCCATCAAGAATGCGTGCCTCACTCCTAACACCCCCCTCTCCTGCCACCATCCAACCAAAATCCCGCCCACCTGGAAGTCCACCTCGGCTGTCTCCACTGGGTTCTCTACACCCAACCGCTCCCCATGCCCGAAGCATCTCATCAGTATAGCAGTCCGCTGATCACGCGGTGATGTCCTGATAGGCAGTCCATCTATCAAAATCCGAAGAAGCCGATAGACATCCTCTAGAGTCACAGTCATCTCCCCTATCGGGATATGGAAGGTGTTGGTCCGCGGATCCCAAAGTTTGATCAGGGCCGTCAGATAGGCCTGATCCGGGACCATAGGCTCCAGTCGAGCCACCTGCTTGAGCCCAAGGGCATCAATCCATTCCCAGTCATCATCAGTCAGTGCCTCCCATGCCTCAATGAAAGCAATAGGTACACGGTACCGGCTCCTAACAACCTGCAAAAGAAAATAATTCAACAAAAAAAATTAATTAAAATCATAGAAAAAAACTGTACAGAAAAACAACACACTTACAGCTTTAAAAAAAAAAAAATAAAAAAAAATAAACTCTAGGGAGCACTTACAGGTCTCGCTTCGGCTCCGCCGCTCGAACCATTTTGTGCACTCATGATGGCAGGGAAAATTTTAGCAGCGCTTCGCTTCGCAGAATTTACCTCCTCCTCCCAGAGCTCCAAAATCGCAAGAAAAATTTGACACAAATGAGCCCAAATTCAAGTTTTGGCCCTTAAATAGGCCTTTGAGCTGGAATTCATCCTTGACTGGGATGAGCACTCTAGTTAGCACTCGTCCCACCCAGGGACGAATTCTGCAGCTAGAATTCATCCCACCCTGGGACGAATTCAGGCCAGAAACTTCAAAAACATCAAAAAATGAACAAAAATGCACTAAAAACAGACAATAAATTTGCCCGATAAGAGTGTTGTTGCACTTGACATCCCGGGCATACAAAATAGACGTTGGGGTCACAAATTTTCATTATCCTACTCCCTAAGAAGGCTACTTTAGCCGGACCGCTCCATGGGAAGACGAATTTTTGCCAATTTCAGCTCCAAACAGCGTCGCAAAAAGGGTTAACACCCACCAAAAATAGGTCCAAATGTTGGAAAAATTGCACATGCTTAACGATAAACCATCTAAAGGCACCCTTGCACAAGTCATCTTGGGTCAAGCGACTCGTTGCTTTTCTCACGAAGGTCATTCCCTCATCGATTCGTCGCTTGAGGGGGTAGTCACACTTAGTCACCAATCAACAAGCACACACCCAATTAAGGAAAACGACATGCATTCAAAGAATCATTGACAAAGACAATTACGCTCCTGCTTGGGGTAGTAAACAAGCAACAATCAAATTGATCAAACACTTGGCATTCATGAATCATGAACACAAGGTTCCCCTATGGACAAAAGGTTGCGCCCTTTGCCTAATCATGACTGATCAATGTCCAAGCTCAAGTCACACCTCACCAAAATAGGTTAATACTTGAAATCAAATTCCTTAGCTCGTCAGAAGCAAGGATTCAAGAATGCATGCCCTTTCCATGCTTGGGGCATCAAAAGTTGATTAGGTTACCAAGAAACCCTAATCATTAGTGCTTTGGCTATCTATTTTTGCTCGGCGCTGCGCCATGCATAGCGCATCCCAAAAAGGGGCATCTGTAGACACCAAAACAACACCAATCTGATTATGTGACTGCAAACACTGATCGCTTTGACAAACATAGCCCCTAGGGCAGCCCTCAGAGGTCAAACAGTGGTCCTAACCACTTTCATAGCAATTTTGTAAGGTCAAGAAGCAATTTGGCACATTTAGGCACTTTGTCCAAGTATTCGTCTCACCCAGGGACGAATACTAACCGGGATTCGTCTCACCCGGGGACGAATTCTGAAATCGTCTTCGGTCGGGACGAATTCCAGGTTTAACGGGCAAAAGAAAAATGCCGCCAAGTGGCAGCCAAGGACAGATCAATTATTGCCTCCTGCCATGCATGCGCGTGTAGGTGGGTAGGTTGGCAATTAGTGGACTGTCACAAGGGCAGTCATGGAAGCCCAAGTCAGGGAGGAGTCTCCTCCCTCTTGGGAAGGCATGGCCGCCACATGGCATCCCTGCATGCCCCTCCAAAGAGACCCCATGGGTCTATAAAATGGTGGACTTTCCCACCCAAAAGAGGACAGATTGGAGGCGATTTCAAGCAACGAAGTGCTGTCCAATTGAACACCCATTTGCATCTTTTTGATTCACCTTCTCACATCCATTAATCTCTTTCGCAAGGGAGGTTATTGGGTGGCTTTTGGAAGCATGGATCCAACCCAAATCCAACATTTGACCACCTTAAACCACCAATTTTCCGACACCCCAATCCTAAGAGGTTTTGGGCCCATCCCTAGTGGATTGGCGCCGAAATCAAGTGCCAACGGTGGGAGGCCCACTTGGGCACCCCCGCATTTTCTAAGTTTTATTCTAAAGAATTCTAGATTATTTGTTCATGTTGCATTTTACGTTATTCTGTTTAATTAACTCATAGCTCCAATTCCATAACGTTTTGATTAGATTTCACCATGTTTTTTGTCGCTTTGTTGTCCCACTAACTTGCAGGTAGCGACATCGAATTCCCGAGGATAGAGGCCAAATTGGGAGAATCCAACCATCTGGGTCATCCCAAAATGGCCCCAATTACATAACCCCTCTGTTTGTAGGTGTTTTGGAGGTCTCGAGGTTCGACATTGGAGCGGCAACAACTCGGCGTTCTAACACAGTAGAATTCGTCTCACCTAGGGACGAATAATAGCAGAATTCGTCCTACCCAGGGACGAATTCCAGGTGAAGGCAGATTGGCCGACTGTTTCAATGGCAGTGGCCCTCTGGTAATGTCTTCTGACCTCTGTCAGATTTGCAGGTCATTTATATTCATTCTTATTCACTGTTTTCAACAATCTTAGGCATACATCCTTCACTGATTTCAAAGAATAAATGTTTCATGTTTGCAGCAGGTGCTACTAACGCCTTTCTTGTTTCTTTGCATGCAGGAGGAGCAATAAGAAGCGAGGATTTATCAACATCAGCGGCGGCAACACTTTGGCCCGCCCATTTTGCATGTGGGCATGCGGAAGGAGGAAGACTAAGTCACAAATTGTAACAAAGATCCATTTAACGCTCCTAGCCCCTAAAAAGGGAGGAGACGTCTTTGTAACCGAGGATAAGAAAATTGAATAAAGAGGGCTGTGCTTTCATACATCTTTCTTTCATTTCCAATTTATCTCTTTTCTTTGTTTCGTGCATAGGACTTAAGCGTTATTTTGATTTGAATGCATCGAAGTAGTTTTCCTTTCTAAAAGCTTCCGGAATCTCATGCTTTCATTGTCAATATTTAATTTATCAATCTACTCATCAAAATCCTTCTACTAGCATTACTTCTATAATTTTAGATACATAATGACATCTAAAAGATAACATATTTCATGATAATAACACTGTAAACAATTTAGAAGAGATATCCTTTACCAGGATTTGTCATGTCTATTATTTACCTTATTTTTCTAAATCCAACTCAAGTTAGTTTAAAGGAATGCACTATTCATCAAATGGAATGAGCTCAACCAGTTAATTTCCTTAACTTTCAAGGAGGAGGAGGAGACTAAGGTTCAAATCTTAACAAGCATTACATTCATAATTGTTAAGCTATTGTAATACCACTATGTGATCGCGATGTAACACAGGTAAAACTGGTTTCAATCCCATATAGCCAATTGAAAAAAAGGGCTGCACTATTATTTATACTAGACCTTGATGACTGTAAAACACTTTTTTGTTGGTGGTACCAATTATAACTTCTCATAGATAAAGTTTTTTTAGACAATAATCTAAAATTAAAAAAGAATTTTTTGGAGAGAGAAATTTCTTTTAACAAAAAAATTCTCATGATGTTGCAAGTTCTTTAAGATAAACAAAGATAGAGAGAGAGTAAATATTTACAATTAGTGTATTACATTAATATCAAATAAAGGGTAAAATATTCACTTCAATTGCTATGAAAATTTCCAAATAACTACAGGTATAACACCAACCAAACTATTACAACCAAGGTTCAAATGTTGTAAGTGATTTAAGCCAAAGAAAACTAGAGAGAGTAAATAATTATAATTAATGTATTATATTAATACCAAATAAAGGATAAAATTTTCACCTCAATTGCTAAAAATAATTTCAAATAATAATGCTGATATCAACAAATCCTAGGGGTATGAACTGTGGTTTTCCTATACCAACAACCCCTTTGGCTTTGTAGTTACAAGGAATTCCATTAGTGAAATTTTATTTAATTCTAATCAAGGCAATAGGTACCCATTTGGGAACATGGTGTTTAAAGATCAGTTATGAGAGATATCTAATGCACTTCCTCCTAGTGCTGTTCTTTATGGAATAGGAGAGAGTACTAGATATGGATTTAAATTGGATATCAATGGAAGTAACTATACTCTCTAGAATTTAGACATTGGGAGTATGAATATTTATATGGATTTGTATGGGTTTCACCGATTTTATATGGATGTGAGTGCAGGGGCTGTTGCTCATGGAACTATGCACCTCGAAAGCAATGGCATAAATATTGATTAAGGAGGCATTTACTTGAAATACAAGGTGATCGGGGGAGTTTTGGACTTGTATTTCTTTGCTGGAACTTCTCCACTCTTTTTTGTTTAGTACATAGGCCTCATAGACCGCCCTTCTCTAATGCCAATGTCATACTGGTCTTTTGTTAATTTCTTCCTTTATTTTTTCTCCTCCATACATGTTAGAATATTTATTCATGTTTACTTTATAGTAGATACATAGACCCAATTAACTTTGATTACATCCTAGTATCTGGTATAAAGATAAAAAGGTAAAGGTCAACCAAGATACCACACATCTGGTATGTGTGAGACCCCTTGTAGGAGCAAGGAAATTTTTCACTTGGGTAGTTCAATGTGTATTTGTTTTAAATTTCTAAAGCTTTGATCAAGCTTGTAGTAAATTGAGTCTTGCCAATCTGTGTCGAAGGGGAAAGAGAGGAGAACTAAGAAAGTGTATATGTGAATGAAGTAAAAGGTATATGTGAATGGAAATTTTAACTCCATGCTTATGATATGTGTCCTTATCAATGGACCAAGTTAAACTCTTCATCCAATGTTCCACTTTAATTCTTGGTTTATTATCACATGCTTATAGACTCTTGATACACTTGCTACAGTGTTCCACATTCACAAGCAAGATTTCCACTTTTATTGTGATTTATTCCCAAACACCCTATACTATTTTATATATATTTATTTATTTTTAATATATATATATTATAATCTTGAGGGTGAAGATCTTGGAGAACCCGTAAATGATGACTACAAAGAAGTCAACTATTAATGATACTAAAGACTCAACAGTAAATTAAAACAAATATAATTCCATGGTTTATCTGTTAAACCCCAATATTAGACCTTAAACACCCTAGACTTGTGATAGGCTTGCTACAATGTAAAGACATCCAGAATTAGTGCAAGTGGAACTTATAACTTGACACTTTGCAAATATGGATCATTAATGAAAAGATCTACCAAGAGTATTTATTGATCCACTTCACTTGTTATTTAGTAACTTGTAGACTTATAAAATTATATATAGGAAGGAGGAGAATTTGCACATGACATTGGTTATTGAACCAAGTATCCAAAAAAAATTTAATCTAGGTATAAGCAATGTAATTATAAAAATACAAATCGGTTATAGTTTAACAGTAAGAATTTTTGCAAGAATAAAAGGTCTTTCAATCTCATGACCCTTTATGGTCCATGCCACCAACTACCTATTTGATGTCAGACTTGCTAAGACCAAGATATGATGGCAAGGTGACAAATTTATAAAGATAATAATAAATACAAGGTGACAACTTTGTGATGATAATAATAAAGATATAGACTCAACATGTAAACAACCTTGGTATATATATGATACACTTGTAAATATTGAGATCATGATTGTTTCCAATAAGTCAAATGATATGATGAACTTTAGATGGTTTTCTGTACACCATATATCTAATAAATAAGTTCCTAATCAAAACAACATCCCTTTAATCTAGAAATGGTGGCTTGAACAAGGGGACACTCTATGTTTAGTGGTGCTACCAACTACCCATAGCTGGGAAAAAATCAAAGTTGTCTAGGTTGCACAACTTGTATCTCTTTTGATGCTTAAAATTTTCTTGATATGGCACAATGCAATATTTATCTTGTACTTGGTACTATTAAACTATGTGACAAAATTCCTTCAATGATTTGTACTTATTCTTCATTCCCTGATAATCTCAAAAGATTTTTTTTTACCCAATTCTTAGTGGTAATACCAAAAAAACTCTCCTCATTTCCTATTAGTATAAGTACAAGAGATTTTCCCCTTCTTCTCATGGGTTTATGGGCTATATACACATTGTTTGACACCCAATATGCCCATACAAAGACTATCGAGGTGGAAAATATAGTCTATCCTAATGTCTTAACATGGATCCATCTAATCCAACAAGATTACCCCCACTTGGGCCTATTTCCCATTCTGGATGGGAGAAGAGAAGAATTTTGTTGATTTTAAAGGTCAAAACATCATGGTGGGATTGTGATGAAGATCCACAAATAGCTCACAATAGATTCTTAAATCTCATTCATTATAGTTGGAATTGATTTACAATATTGGCAGCGGTCTGCCATTTAAAAACTCCTTCACTCTGGAAGATAGTTATTTTCTTTCCTCTTACTGCATCTTTCACCCAGGAAGAATAACAGTCTAAACTGGTCCAAAATCGCCCTATTGCCTTCACATCTGCAACTATGGCTCTGCCACCCCCCCTTGTGCATGCCTTTTCTTCTCCTTTTAACATCTCTGGCATGACTCTTCATTTCAATTACGGTGCCTCTTCATTGTCTGTGCTTTCGAGCACCTTTCGTTATGACTCTTGATCTTCGTCTGCTTCCACTGCACCTCGATGCCATGTGTTGTTTAGTGTTGTCATTGTGAACTCAGCCCACCTATCAACCATTGATGACGTTCGATATACCATCACTCGATCGTTTCCTCTATAATGGCTTCTGTAATCACCTGCGCTTTCTTTTCTTTTGTTTGGTCATGAAAATGCGTCATGTCGCGATATCATGACACTTCCGGATTCCCTGCCTTCCTGCCCCCTTCGAGTCATAAAAATGCGACATGTCGCGACATCGTGATAATTTTGGCTTCTCCAACTTCCTATCTTCTTCGAGTCGTGAAAATGCAACATGTCATGATATCACAACAATTTTGGCTTCCTTGCCTTCCTGTCTTCTTCGAGTCATGAAAATGTGACATGTCATGATATTGTGACACTTTCGGCTCCTATCCCTTCCTGCTCTCTTCGGGTCACGAAAATGTGACATGTCGCGATATCGCAACACCTTTTCCTTTCGGCTCTTCTTTCTCTTTCCCGATCGAGAAATAGTGACATCTTTCCTTTCTGGCTCCACCTCGCCTCTCGGGTCGCGATATCGTGACATGTCACGATATCATGACATCTTCCCTTTTTGGCTCCACCTTGCCTCTCGGGTCGTGATATCGCGACATGTCACGATATCGTGATAGTTTCCTCCCTTGCTTCTTTTCTGCTTCTTCAGTCGTGATTTCACGACATGTCACAATTTCGTGACAGTTTCCTCCCTTGCTTCTTTTTTGCTTCTTCGGTCATGATTTCGTGACATGTCACGATTTTGTGACATGTCGCGATTTCAAGACATGTCGCGATATCATGACAGTTTCCTTCCTTGCTTCCTTTTTGCTTCTTTGGTCATGATTTCATGACATGTCGTGAAATCGTGACACTTTTGCTCCATGCCTTCTCTCTCCTTCTTGAGTCACAAAAATGCGACATGTCACGATATCACGACACTTTTCTCTATCGCGATATCGCAACATCAAGGCAAACACTTAGAATAATTTTTTTTTTTTCGATGCAAGATTTCTCTTCTGCCACCGGATGCTCCTGCATCAGACACCCGAGGTAGATTGAGAAGTGTCCTTCACTTATGTACGGTTGGAGGAAGACCCAGGTGGTTGACCTCTATTTTTGACAACCAAGTTGCATCTTCGATAGGTCTGCCCTTCCACTTGACCAGATATTCAGAATACTGTGTGTTCCTGGTATTTTTGCCTGCTCGAGTGTCTAGTATTTCCTTGATCTCATCTGCTGCTAAAGTAGATGTTGGAATACTCCATAATTTTGTACTTGGTGTCTCGCTACTGTCTCCTTCATGATACTCTACCAAATTTGCAATGTTAAAAATAGGTGATATGTTAAGGCCACTTGGCAATTCCACTTCATATGCATTGCTCGAATCTCATTTTCCCACAATTCGACATGGTCCAAGCTTCTTCATCTTTAGCTTGTTATAGGTTTTAGTAGGAAACCTCTCTTTTCTCAAATGAACCATGACTTCATCACCCACTACGAATTCCTTAGACCATCACTTCTGGTCCGCCTTTGTTTTATATTGGTTGTTCATGTTAGTAATGTGCTTCTTCACTTCTTCATGCACATTCTTTAGATGCTCTACAAAGTCCTCAGCCTCGGCACTGCACCTTTCCCCTGTATCCATCTTCCTCAACTCAAAAACACTCCTTGGGCTGCTCCCATATATTATCTAAAATGGATATTTTTTAGTACTCCTATTAATAGAATTGTTGTATGCAAATTCTGCCTATGGCAAAACCAAATCCCATCCCGTGGGCTTATCTCCTATCAAGCATCTCAATAGATTCCCTAGACTTCTATTCACCACCTCCGTTTGGCCATCAGTCTGTGGGTGATAGGCAGAACTAAATTTCAAATCTGTCTTCAATTTATTCCACAAAGTCCTCCAGAAATGCCCAACAAACTTGGTATCTCTGTCAAAAATGATACTCTTTGGTAGACCATGAAGTCGTACCACCTCTTTGAAAAATAAACCTATAATGTGAACTACGTCACTAGTTTTCTGGCAAGGGATGAAGTGTGCCATCTTCGAAAACCTGTCCACCACCAAAAATATGGAATCATTTCCCCGCTGCATCCTTGGTAGACCAAGAATGAAATCCATACTAATGTGCTCCCAGGGTCTCTTTGGTATAGGTAATGGCTGGTACAATCCAGTGTTCTGGCTCACACCCTTCGCCATCTGGCACACTCTACAACTTTGTACAAACCTCTTCACATATTGCTACAGTTGTGGCCAATAGTAGTTCTCACTAACCAGGGCAATGGTCTTGTCTCAACCAAAATGTCCAGCTAGCCCTCCACTGTGATTCTCCTTGACTAGATTTTCCCTCATTGAGCTCCTTGGAATACATAATTGACTTCCTCTAAACAAAATTCCATCTTGTATTAGAAAATCCAACCACTTGGTCCTGTCCAAAGTGACAAGTGCCAAGCAACCTTCCAGGATTCTGCAAAATCAGGATCTTCAAGGTACAAACCCTTCAATTCATCAAATCCTACCACTTCCACCTTCATTTTTTTCAACAAACACTACCTTCTACTTAAGGCATCTACAAATCTATTTGATTTCCCACTCTTGTGCTTCAACACAAAGGTATAACTTTGTAGAAACTCAACCCATTTTAGGTGCCTCTGATTTAGTTTCCCTTGGCTATTGATATACTGCAAGGCCTGATGATCAGTATATAGAACAAACTCTTTTGGTAGCAAGTAATGCCGCCACTTCTTTAGAGCCTGAACTATAGCATAAAAATCTTGATCATAAACTAAATACTTCTTCCTAGCATCATTGAGTTTCTCACTAAAGTAAGTAACAGGTTTACCTTCTTGACTCAAAACAACTCCTATGGCACTACCACTAGCATCACAATCTACCTGGAATACCTTATTAAAATATGGAAGTGCCAAAATAGGTTGCTCTATAACCTTCTTCTTCATCATACCAAAACTCCTATCTGCTCCTAAGGTCCACTTGAATTCCTTCTTATCCCCTCTCATTGTTTCTGTAAGGGGTGCACAAATACTGCTGAAATTTCTAATGAATTTCCTGTAAAAACTTGCTAGACCATGGAATGATCTTACCTCAGTCGTGCTTCTCGAAGTAGGCCATTCAATGATAGCTCTCACCTTTTTTGGGTCCATTTTTAGACCTTTGACTGAGATGACAAATCCCAGGTATACTAACTCTTTCTTCATGAAATTACACTTCTTCAGATTTATTAACAACTGCTCCTCCCGTAGCTTCTCAAAAACCCTTCTAACCTGCATCAGATGCTCTTCCAGGGTTCTTCTAAATGTTAAAATATCATCCAAATAGATAATGACAAATTTGCCTAAAAATTCTTTCAATACCTCATTCATCAACCACATGAATGTGCTTGGTGCATTGGTTAGCCCAAATGGCATGACCAACAACTCATACAAACCTTCTCTGGTCTTGAAGGTTGTCTTCCATTCATCTCCTTCTCTGACATGAATCTGGTGATAACCACTCTTCAGATCAATCTTCGTGAAGTACTTGGCTCCACTCAAACAGTCCATAATTTCATCCATCCTTGGCAATGGAAATCTATACTTTATGGTGATCTTGTTAATGGCTCGAGAGTCTATACACATTATCCATTCTCTATATTTCTTTGGTGCTAGTACTGCAGGTACTACACATGGACTCAAGCTCTCCCGAATCAGTCCCTTTTTCAGCAACTCTTGGACTTGCCTGTTTAGCTCTTCAGTTTTTGTAGGAGTCATTCTATGTGCTGCCTTATTGGGTAAACTAGACCCTAGTATTAAATCTATATGGTGACTAATATTCCTTATTGGTGGTAAACCTTCAGGCACATTATCAGATACGATGTCTGGGAATTCTTCTAATAGTCCTAAGACTTCTACAGGGGTATCCTTGCATCCTTCCTTCCTAACTCTAGGAATTAATGCATAGCACATATGCTCATGCTTTAAACTATCCAAAAATCTTCCCCCTTCAACTAAACAGATTCTAGCACTGCTACACACCTTTTCACCTACCTCCTACAAGGGCTTCAGCTTATGGCACACTCCATTCTTTGTCACTGAGTAAGTGTTGGCACGACCATCATGCACTGCACACTGATCAAACTGCCATGGCCTTCCCAATAGCAAATGGCAAGCATCCATAGGCAGGATGTCACACAGGACCTCATCATAGTACTTCCCAATATTAAATTTCACCAAGCATTGCTCACTGACCAAGGCCCTATGGTCCTTTTGTAACCACACAATTCGATATGGATGTGGGTGTGCTGTTCTCTTTAACTGTAACTTGGTAACCATTTCTTCTAAGACCAAGTTATTAGTACTGCCATTATCTACAATGATGTTACAGACCTTACCTGAA
Source organism: Wollemia nobilis (assembly GCA_028583015.1). NCBI lineage: Eukaryota > Viridiplantae > Streptophyta > Pinopsida > Araucariales > Araucariaceae > Wollemia > Wollemia nobilis. The sequence continues at coordinate 5,124,412 of JAQPPZ010001683.1, forward strand.
CTTTTGCACCTTATGCGGAATAGGCTCCTTGTAACCATAACTTCTCCTCCCTCTGCCTCCTTAGAGTGTTCTAATTTAGCAACTTCATCAGCTACAATAGTTCTGGTAGGACCCCCAAGTCTCTCATTTGTCCCTTCTCGATTTTGTGGACACTCGTATGCTCGATGTCCTTCTTTACCATAGTGGAAACAGGTTCCATGAAATCCTCCCCTCCAAATCCATGTCCAGATCTACCTCTCCCCCTTGGATAACCATTGTTCTGATTATGAGGTTGGTAGGTGTTCCTATATTCCTGATCCTGGGTATTACTGGTTTCACCAGCCTTCTTTTGATCCTTATATCTTTCTCCACTGGTCCTTCCACTAGTTCTTCCCCCACGACCTCTTCCTCTTTGCTTTCCCTCAAACCGTCTGTTTAGCTTCTCTTTGACTTTGAGGGCAAACTGGTAAGCATCCTCAATGGTATTCATCCTAACCAGAATCAATTCTTCTTGAATACTGGTTCTCAACCCATTGATGTAACGGGCCACATTCTCCCTATTAGCCTCTGCATGGCTAGTTTTGATTGAGATCAGGTAGAACTCCTCTGTATATTCTTTGAAAGATCTATTTAACTATCTCAAACTCTGAATTCTTCTCAATAGGTCCAATTCGTAATCTATAGGAATAAAATGTCTCTTCAACTTCTCTACCATTCGATCCCATTTGGTTATATTTTCCTTTCCTCCTCTATTTATTTCTAGCTGCACTTCTTTCCACCATATGCAATCATGGCCTTTCAACTTTGTTTTTGTAAAATTGATCCGATCTGGATCTACAATCTCCTCATACTCAAAATATTCCTCCATCTCATTGATCCAGTCAATTAACTCCTCTAAATTGAGACTCCCAGAATACGTGGAGACCTCAAACTTTGCCTTCTTCCCGATCCGAGATATGGCCTTAATTAATCTGGATTCTGTAGGATCCATTGCTTCTTCTTCAACCGATGGATCATCAACCTCCCAAGCTTCCTCTTCACTATGGTCTTCTCTCCTTGGTTCAACTCCTCTTCACAATTCTTCTTGCAGGGCTTGCACTTACCTCTGCAAAGCTCTAAAATCTTCTTCAGGTACCACATTCCTTCCACCACCATGGTTTCTTTGTGGAGGCATTCTTCCTCACTCTCTTCTCATAATCCTTCCACATATCCTGGTGCAAACTGCCTCACTTTCGGTGATCTGCTCACACACTCAGGAACTCCCACTCTGATACCACTTGATGAAGATCCACAAATAGCTCATAATAGATTCTTAAATCTCATTCATTATAGTTGGAATTGATTTACAATATTGGCAACGGTCTACCATTTAAAAACTCCTTCACTCTGATAAATAGTTATTTTCTTTCCTCTTACTGCATCTTTCGCCCAAGAAGAATAACAGTCTGAACTGGTCTAGAATCGCCCTATTGCCTTCACGTCCACAACTATGGCTATGTAGCCCCCCCTTGTGCATGCCTTCACTTATCCTTTTAACATCTTTTATCATTTCAATTCTCGTGCCTCTTCATTATCTATGCTTTCGAGCGCCTTTCATTTTGACTCTTGATATTCATCTGCTTCCACTGCACTTCAGTGCCACGTGCTGTTCAGTGCTATCACTATGAACTCGACCCACCTGTCAACCATTGATGATGTTCGGTATACCACTGCTCGATCATTTCCTCTATAACGGCTTCTATAACCACCCATGCTTTCTTTTCTTTTGTTTGGTTGTGAAAATGTGTCATGTCGCGATATCGTGACACTTTCGGCTCCCCTGCCTTCCTACCCCCTTCGAGTCATGAAAATGTGACATGTCGTGACATCACAACAATTTTGGCTTCTTCACCTTCCTATCTTCTTTGAGTCGCAAAAATGTGCAAGTCACGATATCGTGACAATTTTGGCTTCCCTGCCTTCCTGTCTTCTTCGAGTCGCAAAAATGCGACATGTCGCGATATCACGACACTTTCAACTCCTCTACCTTCCTGCCCTCTTCAGGTCGTGAAAATGTGACATGTCGCGATATCGCGACACCTTTTCCTTCTAGCTCTTCTTTCTCTTTCCCAATCAAGAAATCGTGACATGTCACGATATCACGACATCTTTCCTTGCTGGCTCCACCTTGCCTCTCGGGTCATGATATCGCGACATGTCACGATATCACGATATCTTGCCTTTTTGGCTCCACCTCACCTCTCGGGTCGTGATATCACAACATGTCGTGATATCGCGATAGTTTCCTCCCTTGCTTCTTTTCTGCTTCTTCAGTCATGATTTCATGACATGTCGTGATATCGTGACAGTTTCCTTCCTTGCTTCCTTTCTGCTTCTTCGGTCGTGATATCGTGACATGTGATTTCTTCCTTGCTTCCTTTCTTCTTCTTCGATTGTGATTTCACGACATGTCATGAAATCGTAACACTTTTGCTCCATGCGTTCTCTCTCCTTCCTGAGTCACGAAAACATGACATGTCACGATATCGCGACACTTTTATCTATCGCGATATTGCAACATCAAGGCAAACACTTAGAATAATTTTTTTTTTGTCGATGCAAGATTGCTCTTCTACCACTGGATGCTCCTGCATCAGATTGTCCTATTAATATTGTAATCACCTTGTAAGAAAAATTTGGTTTACTTGATAAGAGTATCAGCTCCTCTATTATCCCTTGTTTGGGAAGTCTACAGTTGAATCCTGATTTAAGACTACTTTCCATTGTAATACCAACTATTATGAATTTCAACTATTATGAATTGCAACATGATCAAGTGGTAGTTGCTGTGGAGCAACATTTGAATCTCCTTACGCTCCTTGTGGAGCAAAGTAGCAAAAGTTGTCAAAAGGTGCTCTCCTTGCTTGTAGTGCATGGTCAAAAAGGTCAAAGCATGTTGGCATGCTGGAAACATGTTAGAATAGTTTTGGAGGTGTCATATCGATGTTTGGATTGATCGTTTGCATCGCCAGTACTTGGTTGGACAGTTGTAAAATCTGCGTTAGAGGCCACTTTGTAGGAGGAATATTAAACAATACACGAGGAGTTAGACCTTTAAATTTTGCATGTAGGTATTCATATGTGCATGGAGATTATGTTTTAAATTTCAGCCCAAAGGGAGACTTGAGGAAGAAATGAAAACAGTTTCAAAATGCCTCTGCAACACTTTTTCCAGTTTATGTGACGTGTAAGATCTGCGTCAGAAGTCACTTTGCAGGAGGAATATTAAGAAATCTGTGAGGAATTGGACCTCAAAATTTTTACATGAAGTAGTTGGATATATTGATAGCTTAAGTGTTAAATTTCAGCCCAAAAAAAGTCCGAAAGAAGAAACAGTGAACGTTGCAAAATGATTGGAGCACTTTTTTAGTTTGTGACATGTATAAAATCAGCGTCAGAGGCCACTTTGTCAGAGGTACTACGAATAATCCATGAAGAATTAAAATATTAAATTTAAATGGAAGGTATTCGCTTTATCCAAGAATATATGTTTCAATTTTTAGCCCATTTGGAAATTTGAGGAGGAAGTTACGACTGTTACAAAAAGCCCTATTAGCTCTTTTTGGCAGTTTCTAAGAATGTAACGGTTGAGTGGTACTTTTGTGATACTGAAAAAAAAGAGCTACATTTTTTTTAATGTGAAGCATATATATGTTTTAAAAGAAAAGGGAGAAGAGGGTTTTTTGTAGAAAGGATTTCCGGTGCATGTTGTAAAGATTTCTTTTCTTTGGCATTTTAATTGAAAAAATGTGCAAGGTATGAGATAATCAATGTGCAGAGTTGAGAAGATTGAAAAGGTTAGACATAAGATTTCAGAGGAGAATATTTGTGAGCTAGAAAACTCAGGGTCTTTTGATGAGATTTAATACTTTTATCAGAGATTTTTAAATTTGTCGAGTCGATGCTTGGCAAAAAGGGTTGGTGCTCCTTGCAGTTGGTGCTGCTAAAGTCCGGGTTGGTTGGTGCCATTCCTTGCATTTGATGCTGCAAAAATATTGTAAAGACCAAATATTTTCGAGGCTAGATTTGGATGAGAGTCCAAATAGTCCATTGGCACAATGGTTTTCCAACATCGGGTTTCCACTATAAATTTGGTGTTATGTGATGCATGTTTGTGTGATTGCTTGTTTTGATTTGATTTCATAGTTGGATTAAATTTTTAATATACACTGATTCACCCCCCCTCTCAGTGTCATGCTTAGTTCAACATTTATATGGTTATTTCACCTTTTTTGGCTAGGATACAATGAATTCTAATGATAACCAGCTACAAGTTTGGTTAATAGTAAATATTTGGACCTTCAATCATTTAAAAAAAAGAAAGGTTGAAATTCATGCTTTGAATGTATTTATATTGTAGTTTGAGTAGACAAGCTAAATAGTGAAAAAATAAAGTAAGATGATCAACTCGACTTCTAGGCTTCAAAAAATGATACATAGCTCATTAGTTAGATTTTTTTAATCATTGGTGAAATTAATATATAAGCAAGTTTTTCTATGAAATTTACCTGCAATTCTAAACAGTATCACAAATGTTCCTAAAATATTTATAGAAAGTCACAACATAAGCAATTTTTTTAAACATGTGATTTACCTTTTTCTTCCATACCTATGGTGTTTGTTTCCATATTTAAGGTCCTTATATTAAACATTCCATATGTGAGTTGTAATATTACCTTAAATCTACAACTTAGTAGAAAGGAGGGGATGCAAATTCTCCCTGTGGATTAGTATCCATAGTAGCTACAAGTGGGAAAAACTTTGTTAATTTATTTGCTAGAAGATCAAACGAATTCATCACATTTTATCAAATGTGAGGAATGGTTATGTTTCCTGTAAGCAGTAATTTAATTGCTTGGAAAAGGAATCTAATGAGGATACTTAAAAAATATGGAAGAACCCTAATTTAAACAAAAATATGAATCATGAAAGTTTAAAACTATGGCCTATGGAGCTAGATGGAACTTCAGCCTTGCTATCACATCCATTGTGATACCATTGGATGCATAAAATTTATGAGAATAATCCAATGGATTCCATGAAAGGAAAATCATTTGGTAGAGGTAAAAGTATATTTTTCTTTAGTAGATTTAATATGCATTTGCTACTCTAAATGTGCACCCTTTCTGATTTATGTTAATCTGGATTGAATTATGCAGGCTTTCACCAATGTAGATAGGGATATAAGAATATTTCAGATGTTAAATGAGTTGTAGCTAGATATGTAGCAACATATCTCCCTCTATATGTTATCGGGATAATAATTGATTATATGGATTCTTAAAAAGATTTAACTCTCAACCAGGTGAAGTACCCTGAGAAGGAAATGAAAGAGTTTATTGATCAAATACACACTAATGGGTAGAAATATGTTCTCATAGTTGATCCAGGTAATGCTGCATTTCCTTTTTTAACATGAAGTAACCCAATGGTCTAGAAACACTTCCCAAAATACTAACATATAGAAATATAGGAAATATAAATTAGAATTTGACACAAAAACCACCAAATTTTCCATATTTTTTAGAATTACTTCTCTCTAAATAAGCATCTACACATTTAAAGAACTTCCTTTCTTATTTCATAAAAATGGTAAGATTCGCTTGCTATTTTAATTCACTTGAAAAAAATCATGAGAAGCAATCAATTACGTCGCAAGGACAGAAATACATAGGGCACAAAGCAATCAATTCATTTGAAACCAATTAGAAGTTCACAACAATCATCCAAACCCTAAATCAAAATTCAAAATATAAGAAATAAAAAAAATTAACAAAGATAAAGATGCCAAAAATATAAACTCAAGGTATAGATATGGACGGACACATGTATGATGATGGACAATGAGCAAAACCATACATAGCCAATAGTAAATAAAACATAGCAAGGAATATTAGGGATGGTAAAATAATTGAGCACGGTGGCCACCATTCCAATGTCAAGGGCAACGATCATAGATAGAACACCCACATTTTCGTTGCCCTCCCAAATTCCTTTATCTTACCTAAAACCTTAGTTATCAAGTTTGAGTTCATATTCGAGTTCGACACTCTTGAAGTTAAAAAAAATTGATATTTTTAAAAATTCGACATAAAATTCGATTATTATAAATGCATATATTTTTTTAATAATTTTATTTTTTATTTTTATATAATATTTTAGAAATCAAAGATACAAAATTATAATATTTGAGTTTAATAATTTATTTTTAAATACTTCAAAATATTTTTAAAAATATAAACATTTTTATAACTTTATCTAAACATAATAATTTTTAATACATGAGAAGATTTTCAAAAATTTAAATCAATAATTTAAAAAATATATATAAATTATAAGTTTTCTATCACATGATAAATTCATTCTAAAAACAATCATGCAGAAAACCGTAATTATTGTCCACTCTCTTTCAAATAATAATGAAAAGCTAAAAAAATGGATTGAATTAAACATAAATAATTATATAACATTAAAATACATATATTTTAAGTTCAAATTTTTCTAAAAGATAATACATATATAATTATATAACATTTGCATGATAAAACTTAGCCCCGGTAGGAAACCAAGCCACGGTTGTCAAAAACGGAGGTGTGCTTCAGCTCCACCTCTGCCAAGAGGATGAGGTTTATAATGTGGTAGGTCTCACCTACGAGCTCTCCACCTTCACCGTGGCCTGTAGAAGGTACGCCATTAGAAAGTATAGGTGCCCCTCCGGCCATGCCACTATCACCACCTTCTACTGTGATGGCACCGCCTCAGGAACGATATCCTCATGGGTGCATTCCATGAGGTCTGCAGTTCTAGTCACGACTTGTCTAGAGGGTTCTACTCTAACACTTGGATTTCGATGGAGGATGTACTCGAATCAGCATCGTGCGTGGCCATGGTCACCAAGCGGTAGAACGCAGCCACAGGCGAGAGCCATCACACAGTATCGATGTAATTCCCTTACGGGAAGCCGACGACCTTAGGTTTTTATTTTTTTATTTTTTTTATATTTAATTTTTCATTTGAATTTAGGGTTTAAATTCGATGAATTTCCAAATTTATTTAAAAATTCGATGAATTTAATTACTAAGATTAAAACTTGCTAGAGGTTATACAAGGTTGTCGAATGAATCCCATAGGTTTAAAAGTATATATATGTACGAGATCTCCAGGCAGTATGAAAACATCATGCTCCATATATTTAACATGTGCTAAAGTAGATGTTTTCCAATACGTTTGCTCACTTATAAAATTTTTCGACTGAAATCAATGAAACCAAATATGAGCCTTGTTGGGAATAAAAGTTATTATAGCATATTTAACTTATTTATAATTACAAATATGATAGGGAGTTGGAAGGGTGGGATTTTGAAATTATACCCATACCCATATCCCATATCCTCCATAATGATAATAGTATACAATATTGGCTCCTAGAGGTCCAATCATCCCATCATGAATGCTATTGAATTTATACAAGAAATAGAAATAGGAATAGGAGGTGCTATGTCGAGGAAGTGTAATTTTCCGATGATGTTCGATAGTCGACTACCGAGGGTACATTTGTATCTTTAGTAATCCATGAGACTCTCATATGATCACATCCTACCAAAGAAATGTGGACCTACACATCATACAAATTCATGTGCTAATATGAATGTTGTTATTGCTCGAATTGAAGGCACCAAATTCATTTTTTCCATGATTTAAGTCTTTCAATACCTTTTTTTCCATATAAAACCCACACAAACAGGTGAGAAATGTAGACCCCATCTTTATTTTTCCCTCCCTCGTGTGTGAAGCTTAATTTCTATTTTTATTTTTAGAGGTGATCCTAAGAGGGTGGTTTTTTTACCATCGTAAAAAACCACCATCTTCTGGCGCCTGCTGTTAAAAGAATTTTTGGTGAGGGTGGTTCAAAACCACCCTCTTAGGTCTATTAGGGTGGTCTTTTAATGTCATAAAAAACTATCATCTTTTAGGTACCATTAAAAGCTTTTTTTGGTGAGGGTGGTTTAAAATCACCCTCTTAGGGTCTATTAGGACGGTTTTTTACCACTGTAAAAAATCATCTTATTTTAGCTGCCCTTAAAAGCCTTTTTGGTGTAGTGAAACAAGGAAACTACAACTAGGGATATACTCTATTCCACAACATCCATATCATATTAGGTTAATTAACCTAAAATTTTAAATGTATCATAAATTTTCAAAGGAGCTAATGAAGACAAACTAGGAGGTCGATAATTTAGTGTTGCCTTCATGAAAAATATTAGTCAAGAGGATGGAATACTTCCAGCATGTCTTAATTTGGAGAGAAGATATTCCCTCAATGAACTTGGTTTGGATGTTCTTTGGTTATGGTCCAATATTAAACCTTGTTGGAAAGAGTAATCTCAACTGCATTGTTTCCTTTTATAATTTTTTTTTTTTAGCCTATATTAATTATGTTAAAAGTCTGTGCATATATTTTTATTTCTTTGTAAACTTGAAAAAGTTGTATGAAAGGTGATAGTCTAAGGTTTATTTTTAGAATGTAGTTTCATTATTGTGCATGGTCTACAGAGAAGAAAAATCTGGAGAAAAATATCCAATAGTCTAGAGTTTATTTATAAAATGTAGTTTCATTACTGTGTATGATTTACAAAGGAGGAGAAGCTGAAAAAAAATAGTTGTAGCTCTGTGTAAACGTGAAGCTCTGAATTTAATAAAATATATATATATTCTGCTAGAGTTTGTTGTGATTTTTCTCTGTATTTTTAGCTCTGCCTCTTAGATCCAACAGTGGTATCAGAGCGTAGGGTTTCAAAAAGTTCCAAAGACAAGGGTTTCAAGAAGAAGGTTGAAAGCCACAATGGCAACACAAATGGGTCCAAGCACAAGCCTATCGAATCTGCAGATTCCTCAGTTTAATGGTAAGAACTATGAGTATTGGTCTATTACAATGAAAGCCCTATTTTGTTCACAAGATATATGGGAAGTTGTTGAGAATGGATTTCCAGAGCCAACAGATGCAACAACATTCAATGCACTCACAAGAGCTGAGAAAGACACACTAAAAGAGAACCGAAAGAAGGATTCAAAAGCTATTTTCTACATATTTCAAGGAGTAGATCAGAGCATCTTCCCAAGGATTCAAGGAGCAACAAAGTCTAAGCAATATTGGGACATCTTACAAACAACTTATCAAGGAATGGAGAAAGTGAAGGTAGCAAAACTATAAATGCTAAGGAGGGATTTTGAGACATTGCAAATGAAGGAATCAGAATCAGTAGATTCATTTTTCACCCAAGTTATTGGGCTAGTAAATCAGATGAGATCACATGGAGAGAATATTGAGGATAGAAGAATAGTGGAAAATATATTGAGGAGCCTACCAGTAAAGTTTGATTCTCTTGTAGTTGCCATAGAAGAAACTAAGAATCTAGCTCAGTATTCAGTGGATGAGCTCCAAGCATCTCTTATCTCACATGAGCATAGGTTGAGTAGATCAGGAAACACCTCATTGGAGAATACCTTCAAAACACAAGTTAATATTGGCCAAGGCAGAGGCAGAGGAAGGCAAAATTATAGAGGAAGAGGAAGAAATTCATATAGAGGAGGCAGAGGTAGTCCATCAAATTCGAGTGGAAGGGGCAGCAGCCAAAACATAAGCCAGAACTAGAGATAAAATCAATCTCAAGGTGAAAGGTATGATAAATCTCAAGCTCAATGCTATTATTGCAAAAAATTTGGCCATTATGCAAATGAATGTAGAAAGAAGCAGTATGATCTTAAAAAAAAAAAAATGTCAATTTTACAAGAGAAGATGAAGGTCAGGGTAGTATGTTGTTAGCATGTAATGTATTGAAGGAATATAAAAAATATGTATGGTATTTAGACTCTGGCTGTAGTAATCATATGTTAGGAAACAAGGATTTGTTTACAAACTTAGATGAAAATGTGAAGTTTGATGTTACTTTGGGGAATGATAACAAATTTTCAGTCATGGGAAAAGGAAACATAAATATTTTAACTAAGAAGGGGGAGAAAAAGTATATATCAGATGTGTATTTTGTTCTTGGTCTAAAACACAATTTGATTAGCCTTGGTCAGCTTCTTGAAAAAAGATATAGAATTTCTTTTGACAACAATGAATGTGTAATTTTGGATAAATATCCTAGTAAGAAAATTATTGCAAGAGTTCAAATGACCAACAATAGAATGTTTCCCTTGAAGATAAGACATAATTTGAATCCACAAATGGAAGGAATAGCTACAACAGTCAGTCAAACTATGTTTCAAGCTGAAATAAAAAATGAAAACTGGTTATGGCACTTAAGACTTGGGCATTTAAGCTTTGGAGGTTTAAGTTTACTGTATAGAAAGAGAATGGTGAAAGGTTTGCCACCCATAGAAAGATCAAAAAAATATGTGAAGGATGCATTCTAGGAAAACAACACAGAGATTCATTTCCAGCAGGAAAGACACTAAGAGCCCAAGCACCTTTAGAGATTATACACTCAGATTTGTGTGGAAAAATGCAAACACCATCAATCAGTGGAATGAATTATTTCTTAACTTTCATAGATGATTATACAAGAAAGACATGGGTTTATTTTCTGAGGCATAAAGATGAAGTATTTGAGTACTTTAAACAATTCAAGGCTTTAGTGGAGAAGCAAAGTGGATATTACATCAAGGTGTTGAGGATGGATAGAGGTGGTGAGTATGTTTCAAAGGAGTTCTTAAATTACTGCAAATATAATGGAATTCACAAACAATTTATAGCAAGGTATACACCTCAACAAAATGGTGTAGCTGAAAGGAAAAACAAGACAATTATGGAGATGGCAAGAAGTATGTTGAAGGCAAAGCATTTGCCAAATGAATATTGGGTAGCAGCAGTAGAAAGTGCAGTTTATATCATAAATAGGTGTCCAACCAAGAGTGTGAGAGATATAGTTCCTGAAGAGGCATGGAGTGGAAGAAAACATAGTGTTTCTCACATGAGAGTATTTGGTTGTGTGGCTTATGCACATGTGCCAGATGAGTTAAGAAAGAAATTGGATAGCAAAGGAGAAAAATGCATATTTGTAGGATACAATGAACACTCAAAAGCATACAAACTATACAATCCAGTGACAAAGAAACTTATAATCAGCAGAGATGTACAGTTCATTGAAGAAGAAGCATGGGATGGAAGTTTGGAGAAAACAATCAATGTTGTTGCAGCAAGTCCACATGAAGATATAGAGGATATAGTGTCAATCAATACACCCACAGTTGTGACTCCATCCACACCAATGCATGCACAGTAAAGTGGTCCACAGGTAACACCATCAACAAACACAAAATCAGCCCCACGAATGCAAGCAAGCACTCCAGTAAGTGCACAACAAAACCCATCAATAGGCCCATCAAATAGTCCAACCTCTAGTGATACATCTAACCCAACATTGGCAACTTTAAGGAGGAAAAAATATAGAAGTTTAAATTATGTTTATCAACAAGAAGAAAATGAGAACAATGCAGGTCAAAATTATTTATTTGCCTTATACTCACTTGCAAGTGATCCAATACATTTTGAAGATGCATTTAAAGAAGAAAAATGGATAGTTGCAATGAATGAAGAGATAGATGCAATAGAAAAGAATGAAACATGGGAGTTGGTAAATCTCCCACAAGGAAAAGATGTAATTGGAGTGAAGTGGGTTTATAAAACAAAATGCAATGCAGAAGGAAAAGTTGAGCGGTACAAAGCAAGACTAGTTGTGAAAGGCTATAAGCAACAATATGGAATTGATTACGAAGATACATTTGCTCCAGTAGCAAGAATGGAGACAGTGAGAACAGTCCTTGCAATTGCAACCCAATATGGATGGAAGGTCCATCAAATGGACGTGAAATCAGATTTTTTAAATGGTGTGTTGAAGGAAGAAGTGTATGTGCAGCAACCACCTGGTTATGAGGTTGAAGGAGAAGAAAACAAAGTATATAAACTAAAAAAGGCACTTTATGGACTGAAGCAAGCACCATGGGCATGGTACAACAAAATAGATTCTTATTTTATGAGCAATGGCTTTTGCAAAAGTGATGGTGAGCCCACTCTCTACATTAAATCAAGTCAAGGTAAGCTTCTGATTGTTGTGTTGTATGTAGATGATTTAATTTTTATGGGCAATGATGAAGATATTGTCGTTGAGTTTAAAAATGCAATGAAGAAAGAGTTTGAGATGTCAGATTTAGGATTGTTGAGATATTTTCTTGGGATAGAAGTGCAACAAATGGATCATGGTATTTTTATCTATCAATCAAAATATGCAGCAGACATATTAAAGAGATTTAAAATGGAAAATTGCAAACCTACCCCCACTCCTGTAGCAATTGGTTTAAAACTGAGAAAAGAAGATTGGACTAAAAATGTGAATCCAACATTGTACAAGAGCATTGTAGGGAGCTTGATGTATTTGACAGCCACAAGGCCGGATATAATGTATGCAGTTAGTTTAATTTCAAGGTTCATGGAGACTCCCAAGGCAACGCATTTGCAAGCAGCAAAAAGAATTTTACGATATGTTAATGGAACAAAAGAATATGGCATTTTGTACACCAAGACAAATGAATTTAAATTGATTGGATATACAGATAGTGATTGGGTAGGTAGTATAGAAGATAGAAAAAGCACATCAGGCTATGTATTTCATCTTGGGTCAGGAGTAGTTTCATGGGCTTCGAAGAAACAACCTATAGTTTCCTTGTCTATAGCTGAAGTTGAGTATATTGCAGCGACAGGGGCAACATGTCAAGCCATTTGGATGAGATAGATATTAAAAGACTTGGGTCATAAATAGGAAGAAGCAAAAAAATTATTCTGTGATAATAAATCAGCAATATCCCTCTCCAAGAATGTAGTTTTTCACAAAAGAACCAAACATATTGATACACGGTATCATTTTATTAGAGAACTGATAAATGCTGGAGAGATTATTTTGGAACATTGTAAAACAGAGGATCAATATGCAGATATTTTCACAAAGCCATTGGGAACAAGGAGTTTTGTACAACAACGTGACAATCTGGGCATCACAGATGGAGGTGCAGCAGTTGAGCTTAAGGGGCAGTGTTGGAAAGAGTAATCTCAACTGCATAGTTTCCTTTTATAATTTTTGTTTTTTGGGCCTATATTAATTATGTTAAAAGTCTGTGCGTATATTTTTATTTCTTTGTAAACACGAAAAAGTTGTATGTAAGGTGATAGTCTAGGGTTTATTTTTAGAATGTAGTTTCATTATTGTGCATGGTCTACAGAGGAGAAAAAGCTGGAGAAAAAGATCCAATAGTCTAGAGTTTATTTATAGAATGTAGTTTCATTACTGTGTATGATTTACAGAGGAGAAGAAGCTGAAAAAAAAGAGTTGTAGCTCTATGTAAACGTGAAGCTCTGAATTTAATAAAAAATATATATATTCTGCTGGAGTTTTTTTATTGTTGTGATTGTTCTCTGTATTTTTCTGCTCTGCCTCTTAGATCCAACAAAACTTGGAATATTTTAATTCCTGAGTTTGAGAAGGACCAGGAATTTGAGCCATTGACAAAAAGCTAGTCATTTTCTATGAGGTATGAGATACATTTTTGTAGTTTTTTACATATATTGGTTGAATGACCATGAACATTGTGGAAGGTGCAATACTCATGAGAGTAAAATAAAGGGACTTTATCTCTCTCAAGATCTACATGATTGATGGGTGATAGATCTATAATTTTGGATTGAATAAGTTGCTCTAAGATGGCAACATGAGGTTGATCTAGTTTGGTGAAACTATGCTTAAGATATTTTTAATTTTCTAAGATAAGTGTTTAGAGGATTGAGATAGTATTTATGTTATTTAGCATTTCTTAATACTGGTGAGGATTTCATAAAGAAAAAATTATTTTGGACCATTCATAATTGTCAACATGCAAATTTTTGGATAGATTCTTGGGATGGTCACAAGCCTTTAATAACTCAGTTTCTCTATTAGAGGCATTTGATGGAGGAGCTTCATTGAGCTAATTGGATAAATGTGGCTAATTACAGTCGGTAACATACTGGTAATTCAAAAGTTGGTAGATATTGGATCCCTATTGAGGACTAGCCTATTCAAATACCAGAAAGGCAAAGACAAGATATCCAAGGCATACTTCATATGAGATCCCTCTCTTGCTCCCATGAAAAATATTGTTTTGGATGGAACAACACTACTAAGGGTGAGTATTCCATTGCTCAAGGTTATTTGACCTTATGCCATAATAATCCCAACCATTCTTCTGACATATTTTCTCAATTGTGGGCTTAAAATATTTGGCCTAAGGTGAGGTTCTTTAATTGGATTTTATTGCATCGTAGGGTGCTTACTGGTGAGCAACTTATGAAGTGTGGTTTTCATGGCCCTTTTAGATGTGAAATATGTGAAGAGAATGTAGAAAATATCAACCATATTTTTATTGAGTGTACTTTAGCCTCTGAGCTATGGAGGAGAATGGCCACTTTACTTGGCTTACAGTGGTCCATTTTTTTTACTTTTGAACAAATTTGGAGGGATTGGCCTAATCAAGAGGGTGTTGATCATTTTATTAGGCAATTAGTTTGGATGGGTTCTACCATTCTTCTTTGGAATATTTGGAATGAAAGGAATAACCAAATTTTTAATCAATATAGGAAGGATATTCACTATATTTGGCAAAAGACCATAGCCAACTTAGTTGAATCAGTCCATCAACTCCTTAATCACCCTCAAAACTCCCACCAAATATGGGATCAAGTGATGCAAAGATTGAAGATTAAACCTTCTAAGGGCAACCAACTTAAAGGGAATGTGAGTATTAGTAAGATGGATAGGACTAGAAATTGGCAACCTCCTCCTAAGGATTTTGGAAAAGTCAATACTGATGGAGCCTCTAGAAGGAACCCTGGAAAAGCCAATGTGGGAGGAATTGGTAGACTTTCATATGGCTCCCTGGTTTTTACTTTTGCTGAGAATTTGGATATTCTTTCCAATAACCTTGCTAAGGGGTATGGTATCCTCAGAGGCCTTCAGGAGGCTACTAAGGTTGGATGGGAAAAGGTTTTAGTTGAGTCTGACTCTCAACTTATGATTAATCTCTTGAATACTCCTTCTAAGAATCATAAGGTGGATTGGAGAATAAAAATAATTATTGAGAAGATTCAGTTAATCCAGATGGGATTTTTGAAAGTTGATTATAGTCATGTGGTCAGAGATCAAAACAAGAGTGTTGATGCTTTAGCTAATTGGGCTTTGGACAAAGGTGATCTTACTTGTTATGGCCACCCTCCTATATGGTGGGCTTCTCAAATTAGGGAAGCTCTTCTTTCTTCATTTCTTTGGATGGCTCCAGTTCTGAAGGTACCTAGTTTCTTCTTGTTTTTTTTTGTTGGTTCTCTTTGGTTCATTCAGTTTTTTTTAGTTCCCTAGCTCATTCTATTATTTATTTATTTTTTTTCCTCTGTTGATTCTTGCCTTAATAGTCTTCTAGTCTAGATAGGTCATTGTTTTGTTCATTGTTTTTTTTTTCTTTTTTCTTCTTTGTTTTTTTTTTCTTTTTTCTTCTTTGTTTTTTTTTTTGTTTAGTTTTTTAATGTGGGTGGGTTCTTTTGTTTTGTTTTGTTTTTATGTTCTTTGTGTTGTTTTTCATTGTTCTTGTGTTTTTGTTGTTTTATTTATTTTTATGTTTTTTGTTATTGTTCTTGTGTTTCTTTCGTTATTGTTCTTGGGTTTCTCTTTGTTTGTGTTATTTCGTGTTTTTATGTGTGAGTGTCTTCTATGTATTTTGTTTTTGTTTATTGTCTGTTGTTGGTTGTTTTTTATTTTTATTTATATTTTATTTATTTTATTTTTTAGGTTTTGGTTGTGTTTATTTTTCATGTTTTTTTTTGGGTTATGTCTTTGTAGCGTTATGTTGTTTTTGTCTTGTTTGTGTTTTGTTATGTGGTTCTTGTGTTTTTTTATGTGGTTTGTGTTGTGGTTTATTTTTTAATTTTTTGCGTGTTTGGTTGTGCTTTTGTTTTTGACACACTCAAGGAGCATGTTTTTTATTTTATTTTATTATTTTTTTTGTTATTTACTTATTTTTTAAATTGGTTTTGTGTGTTTGTTTGCTCCTTGAGTATGTCAAATGTGGTAGGCCAGGTCCGAGTCTTGGGCATTTTTGGCGGAATGGATACCCCTACCTCCTTGGGTCTTACCCGGAAGTGGCATCCCTTTTGAGATATTTTCCACAAATAAATAAATAAATAAGATAGTATTTATGTTATTTTTTGGTTGTGAATTAATTACTCCATCATCCAAATAATTTTTATTTTTATATTTCCCCTTGGGATTAGAAGAGGATGTTTTTCCTCTTGTTTTTTTAAACTTTTTTTGTCCTCTATATAAGAGGGAAGCCTCTACTTATTTATCCAGTTTCATTCGATCTTTGAAAGAACTAATGCAGGTTGTTTCCAAGGGATAAGGTAATTTCTCCTATAAATTACATATAAAGATATAGATGAGACCTTTAAGAGGAGGGGTATATAGGATTTTCCCTAGTAGGGCTTTCCACCAGGTTAATAAATCCATTAAAGCTTCACCCATAGCTTGTTTGAGCTCATAAGGTCATCAATTGTACACCTTTCTTTTATGTATGTGGAAATATGTTGGAGAAATATTTTTAGAAGTTTCTCGAAGCTCATTATCAAAATGAATTAAGAAAATATGAAAACATCATCATTAAAATGAAATAAGAAAATATAATTTCAACTTTTTGTTATCCTATATAGTAAATTAGTTACTTTACCTTTAGTTGAGTTATATTTTAAATCATTCTTTTTCATATGTTTCATATTGATTTCTGAATGAAAGAAAAATCTATCAACCTATTTATTTTAATTTTTTATTGGTAAGAAGCTTTTATGACTGATGCTTATTTAAGCATTCTAATTCCAGCCATGACCCTTCATAATGCCAATATCTAAGCTTATCAATAGGGTATATAACACACATGTAGCAGTTTGAACCTTTGACCTTAGCCTATTGAGACACCTCATAAAAACCCACATTCTTAACTCAAATTTTTCCAATGGATCCTTGGTTCAACAATTTAAATAAATATTTTATTTATTTTTGGATACATACGGGAGTTGGTTACATCCACATTATCTTTAGTAATTGGAAAGTGCAAGGTTAAAACCATAGGGGTTGCTTCCAACAAGCCTATACCACTTTGTTATTGTTGACCTGATGTGAAGGAGACTATCAATTGCTTGGGATTCATATCGTCATCATGTGCACTCAAAGAATTTAGATTAGACTACTATATTTTCAATAGGTATGCCTCCAAGGTTTAAACCTATGTCTCTTCTTGGTAAGTACCTGGACAGATAGATAATTACCAATCCATCTGGCCTTTGGTGGAAAAAAAAATTAGGTTAGAAAAAAACCTCAAGAACCACTCTTAGGTGGCCATCAATGCCATCCCATTCGAGTATACCACTATTTAGAGAAAATCCACAAGAGATTTTTTGTGTTTCATGACCCACCCTTTGGAAGAATTTTATTTTGATGGATTTATGTTTGCTATATGGCTTATGGATGAAATGATGGACTATTTCAGTTTTAGTATTCAAATACTTGTTATTATTGAAAATGTGAGATATAAATCTTAATGTGGAATGTAGGATAATTCCATGTTTTATTCTATGAAAAACTTGCATTCTATATATGAATATGATGTTGCTAATGAGGTGCACTTTTGTAGGAAACAAATCTCCTTATGGTGGCAGAAAGAAATAGTCACCGAGAAATATTGCCTTGGGGAAATGATGTGATGGGTAAATTGACCGGATATTTGAGAAGGCAACATGGATAAATGCCCTCTTTCATGGAGATGCATATCATAAATTGCATAAGAAAAGATATATTAAGTTAGATAGATTTCTTCTTATATCATATTGCTTCCTTATGAAAGAGTTCATTGAAATGGCATTAATACTAGTAAAGAGTGTTAATATTTTAATGATTATAGTTGATAATTGCAATGAGTATTTGGGAAATACGTTTATGACTTTTTGAAGATAGATAAATGAAATTATTTTATTTATTTTATTGTGTTTAAAAAAAGGAACATAATATATTTTCCTAGATTTCAAAAAATGACATTGAATAGAATCCAACGAACCCAAACGTAGAGATATACTTTAGAGTAATAACTTTAACTCTAGCTTGAAGGGAACTTC
Organism: Wollemia nobilis; assembly: GCA_028583015.1. Classification (NCBI taxonomy): domain Eukaryota; kingdom Viridiplantae; phylum Streptophyta; class Pinopsida; order Araucariales; family Araucariaceae; genus Wollemia; species Wollemia nobilis. The sequence continues at coordinate 5,142,671 of JAQPPZ010001683.1, forward strand.
ATTAAAGAAAAGTATGCTTGGAGTAGTGGCTCGTCGGATCATGTGGCTGGTGGACGTTTTTCATTTATGATAGAGTAGTGGAGATATGGAGAAAAAGGATGAACCCAAGGAAAAAGGGGGACGGAGATAGAATGGACGGGCAGTGTGAGAAGGAGAGCAACGGAAGAGGTTAGCAATGAAGTAGAGCCAAAAGAGATTATGGAAGAAACCAGGTTCCTTTTTGGAAATGCTTTGCTTTTCTCACTGTGTGGTTATGTTGAATTGTTGCATCATATTTTTGAATGGCAATCTAATTGAACTAGAAAATATTTTATATTTTGTTGTGTTACCTTGTCTTTAAATCAATGAAAGAATGGATGGGTAGAAGCAATATAGTTGAGTTGAAATTTTTTTATATTTTGTTGTGTTACCTTATCTTTAAATCAATGAAAGAATGGATGGGTAGAAGCAATCTAGTTGAGTTGAAATGTTTTATATTCTGGTTGTGTTGCTTTATCTTTAAACCAATGAAATAATGGATGGGTAGAAGCAATATAGTTGAGCTGAAACATTTTATATTTTGTTGTGTTACCTTGTATTTAAATCAATGAAAGAATGGATGGGTAGAAGAAATATAGTTGAGCTGAAAATATTTTATATTTTGTTGTGTTACCTTATCTTTAAATCAATGAAAGAATGGATGGGTAGAAGCAATCTAGTTGAGTTGAAATGTTGTTATATTTTGTTGTGTTGCTTTATCTTTAAACCAATGAAATAATGGATGGGTAGAAGCAAACCAGTGAGCTGAAATTATTTTATACTTTGTTGTGTTACCTTGTCTTTAAACCAATGAAAGAATGGATGGGTAGAAGCAAACTAGGGAGAGCTTGAAATATTTTGTTGGGGGTTGCAGTATAATGAAGTTTTATTGTACCTATAATAATGGGTGACCCCAAGCTAGTATTATGTTTTAAGTAGTGGAAATGGCTGACCAACCAAATCTGGTGGTATCCATTGATCGTAAACATATGGATTGTACGATAGTGGGAGTAAAGACTAGTTTTATCAGATGGATATAAACTGGTTGTGAATGCTAGTATGTATGTGCATATTTGAGGGTGAAATATGTGTTCTTCTACTAATAGAAGTTAAGAAAAGAATGAGAATGTGGGAAACATGTTTCTCCTTGTGGATAGAAATTGTGAATTGAATATTTGTTGTAGAAACTAAATTATAGCAGAAATAAACTGTTGATGCTATGTGGAATGGGATGTTGGTTAAATTATTTTCCATCCTTAGAGAATGAAAGCAATGGTTGTGATGTTCTTTCTTTTACTGAAACTACAATGTTGTAAAGAATAGTGTATTGCATTCTTTTGGAAGGATATTAGATGAAATGGGTATATCCGTATGGTGGTTGAAATTATACCATAGTGATTGGTTGCTAAAACCAACATTTTGGAGCCATCTCTGATCCCCAAGAGAGGTAATATTTCTCGATGGCTAGCATCGATGTGCGGAAGAGGAAGGATGTCTTCCAATGAGCTAGGCTAATGGAGAGTTACCAAAAGAACACTTCTTGTTCACTTGATGTTGAGATCTCTGATCAAATGATGTGTGACTCATGTTGGGATGCATAGTGATGGTTGAACCGTAGCTATGGAATATTTCCTTTGTAAAGAGAAAGACATGTATTGGTTATCTCAGCTGAACTAGTAGTGATGTAATTCTGAGTTGATCTCCTCTTTAGTGGAGCAATGACTTCCAATACTTGAGTGGAGTGATTAATTGATGATCGACATTCAATGAAGCTTAGATCGGTTTGTGAATCTTGTTGTAATTTTTGTGGTAGTGATGGCAGCTTGTCATTGCTAAACGAAGTGTTGCTTATTTTAAGAAAATTAAATATAAGCTTGTTACTTCTCTTATGCGGTGTGTTAATGATTGGTTGGTTTATGAGTTGACTTTGTAAATGATTTAAGCTTGATTAAGTTAGTGAGTTTTGGGTTGAGCTATTGGGACCCGCATGTGCATGATGTGATGTGTCTAAAGATATTGTTATGTAGAGCTTATTCATTACATTGAGGCATTGCTCTATTTTAGCTTTTAGATCAAATCGTATTGAATAGATTAAAGGCTTTTATAATGACTAAGTTTTAGATCCTCATGGGATCATTAAAGGTGTGGATAGAATTACCTTGGATAGATAATTTATATATGAGGAACCTAAAGTAGAGTTCATGGAAAATGGATAACTCTCGAATGATGTAAGAGTTAGAAATACACTCAATGCACTAAGTGTTCTCACACAAAAGGATCCATGTGGAGAACAAGGATTAGTCACTCCTTTCGATGGAATGAAAGGGATGCAAGCTATCTCATGTGGCCGATGAGGGAAATAGCTTGAATGGGTGTAACACCTAGTACTCTCACATTAAAATAATTATGTGAAGTAGATATTGGTGTATTGAACATAATTATTGCTAGTCGGATTAAGGAAATTTGGAAATAATTATATTTAATTATTAAGTGTAAAAAAAAATAAGGGGTCTAGGAATGGAAGTCTAGGTGGTTGTTACATATGGTATTAGAGCATGGTTAGCATGGTTTATAGTGGGATAGGTTCACTATGCAAAACTTGTTTGGTTATGTAATAGAAAATATACTTAGGAAGGAGTTGGATCTTTGTTAGAAGTAAATCAACCTTGTTGGCTTGAGATGATTGGATAAATGATTAGTAGTGGAAGGAGCAATTCGAATGACTAATTGCTAATGAATTCCTATTATCTCTTTGTGTGTGGCCAGGGACAATACCACCAAAGAGAATAAGAGGAAGTGTTGTCCCATCGACAAGGTAGACACACTAGTCAAACGTAGAGAATAGAACCCTGAAGGTGGATTCAGAGAACCCCAATAATGGAAGGGAAAACCTTACTAAGATAGTGGCTCTTCTATGGGAATAGGTAGATACACAAAGATAGTTGTTGGATGCCATGTTGAATAGGGAAACATAGGCTAGGAACTCTAATAGGAGATAGGAAGATGACCCCCTTACTAAGGCACAACTGGCCAGGATTTGACTCGAAGTTGAATTAGGCAAAGAGATGAAACACTTAAAATATTCCAAGTTTAGTGGAGAGGAAGATGGTGATAAGGCCGAGGTATGGTTGAAGGAAATAGAAACCTATTGCAATATGAAGAATTTTTCCTCGGGTACTCGGACATCCTATGCCACATTGCATTTGCAAGGAGATGGTCTGGATTGGTGGGAAACTCTTAGTGTAGATCAAAAATTAGCAACAGCAGTCGATCTAAAATGGGATGAATTTGTTAAAGCCTTCAAAGATAGGTTTCTCATAGAACATTTCTATTCCCAAAATTTTGAGGAGTTCACTAATCTTTGATAGGGAACTAGAACCATGGAAAAGTATTATCAAAGATTTGTTAGGTTGCTGAAATATGTGCCTACTTATAATGAGAGGATGAAGATCCACAAGTTTATTCTAGGAGTGGATCCTAGAATAGGGTAAGAAGTAGATATGAGGGAACCTACTACTCTACAAAAGGCCTATGATTTGGCTAGGAAAGCTGAAACATATCTTAAACCCTATTTTGACTATGAAGGATTAGATGAGCAGGGTAGGGAAGCATTAAGGAAAAGGAATAGCACAGTTTTTTTAAGTGGGAAAAATATCAGGCAAACAAATATTCCTCTAAGCATGAGAGAAAGAATGACCAAAATCAGGGGAAGATCAGAAGAATATTCCAAGGAAAGAATCATTCTTCCAACAACCATGATAAAGGAAACAATAGACCATCATAGGGACAGGTTAATTCTCCATGGACTGATAAAATAGAAGAGGGTCAGAAATGGAAGGAACATCCAGGACCAAAATATGGATGTTATCTTTGTAGAGGATCACATTATGCCAACAATTTCCCACAAAGAGTAGGGATGAGTTCAAAAGGAAAAGAACCAATGTACAAAGAGACTGCACCTAAAGAGCCTATGCACAAGATTTATGCAGCTACAGGAAACCAAAAACTTGAGGGTCAAGCCACACCACTATTGATAAGAGGTAATATTTTTGGTAGGAATGTTAAAATATTGATTGATAGCGATGCTACAGATAGTTTTATTTCTACTAGTTTAGCCAAATATATATCAGTAAGACCAAGAATCTTGGCTCATGGGTGGAAGGTCGAGTATGGTTTAGGATAAACCTACTTCGTTAATCAATGTTACCCTATGGTAGAAATTGCCTTACCTAGTGGAACAACGATAGGATGTTTGTATGTAGTGCCTCTGCATGCTTTTGACATAATCCTAGGAATGGATTGGTTGCAAGAGCATAAGGTAGTACTCAAATTTCAGGATAGATGGATTGAGTATACAAATGATAGGGGTGTTGTGCAAAAGGTGTTTAGCCTACAAGGGGCTTTTCAACCTCAAATCCTATCGGCAATGCAACTTAAGAAGGCCATAAAGAAAGGAGGAATGGTCTATATAGTTAAGATAAATGAAATTGATGAAGAGAAGAAGGAAGAGGTGTTTGAGAAACACCCAATTCTTCAAGAATTTAGGGATGTCTTTCCAGAGGATTTACCTGGACTACCCCCTAAATGGGAATTTGATTTTACTATTGAGCTCCAACCTAGAACAGAACCCATCCATAGAGCTCCTTATAGGATGAATCCCATAGAAATGCAAGAATTGAAGGTGCAATTGCAAGGGTTACTAGAGAAGGAATTGATCAAACCAAGTGTATCACCCTGGGGTGCACCCATACTATTTGTCAAGAAGAAGGATGGTTCTTTGAGGTTATGCATAGACTATAGAATGTTGAACAAAGCAACCATCAAGAACAAATATCCTCTACCAAGAATCGAAGATCTCTTCGATCAACTCAAAGATGCCACAATATTTTCAAAGATTGATTTGAAATCAAGATATCACCAATTGAGAATCCGTGAGGAGGATACTCACAAGACAACCTTTAAAACTTGTTATGGACATTATGAGTTTGTTGTCTTACCTTTTGGTTTAACGAATGCTCCAACAACATTTATGAATTTGATGAATAGCATTTTTAGGAAGTACTTGGATAGATTTGTACTGGTATTTTTGGATGATATTTTGATATATTCCAAAAATAGGATAGAGCACAATGAGCACATCAGGGTTGTGTTAGAGCTATTAAGGAGAAACTAGTTGTTTGGGAATTTATCCAAGTGTGAGTTTTATGTGTTAGAAGTGTAGTATTTAGGACACATTATTTTGGTTGAAGGGATCATAGTGGACCCTAAGAAGATAGAAGCCATTTTGAATTGGTCATCGCCTACAAGCATGTCAAAAGTTTAAAGTTTTATGGGCCTAACTGGATACTATAGGTGATATGTGAGGGACTATGCCAAGATCACCTCACCCATAACTAACCTTCAAAGAAAAGGTAAAGAATTTAAGTGGATAGAAAAATGTGAGGAAGCTTTTGGGTTTCTTAAGCAGAAGCTTACTATGCCTCCTATTCTAAAAGTACCTAATATTCAAGGAAGTTTCTTAGTTTGTACTAATGCATCCTTAGAAGGCTTGGGAGGAGTGCTCTCACAAGAAGAAGTAGTGGTAGCCTTTGGATCTAGAAAATTGAAAATACATGAGGTTAATTATGCAACCCATGATTTAGAGTTGGTGGTTGTAGTGTTTGCTCTCAAGATTTGGTGATATTACCTGGTTGGGAGACCTTTTGAGCTAAGGATAGACCATCAAAGTCTGCAATATATATTCACTCAACCTTTACTCAATGCTAGGTAGAGAAGGTGGATGGAATTTCTCATAGAATATGATTTTGGTATTGAGTATATAAAAGGAAAAGAGAATAAAGTCATTGATGCATTGAGTAGAAGAAGACATATAGCAGTTTTATCTCGCATCCATGTCGACTTGATGGAACAAGTCAAGGAAATGCAAAATCAAGATGCATACTACAACCAAATTTGGGAAAGGATGGAAAGAAAACCTGATGAAAATAAGGACTTTGACATCAGGGATGGTTTCTTATGTTTTAAAAATAGGGTAGTAATTCTTGAGACTAGGAATTTGAGAAATATGGTTATGAATGAAGCTCATAGATCTCCATATTTTGCTCATCTAGGAGGAGCAAATATGAGGGAGAATATGAAAAATATATACTTTTGATCGGGAATGAAAATAGACATAACATAATTTATCGCTCAATGTCTCAAATACCAAAAAGTAAAAGTTGAACATAAAAATCCTGCTCGATTGGTGTACCCGCATGATGTGCCTATGCAAAAATGGTAAGTAATTTCATTGGATTTCATAGTAGGACTACCTAAAAATAGATTCCAACATGATGCAATCCTAGTAGTGGTCGACAGACTGACCAAGGTTACATATTTTATACCCAAGAACACCAAGGATGATGTAGTAATTATGGCTAATAGATTTACCAAAGAAATATTTTGACTGCATGGTTTTTCAGAGGTAATTATATCAGATAGGGACCCAAAATTCACATCTGAGTTTTGGCAATCTCTGCATCATGCCATTGGTACTAGATTGAATATCAGTTCTTCTTACCATCCAGAGACTGATGGGAAAACTGAAAGAGTGAACCAAGTGCTAGAGGACATGCTTCGCATGTACTATATGGATCAGAAGATCCATTGGGAATATTTCTTGCATTTGGTAGAATTTTCCTACAATAATGGTCATCATTCAACCATAGGAATGGCTCCATTCAAAGCTTTGTATGGTAGAAAGTGCAGGACACCTTTGACATGGGATAATCCAAAAGATCAGATTGTGCTTGGACTAGATATGGTCAAAGAAATGGAGCAATAGTTGAAGGTAATCCAAGAGAGGTTGAAGGAAGTTGTGGACTGATAGAAAAGCTATGTCGATCTTAAGAGATCATCGAAAGAGTTTGTAATGGGTGACAACATGTTTCTAAGGGTAAAACCAAGAAAGAGTGCAATTAAGTCCACAAAGCTAGATCCTCACTTTATGGGGGCCTTTGAAATCATAGAGAAGATTAGTCCTATGGCATACCGACTTGCCTTACCACCCAATCTATCCAAGATTCATAACACCTTTCATATTTCATTGCTTAAAAAGTATGTTGCTAACCCTGAACATGTGTGGGATCTATCTAATTTGTAGATGATGAACCCAGAGGCTATAGAGGTTCAACTAGTAATAATCCTTGAGTTTCGATCCAAATCAATGAGGAAAGGAACCTTAGAGTAGTGTAAGGTCTAGTGGGACCACTATTCTGAAAGAAATGCTACTTGGGAGAAAGTAGCAGATATGCAAAAATATTTTCCTTTTCTATTTGAAAATATTGTATAAAAACTATTGTATGTGGTAATGGTTAAACATAGAGGACTATGTTAAGCCTAAGGGGGGATGATGTCATGACCCACCCTTTGGCAGAATTTTATTTTGATGGATTTATGTTTGCTATATGGCTTATGGATGAAATGATGGACTATTTCAGTTTTAGTATTCAAATACTTGTTATTATTGAAAATGTGAGATATAAATCTTAATGTGGAATGTAGGATAATTCCATGTTTTATTTTATGAAAAACTTGCATTCTATATATGAATATGATGCTGCTAATGAGGTGCACTTTTGCAAGAAATAGATCTCCTTATGGTGGCAGAAAGAAATAGTCACCGAGAAATATTGCCTTGGGAAAATGATGTGATGGGTAAATTGATCGAATATTTGAGAAGGCAACATGGATAAATACCCTCTTTCATGGAGATGCATATCATAAATTGCATAAGAAAATATATATTAAGTTAGATAGATTTCTTCTTATATCATATTGCTTCCTTATGAAAGAGTTCATTGAAATGGCATTAATACTAGTAAAGAGTGTTAATATTTTAATGATTATAGTTGATAATTGCAATGAGTATTTGGGAAAGACGTTTATGAATTTTTGAAGATAGATAAATGAAATTATTTTATTTATTTTATTGTGTTTAAAAAAGGGAACATAATATATTTTCCTAGATTTCAAAAAATGGCATTGAATAGAATCCAACGAACCCAAATGTAGAGATATACTTTAGAGTAATAACTTTAACTCTAGCTTGAAGGGAACTTCATTAAAGAAAAGTATGCTTGGAGTAGTGGCTCATCGGATCATGCGGTTGGCGAACATTTTTCATTTATGATAGAGTAGTGGAGATATGGAGAAAAAGGATGAACCCAAGGAAAAAGAGTGGGGAAGAGAGATAGAACGGATGGGAAATGTGAGAAGGAGAGCAACGGAAGAGGTTAGCAATGAAGTAGAGTCGAAAGAGATTGTGGAAGAAACTAGGTTCCTTTTTGGAAATGCTTTGCTTTTCTCACTATGTGGTTATGTTGAATTGTTGCATCGTGTTTTTGAATGGCAATCTAATTGAACTAGAAAATATTTTATATTTTGTTGTGTTACCTTATATTTAAATCAATGAAAGAATGGATGGGTAGAAGCAATATAGTTGAGCTAAAAATATTTTATATTTTTCTGTGTTACCTTATCTTTAAATCAATGAAAGAATGGATGGGTAGAAGCAATATAGTTGAGTTAAAAATATTTTATATTTTGTTGTGTTACCTTATCTTTAAATAAATGAAATAATGGATGGGTAGAAACAATAGTTGAGTTGAAATATTGTTATATTATACCGTATTACTCTATCTTTAAACCAATGAAATAATGGATGGGTAGAAGCAAACCAGTGAGATAAAATCATTTTATATTTTGTTGTGTTACCTTGTCTTTAAATCAATGAAAGAATGGATGGATAGAAGCAATATAGTTGAGCTAAAAATATTTTATATTTTGTTGTGTTACCTTGTCTTTAAATCAATGAAAGAATGGATGGGTAGAAGCAATCTAGTTGAGTTGAAACATTGTTATATTCTGTTGTGTTGCTTTGTCTTTAAACCAATGAAAGAATGGATGGGTAGAAGCAAACCAGTGAGCTGAAATAATTTTATACTTTGTTGTGTTACCTTGTATTTAAACCAATGAAAGAATGGATGGGTAGAAGCAAACTAGGGAGAGCTTGAAATATTTTGTTGGGGGTTGCAGTATAACAAAGTTTTGTTGTACCCATAATAATGGGTGACCCCAAGCCAGTATTATGTTTTAAGCAGTGGAAATGGCTGACCAACCAAATATGGTGGTATCCGCTGATCGTAAATGTATGGATTGTACGATAGTGGGAGTAAAGACTAGTTTTATCAGATGGATATAAACTAGTTGTGAATGCTAGTATGTATGTGCATATTTGAGGGTGAAAGATGTGTTCTTATACTGATAGAAGTTAAGAAAAGAATGAGAATGTGGGAAATGTGTTTCTCCTTATGGATAGAAATTGTGAATTGAATATTTTTTGTAGAAACTAAATTATAGCAGAAATAAATTGTTGATGCTATGTGGAATGGGATGTTGGTTAAATGATTTTTCATCCTTAGAGAATGAAAGCAATGGTTGTGATGTTCTTTATTTTACTAAAACTACAATGTTGTAAAGAATAGTGTATTGCATTCTTTTGGAAGGATATTAGATGAAATGGGTATATTCGTATGGTGGTTGAAATTATACCACAATGATTGGTTGCTAAAACCAATATTTTGGAGTCGTCTCTGATCCCCAAGAGAGGTAATATTCTTTGTGGCTAGCATCGATGTGCGGAAGAGGAAGGACATCTTCCAATGAGCTAGGCTAATGGAGAGTTACCGGAAGAACACTTCTTGTTCACTTGATGATGATATATCTTATCAAATGATGTGTGACTCATGTTGGGATGCATAGTGATGGTTGAACTACAACTGTGGAATATTTCCTTTGTAAAGAGAAAGACATGTATTGGTTATCTCAGTTGAACTGGTAGTGATGTAATTCTGAGTTGATCTCCTCTTTAGTGGAGCAATGACTTCCAATACTTGAGTGGAGTGATTAATTGATGATCAACATTCAATGAAGCTTAGATCAGTTTGTGAATCTTGTTGTAATTTTTGTGGTAGTGATGGCAGTCTACCATTGCTAAATGAAGTGTTGCTTATTTTAAGGAAATTAAATAATAGCTTGTTACTTCTCTTATGCGGTGTATTAATGATTGGTTGGTTTATGAGTTGAATTTGTAAATATTTTAAGCTTGTTTTAAGTTAGTGAGTTCCAATTTGAGTTTTTGGGACCCACATGTGCATGATGTGATGTGTCTAAAGATATTGTTATGTAGAGCTTATTTTTTACATTGAGGTATTGCTCTATTTTAGCTTTTAGATTGAATCATATTGAATAGATTAAAGGCTTTTATAATGATTAAGTTTTAGATCCTCATGGGATCATTAAAGATGTGGATAGAATTACCTTGGATAGATAATTTATATATAAGGAATCTAAAGTAGAGTTCATAGAAAATGGATAACTCTTGAATGATGTAAGAGTTAGAAATACACTCAATGCACTAAGTGTTCTCACACAAAAGGATCCACGTGGAGAATAGGGATTAGTCACTCCTTTTGACGAAATGAAAGGGATGCAAGCTATCTCATGTGGCTGATGAGGGAAATAGCTTGAATGGGTGTAACACCTAGTACTCTCACATTAAAATAATTATGTGAAGTAGAGATTGGTGTATTGAACATAATTATTGCTAGTCAAATTAAGGAAATTTAGAAATAATTATATTTAATTATTAAGTGTAAAAATAAAATAAAATAAATAAGGGATCTAGGAATGAAATTTTAGGCGGTTGTTAGAGTTTCCTTTGCATCGTAGAGGTTTGGACCATGGACCTTACATTCAACGGGGTCAAGCTTACCTTATCCACTCACATTATAAAAGCAAAAAATTAGGGCTTATGGTAGCCAGTGTGATTTGAACCAAAGTTGAATGGACCCACAATACAAATTGTAACCCTTAGCTAACCATCTCACACAAACTCGGCTATCCACTCACCCTTAAACTCTTAGGATAGAGATAAAACCTCTAGAGCTACTCTTAGGTGGCCCATAATGCCATCCCATCTAGGTATACCACTATCTAAAGGAAATCCATAGGAATTTTTTTATGTTCCCCTTTGCATCACCGAGGTTTGGACCTTGGACCTCCCATTCAATGGGGCCAGATGCCTTCTCCACTTAAAAAAAATAGTTGATGTAGCCCACACCAAGGTTCAATTATCGATGACATAAAATAGCTGAATATAATTAATTATGTGTGAAAGGAGAAGGCCAACCCTTTCAAAACCCTTCTTTGAAATAATAATAATAATTTTAACAAAGTTTATATATAATCATTATAAATAATAAATAAAATTTCAATATTAATTAGATTGTTTATAATCTATTTTTATGTAGGTTTTATTTGTGCCAAAAATTTTATTCTTAAAATATAATTATAAAAATTAAATAAATAAAATTTCAATATTAATTAATTTTTAGCACTAAATAGTCTTATAAATTTTCAAATAAATACTTGCTAAGTAATGAATAAATATACCTACTGCTGTAAAGAGATAATTTTTTAAAATCCATATAAATACACAACAATAAAAAATATTAGATAAATGTACAATTATAAAAATCTAAAGGTTGTATATTTTTTTAAAAACATTTTTACTCTACTACTTTGGACATCAATTAGAATCTCACAACTTCTCAAATCCAACTGCGCATGTAATGTCCAATCTAAATAAATGACGCTTATTAACAGCTACAAGAACACACAATTTATTTCGTACTTGTATATAAGTAGCATGGATAAACCCTACCTCGACTTCAATGCAACAAGACTAATATTCTTAAGCGTAAGCAGTATCTTTGCACTTGCACTATATCTTGTAATCTGATCTTTAAAAAGCAAAGTAGTTTTGGGTTAAAATTATATAAGTTTATGTTTTAAAAAATAATATTTATTTAATTAAATATTATAGATTTTATTTATATAAATTTATATAATTAAAATTATGATTATTAAAATATGATATAGAACTTTAATCTTAATTAAATTTCAACCATATATTTCAGAGCCTTACGGATAAACTTATGCAATTTTACTAAAATCTTATGTAGTGCCACTTGAACAGATTCAATAATCAAACTACAATTACTATGTATAACTTTAATCCCATTAAATTTAAATTTCAATCCTATATCTCCTATTAAGAATTTCAAAGCCGTATCGTTAAACTTCGTCAAGCAATAAAATCTACTGAAGTGCCACTGGAGCCCACTCTGTGTCCATAGCGGTGGCCATTGGCGAGTACTTCGTACCAAAAAACAAACGAGACAAACTGCAATCTCACTTTACAACCCAACAAATATTCCAATCTTTGCCATTATTATAAGTCTGGTTGTGATTTATAACCATAGCCGCTCTAAGCAATCCCAGCACCTGTCAACCAAGCGACCAAATTAAATTACATTACATCAGATTCCTATAAAAAAAATGAACCATAAACTCCATACTTAATTAAATACCTTGTTGGAGTCTTCCACCTGAAGTTTGCTCCAGAGATTGACAATCATGGCGGTGACGTGGTTTTATGCCATTGGGCTTTAAGCGAATTGACCTCCATTAACATTTTGATTCGGAAAAAGGCATTTCGCAATGTTGACGCCTTGCAGACAATATGCCTTCTTTGTAATAGTTCGCAGATGCTCGTCCTCTTGGGATGGCCATTAAGATTTGTATATAATCTCGTAGGTTCCGGCGCACTGAAGTATAGCTATCCAAAGAATATAATACAACTCTTTGCAATGAGCTCATGCCTCGCCGTAATTTTGAGGGCGCCTTGTCATTCGTCTGTGTTCGGGAGCGCTAGAGTCTGTAAAGATAAATAAGAAAAGGAAATTTACGCATCAGTTCGCTTGGCTGGCAATCAAATGAAGGGCCGCATCAGGAATTTATTCCAGATCCTTTCATTATTAAAAGAGGCATAAAGTTACTTTCGATCCTTTCTGTATGTAAAGAGCATAAAGTAATTTTTAATGTAGAATTGTCATAAACGGAATTTAGAAAAGAGGTATAAAGCAATTTTCATAAATATAATTTAAAAATATTATATTAGAACATGATTATTTATAAGTTGAGAAGAGATTTTACCTAGTTTTAATTAGCAAGAGTATTAGTTTCCTTTTTTTAATTTTCAACAAACTTTCATAATTCTAAAACTCAAAATCTTAAGAATTAGCTACTTTTAGTTACAACACTAAAATTAAATTTACATTCGAGCAAATCTTCTAAACCATGTCTTCAATGTCTATCCAAATTAGCAACACTAGATTTGTTCACTGACTTTCATAATACTCTCATTCTCAATAGCCATGTCATTGTGCCACTGAATCCCTACCTCTTTGGTACTTGTTTTAGCCAGGAAATTTGCCATTGTATTTTGAGCTCTACCCACATAAATCAAGATCATATCATCCAATTTCCTCCACAACTTCTTAATTTGGGTGACATGTATTCTCAACCTCCACATATCCAAAGCAAAGTTCATCATGGAATCTAGAGCTCCTACTAAAATATAAGAATATGATTATATGATTATCCTCTTATAACCTTGTCTTACTGCCCAAATAGAGGTAGATTTAATAGCTAAAGTTTTTTCTTCATTGTTTATGGCCTTTCCTAGGCCCGGTAGTTCCTAATAGGATATTATCCCATCACGATTCCTGCAGACCACTCCAATTCCAGCTCTACCCGAATTACATTTTATAGCCCCATCAATATTAATTTTAATCTATCCTTTCAAGGGTGTTTTTGTTAGGGTAAAATAGGGTTATTACATTATTACCCTAGTAAGTTAGATTATTACTATATTTTTCTACTTCAACCATGAAGATATTCATTGTCGAATATCTTATGGTTATTTTGACACGCTATTATTTCATGTTAGTAGTTAGCGCTTTATTTGCTAAAGCATGTTTGTTAGTGAGATTAGTTCTTAGGCTATTCATAGCCTATATAAAATGTTATTTAAATACCATATATGATTAATTCAAATGTTAATGGTTTATGCTCTAACATTGGTATCAGAGCGACATTTACGAATTGACCTGGGCAAGCGAAATTGAAGTGTTTGAACAATGGGGCATAATTCTTGAGATGAGACCCCCTCCAGTAACTTGCTTCTTGGTACATTTCATGAGGCAACCTCTACTAGAACTTGGCATATTTCTCAAGGCACATTTTTTTGCTAGAACCTACATGGATCCCGAGGTGGATCCAACATGAAATATAGCAAGCGTTGAAATCTGGGCATTGCATAGAAGACATGGTGTGATCATACCAATATCAACCTATAGATCTGATAGCCTGTCAGACCTGACAGGTCCTATTAGGCCCACCACTTCCTTGAAGCATAGGTAGCACTAGCAACTAAATTTTGTTCGATATGAAAACCCACCATTGATCCCTCTAGAGGCCCCCTTGATACGATCTGATGGCTTCTAACGATCTGATCTAACGGCATTTGATAACCTCTAGTGTGATAGGTGTGATCTCTGATCGATGAACATTCTATCAATGTTGAACCTGACCTTGACACTGCCTAACAAAGCCAATAGAATCTAAACTCTGTAGATCTGAATTTGATAGGCATTGATGTCAATATGAAAAGTATAGAATCTAAGGTGCAACACCCAAGGTGAACCCGTGTAGATCTGAACTGGATGACACAACTCTTAAAATCCACTTGGCACCACATGGTAGCTATAGAACCCCTCCACTTGGTAGATGGTAAGGCTAACTAGGACATCTAACATGGTAGCTAACGTGGCATAGGCATAAAATTTGAGGTAGACACCTAGTGTTGACGTAGCTCTCTATTGACCTGGTAGAAATGCAATCTGAGGCAGATGCTTAGTGTTGATGTGGTAAGGCTGAGCTAGGCATCTAATGTAGCTTAGGTTTTAATTTTAAGGTAATTGGTATTGTTTTGTTGCGACACATGGTACAGATCAACTTCACCACTATGAATTGTATTCACATTAAACTTTTATTTTAGTAGAAATATGATTACATTTATAGAGCTTGATTGTAATGAACCAAGGCTCAACATTTATTCAGGTGCATACATTACGCAACAAAACCTATACTTAGAATTTTTCTAACTTAACCCTACAATTTCTCTCAAATAAGAAATATGCTAATGAACTTAGCTAGGTGGAGAAATTTTTTTCACACCTACGTAGTTATAGATAGGGTTCAACATTATCCCCATTAAATATGAGAGGGCTGACAAGATAGTCTCTCAGCTTTACATATTGAGCTTTAGCAACTCCTTTGGTGAAGATGTCCACCATGTTGTCCAAAGTTCTGCAATTTCATAGCTCAACCACCTTTTTCTCCATGTCTCGAATGAAGTGGTACTTCATATCAAAGTGCTTTGACCTACTATGGTGGATAGGATTATGTTCCAATTGGATGACACTCATATTGTCACAGTACAATCTTGTAGGACCACTTTATTGCTCTCAAATTTCTTCAAAAACTTTTCTCAACCATAAATCTTGGGTACTAGCATTTGTGATTGCTATGTACTCAGCTTCAGTAGATGATAATGCTACAACTATCTACTTTTTTGGAACTCCATGTAATTATTCTTGAACCAAGACTAAAACAGTTCCCTGATGTAGATTTTCTATCATCTATATTACTACCCCAATCACTGTCACTAAAGCCAATTAATTTCATAGAATTATATTTGTGGTAATGAATCCCAAAATCCAATGTACCCTTTACATATCTCAAAATTCTTTTAGTTTCTTGTAAATGAAGTTCAGATGGATCATCCATATACCTTGAAACAAGAGAAACAACATACTGAATATCCAACCTTGTGTTGGTGAGAAACATTAGACTCCCAACCATGCTTTTGTAAGTGGTCATGTCAAATTTTGGTGCTCCATCATCTTTGCTCAGTTGGATACCATGACCCGTTGGAGTTGCAACAGACTTGCATTGCTCCATAGCAAATTTTTTGATCATATCTTGAGCATATTTGTTTTGACATATGAAGATCCCTTTACCTATTTTATGTACCTCCATGTCTAGGAAGTAATGCATTAAACCTATATCTTTCATTTCAAATTATTTCATCATGGAGTATTTGAACTCCTCATTCATCTTAGTGCTAGTACGCATGAATATTAGATCATCCACATATAAGCATACAATGAGAATTTCTTTACCTTGTTTTATGTAGTAGAGAGTAGGTTCACTTTTGCTCCTAGTGAATCCATACCTTTAAAAGTAGCCATCAATACGTGAGTACCATTCTCTTGGTGATTGCTTGAGGCCATACAATGCTTTATTTAATTTATATACAAGAGGCTCCTTACCTTGTTCTTCAAATCCTTGAGGTTGTTGCACAAAAACCTCTTCATTCAAATACCCATTGAGAAAGGCACTCTTTACATCCATGTGCCAAATTTTCCACCCTTTGTGGGCAGCCATAGAAAGTACTAGTTTGATGGTCTCCTATCTAGCAACAGGAGCAAAGGCCTCCTCATAGTCAATCCCATACTTCTGAGTGAATCCTTTTGATACTAGTCTTGCTTTGTGTCTTTCAATGCTTCCATCAACATTGAATTTGGTCTTGTAGACCCATTTACATCCAACACATTTATTGCCTTTAGGAAGCTTCACTAGCTCCCAAGTATCATTCTTTTTTATAGAGGTCATTTCCTCTTTCATGTCTTGTTGCCATACATCATGAAAACATGCTTTTTCATAACTATATGACTCTAGATCTACACTAGTCATTAAAGCATAATTGACTACATCTCCCTTAGGCTCTTGGGAGTCATCATCACCATATGCAGATTTTCAAGTCTTTTCAAAACTGCATTCATTTCACTAGCTTGACTTCTAGTGTATCTTTTCTAGAAATTTTTATACAAAATTTGAAAATATGGATGGTGTTGAAGTGTTCTTTTACCTCTTGATGGAGAATCAATATCCATTGGTGAAGAACTTAGTGATATTTGTGGAGAAGGACTTGGAGAAGCATCTGGTGTACTTGAAGTAGTAATCATACTTGGGCTTGAGGGACTTCCTTTGCTATTTTTGAGCTGCACTTGCTGCACTTGAGAGGAACTTGCATCATGAGATCCATCATCAACAAGAATTTTTTTATGACCCCATTCTCCCCCTTAATCAAAAATTACATCCCTCGAGAGTACAATTTTATGTGTTTTGGTATTGTAGAGCCTATATGCTTTAGAAGACTCACAATATCCAACAAAAATACATGCTTGAATTTTAGGGTCAAGTTTATTTCTTTGCTCATCAAGAATATGGGCATATGCAAGACAACCAAAAACCTTAAAGTGTTTTACATTTGGATTTTTGCCATACCATCCTTCATAAGGAGTAATCCCATATAAACTAGAAGTATGACTCCTATTAAATATGTAAACACTAGTTCTAACAACATCAACCCAATACATGTTACTTAGATGCTTAGTTTGCAGCATTGATCTAGCCATTTTTACTATAGTGTGGTTCTTTCTTTCAGCCACACCATTTTGTTGTTGGGTGTAGGCAGTTGTGAATTGCCTTTTTATTCCACAATATTTACAATATTTTAGAAATACATTTGAATAATACTCTCCTCCTCTATATTTCCTTAGACTTTTTACAACAACTCATTTTGATTCTCTAAATTATTTTTGAAATCTATGAAACAATCAAAAGCTTCATATTTAGTTTTCAAAAAATAAACCCAACACATCCTAGAGAAATAATCAATGAAAGTGAGAAAATAAGAATTATTACCAATTTTGTTGGTTTGCATTGGACCAAAAATGTCCGAATGCACCAATTGTATTGGATGGATTGCTATCCATGCTTGTACCTATGGAAACTTTGATGTTGAGTGCTTTCCCAAAGCACATCCTTCACACACCTCCTTGTGTTCTTCAACTCTTGAAAGTCCACTCACCATATCTTGAGAAGTCAACAACTTCAATCTTGCAAAATTAAGATGACCAAATATCATGTTCCAAAGCACACTTGGATTAGCAATAGCTCAACTAGCAAGTTGAGCACATCCTTGCTACTAAAACTTAAGAGGAAACAACCTATTTGTTATCATAGGTACTTGTGTAACAACTTTATTAAAAAATTTTTTATCAAATATTTCACATTTTCCTTCATAAAAAATAAGCCTATAGTTCTTCTCCATTATTTGTCCAACACTAAGCAAATTATGTTGGAGTTTGGGGGTGTAATAGATGTCATTTACCTTCTTGGTGTCTTATTTTTTTGGAACCTTCATGGCTCCCATACCTTCAACTTGTAGTGTTTTGTCATCTCCCAATTTTATCTTTAATTTGTAGGAGGAATCCATTGTAGCAAAGAACTCCTCTTTGCCACTCATGTGATTGGAACAACCAGTATCCAAAATCTAGGTTTTATTGAGATTGGAATATAATTTTCCATAAGAAAGAAATAAATTTGTAGTTCCTTCCTCTTCTCCATAGTTTCCATATTGACCTATCCCTTCGTGAGAAGTCTTGGATCAACAATATTTTTTAAAGTGACTAAACTTACCACAATTGTAACAAGCTTTCTTTGATTTATCACCTCCTCTTCCTCTTCCTTGGTTGCCACATTTTGAGCTACCTATTCCTTTGCATTTTTCTGAAGACTACAGACAAAGACACTTCAGAAGATTCTCTTATTTTCTTCTTCTCTCCTCCTATTTTGATCTATGGCTCATTTTATTGTATTGAGTGCATTTTCGATAGAGACCGACACTCTTATATGGCTCGTTTTTCCTTTCATTAGGTGCATTTTCGGTAAAGACCGACACCTTCTAGATTGATTTCACCATGAGGAGGGATTTCATACTCATGGTGAATCTAGTCAGTGACCTACGAGAGGCAACATCCTCTGAGGATGACCTGTAGAGGCAACAGACCCAGAAGTGGCTGACCCTGAGGTACCCATGATGACCTTGAGGCACTTAGATGGCTGACCCAATGGCAACAGACTCGTGGAAGTGGTTGACCCTGAGGCAACAGACCGAGATGTATACACAGTGGATCTAGCATTATTCATAGTTGGAGAGCCAAGCGCAAAAGAGCATGAGCCTAGACAAAATCAGCAATAAGCGAGGATAATGTAAGGAGGGAAAACTGAAGGGATTATTTTATTGATAAAAATGTGTTACATATATAGGCAGAAGGCCTATATGATGAACATGACACTTGTCAATGAAACTGACAAGTGTCAAACTAAAGGCATAGTGCACTTTAACTCTAACATTCCCCCTTAAAGTGCACTATCCTAACTAAAGAAAAAACAAAGCAAGTCAACATTAGGTAACATTCCCCCTTAATGTTGACTTCTCTAAAAAAATAACCTATCATCCTCTTTTTTTTTTTTTTTTGTCTAGGCTCGTGCTCTTTGCGCTTGGCTCTCCAACTATGAATAATGCTAGATCCACTATGTATACATCTCGGTCTGTTGCCTCAGGGTCAACCACTTCAACGGGTCTGTTGCCACTGGGTCAGCCCTCTAAGTGCCTCAGGGTCATCATGGGTGCCTCAGGGTCAGCCACATCTGGGTCTGTTGCCTCTGTAGGTCATCCTTAGAGGATGTTGCCACTCGTAGGTCACTAACTAGATTCACCATGAGTATGAAATCCCTCCTCATGGTGAACTCAATATAGAAGGTGTCGGTCTTTGCCAAAAATGCAACAAATGAAAGGAAAAACAAGCCATATAAGAGTGTCGATCTCTGTCGAAAATGCACTCAATACAATAAAATGTGCCATAGATCCAAATAGGAGAAGAGAAGAAAAAAAGAAGAGAATCTTCTGAAGTTTCTTTGTCTGTAGTCTTCAGAAGTAGATCCGAAAACAACCTCAGATAGAGTCTAGGGTGTCTTTGTCTGTAGTCCCTAGAATAAGTGTCCTTATGGTAGTCACCTCATCTTATCGGAATGCATGGGTAACCAGCCACTGCATCCGCCAAGTAGAAAGAGGAGAATACTAGATACTAGGTTCACTTACAAGTGCCTTGGGAGTGTCGGGTTCAACCGAGAGTGCACTCCAAGGTAGAAAATATTTGAGGCTAAAAAACTCAATTAAAACAACCTCAAAATTACTATATGACACCACTAATGTGTCCATCGTGGAAAGCCATTTCCAACGACTATAAATACCCCTATATTCCACCATCAAAGGGGCCTTCATCATGTGGAAAAATCATCATGCCTATCTAAGGCAACAAATAATTATCGGACTGAGGTAGAATAAAAATAGACAGTTTTCAATTTTCCCACATAGGGGAATTACATGGGCCATCTAGGCCATCATCAGTTTCAAATGAAGGAGTACAATAAGGAGCCATGTGGGCCTTCCACTTCCACTTCCACTCTTCCATGTGGAAAAAGCATTAAAAAAGCAATTGGGTGTAGTGCCTGTACTGTCAACAAGCTAGTATGGCAGCCCTCTAACTGAAAGAACATAGGAACACAACAACCCATAACCGCCCGTAACAACAAGGCATGCAACAATAACAACTCTCCATTAAAAATAGAACTCCCCATTTCTTTCTCATTGTTTGTTAGGCGACGTCCGAAATCAATGACACCAAAGTACTCCTATGCAGAATCCAAATTGCTGAATCGCATGAAGTCCGTCAAGCCTCAGGACTTAATGCCAAAATCCTTCCTGGCCCTCTTAAACCCCTTCCTCCTCGATTTCTAGAAAGCGATCGGGGTTTCGCCATCACTAGACGAAAAAATCTCCACCCTCGATTTGCTACAGAAGCTCGCCTGTTGCCTGCCCCGCGGTGCCGTCAATGAAATCATTAGGTTTTTTGTCGGTGCGAGCTTCTAGAAGCCTTTGGAAGTCCTGCTTTCCTGCAACATGGTTTCCTACAATTCCTCTGGCAGCCTTGTCGATAAATTGATGAAAGCAAAATGTATGGACATTCTCTGCCTCTATGTGGAAAACATGCCGAAGATTCGACTCCCCCGAGCTCCTGGTCATTCTCTGGTACTTTCTCCGTCCTCTTGGCAATGACAAAACCGTGGCCTCCATCAAACAGCAGTGAAAAATAGAAGCCCTAACGACGGTGGAGACAGCCATCGCTCACAGCGTTCTTCCACCATGCCCAAATCTTGAGCAGAGATTGATCACGACGCCCATGCCAGCATCAACGAAAAACAAGATAAAAGGAAATCTGGCTGCACCTCTTGAAATCATTCAGGCAATCAGAGGTCGTAATGAGGATCGTATACTCGATCACACTACAAATGTCGGCATCCGCACCATCAAATAACTTCCGCCATTTCTCAACGGATCCCATTTTGTGCCCCAAAATCTTTGTCATCTAACAAAAATTCTAAGCACCGCAAAAGAAAAGAAAGGAAATGACCGCATATATGCATCTGCAAGGCCTGGTTCATCTGATAGTCTGCAATCCATACGTAAGACAGGGCGAGAAGCATCATACAAGTCTGAGTTTGGTTCAACATAATCTTGAGAGAATTGTAAGCATGGATTCTTGGATAGCAGTTTTAAGGTGAAGCCACTAGTAGATGCTTGGGAAATGTCCTATGGTGGGCATGGTGTTACATCTCCAGACAGTGTTCGAAAACCCATGCCAGGTAATGTTGAAATAGACCACTCAATGCCTAGAGCATTTGGAAGAAACACATGGAAAGAAACAAATGGCAAGACTTGATTAGATTGGAATGGAGAAATTTCGCTCAGAATTCTGAGCTGGTCCGTGGAGATTTTCGTGCATTGTCGCCGATCTCAGCCTAGGCTTGAACCTACGATGACAGAATTCCTCCTCATCACAGACAACAACCTCTTCGAATTCTTCAAAAATTGGCATAGGTTTCTCGAATGGGTGACGAACATGGTTTCCAGGATGCCTATGAACACAATCATGGTGAAGCGCCCAGGAGTCTAGGGCTTTTACATGTCGACTGCGAGCTAAGGAAATTGCAAAGGAAGACGACAGGATTCCATGGATGAAGCTTCTTTGTTTGACCGGTACGAGCATAGCTGTAGAGTTCTAAGGAAAGGATGCAGCGATACATGCATCCTTTGTCCTTGTCTACAATGGATCGAGTTGCCCGAAGTGCAGGGTATGCCACCACTACTCGTACACTGCTGTCATGCACTCCTGTAGCCCCTTCTCACCTTCGAATAGGACTAGCTTGATCTGCAGCATCTGTATCGCCGGGAAAAATTTCCTGTAGTCAAAATTTGACAAAATTCTGACAAGCTTAAAACAACTCTTCAAGGCCTCGCGCTACTCAAAATTCCACCAAATGCTAAATGGAGTTTCTGGATCCCTAATGGATGGTGGACAAGCTCTTCACATAGGCTGACCCTGGCTTTGTCTCTGTCGTCACTGGTGCAGCGGTCAACAGCAATCGAAACTCTCCAAAAAAAAATCAGCATTTTGATTTGACATAGAGGAGAAGGGATCTACGGGTACAGCCCCGTTCGCAGCCTTGTAGGGGAAAACTATAAGATTCTGCCATAAAACTTTCCAAAAAACTAAAAAAATTCTGAAAATATTTCCCAAACTTTAAAATTCTTACCATCTGGTTTCTGATCCATCAAATGATGGAGAGCATACTCCCTCGGTAAATTTTTTTTAAAAATAGGAAAAAACAAAAAAAATCGGGGGAGGGAGGATTTCCATGAGGGAAATCCCCCCTCAAGGGTTTTCATAGGCAGGAGAGGAAACCTGCTCTGATACCAAATGTAAGGAGGGAAAACTCAAGGGATTATTTTATTGAAAAAAATGTGTTACATATATAGGCAGAAGGCCTATATGATGAACATGACACTTGTCAATGAAACTGACAAGTGTCAAACTAAAGGCATAGTGCACTTTAACTCTAACATTCCTTTGTCATATTCCTTGGCATCTTCCTTGTTCTTGTCCTTGTCCTCTTCCTTGTGCATTATCACCTTCTTTATATGAGAAGGCTTTATCATCACCTCCATAGATTGTAGATGTAGCACCCTACAATATTTCTTCATGAGACATCAAAGAACCAATAAGAGCATCAAAAGTTAGAGTAGATAAATCTTTAGACTCCTCAATAATGATAGCAATATGGTTCCATTTATGAAGAAGTGTTCTCAACACTTTCTTCACAATTACCTCAGTTTTGATGTCTTCTCTAAGAGTTCGCATTTTTTTACAATGGCTTTCACTCTAAAAACAATAATCACCTACATTTTCCTCATTGTGCATTTTTATATTCTCAAAATCCCTCTTCAATGTTTGAAGCCTTACTTGCTTCACTTGAACACTACCTTGATAACTATCTTTCAAGGATCTCCATGCATCTTGGGTTGTTAAACAAGAAGCAATCCTTGGAAAGATACTTTTCTCCAAGGCTGCTTGGAGATGGTAGAGAGAAAAAAGTTTTTATTTTGGGCATCCTTAATGCTGGTTTTATCTGCTACAGTCAAGGTTATCCAATCAGTAGGTTCGATGTAGCCTTCTTCGACTATATACCATAGTTATTTTCCAATGAGTAAGGTCCTCATATGTATGGACCAATACTCATAATATAACCCATTAAATTATGAAATGGACAAATTATTATTGATTTCCATTGATGCTAGTAAGTTATAACACTACATTTTTTATAACTAGCAAAAATAAACTTACTGAAGGACAACAACAATTGAGCAATAACTCTCCCTGTCTTACTTGCACTTGACAACACTAATTAGCAATAAATTGATGAATAACTAATACCTCTATGTTTTCACAACATATACTCCTCTCAAGATCCAAATTAAAAAGAAAGTTTACACAATGTAATGTTGTATATGTTTGAAGTGATACCACAAAAAAATGAAACAAAGAGTCTTACTCAAGTAATGATGTATACACAGCATGAGCTCATTGTTCCAAATTGTAGCTCTCAAGAGGTTACTGCAACAGGTGACTGCAATAGATGACTACAATAGAACGTTCTAATAATATATTGTGGGCTTTTACATAGATGGACCTCCTTTTTTTTTATACTTTACCTTGGATTCACTTCACCAATCGTCGTAGCCTCCTTACACAACAAGTGTATAATGTTAGTTGCTGTGATGAATTTTCTTGTTTATCACAGTAGCTAACATTTCTTTTCTCAATGTTTTACGACACTGAATCACTACACGATAAGAACTCTATCACCTTTGTCTCTTTGTTCAAAATATCTAATTATCCTCCTCCAATTACAACACACAGGCTGGTAGAGTTTTGTCTACAACTCGTTTTCTAAAGACACCATGTCCTCTCATCCCAAAGATGAAATCTAATAGCCTCTATACGATTCCATGCACAATCCATGTCTTTGCGCAGTCTTCGTGCAGTATGCAACATCTATCACACAAAAAATTGCCTCCACAATATACCAAAAATAATCACACATTTTTTAAACCAGATCACACGTCTTCCTTATTTTGAATGCTTGCTACGACGATGAATTTATCATGTAAATAATACCCAGTCAATCACGTCGTAAGGATGTTACAACAAAGTGAGTCTTCGCAGGCTTGCATTGTTCTAAAAAACAAAAATTATATGCTTCACACAAGCTCTTGCAGACTCCAACTGTCTCCTTCCACAGAGTTGAAAAAGCTAGCATGATGACGGATTCCATAGACTTGCACGAGCATGAATTCCTAGGACTTCAATAGGCCATCTTCATTGCACAATTCCGATTATGTGGAATCCACAAAAATTATCATACTTATTACGACCTCACGTAGAGAATAAAACAATAGGATTTAATTCACATTAAAAAAAAAATTTCTTCCACAGGTCTTATTGTATCAAACACCAAGCATCCTCCTTTGTACATCCACAAACTTACATTAGACATCCTCTTTTGCCCACATAACAACAAGCATATTCTTATATTCACCTCACATACCGTACAAAGTTATGGTGTCCTCTACGCTTTTTTTGAGCCTCCGCGATTGGATGAGATTGAAAAATAAAACAATCTTCTTCTTACATCGCTTCTCACGTTCGTAGGTATGCACAACACTATCTTTTTCTCATAGCAGCAAAATAATACTAATCTCATATTACGTTACAACCTCCAACGATTTTAGATGTCTCCTCACAGTGAGTGAAAGCAGCTTCCTACGTACTCCTCTGCACGCATTTCAACATAAGAAATAACTCTTTTAACATGTAAGATATCCACGTTACATCTTTTGTGGCATGCTACAAAACCAATTTTGGCCCACGTAGAAAAATCGAGCATCCTTCTCAGCCCTTCCACGGACTTCCATAGCGCAACACAACATCCACGCACTTATCATAGTGATTCACAGTCAACTATAGGTTGAACTCATAGTTACATGATGGGCAATCCTTCTCGAGGATCAGATACCAAATGTGAATTTTATTCACATTCAACTTAACTTATATTTCAGCAAAAATCTGATTACATTTAAAGATCTTGATTGCAACGAATCAAGGTTCAACATAGATTCAGGTGCATAAATTACGCAACAAAGCATATACAAAGCATATACTTAGATTTTTTCTAACTTAACCCTACCATTGTTAAATCTTGATTGCAACGAATCAAGGTTCAACATAGATTCAGGTGCATAAATTACGCAACAAAGCATATACAAAGCATATACTTAGATTTTTTCTAACTTAACCCTACCATTGCTCTCAAATAAGAAATATGCTAATGAACTTAGCTATGTAGAGAAATTTGTTTTCACACCTACGTAGTTATAGATAGGGTTCAACAACTACGTGGCACCCGTGCACGAGTTATCCATCAGAAAAATTTGATCTTTGACTGCCCGTAGACAGTCAAAAGATTAAGGGTATATTCACCCTTTTAAACATCCCAACATTACCCACACAGGCAATATGGGATAAATAGTTCCCAACGCCTTCAAATGGAAGGCAATTTTCTTTTTTTCTTTCCTGGGAGCGGGAATGCCTTCAAACTGAAGGTGGACACCTATGGGGTCATGGGTTCGACTCCCAACGGGGTTGAAAACAAATATTTTGCTAAAGAAAATTCCAAATATTTTTGGAAGGTAAGTTTTTTTTTTTTTTTGGATTTTTTTAATTTTTAGTTTTTTTAATTAATAATTTAATATTACTTGCTATAAAATCATTTTTAACTAAAAAGTTATTTTTTATACATTTAATATTATTATTAATTTAATCAATGTTTAACGTCAATTAGACTTTTGCATTAAATTTTAAAAAGAGGGGCTAATTTTTTTTTTTGCAAAATATAGCAATTGATGTTTTTTTGTTTTCTCCAAATCAAAGGGAGGATAAGAGACAAAAATCAAAGCACAATTTCTTTTGCAATAAATTGAGATTTCTAACACTTTACTCCAAATTTTTTTAAATCATTTTTGAGAAGTATAAGTTTTGTCTCATGAAGAAGAGGCCTTGGATGCAAAAATTTCTTCATCGTCTAAGAGTCATTCTAAAGAGAAACTAACTCCATCATCAAACCACAAGATCCAAGTTTTTGGTGGATGCTTAGAAGACACAAAAAGAGTTTACCTCATTTCAATACTTACATAGATCCTTGGAAGGGTTTGGATTAAATATTTTGTCCCACGAGTATTAGAGAACCTTTTAATCCTGATGTAGCTCCAATTTTTTAGTATTGAAGTATTAAGGGTCCACTAAAACCAAGTCATCTATCAACTGGTTTTGGAAAGCCTTTCAAAAATAGGTCGTATGTTGAATTGTCTTGAAAGGTGTGCTACTTTGATATTTTTGTAAAACAAAGGGGGGATAATTGATAATTGAAATTGTATTTTTGCAAAAATTGTAACACAAAGGGGATAGAATTTGAAAATCAAATTTATTTTTTTGCAAAACACAAATCAATATTTTGTTGCACAAACTTGTAATTAGGCACATTTTCGATATTACTCGACATATTTATTAAAAATTGGCATTTCTAAATTAGGTGCATTTTTGGTTGCATCCGACACTTATGTGATAAAAATTTTGTGGGCACTCTTTGATTGATTATGGCATTTAATTTCTTTTTTTTGCAATTATAAGTCATCAAAATCAAGAGCACTCAAAACTCCAAAATTTCAAAATAATTTGTGTAAACTCATTTACATAGGTATGAAGCCAATTTTTCTTAATATTCTCTCCTAAATCAAAATCCCTAATTCACACCTTTTTTGGCTTAATTCCCTCAAACTAACTATCATTCTTTAGGAGGATTTGTAGGTAGGTGCCATTAAATATTAAAAAGAGTGAATTACCTCTCATTTCTTCCTTTTTGGCTTAAATATCCTCAAACTGATAATCCTTCACAAGGGTTTTCAGGAAGGTGCCATTAAATATCAAGTATAGATAAAGAGAGACCATATTGGAACCATTATAGAACCTTCATCATGGCAACTATCAACAAATACCTAAATGATACACAATTTCTTAAAGGTTCTAATTTTTTGCATGGAAAACCAAGATGAAAGTCATTCTTACTGTTGAGGAAATATGGGATATAGTGGATGCCACTATTCAAAAACCCACTACAATCATATCAGATCAAATTGAATGGGATAAAAAGAATAATAGACTTCTCATGTTGATTTTTCTCACCACTACTAATGAAATCCAGCCTCACATAAGTGAAGCTAAAAATAGTAAAGATGCATGGGGCGCATTATGTACCATTTTTGAAGGAAATAATCAATCAACTATTTCAAACCTTCAAATTCAACTTCATGCACTCCATATGAAGTCAGGATAATCAATAGAGCTATTCCTTTGCGGAGTGGTAGAACTGAAGTCAAAGCTAAATATCTTAGGAGCCAAAGTAGAAGATACTATTATGACTTCAGTAATATTGAGGCCTCTTCTAGAATCCTACAAGATGTTAATTACATCTCTTAATGTATCTCAAAGAATAGTAACCTTCATGGAGTTATTCAATTTGCTTCAAACAAAGTAAGCAAATTAGCTCCAAAGTGATGAAGTGTCAAACAATGCACTTTACTCACACAAAAAAGGTGGAAAGAAGAAAGATAACTTTCAAAATGGAGGATCATTTTTAGGATCATCTTCAAGAGATAAGGGCAAGAAACCTCAAACATAAGGGAAGTATTGCATAAATTACTAAATGGACAACCATGACACCAGTCGGTGTTGGTTTAAGAACAAACAAGACTAGAAGGGAAGAAATAAGCCACAAAATAAATATAGACAACAACGAGGACATGTTGCTATTGACAATTCTAATTTCGATTCAGAAAGAGCACATAAAGTGCTCAGGATCCATAAAACTTCTATACAAAAGGATTCTATTTGGTACATTGATTCAGGTGCCAACAAACACATGACTAGAAAGAAGAAGTGGTTTGAGACATTTGTGGCAAGAGAAGGAAAACCAATAACAATTATTGATAATAAGACCTATTGTATCTAGGGAGAATGCAGTGTATCTAGGGAGAATGCAGTGTATCTATTTTCCTTACATATGGAAAGTGTCACATTCAAAATGTCCTTTATGTTCTAGGATTTATAAACAAATTGTTGTCAGTTCCACAAATCCTCGATAAAAATATGGTTGTCAACTTCAAAGTGGAAAATGGAGTGAAATTTTGCTATATCACCAAGCAGGGTAAATACATAGCAACGGGTTCTTACAAGCATGGCTTGTTTACACTAGATATTGTTTCAAAACCTCATGTTGCCATGGTAGTCAACACAAAGGAGGCCACTTCTCTTTTCCATAAGATATTTTGGAATCTAAGTATAGGGTATTTACTTGAGCTAAGTAAATCTCAAATGGTGAAGGGACTTCCCACCCTTTCATATAGATTACCAATATGCTCATATTTCTTAGCAAGAAAGCAACATTGAGCACCATTCGAAGAGAGCTCTTCAAGAGCTAAGAAACCATTGGAGTTAGTGCACACTAATTTTTATGGTCCCATACCACCAAGTTTTGTAGGTAAGATATATTATCAGTTGTTTGTGGATGATCACTCATGAAATATGTGGGTTTTTTTCCTCCGATTGAAATCAAAAGCATTTTCCTACTTTCAACAGTTCAAGAAACTGGTTGAAATGGAATTAGGGTGCTACATAAATATCCTCCACTCAGATCGAGGGGGGAATATACTTCAAATAACTTCTCTTCATTTCTAAAATCACATGGGATAAGAATGCAACTAACCACAAAGGAGAAATCAGAGTTGTTGAAAGGAGAAATCATTCCATCATGGAAATAATTTGTAGTATGCGTAAGTGAGCAAAAATTGAGCAACGCTACTAGGCAGAAGCTTCACAACGACAATATATATTTTGAATAGGGTACACACAAATGCCCTTAAATGTATAACTCCATAGGAAGCATGGAGTTGCATGAAGCCCTCCATATCTCATCTAAGAGTCTTTGGGTGTAAGGCATTTATACATATACCTAAAGAAAAAAGAAATAAACAAGATGAGAAAACCTTACAGTGCATTTTCCTTGGCTATGATGAATATTCTAAAGGGTATCAATTGTATGACCCTAGAACAAATAAAATACACATAAGTAGAGATGTGGTGTTCGATGAGGCTTTCACACCTGACATCACATCCTTGGTATACCTAAAATATGAGGAGCCATGAAAACAAACTACTCCACCTCAAAAAAAGATGCCAAAATGGTATACAAGTATAGTGATATATTCAAAGTTGACCTCACCTCCTGATATTACTCTAAATCATCCTCAAACTCACAATATGTCTTGGTAGAAGAGAGCAAAAGCATCACCAATAGTTTATAATATTTGCCAATATTTTGAAGATATTTCTATAGACAGAGAGATTGATAGTGGAGAAGATATGGAGATTGATGAAGAGAGGGTTTATATATATTCATATGATGAACATGAACCCACCACGGTCAAATAAGCACTTAGTCAGCCATAGTGGAAGGCAACTATGGATTCTTAATATAAATCTCTCATTAAGAACAATACATGGAATCTGGTTAATTTACCTTCAGGTAAGAAACCGATAGGCTGTAAATGGGTTTAAAAAATGAAATACAAGGTATATAGAACCATTGACAAGAATAATGTCCACCTTGTGGCAAAGGTATATGCTAAAAAGGAAGGTATTCGTTATGAAGAGACCTTTCCACCCACTACAAGGATGACCACCATTCATGTTGTTTGTGCTATGGTAGCATAGTATGGATAGAAATTTCATCAAATGGATGTAAATAGTGCCTTCCTGAATGGTGATTTGAATGAGGAAGTATACATGAATCAACCACAAGTATTTTTTGAGGAATGCCATGAGAAACAAGTTTACAAATTGGTTAAATCCTTGTATGGGTTGAAAAAAGCCCCTAGAGCATGGTATATAAAGATAGATAATCACCTTATGTAGCATGGATTTAAGAGAAGTTATTTAGATGCAAATATCTATGTTAAGAACATTGGTTATGAGATAGTGATACTTGTAATCTATGTGGATGATTTGATCATAATCGACAACTCAAAGATATTGATAGATGCCATGAAGAATGACTTGAGAGAGTCATTTGATATGATAGATTCAAGGCTTATCCATAATTATCTTGGTCTAGAAATTGAACAAAAAAAAAATTACCTAAGGGTGACTCAAAATAATTATGCCAAGACACTCATCAACAAGTATCGTATGGTTGATTGCAAGACAAAAGCAACATCGATGGAACAAGGGCTTCAATTGTCACAATACGCTGATTCACCTCAGACAGATGACATTATTTATTGTTAGATGATTGGTAGCCTTATATACCTGACAAACACTAGACCAGATATCACATTTGCTATGAATTATATTTCTCGGTTCATGCAAGAACTAAAATTTACTCACTGGAAAGCAACAAAACGTGTTCTCCACTATATCCATGGTAGTGTGTAGTATGGTTTAGAGTATAGGAAGAATGACAAATTCTTCTTACAAGGTTTCATGAAATATAACTATGTTGGATCAGTAGATGACCGAAAGTCAATATTTGGATATATTTTCAATATAGGATTCGGACCTATCTCATGGCATAACAAGAAGAAACAAGTGGTTTCTATATCTTCAATAGAGGTAGATTATCGTGCAACATGAGAAGCAGTGTGTGAATCAATATTGTTGAGTCGCATTATAGCAAGTATGGGTTTATCCAAGAAACTTCCAATTCACTTATGCAGTGACAACCAAGGTGTTTTAAAGTTAGTTAAGAATCCAGTTCATCATGAGCGCACCAATTGACATACATTTTCATTTCATTCACGACGAAGTTCCTAAACACAACATCAAGCTCAAATAAATTCCCACTGATGAATAGGTAGCAGAAATCTTCACAAAGGTACTTGGACATATCAAATTTGAGTTGTTTAGAAGTACCCTTTGTATTTCCAAATAATGTAATAAAGGGGGGATGTTAGGATAAAATAGGGTTATTACATTATTACCCTAGTAAGTTAGATTATTACTATATTTTTCTACTTCAACCATGAAGATATTCATTGTCGAATATCTTATGGTTATATGTACATGCTATTATTTAGTGTTGGTAGTTGTTAGTAGTTAGTGCTTTATTTTCTAAAGTGCATTTTTTAGCGATATTAGTTTGTAGGCTATTCATAGCCTATATAAAATGTTATTTAAACACCATATATGATTAATTTAAAGGTTAATGGTTTATTCTCTAACATTTTTCCAACTAGATTTGTATTGCCCCTCCTACTCTTCAACTTTCTTCTCTAGCATTCCTATATCAACTTGAGTTTCCTCTTTAGCATATATTATCATAGTTTCTATGACTTTGCTCAAAATGACCTACTAGACGCAATCCAAGGATGAAAAGGTTTCTCTAAAAATTCTATCATTTCTTTGCAGCTATAATTACCATCAAACAAAGTTTAATCCAAGATTCCACTTGCTATGAAGAGATTCAAATTTAAATCTACTCTCATTCCATCTTTCCCAAGTATTAATCCTATTTAGATCATCATTGGCTTGGAATGTATAAGATAAAAACCATCTCTCTCAAATTTATTACAAGAACGAACACTCAAAAATTATGTGGTTAGATTTTTTCTCATTTTTTTAGCATAAAACATACTAGTATGGGCCAAATATTCTCCTACATCTCAACTTATCAAAAGTAAGAATATCATTGTGCATGAACTACCAAGAAAAAATATTTACTTTCAACCAATCCTTGAACCATCAATTTTTTCTCCAATCCTCAACCTGATATGCAAGAGGAAGAGGTTTTAAAAGGATATTTTCATATCCATACTTCATTATGTAGACTCCAAGGCTCCCATAGACCCAAGCTAATTCATCCTCCTCATACCTACATGTGAGAAATATTTCTATCAATATTTTAGTCAAGATAGGTGTCAATTCTAGAGAGATTGGAATTGGCCACTTTTCCACCTTATTAAGTTGCTTAAATGTATAATCCCCCAACTATCTAGTGTTGAAATAACTTTTAATATTGATCCAACCTTTTATTTACATGGCTATTTTTATTAGTTGCAGTTTTGAGAATTCAAATATGATAGGTGGATATTGATCCCATGAATTTTTCCATACTCATAACTTCTACCCTCTCCCAACTTTCCAAAATAATTCATTTTCACTAATTAAGATCCTATATTTAGTTTCTTTCATGCTAGGGTCCTAATACCATCCAAATAGAAATGAATCACCTCATTTGGTTTCACTTATCCCAAATTTGTACTAGTTAAAACTCCATTGAATAAATAAGTTTGCTTGGAGATCCACCTCTACTAGATCCTTCCACCCAAAGCTTTATTGTTTAAATCTGATCTCTTTAGGTCCAAACCTTCCTTTTCCTTGGGTTGGCTTACTTTCTCGTAGTCTACTAACACCCATTTCTTCTTTCCTTTTGCTCCTTCCCATAATTTTTTTGGCCATCTTGTCCAACTCTTTCCATATGGTATGTGGGGTAGCAATGATAAAAAAATTGTATATTGGCATGGCCTAAATAACTGACTATACAAATCTAATCTACCCTAATAGGTTAACCATTTGTAAGACCAATGTTTAATTATTTATTTGATACAATCCAAAATATTCCTCTAGACAACTATATTTTATTTTTTAAAATATAGAGGGACCCCTAAGTAGACCATGAGGAGAGGTCCTCATGAATCCTAATATCTCTAAAATTTTTTCCTAAAGCCTTTAATCAAGATTGAAGAAAACTACTCTAGTTTTGTTATCATTGATGATTCTATTTGTGGTCCTAAGATAAATATTAAGATTATCTCTGATCATTATTGTATCCTTGAGGTTAGCCACTCCCATCAATCCTGAATCATTTAGAAACTATAGGTTAGTCAAAAACTCCTCATCCAGCTTCATAGCTATGAGAAAACCTTGTTGTCTTATATTTAAGATAAGTTTACCTAAGTCTTCATACAATATAATAAAAAGATAAAGAGAACAAGGATATCCATCTTCAAGGCCTCTAGTGTCTCCAAATGGTTGTGATGGAAGACCTTTGATTAACATTGACTATGTCATAGTAGATATGCAACTCATGATCCACTCTATCCAATCCTAAGAGAAGTTGAAGGCTACCATCATCCTTGATATGAAGCTCCACTCCATCCTATCATAAGCCTTTGACATACCAAATTTTATGAACACTCCTCTATTGCTACATTTTTGCATTGAGTGGATTACCTCCAGATCTAGAACCACACCATCCAAGATCTACCTACCCTCTACATAACCCCCTTTTTCCAAGTAAATAATATTATCTAGGAGAGGTTTTAGCCACTTAACCATTACCTTTATAATTATTTTGTATATGACATTGCATAAGTCGATAGGTCTATAATTTGAAATATGCACCACCTTCTCCCCTTTTGGAATTAAGTAAATGAATATCTAATTTAGTACTTTAAGCATTATTTTATTTCCCCTAGACTCCTCCATAACAACCATTACATCCTCATAGAAGTTGTCTAAAAGGGTTTAAAAAACTCAATTGGGAAGCCATCTAGACTTGATATCTTTTCCTTATTCAAATCCTCTGTATGAATGATTTTAAGTAGGGCCTTATTTCGTTCTTTAGAGATGATAGAGGGTATGACAAAAATAAATTTATAAGCCTCTTCATATTGCAACATACCTTAAATAATTTAACAAAATAATCCATTGAATGGAAATGCATACCTAATATTGTATCAAAGGAGAGCTTGTTCTCATCTTCAAGAGCTTCCATCTTGTTCATCTATATCATAGTGCAAGAAGCTTGATACAAATATTTGGTGTTTTTTTCACCTTCCATTAACCAAGTGGTTCTTGCTCTTTTTTTTCCAATAGATCACCTCTTGGTTGTCAATGTCCTTGACCGCTTTACGTAACCCATCATCCTCTTCTTTAAGCTACTCTATAATTGTCCTTTACTTGAAGATTTTTTTGCACCTCCTTCTATTGAACCACTAATGGAGTTCTTTGAACTTGAAAGTAGAAAAATGTTATTTATTTAGTATATGTTTAAAATGATGTATAACTTTAAGGTGTTATAGTTGCAAAATATGCAATTATGTTCCAATATAACTAAGCCTATATTGATATTATATAACTCCCCTTTCTCTATATACACATACATTTATTTTAAAATAGGATATGAAACACAATGGTGGTTACCCTTATTGTTATTTGGATTTGGGTCTTTTTGATGAGATCCCAAAATGGGGTAGAATGGAGGTAAGCTTCCCTTTATTTCAAATTTGAAGGTCAGTCAAAGATATATCAACTAAAATACCTCTTTAATAAAAAAAATATAAAATTTAATAATAACTTAATAAATTATTAAAAAGTATTTTAATTTTACCCTTTTTATTTTAATTGCGAAATTTGAACAAAAAGAACAAACTTTGAAATTTGTCTCAACACCACAATCTTTGCATCAACAACATCCAAATCAATCTCTGTTCAATCATGTCTGACGTCAAACATAAAACATACTTAATTTGGAAGGTGTTAAACCTTTTATAAGATCAAAAGTAATTTATAGAAATAAATTTTAGTAAATATCATATTATATTTAAAAATATTAAATTGTTTTATTATTATATTATTTTGATAATAATATTATTTTAAAGAATAAAAGAGTAAAGTTTTAACTTGATCACGATGTGGAACTTAAAAAATGGTGATTATTATGGCTAACCTAGGTATAATTCCCACTCTCCTACAAATATACAAAAAATACATTCCACTCATTGTGGCCAAGGGTTTAAGAGTTTCTTTGGTGCCCACCCTAAACCAAAGTTTAGGGGACCTAAAATTTGGATTCTGGATGAAGGAGAATGGAAGGATACGTTGGATGAGAACAAAGGTTGAATGAATGTGGAAGGTTGGGTTGGCTGAAGGAGTTGAAATAGAAGGCTAGGATGTTGGGTGGAAGGCTGGTAAGGTTGAAGGAGAGTGGAAGGCCGGTAAGGTTGAAGGACCATGGAAGCCTGGTCTGGCTGAAGAAGCTACAATGAAAGGCTGAGATGATGAGTTGAAGGCTGAGAAGGTTGAAGGAGTATGGAAGGCTAGAATTTGCTGGATGGAATTATTGTTTAAGGTTGGATTAGTTGTAGAAACTACAATAGGATGCTAGATTGATAGATGAAATACAATAGGTTGGGTTGTTGGGTGGAAGGCTAGGATAGGTGAATCCTTATTTTTTTATCTTTTGTGTGCCTATGGATTTAGAACCCACAAGTATTGGAGTAGTTTTTTTCCCTCTTTATGCTATGGGAGTGATCTCCTTTGCATATTGAATATATATTTCTTAGTTCCTCCTACAGGATTAGTTTTTTGTACCAGATGCTAGTGGTTTGATTTTCTAGTATCAGGGTTATTGTTTTGGTAAAGTTTTTATTTTGATTTTAAATTTGAACGCCCCTTGAACTCAGTGTTTTGGGTAGGGATTTAGTGTTCTATTGCCTAGGTTCCTATTTTAGGTGGTTTATTTAAATTTTTATTCATGATTAAGCACCATTGTTTCTATATCTCTACTTATCATCTTAACTGAGAAGGTTTTAATTTGGAATCCATGTTGTAGGATGTGTTTTTCTGTTAGAGATCATCGTTTTTGGCCGTAGGGTTCTTGATGGGTTGAATAATATTTTTTTCCTTTTGATTTATATTGGAGTAGTCTACCCCTAGTTTTATTGTAGGTTTTCAATTTTTTTTTTTGGGGAAGGGTGAAAATTTAAATTTGAATTTTATCCAAATTTAGGTGGAAAACTAACAATATTTTAGTCTATTCCTTCCTTTTGGGGATTCATCCTTGAGAATTTTTGGGGTATGGTTGTGACATATCTACAAAAATGGACATAACACTATGTTATGGGACATTCTAGCAAGTTTTTTATTTGTTTGGGGTTTGACCATGCATGCGTATTGCTGGAAGATAGAATCTAGCTTGGTTCTAGAAATAAGATTATTGGGTTGGATAAGATTTTTGAATTTTGAATTAGTGAAAAATTGAGAGCCTATATTTAGGTAGGATCCAATTATTTGAGTGGTTTTTACTATATGGTGGTTGTAGGAGTTTTTACTATTTGTTGTTGGGTGCCTTCTGGTGGAAGCTAGAGTTTCTATAATTAGGATTCTTGTTATGGGTGGGAAG
Source organism: Wollemia nobilis (assembly GCA_028583015.1). Classification (NCBI taxonomy): domain Eukaryota; kingdom Viridiplantae; phylum Streptophyta; class Pinopsida; order Araucariales; family Araucariaceae; genus Wollemia; species Wollemia nobilis. The sequence continues at coordinate 5,179,361 of JAQPPZ010001683.1, forward strand.
GCCTAAGTTTTATCTATGATTCAAATTCGAGTGCTCTTGGTGTTTGAGTAGAATGTTTCAAAATTGAGCACTCTTTTTATTTTTATTTAAAATTCAAATTGACATCGAATAAAATTACTAGTTGTAATTTTGGATCTATCGGTCAATTTTCCTAATTCCTGAGGTAGTTAGTTATTTTTCTTGGGTTAAAAGCTTCATTTAAATTTTGTTTTTAAATCCTCCAAGTTAAGGTGAGAATGTTGTTATTTTTGATCTATAAGATTTGGCTCGGTTTAGTTTTTGGGTTCTCAAATGAAGGACTAGTTTATGTTGGATACAAGATAAAACTCTTAAAATTTGGTTGTTTTTGGTTTAGGTTGGGTAGGATCCACCTGAGCTTGGTTTAATTTATCTAGAATTTTGATCTCCTTTTACCTTGGGTGGGTCAAACCTTCTTGTGTTTCACCTTGGTTTCTCTTTGGATATTTTTATTTCTAGATATTAGGTTTAGGGACCCTTTCAAAACCCCTTTTGTAAAAGGTTTGAGGACCATTTCAAAACCCCTTCTTATACCTAATAAAAAAAGTAGTTTTCAAATTATGCACATTGATAATCTATGTGAGAAAACATTTATAAAATACATTATATACTCAATATATGGTTATCCAACTATATGAAGATGGAGTTGTATACTCATAATATGGTTATCTGACTACATAAGGATGTATGTTTACCCAATATAATATTATCTAATAATATTCCAAAAATTTAAAGCATGTTGTAAAACCTTAACCCTAATCCAAACTTGACTCAAACCTTGGAACTTTATAAAAAGTTACAAAGTCTCAACCATTAGACCACTCAAATTTTAGGTCAAACCAATACCTATTAGATCCTCTATTATTAGAAAAAAATACTTTAAATGAAAAAAATTCAAATAGAATCTAATTGTGTTGAGACGAGTCTATAATAAATATTTCCTTTAACTTTGTAGCTGACATATTTTTTAAATGTATTTATAGGATTGAAATGGGTTTGACTAGTATTATATGGTGACCACATTACAGATGAAATATATTTTAATTGGATATATGGAATTAAAATGGGTTTGAATTATACATGGTGACCATATTATAGATGACATATTTTTTAATTGGATATATGGGATTTAAATGGGTCTAACTCGTATTACATAGTGGCCACATTATGATATTACATCAACTTGACAATTATGCACATGTCTTTTGGTGAGTTTCATTCTTGGCCGTCAAACTTAATTATGACTTATTATTTTATATAATTATAAGTATATATTTTGTAAATTGGTTATATGGGGTTGAAACATGACCCACTCATATTACATGGTGATCATGTAGTGGTATTACAACCTAGCAAACAAACTTAATTATGAGTTATTATTTTTAATAATTATTATTTTTGTAGGTAATAAAATTTATTAATATCACTGGGTTGAAGGGTCCCAATACCTATTTACATAAGGCTATTATATAGTGCCAGAGAAACAAAAATAGAACAACCCCCATAGACATAGGGAAGATCTATGCTAGTTCCATGGGAACACAAAAAAATAAAACAAAATATTCTAATAACCTTTTTTGACAACAAAAAAAAACCAGGGATATACCTGACAAAAGAGGGAAGGTTCAGTAACAGAAACTAAACTCAAAAATCCCACTAACCCATAACCCAGGATTACTGGGATTTATCACCATATTCAATAGCATTATTCTATTGATGAGCGAGAAGAGCATTGAGCAACGTCGTAAGATCCTACAATTCCTTGAATTTTAGAGAGAAAATGACCCCAAATTCCTTGATCATATTGGTCACTGCCAGGAGTTGGTCAACCGTTCCCAAGACATGGATGATGATTCTGGAGTGAAAGGCTTCAGCAACATAGCTAGTAATATTTTTAGCTATATCCATGAACTCAATTTGAATCCCTCTAACATGAACCATTCCATCATTCCACTAATTAAAAAACTCGTCATATGGAGAAGGTTTTGCATAGAGGTGAAAACAATAGTCTTGTGATGAAAAACACAATTTTTAAAAAGCCCACAATTTGAAAGGAAATATGTGGGATCTTTAAACGGACAAGGAATGGTGTTGAAAAAACACCAAAGACAAAAGAAACATGGTGTTTATGGAACACCTTATAGCATTAAAAATAACACCTTTTTTTGAACTAATAATAGTGTTGAAAAAATACTTGAAAGGAAAGACACCAGTGTTGACAAACACCTTATGGCATTGAAAAAAATACCTTTGCTGGTATTTTTGTGATTATTAAGAAATTTGCTCATTTTATTTTTAAACAATACTGATTAAATCCTTGGAAAATAAATCTTCCCAAATATTGCAATCAAATTGGTTTTATTCCAAATTAGCCAAAGTGTCAGTAGCTACGTTGGCTTCACAGAATACATGTTGAGTTGTACTTAAGGGAAGTTGCCTGAGAATGGCTTGAATTTCCTTAATAACATTTTGAATATTCCAACTTGGTTTTGAGGAACCTTTTTCATGATTAACCACAAGGGAATCACCTTCAAAGATGATTGGGTTAGGAAAATATTTGCACATAAAAAGACACCTCCACACGGCATGAGCCTCAGCATAATTATTTAATTGAATCCCCAAATTTTCAATGAAGGCCTTTATGATATTTCAATTGTGATCCTGTATTATATCACTAGCCCCAACATCCCCAAGATTTCTTTTTGATGAACCATCAAAATTTTCTTTTAGCCAACCCAACGGTGGAGGTTTCCACTTAGTATTGATCCTATCATTGATGTGAATTGGTTGCTTAGAAATTTTGGTGGAAATATTGAGAACTTTAAACAAAAGTATTTCTAAACTTGGATCAGGGGGTTTGTCACACTAAATTAAGTTAGTGTTCTCAGCAGTGAACATCACTACTTTGTTGGCAACTATCACTGGATCCCTGGTCTAATTATTGAACATTGTTATTTTGCTCTAACAAAATCTACCATAAGTTATGATGGAGGGAATATTTCCATATAAAATTTAATCTAGGGTGGTGAAACATAGGAGGCTACTGGGTAAACATATCAATAATATTATGGGGTCATTCCCATTGAACTCTGAAGATACTTAAAAGCATTGTAAAAACATCATAGGAAAATTGACATTCAACCATAATACGCTGCACTGATTCCCAAGCTTGGTAGTACAAATAGCATCTATTGGGTAACATGAATCCATACTTAATAAAATTATTAGTATTTAAAATTATGTTCTTAACAACCAAACAAGATAAGTGAGCAACTTTGGGGATACTATTTCTAAGCCAAATGCATTTGAAGATCAAATATGTCCCTTGGTCATCTTTAGAAACATAATTTTTGTATAACCCATGGGCTAATTTGACTGAGAAGTTACCATCCTCACTGGATTTCTAGAAAGGCCTATATTTTTCCTAGGAAGTTGGGATAAAACTTGATATGAGAATGGACTACATGGCCTTAACAGCTTGGGAAATTAATTCATCTTATGAATTGAATCTTAGTTGTTTCCACATGGTACGCCCCTAGGTTTGGACGATTAAGTCAGCAAATTTTGGTCCCATATTTTCATCTATTAAGGGTTTTAGGATAGAAATGTTATGATCATTTATAATAGCCTCATCCTTGACCCAAAGATCATGCTAAAAATTGATTTTCTTCCCATCACCAAGCTGCCATATTACACCTCTAGTGAGCAATGGTCTTGTTTGGAGGATAGACTTCCAAAAATGTGTTCTAGCTTGAGGAGTTTTCCCATCCATAAAGGAATCGTGTTATAGATATTTCTCCCTTACGACAAATATCCATTCCAAGTTCTCATGGGTAAATATATTTCATATATATTTTACCAAAAGGGCATGATTCATCTTGTGAATTCTTCGAAAACCAAGATCCCCTTTATCTTTTGGGGAGAAAACAATATTCCAAGAAACCAAGTGAAAATTTTTCTGATTATATGTTCCTATTCATAGGAAGCACTTTTAAATTTGTTCTATTTTAGATCCAACTTCTGCAAGCACTTTGAAAATGGACAAAAAATAAACATGAATGCTTTGAAGAACGGACATGACCATCATGGCTTTTCCTACCAAAGAAAATAAAACACCTTTCTAGCCTACTAATTTCTTGTGAATACGCTCAATGACATCATTCCACATTGCATATTTTGGATGACCCATAAACATGGGTAACACAAGAGAGGCAGTGGGCGGATTAGTAATGGAACATTCGATGATATTAGCAATATAAGTTTACAACGAGATAGGAGTATTAAGAAAAATATTTTTCTCTTGGAATAATTTATTTTTTACCCAGTTGCATCTTCAAAGAGGTTAAGAATAGTCTTCATAATACGGGCTTATGGGATGGAAGCTATGGTAGCCAAAAAAGTATCATCAACAAATTTTTGGTGGGTGGTAGGTCTTAGGTTGGAAGAAAATTTTATGCCAAAAATTAACCCCAGAGAATAGGCTGACTTTATAGTTCTACCAATATATTCAACCAGAATTATGAAGAAGATGGGGGACAAGGGGTCCCCTTGTCTTAATCCTCTAGTACTTGGGAAGTACCAAGTTGTGGAGCCATTCACCAAGACGGAAAACCAAGAAGGGGAAACACATTGAATAATGAGATGGGTCCAATCTGTGAAAGCCAAACTTTAGATAGAAAATATCTATTGAACTTATCAAAGGCATTTTTCATATCCAACTTCAAGAAGAAAGCACTTTTTTTAGATTTATGGGTAGAGTGTGTTAGCTCATGAATGGTTATCACACCATCAACAATATGTTGACCTTTAATAGAGTTTCCTTGACACGGTTCTATGATGTTTGGAAGGAAATATTTAAGTCTGGTGGCCATAGCTTTGGTAAGAATCTTGTAGACCACATTGGAAAGGCTTATAGGATGGTAATAAAAAAAACTCTTGGTAGTAGGTATTTTAGGGATAAGGGCTAGGAAAGTAGAATTTACATCTCTAGGGATAAATCTATAATTCTACATCTCTTTAATGGCTAGACAAAGATCAGGATCTATGATTTCCCAAAAAAATTGGAAAAAATAAGGGGAAAACCCATCAGGCCCAGGAGCTTTGTCTAGTTTCATGGAAAAAAGAGCTTTGTGGATTTCCACATCACTAAGAGGTTTTACAGTATTAGCATTCATTTCATCAGTAATAATTCTCAAAATGTGCCTAAGGAGGGAATCCATTGCTTGGGAGGATTGGATAGGCTGGGATCCCAACAAAGACTCAAAATGATGAATAGCCTCATCCCTAATTTTGTAGATGTTAGCAATGTAAGACCCATCACTCTTTACTAGACCCTTGATCTTGTTTTCTCCTCTGTTGAAATGTGAAATAATTTTGGGTTCAAATCCCCATATTTTAGCCATAAGTGCCTATAATTTTTATGCCAAAAAATCTCCTATTTTTTTAGAATGTTATGGTATTATGAAAGAAGCAATTTCCTCATGTATCGAATGAGGACCCTCCTATACTTTCTAAAACTGATTTTTTTTTTTATTGGTTGAAAGGGTGTTGAAAGGTCCCTAAACCTTGTACAAGTATTTTTTACATGTTTTCCAAACCGATCGAAGAGGCCCAAGAGCTAAATATCAAAGAAAAGCAAAAAACCACAAGAAGGAAGGTGTCGCGATATCATGACATGTTGCATTTTCGTGGTCCAAAGCATAGGGAAAAAACAAGGAGCAAAAGGTGTTGCGATATCGCGACATGTTGCACCATTGTGGCCAAAGGAGGAAAGGATGTCATGATATCACGACAAGATGTAGCATCACGGTCGAAGGAGAGAAAGTGTCATGATATTGTGACATGTTGCAACATCGCTGCCAGAAGAGAAGAAGTGTCACAATATCGCGACAAGTTGCATCGTCGTGGCTAGAGGATAAAAGGTGTTGCAATATCATGACATGTTGCATCATCGAGGCCAAAGAAGAAAATATGTCATGATATCATGACATGTTGCATCGTCGAGGCCAAAGAAGAAAAAATGTCACAATATCGTGACATGTTGCATTGTCGCGGCCACAAGAGAAGAGGTGTCGTGATATCGCGACATGTTGCACCATCGCGGCCATAAGAGAAAAGGTGTTGCGATATCGTGACATGTTGCATTGTCGTGGTCAAAGGAGGAAAAGTGTCATGATATCGTGACATGTTGCAATGTTGCGGCTAGAAGAGAAGAAGTGTCGTGATATTGCGACATGTATCATCGTGGCCTAAGGAGAAAAAGTGTCATGATATTGTGACATGTTGCATCATCGTGGCCAGAGGAAAAAAAATATCATGATATCACGACATGTTGCAGCATCATGGCCAAGGAAGAAAAAGTGTCGTAAAATCACAACATGTTGCATCGTCTCGACAAAAGGATAAAAAATGGCGTGATATCACATGTTGCATTGTCGTGGCCAAAGAAGGAAAAGGTGTTGCGATATAGCGACATGTTGCATCATCGCGGCCAAAGAGAAAAAGTGTCATGATATCACGACATGTTGCATCATCACGGCCAAAGAGAAAATGTGTCGTGATATCGCAACATGTTGCAACGTCATGGCCAAAAGAGAAAAAGTGTCACGATATCGTGACATTTTGCATTGTTGTGGCCAAAGGAGTAAAAAGTGTCATGATATCACGACATGTTGCATCATCGCAGGAAAAGAGAAAAAGTATCGCAATATCGTGACATGTTGCATCATCACGGCCGAAAGAGAAAAAGTGTCATGATATCACGACATGTTGCATCATCGTGGCCAAAGAGAAAAGGTATTGTGATATCACGACATGTTGCAATGTCATGGCCAAAAGAGAAAGAGTGTCACGATATCATGACATGATGTAACGCCACGACCAAAGGAGAAAAAAGTATCGCGATATTGTGACATGTTGCAACATCGTGGTCAAAGAAGGAAAAGGTGTAGCGATATCGCGACAAGTAGCATCATCGCGGAAAAAGAGAAAAAGTGTCGCGATATCGAGACATGTTGCATCATCACGGCCGAAAGAGAAAAAGTGTTGCAAAATCATGACATGTTGCATCATCGCGACCAAAGAGAAAAGGTGTCGCGATATCGCGACATGTTGCAACGTCATGGCCAAAAGAGAAAAAGTGTCACGATATCGCGACATGATGTAACACCACGACCAAAGGAGAAAAAAGTGTCGCGATATTGCGACATGTTGCAACGTCATGGCCAAATAAGGAAAAGGTGTCACGATATCATGACACTTTTTCTCTGAAACTGATTTTTGATTATTTGCAATTTATCCCTTATATTTTGTTTATTTTCAAAGATGTTTCCAAAAACCTCTCTATTCCAAATTTTTAGCTTGTTTTTTATAGAGCATAATTTTTGAGAAATATGCCTGATATGAGATCTAGGAAAAGTTTCTTTCCACCATTCACCAACACACACCCTTAAATATGGGTGTTGAGTCCACATTGCTTCAAACCTAAAGGGAATTTTGAAGGTCTATTGGCTGATTCAAAAATCAAAGGGCTATGATCAAAACCAATTTTAGGAAGATCTTGGAGAGTGGCATCACCAAACATCTATAGAGCATCCTGGGATAGGAAAAATCTGTCAAGTCTCTCCTGAATAAGATGCACTCCAACTCTTCTATTACTCCATGTAAACTGATACCATTTTAGTTGTACATCCATAAAATCATTAGTGTTCACAAAATTGCAAAAGTATTAAGTGGATCTAGTATTGATATCATTTCCTCCTCTCTTCTCTGAGGGGTAGAGAGGATCATTAAAATCTCCTACAAGAATCCATGGAATATTAGAAAAGGTTATCCTCATTTGGGTGAGGGTATTCCATAAACTTAGCCTATCCTGAGGACTGTTTGGGGCATAAATATTTGTCAAGACTCAAGACTATTTAGAAATCATATCATGGAATAGAATATTGGAAATTTAACCTTGACTGTAAATCACCCTTCCCTCCACTTTTGTAGGATCCCATAGACATAGGAGACCACCAAATGATCCAACCGAAGGGCTGAAATAAAATTTACACTATTTCCAAATAGTTTTAGCAACTTGGCGAGAATATTGTGCACCCAATTTTGATTCATGCATAATTAAAATAGTCGGTCTAAAATGCTTTCTTAATGAGATAACAATTATTTGTTTTACTATCCCATTAAAACCTCTCACATTCCAAGAGAGGACTTTCATTTGGAACATTTACCAAGTTTTCTTCCTCCTTTGGTTTGCTGTAGAGGAGGTTTGGTTGTATTCGGTTCATCTCCATTGGATGTCATGATATCTAGAAATAGGGTTCATTGAATACCATTAGCTATCTCTTCTTCTATATCTCTTTTTATTTGTTCAAATGTAGAGGGTATTCCCATTTTTCTATCACTACAAACATCTATCTGATATTTCTCATAACTTATAGTATTCTTAGAACTCCAAGATCCAAGGATCCCACACTCCCCTTCTAGATTAAAAACCTCATCAGATCCAAGGATGGGAGGAGGGTGAGAAGGTACCAACCCAGAGGGTGAAAGAGTATTGGATGGTGGAGGAGAAGAAGAAAGTGGAGGTGGAGGTGGGGGATTGGGAGGGTAGAGGTATTCGATGGCATCATTGGTAGAGGGATTTGTTGGATGAAAAGAAGTGTCATTGATAGGGGTGGTGGAATTTGGATAAAAAATATCCAGGCTAGGGCATTCATCTTGATTGCCATCAGAAATAATATTTGATTCATTTAAAACATTGAAACGATTAGCCAAAGCATAATAAGAACTTGCCTTTTTCTTTATGCTAGTCTATTTCTTTTCCTTGGATTTATGGTGTTGCCTACCCTTGAAATTTGGTTGTCCTGGTTCTTGGATGCTAAAAAGTGATAATTCTACTAGAAATATTTGCTCATGTGATCTTGCCATTTTATGGTATTTTGGCTAGGGCGCAACTTCGGGTATTTATTTCGAAGGTGGCCCTAGATGTTACACTTAGAACAAAAAGCAAGTCTGTTATCATATTCCACAACTTGAATTTTGTAGTAAGATACATAGATTAAATTTACATGGGTCAAAATTTGAGACTCTAGGTTCACGTTAACACATATACGAGCCTACGTAAATATTGATCTAGCATTCATCGCTAGATCTATGATGATAAGTTCTCCAATGGTTCTATAAATCCCATGGAGAAACTCCTCATGCCAAAACATGAGCAAAAATTTGAGGGGCCTGATCCAAATTGGAGTGATGTTTATGTTCTAGGTTTTTGGGTCAAAATCTTCTCCACATTTGTGAAGGAAGAGGATTCTCCTCAAAAAGAATCAAGGACCACCAGATAGGATACAGTCTGCATCCTCTTTATTATTAAGATGAATAAAAAAGAAACCTCTAGACATGGAAATGATTTCCAAACATCCTCATATTTTCCATTTAGTGGCTTCCCAACACCAAATAGCTTCTATATTGGGTCTTCCTCCAAAAAAATTTCCCACTAGGGAGAAAGATTCTATGGATATGTAGTTAGCCATAATATCCTCCAAAATAATAAGATCAACTACACAAGGGATAAAATTATGCTTGGGAACTGGAGGGGATTTAGGGCCTCCTCTAACTATTTCGGCAAAGGAAATAGTCTCGAATGCTATTCCATTAGGGCAAACTCACTGCTCATTCCCTATTTCCTCATGATGTTTGTCTGGGGCTTCCTTCCTCTAGATATTGTCAGATTCATTGTTTTAAATCCTAGATCCACTTCCCTTACCACCCATTCCATCCTCGATCCCATTCCTTGGCTTAATCAATCTGGTTCTAGCTCCTTGTCCATCGAAACCTGGTTCCTTCTAGCTTGAGAAATTAGAATCTTGCTTGCACTCCTCATCTCGCTCAGATTGGTTATGCAAACCCCTTCTATCAAGTTTTCTCTGATCATTTAGGTTCTATTTTAAAAAAATGGTTATATGGGATTGAAGCATGGCCCACTCATATTACATGGTGATCACATAGTGGTATTACAACCTAGGAATTATGCATGTATTGCTTGCTATTATTTAAACTTGGGTATCTTAAAAATTTGAGTAATTTAATTGATTAAACTCGTAGTATTTTTATATTTATTCTTCACATGTTATTAATAATTATCTTTAATATAAAAAATTTAAATTTGTAAGTCTTGTGAAGATGATTGAAGGTAAAAGAAAATATTTTTGATGACTAAACACAATGATTAAAAGACAATTTTGGGCTTCTATGCCAAAATATAAAATGCAAAAGCATTGATGAAGAGGAAGAGGCACATGAATTATTGCAAGTTCAAACTATAATGACTCAAGAATAAATGGAAGAACAAAGAAAGAGGGCATATGAGAGTTGAGTTGAGTAAGATGAGGAAGAGCCACATGAAATAATTCACTTGTTCAAGCCATACTGATAGAATACCAATTAGAAGAACAAGGAGGGAAAGTATGTGATAATCATGTTGATCAAGATGAAGATGAAGAGGTACATGAAAGCCTAGATGTTTGAGCTACAATGATAAATACCAAATGGAAGAAAAAATAAACAGACACATGAAAGCCTAGAATTTTGAGCTACAATGATAAATACCAAATGGAAGAACAAATAAAGAGGCACATGAGATCCAAATTAGGTAAGATGAAGAGAAAAATATACATAAGCGACTAAATTTAATCTACAATGACAAGAAACCAAATGGAAGAACTAAGAAAGAGGGCATGTGAGTGTTGAGCTAAGAAGATTAAAAGGAAGAGATGCATGGAAGGCTACAAGTTCGAGTTAACATAGCAAATATCAACTGGAAGAACAAACAAAAATGATGTATGAGAGTCAAGTAAGATGAAAAGAAAGAGGTACATGAAGTTTTAAAAACTTAATTATAATGGTAGAAGACTAAATAAAAGAATAAATAAGGAAGGCATGGAAGAGTCAAGTGAACTACGATTAAGGGAAGAGGTGCATGAAAGGCTACAAGTTTAAGCTACAATGATAGAAGAACACATAGAAGAACAAATAAAGAGGGTACATGAAGGTTTAAATTAATTATGACATTATATATATATATATATATATAATTAATATATAAACATGTGTTTTATTTTAATATTATTTTATTTAAATTTTTATTTTGAACTTAAAATGTATATAGATTTTCATATTATTTTATCTAATTTTATTTTTTTAAATTAAAATTTTCATCCATATCAATACTCATTCATATGGGTGCAATACAATGTAAAAATAAATAGTATATTATACCTCTTGTTTTTTAATAAGCTATGTGTGTACTCTAATAGAGGCCACTTGGGCCATATAAAAAATTTACATTGTTTTCAAGTCAATTAAATCATATTTTTGTTGTTTTTAATAAAATATATTCTTCATTTATCTTTCTATCAAAAATATTTGTTAGGTAGGAGAATAGAGGGACATTTTCATAGGATTGCCCAAACTATCGAACTTGTTTCAACAATATTTCACTCATCTGGATTCAAATTGAGCTAAAATTTGAGGGTAGATGCCTGACAAACCCTAGAACATATCCACCAATGTTTTGATCATTTATAGAAACACAGATCCTAGAACATCCCTATGTGTGAATAATGTTTTTGGTAAGAGACTATGCGAGGGTTTCATCTGGATTAAGTGCAAGCAGCTCTAGGGGTTGGTTTTAGGGGCCTTCAGGCCCTAGAGGCCAATATTTTTATGGTTTCTACTCAAGATTTTAGCAATAAATGTTGCATGGGATCCAAGATGGGTTAGAAATATATATTTCAATAGATCTTCATGTTGTAAACTTGAATGACAATGGCTTCTAATTTGCTGCACAAAATAAAAGTGAAAAGCATACCTTTCCTCAACGTCTAGGGCATGGATTAATGAGATTGTAAAAAAAGTTTCAATTAGCTAATCAAAAAATGGCTCAGATCTCAAGAAAATCTGGTGCTAAAGTGCACCCACAAAATAAATATACTACGGAAACCCCTGTCAGGGGTAAGAATTTCAAATAATCAGCCCCAAAAATAAATTTTAAGGATACCCTCCATGGTGGACATCCTCATCCTAATGCTAATATTAATCTTAGGGATTCCTGTAAACCTCTAAGAATGCCTAATATTGATCCTAGTAAAATTGAGTCATGATGTCTTAAAGTAGCTGATGGAAATCCTATTGATAAGCTTGATATGGGTAAGAGATGCATTCTACAGGTCTTGTGTGGGTTAGACTCTTTGGTCTCCCAATTGAATTATGGAATCTGACTATTTTTTATTCAATTGGAAACTCTTTAGAAACTTTTATGATGAATGTTGATTGTACTAAAAATTTTGAACATATTATTTATGCTCGGATTTGTGTTTTAATGGACTTTGACAAACCCCTACCTAAAAATATCACTTTACAATTTGGGGAGGACACTTGGGAGAAAGTAGTGGACTACGAGAACATTCATTTTCGTTGTAAAATTTACCATGAATATGGTCATCTGGCTAGTGTTTTCCCAAATAAAATTCTAGATTAAAAGAAATAAGATAAAAATTTAGCAGGTTTCCAAATGCCTAAGAAGAAGAACACTCATAAAAAACCAGTTATGAAGGATCAATCAAAGTTATCTTCTAATATGATTCAAATTATTTCCACAAATGAGGTCCTAAGTGAAAAAGAGGAAATAACAGAAACATAAATTTTGGAAACACAATTTAAATATAAATGGAAGAACTTAGAGACAAACCAACAAATCAAAGGATTTCAACAAAAAAAAGGAGAAAATATTCACAAGAAAAACAATGTTTTAAATGTTAAAAATTCAAATAATACATGTCCCAATATAGACTTTGTTGAACCTTCTGGTAACATTTTGACTATGTACAAGCATTCTTCAAGGCTAGAAGCCATATCAGATTCAATTGGAGTAAGTCAAGAAATAGGCAAAAAAAACTGAAGATGGATTCTAATCAAAAGGTAGGTCACAAGACTAATCAATATCATATGGTAAAAGAAGGTGAAAATCTTGTAGAGGAAGGTAATATTAATGCCCTTCCCAAATTTTTTAGCCATGGTATTAATGAATATCATCACTTGGAATATTAGAGGACTCAAAGGGAGTCTTTCAAAACAAAATGAAATTAGAATAATGATTCAGATAAATCATCCACATCTTATTTTACTTTAAGAAATGAAGATGTCAATAGAGGATATGGAATCAATTGCTAGTAAAATTTGGCCAGCTAGAAAAGTTGTTTCCCTTAGTTCCCAGGGGACTTCTAGTGGTATTGATTGCCTTTGGAACCCAAAAGAGGTAGTTATTCACCATATTGTTAGCATTTGTGGTCTTTTGGCTATAGCTATTCAAAGTAGACATTCCAACCAAATTATGCTTTGCATTACTATTTATGCTCCGACTAATTTGGAGGAAAAAAGAAGACAGTGGAAGAATATTACTTATATTATCTCTCATTTTCCTAAAGCTTGGATCTTGATCAAAGGATATTTCAATACAATCTTATATCTAGATCATAAAATTGGGGGAAATAGAAATTTGGATAGAAGCACTGACCTCATGAGCAAATATATTACAAACCTTCATCTTGTGGACATCCAACCAGATAATGGCCTTATGACTTGGTCTAACATAAGGTAAGGCTTAGTTTGTATAATGGAGATATTAGATAGGTTCTTGCTCTCTGATAATTTCTTAATCCATGGTCACATTCCTAAAGTGAAGACTCTTAACAATGCTTGTTTGGATCATTGGAATATCATGGTGGAAATGTGGAAAACCAATGCGAGTTTCTCTCATTTTTTATTTCAATTAATGTGGCTTAGATACAATTCCTTTAAACCTTCAGTGCTACAATGGTGGAAGGAATGTAAACCTAGGTATGGTACTAATATGTTATTTTTTCCAAAATATTTCAATACATTAAATCAAAAATTAAGACTTGGAACTAGATAGATTTTGGGGATTTTCATAAAAATAAATATGAAGTTATTTCTTGGATTGAAAATTTGAATAAGAAAATCCATTGAGATGGCCTCACAGAGAGTACAAGTACAAATGAAATTAAACTCACAACTTAGTTAGAGGAATGGGAAAAAGAGAAGAACTCTTATGGAAGCAAAAATCTAGAATTCAATGGCTCAGCCAGGAAAGCCAAAAAAAATTTAAATGTTATCAATAAAACTTATATGACTCTTGTTCCAAAATCTCAAGAGGCTAAACACATATCAGCTTTTATACCTATTGATTTATGTAATGTTATTCTCAAAATCATTACTAATATCACGGTATAAGGGTTGAAGCTTCTTTTGCATAAGATTATTTCCCCTGAGCAAGGGGGTTATATGGAAGGGCGCCAAATTGTTGATAAGATAGTTCTTGCTCAAGAAGCAATCCATTCCACAGATATGCCATAATAATCCATGCCAATTTTCAGTTGCTCAAGGTTATTTGACCTTATGCCATAATAATCCCAATGAATAATTTGACATATTTTCTTAGTTATAGGCTCAAAAGCTCTGGCCTAAGGTGAGGTTCTTTACTCGGATTTTATTACATAACAAGGTGCTTACTGGGGAGCTTCTTATGAAGTGTGGTTTTTATGGCCATTTTAGATGTGAAATGTGTGAAGAGAATGTGGAAAATCTCAACCATATTTTTATTGAGTGTACTTTATCCTCAAACTTTGGAGGAGAATGGCCACTTTACTTGGCTTACAATGGTCTACTTTTTTTTACTTTTAATAAAATTTGGAGGGATTGGCCTAATCAAGAGGGTGTTGATCATTTTATTAGGCAGTTAGTTTGGATGGGTTCTACCATTCTTATTTTGAATATATGGAATGAAATGAACAACCATATTTTGAATCAAGAAAGGAAATATATTCACTATATCTGGAAAAATACCATTGCCAACTTAGTTGAATTAGTCCATTAGCTCCTTAATCACCCCCAAAACTCCCACCAAAAATGGGATCAAGTGATGCAAATATTGAATAGTAAATATTCTAAGAGAAACCAGCCTAAAGGCAATGTGACTAATTGCAGGATGGATAGAACAAGGAATTGGCAACCTCCTCCTAAGGATTTTGGAAAAATCAATACTGATGGAGCCTCTAGAGGGAACCCTAGAAAAGCTACTGCAGGAGGTATTGGTAGACTTTTATATGGCTCCCTGGTTTTTATTTTTGCTGAGAATTTGGGTATTCTATTCAATAACCTTGCTGAGAGGTATGGTATCCTTAGAGGCCTTAAACATACTACTAAGGTTGGATGGGAAAAGGTACTAGTTGATTCTGACTCTCAAATCATGATTAATAATTTGAAGACTCCTTATAAGAATCATAAGTTTGATTGGAGAATAAAAATAATTATTGAGAAGATTCAATTAATGTAGATAGGATTTTTAAAAGTTGATTACAATCATGTGGTCAGAAATTAGAACAAGAGTGTTGATGCTTTAGCTAATTGGGCTTTGAACAAAGGTGATCTTACTTGCTACGACCACCCTCCTGATGGTGGTCTTCACAAATAAGGGAAGCTCTTATTTCTATCATTTCTTTGGATGGCTCCAATTATGAAAGTACCTAGTTTCTTCTTGCTTTATTTTTGCTTCTCTTTAGCTTGGTCAGGGTATTTTAGTTATTTATTTTCTTTCCTCTCTTGATTCTTGCCTTAATAGTCTTTTGGTCTAGAAATGTCATTGTTGTGTTCTATTTTTTTTTCTATTTATATGTATGCTTTTTTGTATGTTGTTTTCTTTCTGTACTTTTGTGTTGTTTTTTTTTGTTCTTGTGTTTTTGTTGTTTTGTATTTTTTTAATGTTCTTATATTTTTGATGTTCTTGTGCTTGTGTTTTTGTGTTTGGGTGTGTGAGTGTTTTCTATGTTTTCATTTTTCTATGTTGTCTGTTGTTGGTTGTTTATTTTATTTTATTTTATTTTATTTATTATTTTTTAGGCTTTGGTTGTTTTTCATGTTTTTGTTGGTTGTGTCTTTGTAGCATTTTGTTGTGTTTTATTATGTTTGTGTTTTGTTATGTTGTTCTTTTATTTGTGTGTGGTTCATCTTGTGTTTTTTTAATCTTAGTGCGTGTGTTTGGTTGTGCTTTATATTTTAGACACACTCAAGGAGCATGTTTATTATTTTTTATTTTTTAATATTTTTGTGTGTTTGTGTGTGTGAGTTATTGCTTTTTGTTGTTTCAGGTTTACTCCTTGAGTATGTCAAAGGTGGTAGACCATGTGCAAGACCTGGGTGATTTTGGCTGAAGAGATACCCCTGCCTCCTTAGGTCTTACCCGGAAGTGGCATCCCTTCTGGGATGTTTTCCACAAAAAAAATAAAAATAAATATTTGTTATATTTAAAATTTTATGATTATGCAATTGGTTGCTTAACATTATTTTTCATTAAGATATAAAATCTCACTTAGCTTATTTACTTATAAAAATTTAAAAATTTTCAAGACAAAGATCAATGCTATAATTGACTAAATGATCTGCTCTTTGGTTTAATTTTAATTTGAGTAAAGTAGGCATTCCTCAAATTCCCAAAGAAAATGAAAATATAAAATTTCCAACCTATAGAATTAGGGAATATATTTGGGATCTTCACTAAATGGGCTAGCACCAACAAGTTTTATGGAAGCAATGTATAAATGTAGACAAACCTAAGAAACTAACTCCATATGTGACAATTCAATATAAAGTGCACTAAGGACCTTGCAACATTAGATTATTGATACCTCCATACATAGGACCAATTTATCCACTTTCCATGAAGATATTAGTGTTATTAAAAAAGGACATTGAAGACATAATTCCTAAAATATTTCTAAAACTATTGCTTGTTCACTTAGAAGCTAATGAATTTCACCTTCCAAATATTTTATAATTGTATGCCTATCTTCTATAAAATAATGTAGAGAGTCCATTAATTTTCTTGGTTTATTCTCGGTCCTCTTAGTTCCTCTATCATAGCTCATGCTTTTTTTTTTCCTTTTCTTATTCTTTAGACATAGATTGTTCCTATTGCCTTAGAAAAATAGAGTTCCTTGCACTCTTTAGTATAACACCCTTATATTAAGATATTGTATAATTTCATAACAAATGAATTATACTATCAAGCATACATCATCATCCATAATTATTTTTATAATGTTTTATGAGGTATATTTCTTCATCAGTCTAAAAAGGAAACATCATTGTGCCCTACTATTTTATATACATCCCTAAAGTATAACTTTCAGGTTCCATGAGATAGTTCTAATATTTTTCCTCCAAGCCACCACATATTGGGATATAATGTTCTAATTAAGTGGTCTTAGATATTGATTTCTCTTTTGTTTCACTCATTAAATATTATTCTTTTCAATTATACTTTTTTTTATAATTTGGTAAACAGTGAGGGTTTTGAGGGGGACCCATAACCAAGTACAAAGCTCCAATACAACACTCTTGAAGGAGTTCAAAAAGGAAAATGATCCCATAAGAAATCTAAAACCCAAAATAGATGATCATCAATAATAGCACAATAATAACACACCTAAAGATCGAATATAAACCAAAGACCATAAACAACAACCTAAACTAAAGGACAACCTCAAATAGAAAGAAACAAAAATATCAATGCAATGTTTGGGGGGTGAATGTTGAATCATTGCTAGAGGACACCATCTTCGAAAAAATTTCCCATCAATTTTTTTACATCCTCTAATAAAATTCATCCTATATTTAGAGTACCCAAAATTGATTTTTGTTTATCATAAATTTCTCTGATCGCCTACAATAGGGAATGGTGGGGGTCTAAATGTAAGGGGTTCAAATTTTCTACCTCACCCAAAATCCCTTTGGGCAAGACATTATGAGTCAATTGATCCACCACTATAATTTAAGCCTCCTTTAGAGCACATTTAGTTGATAGACATTTGGAAGGATGCTTCAGGGAATCTCTCAACCCTTAAGACAACACTAAAAGACCCTTTCTTTCACCATAATCCCTAGAGGATAAAACAAGGCTCACACTACGAACTAAATCAATAAAAAAAGGGTTAAAATTAGAAGCTCGTGCATATTTCCAACCCAAAAACCCATAGTAGAGATAAATAGTTCTTTGATCAAATGGCTAGAGTGAGATCTAAACTAGCCCAGGCAAAATTCTAGATCATTGGAGACAACAAATGAGTCCTTCAGATCCAATACTCTAGGAGATTTCAAAGGGTAGGATTTTGTAAAATTTAAGATTTACACAAAATGCACTTCCTTTTATGCTACAATAAATTCCACAATTAACAAGACCAAGCCCTAGTGCAATAGATTCAAGCCCTTTTCATTCTTAACATCAGTTATCAATTTATTTAAGGAATGGAATAGAAAAGTTGAGATTTTCATCCTCCTTGCTCTCCACATATGGTTTAGAAACATGATATGATAACTTATGATAAATTTTATTAAGGTACCCAGAGTGAAATAGTCCATGATAGCTTGAATTACTCAATTCTAGGGAGGTGAAATAATTCCTTGACCTTAAAGCCATTTTTTGTTTAGGTAAAAATTATGCCACGTCTAGAAACACACCTAGCTCCATTAATATAGAATACCCATCATGATTATGAGGGACCCCATATAGGGGGATACCATTCACCTTAGTAATGAGAGCTTCATAAATTAAAAATATAAGATTTCCCACCCTGACCATACCTTCATTCTAAGCCATCTGGACATAAGAAGATTATGTCCATGAAATTTCCTAATACAGTCCAATAGGCCACGCTTGTTCAAAATATCTAAAACCTCTTCATCAATACATAGGAAAGTAGGTTATAAGTGAATCTTTGAGAAAGCAGGCCTTGCATTAAGAGATTTTGATCTCACCATATTTATTGAATACACTCAGCCACCACTATAACTAATAGGACACTCTATATACAAAAGAGAACCAGTGAAGGAGCATTTCCAGTGGCCCTAAGAAGCTTAGGAAATTTAAAATAAACCAAAAGCACATAAAATAAGAGGATGAAAATTGTGTTTTATTGGAAAACTCTAGAAACTTTAAACCTAGTTAAATATGCAGAGGCATGAGAGGACCAATTCCCAAACTCAAAAAAAACAAAGGTAAAAAATTACAAGGTAGGAAAGTCCCAAGCACTCAAGGAAAATTACATGGCCAAGGTGAAACAAGAAGAGACCACATGAATCAAAATAAATAAACAAGGAGCCACGATCCAACATGTGTCTAGCAAGGAAACCAATTCCCCATCGAGAATATGGCAAGGGCATGAGTCCAATTAGCTTGGATCAACTTGGTTGAGACAAGATAGGTTAGCATTAATAATGGAATTTAGGTCTTTATAAAAGTTCATTTGCCAATAACACCTACCCATATGGGTCACACCCCAGTTAGCCATAAAGTACACCCCTTTATTGCATTCACACCAAACATGAGATATTTGGACATCCTCCATAAGCTAAAGAATTCTATGTGTTTCATAGACCATATTGTGAAGGCACCAATTTGGAGAATTACCAGAATTTAGTAGATTAATGAGGCTTAGAGAGTCCTCCCTCCACCACTACCTTCTTAAATTCTAAATCTTGGAGCAACGACACCCCCAAGAATACTACTCTAAATTCAAAAAATAAAAATGTTTGGACTAATAGATTCTCATTGAAGGTAGCCACCACCCTACAATTGGAATATTTAATAATACCCCTAGAACCAGCCATGTCAAGGTTCCCTTTAGAGACACCATAGAATTTGAGCTTAATCCAATCAATCGAGGTTGGGGTACATCTAGCAATAAGTCTTAGGTTTGGGATGGTGTTTGGAATTCTTATCAAATTCAAACCAATAGAATGAGCTAGAGATAACTCCCAATTAGAATAGGTTTGATTCCTCTCCTCTTGCATTTGATCAAGGGTATTCACATTTTCAATTATTTTCTAGAGGGATCTAAGTCCTACCTGTCGAGATCTATGTTTAGAATCCTTGAATGCCCATGCATTTCTCTCTTTCTAGGTCTTCCACATAATATGGGGGATAAGTAGTATCCATAAATTTCTCAACTTTGAGAAGAGAAAGGTGGTTCCCACTAGATAATAGTTTCCATGAGAGAGTTGGGGAACACCCATTTAATAGCCAAAATGTCCAACACCACCTCATAGGCTCTTCTAAAAAAGAGGTAATATTAGAAGAGGTGTTTAGTTATTTCTAGGGTTATGAGTAAGGGGTCAGCCCCAAAATGTATTTATAAAAATTTGGCAAATCAGTTTTGAAATCCAGGTGAATAGTGTCCAAACACATGTATAAGGTTCACTATTATTAGGGGTAATTTTGGAAATTTAAACTTAAAATGGTCAAATTATTATAAAATTGGGGTGAATCGACCCAAAAAAAATTTGCACCCAAAAATTTTTGGCTAATGGGCCCTGGTCAAGGGTCCCAAATATTAGCCAATTCCAAATTTTGAAAATCCCAATTTTAGACAATTTGACAATAATAGTTGTTATACATAATCCTGGTTATTTTGAGGCTTGATTCACAAAGATAGCATCAACTTTGGAGGACCATGCCTTGCTTATTCAAATTTTCACTAGAGATAATTTTATCTTGGGTAGCAAGCCAAAAAAATATATTAATTTTAGGAAGCAAACTCTTAATCCACACCTTGTGGTTTGGTCTCCAGAAGGAGGTATCTAGTTCAAATAATCTATATGATGATTGAATAGAAAAGGAACCATCGGATTCTCCTACCCAAATAACTGTATTAACAACATTTATTTGGGAGATGATTTGGAGGTTTAAAATATTAACGATATTCACACAAGCATTATATAGCTCTCGATAATTAGAATTGATAAGGGGGAGTGACTACCACTTACGACCATTACACTCAAAAATCAAGTCAACAACCTTTACTTTGCCCTAGGTTCTAAAAATCTTGTACAATGGACTAAGATCAAGATCAAGAATGAGTGGTTGATCATAAATCCAGGAGTCTGTCTCGATAAAACTGCCATTTCAATTATACTTATCTAGAATAAAATATTCCACTAAGATCCATTATTTGATGCATATTAATATATATGTGTGATGCAATAATAAAGGTGTCACCAAGTTTTATGTTTGAGTACCCTAAATAACATCGTACTTATAAGGAAATATTAAAAGTAGAAAAACTATAACATAAATAAATAATACAAAATATATTAAGAATATCATTCAATATTCCCTAAGAGAACCCCTATCATATCATTTTGAAATATCATGATCAATATGAGAGCTCCATTTTTTAATTTCTAACCATGTGTCATTTTATAACTACAAACTTCTAAAAATTTCAAACCAACATTGATATTCCTATATTCTTCGGATGGATCAATAACAAATATTTTGACACTTAGATTATCCTTTGCAACTTGAATTATATGGAAATTTAAAAATTATGGCAATTATATGAAGGACAATTCTATATTATGTTATCTTAGAGGACTGAGATCAATTTATTCATGCTAAAAAAATATTTGATGATATAATATATAAAATATTTCATACATGTTTTTTAGTCCACAAAACAAATAGGTATGCTTGTCAAACTAGATATGAATAAAGCATATGATAGGATTTGCAAAAATTTTCTATATATTCTCATAAAATTAGGTTTTGATCAAGATGTGTATAAATAAATTACATATTGTTGCGACATTCCAAAATATTATTTTCAGATCAATGAAACCTTGTATAGATAGTTTGTATCATTGTGTGGACTTTATAAGTGTGAACAACTATATTTTTCTCTCTTCGTTGTTCTTTCTCAAGTAGTAGGAAAAGTAATCTCAAAGGAAAACATGGAAGACAAAATCAAAGGTGTTTGAGTTTTGAAATTTTTTTCCTTTGAATATCATATTTAATTGGTTGATGAAATTAATTTTTTTTTTAGGTCATTCTTTATTTAGTGGCATTGTGGAATTTAAATTAATATTATCATGCATGAGAAGGCTACTAGATAACTACTTAATATGAGAAAATATAGGAATTTTTTTATCAAATTCACCTGATTTAAAAAATGTTATTATGGATATATTAGGTTTTTAAAGTTGGAAAAATACCATGAACATATCTAGGTATTTCATTATTTACTAAAATAAATAAGAACAAAATTTGGGACTTGATATTGGATAGGATAAAATCTTGCATGGTTAGATAGAAAGGTAAGTTCTTAGTATGGATGGAAGACTTCAACTCATATCTTAAGGTTATATTTCAATCTATAACTATATGTATAATATTATTTTCATTATTACAAATAACATAGAAAGTTGATAAGATTTCAATAGATTTTCTTTAGAAGGATATGTATTTTTTTAATATTCCTCTTTAAAAATAAGTTGGGTTTTATACATTAAGTGTATGGAAGGAGTAGTCTTGTGACATGATAAATATGTGAGTTTGGCATTAGGAGCAAAATGTGGATGGAGTCAAAGATCAAGGAAATAATTGGAAAGTATGTTACTTCAAGATTATATTGGGTTTTTGGACACAATAATTTGCTAAGGTAAAATCAACCTAGTATGTTAAAAATATGGAAATTCATACCAAATATTTTTCAATAATCAATAAATATATTATATGGTCATCCATTGATGTATATTGTACATTTTTTTTTATGCTCAATTAAAACCTTATATAGTTTTTTCTAATTCAAAATTAAAACCATTATCTTAGTACTCTTTAGATTATAGAGGCTCAAAGTTTAAATTTATATTGATGTAAGCAATTATGCAAAATCTTGAATTTCTATTAGTTATTTTTTTAGAGGGAGGACACGAAGTAAGTAATATGGGATTTTTAAAATATGTTTCAAGAGTTCTATCTACTCATTTTTATAGAAGGATGAGTTGATCAAACATTTATCAAAATATTATGTATGGTTAGTCAATTGGGATATATGGATTTGGAGTGGTACTTGTTTTCCTAAATGTAAGCACTTCCCTTGGTAGAATATATCTTCACTTGTTTCCATTCATAAGGTCTTGACATTCCCTTAATTAACAATCTAAGTTTCATATAGGCAATAGTTTACAAAGAAGAATATATCATAAATATATTATGTTTGCTTTATGTAAATAGTAGCTAGAAATATTAAATAGTCTATTTTTTAATTATCCCTTTCCTTTGGAGATTTTTTTCAAGAAAATAAAAATCCATTCGATTGATCCATTTTTATTAAAAAAATTAATAAACTCCTAGATTATTTATTTTAAACCTATATAATTATGCATTTTATGGAGTATTTGTTATCCTAATATTTATTAGAATTCATTGCTTCAAAGGAATAATATATATTATAAAATTTAATCTAAATATCATATCCAACTTTGAATTTGTATAATTGTCTCTTGCAAAGTGTTTATAGGCATGGTGCTCATCATGGTAGGTTTTGGGGTGTAGATAGATATGTGTGATCTAGGATGAACCATGATAATGTAGTTCACATAAAATATCTACACTGGTCCATGGTAAAATAGAAAAGTTTAAATTTTTATGGACTAACCCCTATCCTAACATAACATAACTCAAATGGACACAACAATGGAGGAAAATAGGCACTAGACTAAATAGGATAAGCACAAACCTCAAGAAATAATAATGGATTACAATACCTTTATAGATAAAGGTTGGTGACACATGTCACCATACAAATGATATGTGTCATGTGGAAAGAACACACATGTCAAGTGCAAAAAAGGGAAAATGTACACATTATAATATTTTAACATTCCTCCTTAATGTGTACTTTCCTAAAAAATAAGTCAACATTAGATACATTCCCCCTTAATGTTGACTTCCATTACAACATACATAGAGCATTTTGCTAAACTTGGAGAATTTGTCAAGTCCAAGTGACTTGGTGAAGATGTTGACCACTTGATCTTGAGTAGGTACATACTCCAACTATATGATGTTCTCTTGGACCATTTCTCTGATGAAGTGATGATGGATCTCAATGTGCTTTGTTTAGGCATGGAAGACTGAATTCTTGGTCATCTTAATGGTACTTTGATTGTCATAATATATGTGTGTTGGACCATCTATGAGTAGCCCAATATCCTCAAGTAGCTACCTCAACCAAATTGCTTCCTTAGTTACCTCAACTATTGCCTTATACTCTACTTTTGCTGAAGACAAGGAAATTATATGTTGTTTCTTGGTGCTCCATGATATGGTACCTTGACCCAACTAAAAGCCATAACTAGTAGTTGATCTTCTAGTCTCAGGACAACTAGCCCAATCTAAATCTATGTACCCAATCAATGAAAAGTCATCACATGCTGTGTACATAAGACCATGATGAGAGGTCCCCTTGAGGAATCTCAAAATCCTCTTAGCTACTATCCAATGACTCTTCTTGGGATCATGCATGAACCTAGAAATAAGGCCCATTGAATAGGTGATATTTGGTCTAGTTGAAGTCAAGTAGATCAAAATTCCAACTAGTTTCCTATAAAGGGTGTCATCAACCCTTTCTTCATCATCACTATTAATCAATTTCAATTGGGTTTCCATGGGAGTGGGGGATGGTTTACACTCCTACATGTGAAACCTCTCCAATAGAGATTGAATATACTTGGCCTAGGAGATGAAGATATTGCTAGGTTGTTGCCACACTTCTATGCCTAAGCAGTAGTGAAGGAGACCCAAATTAGTCATTTCAAAATTTTTGCATAAGTCCTCTTTTAGAAACCTTATTCCATATATGTCATCACCTATAATAAGAAGATCATCCACATACAATATCACCAAAATGATGTGGTTCTTCCAATGTTTCACATAGAGAGTAGATTCTACTATAGATCTAGTGAAACCAAGGTTGATGAAATAAGAATCAATTTTGGCATACCAAGATCTTGGTGCCTGCTTCAACCCATATAGAGCTTTCTTCAATCTAAGGACTTTGTTTTCTTGGCATTTTATTATGTACCCTAGTGGTTGATCAACATATACTTCTTCTTTCAACGTACCATTGAGGAAGGCACTTTTTACATCCATCTGATATATAGGCCAATGTTTCTAAGTAGCTAAAGCAATAACAATGCGGATTGTAGTCATTTTTGCCACAGGAGCAAAGGTCTCCTCATAATCAATCCCTTCTTGTTGCTTATAGCCCTTAGCTACTAGGTGAGCCTTGTAGCAATCTAATGAGCCATCTGATTTATACTTTGCCTTGTACACCCATTTTGTGCCAATGGTGGATTTGCCTAGGGGTAAATCAACTAACTCCCATGTGTGATTTCGTTCAATGGAATCTAACTCTTATTCCATGGCAAGAGTCCATTTAGGATCACCAAGTGCTTCTTTGACATTAGAAGGTTCTAGTTGGTTGAGGACTTTGGCCATTAGAGTATAGTTCACTTGGTGTCTTAGGGTAGAAGGTCTTTTACTTGTATAAGTGGGTAAGTGGCTTTGGGTTGCATCTATGGTAGATTGAACCCACTTAGGTAAAGGATTTGATGATGTGGCAATATCATTAGATGGAGGTAAAGTAGGAGGGGAGGAAGACATGGATCATGAGTGGGGAGATCCTCATGTTGAGGAAGGCTTTGACTTGTGATGGAAGAGGAAGGATCAGGTGAGGGAGTGGATGCCAAGGGAGCAACTATTTCTTGATTTGATTGAAATGAAGGGGCCATAGGAGAAGGATTTGGTGGGGAATACTCATTGAAGGTAACATCCCTAGAGAGAAAAATCCTCTTGGAAATAGGCTCATATAACTTATAGGCTTTTGCACTTTCACTATAGCCTACAAAGATGCATTTTTGGCTCTTGTCATCAAATTTCTTTATTTTTTGATGAGGTATGTGGGCATAAGCATCACATCCAAAGACTCTAAAATGGCCCACATAGGGTATATTTCCACTCCATGCTTCCTCTAGTGTTATATCATGCAAATCCTTAGTATAGGACCTATTGGTCAAGTATGCAGCAATAAGGACAACTTCCCCCCAAAATTTATTTGATAATTCAGTAACAACTAGCATAGATTTGGCCCTATTTGTGATGGTTTGATTCATCCTCTCAGCTACCCCATTTTTCTAAGGTGTATAAGGATTTGTGAACTGCCTCCTTATCCCATAATGCCTACAAATATTAAAAAAATATTTGGAGATGTATTCTCCACCATTATCTATCCTCAAGGTGGAGATTTTATAGCCACTTTCTCTTTCAACAAGTGCCATGAATTCCTTGAATGTATCAAGGGCTTTCTATTTATACTGAATGAGATAGATCCAAATTCTCCTATTGTAATCATCAATGAAAGTGATGTAATATCTAGCTCTAGTATAAGAGGGAATAGACATTGGCCCACAAATATTTGAATGCACTAGTTGTAGTGGCCTATTGGCTCTCCAAGACTTTCCTGACTCAAAAGGTTGTCTATGGTGTTTGGAAATAGTACATGGTTCAAAAAAGCATTTAGACTCCTTTAAGTGAGGAAGTCCTTTGACCAAACCCATTCTTTCCATCATTTGAATATTATGAAAGTTTAAGTGACCCATTCTTTCATGCCACATATACTCCAAAGAGAAAGTAGTACTTGTATGCAAATATTGTTTAGTTACAAATTGGGTAAGGAGGTAATAGACACCTTCCTTTTTGGCTCCCATGGCTTTGATAGAGCCATCTAGTTCCTAAATGTAGCACTTGTATTTTTCAAAAAATATAGTATAACCCTTATCTGTAAGTTTCCCAATAGAAAGGAGACTCCTTTTGAGGCCAGGTACATACAACACATCTTTGGCAGGGATATTTTTCCCATTGTGTAAAGCAAGTGGTGCATCTCCTACACCTTCAATGGGAAGAGCACATTCATCTCCAAAAGTAATGAACTAGTTATGGGCAGGTTGAATCTTGGTCAACCAATCTTGCCTTCCTATCATGTGTTTAGCTACCCCTGAGTCAATATACCAATAATATTTATCTTCAACATTGACTTGATTTGTTGCATACAAAGTATTAATATTTTGGTCTTGTTGATCTCTTTGATTTTCATGTCTAATTCTTTGATAGCAATCATTTGTATAATGACCCCATTTTCCACAATAATCACACCCTTGTTGGTTGTTAGGTTGATTTTGTTGTTGAGGCCTATAATTTTGAGGTCTTCTATTTTGATGACCCCCTTGGGGATTTCTTGATTGCCATATTTGTTGTTGTTGTGGTTGTTGATTGTCTAATTTGGTTGCTATTGATTATACTATTGTGGTTAATGTTGATTGTACTAATGTAGTTGATGCTAATTGTACTAATGTGAGTGATGCTAATTATACTATTGGTTGATTTTTTTGATTCTGTTGACATGGCTACTGATTCTACTGATATGGTTGAGACCTCTATCTACCTCTTTGATTCTATTGATTTGGACCCTTGTTGGGTCTATGCTAAAAATTTTCCTTGGTGGCAAAGGTTGTTGTAGAATCAATCTCTTCATCTTTGATGAGTGCTTGCTCATGTTTCTTAAGGAGAACTTCAATCTCCTCAAATGGAGCACTCAATATTTTACCAGTTAAATTTAACATGGTAGCATATGCATGAAACTTGGAAGGGAGGCCACATAGCATGATAGGAACCAACTCACTATTAGGAAGAGTTGAACCAACAACTAAGAAATCATTTCTAATAGACTTCACTTCCATGAGGTAATTGGTAAGTGAGCCTTTCATAGAAATATTATGCAACTTATGTTTTAAGTACAATATTTTATCTTGACTAGGCCTATCAAAAAGTCTCTTAAGTGCATCCCAAGCTTCTTTTGGTGTAGTTGTAGCCCTTACTATTTCTCTACATGGAATTCTAGTAGATAGCTTGATTAAGCTTAATGCAATATTAGAATTCTTTTCAAATAGAGCTCTAGCTGCAACATCTATTGGTGGAGTCAATGGTGGTTCATTATGTTGTCTATCTCTCACATAATCCCACATATTATTCATCATTAATATTGCTTCCATTTCAAATTTCTAGTTTGCAAATGAGTCAGCTCCTTCAATATTTTGTGTGAGGCCACTAAGGAGATTTGTTGTTGCCATGATGAGAAAGTGGTGGGAGCTCAACCAAGGAGGTAATTAGGAACACAAGTGTCAAGAAATAATTCTTAAAAGATTCTAAGGTTCACTGCTTAAGATCCACGATTTGTGGAGGGTTCACTTAGCTCTTCCACTCTGAATCAACAAGTGTTTCCAATAGTGGGAGGTATTCTTGAATACAAGTGACCTATTCCAACCAAGGAAAATAAGAAGTGGGAAAATAAGTGGGGGAAAACTTTTTGCTTATTACAAGAGTGTTTGCTTGAAAGAGATTTCAAAATTTTATGTGCTAAAATTCAAGTGTGTATATGCAAATGAAGATAACACTTGATTACAATATTAGCAAGCATAGACTAAAAAAGAAAGACAAGCACAAGTGAAATGGAAGCACAATGTGGCCAAGATAATGCCACCAAAAAATAACTCCACAAGCAAGAGGCAAGGGGCCCTAAAACACCCCTTGAGTTGATGATTTTATTGAGGAGATGGCTAAAAAATAGCCTCCAAATGATACCTCCAAGAGTGGTACAATTGTAGTGCCTCAATGACAAAGAATGATACCTCAAAAAATGCTCAAGTTTTGCTGAGTACAATGTGAATACCTCCAAATTATAAATAGCAAGGCCTCTAAGACAATTACAATGATTAAATTTAGATTTGTAATCCCCCAAATACATAAATGTGGCAAAGGGTGCCAAATACTACCAAAAATTGCACAATAATTTTACAAGTATTAAAAACTTAAAATAATTTACATTTAAAATGAGCAAATATCAAGTCTGAGGTGTAGACCAATTGGTTCATCCAAACCCCATAAGGGGCGTGGAGGTCCAAGGTTCAAATCTTGGGCCTTGCCAGACTGAACACTTATCCCTTTCCTAGTTAAAGGTAAAAGGTTTAAAATGATTGTGGCATGGTGGTTATAGGGGCGGATTGCGTGAAGATCTATGTGGTGGCTTCTAGGGTGGACATCGCAGAATACTGTGGTGGCCATAAAAGCTGGACAACCTACTTGGATTCGTGGTGGCTACCGATTCCACCATGTAAATTCAACAAAAAAAAAAATGAGCAAATATCTTCAAAAATTATTTCTATCCACTTCACCCATTGAAATTATTTTTAATATGCACCAAAATGGTACCTTGCAGCCACTTTTCAGAAATATCTTTGAACCAACTTTTGAACGCTATTTGTAGAATAAAAAAGAGTACTCTATGAGAGGTTATGCTAAAATTATGTCAAAGTGTCTTGTAAACAAAATAAAAGGGGTAAATTGCCCTTTACAAATGCAAATTTTGAAATTTTTGATGATAAAATAAAATAAATTTTTTTGGCGGCAAAGAAAAATTGAATTTTTTTGCAACAAACCAAACTTGACCACCTAGATGTGGCCACATTCATATGCAACCTTCGACACTGTTAAAGTTCTTGAGTGCAATATCGTGAGCAATGTGGGACTAAAAACCCACAAAATTAAAAAACTTGAAATTATTGCCTACATAGATTTTTTGCACAAAAATTTTAAAACTTGTTTAATATTTCTTTTACTTGGAACAATTTTTTGTAATGAATAATTTCACGTAGTGAAGCAACTTTGTATAGGAACAACATGTCGCTCACCATTTATTCTATAAATATCTATTAATCTTCTGCAACCATGAGACTCCATTGCTTTGTGGCACTAGATATATTTCCATCCATATGGGTCTAAAAAATGCATGTGGCAGGTTAATTTCTCTGTTTAAAGATAAAAATTTATTTTTGATCCATTACCTGGAAAATTCTAATTATGTTTTACTATGGCATACTTATTTTCCTCCATTATTTTTCACCTCTATAGACGAGGATATTTAAGAGAAATATGATGCTCTACCTTCGATGGGATCTCCATCTTCGATTTGCTCCATAAATGTATAGGGAATGAGTCATTCTCAGTTACTATTTGGTTCTATGCATGCAACTCATTAGGTTAGGAATTTATACTTAGGAAATACATGTAGGGGGAAGCTAGGGATTGGTAACTACAAAAATAGCCATGAAAATCATAAGTTTTATCACCTCCACCTGCTACAAATTGGTCTATAGATTAGATTTTTATTAGAATGATAACTAGTGTTGAAGGTGTCAAAATGACTGCCATGGAGATATGGAACAGTCCACTATATCAAATAGTTTTTTATATCGATAGTAATATTATAGTAGTAAAATCCACAACAATGTAGCATTCAGGTTTGGACTACCAAGTTTTTGCCAATTTTTCCATGGTCAGAACATGCAACGTATTTTGACATTATTTTTGCTGATAAATCTATGCTACATAGGGTAGGCATCAACATGTTGAAACACTGCAATGGTGCAAGGTAAAATGACCTCCAAAAACAAATAACTATCACTTGAAATTTTTTTATGTACAAGATAGTATCCACACAGTGAGTAGTTTTGACTGGCCAAGAAAGATACAACATTACTGTAAATTACTCTAATGCATGGGTCTCAAACAAATGTTTGAACAATGTATGGGTCTAAGGAAAAACATTAGCTCTGCACTGCTCGGATCAAGTTGTTACCAACAAGACATTATTGCACCTTTTATTCTCCCTACAAGGGCTGAAACCATAAGAGATTTAATAAAAAATCATGCTCTCACATAGATCTAGAGAAACCAAAATTTCTAGTTTTTGATCCATAAAAATGGAGAACACACTCCTTGAGCTAAAAAAATTGACTCCACAAACCAAAAAAAAATGGCTCTAATACCAAATGTAGGGACTAACCCCTATTCTATCATGACACAACTCAATTGGACACAACAATGGAGGAAAACAGACAATAGCCTGAATAGGATAAGCACAAACCTCAAGAAATAATAATGGATTACAATACCTTTATATATAAATGCTGGTGACACATGTGAACCTATAAATAACATATGTCAAGTGCAAAAAAGAGAAAAAACATACACATTATAGTATTTTAACAAAATTTTAGTTTGATAAAAAATATTTTTGACAATTATCTTAAATAATAGGAAAGGCAGTGGACGTGATTATTTTAAGGAGCACAAAAGGAAAAATTACCCTCACCTACTTAGATAATATGGAAATTAAATAAATAGCTATCTCAAGGCTAGGATATTTCTTACATGGATCAATATTTTCATTGAAAAAGGATGGAGATATAAATTTTGATAAAAGAATTATCACATTATTATTGATGATATTAAGAAAAATGGATGTGGGTACATTATTAAAAATATCATTATTTTTTATGTGCATCAATTTTTGATGGAGGTAATATCTTGGAAATTTTAGCATGTAACTATAGAGAAGGAAAGACAATAATGAATAATTTTACCAATAATCTCTGTCTTAACAAAATTTAAATTTATAAGGTAGAAATTGTATCTAAGATATATTCCTTATTTAATAAAATTATTATAATAATATAATAGAGAAGAAATAGAAGTTTTAGGATGACAATTCATAAAATATTATTTATAATGGTCTAATTGACATAATAGAAAATGTATTTTTATATTTCATAGCATTGGTCATGAATAGAAGAGGCATATGTATTATTAGAAAAATAATAAATTCATCTAAGATAATATATTATAAAAAATAAATGGTAGTTGGGAGTGAGTGTGAGCCAAGAGCAAGTGTGAGCCATGAGTTAGTATCATATTTTTCTTGTTTTATAAAGTAAACAACTATTATAATTATGAGTAGGAAGCATGAGAAAAAAGAAACTTACAATCAAGAAGCGAGTGTCACTTCTTCTTATTCAATACTTTGTAAGAAATTCAAATAATAAAGGATTCATGTGAAAAAAATCTAGGAAACATGGTAGGAAATCATTTTTGATAGTCCTTACTAGAAGTAAAGATTTCCTATTTGGAAGTGTGAATACCTAAATTAGTGAAAATAGGATGAGTGAATATATTACAACCTTATTTAGATAGAAAACACAATAACATAAATGATTATGAAAGATGAGATGATCGATCGGGATATAATGGCTCCTAAAAGTAAGGGTTAATTTATAAGTTCCATGGATATTTAGCATGTTTTTCATAGACTCAAAATTGGATCAAGTGGAGGTGGGGATTAAATTCAAATTACTCCATGAATTTTTTTCTAAAAGAAATTTTCCTCTTTATATTATCTAGTGCAAATATAAGGGATATAATAATAGATGATGGTCCTTGGTTTAGGGGCAAAGATACATTATTTTTAAGACCATGGAGTGGGAATTTTTTCATGGAGATATAAACTATTAAAAGGACGATGTGAATTAAGATTTTTGAAGTTCTTTATCATCTTATCAATAAGGAAGTTCCAAAGAATATTGATAATACTCTAAGTGAATTCATCTAGGAGAGACCAAAAACTAAGGACAAAAGTCATTTTGTATACACTAAAATATGTGCTACCACATATAGTCCATTAGGATTTAAATTTGAATCAAGAGAATTGAATCAATAATTTAATTATGAAAGGATTGCATTTTGATATCATAAATGCTATGAGACTGGATACATGACAATAGATTAAAAAGTAAATATGATGGATAAGGAGATAGAAAATTTTAGGACTGAGACAAAATTCAATATGAATTAAGGAGATCATATCATAGTAGAGGTTGGATCAATTATGCATTCCAAAGAAAGTGTTAAAGAAAAACCCTTTGAATAATAAAATGTTAAACGTTATCATAATTCATGTGAATCAACCATCAAAATAAATAAATGACATAAGGGATGATGAAGTACAATGCACAAGTTCAAATTTAGGAGTTAAAGGTGTGAAGGAAGATGAGGAGATAAATTTTAAAGTGAATGAGGTAAAGGAGGTCAAGGTTAATCCAGGTAAATCATCTTTCTTTTTCTCAAGTAGAATAAAATCCTTTCCTTCCAATGAAAATTAAAGTACTACAATGTGTATCTATTATCTTTTAGGCTTTCAAGATAAAAATAATAAATAAATGTATATGGAGGATATCCATGGAAATTTAGGGTTTCTAGAGAAGCATGGGAAATTAATTACTATAGAGGATCATCCTTGTACTTTAGTATTTTCAAGGAAACATAAAGAATAAAATATTTATAAGTTTATTTCTTATGTTTTAGATTCTTTAGTGCACCGTAAATCTTTAGAAGATAAGTCTCATTGACCAATATGATAAAATACAAGAGATTGATGAAGATAAAAGTGTTGGGGGGATAGAAAAGAAGAGGAAGGTTATCAAAGCATGAACAAAGAGAAAAAATCTCAAAGGGATATGAATTAATTGGGAAGTCAAACAAAAAATATCATAAGTGTTAACCAGAAGTGGGGCTAAGCCCACTAATAAAAATAAAAAGTGATTGCAAAAATTATATCATGGAATATTAGGTGCATGAATAACACCCCTAAAAAAGTATTTTTAAAGAATTAATAGGTTTTTATATTGGTGGGTTTATTTTAATACAAGAAATAAAATTAAGTACCAGTATTGCAATGATATAAGTCAAATGCAAATGGGACAAACAATTGTTAGAAGAAAAATATAATTGGGTTGCTAGACTATTTTGCAAGAAATATAAAAATATCAAAGATGGGGTAAATGTATATGCTCCAAATATATTTATTCCTTGTGAAAATTTGGGAAGGGCCTTAGTATGATTTTATTTTTTTTGGCTAGAGAAAAGGGACTGTACTCAGGTCCCCACACTATAAAAATTACAACTCTTTTATTTAGAACTCATGAGTTTACAAATAGATTAAATTATCATCTCAATTGAGTTGCAATAGCTATATTACTATATCTTTTTCACAAAAGGTCTAAATTATTAATTTCCATTTTTTGGATCTTCTTCAATTTTCTTTGTAAATATAAATATTACAAAATTCAACATCCTTCTTAACATTTTCCTATAGTAGCCTTCATAGTACTAAAAATCCACCTCCATTTTCTATGCATTGCATCTTAGTAGATTAATATTTCTAAAACTTCATGTTATCATAGTCTACTTTACTAGATTTGGACTATTAGTTTCCTTTCTAAAGAATAAGTGGAACCACAAGAACTATAATAAATAGTTTATCAATCTCAAGAAATTGAAAGCTTCAATCCATAATCTATATCATAATCCAACCAACAATAAAAAACTCAAATAATTGATTCATCCATGAAGTCCATATGTTGTCATCTTTTGCTTCATCATACAAAAATTTTGCTCGCTTCACAAAATCATAGTCTAATTTATCAGACTATTAATTTCTTCCAATGTATTGACCTATAAATGGACCCCTTTAAATATTATACAGTCCCCTAGAACATTATTTTGAATTTACTTCTTGTATATTTTTCTTGTCATCTTTAGTTATACTTACTACTTCGTCTAACCATGGAGAAGAGAATTTAGCTTCATGATCCTCTAACAAAAACCCCTCTATTGGCTAGCATATTTTCACATTTGTTCCTTTCCCTTCTTATATGTGTAAACTTGGTTTCTTCAAATTTTGTAGCAAGGTCTTATTTTTCATAATGATTTCTTGTAGGTTCCATGGAGTCTTTGCTTTCCTCAAAATTTCATTTATTATTATTACTAAATTGACTTCCATCCATAATTTATTCCATTTTATTTGTCTGCATATTTTTTATCCTTCCAATGCTTCCTAAAATTTAGGTTCACTATTTGTATTAAATCCACTACTGAAATCACAATGTGATAAGGTCTCATCTATTTTATTTCTCCTCAATCTAGTCCAAGATTTTTTTAGATGCTCCATCAAAATTCAGTTTGACCAAGTCTAATTTTAGTGATTTCCATTTAATATTGTTTTCTTACTTTTATTTCTCTTATACCCAATGTCATAATTCCATTTTATGACTTAAATCCATCTATCAAGGCTCTTTGGTTCAATATGAAGGATTATGTGAGTTGACAGGGTAGGTTTAGACTCCTCTATGACTAAACAAATCTTACTTTTCATTACTTCTAAATTGCTTTCCTTTTCTTTAAATATTTTTCTATTCCTTTTTAGCCATACTATACAAAGTATTGTATATTTTTATGTGTCCCAAATTGTCTATAATACACTACTTTTAAAAGTGTTCTACCATTGCTTTAACCATTCTTCAATTGTACCATTTATCACCATGAATTTATGAAATATATTAAGAATTCATTGCCATAGTTTCTAAATTATTGAGTAGTGTCCTAAGATATGGTCTATACTCTCCTCCATTTTATATAGAACACATTGTGAGGGTCCACAAAAAACCTTTTTCATTAGGTTATCTCAAGATAAAATTTTCTCGTGACCTACTAGCCATGCGTAAATTTTGACTATTAGAATGCTCAGGCTATTCCTATTTTGTTGGTGCTTTATGTTATTTTTGCTTCTTGCTATGTATTCTATTGAGATAGTAAAATCCCAAACTAACTTATCATTGGACCCCTTAGAATAATCATTGTTGTTATATTTTTCATCAGCTACCTCGTAGAAGAATGTCTATTATACTTGTAAAAATATTTTCTTCCCATTTTTATCTTCCTTCCTGACCATTGTACATAATGCTTGAAATCTTATCACCATATTTATATTTAAGTAATATCATCCATAGTTTCTAAAGTGGTTTTTATCACACCAAGTATTAAGCCCAATAGAATTGTTTTCTCTAGTTTCTACCACCTATATTAGACCTTTAATCAATAGTTCAGTTGATTTTTTTAGATCATTCCATAGTGTAGAACCATATGGTAGTGAGAATATAGTAAATATTAAGCTTGGATCAATGGGCTCAACATCTCTATTTTTAAATTCTCCAAATAAATTTTCCCCTTAGAACTAAGTTTACATTTTTAAGAAATCTTAAATTGAGACCTCCCCTATTTTATTTTTTATTTTTTTTTGGAAAACATCCCAGAAGGGATGCCACTTTTGTGTAAGACCCAAGTAGGCAAGGGTATCTATTCCACAAAAATCACCCAGGGCTCGCACCTGACCTACCACATTTGACATACTCAAGGAGCAAACAAACACACAATAATATTAAAAATAAAATAATAAATAAAAATAAAAAAGCATGCTCCTTGAGTGTATCAAAAAGATAAAGTACAACCAAACACACACACAATAATATTAATAAAAAAACACAACACAAACCACATAGAAAAAACACAAGAACAACATAAAAAAATATAAACATGACAAAAACAACAGAATGCTATGAACACATAACCAACCAAAACATGAAAAACAAAAACAACCAAAACCTAAAAAAAAAACAAAACCAACATCAGACAATAAAAAAACAAAAAAAACACATAGAAAACAAACATAGATAAACACAATAACAATAACAAAAAACACAAAAAAATACAAAACAACAAAAACACAAGAACAAAAAAAAAACAACACAAAAACACACACTCCTCAAAAAATAAACAAAAAAAAAAACAAAAAAGAAAAAAGAAAAGAAAAATTGAACACAACAATGACCTTCCTAGACTAAATGACTTTTAAGGCAAGAATCAACATAGGAAAAAAAAGAAAGAATAGTTTGAGCTAGGGAACTAAAATACCCTGACTATACCAAAGAGAAGCAAAAATAAAGCAAGAAGAAACTAGGTACCCCTAGAACTGGAGCCATCCAAAAAAATGATAGAAATAAGAGCTTCCCTTATTTACGAAGCCCACCATCTAGGAGAGTTGCCATAGAAAGTAATATCACCTTTTTCCAAAGTCCAAATAGCTAAAGCATCAGCACTCTTACTTTGATATATGACCACATGATTGTAATCAACTTTCAAAAATCCCATATTGATTAATTGAATCTTCTCAATAATTCTTTTTATTCTCTAGTCAACCTTGTGATTCTTAGAAGGAGTCTTCAAAATATTAATCATGAGTTGAGAGTTAGACTCAACTAGCACATTTTCCCATCCAACCTTAGTAACCTCTTGAAGGCCTCTCAGGATACCATATCCCTCAATAAGGTTATTGGAAAGAATAACCAAATTCTTAGCAAAAGTAAAAACTAGGGAGCCATCTGAGAGTCTATCAATTCCTCCTGCACTAGAATTTCCAGGGTTCCCTCTAGAGGATCCATCAGTATTGACTTTTCTAAAATTCTTAGGAGGAGGTTGCAAATTTCTTGTCCTATCCATATTACAAATAACTCACATTACCTTTAAGTTGGTTGCCCTTATAATATTTAATATTCAATCTTTGCATCATTTGATCCCATATTTGGTGGCAGTTTTGGGGTTGATTAAGGAGTTGTTGGACTAATTAAACTAATTGATTAAAAATTTGGTTGTTCCTTTAATTCCAGATTTTCCAAAGAAGAATGGTAGAATCCATCCAAACTAACTCCCCAATAAATTGATCAAAACCCTCTTGTTTAGGCCAATCCCTCCAAAGATATTCAAAAACAAAAAATTGGACCACTGTAATCCAAGTAAAGTGGCCATTCCATTCCATAGCTCAGAGGCTAAAGTACACTCAATAAAAATATGGCTGATATTTTTTACATTATATTCGTATATTTCACATCTAAAAGGGCCATGAAAACCACACTTCATAAGTTGCTCACCAGTAAGCTCCTACGATGCAATAAAATCCAAGTAAATAACCTCACCTTAGGCCAGATCTTTTGAGACCACAACTGAGAAAATATGTTAGATGAATGGTTGGTATTAGTATAGCATAAGGTCAAATAATATTGAGCAACTGAATACTCACCCTTAGTAGTGTTGTTCCATCCAAAACAATATTTTTAATGGGAACAAGAAAGAGATCTCATATGAAGGATGCCTTGGATATATTATATTTATCTTTCTGGGATTTGAATTGGCTAGTCATAAATAGGGATCCAATATCTACCAACCTTTGAATTACTAGTATGGCACCTATAGTAATTAGCCACCTTTATCCAGTATCTCGGTGAAGCTCCTCCATTCAAGGCCTCCAATCAAGAAACTGAGTTATCAAAGACTTGTGACCATCCCAAGAATCTATCAAAAAATTTACCTATTGACCATTATGAATGATTGAAAATAAATTTTTCTTTATAAAATTCTCACCGGTCTTAAAAATTGCTAAAATGGGAGAACCTTTGGTAGGCAATTGATAGCGAACAAGGACTTCAAGACTTTTATTCTCAACATATTTAGCATAGATATTAATGGTCCAAAGAGCATTGGGGTTATGCAACATCCTCAAATATAATTTAGCAGCTAAAGCTTTGTTGTTATTAATAGAAGACCATAATCCTAACTCCCTTTCATTCTTAGGAAGACATAAAGTGTCCCATTTTATCAAGGTCCATTTTCTTTTCTCCTTAGTACCACTCTAGAGGAACCGATGATTGATTGATATAGTTCTCGAAGAAAAACCTTTGGGATATTCAACATGGAAGAAACATAAATAGGAATAGCTTGAAGGAATGATTTTACCAAGGTGATTTTACCCCTAGAAGAAAGCCACATGTTGGTCCACTTTCTAATTTTCTTCTTGAATTTGTCCAACAACCAATTCCAATATTCTTTTTTTTTGCCTTTGAATATTGAGAGGAATACCTAAATAAGTGATCGAAAGGAAGGTCTTATTATATATTAATTTAACCAAGACCATGGTTTCCTGTCTAGTAGAGCAGTGAAAGCAAATAACTTTAGATTTGTCTTCATTGATCAATTTCCCAGTAGCCTTAGAAAAATAGCTAATGATTTGCTTAATATTAGAAGCTTCCTTAAATGTAGCTTTACCTAAAAGAGTAGAGTCATAAAAAATTAAATATGATATATAAGTCTAGCTCCATGAGAAATGGTAAATCCCTCAAGGGTTTTGTTTTCTCTCTTTTTTGTTATAGTCCTACCCAAGCAATCAACAAGAATGATGAATAAATAAGGGGATAGTGGGTCACCTTGCCTAATACCTCTGGAAGCTTGGAACAACTGAGAAGGCCTACCATTAATAAAAACTAAGTAGGAAACTAAAGATATACATCCCATAATCCAATCTATCCAATATTGAGAAACCAAATTGCCTCAAAAATTTTATAAGGAAGTACCAATCCACTCTGTCATAATATTTGGATAAGTCTAACCGAATGAACATGGAAGGAGAATTTTGCATATCCATAGAATGGATGGCTTCCTGAGCAAGAATTATCTCATATAATATTTGACACCCTTCCACATAACCCCCTTGTTCAGGGGAAATAATCTTATGCAAAAGAGGCTTCAACCTTTCTACCATAATCTTAGTAATGATTTTGATAATAACATTACATAAAGCAATAGGTATAAAAGTAGAGATATGATCAATGTCATGAGATTTTGGAAAAAGAGTAATAAAAGTTTTATTGATAACCTTCAAAATTTTTTTGGCTTTCTTGGATTCTTCCACCACCTCTAATAAATTAGCATGAAGGATATCCCAGAACTCTTGGTAGAACTTAATAGGAAAACCATCAGGACCTGAGGTTTTCCCTTTTTGCATTTTAAAAACTACCTATTGAATCTCATTGATAGTAATAGGAGTAGTCAAAATAGAGTTTTCCTCAGAATTGATAAGAGAAGGGATTGCTTGAAGAACATTTTGTTGAGAAGCTGAGTCAAGAGGAGTAGCAGCAAAAATATTGGAAAAGTAATCAACAACAATAGAGTTCATGCCATCCCAAGTGTAGACAAATTATCCAAAATCTGATTTAAATGAAGAAATAAAGTTGTGAGATCTTCGATCTAGAAGAGATTTGTGGAATAAATGTGTGTTTAGATCTCCTTCTTTGAGCCATTAAATTCTAGATTTTTGCTTCCATAAGAGTTCTTATTTTTTTCCCATTCCTCTAAGTTGTGAGATTAATTTCATCTACACTTCTACTCTCTGTGAGGCCATCTAAACATATTTTATTATTCAAAATTTCAAGTTGAGCAATAACTTCATGTTTTTATGAACATCCCCAAACTCCTTCGAGTTCTAAGTCTTGATTTTGGATTTATTGTATTGCAATATTTTGGCAAAACAAAATATCTTAGTCCCATACCTAGGCTTACCTTCCTTCCACCATTGTTGCACATGAAGTCTAAAGGAATTGTCTCTGAGCCACATTAATTGAAAATTAAAATGAGAGAAACTCACATTGGTTTTCCACATTTCCACAATGATTGGCTAGTGATCCGAACCAGTATTTTTAAGAGTCTTCACTTTGGGAATGTGACCATGGATTAAGAAATTTTTAGAGAGCAAAAACCTATTCAATATCTCCATTATAAAAACTAGGCCTTACCTTCTATTAGAACAATTTATAAGGTCATTATCTGGTTGGATATCCACAAGATAGAGGTTTACAATATATTATCTCACGAGGTCAATACTTCTATCTAAATTTATATTTCCCCCCATATTCTCATCCCAAGAGAGGATGGTATTGAAATATCCTCCTATTAAGATCCAAGATTCAAGAAAATGAGAGATAATATAAGTTATATCCTTCCACTGTCTTATTTTTTCCTCCAAAGTAGTCGAAGCATAAATAGTAATGTAGAGCATTATTTGGTTGGAATGTCTACTTTGAATAGCTATAGCCAGAAGACCCAAACTACAAACCATATGGTGAATAACTACCTCTTTTGGGTTCCAGAGACAAGCAATGCCACCGGAATTCCCCTAAGAACTGAGGGAAACCACTTTACCAGCTGGCCAAAGTTTATTAACAATTGAGTCCATATCCTCTATTGACATTTTTATTTCTTGAAGGAAAATAAGATGCAGATAATTTATTTGAATCATTCTTCTAATTTCATTTTGTTTTTAAAGACTCCCTTTGAGTCCTCTAATAGTCCAAGTGGTGATCTTAATTAATACCAGGGCTCAAAAAGTTGGAAAGGGCATTAATATTACCTTCCTCTACAAAATTTTCACCTTCTTTTACCATATGATATTGATTGGTCTTGCGACCTGTCTTTTGATTAGAATCCATCTTCGGTTTTTTTTCCTTATTTCTTGACTTACTCCAATTGAATCTGATATGGCTTCAAACCTTGAAGAATGCTCGTACACAGCCAAACTATTACTAGAGATTTCAATAGATTCTATATTGGGACATGTATTATTTGATGTTTTGACATTTAAAATATTATTTTTCTTGTGTAAATTTTCTCCCTTTTTCTCTGTTGAAAATCTTTGATTTTTTGGTTTATCTCTGAGTTCTTCCCTTCATATTTAAATTGTGTTTCTAATATTTTTGTTTCCATTATTTCCTCTTCCTCACTTGGGACATCATTTGTGGAAAGAATTTCAAACATATTAGCAGATGACTTTGATTGATCCTTCATAACTGGTTTTTTCTAAGTGTTCTTCTTCTTAGGAATTTGGAAACCTACTGAGTTTATATCTTATTTCTTTTGATTAGGAATTTTATTTGGGTAAGCACTAGCCAAATGACCATATTCATGACAAATTCTACAATGAAAAGGAATGTTCTAATAGTCCACTACTTGATCCCAAGTGTCTTACCAAATTGTAATGTGATATTTTTAGGTAGGGGCTTGTCAAAATCCATTAAAACACAAATCCAAGTATAAATAATATGTCATCGTAAAAGTTCCTAAAGTGTTCCCATAAAAGTTCCTAAAGAGTTTCCAATTGAAGAAAAAATAGTAGGATTCCAAAATTCAATAGGTAGACCAAATATTCTAACCCACATGGGAGTTGTAGAAGGCATCTCTTCTTCAAATTTAAATTTAGTATGCCAGGGCTTCATGAAAAGCCCTACCCTTCCAAAGAACTAGGGACCCCCTTGAAAAATTTTCTCTCTATCTTTATTATTAGCAAATAAAACAAGAAAATAACCATGTGGATAAATAGAGATTTGTAACTCAGCTTTAGTTTTCTAGCTTTTTGTAGCCTGAAATTTGAAATAAGATAGTCTCGAAAGAAAACCCATGAACCAACAAATTAGTCCTCTTTTTTCCAGATCTTCAATGCTAGTCTGAATGTTACCCATACCAAGCTTAACAATAGGAGTTCCATCAACTGCTTTAAGATTACTCCATTTTCCTGGGATCAATATTAGGCATTCTTAAAGGTTTATGGGAAGCCATAAGATTAATATTAGCATTGGGATAAGGATATCCACCATGGAGAGTATCCCTAAAATTTATTTTTGGGGTTGAGTCTTCAAAATTCTTACCCTTGACAAGGATTTTCATAGTAGATTTGTTTTGTGGGTGCACCTTAGCACCATATTCACTTGAGATCTAAGCCATTTTTGATCAGTTGCTTGAAACTTGTTTTGTGATCTCTTTAATCCTTGCCCTAGACATCGTAGAAAGGTATGATGTTCACTTTTATTTTATGTAGCAAACTAGAAGCCTTTGTCACTCAAGTTCATAGTATGATCTATTGAAAGATAAATTTATAACCCATATTGGATCCCTTGTAACATATATTGTTTAAATATTGAGTTGAAACCACAAAAATATTGGCTGCTAGGGCCCAAAGACCCTGAAAACCAACCTTTGAAGCTTCTTGCACTCAACCCAGATGAAACCCTCACATAGCTGCTTACCAAAAATCTCGTTCACATATAGGGATGTGCTAGGATCTGTGTTGCTCCAAATTATTTGGAAATTGGTGGAGACGTTGTAGGGTTTTTCAGGCATCCGCCCTTCGAGACCTCCCATATTTTTATCATCAGACATCTTGATTCATTTTACCTAACAAAATTTCCTTTTATCATGTACTCCTAACCATGAAACATTATTGCATAATATAATTTAAACAATTTTCTTCAATTTTGGAATAATATAAAAAGATATTTAGTATGTTTGAATGACCTATAAGACTAATTTAATTAGTTTCACTCTTCCTAATAAAAATAACTATCTACCTTTCCATATTGGTAGTTTATTCTAAAATTTACTTATAATTGGATTTCATAAAATTTACCTCATTTTCCCCTCAAATAAAGGTATCCCTAGATATGTTGCTAGTAAATTTATCTCCTACATTTGAAGTGACTTGCATATCCCAATTTTGATTCTAGCTAGATTTTTTGGGAATTATGTTTTAGACTTTGTCCTATTAACTTTCATCCCCGATGCTCTTTCATATTCCTTTAATAAGTTACTCAAAGCTCTAGTATTAGTTTCCCAACCCTACCAAAAAGGGTTGTAAGACCTACAAACTATTGATGGGTGATGTTGTCAATGCTATTAGTATTCTTAAGTATTCTTACTATACCATATTTATATGCCTTATTTAGGTTCCTTCGTAATACCTTTGCAATAATAACGAATAAATATGGTCATAAATGATCTTCCTATCTAATACC
This sequence comes from Wollemia nobilis, assembly GCA_028583015.1. NCBI lineage: Eukaryota > Viridiplantae > Streptophyta > Pinopsida > Araucariales > Araucariaceae > Wollemia > Wollemia nobilis. Next base: position 5,222,801 of record JAQPPZ010001683.1, read on the forward strand.
CCTCTTGGATTTAAATGATTTTATTACTAGTCCATTGACCAATATAATATTTTAAAGACACATTATTTAATCCATCTAATCCATTTCTATCCAAATCCAAACTTTTCTAATAATAAAAAATAAAATCCCATTTAACCCTATCATTGGAATTATTTATATCAAGTTTTAAGATAATTGTTCTCTCTTTTCTAGAAGCAACTAATTGCATTACTTCATGAGCTACTATGATCCCCATATAGAATTTGCATCTATTTTACAAATTCTCCTTGCTATTATAAATTAATTTTATCTAATAGTGTTCTTAATTGACTTCCATCATTGTGGAGATTATCTTATATTCCACATTACATAGGCTTATGGGTTCGAACGAAATAAACAATTTTTCATCATTCTTTTTTGGAATTAGTGTCAAATATTTTGCATTTATTTTTTAATACATTTAATATTTTATCCTAGACTATTCCACTACCACCAATAAAAAAATCCTTCACTATTTTCTAGTTATATTGATAGAATGATGCAAAGAGTCTATCTAGACCTAGGGATTTATCCTTATCAAAAGAGAAAATACTAGATTTGAATGAGTAGAGTAATAGGCACCATTAATTTGCTATTATCTTCATTTTATATGACTAAAGGTACTTCTTGTAATATTTTATTATTAAAAACTTCATTCTCCTTTAGTCCTAGAATATTTTAGTAAACAATCTTGAACTCCCTTCTAATTTCATTGTGGTCTTCAATCCAAACCCCTTTTACTAATTTAATTCTACTTAATCTGGTTGTTTATCTCTATAATATTATCATCATATTAAAAAAATTTATTTCTTTATCTCCTTATTTTAACCAAGTCTATCTTGAGTTTAATAATATACAAAATTTCTCTTCCTTCAAATATTATGATATTGAAGGTATTGCATTATTTGGTACCTTGTAAATATTTTTATTAGGGTGTGTTTAATATTTGAGTCCATATTATGTGTCATGTAAATATATATGGATTTATTACTATGAGGTGTCAAGTTAGTAAGTGTGAGTTATATGAGTGAAGTGTCAAGTTTAGAAGTGAGAAGTTATTTAAAATAATAAGAAAACTTTCTTTATACAAATATGTGAAATTTATAATGTAAGAAGAAAAAATTAAGAGTTGCATCTCCCATTCATTATAGGAGATTAAATATCAAGAGTCATGTAATATGAAGAGTCTCATGTATGTATATATTGAAGATAAAGCTTTGTAATATGTATCAAAGAAACATTGTATTTATGCATTGCTTATAGGAGATGTATTTTAAATAAAGTTTTCAGTGAGTTTGATGTTCATTGTTGATTATTAATTTATGCATGTTATTGTGATTATGAATATTGTTAATCCTATAAGCATATTAAAGCTTTGTTAACAGTGGTATTGGAGCCACCTTTTGTGAACTTATACAAAGCTATATTAGATGATCAATTTTAGAGGAGAAAGAAGACGAATGGTGGAGGTAAATAATTAGAAATAATAGAATAAAGGTAAATATGAGAGCTATGTTGAAGGAGATATGTGTGTTGGTTTTGAATAAAGAACAAGTTCCTCCAAAATATGTTAAGAATAAGTTTGAACATGATGGATTGGAAGTGGAGATATTTGGTAAGGAGGAGAGGAGAAATTTTTTGACTGTAGAGAGTCATTTTTATAGGAAATATTTATTAATCATCCATGAAATAAGATCTTGGCAACAAACGTTGGAGAGAAAACATTAGCAAAGAAGACATATTTGGAAGAGAGGGATGCCCAAGAAAAATGGAAGGAGAGAGCAAGTGAACTAGATATATGGATTAGAAGTGCACTAGTGCATGAGCTATAGCTAGAGCAAAGACTATACATGAGTTAAGTGGACATACTAGACATGACACTATGCATTCAAATCTAGCAAAATTAGGATAGGCAACACAAAGGGTGAAGGAATGCAATATCTATTCTATAACACTTGAAAAATATTATTACATTGAATGTTCATAACACTAATATTCAAAGTAGAATCTATGTTATCATAATATAGTCATATGTTTTATGTAACATGCACTAAATAACACATTTATTAATATACCTCATAATATTTTTTAAGGTGAAGAGATGTGATTTATTAAAAGATACATTAAGTGAAGGAAGAATATTAATTGCATTTTTTGGAGGAAGAAAATTTTATTCAAGAGATATGAGAACATATATAATTAAAAAAATTGAATGAAGAATTGAAAATTGAAACTAAAATAATTGAAAGAAAAAATAAAATAAATTGAAAAAAAATTTAAAAGATATTTGAAAATTTGAAAATAATAATTGAAGAAAGAAAAATCAAGGAATATAATTGAAAGATAAGAGGAAATTGAATTGAAGGGAGTTATAAGAAGTCAAAGAAAGAAGAATATTATTTGAATACAAATTTGAAATTTGAAAAAGTGAAAGAAGTTGAATGAAAATTTGATAATTGAAATTTAAAGAGGTTTAAAAAAGAAGGAAACATTGAAGTCAAAATTTCTAGTGAACTTTTACCATGGAAAACACAAATATTTTTCTTTTTGAATCTCAACTTCTAAAAGGAACTAAGTCTACTCCATGGAAAAACAAGATGAGATCAATACTCATTGTTGAGAAACATTGGGATGTAGTATATATAAATACATTCTAATTTAAAGTACAAATTTAAATATGATGATACATAGGCTCTTATGTTAATCACATTTGGTATATTAGATGAAATTCAGGCATATATAAGTGAGGTAGAAATGTAAATAAAATGTCGAGGAATAATTATGCACAATATTTGAAGGAAAGAATCAAGTGACCATTGTCCACTTGCAGTCACAATTATATCATCCAAAATTTTATGATGGAGAGAGTATAAAACATTTTATTTAAAGGTGGTAGAATTAAAATCTAAACTACAAACCATGGGAGAGAAAGTAGAAGAAAATTTGAAGAAAATTTTCTTATTCAAGTTACACTAATAACACTTCCAATATCATTTAAAACCTTAGTCACTTTTATTCAAGTGTTAAACATAATCATATCCTTTGATGAATTGGTAAACATACTCCAAGAATATTAAATATAAAATCTAGCTAGAGGTGAAATGACAAATAATGATCTTATGTCAAAGAAAAAGGTGTTAAATAATATTGCTACATCATCTCAATATCAACCTGAATGGAGGAAAAAAATATTATCACATATGTAATAAGGAAGGTCATACCACAAGTTATTGTAGATACAATTATTTGAACCAATGGAATCAAATGAATAGACCTTTCCAAAGATACCAACTGAGATAATATCAGTCTCAACACCCATCAGTACAACAACAATGTCTAAAATAGGAATGTAAAAAATAAACATGGTCCAAGAAGTACAAGAATAAAAACATGAATGAGGGAGAAAATAAAACAATTTAGAAAGCCCTTATGGGAATAATTATAGAATTCTCCACTCTTGACAACAAAGGTATGGACCAAATTAAGAAACAATGTGACAAATATGATAACACAAGTCATTCAAAAATTACAATTAGTAATGGAACTAATAATATTGATTAAAAAATAATAGTTGTTAAAAAAGGAACAAAGAAAATAATTAAAATGCATTAACAAAAATGAAGGATGCTCTAGAATTGTAAGATATATGAAAAAATAAACCAAAAACATGTCATGTAAAGAAAATTGAAGTACATTATGGATGGATAAATAAATCAGAATGGAACAAAATTATGGAAATGTTAAAATGTTTCTACAAGAAGAAAAAGAGTCTAACAAGTATAGAATAAAAAATATAGGTAACAGGTTAATAGGACATTTGCAATGCCTGAATATCAAACAAAACCAAAGTTAGAGCCAAAAAACAGAAAAGAATTAGATATTGAAAGTACATGAAGGCAAATGGTCTTCATACCAAATAATGTAATATGAGGAGGTGTTGGAGGCATTACATTATTTAATAGCTTTTAAATATTTATATTAGTGTGTGTTTAATATTTGAGTCCATACTATGTGTTAAGTTATAAAAGTGTGAGTATGTGTCATATAAATATGTATGAAGTTATTAGTGTGAAGTGTCATGTTTGTTAGTGAAGTACCAAAATTAATGTGAAGGGTTATGAAAAATCATGAGAGACTTTCTCTTCATGTAAATATATGAGATTTATAAAGATTCATGTAATATGAAGAGTCTCATGTATGTATATAATGAAGACAAAGCTCTATAATATGTATAGAAGAAGCATTGAATTTAGGCATTGCTTATAGTAAATGTATTTTCAATAAAGTTTAAGCAAGTTTGATGTTCATTATTTTTTTTTTTTTACATGGTGGAATCGGTAGCCGCCATGAATTTGGGCAGGCTGTCCGTATTTTTATGGCCGCCACAATATTCTACGTTGTTCACCCCGAAAGCCACCACACAGATATGCATGCTATCTACCCCTATAACCACCATGCCACAATCATTTTAAACCTTTTACACCACTGAAAGCACCAGGAAAGGGACAAGCGTTCAGTCCGACGAGGCCCGAGATTTGAAGTTTGATGTTCATTTTTGATTATTGATTTATATATGTTATTGTGATCCTAGAGATTGTTAATCCTATGAGCATAGTAAATATTTGCTAACAATATTCACTAAGAAATCCCCCTTCCTATGAGCTTGGTTTATTGTGTTCATCTTTTTTAAATTTTGAATGTTTCTCTTTTAGTTATTATTTCGTAAAAATATTTTTGGAAGTGTTCTTATTCTATTATTTTAATATATATATATTTGATTTTATTTATTTTGGAAGGGTATGTAGCCCACTTCTAAAGTATTTCATGTTTGTGCTATGATATCAATAAATTGAGGATGGTATTCCACCATCTATTTATGTTTAAAATATGGTTTTTTTAAATTTACTTACTATAAATTTAACTCTTATTGGCCAATGATTTGAACCAATCCTTTCATCTAGCCAAAAATCTAAGTGAAAGCACGAGGATACGGAAACAAAAAGGAATATGCCAAGCACGATGCGTGTAAAACCAAACTTAACGCTAAAAGCCTATATATTGAAAGAACATAGACGAATTGACACAAGATAAAAGCAGTATGAAATATAGCCTTCTTTATTGATATGCTTTCAAAGTCGTGTTACAATACGTCTCCTTCCTTTTTAGGGGATAGGAGCGTCAAATATGTTTCTCATCACATCCATGGATAGCAATCCTTCTTCCGCGTGCCCACATGTAAGATGGGCGGACCAAAACGTCGCCGCCGCTTGTGTATATGATTTTTGACTCCTTCCTACTCCTCTAATGTTGGAAACCTACATTCAAAGAAACAGAAAATATTAGTAGCACCTGTAGATAGAATAAAACATGTATTTCCCAAGGCCTACTGTTAGTGTATGCATGAAAATATTAAAACGATAACCAAATGACCTCAGATCGACCTAAAAATTTAACAGAAGCATAAATATGTTACTAGGAGGCCACTACAAAAGGAACAGTCTAGAAATTCCTCACATATTTGTATTCGCTCCGGGGTGGGACGAATAGACCTGCAATAACTTGTCAGAAAGCACCCTCTTCAATGTCCTATCCAGAAAGCTCCAAATGACCTGCAAAGTTGGGGTTAGCTAATTGGGGGTGTTTTGGGAAGACCCAGAAGGTCAGATTTCTCCAATTTGGCCTCTATCACCCAGATTTTTCTGGTGCCATCTGCAAGTTAGTAAAGGCGAGAAATGATAAAAACCTGGTCAAAATTGCTCAGAATGAAGTGAAATTTAAACTACAGCCTATTTAATAGACCTAGAATAAGATGCAAAAGAAAAATCAGAGAAATCTATCATAGATTTCTAATCATTCTGGGGTGGGGCGATTAGGGCTGTGACAGCTTAGGGGCGCCCAAGGGCAGAACGCCCACCGTTTGGGACTCTGTTTTGGCACCAATCCACTTGGGATGGGTCCAAAACTTCTTATGGGGTGTTGTCGACAAATTTTGTGGAATATTGTGGCCAAAAATTGGGTTTTGGGTCCGGATTCATGCTTCCAATAATCACCCAATAACCTCCCTTTCGAATGAGAGATTAAGGATGTGAAAGGCACAAATCGCAAGTAGGTATGTAAATTGGCAGCACTTCGTTGCTCAAATGCTCCTTCTCTGTATATCTTTTGGGTGAGAAAACTCACCAATTTATAGACCTAGGGTCTCTCTGTTTGAATTGCGCATGCGAGGGCGCCACTTGAGTTGTTTGTCCTATTTTGAGAGAAAAGATAATTCCCTGATTTAGAATCTCCTTGCATGAGGTCTCTAAAATAAAGACATGCATGACTGAAGTCTCTCTCCTTGATTTGAAGCTATTCCTCGCAATTGCATGGCCTGAAGCCTCAGTTAACTGGCGGACTTGTCGAGGTTTGAATTTTTGCCAGTCAAACTTGCTATTCGCCTCACCCTGGGGCGAATGCTGATATTCGTCCCTGGGTGGGACGAATGCCAGTTTGTATTCATCCCTGGGTGGGACGAGCAGAGAGCAAGGTGCCAAATTGACCTCTGACCTCCAAAACTACTTTTGGGAGTGGTTAGGACCACTGTTTAACCTCTAGGGGCTGCCCTAGGGGCTGTGTGTGTCAATGCGATCAGCGCTTGTTGTCACATAATCGGATTGGTGTTGTTTTGGTGTCTACAGATGCCCCTTTTTGGGAAGCATTGTGCAAGGTGCAACGTCGAGCAAAAATAGATAACCAAAGCACTAATGATTAGGGTTTCTCAGTAACCTAACCAACTCTTGATGCCCCAAGTATGGAAAGGGCACGCATTCTTGAATCCTTGCTTCTGACGAGCTAAGGAACTTAATTCAAGTGTTAACCTTTTTCGGTGAGGTGTTACTTGAGCTTGGACATTGATCAGTCATGAATAGGCAAAGGGCGCAACCTTTTGTTCGTGGGAACCTTGAGTTCATGATTCATGAATGCCAAGTGTTTGATCAGCTTGTGATTATTGCTTGTTTGCTGCCCCAAGCGGGGGCATGATTGTCTTTGTCAATGATCCTTTGAATGCGTGTCATTTCCTTGATTGGGTATGTTTTTGTTGATTGGTGACTAAGTGTGACTACCCCCTCAAGCGACGAATCGATGAGGGAATGACCGACATGAGAAAAGCGATGAGTCGCTTGACCCAAGATGACTTAGGTAAGGGTGCCTTCAGTTGTTTACCATTGAATGCGAAAGCAATTTCTGAACATTCGACCTATTTTTGGTGGGTGTGAACCCTTTTTGTGACGCATTTTGGAGCTAAAATTGTCAAAAATCCGTCCTCCCGGGGAGCGGTCCGGCTATGATAGCCTTCTTAGGGAGTAGGATAGGGACAATTTGTAACCCCAATGTCTATTTTGGATGCCAAGAATGTCAGGCGCAAAAGCGCCTTCGTTCGGCAATGTTATTGCTATTTTTGGTTGGGTTTTGACCCGTTTTGGTGACGCCGTTTGGGGATGAAATTCTCGAAAATCCATCTTCCCGTGGAGCGGTCCGGCTATGGTAGCCTTCTTAGGGAATAGGATAGTGAGGATTTGTGACCCCGACATCTATTTTGCATGCCCGAAATGTCAAGTGCAAAAGCACTCTCATTGGACAGTTTTATTGCTTGTTTTTGGTGCATTTTGTGCAGTTTTTGCTTTTTTTGAAATTTTTGCTCTGTATTCATCCCTGGGTGGGACGAATTCCTATTTAGTATTCGTCCCAGGGAGGGACGAGCGCTAACCAGAGCGCTCATCCCAAGGGGGAACGAGTACAGGCTCAAAAGCCTATTTAAAGGCCAAAACTGAGTTTTGGGCTCATTTGCATTTGTTTTTCTTGGCGATTTGGAGCTCTGAGGAGGAGGTCAATTCTACGAAGCGAAGCACTGCCAAAATTTTCCTACGACCATGAGTGCATGAACCGGATCGAGCGACAGAGCCAAAGCGAGACCAGTAAGTGATTTTCCTCTTTATTGTTTGTTTACTTTACAGTTGTTAAAACCGCAAGTTATTTGTTTTTTTGTCTTTTTGTTTTTCTTGTTTTTCAAATTTAAAAATGAAACCCTAGTCTATCAAAATTAACACTTAGCTTAAAACTTAGTTTAACCCTAGTTAAACAAAGATCAAAATTTAGTTTAAAACTGAGCTAAAAAACTTAGTTTAGAACATAACTTAAAAACTTCGCTTAACCCAAATTTAACAAAGATCAAAACTTAAGTTAGAAACGTAGGGTAAAACTGAGCATAAAAACGTAGCTTTAACCCTAGTTATTTGTTGTTTTTGTTTTTGTGTTTTTAATTTACCAGTTTAGAGTTAAAAACCCTAGTCAGCAAATTATTTTGTGATTTTTTTTTTTAATTTATCATTAGAGTTAAAAACCCTAAACCGACAAACAATTATGTTTTTTAATTTTTTTGTTTGTAATTTATCAGATTAGAGTTAAAAACCCTAGAACTAACAAATTATTTTTTTAAATTTTGTTTGTTTTTAATTTATCAGTTAGAGTTAAAAACCCTAGGACTGACAAATTATTTTTTGAATTTTTGTTTGTTTTTTAATTTATCAGTTAGAGTTAAAAACCCTAGGAACTGACAAATTATTTTTTGAATTTTGTTATTTTTTTGTATACATTTTGATGCATTGTTGTATATTCATGTTATTGTTATACAGTTTTTCATTGTTTTAATGTTTTTATTTTGTTTTCTTTTGCAGGTTGTGAAGAGTTAGTATCGTGTGCCTACGATTTTCACTGAAGCACGTGCGACACTGACTTTGGTTGACTAGGATTGGCTTGACGCCCTTGGGCTCAAGCAGGTGACTCGACTGGAGCCGGTGGTTGGGGATCGGGCCTATCTGATGGCCCTGATCAACTTGTGGGATCCCTGGACCAACACCTTCCATCTCCCAACAAGGGAGATGATGGTGACCTTGGAGGATGTCTATCGGATTCTTTGGATTCCAATAGATGGACTGTCGATCCGGACGATGTCGCGGGATCAGAGGACAATAGTGCTGATACGCTATTTTGGGCATGGAGAGGAGATGGGGGTGGACAGCCCAGTGGAGAAGGCAGAGGGTGACTACCAGATTGGTGGCATATTGGTTCGATGGTGGCTAGAGAGGGGTGTGTTGGGAGTGAGGCATGCATTACTTATGGGCCTCATTTCCAACATGCTTCTACCCGACTCTTCGGGTGTGAGGTTCCCATGGAACCTGCTAGAGGTGGTGTTTCGATTGGTGGAGTGTCCTACGGATGCTCCGATGATCATGAGATGGGGACAGAATCTACTGGCACAGCTCTATGATGAGTTGTACGAGGTCCGTTACCGGAGGCGGAAGGGGATTAGTTGTAGCTACTTGTTGTAGTGTTGGGCTTGGCAGCACATAGCAGTGGAGAGGCCGATGGGGCTGCCCTGGATGACTCGGGTGGAGATGGTAGACCGAGAGATTGGTTACGGGGCATTATGGTGGAGGTCGGAGGAGCAGGGTCAGAGTCGATGATGGGCAGGTGTCGTAGGGCACTATGCTGATGCCTTCGCTCGGCTTGCTCCAGGGGAGGTGTTCTGGCGCCCCTACCGGGACTGTCCATCCTGGCCTGAGGCTGGAGAGTGGCTCCGATGGGTAAGAGGGGCGGTGGCTGATTGGGCATCATGGGACTGAGCAAGAGTTCTTCCCATATGGTCAGGTTACACGATAGTTTGGGGTGCACCAGGGGTTTCCTGGTGAGCCCATGGTCTATCGATGCCAGGGGATGAGAGGACTCTAGATCGGCTAGTCATTGCACCACTTGGTGAGGATTCAGATACAATGATTGACATCCTAGATGTGGATGACATCGGGGTTACCATCGAGTATGAGCAGTGGTGGACTTTGCGGTGATGGCGAGGCGAGGGGCCTCTAGGGGGTGCAATAGGGGATGAGGGTGCAGAGGCACCAGGAGAGGGCTAGGGAGTTCCATTGGATGATGCAGACTTGGTGGAGGTTGAGGATGTTGGAGGGGAGTTTGGGGTGCCAGATCAGCCAGAGATGCAGGACGTCCCGGAGTAGTGGGAGCTAGAGTAGGCTACTTTTCCGAGATATCGATGCCTCAGGCAGTTTCGGAGGATGTGGAGGCAAGGCATTGTGCTGAGATAGCATGATTGGAGGACCTACTATGGAGACGAGATGAGGAGCTAGGAGAGGCTTTGTAGGAGAGGGATCTCCTATGAACTCAGCTGGTAGAGCGGGAGAATGCATTTGCTACATACCATCGAGGGGATGGGGACACCAATGCTGCATGGGAGAGGGATCTCCTACGGGTGCAGCTGGCAGAGAAGGAGAAGACATTGGCACAGCATGATGATGTAGTAGCTTATTACCATCGATGGGAGATAGAGTGGTTTCAATGGGAGATAGAGTGGTTTTGACATCGGATGGATATGGAGGGAGAGATTATCCACCTCGATGGGCGGTTACCTGAGCCCCTTAGAGGTGGCTCTTCACGTCGGATGAGAGACAACGATACTGAGCAGTCAACATCATCTCATCATAGGCGGCTAGATGAGGGGGGCACTAGTGGGCGTGATGCAGGGGCGAGCAGTAGTCACCTTGAGAGGTCCCATAGGACCCACACCATGAGGGGTAGTTCCTGTCGCACCGATCCTACATGATCATGGTGGCCGATGCCCTAGGCTTAGGGGTTTTTGAGCTTTTGGATTTTGTTGCGAGGTCAGAGGACCGGTTCATTGTAGCCTATGGGCATTTTTGATGATATATATATATAGATGACTCTTTTTTGGTGTTTATGCACTTTTCATGGTTTGTTTTTATGTACATGTATTTACATTGATGTATGCATATGCTATTATGAATGCGATGTTTCTAATTTATATGATGTATGCATATGGAATGAATGAAATGAGTTGTTGATAACTTGTCGATGGCACCATAGACTGTGCAAGATTTGACTGGCTTGTTGTACTTATGGGATGACTTTGTGGAATGACTTTGCATGTGAAAACTTTGTTTTTGTATTTTGCATATTTTTTGATGGTGATGTACGGAATGAAATGTACCAGTTGTTTTAAAATGTAGTTAAGCTTTTCTGAGATTCAGATATTTTAACTAACTAGCCAAGACTGTACATTTATCTCGCAAGACTTTTGAACAAGGTATAAATCCGACTTGAATTTAACCAAGTTATTTCACATCCCTGTGTGTGCAATTGAGTTCATTTATGTGGTATTTGTCAGGATACCACCAGTGCCAGATAGGCTATCAACCAAACCTGTACTAAGGATCACCTAATTAGCTCCACTAACTCCATTGTTGTATTTAGTAAGATTAATCCATGAGACAATCTAAGGTACCATAAGCTAGCTCATCCACATGCAAACATTGGTCTACGCACATGCAAAGCTAATGTGACAGACATATCGTCATGCGGTTAGGATACCGCCATTGCCAGGTAGGCTATCCACCAAACCCGTAATGAGGATCACCTAGATGGTTTTCGAATGCTGAGAATTCCAGGGATTCAAGTTCAGGTTGTGTGTTTGCTCAATGGTTTAGGATACTTGCTCGTCTACATAGTGATGAAAATCACTATTTATTTTTCTCTTTTTGTTTTTCTTTTTGAGCAAGGATTTTGAATAGTGGTGATAACCATTGTTATTTGATTTTGTATTTTGAGCTTTGTAAGGTTGAGCTTGTAAGTTTGTGGCTTATGAATGGCCTTGATCCTTTTGGCCTTGGGGATGACTACCCATCCTATTCAGGGACGTGTAGTACGAATCCTTACGACTTTGGGAACCAAAGGGGATGATGGAGATTATGAAGTAAGGGCATTGATCTTTTAGGCCTTGGGGATGACTACCCATCCTATTCAGGGACGTGTAGTATGAATCCTTACAACTTTGAGACCAAAGGTGAGTGGAGATGGTTGTGATGATGGCTTGTTGGAATTTTTTTTTGAATGGCATTGATCCTTTTAGGTCTTGGGGATGACTACCCATCCTTGGCAGGGACGTGTAGTACGAATCCTTACAACTTTGGGGACCAACGGTGATTGGGATTTTTGGTAGTGGTGAAAACCACTATTTATTAGGGGGAATTGATGGGGAAGAGCTCGTCCTTTTGTCAATTCTCAGCACTCTTGAACCATTCGCACAGGGGGATGAACAGGCTAATCTTTCACCTATGGTACCCTAGACTACTTTGTAGGTTTCTCTTGCATTCACACAACTTAGGAATTATTTTATGTGTTTTAACTTGTGTAGGGATGTTACGTAACGAGGCGTGATCCAAGTAAAACTTTCCCATGTAAAATCTGTTTAACTTTGTACAGTTTTTGGCTAGAAATTTAAAGACAGTTGAATGACGAAAACCCTATATACATTAGGAGACAACTAACTATGCTAAAAATGGTGATGGTGTTATTCTGGATGTATGCGTTTATAAAATGGATTTGATGTGGAAAATGATGGAATTGCCAAGTAATGATAGTCTATGGTGCTTTTGACTTGTATGACCTAGCAAATATGCAATGTATGGATGTGATGCCTAATGCAACCTATATTTTTGTATTTTGATTTTTACGAGTATGCATGGAATTGAAATGCAATTTTTTTGTTATTTTTGATGATTTTATTGTTTTTGTTTGTTTTTGAATATTTATTTTGACCAAGCGGTTATGGTAACTCTTGGAGCTTTTGGTTTTGACCAAAGGGTTTATGGATACCTTTGGAGCATTTTTTGGGGTTGACCAAGCGATTGTGAGAATCCTTGGAGCTTTTGGTTTGACCAAAGGGTTTATGGATACCTTTGGGGCATTTTGGGTTGACCAAGCGATTGTGAAAATCCTTGGAGCTTTTGGTTGGACTATGGCTCTCTAGATGTGGAATGGCCTCAAATGACTGATGTTCAAGGGTTCTAGTTCCTTGATTCCTTCAAGAGAGGTGAGCCGGTATGTTCCAGGTCCTATTCTACTATCAATCACATAAGGACCTAACCAGTTTGCCATGAACTTGTCCCTTAGATGGGATGACAAATTAGAATTCTGTTGGTTCTCTTTTAAGACCAAGTCACCAACCTAAAATTCCCTTAGGTGGACCTTCATGTTGTATGCTTTCTTAAGTCGCTCTTGATAGATACGCAAATGCTCGAGAGCATTGATGCGTCATTCATCGAGCAACGTCAGTTGGTCTAACCAGGCCTGCCGTGCAGTGTCATCATCGATGAACTCTTGCATTGAAATGCGTAGGGAAGGGATTTCCAACTCAAGAGGCATGACTACCTCGGAGCCATACACCAGCAAAAATGGAGTTGCCCTAGTGGGCGTCCGAATGCTAGTGCGATAAGCCCATAGGGCAAGCGGGATTTGAATGTGCCAATCCTTATGACTATCTACGATGGTCTTTTTGAGGATGGTGACTAGCATTTTGTTTGACGCCTCTGCTTGCCCATTTGCTTGCGGATAATAGGGTGTTGAAAAACTATGCTGAATTTTGTACTTTGTGGTCAAAGCACGCACATCTTTATTCTTGAATGACGTCCCATTATCCGAAAGGATCTTGGATGGAATACCAAAATGACATATGATGTTATGCAAAATAAACTCCGCAATGCGGGTTCCAGTCGTAGAGGTTAGCGGAATTGCTTCCACCCACTTGGTGAAGTACTCTATGGCCATTATGATGAATGTGTGATGACCCGACGATGCAGGGGAGATCTTTTCGATTAGATCGAAGCCCCACTACAAAAAATGCCAAGCCGATTGGATCGGTTGCAAGGCCTGAGAAGGTACGTGTGTCAAATTAGCATGGTGTTGACACTTCATGCACTTCTTTACATATGCGCAACAATCTCGCTCTAAATATGGCCAATAATAGCCCATGCGAAGAATGCGCTTTGCGATGGCCATACCGCTGAAGTGGCCACCACATGTACCATCGTGTGCTTGGGTGATCGCCCAAGCGGACTCTTGCTTGGTCCAAGCAACGGAGGAGGATTCCTTCATAGCTTCGATGATACAAAATGTCTCCTAACAAGACATGTTTTGCCACTTTCTATTTAAATGATCTTTTCATGGCTTGTGTCAATCCAAGTGGGAGGTTACCTAGCTTGAGGTAATCCCTTATGGGTGTGTACCAATCCTGCTGATCAGAAACCTCGATGGTATGAATGGCCAATCCCTCTTGAAGTCCATCCCTAGCAAAAGTTGAGCGGGAAAGAACTTGTAAAAATAGCATTGTGTTGCTATTAAGAGGGGTCAGGGAGAACAAGGACCCCAGTTGTTAGTCAGACAATCATGGATTCGAGAGAACCTATCCTGAGATGGTTCAATCTGGATCAGGTGGATTCTTGGCGTTAGGTCAGAGCTTGCATGCTCCATCATGGATTGTGATAATGTTTTGACCTGAATGGTTGTCATCTCACCGGAAGGGTCTTGCGGGATTAGTGACCCCAAGGAGGCCATAGTATCCGCAAAATGATTCGATGATCGAGGGAGTGCCTCGATGTCATACCATTCAAGTTGTGCCAGGAATTTGTCCACAAGGGCTTTGTAGGCCTACAGAACTGGACATTTACATTGGAATATCCCCTTTACTTGATTGACAATTAACAATGAATCACCAAAGATGTTTAAACATTTAATGTTCATGGTGATTGTTGTCTGAAGACCTATGAGCAAGGCTTCGTATTCTGCATTGTTGTTGGTGCATGGGAAGTCTAATTTAAATGACAGAGGCATTGGAGCCCCTTGTGGAGTGAAGAATACAATTCTCGTGCCACCTCCTTGCTCACATTTAGAACCATCGAAGAATAAGGTCATGTCGACTGTGACTCAGGCTCATCAGAATCTGGCGATTCTGAAACATGAAAAACCCCATCATCAGGTAGTTCTATGGTCAGAGGCTGATCGTCTTCAAGAGGAGCCTCTGCCAGTTGATCGGTGATGACTTGACCTTTTATGGATTTTTGTCCAATGAATTCTATGTCAAACTCCATCAACAACATGATCCATTTCATCGTGCGGCTACTATGATAAGTATGACTCATCATGTATCGCAATGGATTCTCCTTAGACACAACATACATCGTATTGTTGAGCATGTAGTGGCATAGATTTTTGGTAGCAAACACCACTGCCAAGTAGAGCTTCTCAACGTATGCATAGTTAAGTTCATAACTGACCAGGGTGCGGCTAAGATAGTAAGTAGCCTGTTCTTTGTGTAGTTCATTTTTCTGGGACAGCATGGCACCCAGTGCCACCTCGATAGCTGAGATGTATAAGTAGAATGACACTCCTGGTCTAGGTGGTGCCAATACTGTGGTGAAGCCAAGTATTGTTTAATGTCATCAAAGGTTGATCGACACTCGTCATCCCAGTGAAATGTTACCCCCTTGTGCAATAATTTATTCATGGGTCGGCACTTGTCAGATAGCTGCGCTATGAAGCGCTTGATTGACGTGACCTTTCCCTGTAGACTTTTGAGCTGCTTGATGGTAGTTGGAGGAAGCATTTCAAGGATTGCCTTGACTTTGTGTGGGTCTACCTCAATTCCTCATTTAGAGACTATGTAACCCAAGAGCTTTCCAGATGTGATGCCAAATACGCACTTCTTGGGGTTTAGTCTGACTTTATGTTCCATGAGGCGATCGAGGATCTTGCTTAAGTCATCGAGATGATCTGGGTGCAAAAGAGATTTGGCCAACAAATCATCCATGTAATCTTCCAAAGTTTTGTGCATGTAATCATGGAAGATGTACGTCATGGCACGTTGGTAGGTGGCACCAGTATTTTTAAGGCCAAAAGGCATGACCTTATAACAAAATGTCCCCCAAGGCATTGTGAACGCCATTTTTAGTTGGTCCTCGGGATTGATACGAATCTGATTGTATCCCGAGAAACCATCCATGAGGGAAAGCATTTCATGGCCCGCTGTAGCATCTACCAATGCGTCGATGCTCGGCAAGGGAAAATCATCCTTAGGACTCGCTTTGTTTAGATCTCAAAAATTGGTGCATATGCGAATCCTCCCATCGGGATTTTTGATGGGAACCATGTTAGACAACCATGGCGGGTAATCCATGCAGATGACAAACTATGCATCCAACAACTTTTGTAGCTCATATTTGACCATTAAGGCCACTTTTGGGTGCATCTTACATAGTTTTTGCTTTACCGGCTTGACTGTCGGATCAAGCGTTAGATTATGCATGACTAGCTATGGGTCTAGCCCCGACATGTCTTTGTATGACCATGCAAAAACCTCCTTCTTCTCTTTGAGAAGGGCAATGTAGTCGGCTTGCTCTTTGGGGGATAGACTTACCCCTAACTTGATGATTTGCAAATTCACTGGATCTGAGCCGATGTCTACGTCAGTCATCTCCTCGACCGACATGTGGGACCCGTCCTCCAACTGGTGTGGAGTTGGGATCAAGTGGATATCATTTGCTGAATTTAGATCATCATTCGGAACGTCAGGTTCCTCTTCAGCATGGAAGACATCCTGAGTCTATCCTGGGGTGAAATGGAACATCCCACCGCAAGGCCAGTACTCTGATGGGGATGGCGGTGTGTCAGCGTGATCCCAGTCTATAGCATCTAGGTCTAGATGCAATGACCATGTTGGGTCGGTTGGATCATGGATGGGGGCGGTTAAATCAATGGAGATCATGTTGATGAAATGATTGTGGTCTCCATTACCATGGGTATGACTGCTCGGACATCCTAGATGATCTTTGTGCTCCGGATCTGGCTCTATGGGTACTGGCACAAATGGATCAGCCCTATGCATGGATACGAAGATAGGGTCCGCCCTAGGCACTGATGGTTTTATAGGGTCTCCAGGTGGAAGATGCTCTCTATGTACCTAGAGTGGTGGGTGCAGTAATTGCTATAACTACATCGGGTTGAGGTGCCACCTATGCCTTGGCCCTATGTGTAACTGTTCAAACATGTCATCTATGTCCAAGGGATATTGTTGTTGTCGCATATGATTGAGATAAGCCATCTCAGTTTCATCTTCGTAATCACTATCAGAGATCCAAAGGCCTTCGTTGGCTCCAACAGCTATTTGCGACATATGAGGCTCATCTTGCTCGAGCAAATTAATGTGGTCCCATCGAGGTTGTTCCGCTCTCTGTGGGGGACCTGATTCTCTTGAGGTGGCATATGCTCAATTGGAGCATCCAAAGGGAACATTGTCAGGAAGCTCTCCTAATCATCCATGGGATATACTTGTGAATGATTGCTATCAGACTCGAAAGGATCCCAAGGTGCTACCTCGTATTCCGACTCATCTTCTGAAGACCCTTCTTGGTCTTGTCCATATCCCTCTTGTAGGGGAGTCCTCAAATTTTCTCCCTGTTTGGCCGAAGGGAAAGGGTTGTTATGGTCAACAAGGTTGGTTGTTAGCAATGGGAGATAATCTCCCAATGTATAAGTTGTGTTAGGATTGGCATATGGATCTGATGCCAACCCATCCTTGTTGCCTATCCCTAGGCCTTGCATGTTCTCTACCAAGATGTCTAGGGGCAAGGGGTGGTTGAACCCTACTCCTGACTTGTCATACGACATTTGATATCTCGGTTGGCAAAGAACACGCACTCCTTGCTCATACCTGCCCAACCCATATCCATGCCAATTGCATTGGCCAAGATATCTCAAAGCGAAGTCAGGGTTGGACAAATAGTTGACATCCTCAGCAAAGGGCTCTTCATCTTCGTCTTCTTGCATACAAGTTTCAACGCCATTATCCAGGCCCCCATAAACAAAGTTTGTCTGATTGGGTGGGTAGCCTAAAGGAACCACAGAGCCGATGGGGAGTCGAGGCCTCCCCATGTCCTGCATGGACTCAAGTGTGGGCGTTGCTACAATGTTCCTCACTAGATACTCCCCCAGGCCCGTGTTGGCCATCTCAACGGTGACCGTTGGCGGTTGAGGGGGAGCGAATGGGAGTCCTTCCTGAGTCCACTCCATGTGGGGTGAACTAGGCATCTCGACTTCCATTCGGCTAGGCATCTCTTCGGTAGAGATGGTTGAGACTAGGGGTGGTTCCTCTTCTAGGGGTTTCTTTCCCTTGTCCTTTGGTGTGGCCACCATAGGTGGCATCATTGTTGAAGGACCAGATGAGGAAGATGGACCCTGCTGGGGATTCGATGGACTCGGCAATGGGGATGCCTATGGAATCGGACCCTGGTTAGATGGATTCAACTAAAAATCCAAATGTGTTGATGGGAGGGTCGATTGCGGCATGAATTGCATCGTATTGCAGTACTTGAAGGGCTCTAAGTCTATCGGGACTACATGCACCTATCCTTCAAATGTATACTTTAGGCACTGATGAGCTATTGAAGGGACACACTTCATATCCCTGATCCAAGGCCGGCCCAACAAGATATTATAAGCCATCTCACCTTCCAAGATGTGGCACAATGTATGAATAGTCTTTTGTCCCACTTGGATAGGTAGGACAATTGTGCCAACCATCGAGCATATTGCATCATTGAATGCTCACAGGGTATAAGTGGAAGCCACGATGTGAGATGCCGGCAACTTCAGATGTTTCAATGCTGCGGTTGTGATGATATTACTGGATGAGCCAGTGTCCACCAACACCCTCTTATACGGAATCCCATTGACCCATGCAATAACGTGCAGGGGTGGATCCACCACATCACCAGTCACTGATTTCAATTCATCTTCTCTAAAGGTGATGACTGGTTCTGTACATTGTTTTACATGTCCCACGAAGTTGTTGAAAGAATTTGCTTCATGGGGCTGCAGCTCGATGGCTTTTAAAATCTCCATTAGAGCCTCCCGATGGGGCGTTGATTGTTGAATGAGCTCGTATATGGAGAGCCTAGCCGACGTGGTCCTTAGACTTTGGGTCAGTCTAGTCCGAATCGTGGCCACTGGTCTAGGTGGGGGAAGTTGCGTAGGGTGTTGTTGGGGTTGTGACGTCGATGGAACTTCTCTAGTGGCCACCATAGGGGCAGCTCCTTGATACCTCTTGTTCCTAGTCACTATGCTTATCATCCCTACATACCCCTGCATGGGGCAATTCTATTGCACCTCATTGACTTGAAGGGGTTTTGCCTGTGCATCATGGGTAGGCAAGGGGTCTCTAAAGACTCCCATATGTTGGTTGTTTGGTGCTACGGGGTTGTCCACCACCAATGTCTTATTGTCGATTAGGTCTTGTACCAAACCTTTGAATTTCCAACATGCATTAAGATCATGTCCCTTCCATCTATGGAACCTACAGTACAAGTCCTCCTAGTACCCCTTAGGCTTCGGTGCATTGGGGTCTATAGTTTGAATCTCTGGCAAGTTGATCAAGTTCACCGCTGACAAGCGGTCAAACAAGGAGTCCCTAGACTCTGTGTAAGGTGTAAATTGTCGCCTAGGGTGACACTGCTGATTTTGTTCCTACCTCTGGTTTTCTCTATCATAATTTTTAGGAGGCACCACCTGATAGTTAGCCTTTTGAGGTTGTGTTGCTTGTGTAGGCTTAGGGACATTGATAGCAACTTGATTGACCGTAACGGGTTTCGGTTGCGTGGTCCCTATTTTAGTGTTCTTGGTCCATTCTTTCTTCTTAGGTTTGGTGATCTCGCCATCCTGTATCTTGATCTCCTCAATGATTCTGGCTTGCACCAGAGCTTCCTCTAAAGTGGCATATTGCTACAGCTACAATAGCATGGAGATCGATCTCAAATAGCTCTTTGAGAACATCTGAGTCAGGTCGGACATGGGAGGGAGGTAGGGCAGCTTTGAAAGCAACGTCCTCCATCGGTTCCCATATGCCACCATGGTCTCTTCCTCATACTTCCTGAGGCTAGCTAGGTCACTTAATGATGCCTTTTTCTTGGTGTTGAAGGTGAAGCATTTGAGGAACGCGTCCACTAGCTGATCCAAGTTACTGATGCTATGTTTGGGCAACTGAGTGAACCAATCCGAGGTAGGGCCTACGAATGTGGTTATAAATGTTCTTAGTAACAAAGCATCATTGTCCTGAATGCCAAAGCACTGGCTCAGGAATCTAGTCACATGCTCTTGGGCATCCTCCTCCCCTCTAAAGAGTGCCAACTAGGGTAGTTTAAAGTGTTCAGGGTATGGAGGTGTCGGCACTGATGGATGCACAGGATGACTACGGAGTTGGCGTAAAGTGGGCTTTTGGTGCCCAGAAGTCTTGATCTCCATAGATTCTAAGTGCTCTAGCAGTGCTTTATATGCATCGAAGGATTTGATTTCTTCCTCCTTAGTTTGCTCCCATTGTGGGTTGCGGGGAACTTGAAGCCTATGGAGGGGTGGCTGGATAGCAACCCCTCTGCCTTGGTAGGGCATTTCAGCCCGCTCTTCTTCTTGTTCATACTCCTCATAGGCTTCTTGAGGAGTGCCTGGCCGAGACCTATAAGCATAGGTGGGTGCCCGCGGAGGGTGCCCATCATTGTTTCTGGGAGTGGCCTCCCGCTCAGGTCTAGGAGGTCTTGGAGGCAGTACTTGATGAGGTCATGGAGACCTATCTCGCACCAAAGGGTTATGCCTCTCATACACTTCTACTTTATGTGCACGAGGAGTTGGGACCTTCTCAGGCACATTGTTCAGGAGCAATTCGGCTGTCTGACGCTGAATGCGCTCTTTGTTAAGGTGACACAGATGTTCTAACTATTGTTGATCTTGCCTGAGCTGCGTAATCTGTGCTTGGTGGGCGGCATGTTTGGCAAATGCCAAGTCACTTTGTTCCATCGTCTCATTTTTAGGAAGCCTAGATGCCTCTCCTACATGTCTATCTCGGTCATGGTGATCCGAGACCCCTATGGGTTGCTTCCCTCTATCGAGGTTAGCGGCATTTACCTGAGGCTCCAGCCTCAATGGGTGATCCTGATACATAGCGGGTGTGGAGGTGCATCATTCCCATGCTATGTACTACTCTTGAGGAACATAGTGGTCTTCCTCACCCTCTCTTTCATATGCATAAAAGGTGCGGGCAGAATTGTCTTGCCCTGTCTGGAGAGCCTGATACTCTGGATATTGTCTAGTGTTTCTAACAGTAATGCGGGGTAGAGGAGGGATGATGAAATCCTATGGCCCCTCCTTTTGGACCCTCTGTTGCTCTAGCACTTCATCACTAGGCCACCCATAACGAGCTTCTAAGGGAGGTCTCCTATCTACGTTGAGTGCTACGTGTAGGTTCTCCTCTTGAAAGGACCTATGTTGAGTGGGGGTGCCTCTCCAAGAGGTGCCTCTATAGTCCTATTCTATGATGGCATGATGTGGACTATCTTGGGTGCCATGCCACCAAGGTGGGATGGCTAAGTCCTCAGGACTATATCGGAGGTGACTTGTCCCCCTTTGCACACTTTCTGCAGTGCTTGCCCGTGATTGGGCTCGGCTACGAGTGTACACCATGGTGATGTGCTCCTAAAGATGAGTAGATTTTTATCTCTTTTAGGATTTTTTATGCTACACTTAAACAGAAAGGAAACACACAATCAACGCAATGGTTATCTCGTTTAAATATTAAAAGTGTGCCCTAGAATCTGATTTGGTGTGTTTTGATGTTTGTTTGAAAGCTTTTGGAAAGAACGTTTAAATGCAAAATGATGGCTCTTATGACTCCCAAAAAATGGTCGCCCCTTCGATATACCATTTCCAGACCGATATACCAACCTCTCTATATACCCGCCCTTACGTGAGGGAAACTATTGGTACGTGAGAGCAGATGGTACGTGGAACATAGGCGGTACGGAAGGGGAATCACTCTGTTTATGACACCTACCATAGAAGACTTATCCTCATGCGCTGGGAATCACCCCAACTACACTTGGTCAGCTTTCATCAGGATTTACGTCTAGCAATAGTCACGATCGGGGTAATGTATGCAATATCTCAAGCCAAGGTGGTGATGAAATCCACCGTTGGTCTTGCTCAAGGGTTGGGGTTTTACGACCAACTCCTTGTTGTTTCAAATTACCACGTGGTGTGTGGGGTTCTTTTTAAGTTGCATAAATGAAGCAAACAAGCATTCAAACTCTCCTATGCAAGAAAATAACTAGAGAACAAACAACAAAATTTTGATAGAAGGTGTTTAAGACCTCTACCTCTTCTCTGCCCAAATCGGATGTCTCTGAATTTCTGCTCTGAAACAGTCCAGCGTTTGAAAACTTGGTACCTGTAAGAAAAAACAAGCAAATTTAATCAAAAATTTAATCTTAAAAATCAAGGGACAGAGGTCCCACCGTGATCGCCACTGAAAGCACGAGGATACGAAAACAAAAAGGAATATGCCAAGCACGATGCGTGTAAAACCAAACTTAACGCTAAAAGCCTATATATTGAAAGAACATAGATGAATTGACACAAGATAAAAGTAGTATGAAATATAGCCTTCTTTATTGATATGCTTTCAAAGTCGTGTTACAATACGTCTCCTTCCTTTTTAGGGGATAGGAGCGTCAAATATGTTTCTCATCACATCCATGGATAGCAATCCTTCTTCCGCGTGCCCACATGTAAGATGGGCGGACCAAAACATTGCCACCACTTGTGTATATGATTTTTGACTCCTTCCTGCTCCTCTGATGTTAGAAACCTACATTCAAAGAAACAGAAAATATTAGTAGCACCTACAGACAGAATAAAACATGTATTTCCCAAGGCCTACTGTTAGTGTATGCATGAAAATATTAAAATGATAACCAAATGACCTCAGATCGACCTAAAAATTTAATAGAAGCATAAATATGTTACCAGGAAGCCACTGCAAAAGGAACAGTCTAGAAATTCCTCACATATTTGTATTCGCTCCAGGGTGGGACGAATAGACCTACAATAACTTGTCAGAAAGCACCCTCTTCAATGTCCTATCCAGAAAGCTCCAAATGACCTACAAAGTTGGGGTTAGCTAATTGGGGGTGTTTTGGGAAGACCCAGAAGGTCAGATTTCTCCAATTTGGCCTCTATCACCCAGATTTTTTTGGTGCCATCTGCAAGTTAGTAAAGGCGGGAAATGATAAAAACCTGGTCAAAATTGCTCAGAATGAAGTGAAATTTAAACTACAGCCTATTTAATAGACCTAGAATAAGATGCAAAATAAAAATCAGAGAAATATATCACATATTTCTAATCATTTCGGGGTGGGGCGATTAGGGTTGTGACAGCTTGGGGGGCGCCCGGGGGCAGAACGCCCACCGTTTGGGACTCTGTTTTGGCACCAATCCACTTGGGATGGGTCCAAAACTTCTTATGGGGTGTTTTCGACAAATTTTGTGGAATATTGTGGCCAAAAATTGGGTTTTGGGTCCGGATTCGTGCTTCCAATAATCACCCAATAACCTCCCTTTCGAATGAGAGATTAAGGATGTGAAAGGCACAAATCGCAAGTAGGTATGTAAATTGGCAGCACTTCATTGCTCAAATGCTCCTTCTCTGTATATATTTTGGGTGAGAAAACTCACCAATTTATAGACCTAGGGTCTCTCTATTTGAATTGCGCATGCGAGGGCGCCACTTGAGTTGTTTGTCCTATTTTGAGAGAAAAGATAATTCCCTGATTTAGAATCTCCTTGCATGAGGTCTCTAAAATAAAGACATGCATGACTGAAGTCTCTCTCCTTGATTTGGAGTCGTTCCTCACAATTGCATGGCCTGAAGCTTCAGTTAACTGGCGGACTTGTCGAGGTTTGACTTTTTTCCAATCAAACTTGCTATTCGCCTCACCCTGGGGCGAATGCTGATATTCGTCCCTGGGTGGGATGAATGCCAGTTTGTATTCGTCCCTGGGTGGGACGAGCAGAGAGCAAGGTGCCAAAAAGGTGCCAAATTGACCTCTGACCTCCAAAACTACTTTTGGGAGTGGTTAGGACCACTTTTTAACCTCTGGGGGCTGCCCTAGGGGCTGTGTGTGTCAATGCGATCAGCGCTTGTTGTCACATAATCGGATTGGTGCTATTTTGGTGTCTACACTAAGAGTAGGTATTTGTCTATTTTTTCTACTATTAGGTCTTGGCTTATCCTATTGTTGGCCCATGTATAGTGATCGTCTTCAAACTCAACCTTCCATATACTATTGTTTTGAATAAAATCTAGAAAATATATTATAGTTTGGGTTAATTTTCTAAGTCCACAAATTTTCTTATCCAGCTTCGTTATGGCATTAAAATCATATGATCATGAATTTTATTTCTTGGGTTTTACTTCTAATAAAGCATTAAATCCCCCTTCATAATTTTTATTTGCTTGACTAGGTTGTGGGTCCACACACATTGATAAGGATGTAACAAATATTTATAGAAATAACATGTGACTAATGAGGTTATCCAATGCCCATTTTTATGAATGGTTTTGTAGAAGGTTCTAACTAGATATAAACATGTTATAATTCCCCGCACTACTCCTTTATAATGAATATCATCCCATTCACATCTTTCCCATACTACTTTCATAGTTTTGGAAACTTATTTCTTTGTCATTTTAGTTTCCTGGATACAAAGAATATCAAGCTTATTAATTAAACAAAGATCCCTGATACACATTTATTTTGAAGGGGTATTTGCACCTCTTATATTCCATGATATGGTAATCATGTCTCATTAGGGACTACTAGCCTCTCTTGCAAACTCTTAATTTAATTTTTGTTTGATAAATATAAGCTCAAACAACATAGATTGTGTTTATTTCTTTGTGTTTGATCTTTCTTCCCCAGCTCTCACTTGATAATTTGAAGGTTTTTCTCTTTTACCTTACTAGTATTAGGTTTAGGACTTATTACTTTATCTCTCAATATTCCTTTACAATGTTTCTTTTCATTATATTTGTCCTCTCTTGGCTTTTATAAGAAAACTTTTAACTTACCATTCTCATCTTCTAGTATTTCCTTATTAATGGTAGAGGTATTAGCATATAACATGTTTATTCTCTTGATTAGTGCATGGTACTTAAGTAGAATATTCAAAATTTTATAAGTCACATTCATTAGGTTCCATAGGAATTTTCATCCCTAAATTAGGTTAAGATCGTGAAGATTGCTCCTTGTTAACATTATGATCCTATTGTACCTTTTCCTCTAAACTATGATTTTATTTTTTTTAAATTGGTGTTTACTCCAATGTCCTTATTTATTGGTCTTCCCTATTTATTTATTTTCATCTATTTAGACCTATTTTTTACAAATTGAAAACCGCCCTCATCCTTATATATTTGTATGTTTATCATGTGGTTTCTACATATATTTTTGTTGGACCTTTCTTAGGGTTAAGTATATTAATATGCCATATTGATGCATTTGCACAACATGCCCTAGTTTGCGTGGATCGGGACCATCTTTTTTAAAAAAATGGTGATTTTTTTATTCTTATTTTCTTGGTCTTGAGAATTATAATTAACCATACAAATTCCCAAGTTCTTAGTTAAAATTTACAAATCATGGACATCCAATTTCTGTATTAATTTTATCACGATATTAATTACTATTGTTGTATGGTAATATCTTTAAAATGGAAAATTATATCTCCCATTAGATAATGTTTAGAATACGATTTCCAACAAGTACCCACATGACTATGTTTCTATAGACTTAACCCACTCCCCCAAACCTAGTTAAATTAAAGCACTACAAATTTGGATTCCCCCCCTCATAACATAGATGGCTTCACTTTCAGACCTCATAACCTTTTTAATACTTGATAAATTTGGTGAAAGCACTTTTATTAGATGTATTTCCAAAATATATTTCCGGAAAGTATAGACTTGTTTATGGTCCAAGGAAAATTGATATCCTAGATGTCCCATTTTTAGCATGTGATATAGCTACCTTGGTTGCCTAGAAATTTCTACCTAATTACACAACTCTCATTTTTAGGCCTTATATCCCGTTCAATACTTTGTGAAAATTCTTGAATTCACCTCCATTGGAGTTGGCTCAAAAATAGATTTCCAAAAAATATAAGTCTATGTTCTAAGAAGGTTTGAGGCCAAAAAATACTAATATTCTATAGGGTATCTGAGCTATGAAAACCAAGTTACGAGGAAATATAGATGGACATGAAATTAAAATACTAGTAAAGGGAGATTTTAAATGGTCATCATAATTTAGAAAATTAAACCTCAACTTAATTCATTCTATCTACTAGAGGGGGTAATTTAAAATTGAAATAAATCCACCTAGAAGCCCTAATTATTGGATGATGAAATTAAAATATAGAAACCCCACAATCAAAAATCCTGATAACCAAAGATTCATAGGTAATGGAAAAAACCAACATAATTGATAGTCCAATAAAAATGAATTGGAAATGTTCCAATAAATCATGGGGAGGTAATTTTTTTCTCAGTATTGCCAACTAGAAACCACTAATAACTATAAAATCCATAAATAAATTAATACCCCATTAGCTCTGAAACCATTGGGACTTTGGTAGCTAAACATAGAGGTCAATGAATTTAAACTTTGGTAATTAGAAATTAGCTACAAAATCTTGGTGGAAATTGACCATTTCTTACTCCCCTAGGTTGGAATAGATCACTTGTGTTCAATATCCCTCCCACTATTGAAAACACTTGTTGAGTGTAAGAGCTAGGTGAATATTTCACACATTGTGGATACTAAGTAGTCTATCTTAGACTCTTTTGAGGGCCCATTTCTTGGCATGTGTGTTCCTAATTACCTCCTTGGTTGAGATCCCTCATGTCATGTGTTTAGCTACTCCTGATTCTATATACTAGTAACTTTTATCTTCAACATTGACTTGATATGTTGCATACAATGTATTAGTATTATGGGCTTATTGACCCCTTTGATTTCTCTATCTATTTATTTGATAGCAATCAGTTTTATAATGATCCCACTTTCCATAATATTCACACATTTGTTGGTTGTTGGGGTGAATTAGATTTTGTTTAGGCCTATAATTTTGATGTCTTTTATTAGGATGATCAACCAACCATATTGGCTATTGATGTGGTTGTTTTTGTGGTTACTAATGGTACTATGGTGACTATTTATGGTGTTGTTATGGTTGTTGATGGTATTTTTGTGGTTTTTGATGGTATTTTTATGGATGCTTACATTTCTAATGTGGCTATTGATGTTGTCATGGATAAGACCTCTATCTACATCTTTGATTCTATTTATGTGTAACCCTATTAGGACTATGCTATAAATATGCCTTGGTGGTAAAGGTTGTTATTGTGGAATCAAAATCTTCATCTTTGATTAGGTCCTATTCATGTTTCTTAGGGAGGAATTCAATATCCTAAAAGGGAGCATTCAAATTTTTACCAATTAGATTTAACATGGTAGCATATGCATGAAATTTAGATGGAATGCCATGCAACATAATAGGGACCAATTCATTGTCTAAAAGAGGGTGGCTTGCTACTAAGAAATCATTTCTTATGGACTTCACTTCCATGAGATAATTGGTAAGTGAGCCTTTCATGCATAGATTGTGTAATTTATTTTTTAAATACAAGATTTTATCCTGACTAGGCCTATCAAATAGCCTCATGAGTGCATCCCAAGCTTCTTTGGGTGTAGTGGCAGCTCTTACAGTTTCTCTACATTGAAGCCTAGTAGATAGCTTGATTAAGCTTAATGTTATATTAGAGTTCTTTTCAAATAGTTCTTTAGCTATAACATATATAGGTGGATTCAATGGTCGTTCTCCTTATTGTCTATCTCTTATATAATCCCACATAATATGCATCATTAATATTGAATCTATTTCAACTTTCCAAACGCAAATGAATAAACTCCTTCAAGTTTTTGTGTGAGGCCATTAAGCAAATTTGTTGATTTCATGAGTAGAAATTGAGTAAGAGAGGAGGGAGCTCAACCAAGGAGGTAATATGAAACACAAGTACCAAGAAAGAGGCCCTTAGAAGAGTCTAAGGTACATCATTTAATATCCACAATGTGTTGAGGGTTCACCTAGCTCTTCCACTTTGAATCCACAAGTATTTCCAAAATTGGGAGGGATCTTGAACACAAGTGACCTATTACAACCTAGGAGAGTAATAAGTGAAAAATAAGTGGGGTGTAATATTTTTCTTATTACTAATGTTCTTGCTTGCTTGCTTAAGAAATAATTTCACCTCTGATGTGGCAAATAAATTCAAGTGTGTATGTGCAAATGGAACTACACTTGATTACAATATGAAATAAACCCCAAATACATGTGGAGGTATAGCTAGAAAAAAACTAGAAAAAAAAATCACTATGTGGCCAAGTCAATGTCTCATAAAGAGACTCCATAAGCAATGAACAAGGGGGCCTAAAACACCCCTTGTGATGATGATTTTATTGAGAAAATGGCTAAAAAATAACCCCCAATAGTGATTCCAAATGTGGTACAATTTCAATGGTTTCAATCCAAGTATAGTGCCTCTACCTCCAAATACAATATGCTTAATAGCAAGACCTTCAAGCCAAATGCAATGATAAAAATGTTGAGTACCTCTAAAGGTTGAAAATTACAATGTCTCTAACAATGAAAAAATAGGCAGAATAATTTCTCCAAGTATAGAAATATTTCTTAACATTTAAAATTTTGAAAATAACAATCAATATGCAACCAAATTATGTCTTGCATATAGTTGTCAAAAAGGTCTTGGAGCCAGCTACACAATGCAACTTTTGGATCTAAAATTTTATGCATTTGGTGAATATTATGCTGAAAAATGGGCTAGAGGGTCTTGTAAAAAATTCAATGGTACCTTTTACAATTGGAAATAAGAATATTTCCAAGGAATATTATTCAAAGGGTTCATTTTTACATAAATTATCCTAAGCACCCTTCAAAATAAGACAAAATGATGCCCCCTTTTTTATATTTAAAAAAAAAATCCTTTCTACAAAATTAAAAAAAGGATCCCCTTTGGCCTAAGGTGAGGTTATTTAATTGGCATTTATTGCATCATAGGGTGCTTACTGGTTAGCAACTTATGAAGCGTGGTTTTTATGGCCCTTTTACATGTGAAATGTGTGAAGAGAATGTAGAAAATATCAACCATATTTTTATTGAGTGTACTTTAGCCTCTGAGCTATGGAGGAGAATGACCACTTTACTTGGCTTACAGTGGTCCAATTTTTTTACTTTTGAACAACTTTGGAGGGATTGGCCTAATCAAGAGGGTGTTGATCATTTTATTAGGCAATTAGTTTGGATGGGTTCTACCATTCTTCTTTGGAATATTTGGAATGAAAGGAACAACAAAATTTTTAATCAAGATAGGAAGGATATTCACTATATTTGGCAAAATACCATAGCCAACTTATTGGAATCAGTCCATCAACTCCTTAATCACCCCCAAAAATCCCACCAAATATGGGATCAAGTGATGTAAATATTGAAGATTAAAACTTCTAAGGGCAACCAACTTAAAGGGAATGTGAGTATTAGTAAGATGGATAGGACTAGAAATTGGCAACCTCCTCCTAAGAATTTTGGAAAAGTCAATACTGATGGAGCCTCTAGAGGGAACCCTGGAAAATCCGATGTGGGAGGAATTGGTAGACTTTCAGATGGCTCCTTGGTTTTTACTTTTGCTGAGAATTTGGGTATTCTTTCCAATAACCTTGCTGAGGGGTATGGTATCCTTAGAGGTCTTCATGAGGCTACTAAGGTTGGATGGGAAAAGGTGTTAGTTGAGTCTGAATATCAACTTATGATTAATCTCTTGAAGACTCCTAAGAATCATAATGTGGATTGGAGAATAAAAATAATTATTGAGAAGATTTAGTTAATCCAGATGGGATTTTTGAAAGTTGATTACAATCATGTGGTTAGAGATCAAAACAAGAGTGCTGATGCTTTAGCTAATTGGGATTTGGAAAAAGGTGATATTACTTGTTATGGCCACCCTCCTATATGGTGGGCTTCTCAAATTAGGGAAGCTCTTATTTCTATCATTTCTTTGGATGGCTCCAGTTCTGAAGGTACCTAGTTTCTTCTTGTGTTTTTTTTTGCTTTTCTTTGGTTCATTCAGTTTTTTTTTAGTTCCCTAGCTCATTCTATTCTTTATTTTGTTTCCTCTATTGATTCTTGCATTAATAGTCTTTTGGTCTAGATAGGTCATTGTTTTGTTCATTTTTTTTTTTATTTTTTCTTTTTTATTTTTTTCGTTTAGTTTTTTAAGGTGGGTGGGTTCTTTTGTTTTGTTTTGTTTTTGTGTTGTTTTTTGTTGTTCTTGTGTTTTTGTTGTTTTGTTTTGTTTTTTTTATGTTTTTTGTTATTGTTCTTGTGTTTTTTTCGTTCTTGTTCTTGGGTTTCTCTTTGTTTGTGTTATTTCGTGTTTTTATGTGTGAGTTTTTTCTATGTATTTTGTTTTTGTTTATTGTTTGTTGTTGGTTGTTTTTTATTTTTATTTTTTTAATTTTTTAGGTTTTGGTTTTGTTTATTTTTCATGTTCTTTTGGGTTATGTCTTTGTAGTGTTTTGTTGTTTTTGTCTTGTTTGTGTTTTGTTATGTGGTTCTTGTGTTTTTCTATGTGGTTTATGTTGTGGTTTCTTTTATCTTATTGTGCGTGTTTGGTTGTGCTTTTTTTTTGACACACTCAAGGAGCATGTTTTTTATTTTATTTTATTATTTTTGTTGTTATTTACTTATTTTTAAATTGTTTTTGTGTGTTTGTTTGCTCCTTGAGTATGTCAAATGTGGTAGGCCAGGTCCGAGTCCTGGGCATTTTTGGTGGAAAGGATACCCCTGCCTCCTTGGGTCTTACCCGAAAGTGGCATCCCTTTTGGGATGTTGGCCACAAATAAAAATGGAGGGTGAAAGCCAACAAAAAAAATGTAAGCCCAAAAGCAATGAACCAAATGATACCAAGAACAAATAATATAACTTAAAAATAAATATTTGATCTATGCCTTATCACAAATATGGCCTCTCAAACAATTCACAAATATTTCTTCAGAAGCAATGCTCTCAACAACCCTAATTCATGACGTAAAAAAATTTAAAACTAGGCATAATTTTTTTTGTTTCTCATTCATAGGATCAACTAAAGATGTTGCAAGTGAAGAGAATACTAAGAAAGAAATTATGTTAAGACTAGAATTCTCACAAAATAAACATAAGATAACTCACTCCTGATATAATCTTATGGTGGGAATTTCTCTTGTTCCTTCTAAACCAATTTGGACTAAGAACAAATGATACTTCATCCAATCATATGCAAGATCTGATACCATATGTTGGGACTACTTAAATAACAACACATAGAAATCACAACATAGAGTAAAATATTATAGGCTTTAGCTCATTGAATAGTGACATTGATCTCAAATAAATTTTTGGAGTACAATGCATATTTCCAGTGAAAGAAGGGGTATTATGATTTATATAGAGGAAAATCTAACCCTAATCCTAATCATGTGCAACTTGTGAAAGTGCACATTAAAACATTCTAACATATTTTGTAAAATAAATATATTGAAATTAATTTTAGATGGTTAAGAACTAGATTTAATATGGTGCACCCAAAATCATTATCTTTTTGATTTAAACTAGCAAAGTCCCCTTTAAGGAACAATTATCAATGACATTTGAGTTTATCTGCAATGGCCAAGACTTGGCATATGTAAAATTTAAGGGAAACAAATTTCCTTTCAAGAGTAAACATAATTTATTCCAATTAAGTTATATTGCCCTTGATACACCAATAGTTGGTTTTTGCCTCTTCATGCCCAACAAGGAGGATTGAGTTGTTGATTGACTAGTCCACCAGGCCTTTGTTCTTAATATAACTGGCACTAGGGATAGAAAATCTAGAGTGTGTCATTTGATTTCTCAACATAATTGGTGCTATAAGGAGGGCCATAGAATTTTAAAATTATATTTTTCCTAGTATAGTGCTTATATTACACTTCTTTATTGTTAAAGCTAGAACCAAAGGTTATCATCACCAGGTCTAAGTTAGTTGGAGTTGGAATTGAGTTTATTAGTATTTCCACATATATAATATCCATAGCTAAAAAAGGTAGATCCAATACTCCTCAAACTACAAATAGCTCTTCTAGAGTTATTACATATTTTCTTAATCCTTTCATGATTCCCAAGGGTCCACCAATGGTATCTACTACTCCATGGTTAGTAGAAAGTAGTCCTTTCAATGTACCTAGTCCTGCACATGATATGCCTAAGAAAAATGAAATATATCTCCCTCGATATAGGCATGATATAATGGTGTTTCTAAAGAACATGTCTAGGCATACAAAGATGCCTTAATCCAGTTATACATTGAACATGAGGATGTTGCCTATGGTATGTTCCTGTATGTATTGGATGAGTTTGCATGACTACTTTATCATATTTGTTCAGGCTCTATTAATTCCTAGGCTCAATTAGAAGCAAAATTTGTCACCCATTTTAGGTTACCCATTGACATAACTATGGTATATCATCAGTTTGCTTCTGCACATAGAGAACCTAGTGAACCCCTAAGACTATTTGACACTAGGTTCCATAAATTGTACACTATATAACCATCCAAATGTACCTTAGATATTTAGATCCATTAACTTCTATGTTTGTGAGGAGAGCTCCTCAAATCACATCCTTACCCTTGGCATATAATGAGGATCTAATAGTTGAACAACAATTAATACCTCAAGGTTTTGGTTTGGGTCAATTGCCTTCACTTGGTAAATCATGAGCTTAAGACCAAATACAACTGAAATATAAAGCCCTTACACAACATCTCCCAATGCTGAACCCACTACCAAGATTTTTTGGCTTTTAAGCCTAACTATCTCAAATTATCATAGGTCCCAATATAAATAAGCCATAATATTAAAGGTCAAACTATTAACAATCAAGAGTAGAATTATGTATATGAGTAATCAAATATATATCTAGAACTGTATAATAATAAAATAACTTTTACTTATAATATAAAATATGAATATAAATGTCCAAAATCATTCATGTACATGCATGGAAAATATTTACAATAAAATTGCCCAAAATTTGTATACACGCTTTATTATCAATTCTTGCTATGTGGTGATTTGATGGGGAGCCAAATTTTCTCACACCTAGATACCACAATTTTTTTTTTTTCATTAAACAATTGGAAGAACCAATTACACCCCTAGCCCATAAGCGTAGTTTTCTTTTCCTAGTGCAAGCTGCCTCACTTTTGACAATCTGTTTACGTTCTCAGGAAGAATACATTCTCCCAATATCAAAACTTGGCTCCCCCTCCCTTCCTCCCCGAACCTTCACATATTTTTATCTTATATAGCAAATGCCACTAGGTCAGCCATGGAAACATGCATTGATGAGCCGTATGAACGTCTCTGACCTCTGGGCGTAGCAGTCGAGTGGTCGCCATGCTCAGAAAGCTTACCGAGCAAGAAATCATGCATTAATGAGGCCTTTGACCACCTCGAGAAACATCGTCTGGTAATGCGTGCCTTCTCAAATCGTGAACCAATAGTATGTCATGATATCATGACATGTCGCAATATCACATCTTTCTTCCTTGTTTCCTTTCTCTTCTTTTGGTCATGATATCGCGACATGTCGTGATATCGTGATATCATTTTTCCTCGTATTTCTCTTCTTCGGGTCACGATATCATGACATGTCGCGATATCGTGACATATTTCCTTTCCAGCTCTTCTTTCTCCTTTGGGTCACGAAATCGTGACATCTTTCCTTTTTGCTTCCTCCTCGCCTCTCGGATCGTGAAATCTTGACATGTCGCAATATCGCAACATTTTTTTTCTTCTGCTTCCTTCTCGCCTCTTTGGGTCATGAAATCGTGACATGTCACGATATCACGACATTCTTCCCTTCTACTTCCTTCTCGCCTCTCGGGTCGTGAAATCGTGACATGTCATGATATCGTGACATCTTTGCTCTTTGTTTTCTCTCTCTGCTTTGGGTCATGAAATCATGACATGTCGCAATATCGTGACAGCTTTGCCTTCCACTTTCGCTCTCTGCTTTGGGTCATAAAATTGTGACATGTCGCGATATCGTGATAGCTTTGCCTTCTGCCTTCACTCTCTACTTTGGGTCATGAAATTATGACATGTCATGATATTGCGACATGTTGTGATATCGCTACATGTCGCGATACCGCGACAACTTTGCCTTCCGCCTTTGCTCTCTGCTTTGGGTCATGAAATCGTGACATGTTGTGATATCATGATAGTTTCCTTCCTTGGTTTATTTCTACTCCTTCAGTCACGATTTTGTGACATGTCATGAAATTGCGACATTTTCTTCTCTGGCCTTTCCTATCTTCTTTCGATCACGATTTCGTGACATGTCATGATTTCACGACATTTTCCTCGGACGACCTCTCTCTCCTATTTTGATCGTGATTTCATGACATCATGATATCATGAAATTTTTCTTCAGACGCCCTCTCTCCCATATTTTGGTCACGATTTCACGACATGTCGTGAAATCATGACATTTTTTGTGGACACCTTCTTTCTCTTGCTTCGGTCACGATTTCGCGACATGTCATGAAATCATGACATTTTCTATTGGTGCATTCTCTCTCCTACTGCTGTCATGATTTCGTGACATGTCATGAAATCATGATATTTTTTGCGGTGCCTTCTATCTCCTACTTCAGTCACGATTTTGCGACATGTCATGAAATCGCGACATTTTTTATGGGTGCCTTCTCTCTCTTACTTCGGTCGTGATTTTGTGACATGTCATGAAGTCGTGAAATTTTCTACGGGTGCCTTCTCTCTCCTGCTTCGGTCATGATTTTGTGATGCGAAATCATGACATTTTCTTCGGGCACCTTCCCTCTCCTACTTTGGTCATGATTTTGTGACATGTCGCAAAATTGTGATATTTTTGCTCCATGCCTTCTCTCTCCTTCCTGAGTCACGAAAATGTGACATGTCATGATATCATGACACTTTTATCTGTCATGATATCATGACACCAAGGCAAACACTTAGATATTTTTTTGTTGATGCAATATTGCTCTGCTACCACCGGATGCTCCTGCATTAGACAACCGGGGTGCATTGAGAAGTGACCTTCACTTATGTACTATTATGTCACCTTATTTTTAACTAGGGCTGTACAAGCTCTCCAAGCTTCAACAAAATCTGGGTCTTCAGGGTACAAACCCTTAAGTTCTTCAAACCCCACAACTTCCACTCTCATTGTTGTTAGCAACCTCTTTTCATCCATCCCCTTTAGTGGCTTTAGTTTATGGTGCACTCCTTCATTTGTTAGGGAGTAAGTGTTGGCATGTCCATCATGGACTACATGATGATCAAACTGCCATGGTCTTCCTAACAACATATGGCAAGCATCCATAGGCAAAATATCACACAAGACCTCATCCTGGTATCTCCTAATATTGAACTTGAATAGGGATTGCTCATTGACCAATGACCTATGGTTCTTCTGCAACCACGCAATCTAGTATGGATGCAGGTGTCTTCTCCTCTCTAACTGTAACTTAGTAACCATATCTTTAGATACCAAGTTATTAGTACTGCAACTATCTATAATAACATTATAGACCTTACCTGAACATTTGCACCTTGTGTAGAATAGGCCCCTCCTCTGGTCTAGTTCTTTCTCCTCATTCAACAAGGTTCTCCTTATGACCATAAATTCTCTCCTCTCTACCTCCTCAGAATGTTCTGATTCAGCACCTTCATCTGCTACAACAACTCGGGCAAGACCCTCAGGTTTCTAATTTGTCCTTTCTCGATATTGTGGACACTCGTATGCTCGATGTCCTTCTTCGCCACAATGGAAATAGGTTCCATGAAATCCTCCTCTTCCATACCCATGTCTAGATCTACCTCTTCCTCTTGGGTAGCCATTGTTCTGATCATGGGGTCTGTAATCATTATCTCCCTTCTAATCCTGACTACTGCTAGCTTCTTCTTTCTTCTCATCTCTTCCTCCATCTATTCTTCCACCAGTCCTTTCTCCATGACCTCTTCCTCTTTGCTTACCCTCAAACCTTCTATTCAGCTTCTCTTCAACTTTTAGAGCAAACTGGTAAGCATCCTTAATGGTGCTCATCCTAACTACACTCAACTCTTCTTGAATACTGGTTCTCAACCATTGATGTAACGGCCCACCTTCTCCTTGTTAGCCTCTGAATGGCCAGTTCTGATGGAGATATTATAAAACTCCTCTGTGTATTCCTTGATAGTTTTGCTTGACTATCTCAAGCTTTGCATTTTCCTTAGTAGATCCAATTCATAATCTATAGGAATAAATTGTCTCTTCAACTTCTCTACCATTCTATCCCATCTGGTTATTCTCTCATTTCCTCTTCTATTTCTTTCCAGCTACACTCCTTTCCACCATATGCTAGCATGACCCTTAAGCTTGGTCTTAGAAAATTTGACCCTATCAGGATCTTCAACCTCATCATACTCAAAGTATTCTTCCAAATCATTGATCCAGTCAATCAACTCCTCTGGATGAAGATTTTCAAAATACGTAGAAACCTTCATCTTTGGCTTCTTTCCAATCTGGGAGATGGCTCTGTATAACCTGTCTTGTGCAGGATCTACAACCTCTTCTTCTTCCTCAAATTGGTCCTCTTCTTCATCAACTTCATCTTCACTTCCTTATTCTCCTCTAGGTTCAAGCCCTCTGTGCAGCTCCTCTTGCAGGGCCTGAACTTGCCTCTACAAAGCTCTAAAATCTTCTGCCGGCACCATATTTATTCCACCACCATGGTTTCTTTATGGAGGCATTCTTCTTCACTCTCTTCTCACAACTCTTCCACAGATCCTGGTATAAACAACCTCACGTCCGACGATCTGTTTACACACTTAGGAAAACTTGCTCTGATACCACTTGATGGGGAGCCAAATTTTCTCACACCTCAATACCATAATTTTTTTTTCATTAAAAAACTAGAAGAACCAATTACAACACTAGCCCACAGGTGTAGTTTTATTTTCTTGGTGCAAGCTGCCTCACTTTCGATGATATGCTTACGTTCTCAGGAAGAATACATTCTCCCAATCTCAAAACTCGGCTCCCCCCCTTCCTCCCTGAACCTTCACATATTTTTATCTTATCTGGCAACTACCACCGGGTCAGCCATGGAAACATGCATTGATGAGCCGTCTGAATGTCTCTGACCTCTGGGCATAGCATTCGAGTGGCCGCCATGCTCAACAAGATTACCAGGCAAAAAATAATGCATTAATGAGGCCTTTTACTACCTCAAGAAACATCATCTAGTAATGCGTGCCTTCTTGAATCATGAACTAGTAGTATGTCATGATATTATGACGTCACAATATCACAACATCTTTCTTCTTTACTGCCTTTCTCTTCTTTGGGTCACGATATCGTGACATGTCGCGATATCACGACATATTTCTTCCTCACTGCCTTTCTCTTCTTTGGGTCAGGATATCGCGACATGTCACGATATCGTGACATCTTTCATTTTTGGCTCTTCTTCCTCCTTTGGGTCATGAAATCATGACATCTTTCCTTTTTGCTTCCTCCTTGCCTCTCGGGTCACGAAATCATGACATGTCATGATATCGCGACATTTTTTTTCTTCTGCTTCTTGCCTCTTTGGGTCATGAAATCATGACATGTCACGATATCGCGACATTCTTCCCCTCTGCTTCCTTCTTGCCTCTTGGGTCATGAAATCATGACATGTCATGATATTGTGATATCTTTGCTCTCTGCTTTCTCTCTTCGCTTTGGGTCGTGAAATCATGACATGTTGCGATATCGCGATAGCTTTGCCTTCCACCTTCGCTCTCTACTTTGGGTTGTGAAATCGTGACAGCTTTGCCTTTCACCTTCGCTCTCTGCTTCGGGTCGTGAAATCGTGACATGTCATGATATCATGACAGCTTTGCCTTTAGCCTTCACTCTCTGCTTTGGGTCACGAAATCGTGACAGTTTCCTTCGTTGGTTTCTTTCTACTCTAGTCGTGATTTTGCGACATGTCACGAAATCATGACATTTTATTCTCTGGACTTTTCTGTCTTTGTTCGGTCATGATTTTGTGACATGTCATGATTTCATGACATTTTCCTCAGACGACCTCTCTATCCTATTTCGGTCATGATTTCATGATATGTCGCGATATCGTGGCATTTTTCTTCAGATGCCCTCTCTCCCCTGTTTTGGTCGCAAAATCGTGACATGTCACGAAATCGTGATATGTCACAAAATCGTGACATGTCACAAAATAATGACATGTCGTGAAATCGTGACATTTTCTGTAGATGCCTTCTTTCTCTTGCTTCAGTCACGATTTCATGACATGTCGTGAAATCACAACATTTTGTGCTGGTGCCTTCTCTCTCTTGCTTCGGTTGTGAATCATGACATTTTATTTGGCGCCTTCTGTATCCTGCTTCGGTCACAATTTTGTGACATGTCACGAAATCATGACATTTTCTATGAGTGCCTTCTCTCTCCTATTTTGGTTGTGATTTCATGACATGTCATAAAATTGTGACATTTTCTGCCGGTGCCTTCTCTCTCCTCCTTCGATCGCGATTTCGTGACATGTCACAAAATTGCGACATTTTCTTTAGGCA
The DNA here is from genome assembly GCA_028583015.1 of Wollemia nobilis. Lineage (NCBI taxonomy): Eukaryota > Viridiplantae > Streptophyta > Pinopsida > Araucariales > Araucariaceae > Wollemia > Wollemia nobilis. Next base: position 5,261,350 of record JAQPPZ010001683.1, read on the forward strand.
CCTTCCCTCTCCTGCTTCGGTCACGATTTCGTGACATGTTGTGAAATCGCAAAATTTTCTCTGTGTGCCTTCTCTCTCCTTCTCGAGTCACGAAAATGTGACATGTCACGATATCACGACACCAAGGCAAACACTTTGAAATTTATTTGTTGATGCGAGATTGCTCTGCTGCCACTGGATGCTCCTGCATCATGATTGCTATAGACCATTTTATCTTACATTGTATGGACCTTTGTCTCCATAATATAGACATAGGAATGTGACTCTTCAATACTTTTATATTGCACTCCTCACATATAGAGATGGAACCTTTCCTATTTTTTATATTTGGCTTCTCATCTTACCACTTGTATACCAGACTCTTCAATATTTTCTTACATGAATACTTAATTCTATGACATTTGTATGCTTCTACAAGAAGCTTACTCTCCTACATGCACTCTTAATACAAGACACTTGCATACATCCTTACATTACATATTTGCACACTTACATACATGATACTTGTGCACACACTTGCACTCTTACTTACATGACACTTATGCATATCTTCCACATAGACACTTACATAAAGAGTAAATATAAATCACTCGTATAAATTATAGAATCAAACCCTAGTATATTACATATTTACATTTGTACCATAATGATACCATGGGGTACATTAGCATGTACCAAATAATATAATAGTCTTCAACATCCCTCATGAATTACATTATTTGACTATTTAAGACTTTAGTGTTATGATCCTGGTGTATGTCTTTGTCTTCATATTCAATCAAATAACTTTGCATTGAGTGTGATCTCCTACTTAAAATCCATATTCCTTTTCTTTATTGAAATATGCTCTGAGTTTTCCTTCATATTAATTATTTGGTTCTTCAAGCCTTTGCTTCTTCTTTAGCCTTTTGTTCATGGGCTTCTTTCCTTTGTACTTTCTTGCAATCTTGATATTGTCCTATAACATCTGAATAATCACTTATAGCATCATAATAATTTCATAAATTAGATGTGCTTGGAATATCAATATTGCATGAAGAATGAAACACTATTTTTTAGAGATGATTCACTTGTATCAATCTCTACTTTAATTTTTGGAGTTTTAATCAACGTTTTATGCTTTTTATTTTTATATTTATGAATTTCTTGTGAAAGCAAAGTCATATACATTATAATACCTATATAAATAGGTATCATAATATCATCCTTTGAATTATCAATTGCTTCAACAAGATTTGAATATAAATAATATTAATGTTTCAAAGCTTTCATTCATTGCTTCTCTATAGATGAATTGTATTGCCATATCTAGCTTACCCTTAGATTTTTCAATCAATTTACTAATGCCAAAAATTATAACTTATAATATTTTATTTTTTATTATGGACTTTATATTTCCTTCCATAATAATCAAAATTCAATGATTTAATATCTTTGATGTTGAAATACTTATATCTCCAAAAATAATAAATTGCAATTTCAAGGAACTTCTTAATAATCACTCAAATAAAAAATTTGTAAATCTCAAAATTTTCTAAACCTCCCAACTAAATTAAATTTCAAAATTTTACATCTTCAAAAAAATTCAAAAACTTTAAATAATTTTAAATAAAAAATTCTTTCAAACTTCAAAAACCACTAGCTCTTCAAATATTAAAAACCAACTCTTCAAATTACAAAGCTTTAAAAAACTACTAAGTCTTCAAACTTCAAAACTTTAAAACATCAACTCCAAAAACTTAAATCCTATTTGAAGTAGAAAACCTTATCATCTCATACTTTAATAAATATTAAAAATATCAAAAATAAAAATTTGAAATATCAAATTCAAACTATAGTATAAAACTTTATAACTACCCCTAATAATCAAATCATAATTTTTTTTAACTCCAATATAAATAATTAAAGTACCTAAGGTAATAATATTCTAGATTTTAGCTTTAATTTGCATTAGATTAAGGTAATATCACTTACCTTATTCTCCGCATTGTCAACCTATTGAAATAATGCTTAACACCTCTATAGACTACATTATTGTTCCTCCTAATTCCTTTAAATACCTTCAACACATGTTGAAATATGTCCGCATGAAATTAAAATGAGCATAAGTATAGGCATTAGAAAATATGTTGCATTACAATGGTCATTTCATGCAAATTAATGTAGAAATTTAGATTCCCTGTTACAATAGTTGTTCCAATACAAATGAATGTAGAAAATTAAATTCCATGTTGCAATATTTATTTCAATAAAAATGAGCGTAAGAGAATAGAATACATGTTGCAATATCTATTTTAATGCAATATATTTCAGATCATTATCCTCTCTTCTCTACTTTCTAGAATACCATTTAGTTTACTATGATTCTTTGACTTCTTCACTAATTTGCATTTGTCTCTCCCTTAGACATTTGTTTCTCAATAGGGATGTTTTCCTCTCCTCAAATTATACAAGAGCTTTACCATGGATTGATACTTGTGATATTGTTTAAGATCCACCTAGGTCACTATGCACTTAGCTATTTGCTTATCTCAAGCACTCCCTTAGAACTACTCAGGCAATTTTATATCACCTATGTTCTTTGTGCGAGTGCTTAGCTACTCAAGTGCTTTCCTCTCATTGCATGTGTTTTCTATGTGATTTGCTTGGGTGATTTCCTCTCACTACCTATGTTCTCTACTTGAGTTACTCAAGAAATTTTATCTCACTACCTATGTTCTCTTACTACTTATATTTACTGATTGAGTGCTTCTTGAACACTATTAGGGTTCTACCATGCATTTTTATTTCTCTGCTTAAGCACTTCTTAAGCAATATTAGGGTGCTACCATTCATTGATATTTCTATGATTAACACCAATCAAACTTGGCTACTACTACACTATATTTGAGCATTCCTACTCCATGCTTGGTCACTTCTAAGCTCAGAAACTTCTACACTATGCTAGAGATTATCATCTTTAGCGATTCTACTCAAAAAGAAATTCTTCTCTATACTTGGGCACTACCAAAACCCTTTCTTCTTTACCCTTACTTCAATCTTACTACAACTTGAATGATCTAGTTTGAACGTTATTCTTGGTTTGTGCTCTTAACTACAAAATAATCATTCAACATTAGTAGAAAGTTACAATTTTGTTCTTTCTACTACACTTCAAATTTTATTTGAGTAATCTTAAAACCTTTTGATATTTGGAATCTTATATTTCTTCTCAATTCTATGGAATCTATGATGCTTCGTAATCTTGATAAGATTTGATGTTTCTTAATTCTATGATGTTTTAGGTCACACCTAATAACAAAATGATTCTCCTATTTTCTAGAGAATCCAAAATCAATATTAGGGTGAGTATAAATGTCCCCTCACATCCAACTATATTCTAAGTTGGCTCTCTCTCAATCAGTTTAAGTTGAGTCCTAGTCTTCACTAGTTTTCCTTGAACCAAGTGGAAAGACCCTAGAATCCAAATTAGGGTGACTATTATCTATCCCCTCAATATCTACTCAATTAAACCTTTAAAATAGAGTCCAAGTATTCACTACTTTTAAAGTGGATAGACTCCAATATTATGGTGGCTCTAAAATATAACTATAAAAAATGGATAGAGTTAAGTGGTAGTTATGATACCATTGTTGGATTATAATCCTAACTATCTCAAAATATCACATGTCCCAATATAACTAAGCCATAATATTATAGGTTTAAATATCAATAATCAAGACTAGAATTGTGTATATGAGCAATCAAATATATATCCAAGTCAATATAATAACGAAGTAATATTCACTTATAATATCAAATATAAATGTAAATGGTAAAAATAATTTGTGTACATGCATGAAGAATATTTACAATAAAATTGCTCAAAATCTATATACAATATTTATCATCAATGCTTATTATGTGGTGATTGTTATAGACCATTTTACCTTACATTGTATGGATATTTGTATCCATAATGTAGACATAGTAATATGACTCTTCAATACTTGTTTATTGCACTCCTCACATATCTATGAGATGCAACCTTTTCTATTCTTGACCTTTGTCTTCTCATATTTCCACTTGTATACTAGACTCTTCAGTATATTCTTACATACATTATTTAACTCTATGATAGTTTCAAACTTATGCAAGACTCTTAATCTCCTACATGCACTCCTAATACAAGGTAATTGTGCACATCCTTACATTATGATGTAAACTCAGCTACAAGAGACCAACAAAATGGACTCCAATCACATAACACAAATGAAATGTAATGGAAGAAACCTAAAAATTGATATTCTTCTTATTCCTGAATTCACACCCCTTATCCAAAAGAATAAAATCCATCATATAGCCACTAAAAACCAAATAAACCCTAAAGAAACCCTAAAAATATTTTTTTTCTAAAAAATGCTAAAAATAGAAATGAGTCAAATTGTGCCCAAATTTGGTGCACACATACATCTTACAATAATGAACCTTAATTTAAAATATTAGGTCTTAAATTAAGGTATAAAAAAATATAATAAACTTCTAAAATTCAAAAAAACCCAAAAACCCCTGGGAACCTATTCTAAAAGCTAATTTTGGGACACTAGATGGAGGAGTTAGGTATCGAAAGTATGTTTTTTTGGAGGGTCAAGTGCATCAAAGATGAACCTGATGCATAACATGCACATGTAACCACCTATTAAATTTCAAGGCAAACGAGCGTACGATTCACAAGTTATGGCTTCGACAAGGTGCATCATTCTCCTCTAGTGAAAAAGAACTCAACTTCTGCGAGTTCAACTGAATTGAAATATTGTCACTTTTGGTTATAAAATTTCTTTAGCTCTGACTCTAAAACCCAAGTGTTATTTGAGTATGGTAATCCTTCCCACAAAACCAGGTATCTGTTGTAGCTCCCATGTATGGTGGTGATCACCTTCTTATCGAGCACCTATGAAACTCTGTATTTTTTCTTCTTAGGCATCTATCATACCCAATTTAATATATCTTATAATTCACCATCCTCAAAAGTACCAGGATATTGACATAAATTAGAAACATTAAAAATGGGTGAAATATCAATTTCATCGGGCAACTCCACTTTATAGGCATTATCATTGATCTTCTTAAAAATATTGCATGGCATAATTTTCTTAAGTTTTAGTTTGTTATACGTCCCCTTAGGAAATATTTATTTCCTACGATGAACCATGACCATATCACCCTCTTCCAACACTTTCACCCTTCTGTGTGCATCAACAGACTCTTTGTAGTGAGCATTACTACTCTGCAATTTTTCCCTCATTGACTCTTGCACTTTTTGGATATGCTCAACAAATGCTTCTGCATCATCACTAACTTGTTCCCCAATTGGTAACTCAACCAAATCTAATACACCTCTAGGATTTCAACCATAAATAATTTGAAAAGGATATTTATCTGTCGACCTGTTCACTAAATTATTGTATGCAAATTTGGTTTGTGACAAGGCTAAATCCCATTGTTTTGGTTTTTCTCCAACTATGCATCGTAAGAGGTTTCCAAAGCTTCTATTCATTACCCATGTTTTCCCATCGTTTTGTGGGTGGTAAGCACTACTAAATTGTAGCCTACTGTTCAACTTCTTCCACAATGTCCTCCAAACGTGACTCAAGAATTTAGTATCCCTATCAGAAGTTCTAGTATTTGGAACACCATGCAACCACACAATATCTCAAATAATAATATTGTAATCCTAGTTGCATCATTAGTTTTTTGGCAAGCAATGAAATGCACCATTTTTGAAAATCTATCTACGACAACAAAAATTGAATCCTTACCCCTCTATGTCTTAGGCAACCCCAAAACGAAATCCATACTCATATTGATCCATGGTCTTGTAGGAACTGGTAGTGGCATATAAAACCCTATATTTTGTGCATGGTCCTTATCCATTTGACATACTCTGCATCTAGAGACAAACCTGATTATGTCTCTCTTATTTTTTGACAAATAGTACTTCTCCTCTACAAAAGTGGTAGTTTTGGCTACTCCAAAATGACTAGCCAAACCCCCACTATTTAATTCCCTCAAAATTTTCTATCTCATAGAGCCATTGGGAATGCATAATCTATTACCCTTAAATAAGTAACCATTATGTAAAAAATACTCTTCAAAAAAAGTATGGGAATCATCCTCTACCACACTTTTACACTGTTGCACAATATTTCCAAAATCTACATCATATTCATACAGATCTTTAATCCCCTCAAATCCTACCACTTCATTATCCATAGTGGTCAACAACAAGACTCTCCTCCTCAATGCATCAAAAAACTTATTTTGTTTGCTAGACTTGTATTTTAGGACAAATGTATACTGTTGCAAGAATGTAACCCATTTGGCATGCCTGCTATTTAACTTTTTTTGATATTTGACATACCTCAATGCTTCATGATTAGTAAACAACACAAACTCCTTTGAGAGTAAGTAGTGTCTCTAATGTTACAATGCTTGCATAATTATATAAAATTCCACATCATATGTAGAATAATTATTCCTTGTGTCATTCAGATTCTCATTGTAAAATGCTATAGGTCGGCCCTTTTGACTTAAGACACCACCAATTCCAACAAATGAGGCATCACAATCAACCTAAAACACCTTAATAAAATTTGGTAACACTAGAATAGGGTCTTCTGACACCTTCTTCAAGAGTTCAAAACTCTCTGTTGTTGACGTAGTCCATACAAACTCTTTCCCCTTTGTACACTCAGTTATAGGGGCAGCTATACTACTGAATTTCCTGATGAAAATTATGTAAAAGGTAGCTAGGCCATGAAATCTTCTTACTTCTATTATAGTTTGTGGAAGAGGCCATTCCATAATCACCTTCAGTTTCTCTTCATCCATCCTCTTGCCATCTCTTGAGATTATAAATCCTAAAAACACTAAACTATCCTAAAGAAATCTATATTTATTTAGGTTGACATACAATTTATCCTTCTTGAGCACATCTAACACTAATTTCAGGTGTAACAAATGCTCTTATTCACTTTTATTATAAATCAAAATATCATCAAAATACACAACCACAAACTTACCATTATATTCTTCTAGTACTTTGTTCATCAATCGCATAAATGTACTAGGTGTATTAGACAACCCAAATGGCATCACCATCCACTCGTACAACCCATATTTTATCTTAAAAGTTGTCTTCCATTCATCCCCTTCTCTAATTCTGATTTGGTAGTAGCCACTCCCAATATCAATTTTACTTAAATATTTAGCTCCAACCAATCCATCCATAATGTCATCCACTCTCGATATAGTATACTGATACTTTATTATGATCTTGTTTGTCTCTACTATCCACACACATCCGCCAATCACCATATTTCTTTGGGGTCAGCAATGTTGGAGTAGCACATGGACTCATACTCTCCCTAACTAATCCATTCTTTATCAACTCTGTCACTTGCCTACTCAACTCTACATTCTGTGTTGGGTTCAATCGATAAGCTACCTAATTTGGGAGTGTTGATCCTAGAATAAAATCCATGTGATGTTGGATATCCCTAGTTGGTGGTAGCCCATATGGTAACTCCTCTGGTGTGACATATTTATATTCACTTAGCAACTTAGTTGTTGTTGTAGGCATAACCACTTTCTATGTTTCTAGATTCCTAGCTGTTAAGGTATAACATAAGCTAGCATCCTTGATCTCTACCAGAAACTCCTTCATTGTAAAAAATCTCTCAATCGGCCCACCCTCCTTAAAAGGTAAAAGAACTACCTTTACATCATCCTTCCAGAATCTGTAAGTATTCTTTATTCCATTATGGTTAGTATCCTTGTCGTACTGCCAATGTCTTCTCAATAAAATGTGAGACATGCATCCATCGGGAACACATCACACCATACTTGATCCTTGTAAGTGCTCCCAATTGAAAATTTAATTAAATACCTTTAATCTACTGTTACCTCATTCCCCTTATTAACCAATGAGATACAATATGGATAAGGATATTTTTCGCATTCCAAGTTCATTTTATAAACCATGATATTTGACACCATATTCTCATAGTTACCACCATCAATGCCAATATTACATACCTTCCCTCCTGATGTACACCTTGTTAGAAATATGTTCATTCGTAGTACAAAATCATCACCATCTATGGTTTACCCCTTCAATTTGCTCTGCAACTTCTCTTTATTAAGAAAAATCAACGTCCTCATTATCATAAGTGCTTCCTCCATGTCAGTAACAACTTCATCCTCATCCTGCTCTTCCATCTCAACCAAATTGACCCTTCCTTGTCCTCCTTGACCCCTTTCTTGGACATCACATTGGGGACACTTAAATGCTTTGTTCCCCTCCTCACCACATCCACAACAAGTATACGACATTCTTGGATCATTCCTATTTTGTCCATCATTGTAACCTCTACCTTGTTAGTATCCTCTTCCTCTCAGATGTTTCTCATATTCTTATTGTTTATCAAGTATTGAGGATTCTCACTTGAGAAAATTAGATCTATTTCGACCCTGAATTGAAGAGGGTGTGAATCCCTCATTACCTCTTCTATTCACCCTTTTCAATTTCTCCTCTATCTTGAGGGCCATTTGATATGCATCATCAACTATAAGAGTGTGATGCATGATCATCTCATATTGGATAGCAAAACTTAGGCCATTTACATACCTAGTAGCCTTTTGGTCCTCCGTCTCATTATGCTCCACTCGAATGGATAACTTGTAGAATTCATTAGTATAGTCCTCAATGCTTTGATCCTTTTATCAAAGATTCTAAAATCTACAAAATAGGGTTTGGAAGTAGTCTACAGGTATAAATTTTTCCTGTAACTTCTTCATATTTATCCAATCCCTAATATTTTCCTTTCCATTCCTCTATCATGTAGTCTATAAATGATCCCACCAAATAAATGCATGTCCCTTAAACTTTGTGCATGCAAGCTTAACCTTATTCTCTTCAACAAGGTTACTCCATTCAAAATATTTTTCTAAGCTACTGATTCAATCAATCAATTCCTCTAGCTTCAACCCCCCAGCATACTCGAAAACCTTGATCTATATCCCATATCGATTCCCCTTAAGCCCCTCTAGATCTCGTATTAGCCAATTTTCAAAATTGTACCCTTCTTCCTCTAGGCCCTCTGGTTCTACTTCTGCATGGACCTCAGATCCACATTCCTCAGGTACATTTTCATCATCAAGATCCTTGATATGCATGCACCCTGGAATGTCTCTCTCCCATGTGATCAATCACACCAGTTAGTCGTGCTATTTCTGTATTTAGATCCTCAATCTACCTATTCATCTAGGCATATCTTCTAGACGACATCTTCCCTTCCCTAGTGAGATCACACCTGCTCTGATACCAATTGGTGTAAATCAACTACACAAGATCAACAAAATGGACTCCAATCACATAACACAAATGTAATATAATGGAATAAACCTACAAATCATTATTCTTCTCATTCCTACATTCACACCCCTTCTCCAAAAGAAAACAATCCATCATATAGCTATCGAAAACCAAAGAAACCCTAAAAATATTTGTTTTCTTCTAAAAATTGATAAAAATAGAAATGATTTGGATTGCACCCAAATTCGGTTCACACATCCCTCTTAAAATAATGAACCTTACTTTAAAATATTAGGTATCAACTTAAGGTATAAAAAAAGATAATAAACTTCTAACATTCAAAATAACCTAAAAAACCTAGGAACCTATTCTAAAAGCTAATTTTGGGACACTAAATGGGGGATTTAGGTCCTGAAAGTATTTTTTTTTAATTTTTAGGCACATCAAAGATGATCCTTATGTATAACATGCACACGAAACCACCTGTTAAATTTCAAGGCAAACGGGCATACGGTTCACAAGTTATGGCTTCGACAAGGTGCATCACATTACATATTTGCACACTTACATACATGACACTTGTGCACACACTTGTACTCTTACATGACACTTGTGCATATCCTTTACATACATGACACTTGTGCACACACTTGTACTCTTACATGACACTTGTGCATATCCTACACATAGACCCTCACATAAAAAAAATTATAAATAACTCATCTAAACTACAGACTAAAACCTTAATCTATTACATATTTACATTTGTACCATAAAGGTACCATGGGGTACATTAGCATGTACTAAATAATATAATATTCTTCAACAAGAGTCATGTATCCAAATAAAAACCAACCCTTTAATTTGGCACCCTTGAATCAAATGATTCCTAATATGAGCAATCAATAGACCATTCCCACATACTTGAAAAATTAGGTGTCAATGAACAATATTATCAATTATACACTTCCAAAAATAATCAACAAGCCTTACCCATATTTTTTAATACATCTACAACCAAAAATAATGTAACAACTCAATCAATATCGATTCAACCAAATAATACTAATATTAAGATAGACAACATACAAAGGATGGTTTAAAAATTGAATAATGGTATGCTTCAATTGCAAAGGCAGGTTGCTCAAAAACCACCTACAAATTATAATCAAAATAGTAACTTTAACTTCCAAAGGACTAACCATCAGTGGAATACTTTCGTAAACAATGGAGGAGTTTCAAATACTAATGGTAACAAAAATTGGTCCAATAATAACCCATGTGCTTTAGTAAATTTGGTTGATCTTTCTCTACCTAACAAGTGTAGGGTTCATTCCACTACTCAACATGATGAAACTAGCTTTCTATAGTTTAAGACTACTTTGGATATTGTCCAAAATGAGAAAGACAATTTAGAGTTAGTACCCAAAAATGAGTATTGCAATAATTAAGCTAATAAGAATTCAACGAAAACTCTAGTTTTAGAGACATATGAACTCTTAAGAGTGGATGAAGTGGAACCTAAAGAATGCTCAGAAGAAGAGATATAAGCTTATCTGTAGTTTTAAAGAGATAACAATTATATTCTTCACAACAAAAAGAAAAGTACCAATGACTTCTTCTACACCTCCCAACAAAAATTACATTCCACCTAATGAGAAGGCCAACAAAAACCAAGCCACATCTAAGGGTCCTACAATTATTAGACATCCAAAATACAATATACCATCACAATAAATAGAAAATCCTAAAATAGAACAAATTTAGGTATAATATTATTAAATACCTAAAGAAAACCAAGGTAAATATTTCCCTATTTGAGGTAGCCTAGCTAATTGATCAAAACTATTTATTGCTTAAAACTCTCTCTAGCCAAAATAAAAATGATATTAAAAATACTATTGATGCTCAAGTGTATACATACAAAGAAAAAATAGAAACTCCATTTTTTTTGATGAATATTAGAACTGTAAAAAAAATTACATAATTTTCTTAGGGATTCAGATGCTTTTCGAAATATGATATCGTATGATGTCAACCAAAAATTAGGATTAACTCCTACTCCCTCAAAAAATAAGGTGGTTCAACTAGAAAATATAGAGGTCAATGTGTTTGGGTGCTAAATCAGGTCCACATATAGTTGGCTACTGAACCTAGGATACAACAATATATCAATATCTATGTTGAGGATATCCTAGATGCATATGGGATGTTGCTCAGTTGTGATTGGTCTAGAATATTCAATGGTTATATCACAACCATTTTTCACATGTGGCTTCCTTGGAATTGTATAGCCAATTTGATTTGGATAGAAAGGGAGCCTAAGTTGAAGTAACTCATTACTGAGTATAACAATATCAATGAACTTCTATACTCTAAGCTAGAATTGGGAGTCTACACTATGGTAGTGGAAACCCAACGTGAGGAGAATAATATTGTAGTAGGGACCCTATCAAGTACATAGAAAGAAAATGAAATCCAATTATTAGAATCTCAAGTTTGACAGGTCAAAATGTAAACATGTCGGTGGTTTTGGAATTGAACTGGTCAATCCCAAAGGCCAATCATGTATTGCTACCTATCGACTATATTCCAATAAGACCAATGTACTAGAAAATTTGTATATTATTAAAGTATAAATATTTTTTTCTTTTAAGCAATATATTTAATTTAATTATTAATAAATATAAATAAGTTAATAAAATAGTATTATTTTATTATATGCAAATATGTCATATATAATTAAATATGAAGAGTTAAAATAATTAAACATATGGATTTCATATAATTTTTATTTTTGATAAAAAAATATGATGTTACTTATGTACTCAAATATATGATATGATTTAGTAAAATATTTTTAATACTCCATGAATATTAGATATTCTAATAATAACTACAAGAAATTTAATGAGTATATATTATAAATATGTGTATTTATTATTATTATTGCTATTTTAAAGGTTAGGTTACTATACATTGTTTTTAAAAATATGAAAATACTCGATATTTATAAGAAATTTTTAATGGAATTTAAAATATATTTCCACATGTAATAAAATTTAAATCTAAATAAATGAGAAAAACAACTAGCCCATGGGATTTGCAGCTAACAATGGAAATATTAGAGATTAACACTATAAATTGAGATTTTAATTCCATGGATGAATCTTAGTATTTGACCAATGAGATTTAAAGAAAGTGGTGGACAACAAAAAGTTTCACATCTTAAATGAAAATTTCCAATTCCATGGGTGAAACCTAGTAGTTTAAGATAAGCAAATGATACCAAGAAGATATAATCATCTTCAAATTTCTTGTTCCATATATTTGGAGGAAATGAAGGATTACTATATATATAAGTTGGATAGCAATGAAAATACGTATTTGCATATTCCATAGTTGGAAGTAAGGATGATTTAGAGGGAGGAAGGACTATTTTACTAACAAAAAGGAAAGTAATGTTGAATCTATGTCAATCCTTATTTAGGTAGCAAATTATCCACTGATTTTTTGTTTAAGGATGATGATATAATGATTCTTAAAATATAGTGGGTTAGTAAGAAAATTTATATATACTCATAAATTCTTTTAGATATTAAAAAGTGGTTTAAGAATGAAATTTTGGATTAAGTTCACATTATTTAATGAGTTTTATTTCAAGATTTATCTTCATCTTGGTTAGTTCAAAACTCAAAAATAAAATAATAGAAGGAACTTTGTGGTTTATCTCAAGATTGTTTTCAAAATTCATTATGATTAAATTGGAGTTAAGATAATAGGTTTAAATATGGATTGTAAAACATTACATTCCAATACATATGCCATGACATAAAATACACAACAAGAGATTGTAAAGTGAAAACTTTTAAAAATAGATGAAGAAAAATAGTTATGAGAAAAACACAAATTTATTAGATTTTACAATACTTTAAAGAAATATTTTGAAGCATGGATTTCATCATAATTATATGCAAAAAGTGGTTCAAGAAAGGAGGTGTGGATTAAGTTCACATTATTTAATGAATTTTATTTCAAAGGTTTTTTCATCATATTTATTGTTTCAAAAGTTATGAACAAAATATTGGAAGGTAGTTTATGGCTTATACATGTTTTTTTCTAAAATTCATTATGACTAAGTAAAAATTAATATAATAGTTTTAATAAGTGAACTATATAACATTGAATTTCAATACATATGTTACGAGACCAAACACGAGATTGTAAAGTGAACACTATTGAAAAATAGATGAAATTTTTTAGTCGTGAGATAGCAATTTTGTTGGATTTTACAATACTTCTAAGAAATATTCTAAAGCATATAATTGACTACAATCAAATAAAAATAGAAAAAAAAAATCAGAAAGCATATAGATAAAATAAATAATATAGGTATATGAAATAGAAAAAAAACATAGATGCCCTAGGATTCCCCAAGATATCACATCAATAAGATTAGGGATATTTATAGTAAATACCTGACAACCAATTAATACAAATCTCAATCTAACATAACTTGGCTTAAAAGTAATCAAATGATATTAGCTAGATTGGTTATATTTCTCAACTTTCAATTAGAAAACCAAGTTTTTAACCTTTCCAAGTGATACATGTATAATAGCCAAACTATTCCAATACCATTATGCGGTCATGATGTAAGGCAGGTGGGGCCATTTTTAATCCCATATAAGCAAGTAAAAATAAATTAAAAGCTTGTATTAAAGATAAATTATAATATATTAAATCCTTAATTGAGGTTAACCATACAAGTGGATTACACAATATCATTAAGGGTAAATACATCAATATTCATCATAGGAATACAAATGGGATGCTCATAGGTTTACATAAAGCATCTCATAGGATTACATCTAAATACTTTTAGGCTTACATGAAAATAAAATATAAGATTACACCAATAATACATTGGAGATAGTAACATCTAACCCATAATGAATGCTCAAATGGATCAATGAATCTTCATTATCTTCTCTTGCTAAAGGTATATATGATTGATCAACTCTTCCTCAAACATGAAGTCATGATTCCATTTTTTGGATCAAATATGTTGAGCTTTCTATGAGAAGTTATTAAACATGTAATATGGTGACCATAATATGTATTGCATTCTTAAAATAAAATTTAGTAGAATCATCAGGGAATATAAATAAATTTATAAATAATTAAATCCATTTGTTTAAAAAGGACTCATAGGATGAAGGTTTTCCTTTCACTGACCATCTGAAGCATACTCTTGTTACAGTAAAAAAATACTTTAAAACATTGTAATAGGTCCTTGAAGTGATGTCACCAACATGTAGACCTCAAAAAACTATGTAATACAAAAAATTGGGTCCAAAATATTTTCATGAGTAGAAGTTATGGTCTCTATATGGTTGGGCTAATTACCACTTACATTCAAAAAATTTAAACCCAATACTTAAAGAATTAATTAATGAATAAAATCCTACCGCATATCATATAATGACTATAAATTCTAGGACATTGTGTTTGAGTTAGGTGTGAGGATGACACTTAGAGTTATTTGATTAGCTATTAATGCCCTAATCTATAAAAAATATTGTTACATAGCCACATCTATGACATATCTATCGCTAATTCAACATTCAAATAATAATAAATTCATGCCAAAAAGAATGGGATTTATACTTAAGACTCCTTGAAAAACCAAAACCATGATCACCCTCCTTTTGGCCATAAATTCATTAGGGGTATTATGAATACAATATTAATTCCATGAGTTGGCCAATCACATTCACTACAACTATAATTCATTTTTCAAATTTGTTGTTATACCTAAACTAAATGAATGATAGGATTACCTAATACCTGAAAAGTATTTAATACAACTAATGATATTATATAATTGGGCTAGATATCCTACCATGGTATAAGTGTTTGCTAAAATTATCATACAAACTTCTTCTCCTACTAAATCAAGGCAATATGATGAAGCGTAATAACTAAAAATCCTACATAATCAATTTTTAATCATAAGCATCAATAAAACTTGTTCTAAATATTCCTAATCATTAATTTTCTTAAAATACATGACAAATTTTCTGCATGGTTTTGCACAATTGTATGTTGCATATAATGCATAGTTTATCTGTACATGTGGCATGCCTTTTGCGAGTTGAAATATGAGAATTATTCTTTGATAAAATAGTTTTCATTGAAAATATTACAAGGAACAATTCCCATGTTCCCTCTAACAAAATCCTTGAGATATTTATATACACATAATTTCACTATTGTTGTCATGATTGCATATGCATGGTTTTCCTAATGCATTTGGAATCAAGAGACCCTCCAATGAAGCAATGATGACAACTAGTTAGGTTAGCTCATATGCATTACACTTATACTATATCATTAATGCAAAGTGGGTCCCCGCATTTAGTACTTTGGATTGCTTTTTATATACTATGCTTCTTTTTATGTGCCAATATGCAAGCATTACCTCTTTACATTATATCTTGAATTGTGTGCTAGAAAATTTTACTTTCTTTTGATTTGATTGCTTGTGTTGGATAAAATCTATAGTTTATGCTTTTTGAGGAAGGATGGTGAAGATTATTCCATGCTTAATGTATTTCACTTATTAGAACATAGTATTGATGAGGGATAACCTTCTCCCTATCTTCCTTATCTAAAATGACATAAGTTCATGGCTTCTAAGGGTTGGAGGATGAAAATAATTTCTTGGTTAGATAGTTTTCACATGTAAGCACATAGCCCTAAAAAAAGTTACAAGAAAAAAATCTCTTCCTCCTTCACTCAGAAGCATTGAGCCATTGATTGAATATTATTTTTTGTTAACTATTATTGTTATGATTGTATGACTGTACAATTGTATGACTACTTGTGCATGTAGAAATCAAGGAATTTTATGATTAGGTAATGATGACCACTAGTTAGGATAGCCACATATACATTGCATTCAAACTAGGTCTCTAATGCTAGTAGATACTCACCTTTAAGATCATACGCATGTGTCATATGTTCCATCAATTTTGATTAAGTATGATATGTTTGTTTGCACTCTTACATGATTGAGTAATAACCATCAATTTCCTCTAGTGGTTTTGTATCTTGCAACAACTTTGGTAATACTAGCATAGCATTTGAGATTAGAAATATGTCATCTTATTTGTTAGGCTATTGTTGATGAACAAAATCATGCTTTAAATCACTTCTATTCTATCCAATTTCCCTAGGCACTGCTTTTATAATAATAACATGTTTTCTAAGTTAGAGAAACCTTGTTATATTGACAAAAAGAGCTACCATGGTTCAAAATCGGATAGATAGCTACTAAAATGCAATAAATAACCTAATATACATAGTGATAAGCCTTAGATCTTGAATGCTAACAACAATTCAACGAAACACAAATTGGTCTCTACATTTTTATACTTGTATTAGTTGTTTCTTGTATGAATTAGCTCATGTATACATTTACATTAAAGAGAACAAAGATTATTTTTAATCATTGACTAGCATATGATGGACATAAGTCTATCATTGGTTAGAATCAATCTATAATTCTCAACATACAATAAAATTGTATGCTTCTATTTTTCAAATGTATTCTCTAAAAGGACTAATCAATCTTATTATCCCAAAAACTATCCTCTACTTTCCAAATGATGTAAATATATTTTGTTGTAGGGATGGATAGCTACAACACTTTATAAATAATCATTTATCCTAACACCTTTCATTCAAGGCCTCTTACTAGAACCTTCCAGATGATGAATTAAGCATACCTAATTTCCTTACAAGCTCTAATAAATACCTTAAACAATTAAATTTAAGATAAGTTCATCCCATCTACTTTATCAATTTATAAGCATATGGACAAGATAGTTTCAATTTCTTAAGGGCTGACACAACATCTTGAATTTTGCAAACATGTTAAGTGATGAATATCCTGTGACATTAATATCACTAATGGCAAGGTCTCCTATAAGAATATTATCTAAATAAGCCCTACAAATAGTGGTATTAGACATTAATGGTCAAAACAAATATATAATGTCCAACTCAGTAATCAGGACATATAATAATCAACTTAGCAATACAGACATAGAATATCCAAACTCAGTAACACAAACATTAATTATCCAATTCAACTATAAGGACATAAATTTTACAACTTAGCAATAAATATAGACTGTCCAACTTAGCAATGTGTACATAGTCCATCCATATCAACAATACATACATAGACTATCCAACTTAGCAATGTGAACATAAACCATCCAACACAGAAATTAAATATGGATACAGATAATCTAAAACCATTGTATTATATGGATATATCCTATCCCAAATTGTTGTATTATATAGACATAGACTATCCAAAGAATTGTATTATATGAACATAGATTTGTTGAAAATCATTGTATTAGACATACATTGATTACCCCTAGCATATCATTATATTATATATGGACATAGATTGTTTGAGAAATCAAACGACATTAACTACCTATAAATCCATAGCTTGTCTATGCACTTTTTAATTAGTAAGGATAGAAAATACATCTCTTAGGAGTAAGAAAAACATTTTAAGGACATAAACTATTCAATGGCATAAATTGCTTAGAAATCCAATCAATCATAGTTTCTTAAGCACTTATCTATTGATTAGGCTAAGAGGGCACCACTTAGGGTCTACTGATGAAACATATAAATAAAATATCAATTTAATAGGCACTACTACATTAAGTCCTTCAAACTAATATATTTTAAAAAATATAACATGGTACCTTTTAAATATCCCATTTAAAATGGGTAATAACTTTAGACATATTTGGATGCTGGTACTATCCCTTCTTTTTTGCAAATAAAATAAATTTGTGAAATATACTTCTCTTTTTTGGTTTGACCAAACCTCGTAAGGGGGGCAGAGGTCCAAGGTTTAAATCTCGGACTTTGTTGAACTGAAATCTTGTCCATTTCCTAGTGCTTTTAGTGGTGTAAAAGGTTTAAAATGATTTTGGCATGGTGGTTATAGGGATGGACTGCATGAATAACAGTGTGGTAGCTTCCAATGCAGATAGCACAGAATACTATGGTGGCCATAAAATCTGGATAACCTACCCAAATTCATGGCAGCTACCGATTCCACCATGTAATTTAAAAAAAAAAAAAGGAGAATACTTATTTTTTAAATCTTAGGAAAATCATCTTGAGAGTGTCCATAAACATCTACTAACATAAAACATACCTCAAAACATGAAATCAAATCATTTCTAAAATTTTAATTAATTTATTCAAAACTTCAATTTTTTTGATTGGTAAAGGGGTTTTGAATGGGTCCCATAGCCTTTTATAAAAAAATATTCATACCTAAAACACTCCATAGGATAGCTACAACAAACTAAATTAAAAAAACAAAAAATGTAAGCCTCCTATAGCATAAAATGAAGTCCTCACAAGGCCATTGAGGAGAAACAAAGAGCTCACGTAGGAGACAAAAATAGATCACTTTCAAAAACCCATGCAGGGGCAACAATGAAATGGAAAAAAGATAGAAAATATAGAAAAGAAAAGAGTCCCATGCAGGAAAATTCTATAAGAAGAGACAGAGTCCAACAGGGCATAGATCCACCTAAGAAATATAGACACTAGTTATTTAGTTTTCCAATTGCGTTGCACCCATTAGCCCCCAAAAAATTTTTAAACTCATCTAGGATTGATCCTTGTACTCATCCAATAGGGATAGTAGAGAGGAAGTCATCCTGGATGATCTTCCCAGGGTCTTCATGATGTCATTGAGGTCCTAGAGGTGGCCTATTTTAGATAGATTAGACTAGCAGGATACTTTGTAAGCCAATAGGGGGGCGGTTTGGTGGAGGTGCCCTCAAGAGTGTGGTTTTTATTGGGGATAGTTTCTTGCTTAATCTGAATAGTGAGTAAATTATCAGAAGCATCATTATCAAGCATAATTGGGACCTTGCACTTACCACTACTAGCTTTGGCTCTAGTGGAGTTATGAGTTCCCGGTGTACCATCCATCTTGATATCAAAATCGAGCATCTGATTAGTTCTTGGAGATGTAAAAGTGTCCTCCCAACTACTCTAGTATCATTCGTAGGTCCCATAGTAGAGACCACCGCTCCCATGGCCCTCTGATTTTGGCACTCCAAATCGTAGCGGTACATCAATAAATGTAGTCCTTGGCATAGAGGAAGATAAGAGACCCCTCTCTTAACATTGAGGATCGATATTTGAATAGATCAAAAGATATAATACAATATGTTAATTGTATTCTTCCCCCATAAATGGTTGATGAAAGCAAGATGTAAATTTTGCAGCATTGCACCAAGGTTGCCCAACGTGAATTATTGAAGGACTTTCACCATTACTACATCCCAAGATTTGGGAGAGTATCTCACAAGATGAAACCCTTATCCCTACCTAAGGATTTGCCTTGATCATGAAAGAGAGCCAACTCAACCTAGAATGAGTGCTTATTTCGATTAATAATTTCCCCTTCATTCAGGATTCCCATGATCCCTACAAGGAGATCCACAGTTAGAGTAAATCCCAAACCTTGAATGAACACATGCCCTCCATCCGACATTTGCATAAAATCTAGGGAAATATTAGGGCCATGGTCATTAAATAGTTGGAGAAAATTGAGCAGACCATGATCATGGAAAATATCCTCAACCAAAGGATTTAGGTGGAGGGCAACGGGTTCAACTTCGAAATTTGGAATAGGGTTAGTCTAGAGGGAGGTATTTTTAGGGGAAAGCACTAGAGAAGGTGCACTATGGAGGGAATATGACATCACAAGGTAGCAAAAAGCAATGATTAAAAATACAGGGGATCCTACTCTGGCTCAACTCCACATGCGATTACACAAAACATGAATACCACACTCCAAAAAAATATGAATCATGATTGTAGGTAGAGTTGAATAAAATGACATGAATGAGTTGATGCAAGCAATGGAAACCCAGTAGGAAAGCCAAACCAAAAAATAGAAAGCACAAGGCAAAGAAAAACTTCTCTTTATGATTTGGTGCTAGATTAGAAAGAATTATGTGTCAATAAATTTGAAATAGGACTCCACTAGTAGTTTCGAGGACTAAACACACAGTTACTCGAGGTAATTGGGTGGTGATTACAAAAAATATTGGCACAAGAATCAATGAGAGTAGGGATTTTGAGAAGAGTACGACCAATGAAAAGGGTGAATGAGGACCAAAAAAATCATAGAGGTTGCCACCTATTTTTATTTAGATAAGAGATCATGGTGCTGATAAGGATTTGTAGAGTGCCAAAGTTGCATCATCATCACCTAGTAGTAGATGTACCACATAGTCCCACAAGACCTCATGATAATGATATGTCCAGGCATGTGGTTCACATCAAATTTTTTGCCACCCCAAAAATAATCTTTATCCGCCATATAATAGTTTACCCTTGAAATAAGTTATCACCATTGGACTATAATGTTGCATCGTTGATGTAATTTATTTTCATGTGAGTACTCCTCGACTATTGCCTTCCACTCATAGTGTGACTGGTTATATGATGATGAAAAAAGTATGCATTATTCCACATGGAGTCCAAGAGGCCCCACCACAAATACCCCTAGTCTTTATGCTCATAAAAGTTTCTTGCATTGATGTCAATTAGAGATGGAGGTAAAAATATTATCCAAATTGAAAGCACGAGATTCCGGGCAAAGGAAACACCAAGTGCGATTGCATTCAAAATCAAGTACGCTTAAGTCCTAGAAATGTAAATTGCATGAAATGGAAAAGAAACACATTGGAAGAGACACAAGCAAATAGAGAAAACACAGCCCTTTCATTAATATCCCTTGATCTCTGTTACAATGACGTCTCCTCCCTTTTCAGGGGCTAGGAGCGCAAATAGAGTTTGATTACAATCACTGAATGATTCCTCTTTCCGCGTGCCCACGATTGCAATGGGCGGGCCAAGATGATGCCGCCGCTGATGTCGATGAGTTCTTCACCTCTGCTGCTTCTCCTACGAACAAAGAAACAACCAAGATGTCAGTAGCATCTGCCGCAAATGAAAAGCGTTTGCTCTCTAAAACTAACGAAATATGCATGTAAATATTTGCCTGAAACAGTAATTACAGTGAGTCCAAATGGCTTCAAAACTTGACAGAAGGTAAGAAAAGTTACCAGAAGGCCACTGCCACTGAGACAGCCGGCCAATCTACCTTCAACTGGAATTCGTCCCTGGGCAGGACGAATTCTGACTGCAATTCGTCCCTGGGTGGGACGAATTCTTCTGTGTTGAAGAAACCGACCTGCTGCTGCTCCAATGTCGGATCCCGAGACCTGCAAAACGCCTGCAAACAAGGGGGTTATGTAATTGGGGCCATTTTGGGACGACCCAGATGGTCGGATTTTCCCAATTTGGCCTCCACCCTCGGGAATTTGACCTCGACACCTGCAAGTTAGCGAAACGACAAAGCAATACAAAACATACTAGAATCGACCAAAAGTTACAAAATTGCAGCTATGGATTAATCAAACCTAATAACACAAAATGCAATCTAAAAAATAATCTAAAATGCTCAAAAACTAAAAATAGGACTTGGGAGGTGCGGGGGTGCCCAAGTGGGCCTCCCACCGTTGGCACTTGATTTTGGAGCCAATCCACCGGGGATGGGCCCAAAACCTCTTAGGATTGGGGGGTCGGCGAATTGGTTGGTTCAGGTGTCCATGCGTTGGATTTGGGTAAGGTTCGAGCTTCCAAAGGCCACCCAACAACCTCCCTTGCAAAAGAGATTGGTGGATGTGGGAAGGTGAACCAAAAGGGATGCAAGTGGGTCTTCAATTCGGCGAGCACTTCGTTGCTTGAAAACTCCTTCAACTCTGTATATTTTGGGTGAGAAAAGTCCCACCTTTTATAGACCCATGGGGTCTCTTTTGGGAGGGAAGCACAAATGCCATGTGTTGGCCATAGGCGCCATGTGGCAATCTTGTCTTCCCATGAGGGAGGGGAGTCCTCCATTGACTTGAGCTTTGATAAATGCTTTTTGTGACGAGTCTTCTAACGGCCCCTCTGTCCACCTACACACGCGTGCAAGGCGGGAGTCCTTAAGCGACCGTTCTGGGCTGCCACTTGGCACCATTTGCCTTTTTGCCCGTTAAGCTTAGAATTCGTCCCACCCAGGGACGGATTCAGAATTCGTCCTGGGGTGGGACGGATTCTATTTTGAATTCGTCCCTGGGTGAGACGAATACTGGGCAAAGTGTCCAAGTGTGCCAAATTGCTTCTTGACCTTACAAAATTGCTATGAAAGTGGTTAAGACCACTTTTTAACCTCTGAGGGCTGCCCTGGGGGCTGTGTTTGTCAAAGCGATCAGTGTTTGCGAGTCACATAATCGGATTGGTGCTGTTTTGGTGTCTACGGATGCCCCTTTTTGGGAAGCGCTGCGGGTGACGCAGATGTTGAGCAAAAATAGATAACCAAAGCACTAATGATTAGGGTTTCTTGGTAACCTAACCAACTTTTGATGCCCCAAGTATGGAAAGGGCATGCATTCTTGAATCCTTGCTTCTGACGAGCTAAGGAATTTGATTTCAAGTATTAACCTATTTTGGTGAGGTGTGACTTGAACTTAGACATTGATCAGTCATGAACAAGTGAAGGGCGTTTTTATCCTCAGGGGGAACCTTGTGTTCATGATTCACGAAATGCCAAGTGTTTGATTGATTTGATTGTTGCTTGTTTACTGCCCCAAGTAGGAGCGTGATTGTCTTTGTCAATGATTCTTTGAATGCATGTCGTTTTCCTTAATTGGGTGTGTGATTGTTGGTTGGTGACTAAGTGTGACTACCCCCTCAAGCGACGAATCGATGAGGGAATGACCTTCGTGAGAGAAGCGACGAGTCGCTTGACCCAAGATGACTTGTGCAGGGTTGCCTTTAGAGGGTTTACCGTTAAGCGTGTGCAATTTTTCCAACATATGGACCTATTTTTGGTGGGTGTTAACCCTTTTGGTGATGTCATAATGAGGTGAAATCGTCGAAAACCTATTTCCCGTGGAGCGGTCCGGCTATGATAGCCTTCTTGGGGAATTAGGAGAGCGATAATTTGGACCTCGACATCGATTTTCTTTGCCTAGAGGCTAAGTGCGAGAGCACTTGTGTCCGGCATTGTTTTTGCTTGTGTTTTTGTTGAATTTTGTACTTGTTTTTGTTGTTTTTGTGACACCATTTGGTGATTGAATTGTCGGCAATCCGTCCTCCCGTGGAGCGGTCCGGCTATGGTAGCCTTCTTCGGGAGTAGGATAGTGACAATGCAAACCCCGACATCAATTTTGCTATGCCAAGAGGTTAAGTGCAAGAGCACTTGTGTCTGGCAATGTTTATTGTTTGTTTTGTGTTGCATTTTTTGTTGTTTTGTTGTTTTTTTGTGACACCATTTTGGGATTAAATTGTCAAAAATCTGTCTTCCCGTGGAGCGGTCCGGCTATGGTAGCCTTCTTAGGGAGTAGGATAGTGATAATTTGTGACCCCGATGTCGATTTTGTATGCCCATGTTGTCAGGTGCATTTGCAATCCTGTCAGGCAATTTTATTGTCTATTTTTAGTGCATTTTTAGTCATTTTTGTTGATTTTTTTTTGTGCTGGCCTGAATTCGTCCCTGGGTGGGACGAATTCCAGCTGGAGAATTCGTCCCTGGGTGGGACGAGCGCTGATCAGAGTGCTCGTCCCAGTCAAGGACGAATTCCAGTGCAAAGGGCCTATTTAAGGGCCAAAACTTGATTTTGGGCTCATTTGTGTCATTTTTTTCTTGCGATTTTGGAGCTCTGGGAGGAGGAGGTAATTCTGCGAAGCGAAGCGCTGCTGGAATTCTCTCTGCCATCATGAGTGCACAAACTGGTTCGAGCGGCGGAGCCGAGGCGAGACCTGTAAGTGACCCTAGGGTTTATTTTGCTTTAACTTAATGCATTGTTTTTGTGTTGACGCTTTTCAAAACTTTAAGATTTTTTTTTGTGATGTTTTTGTTTAACAGTTAAGGTTAGAAACCCTAGAACTGAAAATTTGATCTGTTATATTTATTATATTTATTTTTATTTATTTATTTATTTTTTTTGCTTGCAGGTTGTTAGGAGCCGGTACCGTGTACCCGCTGCATTTACTGAGGCGCGGTTGGCATTGACCGATGATGACTGGGAATGGCTTGATGCCCTTGGGCTCAAGCGGGTGGCTCGACTGGAGCTCGTGGTTTCGGATCGAGGCCTATCTGACGGCCCTGATCAAGCTTTGGGATCCGTGGACCAATACTTTCCATCTCCCGACAGGGGAGATGATTGTGACTCTTGAGGACGTCTATCGGTTGCTTCGGATTCCGATAGATGGTCTGCCTATTAGGACATCTCCGTTTGATCAGCGGACTGCTATACTTACGAGATGTTTTGGGCATGGGGGGAGCTGGGTGTAGCAGACCCAGTGGAGACAACCGAGGCGGATTGCCAGTGGCGGGATTTTGGTTAGGCTGGTGGAAGGAGAGGGGGTGTTAGGAGTGAGGCACGCATTCTTGATGGGCCTCATTTCTAACATTCTTCTCCCCGATTCGTCGAGGCGCGAGGTTCCCGTGGAACCTGCTTGGATTTGGTGTGGCGAGTTGGCGAGTGCCCGATAGAGGCACCGTTGATTCTGAGATGGGGACAGACTTTGTTGGCACAGCTTTACGGGGAGTTGTACGGGGTCCGCTGTCGACAGCGGAAGGGTGTCAGTTGCAGTTTTTTGTTGCAGTGCTGGGGTTGGCAGCACATAGCTGTTGAGAGGCCTACCGGGTTACCGTGGATGACTCGGGCGGTGATGGAGGATGAGGAGATTGGTTATGCAGCTTTGTGGCGACGGTCTACGGAGCAGGGGCAGAGTCGGCGATGGGCAGGTGCCGTTGAGCACTACATTGATGCCTTTTCATGGCTCACTCCAGGGGAGGTGTTTTGGCGTCCCTATCGGGACTGTCCAGCCTGGCCTGAGGCTGGAGAGTGGCTCCGACGGGTACGGAGGGAGCGATGGTTGACTGGGCGGCACGGGACGGAGCATGAGTTCTTTCCGTACCGTCGGGTTACACGACAGTTTGGGGTGCGCCAGGGGTTGCCTGGTGAGCCCGTAGGCTATCGACGTCGGGGAGATGAGAGGGATCTGGAGCCACCGGTCCTCGTGCCATTGGGCGAGGAGTCGGATGCGGTGATTGAGGTGTTGGATGTGGATGACGTCGGTACTACCACTGAGTATGACTCGTGGTGGGTATTGCGACGCTGGAGAGGAGAGGGTCCACTGGGAGGCGCGGAGGCGGTAGTGGAGGATGCTGAGGCGGCAGGGGGTGATTGGGGGGGGCCGTTGGATGATGCAGACATGGTGGATGTGGGAGATGAGGATGTGGACTTGGGTGTTCCGGAGCAGCCGGACATGCAGGATGTGGAGGAGCATTTGGAGCCTGAGCAGGCTACTGTCCCCGCGAGTCCTATGCGTCCGACAGATACAGAGGAGGTGGGGTCGGATGTAGGCGATGAGGTTGCGTGACTTACAGAGCTGCTGCGGATGCGGGATCTGGAGAGGGATCTTCTGCGGGCTCAGTTGGCAGAGCGGGATAGAGTTTTGGCGCAGCGCGATGATGCATTGTCTATCTATCATCGGCGAGAGGCAGAGTGGTGTCTGTACCGGATAGACTTGGAGAGGGAGGTCATCCGCCTTGGCGGGCGGCTCCCTGAGCCTTCGATCAATAGATCTTCTCGACGGACGAGGGATAGTTTGACTGAGCAGTCAGCATCATCTCGTCGCAGGCGGTTAGATGAGGGGGGTGGTAGTAGGCATGATGCGGGGGCTAGCAGTAGCCGCCCTGCAGGGTCCCGTAGGACCCACACCACGGGGGGTAGTTCCCGTCGCACCGATCCTACGTGATCATGGTGGTCGACGCCTTAGGTTGGGTTTTTGGATATGCTTGCGGGGTCTGAGGACCGGTTTTGTAGCCTGCGGGCATCTTTTTGACGATATATATATATATATACCTGTTTTATTTTTGGATTTGTACATGTGATGATGTGATTTTTGTTATGCATGTTTATTCATTTTGATGAATGCAGATGTTATGATGAATGCAAATGTTTTAGATGTCTATGTGATATGCAAATTGAAATGGATGAATGATATTTGTGGTGATTGCACTGTAGGCTGTTTAAGAAGCTCTTTATTTATCTGGTTTTTTCTATTTTTGTATTTTCTGATGGTATCATAAGGATGATAAGTAGCGCAGATGGTTTTGGGATGAATGTATGATTTTCTGAGATTCAGACATTTTTATCTCACTATCCATGATTGTACTTTATCTTACAAGACTTTTGAACAAGGTATGAATCGGACCTATTTTTGACCGAGTTATTTAACATCCCTGTGTGTGCAATTGAGTTCATTTAGTGGTATTTGTTAGGATACCGCCAGTGCCAAGTGGGCTTTCAACCGAACCTGTACTGAGGATCACCTAATTAGCTCCACGAATTCCTTTGTTGTATGTACTAAGATTAATCTGCGTTGTAATCCAGGATGCCATAAGCTAGCTCATCCACATGCAAACATTGATCTGTACGCAAGTTAATGTGACAGATATATCGTCATGCGGGAGGTTTACTTACATTACCGATAGGCTATCAACCAAATTGGTACTGAAGCTTGCCTTATGACCTATAGAATGTTGAGAGTTCCAGGGATTCAAGGTCAACTCCCTTCTTTTCTTCAATTGTATTGGGATACTTGCTCTTTTGTAGTGATAAGATCACTGTTTATTTTGATTTTTTTTTTTTTTGAGCAAGGGATTGGGGATATGGAGTGATGAAAATCACTGTTGTTTGTGCCTTTTGATGTGTGCACTATAGTTTGTCAAATTTGGAGTTTTGACATTTTGCAAATTTTTGTGTTTTGCAACTGTTGAGAACTTTAGGGATTCTTAGGGAATTGGGTAGGGAGGATGCTTGTCCTTTTGCCAACTCTCAGCATTCTAGGGGTCATTCGCACGGGGGGATGAGCAAGATAACCGTTTCGCTTGTGGTGACCTAGATTATTTTGCAGGTTTCATCTTTCGTTCACACAATTTTGGGAATTTTAGTGTTTTGATTTGTGTTGGGATGTTACGTAACAAGGTGTATTTCAAGTATGACTCTACCTTCGTAAAATCTGTTCGACTTGGTACACTACATGGCTAAAGAGGAAAATGATGACTGAATCACTGAAACTCTTGGTACATTCCCAGACCACTGACTGTAGTGTGGTAAAAGTTATGCTTGGTGTTTTTGTTGTTTTTGATGAATTCGAGTATGCCTAGAATTGAGATGCAAATCTTTGTTGTTTTTGATGATTTTTGTTGTTTTGTTTTTGTTGAATTTCTTGATTTTTTTTTTTGACCAAACGATTGCGATAATCGTTGGAGCTTTTTGGGTTGACCAAGAGATTGCGATAATCCTTGGAGCTTTTTGGTTGACCAAGAGATTGCGATAATCCTTGGAGCTTTTTGGATTGACCAAGAGATTGCGATAATCCTTGGAGCTTTTTGGATTGACCAAGAGATTGCGATAATCCTTGGAGCTTTTTGGATTGACCAAGAGATTGCGATAATCCTTGGAGCTTTTAGGTTGACCAAGAGATTGCGATAATCCTTGGAGCTTTTTGGATTGACCAAGAGATTGCGATAATCCTTGGAGCTTTTTGGATTGACCAAGAGATTGCGATAATCCTTGGAGCTTTTTGGGTTGACCAAGAGATTGCGATAATCCTTGGAGCTTTTTGGGTGACCAAGAGATTGCGATAATCCTTGGAGCTTTTTGGGTGACCAAGAGATTGCGATAATCCTTGGAGCTTTTTGGGTGACCAAGAGATTGCGATAATCCTTGGAGCTTTTTGTTTGTTTGTTTTTTTTTTTTTGGTACATGGCTTTCTTAGATATGAAATGGTCGCAAATGACTGATATTCAAGGGTTCTGTTTCCTTGATACCATCAAGAGAAGCTAGCCTGTACGTTCCTGGTCCTATTTTGCTATCAATGACATAAGGACCTAGCCAATTTGCCGTGAATTTGTCTCTCATATGGGACGGCAAATTAGAGTTTTGTTGGTTTTCCTTCAGAACCAGATCACCAACCCGAAAGTCTCTTAGGTGAACTTTCATGTTGTAAGCTCTCTTAAGCCGCTCTTGATAGATACGTAAGTGCTCGAGAGCATTAACGCGTCTTTCGTCAAGCAACGTAAGTTGGTCTAACCGGGCCTGCCGTGCAGTGTCATCATCGATGAATTCCTGCATTGATATGCGGAGGGAAGGAATTTCCAACTCGAGAGGCATTACGGCCTCTGAGCCATACACTAGTGAAAACGGAGTTGCCCCAGTGGGCGTCCGAATGCTAGTGCGATAAGCCCAAAGGGCAAGTGGGATTTGTATGTGCCAATCCTTATGACTGTCTGCGACGGTCTTTTTAAGGATGGCGACTAGCATTTTGTTTGACGCCTCTGCTTGCCCATTTGCTTGCGGATAATAGGGTGTTGAAAATCTGTGCTGAATTTTGTACTTTGTGGTTAAAGCACGCACGTCTTTGTTCTTGAATGATGGCCCATTATCCGAGATTATTTTGGATGGAATACCAAAACGACATATGATGTAATGCAAAATGAACTCCGCAATGCGGGGTCCTGTCGTAGAGGTTAACGGAATTGCTTCCACCCATTTGGTAAAATATTCTGTGGCCGTTATGATAAACGTGTGACGGCCTGACGATGCAGGGGAGATCTTTTCGATTAGATCGAGGCCCCACTATGAAAATGGCCAAGCATCTGGACTGTCTGTAGGGCCTGGGAAGGTGCGTGCATTAAATTGGCATGATGTTGACATTTTACGCACCTCTTGACATACGCGCAGCAATCTCGCTCTAAAGATGGCCAATAATAGCCCATGCGAAGAATGCGCTTTGCAATGGCCATACCACTGAAGTGGCCGCCACATGTACCGTCATGCGCTTGGGTGATTGCCCAAGTGGACTCTTGCTGGTCCAAGCAACGAAGAAGAATTCCGTCGTAGCTGCGACGATACAAAATGTCTCCTATCAAGACATATTTTGCCGCTTTCTGTTTGAATGTTCGTTTTGCGGCTTGCGTCAATCCAAAGGGTAGATTACCTAACTTGAGGTAATCTCTTATGGGTAAATACCAGTCCTGTTGATCGGATACCTCGACGGTTTGAACAGCCAATCCCTTTTGGAGTTCTTCCCTAACAAATGCTGATTGGGATAGAACTTGTAAGAATAGCGTTGTGTTGCTATTAATGGGAGTGGGGGAGAACAAAGACCCCCAGTTGGCATGTTTCAAATAGTCTCGGATTCGAAAGAACTTATCCGAAGATGGTTCGATCCGGATCATGTGGATTCCTGGCGTCAAGTCTGAGCTTGCGCGCTCCATCGCGGGTTGCGATAAGGTTTTGACCTGAATGGTTGTTATATCACCGGAAAGGTCTTGCGGGATTAGTGACCCTAAGGAGGCCATTGTGTCCGCAAAATGGTTCGATGATCGAGGGAGTGCCTCGATGTCATACCACTCAAGTTTTTCCAGGAATTTATCCACGAGGGCTTTATAGGCCTTTAGAACTGGGCATTTGCATTGATATACCCCTTTGACTTGATTGACGATTAACAGCGAATCACCAAAGATGTTCAGTATTTTGATGTTCATGGCGATTGCTTTTTGAAGACCTAGGAGCAAGGCTTCATATTCTGCATTGTTGTTGGTGCACTGGAAGTTTAATTTAAATGACAGGGGCATTGGAGCGCCCTGCGGTGTGAAGAATACAATTCCTGCGCCACCACCTTGCTCGCATTTAGAACCATCAAAAAATAAGGTTATGTCGGCCTGAGACTCAGGCTCTTCAGAATCTGGTGATTCTGAGACATGGAAGACCTCATCATCGGGTAGTTCTATGACTAGAGGCTGATCGTCTTCAAGAGGAGCCTCTGCTAGTTGATCGGCTATGACTTGTCCTTTTATAGATTTTTGCCCAATAAACTCAATGTCAAATTCCGTCAACAACATGATCCATTTCGCCGTGCGGCTACTATGATAAGTACGACTCATCATGTATCGCAATGGATTCTCCTTAGACACAACATACGTCGTGTTGCTCAGCATGTAATGGCGTAGCCTCTTTGTAGCAAACACCATTGCCAAGCAGAGTTTCTCAACGTATGCATAGTTAAGTTCGTAACTGACCAGGGTGCGGCTAAGATAGTAAGTAGCCTGTTCTTTGTGAAGTTCATTCTTCTGGGCTAGCATTGCGCCCAGTGCCACCTCAGTAGCTGAGATGTATAAGTAGAACGGCACACCTGGTCTAGGCGGTGCCAATACTGGCGGTGAAGCCAAGTATTGTTTGATTTCGTCAAAGGCTGACTGGCACTCGTCATCCCAATGAAATGTGACCCCCTTGTGCAATAATTTGTTCATTGGTCGGCATTTGTCAGATAATTGCGCTATGAAGCATTTAATCGACGTGACCTTTCCTTGCAGACTTCTGAGTTGCTTGATAGTGGTTGGGGGAGCCATTTCAAGGATTGCCTTGACTTTGTTTGGGTCCACTTCGATGCCTCTCTTGGAGACTATAAAACCCAAGAGTTTTCTAGATGTGACGCCGAACACGCACTTCTTGGGATTCAGTCTGACCTTATGCTCTATGAGGCGATCGAGAATCTTGCTTAAGTCACCGAGATGATCTGAGCGCAAGAGAGACTTGGCTAACAAATCATCCATGTAATCTTCCAAAGTTTTGTGCATGTAATCGTGGAAGATATACGTCATAGCACGTTGGTATGTAGCGCCAGCGTTTTTAAGGCCAAAAGGCATGACCTTATAGCAAAATGTCCCCCAAGGCGTTGTGAATGCCGTTTTGAGTTGGTCTTCAGGATTGATACGAATTTGATTGTATCCTGAGAAACCGTCCATTAGGGAGAGCATTTCGTGACCTTCGTAGCGTCTACCAATGCGTCGATGCTTGGCAAGGGGAAATCATCCTTAGGACTCGCTTTGTTTAGGTCTCGAAAGTCGGTGCATATGCGAATCCTCCCGTCGGGCTTCTTGACGGGAACCATGTTGGACAACCATGGCGGATAATCCATGCAGATGACAAATTGTGCATCCAACAGCTTTTGCAATTCGTCTTTGACCATCAAGGCCACTGTTGGGTGCATCTTTCTTAGTTTTTGCTTTACAGGCTTGATTTTCGGATCAAGCGTTAAGTTGTGCATGACTAGCTGCGGGTCTAGTCCTGGCATATCTTTGTACGACCATGCAAAAACTTCCTTCTTCTCTTTGAGAAGGGCAATGTATTCGGCTTGCTCTTCGGGGGAAAGGCTTACCCCCAGCTTGAGAATCCGTGGATTCATTGGATCTGTGCCGATGTCTACGTCAGTCGTCTCTTCGACTGACATGTGAGATCCGTCCTCCAACTGATGTGGAGTTGGGATTAAATGGATATCATCAGCTGAGTTAAGATCTGCGTTTGGGACCTCGGGTCCCTCTTCAACTTGAAAAATATCTTGAGTTGTCCTTGGGGTAAAATGAAGCATTTCACCGAAAGGCCGATACTACGATGGTGACAATGGTGAATTGACGCGATCCCAATCAATGGCATCCATGTTTAGATGCAATGACCGTGATGGATCGGTCGGATTGCGGATGGGTGTGGTCAAATCAATGGAGATCATGTGGATGGAATGAATTTGGTCTCCAGAACCACGGGTGTGATGACTTGATTCTTTTAGATGTTCCCTATACTCTGGATCTGGCTCTACGGGAACAGGCACGAATGGATCCTCTCTAGGTGCAAATTCATCTCTATGTGTGAAAAGGAAGGCGGGGTCTTCCCTCGATACTGCTTGTCCTGATGGGATCTCGAGGTGGACGATGCTCATCTTGAATTTGGAGCCATAGGCCTAACACTTGGTCCCACCTCGCTGGGTCTACGTGCCATTCATGTCCTAACCGTATACCCATTTGTCCCATTAGATCTTCATGAGTTAGAGCACGGTGATGTCGTCGCGCATGTCTGAGATAGTCCATTTCAGTTTCGTCTTCTGAATCGCTTTCATAGATCCAAAATTGTTCATCCTCTTCAGCATCTGTTGCTTGCGACATTGAGGACTCTTCCTGTTCCAGTGAATTAATCTGGTCCCATTGCGGTTGTTCCACTCTTAGTGGAGGGACCTGATTCTTTTGAGACTGTGTTATTTCATCTGGAACCTCTAAGGGGAACAGTTTTCAGAAAAATGTCTGGAAGCCGTTGTTGTTCTCTTTGAGGATTGCTCTCTGAACTTCCACCTCTATCTAGCAAAGGAGAGGGATTATTGTTGTTTCCAGGGGTGTTTGTAGACCATGGGAGATAATCCCCTAATGTGTATTCTGTGTTTGGATTGGCATACGGGTCTTGTGCCAATCCCCCCGTTGCCTATTTCTAGGCCTTGCATATTTTCAACCAAGATGTCTAATGGTAGGGGGTGGTTGAACCCTACCCCTGACTTGTAATATGGCATCTGATATCTTGGTTGGCAAAGGATCCGCATCCCTTGCTCATATCTCGCCTAGCCCATACCCATGCCAATTGCATTGTTCGAGATATTTTAGGGCAAATTCTGGGTTCGACAGATAATTGATGTTTTCGATAAAAGGCTCTTCATCTGTTTCCTTTTGTTCGCATGGTTTAGAACCATGATCAAGGCCCCCATACAAAAAATTCGTTTGGTTCGGTGGGTAGCCTAGAGGGACGATTGTTCCAATGGGAAGGCGAGGTCTTCCCATGTCCTGCACTGACTCCAGTGTGGGGGTTGCCACAACGTTTTGCACTAAGTACTCCCCCAGGCCTGTACTGGCCATTTCAACAGTGATCATTGATGATTGGGTGGGAGGAAACGGTAGTCCTTCCTGAGTCCATTCCATGTTTGGTGGTTCAAGAATCTTGGTTTCCGTTGCGTTGGGCGCTTCCTCTGTTGATATCGCTGAAATCATGGGCAACCCCTCTTCTAGAGGCTTAACCTCTTCCATGATTTGCTTTCCCTTGTCCTTCTTTTGGGCCACGATAGGTGGCGTTGATGATGAAGGAGTAGGTGATGAAGTCTCACCTGGCTGGGATTTTGCCTTGTTGGCCACCAATGGTACTTGCGGTATCGGACCCTGTTTAGATGGATTTAATTGAAAATCCAAATGCGTTGATGGGAGGGTCGATTGTGGTATGAATTTTACCGCATTACAATACTTGAAGGGCTCTAAGTCTCAGAATCGCCAGATTCTGAAGAGCCTGAGTCTCAGGCCAACATAACCTTATTTTTTGATGGTTCTAAATGCGAGCAAGGTGGTGGCACGAGAATTGTATTTTTCACACCGCGAGGCGCTCCAATGCCCCTATCATTTAAATTAAACTTCCGATGCACCAACAACAATGCAAAATATGAAGCCTTGCTCCTAGGTCTTCAGACAACAATCACCATGAACATCAAAAGACCGAACATCTTTGGCGATTCACTGTTAATCGTCAATCAAGTCAAAGGGGTATATCAATGCAAATGCCCAGTTACGAAGGCCTATAAATCCCTCGTGGATAAATTCCTGGCAAAACTTGAGTGGTATTACATCGAGGCACTCCCTCGATCATCGAACCATTTTGTGGACACAATGGCCTCCTTAGGGTCACTAATCCCGCAAGACCTTTCCGGTGATATAACAACCATTCAGGTCAAAACCTTATCGCAACCCGCGATGGAGCGCGCAAGCTCAGACTTGACACCAGGAATCCACATGATCTAGATCGAACCATCTTCGGATAAGTTCTTTTGAATTCGAGACTATTTGAAACATGCCAACTGGGGGTCTTTGTTTTCCCCCACTCCCATTAATAGCAACACAACGCTATTCTTACAAGTTCTATCCCAATCAGCATTTGTTAGGGAAGAACTCCAAAAGGGATTGGCTGTTCAAACCGTCGAGGTATCCGATCAACGAGATCGGTATTTACCAATAAGAGAATACCTCAAGTTAGGTAATCTACCCTTTGGATTGACGCACGCTGCAAAATGAACATTCAAACAGAAAGCGGCAAAATATGTCTTGATAGGAGACATTTTGTATCATCGCAGCTACACTGAAAGCACGAGATTCTGGGCAAAGGAAACACTAAGTGCGATTGCATTCAAAATCAAGTACGCTTAAGTCCTAGAAATGTAAATTGCATGAAATGGAAAATAAACACATTGGAAGAGACACAAGCAAATAGAGAAAACACAGCCCTTTCATTAATATCCCTTGATCTCTGTTACAATGATGTCTCCTCCCTTTTCAGGGGCTAGGAGCGCAAATAGAGTTTGATTACAATCACTGAATGATTCCTCTTTCCGCATGCCCACGATTGCAATGGGCGGGCCAAGATGATGTCGCCGCTGATGTCAATGAGTTCTTCACCTTTGTTGCTTCTCCTGTGAACAAAGAAACAACCAAGATGTCAGTAGCATCTTCCGCAAATGAAAAGCGTTTGCTCTCTAAAACTAACGAAATATGCATGCAAATATTTGTCTGAAACAGTAATTACAGTGAGTCCAAATGGATTCAAAACTTGACAGAAGGTAAGAAAAGTTACCAGAAGGCCACTGCCACTGAGATAGCTGACCAATCTACCTTCAACTGGAATTCATCCCTGGGCAGGACGAATTCTGACTGCAATTCGTCCCTGGGTGGGACGAATTCTTCTATGTTGGGGAAACCGACCTGCTGCTGCTCCAATGTTGGATCTCGAGACCTGCAAAATGCCTACAAACAAGGGGGTTATGTAATTGGGGCCATTTTGGGATGACCCAGATGGTCGGATTCTCCCAATTTGTCCTCCACCATCAGGAATTTGACCTCGACACCTGCAAGTCAGCGAAACGACAAAGCAACACAAAACATACTAAAATCTGACCAAAAGTTACAAAATTGCAGCTATGGATTAATCAAACCTAATAACACAAAATGCAATCTGAAAAGTAATCTAAAATGCTCTAAAACTAAAAATAGGACTTGGGAGGTGTGGGGGTGCTCAAGTGGGCCTCCCACTGTTGGCACTTGATTTTGGAGCCAATCCACCAGGGATGGGCCCAAAACCTCTTAGGATTGGGGGGTCGGTGAATTGGTTGGTTCAGGTGTCCATGCATTGGATTTGGGTAAGGTTCGAGCTTCCAAAGGCCACCCAAAAACCTCCCTTGCAAAAGAGATTGGTGGATGTGGGAAGGTGAACCAAAAGGGATGCAAGTGGGTCTTCAACTCGGCAGCACTTCGTTGCTTGAAAAACTCCTTCAACCTGTCTGTTTTGGGTGAGAAAAGTCTCACCTTTTATAGACCCATGGGGTCTCTTTTGTGAGGGAAGCACAAATGCCATGTGTTGGCCATAGGCACCATGTGGCAGTCTTGTCTTCCCATGAGGGAGGGGAGTCCTCCATTGACTTGAGCTTTGATAAATGCTTTTTGTGATAGTCTTCTAACGACCCCTCTGTCCACCTACACACGCGTGCAAGGCAGGAGTCCTTAACTGACTGTTCTGGGCTGCCACTTGGCACCATTTTCCTTTTTGCCCGTTAAGCTTAGAATTCGTCCCACCCAGGGACGGATTCAGAATTCATCCTGGGGTGGGACGGATTCTATTTTGAATTCGTCCCTGGGTGAGACGAATACTGGGCAAAGTGTCCAAGTGTGCCAAATTGCTTCTTGACCTTACAAAATTGCTATGAAAGTGGTTAAGACCACTGTTTAACCTCTAAGGGCTGCCCTGGGGGCTGTGTTTGTCAAAGCGATCAGTGTTTGCAGTCACATAATCGGATTGGTGCTGTTTTGGTGTCTACATAAATAGTGATACTCTGGTCGAAAATCCCCATATTCACAAGGATATCAAAAACATGATTGCCTTCACGGTAAAAGTGATTGAAAGTTATACTCATGAAGGATTGCATAAGACTTTTAATTTTAGATATCATGTTGGTAATGTTCCATGAAACATACTAGATCTTCGAGATTAAACACTGGATGATATTTTTGGAGTCCCCCTCAACCAGAAAATTGGAGCACCGCATGATGTGGAGGATAATACCGTGATGAAGTACCTTAGAAAGTTGTAACGCTACATTCTTTGGAGTCCCCCTTGAAGTGACTAGACTGGTATCCTAGATTCTTAGCAAAGGCAAAAATAATGCTACCTATGTGATATTTGATCATTCCTCCAGCATAGATGGTCCTAGGATTTCCTTTGGTAGCTCCATAAAAATTTAGTTTGAAAAAAACTATAGGAGGAGACCACTTGACCATCAACCGATCAACCTTCTTATATGGAGTACGAAGGTTGCAGTTGGGAATATTAAGAGAAGAGACCAACAAAGATTCAAAACTAGATTCAAAGTCATTATCACCATGAGTAACAAAAAGATTCGTAGCAATGGCATGAAGGATTTTGGAAGCATGTACTGGACTTCATATTTTAAATCATTAAAAGTGCAATAATTGGGTTTGCATTAAATATTCTAGAGAAAGTGAAGGATTTAGAAGGACTATTTTTTTTAGGTGAAATCCCTTGAAAGGATTGGGCCACTGAACACACAGGTCACTAAGGAGGGCATGCGAGACCCAAGCAATGCCAACGGAGGAGAAAAAGGATGACATGATGGAATGGGAGAAGGGGTAAGATAGGAAAATATGGTGGGTAGACTCATAATCCTAGAGATATAAGTAATAATGATTGGGTAATGGAAAGACACGATGATGGAGGTTTATAAAAAAAAACTTACTTTGGGGATGAGATGTTTCTTCTAGATGATCTTGTAAGGAAACCAATTAGGGGAAGGCTTCTCAGTGAGGGTGTAGGTAGACTTGATGGTGAAGAGGCCATTAGAAGTGGTAGCCCAAAGGATCGAATCATTGGATGGTAAAATAGGAATGACATAGAGATGCAAGAGGTTAGACAGGATAGAGGTAGCTTGTCTCTGCTCACTGGATAGACCAATTACTAGGATCAAATTCCAATATTTATGACTGGGGTGAAAGAAGCGACATATTTCTGAACCAAACAGGGATTTGATGACTGGTTTCAGACAGAGGATGTTCACACGAGTTTGTAAGGGGCAGTCACCAAGTCAGAGATCCTCCAAAAATTTGATCTTTTCATCATTGCTTAATTTCTAGAAAATATCTTTTCAGATAATCTTCTTAGATTTGAGGATGGAATTCCATTTTTTCAAACCATAGATGAGAGAAGGATCATTGAAGAAATTGGTGTTGTACCAAAGGTATTTTTATTTCATGATGGATACCCATTAAGATTTATCATTGGTAAGAAATCACAACCCTTGTTTGGACATGATGGCTAGATTTGTATTGCAGATCTTTTGAAGCCTAGTGCTACCATGTTCTTTCCATGAGTAGACCTATTTCTAGGAAACCAAGTGAATACGTTGTTTCAGATCCAGTCCAGACCACAAAAATTTCCTTTTGAGTTGCTCAATTTTATTGTAGACTTCGACTATAATCTATAATATTAAGAGAAAAATTTGGGATACTTTGGAGGGTGGCTTTAACTAAGGTGGTCTTTCCTACCTAACTGAGAAGGCTTCCTTTCTAGCTAGCCAATTTTTTTTAGTGCGATCAATGATAGTATTCTAGAGGAAATTTTTGGAAGGGCCTTCAAAGAGAGGAAAACCTAGATATGTGGTAGGGAGCTCAAAAATGGTACACTCAAGGATAGCAGCGATGCGAGCTTGGCATCTAGCAGGAGTGTTGATGAAGTAAACCTTGATCTTACAAAAATTTAATTTTTGACCAACTACATTCTCAAAGGATAGTAGGATCAATTTGATAATGTGTTCTTGAGAAACTAAGGCTAGGGTGGCTAGGATTGTATCATAAATGAGCTTCTGGTGAGAGATAGGCTGAAGGGAGGACATAGGCTTGAAACTAGAGATATCTCTTTTGGAACATGCAAAGTTAAGGGTTCTTCCTAAGGCTTCAAAAATGATAATAAAAAGAAACATAAAGAGGGGGTCACCTTGTATTAATCCTTTGAAAATCTTGAAATAGCTTGCAGGAGAGCCATTGACCAGAACAAAGAAATTAGCAGTAGTAATAAATTCCTTGATGATAGCAATTCAATCAGGATGGAAACCAAACCTAAAGAGGATAGAAAATAGGAAACTTTTTCAAAAGCCTTGTTCATGTCAATTTTTAGGAGAAACCAGCCTTACCACTTTTAGACATAGAGTGTCTTATTTCATGGATGGTGATGATGTTGTCCCTAATGAGTCTCCCTTGTACAAATTTTCCTTTATTAGGAGAAATGATGTGGGGGAGGATGGGTTTGAGTCTATTTTCCAAGGCTTTGGTAAGAATTTATAGAGAACATTACAGAGGCTGATGGGGTGAAATTAGGTAAGGGTGTGGGCCTCGTTGAATTTTGGAATAAGGTCCATGAAGATGGAGTTGACATATTTAGGGATATATTTGCACCCTTGCATATGCTATATGGTAGAAACTATATCTGGATCCACAATGTTGTAGAACCTATGGAATAAAAGTTGGGGAAAGCCATCAGGACCTAGGGCTTTCCCACATTGCATGGAAAAAATAGTAGCACATAATTATTTAGTAGAAAATAGTTTGAGCAACCTGTGGTTATGATATGACATTACTAGCCTTGGGATATTTTTGAGGAGGGCCTCATATGTTTTATGATCACACCCAAGACTAGGACCAAATAGTTATTCAAACAAATTTATAGCTTTTTTTTTTATATTTTGGAGATATGTGTTGTTACTTACCTATTTTGATATATGAGCTCCTTGATTTTGTTACACCCTCTATGTCTTATGGTGGTGGCATGAAAGAAATTTTTATTGGAATCTCCTTCTTTAAGCTAGGTGACCCAAGATTTTTATTTCCAAAATACTTCTTCACTTTTGAGGATGTATGAAATTCATTTAGGAGGGTCTCTTTTGTGTCTTGAAGAGTGG
This sequence comes from Wollemia nobilis, assembly GCA_028583015.1. NCBI lineage: Eukaryota > Viridiplantae > Streptophyta > Pinopsida > Araucariales > Araucariaceae > Wollemia > Wollemia nobilis. Next base: position 5,300,780 of record JAQPPZ010001683.1, read on the forward strand.
GTTCAGGATTGCCATGTTGCATTGAGAGATCTATGCTAGTGGATTGAGACTCAATCTGGTGCTTTTTATGGAATATGTTCCTGAATACCTTTTTATTCCATTATTTCAGCTTAATTTTGACATATTGAAGCTTGTTGCTTACCTAAACGACTAGAGATCCAGAGAACTTGCGAGACCACCATAGAGAAATAATATATTTGAGATTTGGATCTTGAAGCCACATAGATTCAAATTTTAAGGGTGACTTGAAGGGAGAAACCTAGGAGGATCTATCCAAAATCAAGAGATTATGGTCAGATCCAATATTAGGCAATGATCATAGGTAGCATCACCATTTTTAGGGATAGCATTGGTTGAGATGTGAAAGTGATCAAGGTGAATATGGATGAGTTGTTCCCCATTCTTGTGGTTGCTCCAAGTGAATATTGGCCCCTTGAGGTTAAAATCCATATTATAATCCACAAATGCTATAAAGTGCTCATATGAATTACTAGTGATTTGGGATCCCCCTTTCTTGTCAGTGGGGAACAAAGAGGAATTGAAATCCCCTACCAGCATCTAGGCCTCTGAAGAGAAAAATTCCCTAAGTTGGCTGAGATAAATCCATAAGAGGCTCCTCCACGAAGGGGAGTTGAGAGCATATATATTTGAAAGGACCCAACAATAATCATACTTTTTGTTAAAAAATATAATATTCATATAATTATATGCTACAGACATCAATGTCCCCTCAACTTTCATAGGATCCCACATACATAATAGTTCACCTAAAGCTCCATTGGCTAGACTAAAAAAATATTCAAAATCTTTCCAAATAAATTTTGAGATGCAAGTGGTACTCTGAGAATCTAGCTTAGTTTCTTGCAGCAAAAATATGGTGGGTCTTAAGTCTCTCCTCATGGATTGACCAAGTGTTTCTTTTTTTGAACGTTGATACCTCTAACATTCCATGAGAGTATCTGTGTTTAGAAATTCATGATGATGTTATCTACATTCTCCCAGGAGGAAGGGGAATTTTGGATATATTTTCAATTGGTATTTCTAAAGCTTTGCTCTTGAGGGTGAGTTGAGTGCCATTTGCAATCTCATCCAAGTATTCTCTATTTCTAATATCTTGAGTAGAAGTATGACCTCATTTTTTCCCATAAAACACATCAATGTAAAGCTTCCTTTGGGTTTGGGTAGGGGATATAGGGATGCCACTAGGGGATCATGGGAGACTCTTAGGTGAAGGAGAGGGGATCTTGGGATGTATAATGGTGGTATTAAATAGGTCAGTGGTGGCATCGTTGATGGATAGGGGGAAAAATAGTTGGAAATAGGAATGGGTGGACTATGAGGAGGAGAGAAAATGAGATTTGGCAAATAAGGGGCAACGTTACTCTTTGCATGAGGTTGGCCAATAGATCTAGAGGAGGTAGGGGTATCAACTAGAGTATTAGAAGGGAGAAGTGGAACAACAAAAATAGAGGAGCGGTGAGGAAAATATTTAGAATGGTGATGACCTTCATTAGAAGATAGTTTGGGGAAATTAGGGTATTGAGAATGAAGATGGCCTTGTTTGGAACATAAATCATAGAAAGTAGGTTTATTTTCGTATTCAATAACTTGAGATAAGGTACAAACCTTTGAAATAAGATTGATCGAAGATGAGAGGACCGAATCCAAATTTGCATTGATGCACATATGAACCTAGATCATATGGAACCCTACTCAAGCGAGGGGATCAAAAGCGATCAGCTCTCCAATGTTGCTCACAATACCTCAGAGAATATCATCATTCCAAAACTAAATTGGTAGTCCTGGAAGACAAACCCAAATTGGAGTATAGTTTATGTTTTGAGTAGATGGGTCAAAATCCATGCTCTATTTTCATAGGAATAGACCTCTTCATCTGAAGAACCATGGTCCTCCTATGTGGATTCAATAAAAATTAGTAGGGTTTTTTAACCATATAAAAAAGAAACCTCTAGGGAGTAACTAGATCCATGGATCCTAAGGGTTGCCAATAGGAGTGGGCCCATTTGCAAATTGATTTTATGTCTGATCGTGAACCTAGAAATTTGCCAACCAATGATTTGGAGTTATGGGAAACCATGGACAACATAATTTTTCAAGGGATCTTGAGGTTGTCATTAGAAGGATATAGATCAACCCTAGTCATCTTAGGTTGACTAGGGTTTGAGTTGAATTTGACCATATCTACAAAGGACCTAGGAGTAAATTTTCTCGATCCATCCATCGTAGTCATCATTTTTGGAGGAAAACTTCCATTTTGTGATGAAGCCTTTCTTCCTTGGTCCAATAGGGATTCCTGATCTATCAATGTGTTGAATACTACCACTTTATCATAGCTAGAATATCCTAATGTAGTTATCTCATATACCAACCCACGATTGAGGGATCCACTAGTGAGAAGATTAGTGGGACCAAAATCATCTATTTGTTTATGGGTGGCCACAAATATTCTTTATAAATATTTTGGGTGGATAGAAAGTTCCCCAATCTCTTGATTCAGAACATCTCCTTTTGAGCCACCATTACCCATGATACCACCATCACCATCGTTGGGGTTGTTGATGGTGTGTCTGCCTATGCCATTTCCACCAAAGCCATTGCCTTCATTTGCATCCACCATTGTTGCTTTCAAAGCCATCAATTATTCATCCTTATTTTCACCAATCTGGAAAGAGAATGAATTTTTGAATCGAATCAAAACTTCAATTTTAACATTAAGATGATAAAATAAAAAACAAATTATTCTTAACATTATCATTATCTTTCAAATTAGCTTTAGACCTCCTCATTAATCTTCATTCATGTAATCACATATATCTTTCTCATTCTTTTGATTGATAAAAGGTGTTTTAAAAGGATCTAGAAACCTTTCAATGGAGATTAGAAAGATTTAAAATAACATCTACATAGGGAATCACACTCAAAAAAGAGAGGATCACCCTAGCATATCCAACACCAGGAAAAGAGGAATCAAGTAGAAGAGAAATATAACTAGGAGAAATGCGAGATAACAATCTAGATTATCCTCATTTGAGCCTACCTATCCTTATATTTTTCATCATAGAAGAGAGAATCTCACAATTCATGAGGGAGTCTTCTTTTGCAATGTTACTACCAAAATTATCAAGACTAGGGCCCAAGGAAAAAACAACTAGGGTTTCAAATTAGGCTTTCTCCTTGTCAAACTAGGCCTTATACAGTGTCATCTCTTTGTCTAGGGTCTTACCCTTACATTCCTTTCCAATCTGGGTCTTCATCTGGGTCCTCTCATTATCCTAGGGATTTTATTTTTTAGTCAGAGGTTGGGTTTCCTCTTGTTCCTTCTCCTAGGAAATATGCACCCTCTTATGGGCTATTTTTTTAAAGAGTTGAGCCTCCCCATAGGACATCACTTTGCTATTCAAATTAATAGCACTTGAAGCTATTTTAAAGTAATGTGAGCACTCTTTGTGTTGTCTCAACTCAATTGGGGTGTCAAGGGGTGTTAAACGTAGAGTGCCAGCTTGATTTCATACTCCTTGATAGATTACATTATACTACCCGAATATAAAAGAATCTCAATATAAGATGTAAGTTTTGAGTCAAGGTTGAAATTTATGCACATTCTTGCATAAGCCATTTAGAACTTGGATTTAGTTGCAAGATATAATGTTACAAGATCTCTAATAGACCTAGAGATACCATAAAGAACATCCTCATGTCAGAACTCAATAAATAATCTAGGAATTCTAACCCAAATTGAGGTAAATTTTGTGCTCTACATCTCAAGGTTGAAATTGAGAGACCATATTCAAAGAAAGAGACTTTGTCTACTAAAGAACTAGGGATCACCCAAAAGGATTCACCTTGAATATTCAACATTGTTTAGCTTGATGAAGAAAAACCCTCTAGGAAGGGCTACAAGTTCCATATGCCCACAAGGCTTCCATTTAGTGAAAGCCCACTTTCTGATAAAATCAATGTTGGGGTGAGAACCCATAAATTTATCGATGAGAGAAAAGGAATCCTGAGAAACTACCAAGTAATCTCATAAGGGAATCTTAGTTTAGCTTAGCTAGGAAGTAGATCAAAGGAGACACCTCCAAGAGGTACTGAAGAAAAATAAACTTTGTTAGTGAAATATGGATGAAGGGGAGGGTCAAGAGGACCTATCCCAAAACCCTCACGATGTGATGTAGCAACCAATGCCTTAGTAGACCTAGCGTTATCCAACACTGGAGATTGATAATTAGCATTGTCTGGTTTAGATATACTAGCATAATCCTTTAGGAAATCCCATCTAGTTTGGATCTATCAATTAGGAACTCAAGGGTTTTTGTAGACTACAACCCTAGTGGTTGACCATAAATGACATAGAATTTTTCAGTGAGAAGGGAAGGGCAAGAGGACCCACCCCAATACCCTCATGAGGTGATGCGACAACAAAACCTTCAATAGACCCAAATCCATCCAACCTTAATGGTTGACCATCGACATCAGTAGGTCCAAATCTGTTAGCACAACCCTCATAGTATATTCCACCTAGACCAGATCCATCAATCAAAAACTTAGGGGTTTCAACCCTTAGAGGGATTTGAGGAGAAGAATTAGGGATCAATATGTTATTGTATTCATACAACATTTTCTGCAACTTCTCTTGCCAACACTCCACGATGATGATTAGTGTCGACTTGTGGGGAGTGCCTCTTTTTCTCAATCACCTATCTTTATCATTTTCACTTGGCAAAAATTTAGTTTTAAATTACACCAAATTTTTGTTCACCTTGATACTTAGAGTTTTTGAAATTATAGTAATTTGTCAAAAATTTGAAATCAATTCCAAAATCAAATATGTATCCATATATGTTCACTATATCTATCATACAACATCATCAACACATCACAATATCTATCTATTCATCCATCCAATTAATATATATTTTCACATAACATAAACTCAAAACACATTACAACATAACAATGAATCAATAAATAACTAGTTTATACATACATACATATATATATGCATCATCCAATTATACATTGATATAGTGTAACATAATCACTCATTATGGCACACTCAAATTATACCATCTAGCTAAGTCACCTCTTAAAAAATTAGTGCTCTCATGCCACTCACAGTAACAAAAAATCTATAAGCAGTATAAAATTGACCATGTCTCTAATCTGGCCTTAGTTTTTCAAGGAGAAAAGTAATTAACTGCAAGGAAGGCCTTGTCACTAATCTTATATTAGAGCAGGAATGATATCAAAACCTTGTAGGCAATGACTACATTTTGTCAATAGGAACAATCACACACACACACACACACATATATATGCATAATTCAATCATACATTGATCTAGTGTAACATAATTACTCATTATGGTACACTCAAACTATACCATCTAACTAAGCCACCTCATAAAAAATTAGTGCCCTCATGCCACTCATGGTAACCAAAAATCTATAACCAGTCTAAAACTGGCCATATATCTAATCTGGCCTTAGTTTATCAAGGAGGAAACTAAATTGATTGTAAGGAAGGCCTTGTCACTAATATCATCTTAGAGCAGGAATGAGATCAAAACCTTGTAGGCAATGACTACCTTTGGTCAATAGGAACAATCACATAGTAGATTACCTAATAGTGATTAATTATATCCACCTCAGTTGTGAATTGAGCTTATAGAGGGGCTATTAGGTAAGTTAATGCTTGAACCATTGAATCACTACTCCTCGTCCTATTGTAGTTTCCATGGCTACAACACCATCCCTCTCTGTCCTTAGTATCTCTCTTTGTTATCACTTGATCTCTCTTTATCTAAGCTCAATATATTTAAGCTATATTTTGGTCTCTCTCTAAGATAGTTGTATCTGGCTTGGTATAGCTATGACTAAATAAGATCTAGCTTCCTCATCGTAGCCTCTCTCTCTAGCTAGGCAGCCTCCTCCATCATCATACTTATCCTAGCCTTACTACCTATCCTAATTCTTAAGGGAGGAAAAATAAAATTCCTCCTAGGTGCTAATATATATCTAGATTTTTGTCTTAGCCTATGCCATACAGCCTGGATAATGAGCCATCATGTTAATTCTAACCCCCATCCAAGGTTACCTCATGATTGGAGTCACCTGTTCTAGAAAAATATATCTATACCACTGTAGATATCCAAGCATGACCCTAGGACCATCTACCTTGGGATTATCAACAAAAGGATCATCTACATCCTCCTCAACAAAAATATCTAGATTCAAAAGATCTATGAATCCTCTTTGTTTCTCTTGGGTCACCTATTGAAACCATACCTACCCCATACCAAGGATCCCTTGAATGAGGTAAAATTAGCTCAAAATTTGATTTGAGTGATAGAGCTCAAACTTCGCATGAGCTCCTCATAGCCACCTGATCCTTTGTACCTAGGAAAATTAAAAATCATCCTCAAACCATCTAGGATGCCCTCTCCATGGGTGCCATATCACCTAGCTATGTTGCTATCATCACTCCTCCAAATTACCTTCTACCAATCTCATGGGTGTGGTCCCACCTAAACCTTGTAGGAACCTATGCATTAGTTGGGTCATTGGGCAAACCCATTGGTCGTCTAATGACCAAGCACTTCCATGCCTAGACCTATAAAAGAGTACAATAGACTAGGCTCTTCCCATCCTTCTAAGCAACCAAATGGAGAGTTCGGTATAACTTTTACAAAATAAATGGACCCTAGGCAAACTATACTTATTGTTCCCTCATTTAGACGATGATTTTGTCCCACCCTAGTGTGGCAATGTCTTGTTGGTGTCTCCAACTAGTAAGCTTGAAACTACAACATATACAAGAGCTATCAATCAATTAAGTAGCCCAACCTGATACATGGCATTGGTGTCAATGCCATATCTCCTAGGTTGGAACTAAGGGCCACATGTTAGTCTTTGAATACTTCAAACCTAATCATGGCTCATTTAAATGTTAGCACCTTGAATAGTTACCCTAAAAATCTATTAGATATCCTTCAATGTGACAAATATCTCTCTTGTCAATAAAAGGAAAGTTACATGGTGTGAAAGCTACCTCTCTACTAAAGTAATCAAAAGCACATGGTCAAACTTGACATAAGACATAGTCACTAGGTACCCTAGTCCAACGACATCCAAGACTTTCCTCTCTACCTATGTCATCATATCTACTATTGAATGCAAGGTACAAAAATGTTGATCTTGACACTCTAGCACATCTAGCACCTACATGCAAATAAAAAGCAAAAATCAAGTTAGTTTTCTCCATAAAAATAATTCATCTTTTTTCCATCCCTTCTCAAATTCGTTGGCCATGAGCGAATTTGCTTTACCCTAGTCCAACGACATCCAAGACTTCCCTCTCTATGTGTGTCATCATCTCTACTACCGAATGCAAGGTATAAAAATGTTGATCTCAAAAATCTAGTACGTCTAGCACCTATATGCAAATAAAAAACAAAAACCGAGTTAGAATTCTCCATAAAAATAATTCATCTCATTCCATAAGACACCCATATGATTAAGGCTTTGGGCTTTTTTTCAAGAGACCCAAGTTCAAACCACCTTCAGATGTAATGTGTGCATGTGTTAAATATATATATTTTCCCTCCCTTCTCAAATTCACTCGCCATGAGCGAATTTGCTTATATTGCTAACCCGTGCCCGCCATGAACGAATTTGCTTATATTCCTAAATTCGCGAATACGCCCTGTGCCGTGAATTCATCATAGCGTATTTGCAACCCGTGCCCGCCATGAACGAATTTGCTTATATTCCTAAATTCGCGAATACGCCCTGTGCCGTGAATTCATCATAGCGTATTTGCGTCACGTCGAGCGAATACGCTGGCCCTAGCGTCTCAGCCAAAGCGAGTACAATTAGATAATGCCTACATACATCTTTCCAAAACCCAAATGGTTTAAAAAGAACAAATAATCAATAGATTTGTTTTTTCTTATTAAATTTTTTAATAAATTTCTCTAGAATAGGTCGATCGTTGGCGGCGGGCAAAATAATTTACCGAAGATATTGGCTGGGATATTTGAGAAGCGGGTCGCGATATTGCATGGAATTATTCCCAACTCAATATGGAGTATAACGAAAAGCAAAATCATGTCTTACACGAATGACAGTATAACGAAAAGCAAAACCATATCTTACACGAATAACGCACCCTGTCACAATGTAATTGATGAATTGAGACGAACTTATAAACAATATTTTCAAACATTACACGAATACTAAGCAAATTTCAATGGAATGAATTCTTATTTTGAACTGAGAGCATCTATCTGTCAAACGATAACTTAGGAACATTGCATTTCGACAGGGATATATTTTGCTGGCTAACAATATGAAATGAATAACCCTTTAACTTTGCCAAGGACCTTTGCAATTTGAAGAATCAAAACTGGAGAGGTCCGGTCCCATAAACGCAGAGGTAGACAGTCAAGAGGCTATCGGCCACGTTTTTCCCAAAAACACACAGAATATATACTGCAATCTGGCAAAATACGAATCACACAATGAGAAAGACGTGACACGAAAGAATGAGAAGAGAAAGCATTCTAGTAAATTGCAACGAGTGCCTCTAGTCTTTCTGCATACACCAAGCTTTCTCTTGAATCGAATTGTTATAGTAAAATTGCCCTTGGTGTTGTATCCTCCCCTCATTTCCTTTTTAAAAAAAAAAAAAAAAATCTACCACTTTCCTCGAAAGAAATTTATTTCCTACTTCCTCGCACTAGAGTTTGATCTCCTCAAACTTCTAAAAAGTATGTCACATGATTCAAAAATTTACTGTTTTTGTTCTATGCACTAAGATTTGAAATATATGTAATCCTCAAAGAATTGCTATTTTTCACTAGAGTTTAATTTCTATCACATGCTTTAGAAAATCCACAACCTGCATTGTTATGTTATTTTATTTTTTCTTTTCCATTTCTTTGCATTAGGGTTTGATCTCCATCGCCTGCTTCAAAACAATTGTTATTGTCAATGTCCAAGAGCTTCTAATATATAAAGTTAAAGTATAATTATTCTGAATTTAAATATATTTATATTTTAATATATTATATTATATGGAGTGCAACAAAAAGTTTTAATGAATATTTTTGTATTTACTTGCTTAGGAATACCTTAAATATAAGATCAACTAAAGAGTATAATATATATCATGAAATTTTTAAATACATATGGACATTTTAATGTTAACGATATAAGAAATATATTTACATTTAACTAGAAATTTATTAAAAAAATAGCATATATATATATATATATATATATATATATATATATATATATATATATATATATATATATCGATTGATTAGGTAAAGGAAGGGGTTTTTAAAAGGCCCCTGAACCTTTTACGAACTAGAACCCCTAGCTTTTAAGAAGAGGCCAAAGAGAAACATAAAAGTATATTTCCCTCCCAAGAGACCAATAAGTCAATCATAAACCAACACTAGGAAACAAAATTACAGGATTAAGGAGATCCAAAAGAAACTAGAGAACCAAAAAAATTGGAAAGCATGATTCCTGTCTAAGTAGTAAAATAAAAAATTGAAAATAAGGGACTAAAGCAAGAAGTACTAAAACCCAAGAAACAATCCAAACAACATCCTAGAGAAAAGGATAAAAATTACCACCCAAAGGGAAAAAATCAAAATTTGAAATTTGAAATAGGGGCACACAAGCTCTAATCCGAGAAACATTAGCATCCTAAAAAATAAAAACTAGAAGATTATTCAAAAATAAAAATGGCTAGAAGGCACAAAAAATTCAACCAACAACTAATAGAAGAAGTTCCTAAACTAGGACCCACTAAAACCTCCTCCATTTTAATTTCGAATAAACACCACATCGAATCTGTAACTACAATTTGGGCCAAAAACATCTAGAACCATTCTGATCACCATTCTTCTACTATGGTAACCCTCTCTTCCCTAGAACCATGATCTCAGACTATAACAGTAAAGACATTGTCGAACCCATGCATCCTTGATCACTAAGCCCCATTAAAACTGTCTAGATATTTTCAAAAACCCCAATCCAAGAATCACCTTTAACATTTGAATCTTGCTCCTGTTCAACAAAACAACCTTTAGAAGCACTTCTTGTAAGAACCTATCACGACCCCCTAACACAAGATCTAAGTTCTTAGGCACAATACATCTAGGATTAGCAGAGAGATCCCTCATTATCATATTCCAATTTGAGTCAATAAAAAACTTCATTTTCTATAGAGGGACCAAAAACATATACCACAAAATTTATTAACTATATATTGGTAAACTATAAATATACTTGTTTTCTTATCATGTATATACTTAATTTAATTATTAAAATATAAATAAGTTAACAAAAAAAAATACTCTTTTATTATATGTAAATATGTTATATATAATTAAAAGGCAATAGTTTAAGTAGTTAAACACATGGATTATATATATATATATATATATATATATATATATATATTAATAATAAAATATATTTATATTAAGTAATCAAAAACATGATATAATTTAGTAAATATTTTTGAATATTAGGTATTAATTTAATGAGTATATATATTATAAACACTTAAAAAAAATATTATCATTGTAACTTTAGATAACTATAATTCTTTTTAAATAGTATGAAGATACTCAATATTTATAACAAATTTTCAATGGATTTCTAAAATCCCTCTTGACAAAAAGTATGATTTAATTAAACTTAATCTAAAATAAATGATAGAAATAACTAGCTCGTGGACTTTAAGGTCAACAATAGGAGGAGTAAAGTTTAACATTATAAATTGAGGTTCTAATTTAATGGATGAACCTTAATATTTTACCTATGGGATTCAATGCAAGTGGTAGAGAGCAAATATTTTCACATCATAAACCAAGGTTCCAATTCCATGGTTGAAACTTTGTAGTTTACGAGGAGAAAATAACACCAATATGATAGACTCATCTTCATATTTATTATTACATATATTTGGGCCAAAAAAAATTAATTTTGAATAGACACCACATCAGATCTACAACTACAATCTGGGCCAAAAACATATAGAACCAATCTGATCACCATTCTTCTACTATGGTAACCCTCTCTTCCCTAGAACCATGATCTTAGAGTATATCACTAAAGACATTGTCAAACCCATGCATCCTTGATCACTAAGCCCCATTAAAATTGTCTAAATCTTTTCAAAAATATTAATCCAAGAATCACCTTTAAAATTTGAATCTTGCTCCTCTTCAACAAAACAACCTTTAGAAGCACTACTTGTAAGAACCTATCAAGACTCCCTAACACAAGATCCATGTTCTTAGGCACAATACATCTAGGATTAGCAGAGATATCTCTCATTATCATATTCCAATTTGAGTCAATAAAAAACTCCATTTTCTCTAGGGGGACCAAAAACATATACCATAAAATTTTATACCTATATATTGGTAAACTATAATTAATTTTTTTCTTATAATGTATTTACTTTATTTATTTATTTATTTGGTAAGTGTATAATGTATATACTAAATTTAGTTATTAATATATAAATAAATTAACAAAAAAAATACTCTTTTATTATATGAAAATATGTTATATAATCAAATGGCAATAATTTAAGTAGTTAAACACATGGATTATATATAGTTTTTTTTATTAAAATTAGATTATATATATATTAATAAAAATATATATTTATATTAAGTAATCAAACACATGATATAATGTAGTAAATATTTTTAAATATTAGGTATTCTAATAGTAGCTATAAGTAATTTAATGAGTATATATTATAAACACTTTAAAATATATATTTTTTAATTATATTATACTCATTATATTAAGTAATCAAACACATGATATAATTTAGTAAATATTTTTGAATATTAGGTATTCTAATAGTAGCTATAAGTAATTTAATGAGTATATATATTATAAACATGAAGATCAAGGACTTTGTGAAGGCTAAAAGTAGGTGGATCATTGGTGATGGGAGAAATGTCAAGGTTTGGGAACACCATTGGTTGAGGGAAGAGTCATTATTGGATGACCCAAATCTCAGGGCTCTTGCTTTGAAAGCGATGGAGGAAGGCAAAATTTGGGTTTCCCAATATATGCCTATTGTCAATGGTAGGCATTCATGTAATTATCATCCCTATAGGGTGTCCAACCAGAATGATTTGGTCAGTTGGCAGAGACTTTTAGTGGAACATAATAGGTATGTGATCGGACATGATGATTCTAGAGACCATTTGATTTGGAGTGGGGAAGCTGAAGATGACTTTACTATGAAGTAAACTTATTTATTCCTTCTCCCAAAATATGAGGCTCCTTTTCCAGTGAATCTTATTTGGATTAAAATACTAATCCCAAATATCAATATTTATTTCTGGATGGTGGCTCAAAATAAAATACTTTCTTTGGAGAATCTTCGAAATAATGGTCGCATTATGGTGAACGGATGCTATCTGTGCAAATCGGACTGGGAATCCATGTAAACATTTGCTCCTCAGTTTCCTGTTCACATGGCAGGTATTTATGTTTATTTTTAATTGTTTTAACATTTATTGGGTGTTTCTAGGTACGTTGATGGACAACATCCTTCACTGGTTTTCATCGTTTGTGTGCCAACAACTATCTTGGTTGTGGAAAATTATGCTTCCCCATGCGTGGTGGGGTGTGTGAAAATAATGGAATACCCATGATTTTAATCATGTTGAGACCGATGTTGTCAGGGTAGGTACTAAGATCATTAACAAAGTGTCGAAGAATTTCTTGCCTACCTTTGTGGGTAAATGGCCCAAGGCGACCTCCTCCTCCAATGAAGTTGATTTGGAATTTAAATTGATTTGGATACCTCTTCCTCAAACCCCCCAAACTTGATCCTAGAGCAAGAATTAAGTGGACCCATCTGGCTCCCAACTGGCTAAAAATCAACTTTGATGGGGTCTTAAAGTGTAACCACGACAAGGTTGGAGCAGGCGGTGTTGTAAGAAATGAGAATGATGATATCCTCATGGTATTTGCTAAACCCCTTGATTCCTAATATTCACACTTTATGAAGGCTCACACAGATTATATGGGGGTGAAATTGTTAGTGGATGCTGGCTATCAGAATGTGGAAATCAAAGGTGACTCATTGAACATAATCAAGATGCTCAAAGGGGAGTGTACACCTAGCTAGAATGTTCTCAATATTATTGATGAAGCTAGGAGATTGTTGCATGCTTTTAAATAGGTGAAAATTCACCATGTGTTCCATGAGGGGAATGCATTGTTCAATATGTTGGCCAACCATGGTGTCCACTGTGTTGCTTTTTCACTGTGGAAAAATGATGTCCCGAATTACATAGTCTCCCTTGCTAGGAAAGAGGCTCATGATGCTTTATTTTTGTAAGGAGGAGTCGGACATCCCTTTGGATCTCGTTGGAAGGGGTGTTCGGTCTCGCTTTACTCTTTGATCAGAGTTTGTTAGAGTTTTTTTACCTTCAAAGCGTTGTGCTTTTCTAAGTTCTCTCCGAAATCATTATTGTTATTAAAAATTTAACTCTCTCTGTTATTCCTATTAGGTATAATATTTTAGATATTGTTATTATGGTTTAGAGTTTGGTTTTATGTATAAGGTTGTGGGGACCCTTTCAAAACCCTCTCTTTAATTTAATACAAAAAAAAAACACTTAAAAAATTTATTATCATTGTAGCTTTAGATAACCATAATTATTTTTAAATAGTATGAAGATACTCAATATTTATAATAAATTTTCAATGGATTTCTAAAATCCCTCTTCACAAAAAGTATGATTTAATTAAATTTTAATCTAAAATAAATGATAGAAATAACTAGTTCATGGACTTTACGGTCAACAATGGGAAGAGTAAAGTTTAAAATTATAAATTGAGGTTCTAATTTCATGGATGAACCTTAATATTTTACCTATGGGATTCAAAGCAAGTGGTAGAGAGAAAATACTTTCACATCATAAACCAAGGTTCCAATTCCATGGGTGAAAATTAGTAGTTTAAGAGGAGAAAATGACACCAATAAGATAGACTTATCTTTAGATTTATTATTCCATATATTTGGGCAAAAAACATTTTAATTCTGAATAGACACCACATCGGATCTGTAACTACAATCTGGTCCAAAAACATCTAGAACCAATCTAATCACCATTATTCTACTATGGCAACCCTCTCTTCCCTAGAACCATGATATTAGAGTATATGAGTAAATACATTGTCGAACCCATGCATCCTTGATCACTAAGCCCCATTAAAATTATCTATATCTTTCCAAAAACCCCAATCCAAGAATCACCTTTAATATTTGAATCTTGCTCCTCTTCAACAAAACAACCTTTAGAAGCACTACTTGTAAGAACCTATCACTACCCCCTAACACAAGATCCATGTTCTTAGGTACAATACATCTAGGATTAGCAGAGAGATCTCTCATTATCGTATTCTAATTTGAGTCAATAAAAAACTCCATTTTCCCTAAAGGGACCAAAAAAATATACCACAATATTTATTAACTATATATTGGTAAACTATAAATAATTTTTTTTCATAATAATTATGTGAGAAATTATAAATATGTGATCAATTTACTTTTTCCCTTTCTAGATCTTAGAGTATTTTTTGAGACAACATTAATGTTTTTCACATAAATCAATCCATACAGCTCCAATTTTTTTGAAAATTAAACTCTATATTCCTAAGAAAAAAATATGAAAACCCTCTAAATTTTATAAGTAAATTAAGAAAGGTGAAAAAGATGTGATGATTTATTTTTTCTCTTTTTATCATAATTTTGAATTTAGTAATTTTGAAGAAAAAATTAATATTCACACAAATCAATCAAATATAGATCCAAACGACCTGAAATTTTGTCTAAATGATGATTTTATCTAAATAATATTTCTCCTAAAATTTTAGAAACAAATACCCTTTATTCCACCTTATACAACCATTTTATTGAAAAAACTCAAAATGCTAATAAAATGAGCAAATGCGCTCCAAATTACCGAAAATTTTGATTGTTTCCTCTTGATATAATTATCTAAAAACCCTCAAAATTTCATTATAAAATACCTTAGAATACGTAATATATGAATGCTTTACTCGAGCTCTTTCTTGCAACTCTATTGAGTGCTGACCACTTGAGTTTCTCTAACAAAGTACGTGCTTCAGATCTCTTCATGCCACTCTCCACAAGTTTTGATCCATTTGAGCAAACTGGCTCTGATACCAAAATGATAAAATAGACACTTTGGATTAATAATCATAAGAACTTACAATGCTTTTATAGCACTCTAATCAGTTTGAAATCTCTACTATTATGAAGATCTTATTTGCTCCTACTATGTTTAGAAACACTTTAACCAATTCCCTATATGCTCTCACAACAAAACTGATTTTCTCACAAATAGTAAAGTTGGTGCAACTATATTTAAATGAATGCTAAATATTTAGAACCTATATACTTTAGGGAAGATACTTTAAAGTATGCTCTAGAGTCCAACGCTAACGCTTATATGTAAATAAAAACAAAAATCGAGTTAAATTTCTCCATAAAAATATTTCATCTCATTCCCATAAGACACCCATGTGATTAAGGCTTTGGGTTTTCTTCCAAAAGACCTAAGTTCAAACCACCTTCAAGTGTAATATGTACATGTGTTAAAAAAAATAAAAAATTCGCCATCCTTCTTAAATTCGCTAGCCATGAGCGAATTTGCTTTTATTGCTAAATTTGTGAATGGGCCCCTTGCCCGCCATGAGTGAATTTGCTTATATTGCTAAATTTACGAATACGCCCCATGAATTCATAATAGCATATTTGCGTCACGTGCCCTAACGTCTCGGCTAAAGCGAATACATTTAGATAATACTTACATTTTTAAGATCATATGATATGATTTGAGTTTCATATTTGAGGTCCCATAAATCATATTTAAGTCTCGGATATAATTAAAATCTTTTATTTTTTAAAAAAAATTGTTTTTTAATAAAATTCTTTAGAATAGTTCGATCTTTGGCGGCGGGCGAAATAATTTATCGAAGATATTGGCTGGGATATTTGAGAAGCGGTTCGCTATATTGCATGGAATTATTCCCAACTCAATATGGAGTATAACGAAATGCAAAACCATATCTTACACGAATGACAGTATAACGAAAAGCAAAACCATATCTTACACGAATAATACACCCTGTCACAATGTAATTGATGAATTGTAGACGAAATTATACACGATATTTTCAAACATTACATGAATACTAAGCAAATTTCAATGGAATGAATTCTTATTTTGAACTGAGAGCATCTATCTATCAATCGGTTGAGTTTGGAACATTGCATTTCGACAGGGATATATTTTGTTCTCCATTAATATAAAAAGAATAACCCATTAACTTTAACGAGTACCTTTGCAATTTGAAGAATCAAAACTGGAGAGGTCAGGTCCCATAAACGTAGAGGTAGACAGTCAAGAGGCTATCTGCCACATTTTCCCCGAAAACACACAGAATATATACTGCAATCTAGCAAAACACGAATTACAGAATGAGAAAGACGTGACACGAAAGAATGAGAAGAGAAAGCAGTCTTGTAAATTGCAAGGAGCGCCTCTGGTCTTTCTGCATACACCGAGCACAGAGTTTTCTCTTGAATCGAATTGTTATAGCAAAATTGCCCTTGGTGTTGTATCCCTCTCCTCATTTCCTTAAAAAAAATAAAATAAATAGATCTACCCTTGCCTCAAAAGAAATTTATTTCCTACTTCCTGGCACTAGGGTTTGATCTCTCTACCTTCTAAAAAATATGTCACATGCTTCAGAAATTTGCTATTTTTTGTTCTAAAATAATTGTTATTTTTTCACTAGAGTTGATTTCTATCACATGCTTTAGAAAATCCACAACTTAGAGAATTGCTATATATATATATATATATATTTTCATTTCTTTGTACTAGTGTTTGATCTCCATCGCTTGCTCCAAAATAATTGCTGTTGTCCCTGTCCAAGAGCTTTTAATATATAAAGTTAAATAATATTATTTTGAATTTAAATATATTTATATTTTAATACAGTATATTATATGGAGTGCAACACAAAGTTTTGATAAGTATTTTTGTATTTACTTGCTTAGGAATGCCTTAAATATAAGATCTACTAAACAGTATAATATATATAATAAATTTTTTAAATACATATAGACCTTTTAATGTTAATGATATAAGAAATATATTTACATTTAACTAGACCTTTATTAAAAAATAGCATATATATATAGGTAAAAGAAGAGACTCGAGAAACATAAAAGGATATTTCTCTCCCAAGAGACCAATAAGTCAATCACAAATCAACACTAGGAAACAAAATTACAAGATTAAGGAGATCCAAGAGAAACAAGAAAACCAAAAAACTTGGAAAGAATGATTTTTGTCTAAGTAGTAAAATAAAAAATTTAAAAGAAGGGACTAAAGCAGGAACTACAAAACCCCAAGAAACAATTCCTGTCCAAACAACATCCTAGAGAAAAGGACCAAAAAATACAACCCAAAGGGAGAAAATAAAAATTTGAAATGGGAAAAAGGGACACACAAGCTCTCCGAGAAACATTAGCATCATAAAAACTAAAAATCGAGAGATGATTCAAAAATCAAAATGGCTAGAAGGCACCAAAAATTCTACCAACAACTAATGGAAGAAGTTCCTAAACTGAGACCCACCAAGACCTCCCCCATTTTAATTTTTAATAGACACCACATCGGATCATCAACTACAATCTAAGCCAAAAACATCTAGAACCAATATGATCACCATTCTTCTACTATGGAAACCCTCTCTTCCCTAGAACCATGATATTAGAGTATATCAATAAAGACATTGTCGAACCCATGCATCCTTGATCACTAAGCCCCATTAAAATTGTCTAGATCTTTTCAAAAATCTCAATACAATAATAACCTTTAACATTTGAATCTTGCTCCTCTTCAACAAAACAACCTTTAAAAGCACTACTTGTAAGAACCTATCACGGCCCCCTAACATGAGATCCATGTTCTCAAGCATAATACATCTAGAATTAGCAGAAATCTCTCATTATTATATTCCAATTTGAGTTAATAAGAAACTCCATTTTCTCCAGAGGAACCAAAAACACATACCACAAAATTTATTAACTATATATCTGTAAACTATAAATAATTTTTTTCTTATAATGTATATACTTAATTTTTTATTTATTTAATAAGTGTATAATGTATATACTTAATTTTTTATTTATTTAATAAGTGTATAATGTATATACTTAATTTAATTATTAATATATAAATTAGTGAACCAAAAAATACTCTTTTATTACATGAAAATATGTTATATATAATCAAATAAAAATAGTTTAAGTAGTTAAACACATCGAGAGCTTGTCGGCCACCCTGATGAAATCCGACAAGGGTGTCCTGTTAGATCCCAAGGTTGTTTCCACCACCTATTTCAGCGAGATACTCAACATTCAGGCGCCGCCTCCTCCAAAACCAGTACCGCCTCCCACTTATTACGTGTGAAGCAACACGAGCAGCTACTATATGCACAATCTGAGCACGAGGAGATTCATTTCATGTCCATGCGGTTACTCGGGTGAGCGTCAAGTCAATTTTGTCGATCAGTTCTTGCAAGCGGTGGCGATGGCGCCGGCACAAGGAAATGGATATGCGACGAAGACTGTAAACTTTGTAATCACGGACGACCTGAAAGTTATTCCGGTTAATTCCCCCGCTACGATCGTTAATCTCTGGAACAATCTTCAGGTGAAGGACTTCTCCGAATTGGAAGAGAAGAATGTTCCGGTTGGTTCCAACAAGGTAAGCTGAAAATCCTAGTTTTGACATTTTCGATAGCTATAGGAAATTATTCAAAGTTTTTGTGATATAAGTAATGTGATTTGGGTGCTTTATCCTACACTATGTATATAAGAATACTAACTTAAAAAGAAGTATAATAGTATAGATAATTTGTAAAATCCATGCATCGTTTTATTTTCGTTGTTTATTTAAAGATGTTATGTAGAGTATATGGAGAAGATTATAAAGATTATGAAGGGTATTGTTGATTACGGGGGACTCAAAACTCTTGTTTTTCAGTAAGACAATGTAAAAATATATATAAAATATTTTTTTATTTAATTAATGTATAAAGTTTTTTTTTTTTTTTTTTAATTTTATATTAAGTAAATATGAAATTATATTTTTTAGAATGTGGGTTACGTTCATGAAAAAATAATTAGATCTTTTTATTCTATCCAGAAAATTGAAGGGATACAACTTATAGTAGATCCATTGTAATTTTTTCTTATTTTTATTATTGTCAAATTACCATATACAGTCTCGTGCACTACGATACATTATAGCAATCGTACATATTTCTCTTATAAAAGCGCGTTACAATTTTACGGTAAAAAAACACGTTACAATTGTAGGGCAAGAAAGCCCACCTAAAATCCGTCGTTCGATTTGTGACCTAATAATAAATGGTCTAGATTTACATACAAAAAAACATCTAGTTTTGGCTTCAGGGGTGCTGCCCTCGAAATTCCTGAGTGGGTTCAAGTGTGACTGAAAAAATGCCTTCGATTTAATCAAGCTCCATAATCAACAATCTCCATCGCTACTTCACTTGTTGGACTATGCTTCAACTTTGGACCTAAAAATTTTCTCATATTTTACTATCATGCTTGAAGATCAACTAAAACTAAGCAAGAGCTCAGTTTCTCGTTGGTTGCTACCTTTGTTAACATATCTACAGGATTCTAGCTATTGTGTATGTTTTTCATCTTCAATTGTCCATCTTCCAAAATCGATCATATGAAATGGTACTTGGTACATATAAATTTAGTCCTAGAATGGAAGGTTGAGTTCTTTGTAAGATGAATGACTAACATTCCAATTGTTACTATATAATATTTGTTTCTCTTACTTTTTTTCAATTCCTCCATAAACCTTTGTAACCAAATCATCTCTTTACTAGCCTATGTAACAACAACATACTCTAATTTCATTATTGAAAGTGCAACAACCTCTTATGATTTTGAAATACAACTTACTATAGTTCCACCTATAGTAAAAATATATCTTGTGGTACTACTTTTGCTATCTATATCACCTACCATATATGCATCAACATATCCTTGTAAAATAGTGTTAGTACCTCCAAAACATAATACCTGAGTGATAGTACCTCTTAAATACCTAAGAATCTACTTTATTGTCTCCCAATACCTTCTTCTTGGGTTACTCATAAACTTGATCATCACTCCCATTGCATGTGCTATATCTGGCCTTGTGAATACCATCACATACATCAAACTATCAACTATTTATGAAAAAAGAACCTTGGACATATTGTCTATCTCCTCTTGTGTCTTAGAGCACATATCTTTGGTCAGTATGAAATTATTGGCCAAATGTGTGCTAACATGTTTTGCATCCTGAATATTAAATCTTTCCAACACCTTCTCAATGTACTCACCCTGAGATAATATTAATTTATGATTTTTCCTATTTTTTGTTATTCTCATACCAAATATTTGCTTTGCAGCATCCAAATCCTTCATTACAAATAAATCTGTCAATTTTTTTTAGAGTAATTATATCCTGAATGTTAGACCGTACAACAAACATGTCATCAAAATACAATAACATGATAATATAGTTACCATTATTCAACCTCTTAAAATAAACACAGTGGTTAGAATAAAATATACTATAATCTTGTTTTGACATAAGCCTATCAAATTTCATATACCACTACCTTGGATCTTGCTTTAGGCCATACAAGCTATTTTTCAACCTGCATACTAATTTCTCCTTCCCTTTGACCTTGTACCCTTGTGGTTGTTGCATATTAAAATCTTCCTCCAAATACCCATGGAGAAAAGTTGTTTTTACATCTAACTGTTCAATATGCAAATCCTCTACAACCACTAAGCTTAAAACAGTTCTAATTGAAGTCATTTTAACAATAGAGGGATTTTTTTTATCATAATCAATACATTTCTTCTGTGCAAAGCCCTTTACAACCAGTCTAGCCTTATACCTTTTTCTATCTCCATATTCTTATTTCATCCTATAAAACCATTTATTCTGCAATACTATTTTCCTGCAAGCAATCAAACCAGATCCTATGTTTGATTGTATACCAAGGAGTCCATCTTCTCTTTCATGCCTTGCTCCCACTTCTTCCTGGTTTCTACTTGCATCGCTTCTTCATATGTTTTTGGTTCACTAGAGTCAAAATTTTTTACATAATATAATGGAGTATAACGATCAGGGGATCTACTTATCCTGGTAGATATTCTAACAATACTTGCAAGAGTTTGAGGTAATTATTGCTACTATTGTTGATTTTATAGCACCTTTGGAGTTTCAATTTCATCAAGAACTATGTATTATGTGTTTATCTTTTCCTGTTTATTTTTTTGCAACTGGTCTTTATACATTACTTTCTCATTGAATACCACATCTCTACTCCTAATGATTTTTTAATTTTCATAATCTAAAAAATGATAACCAAAATCATCAACTCCATATTCAATGAAAATGTGTTACCCCCAAAACCCCTGCTAGGGGGAGATCCATAACATGTCACCATCCCCCTAGACACCCCTGGTGATATAGTAGGGGGGATGATACCCCCTACACCCCCCTTTCGTGGAGTGGGTCCATGTATGGATGAAAAAAAGGTCTCTAAATTAATCAGGCTCCAAAACCAATAGTTTTGGTATTTTTTCAAAATTAAATAATGATCTAAAAATCATGTTGTTTATACAACATAACTAGATATTTCTATTAGGCTAGGTTCTATCCTTAAACACCTTCCCAATTTGTCAACTAGTATCCTTTAAATCACTAACTTTTAAGTTTATTGAAAAAGTTGCTTTAACTAGAGTGAATTAATCCCCTCACATAGAGATATGGACTAGTTGTAGTGCATTATACTCATTGAATTCTTATACTAAGAATGTACTTGGTTTAATATGAAGTGCCTCCTTTGAGATTTCATCTGCTTTCCTATTTAGTTCTCTATTGTAGACATGGAAAATTGACCCACTTTAGTGGGTAATCTACCTTGAACCCTCTATGAGGCCTCCAAAACTTACCCAAGGCATGAGATAGGCCCATATCCCTTTGTTTTTCTTTTTTCCTCCTCTATGTGAAACTACACCCATTTAATATGGGGCATGAATTTGCATAGGTGAAATCGTAGTCGGCTGATATGGGGAGTGATTTTACCTTTTTTGGGTTTCTCTCATAGAAACCCTAATTCTTCCAGCTGGTGTATTTTGGCATCAGCTTTCCTAGGATTTTCCTACTGTTTTAACCATCAAAATCACTACAAAAGGAGGGTTTAATATCTCATTTTAAGAGAAACATGATTTGATGATTGATACATGCAATTATTCTAACACACTTATAATTTTTTCTATCTACTTTCTTTTCTACTACAAGTAAGCTAACTCCTAAGGGTAAATTTTATCTTCTATTATATTGATCTAATTTGTTGTTCACTTTAGTGGATCTGTGTCATAGCCCAAAGGAGAGATCAACTACTCAGAGGTTTCGACCCTTATACCTACTTTTATGCCATTAACCAAGTGTTTTCATTTAGTTTAGATATCTACATTGCATTTCACTTTCTACTTTTATTTTCTTCGTGTCTTAGGTGAAGTCCCACCAAGTATTAATGTGGTGCGATTTCATAGGCTCAAACTTGGGGCTTATTTTCTATAGAGGTGAAACCACACTTAGTCCAGATGAGGTGCAACTTTGTCTTCTACATTATCATGCCAACTCTCTAGGGGTAATTTGATATTTTTAACTACATGATAGCATATTAGACTGTATTTAGATCATTGTTGCATGCTCTACATTATGTTTTTATTTTTCTATACTAATATTTTATGATTAATATCCAAAGGTAAATTTGTGCTTTTATTCTTAAAGGTCATCTAAAAAGACCTAGGGGGCTTGACTACTGCACCTCCAAGCATTATTGTACATTGGCCTAAGCAGGCTCCCTAATGCTAATCATATTTTCAAGTGTTTCATAAGTTATCTTGCAAGAACATGAATTGTTGATATTATTGGACAAGAGAATAAAATCTTGGATCAACCACTGGTTAAGATAAGTGTTTCCATTAAACTATAGGTTTTTTATTGAGTGCTTATATTGTTGGTTTAAAACTCTAGATCTGATTATATATTTAATTTATAGGCATTTAAAAGATAATAACATATAGTGTGCATCAAGGGTTACTTATGTTTGTGCATTCTTTGTTGAGCCCTTGCTTAAAGATTTTTTATTTAAAACCCTAGGGTAGAAAGCATTCAAAGAAAGTATCACTCTAGGTTTACCTCTTGTATTCCTGCAATCTGTATTTCTACATTATCCTTTTTTTCTTTCATAGAATAGATCTAGAAAGATCAAATTCAAGTGATTGCTTCCAATTAAACACATCAAACATTTCCAAATTTCCTAAGGACTTGGAGCTAGTCCTTAAACCATTCTTGGCGAACCCTTTCCCCTAGTACCAAGTGTAGATAACAACACAACCCCTATGGTTCACCCTAAAGGCTTCTCTCTTGTGGATCCAAATTTTGGGAATTGTATACGGTAGGGTAGTTTTCCCCCTCTACATCTTTGGTGAACCCAACTTGAACACCTCCTTTCCTGTAAAAAATTAGTAAAGATCATTAATTTGTGTGCCAAATATTTAAAGAGATAATTTTATTGTGTGAGTGGGGTTTTATTTGGTCTTAGTTATTCTACTTGTATTTTTCCTTTTCTTAATGGTTTCTGATATTGGGTATGTATGAATACCCCTTAGGTTTGATGAGATTCTTCATTAGAATGATCAAATTGATAGAGAAAATCCTAACCTAGAAGAAGAAGAGGTTGTTAATCATCTTGATTCTATTCAGGAACCCAATGGGAACCTCATCTTAAAATATTTTGATCATGTATGGACCTTTCACATATATCATAAACATACATTGGATTTAGCTTTAGAGGAAGAAGTATTACTTTAAAAGGATATTCTACTTCAATACAATACCTTGAATGGATATTTGAATCATAATGATCAAATACATAAACCAAATTATGCCACTACTATAAGCACCGACATTGGGAGGAATCTATGAGTCCCTCCAATTAGTAGTGTCACCCAAAATTATTTTCAATTTCCTCTTAAATCTTCTAATATCAACATTGTTTCTTTTGGTCCACCACAAGTTAATTTTCCATTCTCAAAGGGTACCACATATAACAATAACCTTTATATGTCCAACTCAAATCAAATGAGTCTTGGGAATATACACAATAGTGATCCTAAAGTACAAAATTTGACAAATATGGTAAAACAACTGGTTTTAAATATGGAAATGATTTAGCCTTCAGGTTTCACTTGCAGTTATAAAGAGATGTGTAATCAGCCATCGGATCCCATTATTGATGCCAAACATTATCCTAAGTATTTTCCCATGCCAGTATTACAAATTTACGAGGGATAGAATATCAAATAGATCTTTTAAGAAGGTTCATAATAGCTTACCATGATCTTATTTATAATGATATGTTATTATTAAAAACTTTTTCGAAGAGTCTTCCTGGCACAACATTAGAGTGGTACTAACAGTTGCCTAATTATTCTTTGAACAGTTTTGAAAAGATGATAGAATTATTTGTTCATCAGTTTAGTGCATATATTGAGAAAGAAGTGTCAATGAAAGATCTTTATAATTTAAAGCAAAATAAAAAATAAAGTTTTTCATAATTTTTAGCTCATTGGAGGACTCTAGTGGCTCGTTAAGACATCATATACCTCAGAAAGATATGCTTGACATATTTATTGGTAATCTACAAGAATGACTATCTTATGCACTAGAGACTACTATTGTCAGATATTTTGATCAAGAAATTGAGTTAGCTAGAAAAGTGGAACATACCCTTATTAAAAAAGGCCAACTTAAGGTTAAATAAGAGAAGCCCACTAAATATTAGCATAATAATAAGTATATATGAGGTGATAGTGATAGTGATTTGTTAACAATGTCACTGATAGTCTACAACAAAAGATAATACTTCAAAAACCTCCTCAAAGGATTTTGAAAAGACTTAACATATCTATGGAAATCATTTTTAAGCAACTTTTAGAAGGCAAGGTAATTGAATTACCTCATGTAAGACAACCAAATACTACAACTCATTGGTATAAGGTAAGTCAATATTGTGGATATCACAGAGTAGAAGGGAACTAGACAAACTCTTACAAAAGGTTAAAACATGTAGTTCAAGATTTAATTGAAGTAGGATGTATTGATACTAGTAATTTTCAATCCTCAAGCAATCAACATAACCATAATAGAGCTAAATAGACATCTGATCAAATATCTTATAAAAAATTTCCACATCAGTATGACAATAATATGATTGGTATGATAATAGCTACATTAGAAAAGCCAGTATAAAATTAACATATTCAATGATCTCAACAAAATACGAGTTTTAAGCAAATATTCATTTCTGAGAGCTTCTGCAGAAATCTCCTACTCATGGAGAAGCCATGATAAAACCTATCCCACTTGATATTTTACATAGTGATATGACCAATATTGTAAGTTCTCTTGGAACACTCCATCTCACATTCTCGGATGTTTATATTTCTTTCTCAAACTTACGAGAAGATTCATATTTTTATATTACTACATTCATTAGAGATATTGTATTTCTAAGTTCGCGAATGTGCCCCGTGTCGTGAATTTATCATAGCGTATTTCCATCACGTCGAGCGAATATGCTGGCCCTAACGTCTCAGCCAAAGCGAATACATTTAGATAATGCCTATATACATATTTCCAAAACCCAAATGGTTAAAAAAAAACAAAGAATCAATAAGTTTGGTTTTTTATATTACAATTTTTTAATAAATTTATTTAGAATAGTTCGAACTTTGGCGGTGGGTGAAATAATTTACCGAAGATATTGGCTGGGGTATTTGAGAAGCGGGTCATTATATTGCATGGAATTATTTCCAATTCAATATGGAGTATAACGAAAAGCAAAACCATATCTTACACGAATGATAGTATAACGAAAATCAAAACCATATCCTACACGAATAACACACCCTGTCACAATGTAATTGATGAATTGTAGATGAACTTATACACGATATTTTTAAACATTACACGAATACTAAGAAAATTTCAATGGAATAATTTCTTCTTTTGAACAGAGAGCATCTATCTGTCAATCGATTGAGTTTGGAACATTGCGTTTCGTCAGGGATATATTTTGTTCTCCATTAATATAAAATGAATAACCCTTTAACTTTGCCAAGTACCTTTGCAATTTGAAGAATCAAAACTGGAGAGGTCCGGTCCCATAAACGCGGAGGTAGACAGTCAAGAGGCTATCGGCCATGTTTTTCCCAAAAACACACAGAATATATACTGCAATCTGGAAAAACATGAATCACACAATGAGAAAGATGTGGCACGAAAGAATGAGAAGAGAAAGCAGTCTTGTAAATTGCAAGGAGAGCCTCTAGTCTTTATGCATACACCAAGCACAGAGTTTTATCTTGAATCGAATTGTTATAGCAAAATTACCCTTGGTGTTGTATCCTCCCCTCATTTGCTTAAAAAAAATAAAAAATAAAAAATCTACCACCTGCCTCAAAAGAAATTTATTTCCTACTTCCTCGCACTAGGGTTTTATCTCCTCAAACTTACAAAAAAAAAATATGGCACATGCTTCAAAAATTTACTATTTTTGTTCTATGCAAAGAATTGCTATTTTTCCACTAGAGTTTAATATCTATCACATATTTTTATTTTTTCCTTTTTTTTGCACTAGGGTTTGATCTTCATTGTTTGCTTCAAAAAATTTCGTTTGCTTCAAAAATTTGTTGTTTTCAATGTCCAAGAGCTTCTAATATATAAAGTTAAATAATATTATTTTGAATTTAAATATATTTATATTTTAATATATTATATTATATGCAGTGGAACAAAAAGTTTTGATGAGTATTTTTGTATTTACTTGCTTAGAAATACCTTAAATACAAGATCTACTAAAGAGTATAATATATATCATGAAAGTTTTAAATACATATGAACATTTTAATGTTAATGATATAAGAAATATATTTACATTTAACTAGAACTTTATTAAAAAAATAGCATATATATATATATATATATATTGATTAGGTAAAATAAGGGGTTTTGAAAGGGCCACTGAACCTTTTATGAACTAGAAACCCTAGCTTTTAATAAGAGGTCAGAGAGAAACATAAAAGGATATTTTCCTCCCAAGAGACCAATAAGTCAATCACAAACCAACACTAGGAAACACAATGACAAGATTAAGGAGATCTAAGAGAAACAAGAGAACAAAAAAAATTGGAAAGCATGATTCCTGTCTAAGTAGTAAAATAGAAATTGAAAAAAAGGGACTAAAGCACGAACTACTAAAACCCAAGAAACAATTCCTATCCAAGCAACATCCTAGAGAAAAGGACCAAAAAATACAACCCAAAGGAAAAAAATAAAAATTTGAAATTGGAAATAGGGGCACACAAGCTCTAATCCGAGAAACATTAGCATCCTAAAAACTAAAAACTAAGAGATGATTCAAAAATCAAAAAGGCTAGAAGGCACAAAAAATTCAACCAACAACTAACTGAAGAAGTTCCTAAATTGGGACCCACTAAGACCTCCCCCATTTTAATTCTGAATAGACACCAAATCGGATCTATAACTACAATCTAGGCCAAAAACATCTAGAACCATTCTGATCACTATTCTTCTACTATGGTAACCCTCTCTTCCCTAGAACCATGATCTTAGAGTGTATCAGTAAAGACATTGTCAAACCCATGCATCCTTGATAACTAAGCCCCATTAAAACTGTCTAGATCTTTCCAAAAACCCCAATCCAAGAATCACCTTTAACATTTGAATCTTGCTCATGTTCAACAAAACAACCTTTAGAAGCACTACTTGTAAGAACCTATCACAACCCCCTAACACAAGATCTATGTTCTTAGGCACAATACATCTAGGATTAGTAGATAGATCCCTCATTATCATATTCCAATTTATTAACTATATATTTGTAAACTATAAATAATTGTTTTATTATCATATATATACTTAGTTTTTTTTTTATTTGGTAAGTGTATAATGTATATACTTAATTTAATTATTAATATATAAATAAGTTTAAAAAAAAAATCTCTTTTATTATATGAAAACATGTTATATATAATCAAATGGCAATAGTTTAAGTAGTTAAACCCATGGATTACATATAGTTTTTTGTATTTAAATTGGATTATATATATATATATATATATATATATATATATATATAATAAAATATATTTATATTAAGTAATCAAACACATGATATAATTTAGTAAATATTTTTTAATATTAGGTATTCTAATAGTAGCTACAAGTAATTTAATGAGTATATATATTATAAATAGTTAAAAAAATATTATCATTGTAACTTTAGATAACCATAATTATTTTTAAATAGTTTGAAGATACTCAATATTTATAACAAATTTTCAATGGATTTCTAAAATCCCTCTTGACAAGGAGGATGATTTAATTAAATTTTAATCTAAAATAAATGATAGAAATAACTAGCTCGTGGACTTTATGGTCAACAATGGGAAGAGTAAAGCTTAACATTATAAATTGAGGTTCTAATTTCATGGATGAACCTTAATATTTTACCTATGGGATTCAAAGCAAGTGGTAGAGAGTAAAGAATTTCACATCATAAACCAAGGTTCCAATTCCATGGGTGTAAATTAGTAGTTTAAGAGGAGAAAATGACACCAATAAGATAAACTCATCTTCAAATTTATTATTCCATATATTTGGTCCAAAAGCATTTTAATTCTGAATAGACACCACATCGGATCTGCAACTACAATCTAGGCCAAAAACATCTAGAACCAATATGATCACCATTATTCTACTATGATAACCCTCTCTTCCCTAGAACCATGATCTTAGAGTATATTGGTAAAGATATTGTCGAACCCATGTATCCTTGATCACTAAGCCCCATTAAAATTGTATAGATATTTTCAAAAATCCCAATCCAAGAATCACCTTGAACATTTGAATCTTGCTCCTCTTTGACAAAATAACATTTAGAAGCACTACTTGTAAGAACCTATCACAACCTCCTAACACAAGATCCATGTTCTTAGGCACAATACATCTAGGATTAGCAGAGAGATCTCTCATTATCATAGTCCAATTTGAGCCATTAAAAAACTCCATTTTCTCTAGGGGGACCAAAAATATATACCACAAAATTTATTAACTATATATTGGTAAACTATAAATAATTTTTTTCATAATAATTATGTGAAAAATGAGAAATATGTGGTCAATTTACTTTTACCCTTTCTAGATCTTAGATTGTTTTTTTAGACAACGTCAATGTTTTTCACATAAATCAATCCATACAACTCCAAAATTTTTGAAAATTAAACTCTATATTCCTTAGAAAATAATATGAAAACCCACTAAATTTTATAAGTAAATTCACAAAGGTGAAAAAGATGTGATCATTTACTTTTTCCCTTTTTATCACAATTCTGGATTTAGAATTTTTGAAGAAAAAATTAATATTCACACAAATCGATCAATACATATCAAAATGACCTAAAAATTTGTTTGAATGATGATTTTATCTAAATAATATTTCTCCAAAAATTTTAGAAGCAAATACCATGTCTTCCACCTTATACAACCATTTTATTGCAAAAACTCAAAATGCTAATAAAATGAGCAAATGAGCTCCAAATTACTAAAAATTTTGATTGTTTCCTCTTGGTACAATTATATAACAACCTTAAAAATTTAATTATAAAATACCTTAGAATGTGTGAGATATGAATTCTTTACTTGAGTTCTATTTTGCAACTCTACTGAGTGTTGATCACTTGAGTTTCTCTAACAAAGTGCGTGCTTCAGATCTCTTCATGCCACTCTCCACAAGTTTTGATCCATTTGAGCAAACCTGGATCTGATACCAAAATTATAAAATAAAATATTTAGATTAATAATCATAAGAACTTACAATGCTTTTATAGCACTCCAATCAATTTGAAATTTCGACTATTATGAAGATCTTTTTTGCTCCTACTATGTTTAGAAACACTCTAAACAATTACCTATATACTCTCACAACAAAATTGATTTCCTCCCAAATAATAAAGTTGGTGCAACTATATTTAAATGAATGCTAAATATTTGGACCTATATACTTTAGAGAAGATACTCTAAAGTATGCTCTAGAGTCCAACACTAACACCTATATGCAAAAAAAAAATAGAGTTAGATTTTTTCATAAAAATATTTCATCAGACAAACCACCTTTGGGCTTTGGGCTTTAGGCTTTCTTTCAAAAAATCCAAGTTTAAAGTATAATATGTGCATGTGTTAAAAAAAAAAAATTCCCCACCCTCCTCACATTTGTTAGAGCTAATTTGCTTATATTGCTAAATTCACGAATACGCCCCTTGCCCGCCATGAACGAATTTGCTTATATTGCTAAATTCACGAATACGCCCAGGGAATTCATCATAGCGTATTTGTGTCACGTCGAGCGAATACGCTTGCCCTAACGTCTCGGTCAAAGCGAAAACATTTATATAATGCCTATATACATTTTTTAATACCCAAATGGTTTAAAAAGAACAAATGATGAATAGGTTTGTTTTTTCATATTAAAATTTTTAATAAATTTCTTCGAACTTTGGGGGCGGGCGAAATAATTTAGCGAAGATATTGGCTGGGATATTTGAGAAGCTGGTCGCTATATTGCATGGAATTATTCCCAACTAAATATTGAGTATAATGAAAATTAAACCCATATCTTACACGAATGACAGTATAACGAAAAGCAAAACCATATCTTACACGAATAACGCACCCTGTCACAATGTAATTGATGAATTATAGACGAACTTATACACGATATTTTCAAAAATTACATGAATACTAAGCAAATTTCAATGGAATGAATTCTTCTTTTGAACTGAGAGCATCTATCTGTCAATCGATTGTTCTCCATTAATATAAAAAGAATAACCCATTAACTTTAACGAGTACCTTTGCAATTTGAAGAATCAAAACTGGAGAGTCCGGTCCCATAAACGTAGAGGTAGACAGTCAAGAGGCTATCGGCCACGTTTTTCGCAAAAACACACAGAATATATACTGCAATCTGGCAAAATACGAATCCCACAATGAGAAAGATGTGACACGAAAGAATGAGAAGAGAAAGCAGTCTTGTAAATTGCAAGGAGTGCCTCTAGTCTTTCTGCATACACCAAGCACAGAGTTTTCTCTTGAATCGATTTGTTATAGCAAAATTGCCCTTGGTGTGTATCCCTCCCCTCGTTTCCTTTAAAAAAAAAAAAATCTACCACTTGCCTCAAAAGAAATTTATTTCCTACTTCCTCGGACTAGGGTTTTATCTCCTCGAAATTCTAAAAAAATATGTCACATGCTTCAAAAATTTATTATTTTTGTTCTATGCACTAAGATTTGAAATATACTGTAATCCTCAAAGAATTGCTCTTTTTCCACTAGAATTTAATTTCTATCACATGCTTTTAGAAAATCCACAACCTGTGCTTCAGAGAATTGTTATGTTATTTTATTTTTTCTTTTCCATTTCTTTGTATGATCTCCATCACTTGCTCCAGAACAAGTTAATGTCCAAGAGCTTCTAATATATGAAATTAAATAATTTTATTTTGAATTTATATATATATATATATATTTTAATATATTATATTATATGGAGTGCAACAAAAAAAATTTATGAGTATTTTTGTATTTACTTGCTTAGGAATACACTAAATATAATATCTACTAAAGAGTATAATATATATCATGAAAGTTTTAAATACATATGGACATTTTAATGTTAACGATATAAGAAATATATTTACATTTAACTAGAACTTTATTTAAAAAATAGCATATATATATATATATATTTGATTAAGTAAAAGAAGGGGTTTTGAAAGGGCCCCCGAACCTTTTACAAACTAGAAGCCTTAGCTTTTAAGAAGAGGCCAAAGAGAAACATAAAAGGATATTTCCCTCCCAAAAGACCAATAAGTCAATCACAAACCAACACTAGGAAACAAAATGACAGGATTAAGGAGATCCAAGAGAAACGAGAGAACAAAAAAAAATTGGAAAGAATGATTCCTATCTAAGTAGTAAAATAAAAAATTGAAAAGAACGGACTAAAGAAGGAACTACTAAAACCCAAGAAACAATTCCTGTCCAAGCAACATCCTAGAGAAAAGGACCAAAAAATACAACCCAAAGGGACAAAATCAAAATTTGAAATTGAAAATAGGGGCACATAAGCTCTAATCCAAGAAACATTATCATCCTAAAAACTAAAAACTAGGAGATGATTCAAAAATCGAAATGGCTAGAAGATACATAAAATTCAACCAACAACTAACTAAAAATATTCCTAAACTAGGACCCACTAAGACCTCCCCTATTTTAATTCTGAATAGACACCACATCATATCTATAACTACAATCTGGGCCAAAAATTTCTAGAACCATTTTGATCATCATTCTTCTACTATGGTAATCCTCTCTTCCCTAACACCATGATATTAGAGTGTATCATTAATTACATTGTCGAACCCATACATCCTTGATCACTAAGCCCTATTAAAACTGTTTAGATATTTCCAAAAACCCTAATCAAAGAATCACCTTTAACATTTGAATCTTGCTTTTGTTCAACAAAATAACCTTTAGACACACTACTTGTAAGAACCTATCGACCCCCTAACACAAGATCTATGTTCTTAGGCACAATACATATAGGATTAGCAGAGAGATCCCTCATTATCATATTCCAATTTGAGTCAATAAAAAACTTCATTTTCTATAGAGAAACCAAAAACATATACCACAAAATTTATTAACTATATATTGGTAAACTATAAATAATTGTTTTCTTATCATGTATATACTTAATTTTTTTTTTATTTGGTAAGTGTATAATGTATATACTTAATTTAATTATTAATATATAAATAATTTAACAAAAAAAACTCTTTTATTATTTGAAAATATGTTATATAATAAAATGGCAATAGTTTAAGTAGTTAAACCCATGGATTATATATAGTTTTTGTATTGAAATTGGATTATATATATATATATATATATATATAAAATAAAATATATTTATATTAAGTAATCAAACACATGGTATAATTTAGTAAATATTTTTGAATATTAGGTATTTTAATAGTAGCTACAAGTAATTTAATGAGTATATATATTATAAACACTTTAAAAAAATATTATCATTGTAACTTTAGATAACCATAAATTTTTTAAAATAGTATGAAGATATTTAATATTTATAACAAATTTTCAATGGATTTCAAAATCCCTCTTGACAAAAAGTATGATTTAATTAAATTTTAATCTAAAATAAATGATAGAAATAACTAGCTCGTGGACTTTAAGGTCAACAGTGGGAGGAGTAAAGTTTAAAATTATAAATTGAGGTTCTAAATTCATGGATGAACCTTAATATTTTACATATGGGATTCAATGCAAGTGGTAGAGAGCAAAGATTTTCACATCATAAACCAAGGTTCCAATTCCATGGGTAAAACTTAGTAGTTTAAGAGGAGAAAATGAAACCAATAAGATAAACTGATTTCAAATTTAATATTCCATATATTTGGGAAAAAAAATTAATTCTGAATAAACACCACATCAGATCTACAACTACAATCTAGGCCAAAATATCTAGAACCAATATGATCACCATTCTTCTATTATGGTAACCCTCTCTTCCCTAGAACCATGATCTTAGAGTATATAAGTAAAGATATTGTTGAACCCATGCATCCTTGATCACTAAGCCCCATTAAAACTATCTAGATATTTCCAAAAATATCAATCCAAGAATCACCTTTAACATTTGAATCTTGCTCCTGTTCAATAAAACAACCTGTAGAAGCACTACTTGTAAGAACCTATCACGACCCCATAACACAAGATCCATGTTATTAGGCACAATACATCTAGGATTAGTAGAGAGATCTCTCATTACCATATTCCAATTTGAGTCAATAAAAAACTCCATTTTCTCTAGGAGGACCAAAAACATATACCACAAAATTTATTAACTATATATTGGTAAACTATAAATAATTTTTTCTTATAATGTATATACTTAATATAATTATTAATATTTAAATAATTTAACAAAAATAATACTCTTTTATTATATGAAAATATGTTATATATAATCAAATGGTAATAGTTTAAGTAGTTAAACACATGGATTATATATATATATAAATTAATCAAACACATGATATAATTTAGTAAATATTTTTGAATATTAGCTATTTTAATAGTAGCTACAATTAATTTAATAAGTATATATATTATAAACACTTAAAACAATTATTATCATTGTAAATTTATCTAACCATAATTGTTTTTCAATTGTATGAAGATACTCAATATTTATAACAAAATTTCAATGGATTTCCAAAATCCCTCTTGACAAAAAGTATGATTTAATTAAATTTTAATCTAAAATAAATGATAGAAATAACTAGCTCATGGACTTTACTGTCAACAATGGAAAAAGTAAAGATTAACATTATAAATTGAGGTTCTAATTTCATTGATGAACCTTAATATTTTACCTATGGGATTCAAAGCAAGTGGTAGAGAGCAAAGAGTTTCACATCATAAACCAAGGTTCCAATTCCATGGGTGAAACTTAGTAGTTTAAGAGGAGAAAATGACACCAATAAGATAGACTCATCTTCAGATTTATTATTCCATATATTTGGGCCAAAAACATTTTAATTTTGAATAGACACCACATCGGATCTGTAACTACAATCTGGGCCAAAAACATCTAGAACCAATATGATCACCATTCTTCTACTATGGTAATCCTCTCTTCCCTAGAACCATGATCTTAGAGTATATCAGTAAATACATTATTGAACACATGCATCCTTGATCACTAAGCCCCATTAAAATTATCTAGAAATTTCCAAAAATCCTAATCTAAGAATCACCTTTAACATTTGAATCTTGCTCCTCTTCAACAAAACAACCTTTAGAAGCACTACTTGTAAGAACCTATCACGACCCCCTAACACAAGATCAATGTTCTTAGGCACAATACATCTAGGATTAGCGAAGAGATATCTCATTATCATATTCCAATTTGAGTCAATAAAATACTCCATTTTCTCTAGGGGACCAAAAACATAAACCACATAATTTATTAACTATATTGGTAAACTATAAATATTTTTTTTCTTATAATGTATATACTTAATTTTTATATTATTTGTTAAGTATATAATGTATATACTAAATTTAATTATTAATATATAAATAAGTTAACAAAAAAATAATCTTTTATTATATGAAAATATGTTATATAATCAAATGGCAATAATTTAAGTAGTTAAACACATGGATTATATATAGTTTTTTGTATTGAAATTGGATTATATCTATATATATATATATATATATATATATATATATTAATAATAAAATATATTTATATTAAGTAATCAAACACATGATATAATTTAATAAATATTTTCGAATATTAGGTATTCTAATAGTAGCTATAAGTAATTTAATGTGTATATATATTATAAACACTTAAAATATATACTTTTTAATTATATTATACTCATTATATTAAGTAATCAAACACATGATATAATTTAGTAAATATTTTTGAATATTAGGTATTCTAATAGTAGCTATAAGTAATTTAATGAGTATATATATTATAGACACGAAGATCAGGAACTTTGTGAAGGCTAAAAGCAGGTGGATCATTAGTGATGGGAGAAACATCAAGTTTTGGGAAGACCATTGGTTGAGGGAAGAGTCATTATTGGATGACCCAAATCTCAGTGCTCTTGCTTTGAAAGCGATGGAGGAAGGAAAAATTTGGGTTTCCCAATATATGCCTATTGTCAATGGTAGGCATTCATGGAATTCTCATCCCTATTGGGTGTCTAACCATAATTATTTGGTTAGTTGGTAGAACTTTTAGTGGAACTTAATAGGTATGTGATCAGACAAGACGATTCTAAAGACCGTTTGATTTGAAGCAGGGAAGCTGAAGGTGAATTTACTGTGAAGTTAGCTTATTCTTTCCTTCTCCTGAAATATGAGGCTCCTTATCTAGCGAATATTATTTGGATTAAAAGACTAATCCCAAAGAAATAAAATACTTTGTTTGGAGAATATTTGAAATAGGGGTCGCATTATGGTGAACATATTCTATTTGTGCAAATCAGATTGGGAATCCATGTAAAATTTGCTCCTCAGTTGCTCATTCACATGGCAGGTATTTATGTTTATTTTTAATTGGTTTAACATTTATTGGGTGTTTCTAGGTATGTTTATGGACAAAATCCTTCAATGGTGTTCATCGTTTGTGTCCCAACGGTTATCTTGGTTATGGAAAATTATGCTTCCCCATGCACGGTGGGGGGTGTGGAAATAATGGAATACCTATGATTTTAATGATGTTGAGACCAATGTTGTAAGGGTGGGTACTAAGATCATTAACAGAGCATTAGAGAATGTCTTGGTTGCCTTTGTGGGTAAATGGCCCAAGGCACCCTCCTCCTCCGATGAAGTTGATTTGGAATTTAAATTGGGTTGGAGCCCTCTTCCTCGGCCCCCTCGAACCTGATCCTAGAGAAGGAATTAAGTGGGCTCATTCGTCTCCCAATTGGTTGAAACTCAACTTCGATGGGGCCTCAAAGGGTAACCCCGACAAGGCTAGAGTATGCGACATTGTGTGAAATGAGAATGGCGACATCCTCATGGTATTTTTTGAACCCCTTGATTCCCAATATTCACACTTCATGGAGGCTCGTGCAAATTATATGGGGGTGAAATTGTTAGCGAATGCTGGCTATCAGAATGTGGAACTCAAAGGTGACTCATTGAACATAATCAAGATGCTCAAATGGGAGTGTACACCTAGCTAGAATGTTCTCAATATTATTGATGAAGCTATGAGATTGTTGCACACTTTTAAACAGGTGAACATTCACCATGTGTTCCATGAGGGGAATGCATTGTTCGATATTTTGGCCAACCATGGTGTCCACTATGCTGCTTTTTTAGTGTGGAAAAATGATGTCACAAATTACATAGTCTTCCTTGCTAGGAAAGAGGCTCATGATGCTCTATTTTTTGTAAGTAGGAGTCAAACATACCTTTGGCTCTCGTTGGAAGGGGTGTTCGGTCTAGCTTTACCCTTTGATAAAATTTTGTTAGAGTTTGTTTTATCTTCAAAGTGTTGTTCTTTTATGAGTTCTCTCCAAAATCATTATGGTTATTAGGAATTTAACTCTCTTGGTTATTCCTAATAGGTATAATATTTTGAATATTATTATTATGGTTGAAAGTTTTGTTGTATGTATAAGGTTGTGGGGACCCTTTCAAAACCCTCTCTTTAATTTAATACAAAAAAAAAACACTTACAAAAATTATTATCATTGTAACTTTAGATAACCATAATTATTTTTAAATAGTATGAATATACTCAATATTTATAACAAATTTTCAATGGATTTCTAAAATCCCTCTTGACAAAAAGTATGATTTAATTAAATTTTAATCTAAAATAAATGATAGAAATAACTAGCTCATGGACTTTACGGTCAACAATGGGAAGAGTAAATTTTAACATTATAAATTGAGGTTCTAATTTCATGGATGAACCTTAATATTTTACCTATGGGATTCAAAGCAAGTGGTAGAGAGAAAATAGTTTCACATCATAAACCAAGGTTCCAATTCCATGGGTGAACCTTAGTAGTTTAAGAGGAGAAAATGACACCAATAGGATAGACTCATCTTCATATTTATTATTCCATATATTTGGGCCCAAAACATTTTAATTATGAATAGACACCACATCGGATCTATAACTACAATCTTGGCCAAAAATATCTAGAACCAATTTGATCACCATTCTTCTACTATGGGAACCCTCTCTTCCCTAGAACCGTGATATTAGAGTATATCAGTAAATACATTATCGAACACATGCATCCTTTATCACTAAGCCCCATTAAAACTGTCTAGATATTTCCAAAAACCCCAATCCAAGAATCACCTTTAACATTTGAATCTTACTCTTGATCAACAAAACAACCTTTAGAAGCACTACTTGTAAGAACCTATCACTTATCCCTAACACAAGATCCATGTTCTTAGGTACAATACATCTAGGATTAGCCAAAGAGATCTCTCATTATCATATTTGAATTTGAGTCAATAGAAAACTCCATTTTCTCTAGGGGGACCAAAAACATATACCAAAAAAATTATTAACTATATATTGGTAAAATATAAATAATTTTTTTTCATAATAATTATGTGAAAAATGAGAAATATGTGATCAATTTAATTTTGCCCTTTCTAGATCTTAGATTATTTTTTGAGACAACCTCAATGTTTTTCACATAAATCAATCCATACAACTCCAATTTTTTTGAAAATTAAACTCTGTATTCCATACAAATCCAATTTTTTTGAAAATTAAACTCTGTATTCCTAAGAAATAATATGAAAACCCTCTAAATTTTAGAAGCAAATTCACAAAGGTGAAAAATATGTGATCATTTACTTTTTCCCTTTTTATCACAATTCTGGATTTAGGATTTTTGAAGAAAAAATCAATATTCATACAAATTGATCAATACAAATCGAAATGACTTGAAATTTTGTCTGAATGATGATTTTATCTAAATAATATTTCTCCCAAAATTTTAGAAGCAAATACCTTGTATTCAATCTTATACAACCATTTTATTGCAAAAATTCAAAATGCTAATAAAATGAACAAATGAGCTCCAAATTACCAAAAAAAATTATTGTTTCAACTTGATACAATTAGATAACAACCCTCAAAATTTCATTATAAAATACCTTAGAATGTGTGATATATGAATGCTTTACTCGAGCTCTTTCTTGCAACTCTACTGAGTGCTGACCACTTGAGTTTCTCTAACAAAGTACGTGCTTCAGATATTTTCATGCCACTCTCCAGACTCTAATACCAAAATGATAAAATAGACTCTTTAAATTAATAATCATAATAACTTACAATGCTTTTATATCACTCTAATCAGTTTGAAATCTCTACTATTATGAAGATCTTATTTGCTCCTACTATGTTTAGAAACACTCTAAACAATTCTCTATATACTCTCACAACAAAATTGATTTCCTCTCAAATAGTAAAGTTGGTGCAACTATATTTAAATGAATTCCAAATATTTAGACCTATATACTTTAGGGAAGACACTCTAAAGTATGCTCTAAAGTACAACACTAACACCTATATGCAAATAAAAAACAAAAATCGAGTTAGATTTCTCCATAAAAATATTTTATCTCATTCCCATAAGACATCCATGTGATTAAGGCTTTTGAATTTCTTTCAAGAGACCCAAGTTCAAACCAAGTTCAAATGTAATATGTGCATGGGTTAAAAAAAAAAAAAAATTCGCCACCTTTCTCAAATTCGCTAGCTATGACGGAATATGCTTATATTGCTAAATTCGAGAATACGCCCCTACCCGACATGAGCGAATTTTCTTATATTGCTAAATTCACGAATACGCCCCGTGAATTCATCATATCCTATTTGCGTCACGTCGAGAAATACGCTGGCCCAACGTCTCGGCCAAAGCGAATACATTTAGATAATGCATACATACATGTTTCCAAAACCCAAATGGTTTAGAAGGAACAAATAATCAATAGATTTGTTTTTTCATATTAAAGTTTTTAATAAATTTCTTTAGAATAGTTCGAACTTTGGCGGCGGGCGAAATAATTTACCGAAGATATTGGCTAGGATATTTGAGAAGCGGGTCGCGATATTGCATGGAATTATTCCCAACGCAATATGGAGTATAACGAAAAGCAAAACCATATCTTACACGAATGACAGTATAACGAAAAGCAAAACCATATCTTACACGAATAACGCACCCTGTCACAATGTAATTGATGCATTATAGACGAACTTATACATGATATTTTCAAACATTACACGAATACTAAGCAAATTTCAATGGAATGAATTCTTCTTTTGAACTGAGAGCATCTATCTGTCAAACAATTGATTTTAGAACATTGCATATCGTCAGAGATATATTTTGTTCTTCATTAATATAAAATGAATAACCCTTCCACTTTGTCAAGTACCTTTGCAATTTGAAGAATCAAAACTAGAGAGGTCCGGTCCCATAAACGCAGAGGTAGACAGTCAAGAGGCTATCTGCCATATTTTCCCCCCAAAACACACACAATATATACTGCAATCTGGCAAAACATGAATCACACAAAGAGAAAGACGTGACAGAAAAGAATGAGAAGAGAAAGCAGTCTTGTAAATTCCAAGGAGCGCCTCTAGTCTTTCTGCATACACCAAGCAAAGACTTTTCTCTTGAATCGAATTGTTATAGCAAAATTGCCTTTGGTGTTGTATCCCTCTCCTCATTTCCTTTAAAAATAAAAATAAAAATCTACCCTTGCCTCAAAAGAAATTTATTTCCTACTTCCTGGCACTAGGGGGTTTGATCTCTCTACCTTCTAAAAAA
This sequence comes from Wollemia nobilis, assembly GCA_028583015.1. Taxonomy (NCBI): domain Eukaryota; kingdom Viridiplantae; phylum Streptophyta; class Pinopsida; order Araucariales; family Araucariaceae; genus Wollemia; species Wollemia nobilis. The sequence goes on from JAQPPZ010001683.1 coordinate 5,341,607, forward strand.
ATATGTCACATGTTTCAAAAATTTGTTGTTTTTGTTGCAAGACAATTGCTATTTTTCCACTAGAGTTTGATTTCTATCACGTGCTTTAGAAAATCCACAACTGATTTAGAGAATTGCTATGTTTTTTTAATTTTTTCTTTTCCATTTATTTGTACTAGGGTTTGATCTGGATCGTTTGTTCCAAAACAATTGTTATTGTCAATGTCCAAGAGCTTCTAATTTATAAAGTTAAATAATATTATTTTGAATTTTAATATATTTATATTTTAATACATTATATTATATGGAGTGAAAAAAAAGTTTTGATGAGTATTTTTGTATTTACTTTCATAGGAATGCTTTAAATATAAGATTTACTAAAGAGTATAATATATATCATGAAATTTTTAAATACATATGGACCTTTTAACGTTAATTATATAAGAAATATATTTACATTTAACTAGAACTTTATAAAAAAATAGAATATATATATAGGTAAAATAAGGGGTTTTGAAAGGCTCCCGAAATTTTTACAAACTAGAATCCTTAGCTTTTAAGAAGAGACCAGAGGGAAACACAACAGGATATTTCCCTCCCAAAAAACCAATACGTCAATCACAAACCAACACTAGGAAACAAAATTATAGGATTAAGGAGATCCAAGAGAAACAAAAAAATTAGAAAGCATGATTCTTGTCTAAGTATTAAAATAAAAAATTTAAAAGAAGGGACTAAAGTAGGAACTACTAAACCCCAAGAAAAAATTCTTGTCCAAGCAACATCCTAGAGAAAAGGACCAAAAAATACAACCCAAAGGGACAAAATCAAAATTTGAAATTGGAAATAGGGGCACACAAGCTCTAATGCGAGAAAAATTAGCATCATAAAAACTAAAAACCAAGAGATGATTCAACCAACAACTAACAGAATAAGTTCCTAAATTGAGACCCACCAAGACCTCCCCCATTTTAATTCTCAATAGACACCACCTCGGATCTGCAACTACAATCTAGGCCAAAAACATATAGAACCAATCTGATCATCATTCTTCTACTATGGTAACCCTCTCTTCCCTAGAACCATGATCTTAGAATATATCAATAAAGACATTGTCGAACCCATGCATCCTTGATCACTATGCCCCATTAAAACTATGTATATCTTTCCAAAAATCTCAATTCAAGAATCACCTTTAACATTTGAATCTTGCTCATGTCCAACAAAACAACCTTTAGAAGCACTACTTGTAAGAACGTATCACGAACCCCTAACATGAGATCCATGTTCTCAAGCATAATACATCTAGGATTAGCAGAGATCTCTCATTATCATATTCCAATTTGAGTTAATAAAAAACTTCATTTTCTCTAGGGGGACCAAAAACATATACCACAAAATTTATTAACTATATACTGGTAAACTATAAATATTTTTTTTTTTATTTGATGTGTATAATGTATATACTTAATTTAATTATTAATAGATAAATAAGTTAACAAAAAAATACACTTTTATTATATGAAAATATGTTATATATAATCAAATAAAAATAGTTTAAGTAGTTAAACACATAGATTATATATAGTTTTTTGTTTTTAAATTGGATATATATATATATATATATATATATATATATATATATATATATATATATATATATATATAATTTATTATCATTGTTATATTGAACTTTAGATAATCGTAATTCTTTTTAAATAGTACGAATATACTCAATATTTTTAACAAATTTTCAATGGATTTTTAAAATCCCTTTGGACAAAACGTATGATTTATTTAAATCTTAATTTAAAATAAATGATAGAAATAACTAGCTGGTGGACTTTATGGTCAACAATGGGAAGAGTAGAGTTTAACATTATAAATTGAGGTTCTAATTTCATGGATGAACCTTAATATTTTACTTATGAGATTCAAAGCAAGTGGTAGAGAGCAAAGAGTTTTACATCATAAACCAAGGTTCCAATTCCATAGGTAAAACATAGTAGTTTGAGAGGAGAAAATGACACCAATAAGATAGACTCATATTCAAATTTATTATCCCATATATTTAGAGAATTTCAAAATGAAGGATTATCATAAATAAAAGTTGGATAGCAAGGAAAAGAAATATTTATAGAAGACATAGTTGAAAGAAAGGATGACTTAGAGGGAAGAAGGAATTTTTTACTCACCAAAAAGAAAAAAATATTGATTATATAGAAATCCCTAAGTAGTAAATTATTCACTAAAAAATATTTTTAAGGGTGATAATATATTGATTCTTAAAAGTAGTTGGTCAATAAGTAAATACAACAAATACTCATAAAAAATTTAGATATTAAAAGTGGTTTAAGAATAAAACTATGAAGTAAGTTCACATTAGTTAATGTATTTTATTTCAAAAAAAAAAAAAATCATCGTGTTCATTAGTTCAAAACTCAAGAATAAAACAATGGAAGGTAGTCTATAGCTTATCTCAAAATCTTTTCTAAAATTCACTATCATTAAATAAGAGTCAAGATAAGGGATTTAAAAAGTGAAATATGAAACATTACATTTCAATACATATGACATGAAAGGAAACACAACAAGAGATTATAAAATAAAAACTTTTAAAAAATAGATGAAGAGATCTAGTTATAAGAAATATTCTGAAGCATTGCATTCCCTATAATGAAATGCAAAAAAGCGGTTAAAAAATGTATAGATTATATTCACATTATTTAATAAATTTTGATTCAAAGAATATTTTTATTGGTTAAAAATTTAAGTTCAAAAAAGTATAGATTAATTTTGATTCAAAGAATATTTTCATCATCTTTATTGGTAAAAAATTCAAAAATAAAACAATTAAAAAAAGTTTATGGTTTATCCAAAATCTTTTCCAAATTTTCCGCTGCAACGAGTGAACTATAAAACATTGCATTTCAATACATATTCCCTGGTACCAAACACATAACAATTTTTTTTAAAAGAACACTTTTGAAAAATAAATGAAACCGTTTTGTCATGAGTTGAACCGAAATTTGTTGGATTTTACATTAGTTTCATTGAACATTCTAAAACATAGCGTTGACCGTAGTCAAATAATAAAAAACTTAAAAAACAAAAATAAGAGAATATATAAATAAAAAAATAATAATATGGAAAAATGAAATAAGAAGAAAGCATGGATACCCTTAGGATCCCCATGATGACATGTCAATAAACTAATGGAATGGATGGGGTAATGGATGGAATGTTTGTAGTAAATATCAAACACCCAATTAATACAAAGCTGAAGCTAACATAATTTGGTTTAAAGGTAATCAAATAATATTATATAAATAAGTTATATTTCTTAATTTTAAGGAGAAGATTTAAGTCCTAATATTATCAAATGATACATGTATAGTTGTTAGACTATTACAATTTTACTATATAATCCTGATGTAAGATAGATTGATTCCATTTCAATCTCATATAACTAATTAAAAAACTTGACTATGTAAAAAATTATAATATATTTAACCTTTAAGATTAGGAATATAAGTTATTTAAACAATAGCACTAACGATAAATACATCAATGTTGTTGAAGAACTATTAGTCGACTAAGTAGCCCAACCTGATACATGGCATTGATGTGAATGCCATATCTCCTCTCCAACTAAGGATCACATGTTAGTCATGGAACAACTCAATCCTAATCATGGCTCATTTGGATGTGGACACCTCGAGGAAGTACCTTAAAAATCTAATAGATATCTTCCATTGTCTTCAACAGAAAGAAAATGACATACTATGAATGCCACTTCTCTCCTAACATTATCAAAAGGAACTTGACATAAAACATCGTCACTAAGTACCCTAGTCCAACTACATCCAAGAATTCCCTCTCTACCTCCATCATCATCTCTAGTATTGAATGCCAGGTAAAAAAATGTTGATCTCAACACTCTTGCACATCTAGCACCTACATGCAAATAAAAAGCAAAAATCGAATTAGATTTCTCCATAAAAATAATTCATCTTTTTCCCATCCCTTCTCGAAATTCGCTGGCCATGACCGAATTTGCTTATATTACAAAGTTCGCGAATCCACCACGTGCCGTGAATTCATGATAACGTATTTTCGTCGTGTGGAACGAATACGCTGGCTGTAATGTCTCAGCCAAGAGGAATATATTTATTAAGATAATGCCTACATACATGTTTCGAAAACCCAAATGCTTAAAAAATAATAATCAATGGATTTGATTTTTTATATATAAATTTTTTAATAATTTTTTAAGAATGGATCAAGGGCGGCGGGCGAAATGATTTATAGAAGATATTGGCTAGGATATTTGAGAATCGGGTCGCGATATTGTATGAAATTATTCCCAGCTCAATATGGAGTATAACGAAAAGCAAAACCATATCTTACACGAATAACGCACCCTGTCACAAGCTAATTGATGAATTGTAGACGAATTTATACACGATATTTTAAAACATTAGACGAATACTAAGCAAATTTCAATGGAATGCATTCTTCTTATGAAGTGAGAGCATCTATCTGTCAATCGATTGAGTTTGGAACATTGCATTTCGTCAGGGATATATTTTGTTCTCCATTAACATAAAATGAATAACCCTTTAACTTTGCCAAGTACCTTTGCAATTAGAAGAATCAAAACTGGAGAGGTCCGGTCCCATAAAAGCAGAGGTAGACAGTCAAGAAGATATTGGCCAAGTTTTCCCCAAAAACACAGAATATATACGGCAATCTGGCAGCACACGAATCCCACAATGAGAAAGATGTGACACAAGAGAATGAGAAGACAAAACAGTCTTAAAAATTGCAAGGAGCGCCTCTAGTCTTTCTGCATACACCAAGCGCAGCGTTTTCTCTTGAATCGAATTGTTAGAGCAAAATCGCCATGGCGGCAGGTGATGAGGTGAAGTCCACGCCTAATCCCACTATGACCATAAAACTGATGATCAATAAGAAAAATCGTCTGGTAATGTACGCCGAACCCGGTAAGGACTTCGTCGATCTTTTGTTGAGTTTTCTTGTACTTCCGATGGAAGCCATCGCCAAGCAGGCCCTGCGCTCGGATCCGAAGCTGAAAGGCTGCTGCATCGCTAATCCCTACAACAGCGTCGAGAGCTTGTCGGCCACCCTCATGAAATCCGACAAGGCTGTCCTGTTAGATCCCAAGGTTGTTTCCACAACCTATTTCAGCGAGGTACTCAACATTCAGGCGCCGCCTCCTCCAAAACCAGCACTGCCTCCCACTTATTACGTGTGAAGCAAAACGAGCAGCTACTATATGCACAATCTGAGCACGAGGAGATTCAGTTCATGTCCATGCGGTTACTCGGGTGAGCGTCAAGTCAATTTTGTCGATCAGTCCTTGCAAGCGGTGGTGATGGCGCCCGCACAAGGAAATGGATATGCGACGAAGACTGTAAACTTTGTAATCACGGACGACCTGAAAGTTATTCCGGTTAATTCCCCCGCTACGATCGTTAATCTCTGGAACAATCTTCAGGTGAAGGACTTCTCCGAATTGGAAGAGAAGAATGTTCCGGTTGGTTCCAACAAGGTAAGATGAAAATCCTAGTTTTGACATTTTCGATAGCTATCGGAAATTATTCAAAGTTTTTGTGATATAAGTAATGTGATTTGGGTGCCTACCTGCTTTCTCCTACAGTATATAAGAATACTAACTTAAAAAGAAGTATAATATTATAGATAATTTGTAAAATCCATGCATCGTTTTATTTTCGTTGTTTATTTAAAGATGTTATGTAGAGTATATGGAGACAGATTATGAAGGGTATTGTTGATTACGGGGGACTCAAAACTCTTGTTTAGTATGACAATGTTATATATATATTTTTTTTTATTTAATCAATGTATAAATTTTTTTGTTTTTTTTTAATTTTATATTAAGTAAATATGAAATTATATTTTTTAGAATGTGGTTATGTTCATGAAAAAAATAATTATATTTTTTTATTTTATCCAAAAAATCGAAGGGATACAACTTATAGTAGATCCGCTGTAATTTTTTCTTATTTTTATCATCATCAAATTATCATACACAGCCCCATGCACTACGATACATTATAGCAATCATACATCATTCTCTTATAAAAGCGCGTTACAATTTTAGGGTAAAAAAATACGTTACAATTTTAGGGCAAAAAGTCCACCTAAAATCCACCATTTGATTTGTGACCTAATAATAAATGGTCTAGATTTACATAGATAAAAACATCTATTTTTGGCTTCAAGGGTGCTGCCTCCAAAATTCCTGAGTGGGTCCAAGTGTGACTGAAAACAAGGCCTCCGAATTAATCAATCTCCACAATCAACAATATCCACAACCAACAATCTCCACCGCTACTTCACCTATTGGACTATGCCTGAACTTTAGACCTAGAAATTTATTGGTAATCTACAAGAATGGCTATCTTATGCACTAGAGACTACTATTATACCTTAGAAATATATGCTTGACATATTTATTGGTAATCTACAAGAATGACTATCTTATGCACTAGAGACTACTATTGTTAGATATTTTGATCAAGCAATTGAGTTATCTAGAAAAGTGGAACATACCCTTATGAAAATAGGTCAACTTAAGGTTAAAGAAGAGAAGCCCACTAAATATCAGCATAAGAATAAGTATATAAGAGGTGATAGTGATAGTAGATCTGTTAACAATGTCACTGATAACCTACAACAAAAGATAATACTTTAAAAACCTCCTCAATGGAATATTACAAGACTTAACATATCTATGGAAGTCATTTTGAAGCAAATTTTAGAAGGCAAGGTAATTGAATTACCTCATGTAAGACAACCAGATACTACAACTCATTTGTATAAGGAATTTCAATATTGTGGATATCACAGAGTAGAAGGAAACTAGACAAACTCTTGCAAAAGTTTAAAACATGTGGTTCAAGATTTAATTGATGTAGGATGTATTGATACTAGTAATTTTTAATCTTCAAGTAGTCAACAGAATCATAATAGGGCTAAACAGACAACTTATCAAATATCCTACAAAAATGTTCCACATCAGTATGACAATAATATGGTTGGTATGATAACAACTACTTTATAAAAGCCAGTATAGAATTAACATATTCAATGATCTCAATAAAATATGAGTTTTTTAGAAAATATTTATCTCTTAGACCTACAAAATTCTCCTTCTAATGGAGAAGCCATGATAAATATTCTAAAGCAACAACCTATCCCACTTGATATTTCCCCTAGTGATATGACCAATATTGTAAGTTCTCTTGGGACACTCCATCTCACATTCTCATATGTTTATATTTCTTTCTTAGAATTACAAGAAGATTCATCTCTTTATATTACTACATTCATTAGAGATACCCTTATTAAAAGGGTCATTATTGATAATGGTTATTCTCTTAATGTATGTATGTATCATTTCTTTCAAAATATTGGATTGAAAAAGGAAGATCTAATCACATTCGGTGACATCATTAAAACCTTCAACAATGAGTCCTAAGAATCTTATGGTACCATATCAGTTCCCCTTAAAGTTGGACCCAAAATTTTAAATACATTGTTCTATGTGGTATCTCATATTTTAATTTATTTCTTAAACGACACTATATTTATGTGATGAAGGTCATCCCTTCTACTTTTCATCAATGTGTAAAGTTAAAATTTAAAAATCAAATCATCACCATCATGAGTGATCCTTGCCCATTTGAATTCTACTCATCAGAAAATCTAGACCAAATTCATTCATCACAATATTCATTTAAGGAACCTTCTACACATATCCCATCACAAGACCAAGAAAACTCTTTATGTCTATATATTATCTTTGATGAATCTCATAAAGGTGTAGAGTGGAGTGTTGAGGATGAGGGACCACCCTCTCCCGTGGTCGTGATCCCAAAGTTGTATGTTACATATGAGGCTTCCCCTCAAGATCACATATGATTTGATGTATTTATTCCTTGCGTAGCATAGGTTGAGTCTTCTAATTATCAAGTGGACTTTGGTTCTATGTCTCTCGAGGACCTTGAGAAATTAGAATTGATTCCTACTTCACGTCCCCTTGAGGATGATTTGTCTATACTTATTTAGGAGACCATAGATGTGAACATAGGTTCTAAGAAAGCCCCTAGAGTCCTTAAGCTAGGCAAAGCCTTGACCATGGATGAGTAGGAGTAACTGACAAACTTATTAAAATAATATCAAGATATTTTTACTTGGTCATACGTCAACATGCCAGGGCTCGATCCTTCCCTTGTCATGCATCATTTGGTAGATAAGCATAGTGCTAATCCTATTCAGTAGAAACTTTAGAAGATGCATCTAAAGGTTACCCTTTTAGTCAAGGAAGAGCTCCAAAAATTCCTTGATGTTGGATTTATAAAAGTTATCGACTATTTAGTTTGGATTTCCAACATCATTCCTATGGCTAAGGAAGGAAAAATGAGAGTATGTACCAATTTTTAGGACACTAACTTAGCATGTCCCAAGGATGATTTTCCCTTGCCCAACATAGACTAGATTGTATATTTCACTGCCAAATGTGGAATGCTTTTACTTATGGATGGTTTTTCAGGCTACAATCAGATAATGATTACCCCTAAGGACTAGGCTAAGACAACATTCACTACTCCATGGGAGAATTTCTACTGGAAGGTCATACCTTTTGGTTTGAAGAATGCAGGAGCTACCTATCAGCAGGCCATGACTTATATTTTCCATGACATGAAACATGATATTCTCCAGAACTATATGGATGTCCTTTTGGCTCATTTTCTAGAACAAAAGGATCAAGTCCATGATTTAAGACAAATATTTGAAAGTCTTTGACAGTACAAAGTTCATCTTAAACCCACTAAATGTATGTTTGGAGTCACGTCTAGCAAGTTCCTAGGCTTCATAGTTTCTAGGTGAAGCATTGAAGTGGAGCTTGCTAAGATAGCAATTATCATTGACATGCCTCCTCCCCACATCCTGACCGAATTATGTAGTATGTAAGGTAAGTTTAAATCTATTCATCGATTTGTTGTCCAATAAGTTGGTAAGTGTCAACATTTCCTTAGGCTCTTTAAGAAAGGTTTAGTTTTCTAGTGGGATCTTGAATATCAAAAATCTTATGATAATATCAAGTAGTATCTCACCTTCCTACCTATTTTAGTTCATCCTATACCTGATAGGCATCTGATGTTGTACATAGCAGCTACTACTTACGCTTTGGGAGCCATGTTAGCTTAGCATGATGAAAAAATGAAGAGAGAACTATCTACTATATCAGTAGAACCTTGGTTAGTTATGAAACTAGGTACACTCCTTTAGAGAAGCTTTGCCTTACTGTAGTGTTTGCTTCCCATATGTTAAGACAGTACATGCTCAGCCATAAGATATTGGTGGTTGCAAAGTTTGATCCTTTGTGCTATTTGATGTCTAAGCCTCACATTTTAGTTCAAGCCACTAAATGGGTGGTGGCCCTTAGTGAGTTTCACTTGAATTTCATAGGTTAGAAGGATATCAAGGGTCAGGTAATTATTGATCAGTTAGCCTTCACTTCCCTAGAAGCTACCCACCCTATAGTTGTTGAGTTTCCCAATGAGTGCTTCAATGTCAAAATCAAAGAGTTCAATTCCTAGATTTTGTTTTTTGATGGAACACAATGCATGAAGGATGCTAGTGTTGGAGTAGTTATGGTTACCCCATAAAAATAACTCATCCCCTTGTCCTTCAAACTTTGTTTTCTTGCACAAATAATATTGTAGAATGTGAAGCTTTTATCCTTGGTCTTAGAGCAGTCTTAGCCTTGCAGGTTAGAATCCATTTAGTCTTTGGTGACTCTCAAATTATGGTTAATTAGATTAATTATGTTTATCATACTTAGGATGATAAACTCAAGCCATACAAAGAAATTGTTACCAAGTTGTTGTCCTATTTTAAGTGGGTAACCATAGAGTCTGTCCTAGATCCTCAAACCACCATGTGGATTCCATGGCTACCATTGCATCCTTATTCCCATTAGAGTTGGAAGATGATCAAGCGTTGATTATCATTCGATAACTCTAGGAACATACCTCTTTAAATTCTTGTTTTGTTCCCCTATATTTTTTGACCATCAAAGATTCCCCATCTGAGCCATGGTATAATGATATCTTTAAATTTCCTAAATATGGATCGATGCCTAATGGTTTTAACCACAATCAACATAAGTTATTGTGCAAGAGAGAATTTAAATTTGTTATAATTAGCAATACTTTGTATCAACATTCTTTTAAAGGTATCCTATTATGATACCTCAAATCCGATGAAGCCCAACTTGCTCTTAGTGATGCTTACGAAGGTTCATGTGGAGGCCATTTTAGTGGGAATGCTATTACCAAAAAGCTCATTTGGATGGCATATTATTGGTCTTCCATGGAGAAATATGCATGTGACAATTTTTAGTGCTACAATAAGTGTCAATGCCATGATCATCCTATTCACACTCCTTTTCAAGACATTCAGGTTATCTCTTCCCCTTGGCCATTATCCATGTGGGGATTGGACATTATCAAGAATGTTAACCTAGTATTATCCTATGGTTACAAGTTTATTATTATTATGACTATGTATTTCACTAAATGGGTTGGAGTCATACCCCTAGCTATGGTGACTAGAACTCAATTTTCTAAGTTCATCTTCAACCAAATTTTTTGTAGTTTTGGGATAACTTCTATGACTATTTCTAACAATGACACCCTTTTCAATAATAAGGATATCCATAATATTTGTGCTAAGTACAATATTTAGCACATATGCTCAAATCCTTACTACCCTTATGGTAATGGATAATTCGAGGCATCCAACAAGTCCTTGATCAGGATTCTGAAGAAGTTGGTTAGTAATACCGATTGCGACTAACATATCTAGATTTATCCTACCTTGTGGGTCTATCATACCAATGTGCATACTCCCACATGAGCCTCACCCTATATTCTAGTATATGGATCTGAGAAAATGTTTCCTTTTGAGCTTGAGGTTCCTTTATTGTGCATCTTGTTATAATATGCTAAGGTTGATGATGAGTATCGTGTTGATCATTTGAACCAATTGAAGCTATTGGATGAAAAGTGCATTCAGATATTAGAGCAATTTTGAGCCTATCAGGATAGGCTCCGGTGGTTTATTCCAAGAAAGTTCACAATCGATATTTTGAGGTTGGATTTTTTTTCCTAAAGGAAAACCAAAAGAATACTAATGCTCATGTTGATCTTCGAGGTCAATTTCAACCCAATTGGTTAGGGCCCTTTGTCATAACAACTAAATTTGGCTCAGATGCCTATCATTTTGATTCTCTGGGTGTTAAATAGCTTAAAGAACCTATGAATATAATGCATCTAAAAATATATTATGCTTGATCTATCATCTATATTTTACATTTAGTTTAAATCATATTGCATTTGTTTGCATGCTCATATTACATGATTTTCTATCATACATTGCATGATTACCTGACATTCTATTTCTCTTGCATTTTTTCTTGTCACAATTACATTGTTGAATTTTTGGTCCTTTGCCATTGACATTAGGCCTTGGTATACACCCTAGAAATTAATTTCCCCATAGTAGTTACTAGTAAGCAATCATTCATAGCAGGTTACGCTCTACACTTCACTTATCAATCAATATTTAGCAAGTATTACACCCATAGTGGGTTTCTTACTCCACTCAAGAACCATATTTTGAGCATAGCACCCTGTAATTAGGGTTCTTATTTAGATTCCTTCTTGATTTTAGATGGTTGACATTTGGATATCTCTCTTCTCTCTTCTTCCATTTTGTAGTTGTAGACACCAAAACAACACCAATCCGATTATGTGATGACAAGAACTTATCGAATTGATGTACACAGCCCCTATGGAAGCCCCTAGAGGTTAAACAGTGGTCATAACCACTCCCACAACATTTTTGGAAGGTCAGAGGTCAATTTGGCACCTTTTAGGCACCCTGCTCCTTATTCGTTCCACCCTGGGATGATTACAAATTGGTATTCATCCCACCCTGGGATGATTAGCAATATTTGCTCTACGATGGGGCGAATAGTAGGTTTGACAAGAAAAAGGTCAAACATTGACAAATGGCAGCTCAGATCCACCACTTAACTCCTCCAATTCATGTAGTGCGAGAGAGCATTTTTGAGCTCAAAGAGGCAGTCATAAGGGTAGTCATGGAGCCCTTAATTAGGGAGGAATCTTCTTCCCCCTGGTAAGGCATGATCGCCAAGTGGCACCTCTGCATGCTCATTCATAGAGGCCCTCAGGTCTATAAAATGGTGAGTCTTCTCACCCCAGAAAAGAATAGGGCAGGAGCATTTGGAGCAACGGAGTGCTACCGAATTACATCCTCACCCATTGTTTGTGCTTCTTACATCCTTGATCTCTCTTTTGGAAGGGAGGTTATTGGGTGATTATTGGAAGCGCAATCTGGACCCAAAACCCAAACATTTGGCCATGATACCCCACATAATTTGCTGAAACAACCTCATAAGAGGTTTTGGACCCATACCAAGTGGATTGGTATCAAAACTAAGCCCCAACGGTGGGCATCCTACCCTCGGGTGCCCCCGCACTACTGTAGTCCTAATCACCCCACCCCAAAGTGATTAGAAATCTGTGGCAGATTTCTAATCTCTTTGGGGTGGGGTGATTAGGACTGCTATAGTGCGGGGGGCCGAAGCAATTATAAATCTATGGAATATTTCCCTATTATTTCTTTTGCATTTGATTCTAGGTCATCCATATATGCTGTCATTTGGATAAGTTTTGGCTGTGATTTTATTATTTCTCGCTTTCATTAACCTACCAAGAGCACCATCAAATATAGGCTGAACGAGGTAGAATATACAAAATTTTACCATCTGGGTCATCCCAAAATGCATCGTTTTGTCTAACCCCAAATTTATAGGTGTTTTTGAGGCCCCTAGATGGGACTTTTAGGAGGTCACCTACTGACATTTTATGACAGTCCTAATCTTCCCATCCCGGAGTGATTAGAAATATGTGGTAGATTTCTTGACTGTTCCTTTTGTAGTGTGCTCCTGGTAATTTTTTCTTGCTTCTATTAATTTTTTAGCTCATTTTGATATGTTTTAGTTATCATTTTAATTATTTTATGCATGCATCAATGATAGGCCTTGGGGATCGCATGTTTCCCTCCATCCGAAGGTGCTACTAACCATTTATTGTTTCTTTGAGCATAATATCTTGACATCGGAGGGACAGAAAAGAACCATAAATGCACTCACATAAGCGGCGGTGATGTTTGGTCTACCCATTTTCAATGTGGGCACGCGGAAGATACCAAAGGGGAATGTGTTACATACGGTGTAACGAAACTATGTTCGACGCTCCTAGCCCCTGAAAAGGGAGGAGACGTATTGTAACCTGATCTTGAGAAACTTAATAAAATAAAGGACTTCACTTTTACATTTGCATTTAAATCTTGTTTTAGTTCATTTTCTTTCTTTCTTTTCATGCATTCTTGTTCGTAGGACTTAGCGTTACATTTCCCTTTTGTTTGCTTCTATATCCTCTTGCTTTCAGTGGTGATCATGGTGGGACCACTATCCCTTGATTTTGAGATCAAATTTTTGATCAAAATTTGTGTGTTTTTTCTTGTAGGTGTTAATCTTTCAAGCACTTGACTGCTGCTCGTTCCACCTTGTGGCGAATACAGAGCTAGAATTCGTGTCACCCAGGGACAAATGGGTATTCACCCCACCATATGATGAATACATATTTGTTATTCATCCCACCCTAGGACAATTAGCTCTCTATGTAGTTTTAGAGCAAAAACTTAGAGGCAGCCAGTTTGGGTAGAGAAGAGGTAGGGGTTCTGAGCATCCTCTGTCATTTTCTATTTTTTGTCTTTGTCATTTCATGTTTCTTTGCTTGCATAGGAGAGTTTTGTTTCATGTTGTTATTTCTTTGCACAAGTAAAAATAACCCCACACACCATGTGGTAATTTAAACACCAAGGAGTTGGTCGTAAAATCCCAACCCTTGATCAATATCAATGGTGGATTTCATCACCACCTTGGCTTGAATTTTTGCATACATAACCCCGATCGCTACTATTGCTAGACATAAATCCTAATGAAAGCTAACCAAGTGTAGTTGGGGTGATTCCCAGTGCATGAGGATAAGTATTCTATGGTAGGTGTCAAAAATAGGGTGATTCCCCTTTCGTATCGCCTATGTTCCACGTACCATTCTGCTCTCGCATACCAATAGTTTCCCTCATGTAAGGGCAGGTATATTGAGAGGTTTGGTATAATTTCCTAAAAATGGTATATTGAATGGGCAACCATTTGGGAGACATAATAGCCATCATATTGCATGTAAAACAAAATGTTCTTCACAAAGCTTTCAAAACAAGAAATAAAAACACAGTAAACCAGATCTAGGGCACACTTTTAATCTATAAATGAGATAATCACTTCTTTGATTATGTGGTTCCTTTTTTTTAGTGTAGAATAAAAATCATAAAGAATATAAAAACCTACATAGCTTGTAGAGAGACACCACCATGGTGTACACCCATAGCCAAGCCCAATCATGAGCAAAAGCTACGGAGAGTGTACAAGGGGGAACAAGTCACCTCCGCTATAGCCCCAAGGACTTGGTCATACCACCTTGGCTGCCTGACCCACAATATAGTCCACATCATGCCATTTCAGAATGGGACTATAGAGGCACCCCTTTTAGGGGCAATCCCATTCAACATAGACCCTTTTAGGAGGAGTCCTTACACGTGCCACTCAAAATAAATGGGAAGGCTCCCTTAGACACTCGGTATGAGTGGCCATCGCACAATGAAGCACTAGAACAACATAGGGTCCATAAGGAGGGGCCACATGATTATGTCATCCCTCCTCTACCCCTCATCACTATTAGGAATAACAAGCCAAATCCAGAGCATAAGGCTCTTCAGATAGGGTGAGCCAACTATGCCCGCCCCTTTCATAAATACGAAAGGGAGCATGAGGAAAACCATTACATTCCTCAAGAGCAATACACAACATGAGAGTAGTGCACATCTACACCTACTATCTATCAGGATCACCTACTGAGGCCAGAGCCTCGAGTGAATGTCGCAAACCTCAACAGAGGAAAGTGACCTATAGAGATCTCGGATCATCATGATCAAGAAAAATATGTAGGAGAGGCCTCTAGGCCTCCTAGACTCAAGACAGTGGAACAAATTGACTTGGAATTTTCCAAACATGTCGCCCGCCAAGTGCAAATCATGCAACTTAAGCAAGACCAACAATAGTTGGAGCAGTTGTATCGCCTTAGCAAATAGCACATTCATCATCAAATGGATGAGCTACTCCAGAACACTATGCCTAAGAGGGTTCTAACCCCTCATGCACAGAGAGCAGAACTATATGAGAGGCACGACCTCTTGGTGCGATATAGGTCTTCATGACCTTACCAAGTGCTGCCTTCGAGACCTCCTAGACCTGAGTGGGAGGCCACTCCCAGGAACAATGATGGGCACCCTCTATGGGCACCCACCCATGTTTATTGGTCATGCCCAGGAACTCCTCAAGAAGTCTATGAGGAGTATGAGCAAGAAGAAGAACGGGTTGAAACACCCTAACAAGACAGAGGGGGTGCTATCCGGCCACCCCTCCATAGGCCTTAAGTTCCCCACAAGCCGTAGGAGGAACAAACCAAGGAGGAAGGGATCAAATATTCTGATGCATATAAAGTGATTCTAGAGCGCTTAGAGTTTATGGAGACCAATACTTTTGGGCCCCAAAAGCCCACTTTATGCCAGCTCTGTAGCCACCCTGTGCATCCATCAATGTCGACACCCCCATACCCTAAACACTTTAATTTTCCCTAGTTGGAAATATTTAGAGAGGATGAGGATGCCCAAGAGCATGTGATAAGATTCTTGATCCAATGCTTTGGAATTCAAGACAATGATGCTTTGCTGCTAAGAACATTTATAACCACATTCGTAGGCCCTACCTCAGATTGGTTCACTTAGTTACCTAAGCATAGCATCAGTAACTTGGATCAGCTAGTGGATACGTTCCTCGAATGCTTCACCTTCAACACGAATAACAAGGCATCACTAAGTGACCTAGATAGCCTTAGGAAGTATGAGGAAGAAACAATGGTGGCCTATGGAAATTGATGGAGGACGTTGCTTTCAAAGCTGCCCTACCTCCCTCCCATGGATGACCTGATCCAAATGTTTTCAAAGAGCTTTTTGAGGTCGATCTCCATGTTATTGTAGCTACAGCAATATGCCACTCTCGAGGAAGCCCTAACACAAGCCAGAATCATTGAGGAGATCAAGATATAGGATGGTGAGATTGCCAAGCCACGGAAGAAAGAGTGGCCTAAAAATGCCAAAATAGGGACCACGCAACCAAAACCTACTACGGTCAATTAGGTTTCTATAAATGTACCAAAGCCTACACAAGCAACACAACCCCCAAATGCTAACTATTAGGCAGTCCCTCTTGACAGTTATGAAATAGAAAATCATCAGCAAGAGTAAAATTAGTAGCGTCATCCTAGGTGACAATTCACACCCTTTAATTAGTCTAAAGACTCCTTGTTTGACCGTTTGTCAGCGGTAAACTTGATAAACCTACTAGAGAGTCGACTTGTAGACCCCAATGCACAAAAACCCAAAGGTTATAGGTAATAATTGTACTATAGGTTTCACCGACAGGAGGGACATGACCTTTATGCATGTTGGAAGTTGAAAAGCTTTGTGCAAGACCTAATCGACAATAAGACGCTAGTGGTGGATAATCCCGTAGCACCAAAAAACCAATAGATGGAGGTTTTCAAAGACCCCCTGCCTACCCATGATGCATAGGCCAAGACTCTATAGGTCAATGAGGTGACACATAATTGCCCCATGCAGGGGTATGTAGGAATGATAAGCATTGTGACTAGGAACAAGAGGTACCCAAGCACAGCTGCCCCTGCTGCAGCTACAAGAGAGGTTCCATTAATGTCACAACCTCAAAAGCACACTACACAACCTCCTCTTCCTAGACCAGTGGCCATGATTCAGACCAAACTTACCCAAATTTTGAGGACCACGTCGGCTAGGCTCTCCATTTATGAGCTCATACAACAATCATCACCCCATCCATCGGGAGGCTCTAATGGAGATACTAAAATCCATCAAGCTGCAGCCCCACAAAGAAAACTCTTTCAACACTTTGTGGGACATGTCAAATGATGCACTGAGCCAGTCATCACCTTTAAAGATAATGATCTAAAATTAGTGACTGGTGATATGGTGAATCCACCCCTGCATGTCATTGCACGGGTCAACGGGATTCCGTATAAAAGTGTGTTGGTGGACATTGGATCATCCAGAACAACAACATTGAAACACGTGAAGTTGCTAGTATCTCACATCGTGGCCTCCACCTATACTCTGTGATCATTTAATGATGTGATATGCTCAACGATTGGCACAATTGTCCTGCCCATCCAGGTGGGACAAAAGACTATTCCTATGTTGTGCCATATATTGGAAGGTGAGATGGCCTATAATATCTTACTAGGATTGAATTGGATTAGGGACATGAAGTGTGTCCCTTCGATAGCTCATTAGTGCCTAAAGTACACATTCGAAGGATAGGTGCACATAGTCTCGAAAGACTTAGATCCCTTCACGTATTGCAATGCAGTGTAGTTGATACCGCAATCGACCCTTCCATCGACACATTTGGATTTTTAGTTGAATCCATTTAAATAGGGTCCGATTCCGCACACATCCCCGCTGTTAAGTCCATCAAACCCCAAGTCGAGTCCATCTTCATCATCTGGTCCTTCAATGATGCCACCTACGATGGCCACATCGAAGGACAATGGGAAGAAACACCTAGAAGAGATACCACCATCAGTATCAACCATCTCTACCGAGGATATGCCTAGTTGAATGGAAGTCGAGACGCCTAGTTCACCCAACATGGAGTGGACTTAGGAAGAACTCCCATTCCCTCCCCCTCAACCACCAAAAATAATTGTTGAGATGGCCAATACGGGCCTAGGGGAGTATCTGGTATGGAACATTGTAGCAACACCTGTAATTGAGTCCATGCAGGACATGGGGAGACCTCGCCTCCCCATTTGTACTATTGTTCCTCTAGGCTACCCACCAAATCAGACAAACTTTGTATATGGGGGCATCGATAATGGCATTGAACCTTACATGCAAGAAGAAGAATATGAAGAGCCCTTTGCTGAGGATGTCAACTATTTTTCCAATCTAGACTTCGCTTTGAGATATCTTGGCCAATGCAATTGGCATGGATATGGGTTGGGTAGATATGAGCAAGGAGTGCACGTTCTTTGCCAACCAAGATATCAGATGCCATACGACAAGTCAGGAGTAGGGTTCAACCACCCTCTGCCCCTAGAAATCTTGGTAGAGAACATGCAAGGCCTAGGGATAGGCAACAAGTATGGGTTGGTATTAGATCCATATGCCAATCCTAACACAACATATACATTGGAGGATTATCTCCCATTGTTGACAACCAACCTTGTTGACCTCAACAACCCCTTCCCTTTGATCAAGAAAGGAGAAAGTTAGAGAAATCACCTATAATAGGGATATAGACAAGGTCAGGAAGGATCTTCAGAATATGAGTTAGAGTATGATATAGCACCATGGGACCCCTTTGAATCGGATAGCAATCACTCACAAGTGACCCCCATGGATGACTACCAAGAAAGCCTCTTAGCAATGTTCCCTTTGGATGCTCCAATCGAGCAAATGCCACCTCAAGAAAACTAGGTCCCCCCATAGAGAGTGAAACAACCCCACTAGGACCAGATCAATTTGCTCAAGCAGGATGAGCCTCACATGTCGCAAACAGTTATCAGATCCAACGAAGGCCTGTGGATCTCTGACAATGATTATGAATATGAAACTGAGATGACATATCTCAATCATATGCGACAGCAACAATACCCCATGGATATTGATGACATGTTTGAACAACTAAACATGGGTCCAAGGCATAGGTGGCACCTAAACCCAACACAATTGGACCAAGTGTTGCATCTACCCCTTTGGGCATACAGAGAGCACCTTCCGATTAGAGACCCTATAGAGTTATCAGTGCCAATGATAGACCTTGTCCTTTTATCTACACATAGGGTCGATCCATTTGTGCCAATACCCCTAGAGCCAGCTTTGGAGCACAAAAATCATCCAAGATGTCCAAGGTTCCCATATACAAAAGGTTGTGCCCTTTGCCTATTCATGACTGAACAATGTCCAAGATCAAGTAACACCTCACAAAAAAAGGTTAACACTTGAATTAAGCTCCTTAGCTTGTCAGAAGCAAGGATTCAAGAATGCGTGCCCTTTACATACTTGGGGCATCAAAATTTGGTTATGTTACTAAGAAACCCTAATAATTAGTGCTTTGGTTATCTATTTTTGCTCAGCACTGCACCACACATAGCGCATCCCAAAAAGGAGCATCTGTAGACACCAAAATAGCACCAATCCAATTATGTGACGACAAGCACTGATCGAATTGATATACATAGTCTCTAGGGCAGACCCTAGAGGTTAAACAGTGGTCCTAACCACTCCCACAATAATTTTGGAAGGTCAAAGGTTAATTTGGCACCTTTCAGGCACCCTTCTTCTTATTCGTTCCACCCTGAGATGATTAGCAGTATTCGCTCTGAGGTGGGGTGAATAGCAAGTTTGATAGGCAAAATGTCAAACCTTGAAAAATGGTAGCTCAGTTCTATCACTTTACTCCTCCTTCAATGCATGGAGTGCGAGTGAGTATTTTTGAGCTCAAAGAGGAAGTCATAAGGGCAGTCATGGAGCCCTTAATCAGGGAGGAATCTTCTTCCCCCTAGCAAGGCATGATCGCCAAGTGGTGCCTCTGCATGCTCATTCATAAAGACCCTCATGTCTATAAAATGGAGAGCATTCTCACCCAAGAAAATAATAGGGCAGGAGCATTTGAAGTAATGGAGTGCTTCCAAATTACATCCTCATCCAGCGTTTGTGCTTCTTACATCCTTGATCTCTCTTTAAGAAGGGAGGTTATTGGGTGATTATTGGAAGTGCAATTTAGACCCAAAACCTAAACTTTTGGCCATGATACCCCACCTAATGTGCCGACACAACCCCATAAGAGGTTTTGGACCCATCCCAAGTGGATTGGTATTGAAACCGAGCCCCAAATGGTGGGTGTCCTTCCTCCAGGTGCCCCTCGCACTGCTGCAGTCCTAATCGCCCCACCCTAGAGCAATTAGAAATCTGTGGCAGATTTTCCTACTATTTCTTTTGCATTTGATTCTAGGTCATCCATATATGTTGTCATTTAAATTTCATGTCATTTGGATAAGTTTTGGCTATGATTTTATTATTTCTCGCTTTCACTAACCTACAGGGAGTGCCATCGAATACAAGGTGACCGAGGTAGAATCTACAAAATCCAACCATCTAGGTCATCCCAAAATTCCCCATTTTGTCTAACTCCAACTTTGCAGGTGTTTTGGAGGACCTTGGATGGGACATTTAGGAGGTCATCTACTGACATTTTATGACAAACCTAATTGTCCCACCCCAGAGCGACTAGAAATATGTGGAAGATTTCTCAAATGTTCCTTTTGTAGTGTGCTCCTGATAATTTTTTCTTTCTTCTATTAAATTTTTAGCTCATTCTGATATGTTTTAGTTATCATTTAAATTATTTTATGCATGCATCAACCATAGGCCTTGGGGATCGCATGTTTCCCTCCATTTGTAGGTGCTACTAACCATTTATTATTTCTCTGAGCATAGGATCTTGACATCGAAGGGGCAACAAAGAACCATAAATGCACTCACACAAGCAGCGATGACGTTTGGTCTGCCCATTTTCAATGTGGGCACACTGAAGATCCCAAAGGGGAATGTGTTACGGTGTAACGAAACTATGTCCAACACTCCTAGCCCCTGAAAAGGGAGGAGACGTATTGTAACCCGATATTGAGAAAATTAATAAAATAAAGGGTTGTACTTTTACAATTTCTTTTAAATCTCGTTTTAGTTTGTTTGCTTTCTTTCTTTTCATGCATTCTCGTTTGTAGGACAACATTACATTTCCCATTTGTTTGCTTCCGTATCCTCGTGCTTTCATCAGTTCTCTATTTTTGTTCTTCTTCTCTCTCCCCTTATTTGTTCCTTCTCTTTTATTCTCTATATTTTATGATAACTACATTAGGCTCATATGTGCCCATTAATCTTCATTTTGTTGTTTTCTCTATATATTTTGTGATTTTGCTTTTTCTTCCTTTTCCATTTTGAGTTTCTTAAGGAAGTTACTTTCCTTTATAAACTTGAGGGGTCACCCTAGCCATAAAGGCATTAATGGTAGTAATGTCTCACCTAGTGTGTGAAAGTCTAGAGTGTCCTTTGTGATACCCCTTTTGCACCACCCCTTTATCCAAACCAGGTCACCCCTTCTCTGTGTTTGTTGTCTTCTTGCCTTTAGGAGTCTACATCTTTCTTTGACGCATTTACTTGGCCTTAAATGCATCAAAGAGGGGGAAAAATTTAGACACGAAAAATTGACCCACTTTAGTGGGAAATCTTCCTTGAACCCTCTAAGAGACCTCCAACACTTTCCCAAGGCACGATACATGCCCCTTTCTATTTTTTTTTCTTTTTTCCTCCTCTATGTGAAACCATACCTAGTCAATATGGGGTGCAACTTTGCATAGGTGAAATAACAGTCAACCGATATGGGGTGTGATTTCACCTTTTTAGAGTTTCTACCACAAAAACCCTATTTCTTCCAACTGGCATGTTTTGGCATTGGACTTCCTGGGTTTTTCTTGCTCTTTTGCCTTAAAACTCGCTATAAAAGAGAGGTTGATCTCTCATTTTAAGAGAGAAACGATTTGATGATTGATACATGAGATTATTATAACATGCTCACAATTATTTTTTGTCTTCTTCCTTTTCTCCTACAAGTAAGCTAACTCCTAAGTTCAAATTTTATCTTTTGTTGGATTGATAAGATTTGTTATTCAATTTTTTGGATCCATGTCATAGCCCAAAGGAGAGATCGACTACTTAGATGTCTCGACCCTTCTACCTATTTCTATGCCATTCACCAGGTGTTTTCGTTTAGTTTAGGTGTCTGCATTGCATTTCATATTCTACTTTTATTTTCTTTGTGTCTCAGGTGAGGTCATGCTAGGTATTAATGGGGTGTGACCTCGTAGACTCGTAATTAGATCTTCTTTTCTATAGAGGAAAAACCATGCCTATTCTAGATTGGGCGTGAATTTATCTTCTACGATATTGCATCAGCTCTATAAGGAGCACACTTTTGCCTAGAGCCAATCTGGAGGTAATTTGATATTTTTAACTGCAAGATAGCATCTTAGATAATATTTAGATCATATTTGCATGCTCTGCATTATGTCTTTATTCTATTGTACTGTTATTTTATGTTTAATATCCAAATGTCAATTTTCACTTATGTTCTTGAAGGTCATATAAAATGACCTAGGGGGCTTGATTACTGCACCTCCAAGTATTATTGTACAATGGCCTAAGCAAGCCCCCTAACACTAATCATATTTTCAAGTTTTTATTAAGTTATCTTGTAGGAACATGAATTGTTGATATTATTGGACAAGAGATTGAAAGCTTGGATCAACCACCGATTAAGATAAGGATTCCCATTAAACTATAGAATTTTTGCTAAGTGCTTATATTTCTAGTTTAAAACCCTATATCTGATTTTATATTTAATTTCTAGGCATTTAAAAGATAACAACATATAGTATACATCTAGAGTTACTTATTTTTGTGCATTCTTTCTTTAGCCCTTGCTTAAATATTTTTTATTTAAATCCCTAGGTTATAAATAATTCAAAGAAAGAATTATTCTAGGGTTAGCTCTTGTATTCTTGCATTATGTATTTTTGTATTATCCTTTTTCCTTTCATAGCATAGATCTAGAAACACCAAATTTAGGTGATTGCTTTTAACTGAACACATCAAACATTCTTGAAATTCTTGATGACTTAGAGAGAGTCCTTAAACCATTATTTGTGAACCCTTCCACCCTAGCACCAAGTGTAGAGAAAAAAATATCCCTCATGGTTCACCCTAAAATCTTCTCTCTTATAGATCTAGATTTTGGGAATTGTACACGGTAGGGCAATTTTCCCCCTCTACATCTATAAATATACCAAAAATTAAAATCTTCACTTTGATCCACAATTTTTATTATTTGAGAGATGATGGATCATAGAATCATGTTTTTTATCGCAAAAAAACCAAGCATCTAGTTTATTACCATCTGCAAGTCTTCGTAAATTTGGATTTTTTATATTCCTTTTGATTCTACTAAGTGAACCAACAATTTTAGTGTCACAATTTCAACATAATTATTACAACCTTCTCCCAATACAACCTTGAATTTAAAATAATGAGAGTAAGACATATATAGTGATCCTCCTACTTCATAAGACTCTAGGACCCTTGTCTAGCCCCATCAAAAAAGCCTAAGGCCCTTGATTTATCAAATTTTGGAGGGATGACTTGTTTTCTTACCTTTTTTATTGTTGAAACCTTATAGTTATTAAAAAAATTTATGATTTGGGAGGAGACCTATAAAGTAGGCCTCTCTTGATCTTGAAAAATTCTTGTTTTCCTTGATAACCATACTCCCTAAGACATAAAAAATTTAAGAGCTATACAAACTTTGTATGACTTATTTAAAATGAATATTTTATGCACTCTCCTAAAGAATCTTCTTTCTATCCTATAGGAAGTTTTAACTATGCTATAACCCCCCTTCAAACTTGTCTTGTAAAAATTATCAATTGTTTCATTGTTTGACTTACATATATGGTACCTTCTTGGACCATTCCAATTCTTCTTCTATAATACCTCCCCTGTCATAACCTTATTTTTCATGGTAAACCATAGGAACAATATTGTCTTCAAAAAGGACTTTTTTTCCAATAGTGTCTTCCACCACCATGGTAGATCTTCATTGATATCTTCCAACAAAGTTTTATACCCCAAATTTGGAGTGTACTCCCTTGTAGCTACATTATTTATCTAGATCATTTGATTTTCCTCTCACAACTTGATATGTCTAGCTTTACGTATCCCCATATATTCTTCCCACTAGTGTACCTCCTGGTCCAAAAGCCCTAATAGCGTTACTTCCTTCCATCCTTGACTCTAGTTTGTAGAAGATTTTAGGTCAACTACTTGTGTGAGAGTTCCAATACCTTGAGCTCTTAGGATCTAAATTACATATTTGATAGTTTATAAATATCACCAAAACCAATCCAATGGTCTAAGCCTAGTTGTATCCTTGAACCATCCCCTATTTTCAAATTAATCCAATCACCTACAATATAAAAGGCTTGAATCATTATCTTCCAACATATTGAAATATTATGTGTTTGCTTCATTGGGGTCTTTATCCACTCCTCAACTATGAGTGGTTCTAAATAATTTCCATGTATAATATTATTTCATAAACCTTCCTTCGATATTATCTTCTAGAAACACTTTGCTACTACATCATTTCTAAATAGGAAGATGTTCTTTAGTCCCCATCCTCAATTCTCATTGGGATTGGTTAAGGATTACCATTTAATAAATGGAATACATTCCATTTTATTTTCACCTATCCATAAAATATATAGCTTAAGTATCTAGTTTTATCTAGAACTCCTTTTGGTATTTGATCCAAAGATCACCAATATATTAGTATTACCTCCAACATAGACTTGACCAAAGTCAAATTATCCCCCAAAGAGAGCCATTTGCTGAACCACATATTAATTATTCCTTCCACCTTATTTATCAACCAATTCTAGTCTTGTTTAGTATAGCTATTGGGTTTTAAAGAACCCCAAATATTTCAACCCATATTAAAGATAAAATCTATTAAAGAAGATAAGCTAATTGAGATATTCCATCACTTTCATAGCTAACCCTTTTGTCTCTTCAATTAAAAAAATATCTGGATTATGAATTTCTACCAAACTAAATAGAGAAATGTTTTTTGCACAGTTGCCCATTCCTCGAATATTAAATATGACTACTTTCACTGACTAACTATGTTTGGGATCATCCTTGCTCTAAGGATCCCTTTTAGAGATGATTGCTTTCCTTTTTGAACTTCACAAAGGCTTTTATTCTTAGCCAATGAAGTCAAAAATATTTTTCTTCTTCTACTAGTAAGACTTATATCCCCCATGTATTTACTAAGGCCTCCTCCAAATCCTCCTGCCATTCTTCCTATTCATCCTTTCAAGGATCATATGGAATACCTATGGGTTTTGGGGGACATAGAACCTTCCTGACCATAGGAAAAATAAAGTTGGGAAGTAGATCCAAAGTGATTTACTTATGAAACATTATTTAAAAACTTACTAGAGTCTAAACCAAGGTCTAGATCTACTTCCTTCAATGAAGAGGAATTGTATAATCCTCCTTTCCCCTCAAATCCACCATTACATTCTTCTATAGGATACTTTTTTTTACAAATTAGTAAATTTAGCCATTGGTTAATTGAGGGACTCAAAAGAGAATTACCTATAATCCCTTATGAGAAATGATATTTAGAAAAAAAAATTCTTTGAAAGCTTGTATCTGGGTCTAGGAGCATGACATACAACTTTTGCTCTAAGAATCTTAGCATTACTTCAGTCTGAGACAATTCTAAATCCATCTCTTTTTTAGGAACCAAAAATTATTGTCTCCACCTTCTCTGCATATTTTATTTTTTTCTTAAATTTATTTAGCTTGTGTTTCTGATGCATTGATTTAGTAATATAATTAGTATATAGTTATGTGCTTGAAGGAAAAATTGTAAGTTATGTGCTTGAAGGAAAAATTGTATCTCATTCTCACCTTTAAGGACCTCTCCATATTCCTTACGACTCCAAACCATCCTTAAAAAAATAATAGAATAGTCCCTTGTAATATGCTTATAAATATGACGTGTACACCTGAAAGGTACACCAATATGGTCCAAGTTTTGTACATGTGTCTCTTTGTTGTACTTTAACACAATTTTCCCAACCAATATATCTTTCCAATCCATATAAAAAATAATCTTGACCATTGTCCTTAAGCATGAGGATTGATACGTTTTATCCATATTGAAGAAAGAACCAATGCAATTACCTATAGCTTGGAAAATATCTAAACCAAGATTATGATGGTAACCCTGGTAACTTTATCCATATAGGTTGAGTAGGTATGCGATTGGTCCTCGAGTCAAAAGAAGGGTCCCAAAGTTTAAGAATTAACAAAGATAACCCCCAAAACTATTTCTTTGATAAAATCATTGCCACATATTTGAACTAAAATGATAGCCATCCTCTTATTAGAAGTAAAAAAATAGGCACATACCCTAGGACTTCCATCCATTCCCTAGCAATCTAGCATGCCAAGAATTTTTTTAAATTACATGCCCATAGAATTTCCTAATAAGAATTTTATCTAAGAGTTCAATGACTTCCCCCATATTCACATATTCTTCTATGACTAATTTTGATCTATTAATCTTTGTTTGAATGCATTTTTTTTTCCCTTTTACATGCTTCCAAGAAATTCTTCTTTAGGTTCTCTCCTTTCAAAGTTTTGTATTATCCCTTGTAACCTTTATTAGAGAGTTGTGGCCTATTTTAAATTGGATTTAAAGAGGACATATTTCAATCATCACCCTTGTCCAATAGTTGTGTCCTATAAAATCATCACCGGCTTAGGCCCATTCCTAAAATTTTCTAGAGGGGACTTCCTTATTTTGTACTTCCTTTTACAGTGAAATATGGATACATCCTCATAAGGATATTTCGAATAGTCTACTACATCTTCTTCATGACCTTATTCTAAATAACCCTTAAACCTTTTGAAAGCATGAGATTCTGGAAGCTTTTAGAAAGAAAAACTACTTCGATGCATTCAAATCAAAATAACGCTTAAGTCCTAGAATACGAAATGCAGTAAACGAAAGAGGCAAATGAATTGAAACCAGTTACAAGAATTTAGAGAGAAGTCACAGCCCTTTTATTAAACTTGTTAACCACTGTTACAAAATCGCCTCCTCCCTTTTTAGGGTCTAGGAGCATTAAATAGATATGGTTATAATCTTGATCATTGATCCCTCTTTCGCATGCCCACGTTTGAAATGGGTGGGCCAAATGTTGTCGTCGCTTACATCGATGAATCCTCACTTCTTGTTGCTCCTCCTACAATCAAAGAAACAAACAAGGCGTTAGTAGCACCTATGACAAAAAGGAAGATTCATGCTTTGAAATTGCTAACAGATGCATATGAACAGTTGTCTAAAATAGTGAATAAAGTAAACCTAACTGACCTAAAAACTTGAAAGAGGATAGAGGACATTACCAGAGGGCCACTGCCATTGAAACAGTCGGCCAATATACTTTCGACTGGAATTTGTCCCTGGGCAGGAAGAATTTCGATTGCTATTCGTCCCTGGGTGGGACGAATTCTACTGTGTTAAAAGAGCTGAAGTAATCCTGCTCCAATGTTGATTCCCGAGACCTCCAAAACACCTTCAAATAGAGGGGTTATGTAATTTGGGCCATTTTGGGACAACCCAGATGGTCGGATTCTCCCAATTTGGCCTCTATCCTTGGGAATTCGATGTCGCTACCTACAAGTTAGTGGGACAACAAAGCGACAAAAGGCATGATAAAATCTGATCAAAATGTTATGGAAATGAAGCTTATGAGTTAACTAAGAAGAATAACATAAAATCCAACATGAATGAATAATCTAAAATTCTTTAGAATAAAACTTAGAAAATGCGGGGGTGCCCAAGTGGGCCTCCCACCGTTGGCACTTGATTTCGGTGCCAATCCACTAGGGATGGGCCCAAAACCTCTTAGGATTGGGGTGTCGGCAAATTGGTGGTTTAAGGTAGTCAAATGTTGGATTTGGGTTGGATCCACGCTTCCAAAAGCCACCCAATAACCTCCCTTGTGAAAGAGATTAGTGGATGTGAGAAGGTGAATCAAAAGATGCAAATGGGTAATCAATTGGACAACACTTCGTTGCTTGAAATCGCCTCCAATCTATCCTTTTTTGGGTGGGAAATTCCACCATTTTATAGACCCATGGGGTCTCTTTGGAGGGGCATGCAGGGATGCCATGTGGTGGCCATGCCTTCCCAAGAGGGAGGAGACTCCTCCCTGACTTGGGCTTCTATGACTGTCATTGTGACAGTCCACTAACTGCCAACCTACCTACCTACACGCGCATGCATGGCAGGAGGCAATTATTGACTGTCCTTGGCTGCCACTTGGTGGCATTTTTATTTTTTCCCATTAAACCTAGAATTCGTCCTGACCAGAGGAAATTTCAAAATTCGTCCCTGGGTGAGACGAATCCCAGTTAGTATTCGTCCCTGGGTGAGACGAATACTAGACAAAGTGCCTAAACATGCCAAATTGCTTCTTGACCTTACAAAATTGCTATGAAAGTGGTTAGGACCACTGTTTGACCTCTGAGGGCTACCCTGGGGGCTGTGTTTGTCAAAGTGATTAGTTTTTGTAGTAACATAATCGGATTGGTGCTGTTTTGGTGTCTACAGATGCCCCTTTTTGGGATGCGCTGTGCATGGCGCAGTGCCGAGCAAAAATAGATAGCCAAAGCACTAATAGGGTTTCTTAGTAACCTAATCAACTTTTGATGCCCCAAGCATGGAAAGGGCATGCATTCTTGAATCCTTGCTTCTGACGAGCTAAGGAATTTGATTTCAAGTATTAACCTGTTTTGGTGAGGTGTGACTTGAGCTTGGACATTGATCAGTCATGATTAGGCAAAGGGCGCAACCTTTTGTCCATAGGGGAACCTTGTGTTCATGATTCACGAATGCCAAGTGTTTGATCAATTTGATTGTTGCTTGTTTACTACCCCAAGAAGGAGCGTAATTGTCTTTGTCAATGATTCTTTGAATGCATGTTGTTTTCCTTAATTGGGTGTGTGCTTGTTGATTTGTGACTAAGTGTGACTACCCCCTCAAGCGACGAATCGATGAGGGAATGACCTTCGTGAGAAAAGCGACGAGTCG
Organism: Wollemia nobilis; assembly: GCA_028583015.1. Taxonomy (NCBI): domain Eukaryota; kingdom Viridiplantae; phylum Streptophyta; class Pinopsida; order Araucariales; family Araucariaceae; genus Wollemia; species Wollemia nobilis. Next base: position 5,370,735 of record JAQPPZ010001683.1, read on the forward strand.
CTTGACCCAATATGACTTGTGCAAGGGTGCCTTTAGATGGTTTATCGTTAAGCATGTGCAATTTTTCCAACATTTGGACCTATTTTTGGTGGGTGTTAACCCTTTTTGCGACGTTGTTTGGAGCTGAAATTGGCGAAAATCCGTCTTCCCATGGAATTGTCTAGCTAAAAGTAGCCTTATTAGGGAGTATGATAATGAAAATTTATGACCCCAACATCTATTTTGTATGCCCAAGATGTCAAGTGCAACAACACTCTTATCGGGCAAATTTATTGTTGGTTTTTAGTGCATTTTTGTTAATTTTTTGATGTTTTTGAAGTTTCTGGCCTGAATTCGTCCCAGGGTGGGACAAATTCTAGCTGTAGAATTCGTCCTTGGGTGGGACAAGCACTAACTAGAGTGCTCGTCCCATTCAAGGATGAATTCCATCTCAAAGGGCCTATTTAAGGGCCAAAACTTGAATTTGGGCTCATTTGTGTCCAATTTTTCTTGTGATTTTGGAGCTCTGGGAAGAGGAAGTAAATTCTGCGAAGTGAAGCACTGCTGAAATTTTCCCTGCCATCATGAATGCACAAACTGGTTCGAGCGACGGGGCCAAAGCGAGACCTGTAAGTGCTCCCTAGAGTTTATTTTTGTTTTTAAATCTGTAAGTGTGTTGTTTTTCTGTACAATTTTTTTTCTATGATTTTAATTAATTTTTTTGTTGAATTATTTTCTTTTGTAGGTTGTTAGGATCCGGTATCGTGTACCTGCTACTTTCACTGAGGCACGGGGGGCACTGTATGATGATGACTAGGAATGAATTGATGCCCTTGGGCTCAAGCAGGTGGCTCGCCTGGAGCCTGTGGTCCCGGATCAGGCTTATCTGACGGCCCTAATCAAACTTTGGGATCCGTGGACAAACACCTTCCATCTTCCGACTGGGGAGATGACTGTGACTCTAGAGGATGTCTATCAACTTCTTCAAATTCTGATAGATGGACTGCCTATCAGGACATCACCGCATGATCAGCGGACTGCTATACTGACAAGATGCTTTGGGCATGGGGAGCGGCTGGGTGTAGAAAACCCAGTGGAGATAGCCAAGGTGGACTACTAGGCTGGCAGCATTTTGGTTGGGTGGTGGCAGGAGAGGGGGGTGTTAGGAGTTAGGCACGCATTCTTGATGGGCCTTATTTCTAATATGCTACTACCTGACTCATCAGGCGTGAGGTTCCCATGGAACCTGCTAGATTTGGTGTGGTAGTTGGTAGAGTGCCCGATAGAGGCATCACTGATTTTGATATGGGGACAGACACTATTGGCACATCTCTATGGGGAGCTGTACGGGGTCCACTATCGGCAGTGAAATGGGGTCAGCTGCAGTTACCTGCTACAGTGCTGGGGTTGGCAACACAAAGCAGTTGAGAGGCCGACCGGGTTACCATGGACGACTCGAGCGGCGATGGAGGATGAGGAGATAGGCTATGCAGCTTTGTGGCAGAATTCTACAGAGTAGGGGCAGAGTCGGCAATGGGCAGGTGCCGTAGAGCACTATACTGATGCCTTCTATCAGCTTACTCTAGGGGAGGTGGTTTGGTGCCCTTATCGGGACTGTCCAACCTGGCTGGAGGCTGGAGAGTGGCTTCGACGGGTACGCAGGTAGTGGTGGTTGATTGGGCGACACGAGACCGAGCATGAGTTATTCTCATATAGCCGGGTTACATGACAGTTTGGGGTGCACTAGGGGTTTCCTGGTGAGCCTGTGGTCTATCATCGCCAGGGATATGAGAGGACTCTAGATCGACCGGTCACCACGCCATTGCGAGAGGAGTCAGATGCGGTGATCAACATCCCAGATGTGGATGATGTCGAGACTACCACTGAGTATGACTCGTGGTGGGTACTGTAGTGATGGAGAGGAGAGGGGCCACTGGGAGCTATGAAGGTGGCATTGGAGGGTGCTGAGGCAGCAGGGGATGATTGGGGAGTTCCATTGGATGATGCAGACATGGTTGAGGTGGGGGATGAGGATGTAGATTTGGGAGCTCTGGATCAGCCAAAAATGTAGGACATGGAGGAGCAGTGGGATCCAGAGCAGTCTGCTATTCCAGAGAGTCCTATACTTCAGGCAGATACAAATGAGATGGAGTCTGGTATACGCGCCGAGAATGCACGATTGACAGAGCTACTGCGGATGCAGGATCTGGAGTTGGGGGACACACTACAAGAGAGGGATCTCTTGCGGGCTCAGCTAGCATAGCGGGATAGGGTTCTGGCATAGCACGATGATGCAGTATCCTACTACCATCGGTGGGAGGCGGAGTGGTTCTGACACCAGCTAGACTTGGAGAGGGAGGTCATCCACCTTGGTGGGCAGCTACCTGAGCCCTCGCGAAGTGGCTCTACCTGCCAGATGAGGGATAGTGCAACTGAGTAGTCAGCATCATCTCGTCGCAGGCAATTGGATGAGGGAGGTGGTAGTAGGCGTGATGCGGGGGCTAGTAGTAGCCGCCCTACGGGGTCCCATAGGACCCACACCACGAGGGGTAGTTCCCGTCGCACCTACCAGTGTTGTAGCCTACGGGCATTTTTTTGACGATATATATACATATACCAATTTTATTATGGTTGTGTACATGCGATGATTTGATCTTTTGCATGATAGCTAATGACTATGGATGTATGCATGTTTATTTATTTTGATGAATGCATATGTTATGATGAATGCAAATGTTTTTTATTTTTATGATATGCAAAATGAAATGGATGAATGGAATTTGTGATGGTTGGTTATGACACCATAGACTGTTTAAGATTCTGTTTATTTCATTTTTAGGCGATTGCTATGATGCATGACTTTGTATGTGTAGCTGTGGTTTTTCTTTTTTTTTTTGTATTTTTTGATGGTATTGTAAGGAGGAAAAGTAATGCAGTTGGTCTAGAAATGTAGCTAAGGTTTTCTAAGACTCAGATGGTTTTAACTCATTAGCCACGACTGTAATTTATCTTACAAGACTTTTGAACAAGGTATGAATCAGACTTGTTTTTGACCAAGTTATTTCACATCCCTGTGTGTGCAATTGAGTTTATTTATGTGGTATTTGTCAGGATACCACCAATGCCAGATGGGCTTTCAACCGAACCTGTATCGAGGATCACCTAATTAGCTCCACTAACTCCTTTGTTGTATTTAGTTAGATTAATCTGTGGTGTTATCTAGGATACCATAAGCTAGCTCATCCTTATGCAAACATTGGTCTACACATACATAAAGCAAATGTGACAGACATATCGTCATGCGGGTAGGATACCACCATTGCCAGATAGGCTGTCAACCAAACCTGTAATGAGGATCACCTAGATGGTTTTTCGAATGCTGAGAATTCCAGGGATTCAAGTTCGATATATTTGTTGGCTGAATTATTTGAAAAGTTGCTCGTCTATATAGTGATGAAAATCACTGTTTATTTTCTATTAATTCTTTTTGAGCAAGGATTTTGAATAGTGGTGATAACCACTGTTATTTGATTTTGTATTTTGAGTATTGTGAGTTTGAACTTGTGAAGGGCTTTGATCCTCGTGGCCTTGGGGATGACTACCCATCCTGGTTAGGTGCGGATAGTACGAATCCTTACGATTTTGGGGACCAAGGGGATGATGGAGATTATGAAGTAGGGGCATTGATCTTTTAGGACTTGGGGACGACTACCCATCCTGGTTAGGGGTGGATAGTATGAATCCTTACAACTTGGAGACCAAAGGTGAATGGAAAGTGTTAGGATGATGATTTTTTGGAATTTTGTTTGTGAATGGTGTTGATCCCTTTTGGGTCTTGGGGATGACTACCCATCCTTGGCAGGGACGTGTAGTACAAATCATTACAACTTTGGGAACCAACTATGATTGGAATTTGGTAGTGGTGAATGGATAGGAAAGATCTTGTCCTTTTTTCAATTCTCAACATTCTGCAACCATTCGCACAGGGGGATGAGCACGATAATCGTTTCGCTTATGGTGACCTGGATTACTGTGCAGGTTTCATCTTTCGTTCACACAACTTGGGAATTTTTTTTTTATGTGTTTTAATTTGTGTTGGGATGTTACGTAACAAGGTGTATCTCAAGTGTAACTCTACCTTCATAAAATCTGTTTGACTTGATACATTACATGGCTAAAGAGCAAAATGATGACTGAATCACGAACTCTTGATACATTAAAAGACCACTGACTCTAGTGTGGTAAAAGGCAATTCCTGGTGTTTTTGTTGTTCTTGTAAAATGGAACAGTGGGGAACAAGATGGACTAGCAGAGCAATTACAGCCTATGGTGCCTTTGACCTGTACGACCACAAATATGCAATGTATGGATGCAATGCTTGATGCAGCTACATATTTTTGTATTTTTGATGGATTGATTTTTGTGAATATGAAGATGAAGTGTGAGAAGAACTCTCTATTGATGAATTTGAGTATGCCTAGAGATGAGATGCAAATTTTTGTTATTTTTGAATTTTATTGATTTTTTGACCAAGCGATTGTGGAAATCCTTGGAGCATTTTGGGATTGACCAAGCGATTGCAAGAATCCTTGGAGCATTTTGGGATTGACCAAGTGATTGCAAGAATCCTTGGAGCATTTTGGGATTGACCAAGCGATTGCAAGAATCCTTGGAGCCTTTTGGGATTGACCAAGCGATTGCAAGAATCCTTGGAGCATTTTGGGATTGACCAAGCGATTGCAAGAATCCTTGGAGCATTTTGGGATTGACCAAGTGATTGCAAGAATCCTTGGAGCATTTTTGGGATATGGCTCTCTTAGATATGAAATGGTCGCAAATGACTGATATTCAAAGGTTCTGTTTCCTTGATACCATCAAGAGAAGCTAGCCGGTATGTCCTGGGTCCTATTTTGCTATCAATGACATATGGACCTAACCAATTTGCCGCAAACTTGTCCCTTAGGTGGGATGGCAAACTAGAATTCTGCTGGTTTTCCTTCAAAACCAAATCACCAACCCGAAAGTCCCTGAGGTGAACTTTCATGTTGTAAGCTTTCTTAAGTTGCTCTTGATAAATACGTAAATTCTCAAGAGCATTAACTTGTCATTCGTCAAGCAACGTAAGCTGGTCTAATCGGGTCTGCCACTCGGAGTCATCATCGATGAACTCTTGCATTGATATGCACAGGGAAGGAATCTCCAACTCTAGAGGCATGACTGCCTCATAGCCATACACGAGTGAAAATGGAGTGGCCCCTGTTGGTGTCAAAATTATAGTGCGATAGGCCCATAGGGAAAGTGGGATTTGAATGTGCCAATCCTTATGATTGTCTGTGATGGTATTTTTAAGGATGGTAACTAGAATTTTGTTTGACGCCTCTGCTTGCCCATTTTCCTACGGATAATAGGGTGTCGAAAAGCTGTGCTGAATCTTGTACTTTGTGGTCAAAGCACACACGTCTTTGTTCTTGAAAGGCGTCCCATTATCCGAGACTATTTTGGATGGAATACCAAAATGACATATGATGTTATGCAAAATGAACTCCACAATGCGGGGTCCTGTCATAGAGGTAAGCGAAATCGCTTCCACCCACTTGGTAAAATACTCTGTGGTCGTTATGATAAATGTGTGACGACCTGACGATGCAGGGGAGATCTTTCCAATTAGGTCGAAGCCCCATTGCGAGAACGACCAAGTAGATTGGACTGTCTGCAAGGCCTAAGAAGGTACATGCATCAGATTGGCATGATTTTGACATTTCATGCACTTCTTGACATAGGTGCAACAATATCGCTCTAAATATGGCCAATAATAGCCTATGCGAAGAATGCGCTTTGCAATGGCCATACCACTAAAGTGGCCACCACATGTACCATCATGCGCTTGGGCAACGGCCCAAGTGGACTCTTACTGGTCCAAGCAATGAAGGAGGATTCCTTCATAGCTGCGATGATACAAAATGTCTCCTATCAAGACATAATTAGCCACTTTCTGCTTGAGTGCTCATTTTGCGGCATGATTCAATCTAAGCGGGAGATTACCTAACTTGAGGTATTCTCTGATGGGTAAATACCAGTCCTGTTGATCAGAAACCTCAACAATATGAACAACAAATCCCTCTTGAAGTTCATCCCTAGCAAATACTGAATGGGATAAAACCTGTAAGAATAGCATTGTGTTGCTATTAATGGGAGTAGGGGAGAACAAGGACCCCCAGTTGGCACATTTCAGATGATTTAAAATTCGAAAGAACTTATCCGAGGATGGTTCAATCTGGATCATGTGGATTCCTGGTGTCAAGTCTAAGCTTGCATGCCCCATCGCAGATTGCGATAAGGTTTTGACTTGAATGGTTGTCATATCACCAGAAAGGTCTTGCGAAATTAGTGACCCCAAGGAGGCCATTGTGTTTGCAAAATGATTCGATGATCGAGGGAGTGCCTCGATGTCATACCACTCAAGTTTTGCCAAGAATTTGTCCACGAGGGCTTTATAAGCCTGCAGGACTAGGCATTTGCATTGATATACCCCTTTGACTTGATTGACTATTAACAACGAATCACCAAAGATATTCAGTCATTTGATGTTCATGGAGATTGCTGTCTAAAGACTAAGAGCAAGGCTTCATACTCTGCATTGTTATTGGTGCATGGGAAGTTTAATTTAAATGACAGGGGCATTGGAGCACCCTGTAGTGTGAAGAATACAATTCTCATGCCACCACCTTGCTCACATTTAGAACCATTGAAGAATAGGGTTATGTCGGCCTGTGACTCAGGCTCATCAGAATCTGGTGATTCTGAGACATGGAAGACCCCATCATCGGGTAGTTCTATGACCAGAGGTTGATCATATTCAAGAGGAGCCTCTGCTAGTTGATCAGCTATGACTTGTCCTTTGATAGATTTTTGTCCAATAAATTCTATGTCAAATTTCATCAACAACATGATCCATTTTGCCGTGCGACTACTATGATAAGTGTGACTCATCATGTATCGCAATGGATTCTCCTTAGACACAACATACGTAGTGTTGCTCAACATGTAGTGGCGTAGCTTTTTGGTAGCAAACACCACTGCCAAGCAGAGTTTCTCAACGTATGCATAGTTAAGTTCATAACTGACCGGGGTGCGGCTAAGATAGTAAGTAGCCTATTCCTTGTGAAGATCATTCTTCTGGGCTAACATGGCACCCAGTGCCACCTCAGTACCTGAGATGTATAAGTAGAATGACACTCCTGGTCTAGGTGGTGCCAATACTGGTGGCAAAGCTAGGTATTGTTTGATGTTGTCAAAGGCTAACTGACACTCGTCATCCCAATGAAACGTAACCCCCTTGTGCAATAATTTGTTCATGGGTCAACACTTGTCAGATAATTGCGTTATAAAGCGTTTAATCAATGCGACCTTTCCTTGCAGACTTCTGAGCTGCTTAATAGTAGTTTGGGGAACCATTTCAAGGATTGCCTTGACTTTCTTTGGGTCCACCTCGATTCCTCACTTTGAGACTATGAAACCCAAGATTTTTCTAGATGTGACGCCAAATACGCACTTCTTGGGGTTTAGTCTAACTTTATGCTCCATGAGGTGATCGAGGATTTTTCTTAAGTCATCGATATGATTTGAGCGCAAGAGAGACTTGGCTAAAAAATCATCCATGTAATCTTCCAAAGTTTTGTGCATGTAATCATGGAAGATATATGTCATGGCATGTTGGTAGGTAGCGCCAATGTTTTTAAGGCCAAAAGACATGACCTTATAACAAAATTTCCCCCAAGGCGTTGTGAACGTCGTTTTTAGTTGGTCTTTAGGATTGATACGAATCTGATTGTATCCTGAGAAACCATCCATTAGGGAGAGCATTTCGTGACCTACTGTAGCGTCTACCAACACGTCAATGCTCGGCAAGGGGAAATCATCCTTAGGACTCGCTTTGTTTAGATCTCAAAAATTAGTGCATATGTGAATCCTCCCGTCGGGCTTCTTGACGGGAACCATGTTGGACAGCCATGGCGGATAATCCACGCAGATGAAAAACTGTGCATCCAACAGCTTTTGCAATTCGTCTTTGACCATCAAGGCCACTTTTGGGTGCATATTACGTAGTTTTTGCTTTACAGGATTGATTGTCGGATCAAGCATTAAATTATGCATGACTAGCTGCGGGTCTAGTCCTGGCATATCCTTGTACGACCATGCAAAAACCTCCTTCTCTTTGAGAAGGGCAATGTAGTCGACTTGCTCTTCGGGGGAAAGACTTACCCCTAGCTTGAGAATCTATGGATTCATTGGATCTATGTCGATATCTACATCAGTCGTTTCCTCGACTGACATGTGGGATACGTCCTCCAACTAATGTGGAGTCGGGATAAAATGGATATCATTAGCTGAATTTAGATCTGCGTTGGGAACCTCGGGTTCCTCTTCAGCTTGAAAATTATCCTGAGTTGTCCTTAGGGTAAAATGAGGCATTTCACCGAAAGGCCAGTACTCTGATGGTGATAAAGGTGAATTGACACGATCCCAGTCGATTGCATCTATGTCTAGATGCAATGACCGTGCTGGATCTGCCGAATTGCGGATGGGTATGATCAAATCAATGGAGATCATGTGGATGGAATGAGTTTGGTATCCATTATCGTGGGTGTGATAGCTTGAATCTTTTAGATGCTCCCTATACTCTGGATCTGGCTCTAGGGGAACGGGCACGAATGGATTGACCCTATGTGCTGATAGGAGGACAAGGTCTGCCCTCGACACTGTTGTCATGATAGGGTCTCAAGGTGGATGGTGCTCATTGTGAATTTGGAGCCATGGATCCAGCTCTTGGTCCCACCTTGCTGGGTCTACCCACCATTCATGCCCTAACCTTATGCCCATCTATCCCATTAGATCTTCATGAGTTAAAGGGCAATTATTTTATCGTGCATGTCTGAGATAGACCATCTCAGTCTCATCTTCTGAATCACTTTCAAAGATCCAAAAATGTTCATTCTCTTCAGCAACTATTACTTGTGACATTGAAGGTTCTCCTTGTTCTAGCAAGTTAATCTAGTCCCATTGCGGTTGTTCCACTCTTGGTGGGGGGACCTGATTCTCTTGACACTGTATTGACTCAACTGGAACCTCTAATGGGAATAGCTTCAAAAAGATGTCCGAACACCGTTGATGTTCTCTTTGGGGATTAATGTCCGAACTTTCACCTCTCTCTAGCAAAGGAGAGGGGTTACTGCTGTTGCCAAGGGTGTTTGTTGACCATGGGAGGTAGTCTCCCAATGTATATTCTGTATTTGGGTTGGCATAAAAATCTGGTGCCAATCCCCCCTTGTTGCCTATTTCTAGGCCTTGCATATTTTCTACCAATATGTCTAAGGGCAAGGGGTGGTTGAACCCTACTCCTTAATTATCATATGGCATCTGATATCTTGGTTGGCAAAGGACCCGCATCCCTTGCTCATATCTGCCTAGCCCGTATCCATGCCAATTGCATTGGCCAAGATATTTTAGGGTGAAGTCCGGGTTTGACAGATAGTTGATATTTTCAACAAAAGGCTCTTCGTCTGCTTCCTTTTTCTTGCATGGTTCCAGACCATGATCAAGGCCCCCATACATGAAATTTGTCTGGTTTTGTGGGTAACCTAGAGGAACAACTATTCCTATGGGAAGGCGAGGTCTCCCCATGTCCTGTACTGATTCTACTGTGGGTGTTGCCACAACATTTTGCACTAAATATTCCCCCAGGCCTATACTGGCCATTTCAACAATGATTGTTGATGCTTGGGAACGGGAGTCCTTCCTGAGTCCATTCCATGTTTGGTGTTTTAGGAGTCTCAGCTTCTGTTGTACTAGGTATTTCCTCTGTTGATATCGTTGAAATTGTTGGCAACCCCTCTTCTATGGGCTGAGCCTCTTCCATGATCTGTTTGCCCTTGTACTTCTGTTTGGCCATGACAGGTGGCATTGATAATGAAGGAGCAGATGATGAGGATTCACCTGGCTAGGATTTTGGTGTTTTGGTCACCAGTGGTGCCTGCGGTGTTGGACCCTATTTAGATGGATTTAGCTAGAAATCCAAATGCGTTGAAGGGAGGGTCGATTGAGGCATTAATTGCACCGCATTGTAATACTTGAAGGGTTCTAAGTCCATCGGGACTACATGTATTTCTCCTTCAAAATCATATAAGCACTGGTGAGCGATCGAAGGGACACACTTCATGTCCCTGATCCAAGGCCGCCCTTGCAGTATATTGTAAGCCATCTCACCTTCCAACACATGGCACAATGTAGGTATTGTCTTTTGTCCTGCCTGGACAGGCAGAACAACTGTGCCGACTGTCGAGCATATTGCATCATTAAAAGCTTGCAGTGTGTACGTGGAGGCTGTGATATGAGAGGATAGCAACTTCAAATGTTTTAGTGCTATAGTGGTAATGATGTTACTGGACGAGCCAGTATCTACCAACACTCTCTTGTACGGGATCTCGTTGACCCACGCGATAACGTGCAGGGGTGGATCTGCCGTGTCATTCGATATTGCTTTGACTTCATCCTCTCTGAAGGTAATGACCAGCTCCGTACATCGTTTCACATGTCCCACGAAGTTGTTGAAAGAATTTGCTTCATGAGGCTGTAATTCGATGGCTTTCAAAATTTCCATAAGAGCTTCTCTATGAGGTGTTGATTGTTGAATAAGCTCGTATATGGAAAGCCTAGCCGATGTGGTCCGCAAACTCTACGTGAGTTTGGTCCGTATCGTGACCTCGGGTCTAGGCAGAGACAACTGCACAGGGCGTTGTTGAGGTTGCGACATCGTTGGAACTTCCCTTGTAGCTACCTCGGGGGCAACTGCTGGGTACTTTTTGTTCCTGGTCACTATGCTAATCATTCCCACAAATCCTTGCATAGGAGGATTCTGTCGCACCTCATTAATCTGGAGAGGTTTTGCCTGTGCCTCATGGGTAGGCAAAGGGTCCTTGAATACCCCCATTTGTTGATTATTTGGTGCTATGGGGTTGTCCACGGAAAATGTTCTATTGTCGATCAAATCTTGGATTAATCCTTTGAATTTCCAGCATCCATTTAAGTCATGTCCCCTGCGCCTATGGAATCTACAATACATTTCCTCTTTGTATCCCTTAGGTTTGGGGGCGTTAGGGTCCACAGTCTGGATCTCTATAAGGGTGACTAAATTTTCTATTGACAAGCGATCAAATAAGGAGTCCCTAGACTCCATGTAAGGGGTGAATTGTCGCCTAGGGCGACGCTGTTGATTCTGCTCCTATTTCTTATTATATTTTTCATAACTAGGAGGTACTGCCTGGTAATTAGCCTTTTGGGGCTGTATTTCTTGCACAGGCTTGGGAACATTTATCGCAACTTGGTTAACCATAGCGGGTTGTGATTGCGTATTCCCAGTATTAGTGGTTTTGTTCCACTCTTTCTTTTTAGGCTTGGTGATTACACCTTCGCCTATTTTAATATCTTCTATAACTTTGGCTTGCGCCAAAGCTTCTTCTAAACTATCGTATTGTTGCAGCAGCAATAGACCAGAGATTGATTTTAGGCAACTCCGTGCAAACATCTGTGTGAGATCAGACATAGGGGGACGGTAGGGTAGCTTAGAGAGCAAAGCCCTCCATCGATTCCCGTATGCTGCCATTGTTTCTTCCTCATATTGCTCGAGGCTGGCCAGATCACTCAGTGATGGCTTCTTCTTTGTGTTGAAGGCAAAGCATTCAAGAAATGCATCTACTAATTGATCTAGGTTGTTTATGCTGTGTTTGGGTAATTGTGTGAACCAATCCGAGGCAGGGCCTGCAAATGTGGTTATGAATGTCCTAAGCAACAATGCATCATTATCTTGGATGTCGAAGCATTGACTTAGTAATCTTGTAACATGTTCTTGTGCATCCTCTTCACCTTTAAATACTGCCAATTGAGGCAACTTGAAATGTTCGGGGTAAAGAGGTGTGGGCACTGAGGGATGCACTGGATGACTGCGGAGTTGACGTAATGTGGGTTTTTGATGCCCAGAAGCTTTTGTATCCACAGACTCCAAACGCTCTAATAGCGCTTTGTATGCATTGAAAGATTTTATTTCTTCCTCTTTTGTTTTCTCCCGTTGTGATTTATGGGAGACTGGAGGCCTATAGGGGGGTGGCCGAGTGGCAGCCCTCCTGACTTGATGGGGCATTTTGGCCCATTCTATTTTTGGTTTGTACTCCTCATAAACTTCTTGAGGAGTCTCTGAGTGAGACCTATGACCCTGATTGAGTCCCTGTCGAGGGTACCCATCATTGTTTCGGGGAGTGGCCTCCCTCTCGGGTCTATAAGGTCTCGGAGGCAAATCTTGACGAGGTCACGGAGACCTGTCCTACACCAATGGGTTGTGCCTCTCATATTGTTTGGTTCTTTGGGTGCGAGGGGTTGGCATCCTCTTAGGCAGTTTATAGCGTAACTCATCTACTTCGTGCTACATGCGCTCTTTATTCAGGCGGTATAAGTACTCTAACTACTGATGACCTTGCTCAAGCTACGAGATTCGGGCTTGGCGAGCAGCATGTCTGGCGACTGCCGGGTCAACTTGGTCTGCCCTCTTTTTCTCAGGAGGCTTAAATGTTTTTCCTATGTGTTTGCCTCGATCTTGATGATCTAAAATTTTAATGGGTTTCTTCCCTTTGTCGAGGTAGGCGACATTTAATTGAGGCTCTGGCCTCGATGTGTGATCATAATATCTAACAGGTGCAGAAATGCAAGGTTCCCACACTATTTTTTGTCCTTGAGGAATGCAATGGCTTTCCTTGTACTCCCTTTCATGGGTTTGAAAGGGGCGGGCAGAGTTAGCTCACCCTGTGTAAAGAGCCCTACGCTCTGGATTTTGTCTTTCTGTTCTGATGGGAGGTAAAGGAGAGACGCCATATCCACGTTGTCCCTCCAAATGCACACTGTGCCTCTCTAGCGCTTCATCGCACTGTGGCCACTCAGACCTAGCCTCAAGAGGCAGTTGCCTATTTACATTGAGATCTACATGCAAAGCTTCTTCCCGAAAGGGGCTGTGTTGAATAGGTATACTCCAATGAGGAGGGTCCCAATAATTCTTTTTTGATGTAGCCTGATGTGGACTCTCTTGTAGGCCAGACCGCCAAGGCGGTATGGCCAAGTCCTCAGGGCTAAAGCGAAGGCGACCAGTGCCCTCTCTTTGTGTACCTTTCGTAGTGTTCACCCTTGATTGGGCTTGGCTACGGGTGTACACCATTGTGGTGCTTCTCTACTAGCTAGCAGATTTTATCTCATTTATGATGATTTGTCTTTTTGTTTACACTAAGCAGAAATGAACACACACATACACAAAATCGTGATTATCTCTTTTAAGGATTAATAGTGTGTCCTAAACTGGTTTAGTGTATTTTTATGTTTCATTTTGTTTTTGAAAATTTTGAAGAACGTTTAAATGCATAATGTTGGCTCATATAACTCCAATAAATGGTCGCCCCTTCAATATACCATTGCTGGACCAATATACCAACCTCTCTATATACCCACCCTTATGAGAGGGAAACTATAGGTACATGAGAGCAGATGGTATGTGGAACATAGGCGGTACGAAAGGGGGATTGTCCTGTTAATGACACCTACCATAGAAGACTTATCCTCACACGCATGGGAATCACCCCAGTGACACTCGGTCATCTTTCATCAAGATTTATGCCTAACAACAGTGACAATCAGGGAAACGGATGCAAAGCTAAGCCAAGGTGGTGATGAACCCACCGTTGGACTTGCTCAAGGGTTGGGGTCTTACGACCAGCTCCTTGGTTTAAAATGTGCCACGTGATGTGTGTGTGGTTTATTTTACTTAGAAAAATGAAACATGCAATCAACCACTTTTTTCTTTAAGCATGCAAGAATTGACAGAAAATGAAAGCAAAAAAGTAGAAAAATATGACAAAGACAGTTTAGAACTTTACCTCTTTTCTGCCCGGACTTGTTGTTTTTGATCTTCGACTCTAAAAACTTATAGACAGGAATTCGTCCCTCTGTAACACGAATTACAGAACAAAATTTGTCCCTACCAAAGATGAATTTAAAATTTGTCTCAGGGTCAGACAAATTACAGTCAGGTATTCGTCACAGTCAGAGACGAATAGTAGTCTACTTTAAAAACTTGTACATGTCAAGAACAAAACAAAACAAGGATCAGTTATTTGATCTCAAAACCAGGGGACAAAGTCCCACCGTGATCGCCATTGAAAGCATGAGATTCCAGAAGCTTTTAGAAAGAAAAACTACTTCGATCCATTCAAATCAAAATAACGCTTAAGTCCTAGAATACGAAATGCAGTAAACGAAAGAGGCAAATGAATCAAAACCAGTTACAAGAATTTAGAGAGAAGTCACAGCCATTTTATTAAACTTGTTAACCACGGTTACAAAATTGCCTCCTCCCTTTTTAGGGACTAGGAGCGTTAAATAGATATGGTTACAATCTTGATCATTGATCCCTATTTCGCATGCCCACGTTTGCAATGGGCAGGCCAAATGTTGTCATCGCTTACACTTATGAATCCTCACTTCTTGCTGCTCTTCTTGCAATCAAAGAAACAAACAAGGCGTTAGTAGCACCTGTGACAAAAAGGAAGATTCATGCTTTGAAATTGCTAATAGATGCATATGAACAGTTGTCTAAAATAGTGAATAAAGTAAACCTGACTGACCTAAAAACTTGACAGAGGATAAAGGAAATTACCAGAGGGCCACTTCCATTGAAACAGTTGGCCAATCTACTTTCGACTAGAATTCCTCCCTGGGCAGGACGAATTTCAACTGCTATTCGTCCCTGGGTGGGACAAATTCTACTGTGTTAAAAGATCCGAAGTAATCCTGCTCCAATTTTGATTCTCGAGACCTCCAAAACACCTGAAAATAGAGGGGCTATGTAATTAGGGCCACTTTGGGACGACCCAGATGGTCGGATTCTCCCAATTTGGCCTCTATCCTTGGGAATTCGATGTCGCTACCTGCAAGTTAGTGGGACAACAAAGCGACAAAAGGCATGATAAAATATGATCAAAATGTTATGGAAATGAAGCTTATGAGTTAACTAAGCAGAATAACATAAAATCCAACATGAACGAATAATCTAAAATGCTTTAGAATAAAACTTAGAAAATGCGGGGGTGCCCAAGTGGGCCTCCCAACGTTGGCACTTGATTTCGATGCCAATCCACTAGGGATGGGCCCAAAACCTCTTAGGATTGGGGTGTCGGCAAATTGGTGGTTTATGATGGTCAAATGTTGGATTTGGGTTGGATCCACGCTTCCAAAAGCCACCCAATAACCTCCCTTGCGAAAGAGATTATTGGATGTGAGAAGGCGAATCAAAAGATGCAAAGGGGTAATCAATTGGACAACACTTCATTGCTTGAAATCACCTCCAATATGTCCTTTTTGGGTGGGAAAGTCCACCATTTTATAGACCCATGGGGTCTCTTTGGAGGGGCATGCAGGGATGACATGTGGCGGCCATGCCTTCCCAAGAGGGAGGAGACTCCTCCCTGACTTGGGCTTCCATGACTACCCTTGTGATAGTTCACTAACTGCCAACCTACCTACCTACACGTGCATGCATGGCAGGAGGCAATTATTTATTGTCCTTGGCTGCCACTTGGCGGCATTTTTCTTTTTGCTCGTTAAACCTGGAATTCATCCTGACCAGAGACGATTTCAGAATTCATCCCTGGGTGAGACGAATCCTAGTTAGTATTCCTCCTTGGGTGAGACGAATACTGGACAAAGTGCCTAAATGTGCCAAATTGCTTCTTGACCTTACAAAATTGCTATGAAAGTGGTTAGGACCACTGTTTGACCTCTGAGGGCTGCCCTGGGGGCTGTGTTTGTCAAAGCGATCAGTGTTTGCAGTCACATAATCGGATTGGTGCTGTTTTGGTGTCTACACCTTTATTCCCATTAAAAATCTTACATTCTATTTATAGCCTTAAGGTTTGGGGATTATCCATTTGTTTTTGCATTAGAAAACCTAGCCTCAATAGGGAAATTCCCACTATCTTTTTTTCCCTCTAATTCACTCACCATGGTGCTATTATTATAAAAAAACTCTAAAAATTTATCCTCTTAGTCCAAGTCTTTACAACCTTAGGTTTAAGACACATATTGTGTGATGATAACTTAATTCTTAATGGCCAAAACCCTAGTTTGTTCTTCTCAAATCCCCCATCCTCATCCATTGATCTCTTTAGCACTGAACTTACCAACAAACCCCCTAAAAATACCTTATATTTTAAGGAAAATACCTAGGTTATAACCTTACCAAATGATATTGACATAGTTGCCAAACTATTGTAATGCTAGGATGTAAGATGAGTGGATTCCATATAACCAATTAAAAATTTGACTTAAATATAAATTATAATATTTAAACTATTAATTCATAGGACTGAACACTTGTCCCTTTCTTGGTGCTTTCAAAAGCGTAAAAGGTTATAAATGATTTTGGCATTGTGGTTATAGTGATGGACTACATGAAGATCTATGTGGTGGCTTTTAGGGTGGACAACACAAAATAGTATGGTGGCCATAAAAATTTGAACAACCTACCCATATTCGTGGCGGCTACCAATTCCACCATGTAAATTCAAACAAAAAATATATATTTAAACTATTAATTGAGACTAATGATATAAGTGGTTTAAACAATAGCACTAAGAATGAATACATCAATGTTATTCACAGTAATAAGTATAGAATACTCATAGGATTACATAAAGAATGATTCAAGTCTTACATGTATAATGCTTGTAGGATGACATTGTAAAATCTCATAAGCTTACATTATAACCTTCACTTTCCATCTAAAAAATACTCTTATTATAGCCAAAAAATATTCTATGATATTGTAATAGATCCTTGAACTGATGTCACTCATATGTAGAGCTTAATAAACTATGTAATATAAAAAATTAGGCACAAAATGCTTTCATGAGCAAAATTTATGGTTTGTAGAAGGTTGGGCTAATCACCACTTAAAGTTAAAAATATTTCAAACCCAATCCTTATAGAATTGATCAATGAATGAAATTCTGTCATATTTTATATGTTGACTATATATGCTATTCCATTTTTGTAAAATTGGGAGGATGCCAAATGAAGATTTTTATTGATCATTAAGGTCATCATATATCAAAAATATATTGGGCTCTAAGATGCATACCTAAATCACATACATATATCAAAGACTACAAAAGAAGTTTGGGAGTCTCTCCATGCTTTTTTTTCAGTTTACAATCATCAAGTTCAAATATGACACTCAAGTAGAAACTATTTGGATTAAATATGAAGGAAGGTGATGATATTTTAACACATCAGTAAGTTCCACTCTTTGTTTAAGTAACTATCTAGAATTAATGACAAGATAGAGTGTGATGATGCCAAAGATATCTTGTTAAATAGCATACCTTCTAGTTATAACAATATTGTGTTTATTTAAGAAAAAATTAGCCCTACCTTGGAAGATGTAGTCTTGAATTTGATTGAAAAATAAAATTGAGTCATGAAAAATGACTTGATGTATAAAGATAATATATTATTTGTAAAGAAGAAACAATACAATAGATATTATTCATCTAAAAATTAATTTGTGTGCTTTTACTATAAACAAATGGGGCATATAATGATGAACTATAACCAAAAGCCGCTCGATTTTTATCTTGTGGTCTAGTGAAAAGATTTATTATTTTATTTTTGATTGTTTCTCTTGTGCATTTCTCTTGGTCTCTCTTTGTTCTTCCTCGGTGTATCCAGTGGTTTTGATGGCTTCATGTTGTTGTGTTTTTTGGTGTTTTTTTCTACCTTGATGGAGTTGATGTAAAAGGTTAAGGGATTTATTTCAAAATCCTTCTTTTATAATAGTACTAAAAAACTATAACCAAAAGCCAAATACCTGATATATGGAAATTTAAAACCAAATAAGGTGACATTTTCAAATGAAGACAATGATGAAGAATATAATTTTGTAGAACATGAAAAATACTTTCCATGAGGAAATAGATGGGGTTATCTCTTCTAATTAATATCCAATTATAAATGATTAGTTGTGAATATCCCCAATCATAGGTGTTGTGTTGTGAATGGTAGTATGTGTCCCTATTTATAACTTTGATGTCTGAATATTGTTTGTCTCTATCCAGTTGTTAGTAATTAATTGTGTATATATCAAATCATAGGTTTTATGAATTGTAGTGTGCGTCAATTTTTACAACATTAATATAAGGATAGTATGTATATTTCTATCCAGTTGTTAGTGATTGGTGGTGTATATCCCCAATCATAGGTGTTTTGAATGGTAGTGTATCCTTGTTCATAAATATGATGTAAGGAGATAGTGTGTGTATCCCTATCAAGTTGTTAGTACTTGTGTATAGCCCCAATCACTGGTGTTGTGAATGGTATTCTATGTTCTCATTCATAACATTGATATTTTAATATTCATTGGTATTGTGAATGGTATTCTAGCCTATGCACCTTTAACAAGAGAAGATAATAATATACATGATGAAGATTCATTGACCTATTCGAGCATTCATTATGGGGGAAGATGTTATTATTTCTAATGTTTTTTCTCCTTGGTCCCTTATCATATATTATGGAGGGTGTTAGAATATTAATAACCAAATATTATTGGCCAAGTCCAACAATATTGATTCAAACCTGTTAGAGTTAAAGTAAAGTGCACTATGCCTTCCTTGACACTTGTCAGTTTTAGTCTTGCTAATGTCGCCGGATCAGTGCTTGTCACAAATCAATAGGAGCTGGTCCTGCCCTGTCATAAAAAATGTTCCCCATTGATCATGCAACCATATAGGTTAATAAAATACCCCCACTTTTAAAATAAATACCCCCACTCACTATATTTCAACTATAGCACAACTCGGAGGGGTGACCACTTTGGGATGTTTCGGAGCTACACTATCTTTGAACTAGTATTGTTTTTTTTGCCTCCTTAAGCATCAAATTGTATTCGACTATAGCCATGTTTATAGTCGTTGGAAAGATTTTTTCGATACGGACACAATGGTGGTGTCATATTGTAATTTTGAGGTTGTTTCAATTAAGTTTTTTAGCCTCAAAATTTTTCTACCTTGGAGTGCACTCTCGGTTGTACCCGACACTCTCAAGGTAATTTTATATGTGATCCTTGTACCTAGTGATCTTTTCTATACACTTGGCGAATGTAGCGGCTGGTTACCCATGCATTTTGGTGGGATGACTTGGTCACCATAAGGACACTTATACTAGGGACTACAGACATAGACACCCTAGATTCTATTCGAGGTCTTTTTCGGATCTACTTCTGAAGACTACAAACGAAGACACTTCAGAAGATTCTCTTCTTTTCTTCTTCTCTCCTCCTATTTGAATCTATGGCTCATTTTATTGTATTGAGTGCATTTTCGGTAGAGACCGACACTCTTATATGGCTCGTTTTTCCTTTCATTAGGTGCATTTTCGGCAGAGACCGACACCTTCTAGATTGAGTTCACCATGAGGAGGGATTTCATACTCATGGTGAATCTAGTTAGTGACCTACGAGTGGCAACATCCTCTAAGGATGACCTGCAGAGGCAACAGACCCAGATGTGGCTGACCCTGAGGCACCCATGATGACCCTAAGGCACTTAGACAGCTGACCCAGTGGCAACAAACCCGTTGAAGTGGTTGACCTTGAGGCAACAGACCGAGATGTATACACAGTGGATCTAGCATTATTCACAGTTGGAGAGGCAAGAGCACAAAGCACGAGCCTATACCAAATCAGCAATAAAGGAGGATGTAGATTTTTGTTAGAGAAGTCAACATTAAGGGGGAATGGTACGTAATGTTGACTTGTTTTCTTCTTTAGTTAGGATAGTGCACTTTAAGGGGGAATGTTAGAGTTAAAGTAAAGTGCACTATGCCTTCCTTGACACTTGTCAGGTTTTCTTGACAAGTGTCATGTGTTGAATATAGGCTTATGCCTATATATTGTAACATTTTTATCAATAATATTAATCCTCTTCAGTTTCACTCCCAACAAAACCTATGTTTACTCTTGATGTAAACCGATGAGATTTTACAATGTAATCCTATGGAATTTCTTTATGTAATCCTACAATTATTTTTATGTAAGCCTATAAGCATCAAATATGTATACCTACAAGCAATATTGACATGTTCATACTTAACAATATGGTTTAAATCACTTTTATGGTTAACCTTAATTAAGGGTTTAATATATTATAATTTTATTTTAAGACAAGTTATATACAAGCTTAAGTTTTGTATTAATTAGGTATTAGACATTTATTAAATTACCCAAAATCATTGATTCACTATATCTATTTATTGATGTGATATCATGAGGGTTACTAGGGGCACCTACCCCTTCTTCCTATTTTATTTATTTATAGTATTTCTTTTGTCTATATGATCTCTTATGTTTGCTTTTCAATTTTTTGCATCTAATTGTAGTGAATTTTATGCTTCATAATGTTTCTTGAAAGTATTGTAAAATCCAATAAATTTGGGTTTTTCATAAGTAGATTTCATTATCTATTTTTTATAAAAACTTACTTTACACATCTCTTGTTGTGTTTCGTCTTATGACATGTATATTGAAATCTAAATTTTCACAGTTCACATTTTAAACCCCATTATCTTGACTCTGCTTTAATCATAATGAATTTTTAAAAAGATCCTAAGGAAAGATCATTTTTAGAACCTTGGTTTATGATATGAAATTCTTTGCTTTCCACTACTTGTCTTAAATCTTCGTAGTAAAATGTTAAGATTCATCCATGGTATTAGAACCTCAATTTATAATATTAAACTCTACTCTTCCCATGGAATGCTACAAATTCCACGAGGGTTTTGCTTTTTTTACTTATTTTAGCTTAAAATATAATTAAAATGTAATACTTGGAAAAATCTATTTTAAAAATCCATTGAAAAATTGGTTTAAATATTGAGTGTTTTAAATTCACAATTATTAGATTATTAAAAAAAAAAACTTATAATGACCTCACCTTCAATATGAAATTGATTAATTTTTTTCAATAGTTTATATTGTATATTTTCATTAATTTTCTTATAATTATTTTTTTGAATGAGTTTTATTGTAGTTATTATTAAAATGCCTACTATTCATGAAATATTTAAAGCTATTTACTAAATTATATCATATATTTGATTACTAAAAACAAGTCTGTCTGTGCTTTGCATAACATCTTTTAAAAACAAAGAAATAAGTGAAGGTTGCAATGATATAGTCTTGTATACTACAGTAGTGCCGAACAAAGCACTCCTTAATTTATCTTAGGAATGAAAATCAGTTTATTGTCCTCCTCCTCTGCTGCTTGCTCTCGCATCTCCCTTTTAACTCTTTGTAATCTTTCTTTGCTTCAGCAAACTCTCAACATAATCTACACAATCTAATTATATAGTACTATTATTTAACATAGACAAACAAACACCAACTTCAGTGCAACCATATTATCATTAAGCATTTTTACTCTGTAACTTGTGCTCTTCTTGGAGCAGTTTGAGCAAAATCTGTTGAAGTGCGAGGCGAGCTTGCTCTGTGTCCATACCCTCCATTGGCGTAAACTTCACACCAATAAACAACAAACGCAAATACCCCAACTTAGTTTGCAGTCCGATAGATTCGATTCTCTACTTATATGTAAAACTAAAACGTTACCTTCTGTTGGGCTTTGAAGACGTCATTCAAAGCAGTCTGGGAAACCATAGCCGCTCTAAGCAGTCCCATCACCTGTCACTCACTCACCCAAATTACATTACTTCTATCACAAAAACTTTGACTAATTTCCGATAGCTAGAGAAAATTTTGGAATATCAACTTACCTCGTTGGAACCAACCGGAACATTCTTCTCTTCCAATTCAGAGGGGTCCTTCAGTGGAATTAACCGGAATAACTTTCAGGTCGTCTGTGATCACAAAGTTGACATTCAGCTTCACATATCCTTTTCCTTGTGCGGGCGCCACCTCCACGGCCACCGCTTGCGGGGATTGACCGACAAAATTGGCAATTCTACTGACCGAGTAACCGCAGGGGCATGTACCCGAAGACTGCGTGCTGAAATTGTGCGTATAGGACCCGGAGGCCACGTTGCTGCACATGAAATAATTGGGAGGAGGGGCTGGTGCTGCTTTTGGGGGCGACTGAATGTTGAGTATCTCGCTGGAATAGGTGGTGGAAACCACCTTGGGGTTTAACAGGACAGCCTTGTCGGATTTCATGACGGTATCCGATACGGTCTCGACGCTTTTGTAGAGATTAGCGATGCAGCAGCCTTTCACCTTCGGGTCCGAGCGCAGGGCCTGCTTGGCGATGGCTCCCATCGGAAGTACAAGAAAACTCGACAAAAGATCAACGAAGTCCTTGCCGGCTTCCGCGTACATTATCTGACGATTTTTCTTATTGATCATCAGTTTTATGGTCATGGCAGGTTTAGCCTTGGACTTCGCCTCATCATCGGCTCCCATGGAGGGTTTGCGCTCATCATTGGCTGCCATGGAGATTTTGCTCTAACAATTCGATTCAAGAGAAAGCTCTGCGCTTGGTGTATGCAGAAGGACAAAAAGTCCTCCTGGCAATTTATAAGACTGCTTTCTCTTTTCATTCTCTCCTGTCACGTCGTTGTCATTGTGTGATTCGTGTTCTGCCAGATTGCTTGTAAGATTCGAGGGAAAAGTTGGTCGTGACCTCTCCACTCAACGTGTTCGTCTCTGCTGTCATTGTTTAATGGGACCGAATTGATTAGCCTCTCCCACAGTTTTGATTCCTCGTATTGCAAATTTATCTAGTAAAGTTATTCAGAGAACAAAATATATCCCTTACTAAATACAATGTTCCATACATGATCCACAGATAGATCCTCCGTCATTTCGAGAGAAGAATATGTTCCATTGAAATTTGCTTGGTGTTCATGTAATATTTGAAAATCTCGTGTATAAAGTCATCAACTTGTTTGCGGTGGTAATCGTTTAGCATTTAGATTGTGACACGATATGTTATTCATGTACATTTTAATTCTCCATTAGTGCGCACAATGGCATGTTTTTTAAATTCTCCATGAGTATTCCACGAGAAGATCCTTCGCCAAAGTTTATATACAAACATAATTAATTTTGTTAATTTATTGGATAATCATAAAGTTTATAAAAATTAAATTAAAAATAATTATTTTATAAATATTTGATTACAGCTAACCGACCTATCTTGTTTAATAGTATCAATTTTTTTTTTTCCGAAAAGTTTCAACATTGCAAAATGCCCTTTTTCCAATAAAAATGTTAATGCTGGTCAATTCGCTTAAAGCCAAAGGGCATATAACTGCCTTTTTCATGTTACTAGTTTCTTTTATATGATTTTATTTATTGATTGATTTTTTTATTTTTTTTCAATCACACTTGTTTAAATATCAAATTTTATCAATAAAGTTTTAAATATTAAAGTTCATCAATAAAGGTTTTTTAGGATAATTTTTTTATTTTATTTTAGTTTTTTTTTTGCACTTGTTTGTTTATTTTGGTTGCACTTGTTTGTTAATCGCCCTTGTTTAAATGTTAAGTTTATTAGTAGAGTTTTAATTTTTTTATTGATATTAAAACTCAAGCTTATAAGTAATTACTTGTTATAATGTTAAACCATTTTTTTAAATGTTAAAAGTTTATCACTAAAGTTTTAAACTTCGTTTATGATATTAAAAATTAATATTATAAAAAATAATAAATATTACTAATTTGGTGTTCAACTTGAAAAAATAAAGGACAAGTTTAAAATGTTTACATAATTTTATAATTTTATATGTTATTAAATAAATTAAAATATGTTAAATTTATTTTAAAAATGTTTAAAAAATATTTTTATATATGATAAAAATAATTAAATTCATAAAATATTTTATATTTTAATAATTTTTATTATATATATAATTATAATTTTAAAATAATTAATTTTTTAGTTTCGATCAATAATAATATTTTTATAGTAAATATTTAATGAACATGATAATGAGATGCATGTGCAGGTATAAAATACAACGAAAATATGTTAATATGGGGGTTCATAGAGATCCTTGGTTGAGGGTTTATAGAGATCAATTGATAACAGAATGGTGAAGCCTTAGATGGTGGAAGAAGGAGAATTCCATGGAAATAGACTCCCATAATGACCAAAATAACCATTAGTACATGTAGGTGGAATAAATAATACAAGCCAATAATTATATCCTACTCCAAGAAGAGAAATTTGATAATTTATTCATGTTCATAGTAGCCAATCCCAAACAAGGGAAGAACCAATGGCGTAAGTGGTCAAGAGGCATAGGACCAACTTATATTACAACAAGTAGAAATGTCTCAAAAGGGGAATAAACTTGGACTATTGGAAAGTAATCAAGTAGGGGCCAATGTTGTTGGTCATAGCAAGGAAAATGAGCTAAACCTTAGTATGAGATGAGATTCTAGTAAAAATTACCAAATATGACATTCTGAGATACCTCTAGAGGAGGACAACCATAAATAACTATAATTAATAACACTAGGACTTCTCATAGAGCTTTAAGAATGCAAAAAATGGACCCTAAAAAAACCTTAGGGTGCATAAAAAATAGAGGATGGCTCTCCCATAGTCCAACTTTAGATGTCGAACATACAGACTAGGATCAATATTATGGGACATAGAGATTAATCTATAGATTTATGGGTCTTCATCCATGCCTCCTTGATTTCAATGTGTTGAATGCTAGACAATGGAGAACTAGAGGTGAGTTAAATATTTTTTCTTACCTTAATGCTTATTTCTTATTGTTTTTCTAATGAGGAGGATAGAGTATAATTTTTCTAAGGGATCCTTGGTTTTTAGGTAGGGCAATACTTTTCATGAAGTCTTGGCATACCATGTTCAAGGTAGAGGAAGAGATTCCCTTAGTAGCCCTAGTATGGGTGAGACTTTTTGGGTTACCATATGAGTTCTAAAACTAAGTTATCTTCACAACAATAGGTAATAATATAGGATCTTATATGATGATAGTAGATAGTATAAATTGATTTGAACAAAGTATTTATACCAGAATTTATTTTCTCTTTGACCTTGACAAACCCTTGTAAAAAAATTACTCTATAGATTGGAGAGGATACCTAAGAATAATATGTGTACTATGAGAACATACCCTTTAGGTGTAGGATTTGTCATGAATATTGTCACCTAGGTAAAAATTGCAAATATTGGATCCTAAAGTAGGCACAAAAGGAAATGACCTCTAGCGGTTTCCAACTACCTAAATAGAAGAAAATATAGAAAAGTAAATATCTAAAGAGTAGACAATCATATCCACCAATACGTTTACTAACCTCCTAATTGAATATGAGGAGAACACCATGGAGACACTATAAACTCCTCTTCAAGACCTAATAAAGGAACTAATAATTAAATAAATAAATCATAATATTAAGCTAATTCTAAGTCTACAAAGTAAGCCATAAGAGAACCTGACCCAACAATTGAAGGGATTCCAAAGGAAAAATAAAATCTAAGAGAAAGGTAATGACTCAAATCAATCAAATGGAGGAAATCATAAAGGAATCGATAGTGGAGGTGACACCCAGGAATATTTTTATAGGGCTATGATGGCATTCCCACCTATGTCAAACTTGGAGTCCTTCTTGGAACCAACAAAAGTGAGTCAAGAGTCTACTAAAAATATGAAGCTAGACACACACCAAAGAGCAAACAAGAAGAATACTCTAAGGAAATAAGGTGTAAATTTGATAGTAATGGGTAAGGTCAAGGATGTCACCCATATTTTTAGTCTCTATGCTTGATGAAGTGCATCACCTAGAATATTCAAGGGCTTAAGGGTAGCCTGATAAAGCATAATGAAGTAAAATGAATGATTCCATGACATAATCCACATATGGATTTCATCCAAGAAATAAAAGTGTTAGTAGAAGAGATGTAGGCATTTACCAAAAATATTTGGCTTACATGTAGGGTGGAATTTCTAAGGTACCAAGGAGCATCTAGAGGAGTGGATTATCTTTGGGATTTAAAAGAGATGGTTCTACACCAAATAATGAGAAGTTTGGGGATTCTAGATTTACTCACCCAAACTAGACATTCTCCATAGCATTGGTTATGTCTCAATGTATACGCACCTATCATCCTAGATGAAAAATAATAATAATTAAGGAATATAGCTTATATTATCCATCATTTCCTTAGATATTAGGTGCTTGTACATGGATATTTCAATACCATACTCTCATTGGAAGAGAATATAGGGGAAACTACACTCTAGGAAGTAGTACTAAACTCATGATAGATCATATTGGATATATTAATCTAGCAGATATCATGTCAAACAACGGTATGATGACTTGATCTAGTCAAAGGCAAGACCCAACATGTATTCTAGAAAGACTAAACATGTTTTTGTTATCATAGGAGTTTCTAATTAATGGATATATTAAAATAGCACAAACACTAAATAATGTAGGATCAAATTATTAGTCAGTATTAGTGGAATTTTTGAACACCAGACCTAGTCATGCTCCTTTTAGATTCCAATGAATGTAGTTTCAAGACAATATTTTCCAAGATAAGGTTCAACAATAATGGTAGGATGGTAAACCAGGGCATGGTACATAGATGTACAACCTTTTTAGAAGGCTTCAATACCTCAAATACAAATTGATAACATGGAACACTTAGGTATGATATAAAGAAATATAACTTTGTTAGGAGACTTATATATCTCATGTTAAAATTAAGAATATGTTACTAGGAGGCGTTTGGTGATGGAAATGCTTAGAGCTTTGAAAAATAGATGAAATTTTTTAGTCATGTCACATCCAAATTTGCTATATTTTACAATACTTTCAATAAATATTCTAAATCATAGCATTAACCACAATCAAATAAAAATAAAAATAAAAAATTAAGAGAGGATATAGACTAAACAAATAATATAGCTAAATAAAGTAGGAAGAATGTGTGGATTCTCCTAAGAGCTCGCATGATATTACATCAATAAAATAATATAATGGATCAATTAGTGTGGGTATTTATAATAGAAAACTAACACCAAATTAATATAAACCTCAACCTAATATAAAATGGCTTAAAGGTAGTCAAATGGTATTAACTAGACTGGTTGTATTCATATAATTCAAAGAGAAGACCTAGGTTCTAACCTTTCCAAGTGGTACATGAATAATTTCTATTACAATACCAAAATGTGGTCATGATGTAAGATAGGTGGAGTAAATTTCAATCCTACATAACCTATTAAAAAAGATAAATTACTTGGCTTAAAGATAAATTATAATATATTAAACCTTAAATTGAGGTTAACTATACAAGTGGTTTAAATGATATTGGTAAGGATGAATAAATTAATATTGTTTGTACGGATATATATGCAATGCTTGCAGCATTACATAAAGAATTATCATAGGCTTACATCTGGAATGTTTGTAGGTTTACATGGACAATGTTGGTAGGCTTATATTATAAACACTCATAGGCTTGCATCAATACTGTTTGACTTAGTTACTAATATCAAATTATTAATATTGCAACACCCCAAAAATCTAATCCAAGGGATTAAGGATAGTATATTGGAAATAATATCTTCCCCATAATTAATACTCCCATGGATCAATGAATATTTATTATATTCTATTTCTAAAGGTACATTGGATGGATCAATCCATCCTTGAACATGAAGTCATTATTCCACCTTTTGGATCAAATATGTTGAGCTTCCTATGAGAAGATATTCAACATGTAATATGGTCACCATAATATGTCCTGTGGTCTCAAAATAAAAGTAGTAGAATCATCAAGCAATAGAAATAAATTTATAAATAAATTTCCCCCATTTTTTGAAAGGGACTCGTAGGATCAACATACCCCTTTCATTAACCATTTGAAGCATACTCCTGTTTGAATTAAAGTGCACTATGCCTTCACCTTGATACTTGTCAGTTTCTCTTGACAAGTGTCATGTGTTTCATATAGGCTTATGCCTATATATTGTAACCCATTTGTATCAATAAAATAATCTCATCTTGTTCATTCCATTTTAAGTCCCAACATTTGGTATCAAAGCTCCAAGATTTCTTTGGTCTTGTGAGCTTGAGGGGAGATTTCCATCACCTCAATTTTTTATTTTCCCCTCATTTTTTCATTTCCCCCCCATTTTTTTTCAAAATAGGGAGTATGCTCTTCATCCTTGATAGATGAATCAGAAACCAAATTTTTGAAAATTAATGGCTGCCCCCAAATGTTTTTTAATGATCCATTTTTCCCCCATATGTATCCGTCTATAGAAGTAATCTCTCCACGAAGATGAAAAATAGGATACATGTTTTGCTGTTATTTTTTTTATTATTTTTTGTAGGTCCCTAAACGGCTACTGATGCATGCAATAGATGGTACACTCGAGGCATGCCAACATAAATTTCTTGGTGAGATCTACCCATTACAGTGGAATCATGGTCATGCGTCGCCAACGAGGGTATGACTGTGTGTTTATAGAGAAGACGTGGACAGGCTAGATTCCACACTTAAGATTGCTGCAATCATGCCAGTTGATGGTATCTTTTATTCTATGGCATAGTTGTTTAAAATGGCACTGTGAGATTCAAGCGATCAAGTAGCTACAACTCCTATTTTTGCTGCCCACATTATTTTACGTAACAAACTCATAAGCAACATGGTCAAAAGCAAACGACATCTATGGATGTCCTAGCCATGTTAACGAGTGCGCACTTTCCTATCCACACATCTCCAATGTCCATTTGACAAAACTTTGATTCGCTCAGTGGGCGAATGTGAATCATCACCTTGACGTTGGCATTGTTGAATAATAAGGATAATCCTGGAGGTCAAAATGCAGAGGATCTCGACACTCATTTCTAGCACTCTGGTTGTTTTTTTTTATTGTTACTATTTTTCCTAATGAAGCTCTAAGACTGCGACAAAAGTGATCTATAGGTGTGTATTTTATTGTTCGTGCTACTTTTCGATGATGGATTGTCCATGCTACCAATGCTAGAAGGAAATACCGTTAATTGCGTAATGTTGATTTTTTTTGCTATGCACATCGAAAGAAAAATTCTACCAAAAAACACCCACTCACTCGAGTGGTTGAAGGACCACGTACTAGTTGGCAACTTCCTAGTGGCTCGTGTTGGATATCATTGGCATAATTTGCTCATTTTCATTGGATGCACCTATTGATTGCCATGAAGAGGACTGACTGGATTACTGAAGATGACCTTGAATGAAGGTTTCATGAAATATTTGAGAGATTACATAGCTCCGTGATGATCTGATCATGATTATTGAGGATCATCGGCATCGTGGTTGGACTAATGACAGTGTTCCAGTTTGCTCGCATGGCGTTAATGAAGATATCGATAGACTATTTTGAGGTCGTTTGCTCATGCTCGATGGAAGCATTGGAACATCCAAAAACCCCTAATAATTTATTTCACTCCGTGAAAGTCATGGAGCCCGTTGTGAATTGCAAGATGCTTTGATATCTATGATTTGGCACATTTATCAACACGAAAAGACAGATTCTATGGCATGCTTGATTAAAAAAAAAAAAAGATTTTTCGTAATGTTGCTTTGATGTTCCTTTGTGTCCCCTAGTGGCTGACGAGTGGTTAAAAAGAATCATACATAGTGAAAACATTTTTTTGAGATAACATGATCGACGCGTCAGTGACTCAGCTTACATGGCAATGTTGGTAGGGCCTAGCTAGAGAGCACATGGTTAATCCATGCATTTGGGTGGCTACATGAAATTGAAGCTCCACGTGTCTGTGGAGGCCACCTACGTTGCATCGGATACACAATTTGATATCTAGTTTGCCCTCCAAAACAATGGTGACCGACAAGGACTTTCTAGTGGGCAAGTAATGGACTATTTATTTTTTAATGAGCCTAAATATTTTTATGAGCAGGTAAATTATTTTAATGTTGGGATAAATAAGGGGGAATCTTTTGTTTTAGTGGAGGGGACCACTTTAATGGGCACTTCATTTAAGTTAAGTGGAGTACTTTTTTATTGTATGGCCACATGGCCTATGTAATTTCCCTTGGGAGGAAATTTTTTAATCATGCTGAGAATGGCCGACAGTAAAACTTTATTGGCCTATTTCTTTCCACATGGAGAGTGGAAGTGGAAAGAGGTCCTCATGGCCTCTTATTGATTTATTTCAGAGAGATATTGCCCACATGACCCCTATTTATTTTGGTTTCTAGGAAGGCATGTTGTTTTTATCACATGATGAAGGCCCCTTTGATGATGAATTATAGGGGTATTTATAGTTGTTGGAAACGTTTTTCCATGACAGACACATTGGTAGTGTCCATTTATAATTCTGAGGCTATTTCATTTAATTTTTTAAGCGTTAAAATTTTCTACATTGTAGTGAAATCTCGGTTGTACCCAACACTCCCAAGGCACTTGTAAGTGAACCTAGTATCTGGTATTCTCCTCTTTCTACTTGGTGGATGTAGTGGCTGGTTATCCATGCATTTCGATAAGATGATGTGACTACCATAAGGGCACTTATTCTATGGACTACAGACATAGACACCCTAGACTCTATTCGAGGTTTTTTTGGATCTACTTCTGAAGACTATAGACAAAGACACTTTAGAAGATTCTCTTCTATTATTCTTTCTTCTTCTCCATATTTGGATTCTATGGCTCATTTTATTGTATTGAGTGCATTTTCAGTAGAGACCGACACTCTTATATGGCTCATTTTTCCTTTGTATAAAGGTGTATTTTTGGTAGATACCGACACCTTCTAGATTGAGTTCACCATAAGAAAGGATTTTATATTTATGGTAGGACTAATCAATGACCTACGAGAGGCAACATCCTCTGAGGATGACCTACAGAGGCAACAGACCCATAAGTGGCTGACCCTAAGGCACCCATGATGACCCTGAGGCACTTAGAAGGTTGACCTAGTGGTAATAGACCCGTGGAAGTGGCTGACCCTGAGGCAATAGACCGAGATGTATACATAGTGAATCTAGCATTATTCATAGTTGGAGAGCCAAGCGCAAAGAGCACGAGCCTAGACCAAATCAGCAATAAAAGAGGATGATAGGTTGCTTTTATAGAAGTCAACATTAAGGGGGAATGTTACCTAATGTTGACTTTTTTTTTTCTTTAGTTAGGATAGTGCACTTAAGGGGGAATGTTAGAATTAAAGTGCACTATGCCTCTGTTTTGACACTTGTTAGTTTATATTGACACTTGTCATTTATCATATAGGCCTCCTACCTATATATGTAACACATTTTGTATCAATAAACATCTCATCAGTTTTAAGTCCCAACAACTCCTACAACCAAAATATGTTCTACAATGTTGTAATAGGTTCTTGAATTGACATCATCAATTTATAGAGCTCAAAATACTATGTTATCTAAAATATTGAGCCCAAAATACTTTCATGAGTAAAATTTATGTTCTCTAGAAGGTTGGGCTAATTACCACTTATATTAATAAAATTCAAATGAAACCATTGAAGAATGAATCAATGAATGAAATATTACCATATGTCATTTGTTGACTATCTATGCTATGCCCTCGTGCTTAAGTTATGTGGGAGGATGACATATGAATTTATTTTATTGGTTATTATATCCTCATATGTAAAATAAAAATAAATTTCATGTATATGATATGTTTAACACTAACTAAATGGTCAAATAATAATAAATTCATGTGTACCTTATAACTTGTGTACCTTAACACTAACTATTCCACATTAACACTAACTATTCCACCTTATAAATTCATGTGTACCTTAACACTAACTATTCCACCTTATAACCTGTGTACCTTGATCATGATTTCTATTTTACACTCAACACTTGGACCAAGAAGGAAATAATTTATGGTGCTCAAAATTTGATGCCATGAATCAAAAATTTTGAACTCAAAATATTAGAAGGTTTCCCTCAAAAAACTATAAGGGGATTTTTTCATTCAATTTTACTCCCTAAACTACCAAGAGAATTATTTTGTGTAATTAGGATGGATTCGTATTGGGTCTAATACCATGTTGGGTTTTTTAATACTTTTTAAAAGTATTGTAAAGCATGGAATTCACCATAATCATAAGAAAAAATAGAAGAGTGAAATATAAGTGAATAGAAAAAAGGGGTGGGTTCTCAAAGGCACCCGCATGATATCAGACCACATAAATTAATAGAATGGAAAGTAATTGGGGGATATTTATAGTAGATACATAATCCCCAATTAATACAACCATAAGTTAACATAACATGGATTAAAGGTAAATTATAATATATTATACTAGTAATTAAGGCTAAATAGACATGTGTATTAATTGATATCACTAAGGATGATTACATATAGAATACGCATGGGATTACATGAAGAATTCCTACAAGATTACATAGAAAATGCCTATATATTTATACTATACATATCCATAGAGTTACATCAAGAGCTCCCATAGGCTAATATAAACATTATTGACCTTGTTCAATAATATTAGATTATTGATATACCAAAAATTTCAAATAATGGGATTGATTTAAAATAGAAAATAACTTATATTAATGATGTTATACTTGTAAAATGTTGTAGAAAATCCTTCCTACTTTATTAAATGGAAATTTCCATCATGGTTCATTGATAGTGAACACTAAAAGTTGTTATAATTTACCAAATAGATATGCAAAGCATTACAAGAGATTGAAGAAGCAAAATAGAACGGATTGATTTATTCCAAGGATCAACTTTATATAAATAGAAAAGTTGATCACTGAGAGTCTTTGGATTATAAAAACTCATCAAACCTGATGAGGACACTACTGAGAGTTCTCCTGACACATGGAGGAAGTGAAACTCAAGTGTGTCTATCCTAGTGGAACTTAAGAGAACATTCTCTTATTCTAACGCCCTCCCCTTAAGTGATACTAGGGGAGATTCATACAAATGAGTCCTAGAAACAAGACTTGATGAGGTACTCATGTACAATAAATTATTTTTGAAGAGATGGTAAAAACCCAATGGGAAAAACCATCAATCAAAAGGAAGAAAGAGGCTTGTATTCATGAAGATTGTCCTCTTAGTAAAATAAGAAATATGAGTCTCGACAACTTGGCCTGATTTGTTACTCATTTACATTATATAGTTGGTGAAAAAGCCCTATGGGGAAAAACCAACTATGAAAAGTGGAGAGGCTTGTCTTCATATGGCAAATATTGTCCTCTTTATACAAAAATAAATATGAGTCCCGACAACTTGGCCTGATTAGGTACTCATTTACATTATATAGTTGGTGAAAAAACCCTTGTGGGAAAAAACCAACTATGAAAATAAGAGAGGCTTGTCTTCGTATGGTGAATATTGTCCTCTTTATACAAAAATAAATATGAGTCCCAACAACTTGGCCTGATTAGGTACTCATATACAACTTATAGTTGGTGAAAAACCCCTTTGGGGAAAAACCAACTATGAGAAGAAGAGAGGCTTGTCTTCATATGGTGAATATTGTCCTCATAAAATCAATCAATGTAGTTGTATTACTCCAAGCTTATCTCAAAACTGAAGGTAACATGGAGAAGGAAATGACTTAGTGAAGATATCTGCAATTTGATTCTCAGTTGGAATATATTCCAAGTATATATCCTCGTTCTGAATATGCTATCATATGAAGTGCATGTGTATCTCAATGTGCTTGGTGCATTGATGCTCAATCATATTGTGTGCAATATGAATTGTGCTCTTATTGTCACCACAAATATTTATAGGATTTTCATGGGAGAAACCAAATCCTCTCAAAATTTGACGAAGCCAAAGATCTTCCTAACTAGCTAAAATTGTTGTCGTGTATTCTACCTCTATAGAAGATAAGGCTACTGCTTGTTATTTCTTGTATAACTAGGCTATTGGTGAAGAACCAAGGCAAAATACATAGTTTGAGATTGAACATCTATCTTCTATTGAACCTACCCAATATGAATATGTGTAGCCAATGATGGATTTTCCCTTGTAGAAGAGACCAAAGTGCATAGTGCCCTGAAAGTAATGGAGGATTCTCTTTGTTGTTTACCAATAACTAAAATAAGGCTGATGAGGGAATCTGGATATGAGGCCAACAACATAAGGGATATCTGGGTGAGTATGAGTAAGGTATAGTACACTCCCTACAAGATGACGGTATAGAGTTGCATTAGATAGAGGGGATGAGAAGGAAGTACTAAGATTAATTTTAGATTGAAATGGGGTAGGAGAAGGTTTGCAATGTCATTTTAGATATTTTAAGAATATCTAGAGTGTACTTTTGTTGACACAAAGAAATTCTTGCATCTGTTTGACTTATTTGGATCCCAAGGAAGTAATGAGCTTTACCTAGATCAGCCATTTCAAATTTTTTAGAGAGGGAGTCTTTTATAGTCTAAATGTGAGTCAAGTTAATACTAGTGAGAAGAAGATCATTAACATATAGAACAAGAATGGTGATATTGCCTTCATTTCTCCAAATATAAATTGTGTTATCAGACTCGCAATGAGAAAAACATATGGAAAGAAGGAAGGAGTCCATATTTTCATACCAAGCTATAGGGGCTTGTTTGAGGCCATAGAGAGACTTTTTAAGCATACAAACAAGAGAGGAGTCTTGAGTGAAATCAACAAGTTGTTTTGGGCTTTTTTGAGGCCATAGAGAGACTTTTTAAGCCTATAAATAAGAGAGGAGTCTTGAGTGAAACTAGCAGGTTGTTCCATGAATATCTCTTCTTTTAAATATCCATGTAAGAAATGTGTTTTACATCCATTTGATAGACATGCCACTTATGGGAAGTAGCCAGTCTAAGAAAATCCATTTTAGCAACTGGAGCAAAGGTTTCTGCATAATCAATACCTTCAATTTAAGAAAAACCTTTGGCTACTAGATGAGCTTTGTGTTTGTCTATGTTTCCATTAGGCCCATATTTTATTTTGAATATCCATTTACAATGAACTAACTTCCTTCCTTTAGGTAAGGGAACTAAATCCTAAGTTTTATTTTTTATTAAGGAATAAAATTCGTTCTCCATGGCATTATCCCATTCTTTAATACCTGAGGTTTCTTTGAAGGATTGAGGATCAAAAGAAATAGATTGATAGACAAGACTAGTGCCTATGGATTTGGATGATCTGGTTGATGGAAGATTTTAGATGTAATGAGTGGCTTCTTTAACAATGGTGTGGGCCCATTTTGGCATAGTGGAAGGAGTGGAAGGAGTTGAAAGACATTGAGGTGGAGTTATAGGTTCCTCATATTGATTATCAATAGTTGTAACTAAGATGACCAAACATTTCATGCCAAATATTACATTCAAGATCTCCATGAGCCACAAAATAGGATGCCCCTTCTAGATTTTTGAATCCTTTAAAGTGAAAAAGGTGAGTGTTGTGATCTATATCTCCTTTGGCTATGAGAGAGTGGGGATCTTGAAAGTCTCTTATCTCAACTCCTGTTGGAGATAAGAGAACTATTTTCTCTTTACCAGAAGTACAAATTTGATAGGTGGAGAGAAGATTTATGGCAATATTTGGAACATAGAGAACATTTTTTATAGAGCCACCATCAATGGTTATGTCCCCATTTACTTTGACTGGGATAAAGGAAGAGTCACCCACTTCTATGGTACAGGTAGAACTAGATGAGATAGAAGAGAAATACTAATTTGAAGTAGTCATGTGATGAGTAGCTCCAAAATCAATAACCTAGTTATTAGAGGAGGAATTGGAGATTTTCCCTTAAACATTTAGGTCTTTCCCTATTTTCTTTTTATTATCTATATTTTGATCTTTTATAGCTGCCTCTAGTTGTAATGTTTTCCAACATTTTATTGCAGAATGGCCATTCTTTTTGCAGTGAGTACAGGTTATGGGATTCATTTCCTTGTTTTAAATTTTTCTTTAGAAGATGTGGAGGCTACTAAAGCTTTAAAGGAAGAGGAAGAGGAATAAGAATCATATCTGATAATTTTAGTTTCTTCCCTAGTTATTCTACCATAAAAATATTCTAAGGAGGGAATTTTAAAGGTTGCACCAAGAGCATATTTAGTAGATAAAAAGGTGGTTACAAAAATATGAAATGCACCATTTAGTTTAGAAATAATTAGATAATATACTCTTATTTAGTCTTAGTTTTCCCACTACCTTTGTATTGGGATAGGACATCTTTGAATTTGGTAAGGAATTAAACAATACTACTAAAATCATCATGACACAAAGATTTTAGTTCTACTTCTAGCTGCATTGATATTATTTGGTCTACTTTTCTAAACAATTTTTTTAGTTTTTCCCAAGTTTCATAAGGATTTTTACAATCTATAATGTGAAACCAAAAACTTTCATGAAAATTAGAGCTAATAATACCCATAGTTTCATACATTTTTCTTTTGTGAACAAATATTTCATATTCTTTATCAAACATAGGTTTATTTTCTTCTAAAAGTTGAGTGAGACCTTTTTTAGAAATAATATTTAAAACTTTGGGTTTCCATGTATGGTAGTTATGAGGAGTAAGAAGATCAATTGAATTCATTTTGAAGTTAACCCAAAGTTCCCCCATTTAATTTTTAAAATGGAAGTCAATGGACAAATATGTTCAAGGCCTCAAAGAAATACCAAATTTCCAAAAAATTACTTGCCCTTATGAGTGGGAAATTATAATTAATTAGAGGGAACATGATAATTGATGAGGGTGAAAGCACAAGGATACGAAAGCAAAAATGAAAGCGAAGATGCGATGCAAACTGAACCAAAATCGATGCAAAATCCTAGGAATTTGAAAGTGCATGAAAAGAGGGAAAGCATGAGCGAATCGAAACAAAACAAATGCAAATAAAAAAGACAGCCATTTTTATTGATATGTTTCACAACTTGGTTACAATGCGCATCCTCCCATTTCAAGGGCTAGGAGTATTTAAGTGTGCATTCTTGTTACATCCATGGATGCCCTTCCTTCTTTCGCATGCCCACATGTAAAATGGGTGGACCAAACATCGCCGCCACTTGCGTTGATGAGTCTTGACTCCTTGATGCTCCTCTGATGTCTAGACCCTATGTTCAAAGGAACAAGAAGCAGTCAGTAGCACCTGTGGATGAAATAGAGCATGCAATCCCCAAGCCTACGATAAGTGAATGAGAAAAAATGAATTAAACTATGACTAAAATGAATCCAAATGCTCTAAAAATTTGATAGGGGAATCAAGACATCCTAAAGAAAATACTGTAAAAAGAAAAGTTGGGAAATTCCTCACTGATTTGAATTCGCTCTAGGGCGGGACGAATTCACCTGCAACAAAACACCAAAAAGGTACTGTCCCAAATGTCCTACCTAGGAATCTGCAAAAGACCTTTAAACTTGGGATTAGCTAATTGGGGGTATTTTGGGAAGACCCAGATGGTCATATTTTCCCAATTTGGCCTCCATAAATAGGAATTTGATGATGCTACCTGTAGATTAGTAGAAGCGAGCAAAGATAGAAACATGATCAAAAAATTTCAAAACGAGATGCAATTTAAATGACAACCTATCTAAGTATCATAGAATTGAATGCAAAAATGAAAGAAAGAAAGTCTTCCATAGAATTCCCATCACTTCGAATGGGGCGATTAGGACTATAGTAGTGTAGGATGGGGCGCCCATGGGGCAATCCGCACGTCGTTGGAGGCCTGATTTTAGAACCAATCCACTTGGGATGGGTCCAAAACCTCTTGTGGGGTATTTTTGGAAAATTTGGTGAGATATTGTGGCCAAATGTTAGGTTTGGCTTTGGATTTATACTTCCAGTAACCACCCTATGACCTCTTCTCCAAAAGAGATCAAGGATGTGAAAGACACAACT
This sequence comes from Wollemia nobilis, assembly GCA_028583015.1. NCBI lineage: Eukaryota > Viridiplantae > Streptophyta > Pinopsida > Araucariales > Araucariaceae > Wollemia > Wollemia nobilis. Next base: position 5,408,708 of record JAQPPZ010001683.1, read on the forward strand.
CAAAAAGGGTGTGGATGTGAAAATAAAATGGTAGCACTTCGTTGCTCCAAAATGCTCCTTCTTTGTATATTTTGGGGTGAGGAAACTCACCAATTTATAGACCTGGGGGTCTCTTGAAATGGGCATGCAGAGGTGCCACTTGGAAATCATGCCTTCCGAGAGGGGAAGGAGATTCATCCCTAAATAGGGACTTCATGACTGCCATTGTAACTGCATCTAATGGTTGAAACCGCTTACCCATACTCCCATGCGATGAAGGAAGCATTGAGTGACGGATCTGAGCTGCCATTTGTCAAGATTTGAATTTTTGCCCGTCAAACCAACAATTCGCCCCACCCTCAAGTGAATCTAGAATTTATCCCTGGATGGGGCGAATCCCAGTTTGAATTTGTTCTAGGGTGGAACGGATATTGAGAAAAGTACTTAAAGGTGCCAAATTGATCTCTGACCTTCCAAAACTATTGTGAGAGTTGTTAGGACCACTATTTAACCTCTAAGGGCTACCCTTAGGGCTGTGTGTGTCAATGTAATTAGTGTTTGTAGTCACATAATTGGATTGGTGTTGTTTTGGTGTCTACAAATGCCCCTTTTTGGGATGCGTTGTGCATAGCGCAACGCCAAGAAAAAATAGATAACCAAAGCACTAATTATTAGGGTTTCTCAGTAACCTAATCAACTTTTGATGTCCCAAGTATGGAAAGGGCATGCATTCTTGAATCCTTGCTTCTGAAGAGTGAAGGAACTTAATTCAAGTGTTAACCTTTTTCGGTGAGGTGTTACTTGATCGTGGACATTGATCGATCATGAATAGGCAAAGGGCGCAACCTTTTGTCTATGAGAACCTTGAGTTCATGATTCACGAAATGCCAAGTGATTTTATCAGTTTGTGATTATTGTTTTTTTACTGCCCCAAGTAGGAGCATGATTGTCTTTGTCAATGATTCTTTGAATGCATGTCGTTTTTCTTTATTGGGTGTTTACTTGTTGATTGGTGACTAAGTGTGACTACCCCCTCAAGCGATGAATCGATGAGGGAATGACCTTCATGAGAAAAGTGATAAGTCTCTTGACCCAAAATGACTTGTGCAAGGGTGGCTTCATATGTTTTAGCATTAAGTGTGTGCAGTTTTCCGACATTTAGACCTATTTTTGGTGGGTGTTAACCCTTTTGGTGACACTTTTTGGAGCCGAAATTGTCAAAAATTCGTCTTCCCGTGGAGCGGTCTGGCCATGGTGGCCTTCTTAGGGAGTAGTATGGTGACAATTTGTATCCCCAATGTCTATTTTGGATGCCAAGAATGTCATGCACGAAGGCACCTTAGTTCGGCAATGTTATTGTTATTTTTGGGTGGGTTTTGACCCGTTTTGACGACACCGTTTGGGGATAAAAATATCAAAAATCCGTCCTCCTGTGGAGCGGTCCAGCTATGGTAGCCTTCTTAGGGAGGAGCATAGTGAGGATTTGTGACCCCGACGTCTGTTTTGCATGCTTGAGATGTCAAGTGCAAAAGCACTTTCATTGGGAAAGTTTATTAGCTTTTTTGGTGCATTTTTGTTCAATTTTTGTTGTTTTTGAAATTTTTGCCCTGAATTCATCCCAGGGTGGGATGAGCGCTAACCAGGGCACTCATCCCATGGAGGAACGAATATTAGCTCAAAAAGCCTATTTAAAGGCAAAAACTAGGATTTGGGTTCATTTGCATTCGAATTTTCTTACGATTTGGAGCTCTAAGGAGGAGGTTAATTCTGCGAAGCGAAGCGCTGCCGAATTTCTCCTAACATCATGAGTGCACAGACTGGATCGAGCGACGGATTTGAAGCGAGACCAGTAAGTGCTCCTTAGTGTTATTTCTTTTGTTTGTTATATGTCTTAAAACTGCAAGTGATTTTTTTATTTTTCTTTGTTATGTTGTTTTCAAAAATTAAAATTGAAACCCTAAAATTGAGCTGAACACAAACCAAGACTTAGCTTAAAATTGAACGGAAAACATAGTTTAAACCTAGGTTGAAATTTTATTTTTCTTTTTAAAACGGAACAAAAATTTACTTTTTGCTTTACACTAAAGTAAACCCTAGGAAAAATTTTGATGATTTTTTTTTATTTTTTTGAGTTTTTGTGAATGTTGTTTTTTTTGAGTTGTACATTGTTAGGCAGTGTTGTATATTCGTGTTATTTTTGTACAATTTTTCATGATGTTAATGTTTTTGTGTTGTTTTCTATTTTAGGTTGTGAAGATTTGGTATCTTGTGCCTACTTCTTTTGCTGAGGCATGGGGGGCGCTAACTGTGGCTAACTGGGAGTGGCTTGATGCCCTTGGGCTCATGTAGGTGACTCTACTGGAGCCTGTGGTCGAGGATCGGGCCTATCTATCAGCCCTAATCAACCTATGGGATCCCTGGACCAACACCTTCCATCTCCCAATAGGGGAGATGACAGTGACCTTGGAGGATGTCTATCAGATTCTTTGGATTCCAATAGATGGACTGTCAATCCGTACAATACCATGAGATCAATAGATAGCAATGTTGACACGTTGATTTGGGCACGAAAAGGAGCTAGGTGTGGAGAGCCCAGTGGAGAGGGTAAAGGGTGACTACCATATTGGCAAGATTTTTGTCCAATGGTGGCTTGAGAGAGGGGTGTTGGGAGTGAGACACGTAGTACTTATGGGCCTTATTTCCAACATGCTGCTACCTGACTCGTCAGGTGCGAGGTTCCCATGGAACCTACTATATGTGGTCTGTCGGCTGGTGGAGTGCCCGACAGAGGCACCGTTGATCATGAGGTGGGGACAGACGCTATTGGCATAGCTCTATGGTGAGTTGTACAAGGTTCATTGCCTGAGGTAGAAGGGGATTAGCTGCAACTATCTATTGTAGATTTGGGCTTGGCAGCACATAGTAGTGGAGAGGCCATCAGGGTTACCATGGATTACTTAGACGGATATGGAGGATAAGGACATAGGCTATGCAATTCTATGGCAGTGGTCTGAGGAGCAGGGATAGATTCAACGATGGGCAGGTGTTTTAGGGCACTATGCCAATGCCTTCGCTCAGCTTACTCTAGGGAAGGTGTTCTGGTGCCCCTATCAAGATTGTCCAGCCTGGACAAAGGCTGGAGAGTGGCTTTGGCAGGTATGCAAGGAGCGATGGCTAATTGGATGGCATGGGACCGAGCAGGAGTTCTTCCCTTATAGCCGGGTGACATGATATTTTGGGGTGCACCAAGGGTTTCCTAGTGAGCCCGTGGTCTATCGACACTAAGGGGATGAGAGGACTCTGGATCGACCGGTCATCATGCCATTAGGTGAGGATTCAGATGTAGTGATCGACGTCCCGAATGTGGATGATGTCGGGACTACCGCATAGTATGACCAATGGTGGGTATTATGGCGATGACAGGGAGAGGGACCACTGGGAGGCACGGAGGCAGCAGTAATAGGTAGGGAGGGTTCCGAGGCACCAGGAGATGATTAGGGAGCTCTGCTGGAGGATGCAGACATGGTGGAGGTGGAGGATTCGGATGAGGATTTTGGGGTTCCAGATCAGCCAGAGATGTAGGACATCATGAAGCAGTGGGAGCTAGAGAAGGCTGCTATTCTCGAGATGCCCACACCTTAGGTAGATTTAGAGGACACATAGTCTGGGTTACGTGCTGAGAATGCACGATTGGAGGGGCTATTGTGGAGGTGTGATGAGGAGCTAGGGGATGCGCTACGGGAGAGGGATCTCCTACGCATGTAGTTGGCAGAGCGATAAAATGCATTGGCTTACTACCATTGATAGGATGGGGACACCGATGTTGTATGGGAGAGGGATCTCCTACGGACATAGCTGGCAAAGAGGGATAGGGCTTTGGCACAACACGATGAGAACTTGGCTACATATCACTAGCGGGAGATGGACTTGGTGCGACAGCAGTTGGAGCTGGAGGCAAAGATTAGCTGCCTTGGTGGGCAGGTCCCTACGTTCAATGGAGGAAGATCGTCATGCTGCTCGATAGGGAGCAATACTGAGCAATTAGTATCCTCTCAGCGTAGGTGACTGGATGAGCTGGGGGCGAGTAGGCATGATGCGAGGGCTTATTAGCCACCCTGAGGGATCTCATAGGACCCACACCATGGGGGATAGTTCCTATTGCATCGATCCTGCATGATCATGGTGGTCGACACCCTAGGCTTGGGGGTTTTTGAGCTTTTGGATTTTGTTGCGAGGTCACAGGACTGGTTCATTATAGCCTGTAGGCATTTTTGATGATATATACAAATGACTTTATTTTATTTATGCGCATGTGATGATTTGATTTTATGCATGATGAGTGATGAGTATGGATGTATGCATGTTAATTTATTTTGATGGATGCATATGTTATGATGAATGCAAATGTTTCTAAATTTTAGGATATGCAAATGTAATGGATGAATTGAATTTGTGTTGTTTGGTGAGATCACCATAGAATGTTTAGACCTTTGTGGTTTTTTTTTGGCGATTGCTGATGGCAATGCGATGATGAAAGATAGCGTAGTTGGTTTAGAATGTAGCTAAGGTTTTTTGAGACTTAGACAGTTTTAACTAACTAGCCATGACTGTACTTTATCTTACAAGACTTTTGGACAAGGTATGAATTGGACTTGTCTTTGACCAAGTTATTTCACATCCTTGTGTGTGCAATTGAGTTCGTTTATGTGGTATTTGTCAGGATACCACCAGTTCCAGATAGGTTGTCAACCAAACCTATACTGAGGATCACCTAATTAGCTCCACTAACTCCTTTGTTGTATTTAGTCAGATTAATCTATGGTGCTATATAGGTTACCATAAGCTAGCTCATCCACATGCAAACATTGATTTGTACATGAGTTAATGTGATAGATATATCGTCATGTGGGAGGCTTACCACCAGTGACCGATAGGCTATCCACCAAACCAGGACTGAGGTTTGCCTCATGACCTGTTATAATGCTGAGAGTTCTAGGGATTCAAGTTCGACTCCCTTCTTTTCTTCAATTGTATTGGGATACTTGCTCTTTTGTAGTGATAAAAATCACTATTTATTTTTTATTTTTTCTTTTGAGCAAGGGATTTGAATTTTGAGTGATGAGAATCACTATTGTATGTGCCTTTTGATGTATGCACTTTGGTGGTGATGTCAAATTTTTGGAGTTTTGACTTTTTGCAATATTTTATGATGTTTGCAACTTTTTGAGAACTTGGGATTCTTGGGGAATTGGGTAGGGAGGATGCTTGTCCTTTTTCCAACTCTCAGCATTCTTGGGGTCATTTGCACAGGGAGATGAACAAGATAACCGTTTGTTGGCAATTTTGGGTTTGAGATCCTAGCTTCTTGTCTATGAGTTGTCATTGATGTCAAAAGGAACTGGCATTAATGTCAAGAGGATTTATTGGCTTCAAAGGTTGAAGATTCCAAAGAATATTTTCTAGAAGATTTCGGAGAGATTCCATGTGGCGGATGAAAAGGTTTTTATCAAAACCATGGCAGGTTTAAGGGTTTTTATTAAAACCAGGTGGATGCATTAAGGGTTTTTCTCAAAACCACTCTCAGCTTAATGCAAAGGCTGGAGACACTTATTAATTAAATAACTTAATTAATAAAACCTTTTAAGGTTTTTTAATTAATTATTTATTTGATTTAGTGATTAAATTATTTTAATAATTTAATGGGTTCTCCACCTAAGGTCTAAGGTCTAAAAGACCTGTGATTATTTTTTAAATAATCAAAAGGGTTTCATAAACCCTAAAGTTGTTTCGAAGGCGCCAAAATAATATTAATTCGAAAAATTTGAATTATCCTCCCGCCGACGTCGTGTATAGCATGGAAGTTTGGCTATATAAGCCATAACCTATAGTCCAAAGCAATGGTGTAAAAGAAATTCGAATTGCGCAAAGGTTGGGAAGTAAAAGCTACGGCTATCATTTTTTCGCCACGTTTATCCGCCGCCAAAGGGTTAAGGAGAAGGAGACTCTTGCTAGCCTTCAAGCTAGCGTCGTTGGCCTAGTGGCAACGACTGTTCTGTGAAGGCGCTTGAAGGGAGGTCAAGCGTTCGACTCCCGCCGTGGAGTGTGAGAAGAGTTTTTGCGCTCCAATTTTTTCGGAGGCACTGTTGACCCACGATTTTTGAAAGCATTTTTTTGGTAAGGTTTTTTAAATAAAATCTGCATTTTGTTAAAGAAGAAGTGGTTGGGCAGATTTATTTAAAATTATTTTTGAGGTTAAATGCTTCTTTGGAGATATAAGGTTGATAGTGTGTGGTTGAGATTTTTGGCTTGATTGTTGAGTGAGATTTGCTTAGAAGCTATTATTCCTTGAGCATGGTTTAATTAATTTGGAGAAATAAGGTGTAAAAGGATATATTGTTTGTATGCTTTATATTTTTGGTAGTTGACTTCTAAGGATTGGAGTCATAAGGTGTTTTATGGAATAAATATTTTTGTGGTTACTTTTATGATCTAACCCTAACTTGGTGGCAAAGTTGAGGGTGGTGTTGGTAACAGGTTGAAGAACTATTCTCTTCTTCCTCAAACAAAGGTATGGGCAACTTCTTCCATGTATATTGTTGATGGTGTATTTTCTGAAATTGAGTTTGGAGTGAAAAGGTTGTCTACTAGGTATTCTTGTTGGTGTAATTCCATTTTCTGGATATTGAAGATTGTTTATGCATTAAAATCATTGATGAGTTTTTGGGTGAATGCATAATTCTGGTTGAGGAAGAGGAAGCATTTTGCACTAGGGTTTATGTTAGTAAGTCTTGCTACTTGCATTGAGATGGTGAAACCCTTAGTTGGCTGTTTTGAGATTGATGGTTGAGTTGCTTCCATAGAGGTTGTTTTGATCAAGTTAATGCTTTACTTGATACATGATTTGGGCTTACTCCATTGAGATTGATTTGAGCAAGTTATTCTTTGCATTGGTGATTTATGTTGGTGGTTGTTTTGTTCAAATACCTTTGGAGGGAAAAGGATGTCTACTAGTTTCCTTTTCATGTAGTGATTGGTTGAATGCTTCAAGGTTAATGTTGAGTTGAATGATGTTGGTTAAACCTTGTCTATAAGCATTGTTGTTAAAGCCCTAATTGGTTGAGAAAAGATATTGGTTGTGGAAAGAACATGAGTATCATTGTTATATGAGATATTGCATGGTTGGCAATTGTTGGGTTGTGTTTCATGTTCTTGAGAAAAGCATACTACATCTATCTTATTCTTTTGAGATTGAGATTGAGTTGAGATTGAGATTGGGAGTTAAGTATAGAACATATTGAGTCTCTAACAATTCTCTTTATGTTTCTATGAGATTTGAGATTGAGATTGGGAGTTAAGTATAGAACATATTGAGTCTCTAACAATTCTCTTTATGCTTCTATGAGGTTGATGAATCACATTGGGTCTCTAACAATTCTCTTTGTGGGTTCATGCTAAGCAAGTTTTTCTTGATGAACTTGCTGATTTGGACAGGTTCTAGTGAGGACTTGTGAGCTGATTTGGACAGGTTCTAGTGAGGACTTGTGAGCTGATTTGGACAAGTTCTAGGGAGGACTTGTGAGCTGATTTGGACAGGTCCTAGCAGAGGACTTGAGGATAGAGTTGAAGTGGTTCTTTGAGAAGAACCTGAGGACAGTTTTGACAAGTCTTTGAGAAGGCTTGTGTGCAGCAGAGATTGATTTGTTCAAGCTTTATGAGTTGAGCTTGGGACAGATCTGACAGAGTGAGGAAGACTTGTGCTGGACCGACTGACTATGTTTAGTACAAGTTGATGAGTTGTTGTGGAGGTGATCAGTGAGGACAGAGGTCTCTTGAGGCTGAGCATTGAGGACATGAGGTCTTCTATGGAAAGGAGTTCCACATGCTAGCGGAATAAGAGGTAGGTGATCTTCTGAAGTATCATTTCCAGAGCTGAGGGGAAGGATTCTCCTTTGGGAGGCTCATAAATTTGTGAGGAGGGGAAGGATTCTCCTTTGGGCAGGAGGCTCATAAATTCATGAGGAGGGGAAGGATTCTCCTTTGGGCAGGAGGCTCATAAATTCGTGAGGAGGGGAAGGATTCTCCTTTGGGCAGAGGCTCATAAATACTTGAGTAGGGGAAGGTTTCTCCTTTGGGCTGAGGCTCATAAACATTGTAATTGGGAAGGATTCCCAAAGAACTTTGAGAAAGCTTTTTAGAGAAAAGTTTTGTGGAGGTAGCCCATGTTGGGTGAACCACGTTAAAATTGGTGTCTCATTGTGTGTTGCTTTATGCATTGCTTTGATATTGCTATTGGTTCATTGCTTTGCGAAGTTGAAGTTAAATAGAGAAAGTAAAAAGAGGTCTTATACTGTTCACCCCCCTCTCAGTATAAGCTTGTGTTCTTCAATTGGTATCAGAGTGGGTTCCTTCGAAAAGTTTAACAGATTGAAGGAAAATATTGTAAAGAACACAATGGAATCTACAAGTGGTAATGCAACACCTATTCTTGATGGGGCAGATTTTGGGCTTTGGAGTGCTAGGATGAAGGTTCATCTTATGGCTCTTGGAAATGAAGTTTGGGAAGTGATTGAGGATGAGTATACCATTCCCGAGCATGGTACTTCTACTAAGGAAGAGAGGCTCCTACATCATAGCAATTCAAAGGCAATGAATGCAATCCTGAAGGGTTTACAGAAGGCAGATCTTACCAAGGTGATTCACTGCAAGACAACTAGTGAAATGTGGAAACAGTTGAAGGTGGTTCATACAGGTGATGCAAATGTCCGAAAGGCCAAGTTGAGACACTTCAAAGGTATGTTTGAACAACTCAAGATGAATGATGAAGAAAATATTAGTGACTATATGCTTCGTATGGATGAGATTGTTAACTCTATGAAGGAACTAGGTCTTGAGCTTGCTGAAAATGATATTTGTGATAAGATTTTGAGGTCTCTTCCAAATAGATTTAGTGAAAATATTTTTGCTATTGAGGAAGCTAAGGATTTGGATAAGTTGAAAAAGGATGAGCTTCATAGTATACTTGCAGCATTTGAGTTGAGAACTCAAGTGAAGGTTGATGTTAAGAAGGAGGCAGCTTTCAAGGCTACCAAGAAATCCAAGGGTAAAGAGCTTCAAGATAGTGATGAGTCTTCTAGTGATGAAGAGGCATATTACAACAAGAAGGGCAAGTTCTCAAGAAAGCACAAAGGTATGAAATATGTCAAGTGTTTCAATTGTGGAAAGTTTGGTCATTATGCTACTAACTGTACTGCTGCCAAGGATGAAAGTGATGAAGATAAACAAGATTATAAGAGCAAGGATTCTGAAAGGCACAGGCATCAAAGGAAGAATAAATATGAGCAAAGCAATCAAGGAAAGAGGTACTCTCACAAACACAAGAAAATTTTCTACCTAGACAAGGCAAGTAAGTGTTCTAGTAGTGATAGTGAAAGTTCTTCAAGTGATGTTGGAAATGAGATGTTGTTCCTAACAGAAAAAGAAGAAGAAAAGAAACATAGATTTGTCCTTATGAAATGTTTTAGATGTGGAAATTTTGGACATCTTGAGGATGATTGCACAAATGATGGATTGATTTCTAGTTATACTATGTATGAGGATGCTTCGAAAAATTGTAAGGAAGATCTTTGTATGGCTTTAGAAAAGGGTAGCACCTCTAGTGATAAGAAATCTGAAAAAGTCATTGATGTTTCAAAAGGCAAACAAATAGAGGAAGTTATAGAGGATGGTGAAGTAGATCTTGAAGCTCAACTTGTTAGTGCTCTTAGTGCTTTGAAAAAGGAAAGAAAGAAGAATGCTAGACTCAATGATAAATTGGATGAATGTTGTATTGAGAGAGATGAGCTTATAGAAAGTCTTGACTTCTCTATAGCTAAGACACAGAAACTTAAGGATAAGTTAGAGTCTAAGGTTCTTGAGTGTAGAGAGTTGGAACAGAAAGTGGCTTCCTTGAAAGAGGAAACTAAAGAGTACAAGGAGAAGCTTTACAGGTTTGAAGATAGCACCAAAAAGGTAAAGTCAATCATCAAAGATCAAAGAAGGACAACAGATAAAACAGGTCTTGGTTTTGGTAAGAAACACATGGAACAGGTTGGCGACTCTACTGGGGAATCTAGTAAGAGATTCCGAAAGGAAGAGAGTTCTGATGAGGAAAGTACTTCAGAAAAAGAGTCCTTGAGTGATAGATGCACAGAATCAGAAAACAGGAATCAAAAAAAGGGGAGAAAGTTTACAGGACCTAAGAGGTCAAATCAAGGAAAGTTTAATGGCAGATGTTTTGCTTGTCACAAGTTTGGTCACATGGCTTCACATTGCATGACTCAAGTGAGGAAGGTAAATGACAGATTCAGAGGTGGTAATTTCTTTCAAGGGTATTGCTACTCTTGTAAATAGTTTGGGCACAAGGTTGTTTATTGCAAGGCTAATAACAGGAATAGGGTTGGTCAGAACAGATGGAGTCAAAGATCAGGTATGCCTCAAAGAAATAACATTGTTAGTTGTTATAAGTGCAACAATGAAGGTCACATAGCTAGACAGTGTAGAGCTGAAATTCCAAGGTACAAGAATAGGAACATGGGTATGAACAGGCACAAGAATCAAGACATGGATAAGAACAGGAATGATAACAAGAACAACAATAGTGACATGAACAGGAACAGGAATATGGACAAGGAGAACAAGAGAAGACATGGTAAGGCAGCTATAGACACTGATGAAGATCAGTGCCTAATGGGAGTTTTACTCCCACCCCAGAATTAATCACCTCAACAGGAGGTGGGGGAGGGACTAAGCTAAGAGGCTCATTCTTAGTCCCAAGCCCCAAAGGTGACCCTTTGCCATTGATGACAAAGGGGGAGAGATATGAGTAAGGGGGAGAGCCTCAAGTCAGGGGGAGCTGATTTCTATACAATAGTTTTGAGTTTCAGTGTTGTTGAGAAGCATGGTTTGCCATCAATGACAAAGGGGGAGATTGTTGGCAATTTTGGGTTTGAGATCCTAGCTTCTTGTCTATGAGTTGTCATTGATGTCAAAAGGAACTGGCATTAATGTCAAGAGGATTTATTGGCTTCAAAGGTTGAAGATTCCAAAGAATATTTTCTAGAAGATTTCGGAGAGATTCCATGTGGCAGATGAAAAGGTTTTTATCAAAACCATGGCAGGTTTAAGGGTTTTTATTAAAACCAGGTGGATGCATTAAGGGTTTTTCTCAAAACCACTCTCAACTTAATGCAAAGGTTGGAGACACTTATTAATTAAATAACTTAATTAATAAAACCTTTTTAAGGTTTTTTAATTAATTATTTATTTGATTTAGTGATTAAATTATTTTAATAATTTAATGGGTTCTCCACCTAAGGTCTAAGGTCTAAAAGACCTGTGATTATTTTTTAAATAATCAAAAGGGTTTCATAAACCCTAAAGTTGTTTTGAAGGCGCCAAAATAATATTAATTCAAAAAATTCAAATTATCCTCCCGCCGACGTCGTGTATAGCATGGAAGTTTGGCTATATAAGCCATAACCTATAGTCCAAAGCAATGGTGTAAAAGAAATTCGAATTGCACAAAGGTTGGGAAGTAAAAGCTACGGCTATCATTTTTTCGCCACGTTTATCCGCCGCCAAAGGGTTAAGGAGAAGGAGACTCTTGCTAGCCTTCAAGCTAGCATCGTTGGCCTAGTGGCAATGACTATTCTGCGAAGGCGCTTGAAGGGAGGTCAAGCGTTCGACTCCCACCGTGGAGTGTGAGAAGAGTTTTTGCGCTCCGATTTTTTTGGAGGCACTGTTGACCCACGATTTTTGGAAGCATTTTTTTTGGTAAGGTTTTTTAAATAAAATCTGCATTTTGTTAAAGAAGAAGTGGTTGGGCAGATTTATTTAAAATTATTTTTGAGGTTAAATGCTTCTTTGGAGATATAAGGTTGATAGTGTGTGGTTGAGATTTTTGGCTTGATTGTTGAGTGAGATTTTCTTAGAAGCTATTATTCCTTGAGCATGGTTTAATTAATTTGGAGAAATAAGGTGTAAAAGGATATATTGTTTGTATGCTTTATATTTTTGGTAGTTGACTTCTAAGGATTGGAGTCATAAGGTGTTTTATGGAATAAATATTTTTGTGGTTACTTTTATGATCTAACCCTAACTTGGTGGCAAAGTTGAGGGTGGTGTTGGTAACAGGTTGAAGAACTATTCTCTTCTTCCTCAAACAAAGGTATGGGCAACTTCTTCCATGTATATTGTTGATGGTGTATTTTCTGAAATTGAGTTTGGAGTGAAAAGGTTGTCTACTAGGTATTCTTGTTGGTGTAATTCCATTTTCTGGATATTGAAGATTGTTTATGCATTAAAATCATTGATGAGTTTTTGGGTGAATGCATAATTCTGGTTGAGGAAGAGGAAGCATTTTGCACTAGGGTTTATGTTAGTAAGTCTTGCTACTTGCATTGAGATGGTGAAACCCTTAGTTGGCTGTTTTGAGATTGATGGTTGAGTTGCTTCCATAGAGGTTGTTTTGATCAAGTTAATGCTTTACTTGATACATGATTTGGGCTTACTCCATTGAGATTGATTTGAGCAAGTTATTCTTTGCATTGGTGATTTATGTTGGTGGTTGTTTTGTTCAAATACCTTTGGAGGGAAAAGGATGTCTACTAGTTTCCTTTTCATGTAGTGATTGGTTGAATGCTTCAAGGTTAATGTTGAGTTGAATGATGTTGGTTAAACCTTGTCTATAAGCATTGTTGTTAAAGCCCTAATTGGTTGAGAAAAGATATTGGTTGTGGAAAGAACATGAGTATCATTGTTATATGAGATATTGCATGGTTGGCAATTGTTGGGTTGTGTTTCATGTTCTTGAGAAAAGCATACTACATCTATCTTATTCTTTTGAGATTGAGATTGAGTTGAGATTGAGATTGGGAGTTAAGTATAGAACATATTGAGTCTCTAACAATTCTCTTTATGTTTCTATGAGATTTGAGATTGAGATTGGGAGTTAAGTATAGAACATATTGAGTCTCTAACAATTCTCTTTATGCTTCTATGAGGTTGATGAATCACATTGGGTCTCTAACAATTCTCTTTGTGGGTTCATGCTAAGCAAGTTTTTCTTGATGAACTTGTGAGCTGATTTGGACAGGTTCTAGTGAGGACTTGTGAGCTGATTTGGATAGGTTCTAGTGAGGACTTGTGAGCTGATTTGGACAAGTTCTAGGGAGGACTTGTGAGCTGATTTGGACAGGTCCTAGCAGAGGACTTGAGGACAGAGTTGAAGTGGTTCTTTGAGAAGAACCTGAGGACAGTTTTGACAAGTCTTTGAGAAGGCTTGTGTGCAGGAGAGATTGATTTGTTCAAGCTTTATGAGTTGAGCTTGGGACAGATCTGATAGAGTGAGGAAGACTTGTGCTGGACCGACTGACTATGTTTAGTACAGGTTGATGAGTTGTTGTGGAGGTGATCAGTGAGGACAGAGGTCTCTTGAGGCTGAGCATTGAGGACAGGAGGTCTTCTATGGAAAGGAGTTCCACGTGCTAGTGGAATAAGAGGTAGGTGATCTTCTGAAGTATCATTTCCAGAGCTGAGGGGAAGGATTCTCCTTTGGGTAGGAGGCTCATAAATTTGTGAGGAGGGGAAGGATTCTCCTTTGGGCAGGAGGCTCATAAATTCGTGAGGAGGGGAAGGATTCTCCTTTGGGCAGAGGCTCATAAATACTTGAGTAGGGGAAGGTTTCTCCTTTGGGATGAGGCTCATAAACATTGTAATTGGGAAGGATTCCCAAAGAACTTTGAGAAAGCTTTTTAGAGAAAATTTTTGTGGAGGTAGCCCATGTTGGGTGAACCACGTTAAAATTGGTGTCTCATTGTGTGTTGCTTTATGCATTGCTTTGATATTGCTATTGGTTCATTGCTTTGCAAAGTTGAAGTTAAATAGAGAAAGTAAAAAGAGGTCTTATACTGTTCACCCCCCCCTCTCAGTATAAGCTTGTGTTCTTCACCGTTTCGCTTATGGTGACCTGGATTGCTGTGCAGGTTTCATCTTTCATTCACACAACTTGGGAATTTTTTTTTATGTGTTTTAATTTTTGTTGGGATGCTACGTAACAAGGTGTGATCCAAGTAGAACTCTACCTTTGTAAAATCTATCTGACTTGGTACAGTATGTGGCTAGAAAGCTACATGATGACTGAAGGATGAAAACTCTTAATACATTAGAAGACCACTGACTCTTGTATGGTAAAAAAGAAGTGAATGGCATTTATTTTTGATGGAATGCTTATAGAATGGATAAATGTGGAACAAGATGGATTGGCAGAGTAATTACAGTCTACGGTACCTTTGACCTATATGACCACAAATATGCAATGTATGGATGTGATGCTTAATGCAGCTACATATTTTTGTGTTTTTGATGGATTGATTTTTTGTGAATATGAAGATGATATGTGAAAAGAGCTCTTTATTGTTGTGATGAGTTGGAGTATGCCTAGAAATGAGATGCAATTTTTTGTTATTTTTGATGATTTTATTGTTTTTGAATTTTCTTATTTTTGACCAAGCGATTGTGGGAATCCTTGGAGCTTTTTGGTTGACCAAGCGGTAATGGGTACCTTTGGGGCATTTTGGGATTGACCAAGCGATTTTAGGAATCCTTGGAGCATTTTGGGATTGACCAAGCAATTATAGGAATCCTTGGATCATTTTGGGATTGACCAAGCGATTGTAGGAATCCTTGGAGCATTTTGGGATTGACCAAGCGATTGTAGGAATCCTTAGAGCATTTTGGGATAGACCAAGTGATTGTTTGAATCCTTGGAGCATTTTGGGATTGACCAAGTGATTGTGGGAATCCTTGGAACATTTTTTTTGGGATACGACTCTTTTAGATATGGAATGGTCGCAAATGACTGATGTTCAAGGGTTCTAGTTCCTTGATTTTGTCAAGAGAGGCTAGCCGATATGTTCCAGGTCCTATTTTACTATCAATTATATATGTACCTAACCAATTTGCCATGAACATGTCCCTTAGATGGGATGACAAACTAGAGTTCTGTTGGTTCTATTTTAAGACCAAGTCACCAACCTAAAAATCCCTCAAGTGAACTTTCATGTTGTATGCTTTCTTAAGTCGCTCTTGATAGATACATAAATGCTCGAGAGCATTAACGCATCATTCGTCAAGCAACGTAAGCTGGTCTAACCGGGCTTGCTGCACAGGTCATCATCAGTGAACTCTTGCATTGATATGCATAGGGAAGGAATTTCCAACTCGAGAGGCATGACTGCCTCGGAGTCATACATGAGAAAAAATTGAGTTGCCCCAGTGGGCTTTCGAATGCTAGTGCAATAAGCCCACAGGGCAAGTGGGATTTGAATGTGCCAATCCTTATGACTATCTATGATTGTCTTTTTGAGGATAGCAACTAGTCCATTTGCCTATGGATAATAGGGTCTCGAAAAACTATGCTAAATTTTGTACTTTGTGGTCAAAGCAAGCACGTCTTTGTTCTTGAATGACGTCCCATTATCCGATATTATTTTGGATGGAATACCAAAATGACATGATGTTATGTAAAATGAACTCCACAATGCGGGGTCCTATTGTAGAGGTAATCAGAATTGCTTCCACCCACTTGGTGAAATACTCTGTGGCCGTTATGATAAACGTGTGACGACCAAGCCGACTGGATCGTCTACAAGGCCTGGGAAGGTACGTGCATCAAATTGGCATGATGTTGACACTTCATGCACTTCCTTACATATGCACAACAATCTCGCTCTAAATATGGCCAATAATAGCCCATGCGAAGAATGCGCTTTGCGATGGCCATACCACTGAAGTGGCCACCGCACGTACCATCGTGCACTTGGGTGATTGCCCAAGTGGACTCCTGCTAGTCCAAGCAATGAAGGAGGATTCCTTCATAGCTATGATGGTACAAAATGTCTCCTAACAAGACATACTTAGTCGCTTTCTTCTTGAATGCTCATTTTGTGGCATGCATCAATCCAAGTGGGAGATTACCTAACTTGAGGTAGTCCCTTATGGGTAAATACCAATCCTGCTGATCAAAAGCCTCGATGGTATGAATAGAAAATCCCTCTTGAAGTTCATCCCTAGAAAATGCTGAGTGGGAAAGAACTTGTAAGAATAGTGTTGTGTTGCTATTAAGGGGAGTAGGGGAGAACAAGGACCCCCAGTTGGCATGATTCAAACAATCATGGATTCGAGAGAACTTATCCGAGGATGGTTCAATCTGGATCAAGTGGATTCCTGGCATCAAGTCAGAGCTTGCACACTCCATCATGGATTGTGATAGTGTTTTGAATTGAATGGTTGTCATATCACCAAAAATGTCTTGTGGGATTAGTGACCCCAAGGAGGCCATAGTGTCCACAAAATGATTTGATGATCGAGGGAGTGCCTCGATGTCATACCATTCAAGATTTTCTAGGAATTTGTCCACAAGGGCTTTGTAGGCCTGTAGAACTGGGCATTTACATTGGAATACCCCTTTGACTTGGTTGACAATTAACAGTGAATCACCAAAGATGTTCAATCATTTGATGTTCATGGTGATTGCTATCTGAAGACCTATGAGCAAGGCTTCATATTCTACATTATTGTTGGTGCACAGGAAGTCTAATTTAAAGGATAGAGGCATTGGAGCCCCTTGCGGTGTGAAGAATACAATTCCTGTGCCACCTCCTTGCTCACATTTAGAACCATCAAAAAATAGGGCTATGTCGGCTTGTGACTCAGGCTCATCATAATCTGGCGATTTTGAGACATGGAAGACCCCATCATCGGGTAGTTCTATGACTAGAGGCTGATCGTCTTCGAGAGGAGCCTCCACTAGTTGATCGGCTATGACCTATCCTTTGATGGATTTCTATCCAATAAAATCTATGTCAAATTCCATCAACAACATGATCCATTTCTCCGTGTGGCTACTATGATAAGTACGACTCATCATGTACCGCAATGGATTCTCCTTAGACACAACATACGTAGTGTTGCTCAACATGTAGTGGCATAGCTTTTTGGTAGCAAACACCACTCGCAAGCAGAGTTTCTCGACGTATGCATAGTTAAGTTCATAGTTGACCAGGGTGCGGCTAAGATAGTGAGTAGCCTATTCTTTGTGAAGTTCATTCTTTTGGGCTAGCATGGCACCTAGTGCCACCTCAGTAGTTGAGATGTATAAGTAGAATGGCACTCCTGGTCTTGGTGGTGCCAATACTGGCGGTGAAGCCAAGTATCATTTAATGTCATCAAAGGCTGACTGGCACTCGTCATCCTAGTGAAATGCTACCCCCTTGTGCAATAATTTGTTCATGGGTCGGCACTTGTCAGATAGCTACGCTATGAAGCATTTGATTGATGTGACCTTTCCCTGCAAAATTTTGAGCTACTTAATGGTAGTTGGGGGGAGCATTTCAAGGATTGCCTTGACTTTGTTTGGGTCCACCTCGATGCCTCGCTTTGAGACTATGAAACCCAAGAGTTTTCTAGATGTGACGCCAAATACGCACTTCTTGGGATTCAGTCTAACTTTATGTTCCATGAGGTGGTCGAGGATCTTGCTTAAGTCATCGAGATGATCTGGGCGCAAAAGAGATTTGGCCAACAAATCATCCATGTAATCTTCCAAATTTTTATGCATGTAATCATGGAAGATGTACGTCATGGCACGTTGGTAGGTGGCGCCAGCATTTTTAAGGCCAAAAGGCATAACCTTATAACAAAATGTCCCCCAAGGCGTTGTGAATGCCATTTTTAGTTGGTCTTCGGGATTGATATGAATCTGATTGTATCTCGAGAAACCATCCATGAGGGATAGCATTTCGTGGCCCACTGTAGTGTCTACCAATGCATCGATGCTCGGCAAGGGGAAATCATCCTTAGGACTCACTTTGTTTAGATCTCAAAAATCAGTGCATATGCGAATCCTCCCGTCGAGCTTTTTGATGGGCACCATGTTGGACAGCCATGGTGGATAATCCATGCAGATGACAAACTGTGCATCCAATAGCTTTTGCAATTCATCTTTGACCATCAAGGCCACTATTGGGTGCATCTTACGTAGTTTTTGCTTAACTAGCTTGACTGTCGGATCAAGCATTAGATTATGCATGACTAGTTGCGGATCTAGCCCCGACATGTCTTTGTATGACCATGCAAAAACCTCCTTCTTCTCTTTGAGAAGGGAAATGTAGTCGGCTTGCTCTTCAAGGGATAAGCTTACCCCTAGCTTGATGATCTATGGATTCATTGGATCCAAGCCGATGTCTACGTCAGTCATCTCCTCGACCGACATGTGGGATCCATCCTCCAGCTGGTGTGGAGTTGGGATCAAATGGATATCATTTGTTGAGTTTAAATCTGCGTTGGGAACCTCGGGTTCCTCTTCAGCATGAAAGATATCCTGAGTTGACCCTGGGGTAAAATGAAGCATTTTACCGAAAGGCTAGTACTCTTATGGGGATGGAGGTGAATTGACGTGATCCCAGTCTATGGCATCTATGTCTAGATGCAATGACCATGCTGGGTCGGCCGGATTGTGGATGGGGGCGGTTAAGTCAATGGAGATCATGTTGATGAAATGATTTTGGTCTCCATTACCATGGGTGTGATGACTCAAACACTCTGGATGTTCTCTATGCTCTGGATCTGGCTCTAGAGGTATTGGCACGAATGGATCGGCCCTATGTGCTGATAGGAGGACAGGGTCTACCCTCGACACTGATATCACTCTAGGGTCTCGGGGTGGAAGGTGCTCTTCATATACCTGGAGCGGTGGATCCAACACTTGGTCCCACCCCATTGGGTCTACATACCACTCATGCCCTGGAACTATGCCCAACTATTCAAATATGTCATTAATCTCCAAGGGGTATGGTTGTTGCATCTGTCGCATGTGATTAAGATATGTCATTTCTATTTCATCTTCGTAATCACTATCGGAGATCCAAAAGCCCTCATTGGCTCCGACAATTGTTTGAGGCATTACAGGCTCATCCTGCTCGAGCAAATTAATCTGGCCCCATTGTGGTTGTTCCACTCTCCGTGGGGGGCCTGATTCTCTTGACGCGACACTAGCTCGATTGGAGCCTCTAGAGGGAACATTGTCAAGAGGCTCTCTTGATAGTCATTCATGGGGATCACTTGTGAGTGATCACTATCTGATTCGAAGGGGTCATATGATGTTGGTTCATACTCCGATTCGTCCTTCGAAGATCCCTCTTGACACTATTTATACCCTCCTTGAAAGTGAGTCCCCAAACTTTCGCCTCTCTCTAGCAAAGGGGAAGGGTTATTGAGGTTAACAAGGGTGGTTGTTGACCATGGGAGGTAATCTCCCAATGTATACGTTGTGTTCGGGTTGGCATAAGGATCTGATGCCAATCCACCCTTGTTGCCTATCCCTAGGCCTTGCATGTTCTCTACCAAGATGTCCAAGGGCAGGGGGTGGTTGAACCCCATGCCCGACTTGTCATAAGGCATTTGGTATCTTGGATGGCAAAGGACACGCACTCCTTGCTCATACCTACCTAGCCCATATCCATGCCAATTGCATTGGCCAAGATATCTCAGAGTGAAGTCTGGGTTAGACAGATAGTTGACATCTTCTGCAAAGGGCTCTTCATCTTCGTCCTCTTGCATGCATGGCTCAGTACCATGATCAAGGCCCCCATACACAAAGTTTGTCTGGTTTGGCGGGTAGCCTAAAGGAACAATTGTACCGATGGGGAGGCGAGGTCTCCCCATGTCTTGCATGGACTCTAGTGCGGTCGTTGCTACAACATTCCACACCAGATACTCCCCCAGGCCCGTATTGGCCATTTCAACAGTGATTGTTGGTGATTGAGGGGGAGGGAATGAAAGCTCTTCCTGAGTCCACTCCATGTTGGGTGAACTAGGAGCCTCAACTTCCATTTTGCTAGGCATCTCTTCGGTAGAGATGGTTGATACTATTGGTAGTGCCTCTTCTAGGGGTTGAGCCTCTTCCAGGGTTTGCTTCCCTTTGTCCTTCTATTTAGCCATGATAGGTGGCATTGTTGGTGAAGGACCAGACGATGAAGATGTACCTGGCTAGGGTTTTGATGGATTTATCACCAGGGATGCTTGTAGAATCGGACCCTGTCTAGATGGATTTAACTAAAAATCCAAGTGCATCGATGGAAGGGTCGATTGTGGCATCAGCTGCACCGCATTGCAATATTTGAAGGGTTCCAAGTCCATCGGGACTACATGTACTTCCCCTTCAAATGTATACTTCAAACACTGATGAGCTATCGAAGGGACACACTTCATGTCCCTGATCCATGGCCGCCCTAGCAAGATGTTATAAGCCATCTCGCCTTCCAAAATATGGCACAATGTAGGTATCATCTTTTGTCCTACTTGAATGGGTAGGACAATTGTGCCAACTATCGAGCATATCGCATCATTGAATGCTCGTAGTGTATAGGTGGAAGCCGTGATGTGAGAGGCTGGCAACTTTAGATGTTTCAATGCCACTATGGTAATGATGTTACTGGACGAGCCAGTGTCTACCAACACCCTCTTATACGGGATCCCGTTGACCCATGCGATAACGTGCAGGGGTGGATCTGCCATGTCATCAGACACTGATTTAACTTCATCCTCTCGAAAGGTGATGACTGGCTCCATGCATCATTTGACATGTCCCACGAAGTTGTTGAAGGAATTCGCTTCATGGGGCTGCAACTCGATGGCTTTCAATATCTCCATTAGAGCCTCCCGATGGGGTGTTGATTGTTGTATAAGCTCGTATATGGAGAGCCTAGCCGACGTGGTCCTCAAGCTCTGCGTGAGTTTGGTCCAAATCGTGGTCGTGGGTCTAGGCGGAGGTAGTTGCATAGGGTGCTGTTGAGGTTGTGACGTCGATGGAACCTCTCTTGTGGCTGCCTCGGGGGCAACTCTTGGGTATCTCTTGTTCCTAGTCACTATGCTTATCATTCCTACATACCCTTGCATGGGGCAATTTTGTTGCACCTCATTGACTTGAAGGGGTTTTGCCTGTGCCTCATGGGCAGGCAAGGGGTCTTTGAAAACTCCCATCTGTTGGTTGTTTGGCGCTACGGGGTTGTCCACTGCCAACGTCTTATTGTCAATCAGGTCTTGTATCAAACCTTTGAACTTCCAACATGCATTCAGGTCATGTCCCCTCCGCCTGTGGAACCTACAATACAAGTCCTCCCGGTATCCCTTAGGCTTCGGTGCATTGGGATCTATGGTTTGGATCTCTGGAAGGTTGATCAAGTTCACCGCTGACAAGCGATCAAATAGGGAGTCCCTAGACTCCGTATAAGGTGTGTACTGTCGCCTAGGGTGATGCTGCTAATTTTGCTCCTGCTTCTGGTTTTCTCTTTCATAATTATTAGGAGGCACTGCCTGATAGTTAGCCTTTTGAGGCTGTATTTCTTGTGCAGGCTTAGGGACATTTATAGCAACTTGATTGACCGCAACGGGTTTCTATTGCGTAGTCCCTATTTTTGTGTTCTTGTTCCATTCTTTCTTCTTAGGTTTGGCAATCTCGCCATCCTGTATCTTGATCTCTTCGATGATTCTGGCTTGCGCCAGAGCTTCCTCTAAGGTGGCATATTGCTGTAGCTGCAATAGCATAGAGATCGATCTCAAACAGCTTCGTGAGAACATTTGTGTAAGGTCGGACATAGGAGGGAGGTAGGGTAGCTTGGAAAGCAGAGTCCTCCATCGATTCCCATAGGCCGCCATGGTTTCTTCCTCATACTGCCTGAGGCTGGCCAGGTCACTTAGTGATGCCTTCTTCTTGGTGTTAAAGGTGAAGCATTCGAGGAACGCATCCACTAACTGATCCAAGTTACTGATGTTGTGCTTCGGCAATTGAGTGAACCAATCCGAGGCAGGGCCCATGAATGTGGTTATAAATGTCCTTAGCAACAACGCATCATTGTCCTGAATGCCAAAACATTGGCTCAGGAATCTGGTCACATGCTCTTGGGCATCCTCCTCACCCTTAAAGATTGCCAACTGAGGCAGCTTAAAGTGTTCAGGGTAAGGGGGTGCAGGCACTGACGGATGCACAGGATGACTACGGAGTTGGCGTAACATGGGATTTTGGGGCCCAAAAGCTTTGGTTTCCATAGACTCCAAATGCTCTAGCAACGCTTTGTATGCATCAGAAGATTTAATCTCTTCCTCTTTAGTTTGCTCCCATTGTGGGTTGTGGGAGACTTGAGGCCTATGGGGGGGTGGCCGGATAGCAACCCCTCCGCCTTGGTAGGGCATTTCGGCCCGCTCTTCTTCTTGTTCATACTCCTCGTAAGCTTCCTGAGGAGTCTCTGGATGAGACCTATGACCCTGGGTGGGTCCCCGCGGAGGGTACCCATCGTTGTTCTAGGGAGTGGCCTCCCGCTCAGGTCTAGGGGGTCTCAGAGGCAACACTTGATAAGGTCATGGAGACCTATCTCGCACCAAGGGATTATGCCTCTCATATGGTTCCGCTCTTTGGGTGCGAGGGGTTGGAACCCTCTCAGGTACCGGGTTATGGAGCAGCTCATCTGTTTGGCACCGAATGCGCTCTTTGCTAAGGTGATATAGATGCTCTAGCTATTGTTGGTCTTGCTCAAGCTGCATGATCTGCGCTTGGCGGGCGGCATGTCTTGCGACTGCCAGGTCAATTTGTTCCGCCATCTTGAGCCTAGGAGGCCTGGATGCCTCTCCTATGCACTTACCTCGGTCGCGATGATCCGAGATCTCAATAGGTCACTTCCCTCTGTCGAGGTTGGTGGCATTTACCCGAGGCTCTGGCCTCAGTGGGTGATCATGGTACATAGCGGGTGCGGAAGCGCATGGCTCCCATGTTGTACATTGCTCTCGAGGAATGTAATGGTCTTCCTCGTGCTCCCTTTCGTATGTATGAAAGGGGTGGGCAGAGTTGGCTCACCCTGCTTGAAGAGCCCTATGCTCTGGGTTTTGTCTATTGGTTCTAACAGTGATGGGGGGCAAAGGAGGGATGCCATAATCATGTGGCCTCTCCTCATGGACACTATGCCACTCTAGCACTTCATCGCACGGTGGCCACTCATATCGAGCTTCTAAGGGAGATTTCTTGTCTATGTTGAGCGCCACATGTAAGGACTCCTCCTGAAAGGGGCTATGATGAATGGGCGTGTCCCCCAAAGGGGTGTCCCTATAGTTCCATCTTGACATGGAATGATGCGGACTCTCTTGTGGGTCAGGCCGCCAAGGCGGTATGACCAAGTCCTTAGGGCTATAGCGGAGGCGACTTGTGCCCCCTTGTACACTTTTCGTAGCTTCTGCCCTTGATTGGGCTTGGCTACGGGTGTACACCATGGTGTTGTTTTTCTACAAGCTAAGTAGATTTTTTTATCTCTTTTTATGATTTTTATGCTACACTAAACAGAAAAGAGCACACACACACACAAAGCAGTGATTATCTCATTTAAAGATTGAGAGTGTGTCCTAAACCTGGTTTAGTGTGTTTTGGTTTTTGTTTTTTTTTGTTTTTGAAGGTTTTTGTAAAGAACGTTTAAATGCAATATGATGGCTCTTATGACTCCCAAAATTGGTCGCCCCTTCGATATACCATTGCCAGGCCGATATACCAACCTCTCTATATACCCGCCCTTACGTGAGGGAAACTATAGGTACGTGAGAGCAGATGGTACGTGGAACGTAGGCGGTACGGAAGGGGAATCACCCTGTTTATGACACCTACCATAGAAGACTTATCCTCATGTGCTGGGAATCACCCCAGCTACACTCGGTCAGATTTCGTCAGGATTTACGTCTAGCAACAATAGCGATCGGGGTTTATGAATGCAAAATTCAAGCCAAGGTGGTGATGAAATCCACCGTTGGTCTTGATCAAGGGCTGGGGTTTTACGACCAGCTCCTTGGTGTTTAATTTGCCATGTGATGTGTGGGGTTCTTTTTATTTTGCATGAAATAAAATAAACATGCAGCAAAACCTTTCCTAAGCACGCAAAAAGAAACCAAAAAAATAGAAAAATAATAACAAAAAATGATAGGAAAAGTTCAGGACTCTTACCTCTTCTCTGCCCAAATCTGTCGGTTCTGAGTTTTTGCCCGAAAACTTCATAGACTAGAATTCATCCCGGGGGGAATGAATTATAGGACTGTATTCATCACAGGGTGGGGCGAATTCCCATTCGTCCCTGGGTAAGACGAATTACAACTCTGTATCCGCCTCCTGATGGAATGAACAATAGTCAGCGTATGAAAACTCGGTACCTACAAGAAAAAATGACCAAGTTTGGATCAGATCTCTGATCTTAAAAATAGAGGACAAGGTCCCACCGTGATCGCCACTGAAAGCACGAGGATACGAAAGCAAAAAGGAAAGCGAAGATGCGATGCAAACCGAACCAAACTTAACGCTAAATCCTAGGAATTTGAAAGTGCATGAAAAGAGGGAAAAGCATGAGCGAATCAAAATGAAACAAATGCAAATAAAGAAGACAACCCTTTTTATTGATATGTTTCACAACTCGGTTACAATGTGCATCCTCCCCTTTCAAGGGCTAGGAGCGTTTAAGTATGCGTTCTTGTTACATCCATGGATGCCCTTCCTTCTTTCGCGTGCCCACATGTAAAATGGGTGGACCAAACATCGCCGCCACTTGCATTGATGAGTCTTGACTCCTTGCTGCTCCTCCGATGTCTAGACCCTGCGTTCAAAGGAACAAGAAGTAGTCAGTAGCACCTGTGGATGAAATAGAGCATGCAATCCCCAAGCCTACGATAAGTGAATGAGAAAAAATGAATTAAACTATGACTAAAATGAATCCAAATGCTCTAAAAATTTGACAGGGGCATCAAGACATCCCAAAGAAAATACTACAAATGGAATAGTCAGGAAATTCCTTGCCGATTTGAATTCGCTCTGGGGCGGGACGAATTCACCTGCAACAAAATGCCGAAAAGGTACTGTCCCAAATGTCCTACCTAGGAAGCTCCAAAAGACCTGCAAACTTGGGGTTAGCTAATTGGGGGTATTTTGGGAAGACCCAGATGGTCATATTTTCCCAATTTGGCCTCCATCAATGGGAATTTGATGATGCTACCTATAGATTAGTAGAAGCGAGCAAAGATAGAAACATGATCAAAATTGTTCAAAACGAGATGCAATTTAAATGACAACCTATCTAAGCATCATAGAATTGAATGCAAAAATGAAAGAAAGAAATTCTGCCATAGAATTCCCATCACTCCGAAGGGGGGCGATTAGGACTATAGCAGTGTGGGAGGGGGCGCCCATGGGGCAGGCCGCCCATCGTTGGAGGCCTGATTTCGGCACCAATCCACTTGGGATGGGTCCAAAACCTCTTGTGGGGTATTTTTGAAAAATTTGGTGGGATATTATGGCCAAATGTCGGGTTTTGGGCTCAAGATTCGTCCTTCCAATAGTCACCCAATGACCTCCTCTCTAAAAGAGATCAAGGATGTGAAAGGCACAAATCCAAAGGGTGTGAGGTATGAAAGTAAAATGACAGCACTTCGTTGCTCCAAAATGCTCCTTCTCTCTATATTTTGGGGTGAGGAAACTCACCAATTTATAGACCTGGGGGTCTCTTGAAATGGGCATGCAGAGGCGCCACTTGGCAATCATGCCTTCCCAGGGGGAAGGAGATTCCTCCCTGAATAGGGACTTCATGACTGCCCTTGTAATTGCCTCTAACGCTCAAAAACACTCACCCATACTCCCATGCGATGAAGGAAGCGTTAAGTGGCGGATCTGAGCTGCCATTTGTCAAGATTTGACTTTTTTCCCGTCAAACCTGCAATTCGCCCCACCCTGGAGCGAATCTAGAATTCGTCCCTGGGTGGGGCGAATCCCGTTTGGAATCGTTCCAGGGGGGGAAGGAGATATGTGAGCAAAGTGCCCGAAGGTGCCAAATTGATCTTTGACCTTCCAAAACTATTGTGAGAGTGGTTAGGACCACTTTTTAACCTCTGAGGGCTGCCCTTGGGGTTGTGTGTGTCAATGCGATCAGTGTTTGTAGTCACATAATCGGATTGGTGTTGTTTTGGTGTCTATAGAGGGAAGAGAACAAAAATTTGGCCAAAGTTTTGGGAGCACCAAATTGTCAAAAATACTCGCCCTAACGGGAGGGAAACTATAAGTATAATTGATATTTGTTGTTAAGTTTTATTAAAGGAATACAAATATGCTAGATCCATTTATCTTTTCCTCTTAAATACCCACACTTACGAGAGGTAAACTATAAGTATTGATAAGATTCGATACTTGGAACATAGGCTTATATAATCTAGGCCAATATTTTTTATCTTGATAACTCGCCCTTACTTGAGGGAAACTATAAGTTATTTAGGATTCCCAATAAGGGTAAGATATATTTTATTTTTTTGATTATGGATAAGGAAATTATAATTATGCCAAAAAAATATGAGTAAGTATTATTAATGCTTAAAGGAAAAAAATATGTTGATATTGCTTAAATAAAGGAAAATAAGCTATTTGTTCTAATGTAGAGATATAAAAACAAATTTTAATTATATAAAGTGAAATTTGAGATCACTATCGAATTTGTATAAAAATAAATTGCAATTTAATTTTAAAAAAATTATAAAGAAAATATCCAAATATGTGATGATAATTTCTCTTAAATATTAGTTTTAATGTAGATATATCAAAACAAAATTTAATAAAATATGTTATCACTATAGAATTTGTATAAAATAAATTGCAATTATATTTATTAAAACAAATATGAATTATAAAGTAAATAAAAAAATGGTGATCACTATTAAATTATAAGGAAATACTTTTATGTTACTAATAAAAGGATTTAATCTATTAGATCTCTAACTTAGTAAAGTTCAATAAAATTTCCTTTTTTTTTAAGAGATATTTTAGTTAAGCAATATAACTAATTTTTAAGAGAAAAAATGGAGGCCAAAAAAACGATGAAAAGAAACAACCCCCCCCCGATTTTTGATAGGTGCAAGAAAGGCACCATATCAACCCCCCAAATTTTATTAAAAATTTACAATATTGATTTTCAATCCAAAGGAAGGCCAAAAATAAAATAAAAATGTAACGTTTTCCTCGAAAGGCTACAGAAGTGCAGATGTGTAAAATAAATACAAAATATTGAGAGATTTTTTTTTTTTTAAAAAGGGAGAGAATGGGATCACCCTGGTTGTGTCGATAAGGAAAAAATTTGGCATCACAACTTTGACAAAAAAATGGTTTTGGAAGCCTAAAACCCCATTGCCATAGCCGAATCCTTGCTCGTTTCAATGTTTGAAAAAATGGCATCGCGGTAGAGATGAAAACGTTGTACCATCAACTCATCTGCACTCAAAGGTTAGAATAAATAAAGAAATAAAAATTTATTTTTATTAATACCAGTGTAAAAATGCAGACGACATCATCCACAGAGTAGCGAGTTAAGAGTGATCAAATCCAAAGACGAAGGCCTCAAAATGGAAGACGATTGGACTAGGGCCCTACGGGTGGTGATAAAAAATGACGCTTGTGATCACAAACCCTCTACTGAAGACAACCTATTCTTAGAATTATGGAAAGATGTAGATTATATAATGACGTTGAAAAAAGGAGGCACAATGGACCTTCAAACTGAAAAAATGCACCATAGAACACAAAGCTTGCAAAACATATATAGAGAGGCTTATAAATTTTTAGCAATGTTTCACTATAGAATGTTAACAAGAAAGGCTTATAAACTTGGACTATTGGAAAGTAATCAAGTAGGGGCCAATGTTTTTGGTCATAGCAAGAAAAATGAGCTAAACCTTAGTATTATATGATATCTAGAGGAGGAAAACCATAAATAACTATAATTAATAACACTAGGACTTCCCATAGAGCTTTAAGAATGCATAAAATAGACCCTAAAAGGAACCTTAGGATGCATAAAAATAGTGGATGGCTCTCCCATAGTCCAACTCTAGATTTTGAATATACAGATTGAGATCAATATTATGGGACATAGAGATTAATCTATAGATTTATGGGTCTTCATCCATGCCTCATTGCTTTCAATGTGTTGAATTCTAGACAATGGAGAACTAGAGGTGAGTTAAATATTTTTTATTACCTTAATGGTTATTTCTTATTATTTTTCTGATGAGGGTGATTGAGTATAATTTTTCTAAGGGATCCTTGGTTTTTAGGTAGGGCAATACTTTTCATGAAGTCTTGGCATACCATGTTCAAGGTAGAAGAAGAAATGCCCTTAGTAGCCCTAGTATGGGTGAGACTTTTTGGGTTACCATCTAAGTTTTAAAACTAAGTTGTCTTCACAACAATAGGTAATACTCTAGGATCTTATATGATGATAGTAGATAGTACAAGTTGATTTGAACAAAGTATTTATACCAGAATTTATTTTCTCTTTGACCTTGACAAGCCCTTGTAAAACAATTACTCTATATTTTGGAGAGGATGCCTAAGAATAATATGTGTACTATGAGAACATACCCTCCAGGTGTAGGATTTATCATAAATATTGTCACATAGGTAAAAATTGTAAATATTGGATTCTAAAGTTGGCACAAAGTGAAACGACCTCTAGAGGTTTCCAACTACCTAAACAGAAGAACATATAGAGAAAGTAAATATCTAAAGAGTAGACAATCATATCCACCAATAATTTTGCTAACCTCCTAATGCAATATGAGGAGAACACCATGGAGACACTATAAACTCCTCTTCAAGCCCTAATAAAGGAACCAATAATTAAAGAAATAAATTATAATATTAAGCTAATTCTAGGTCTACAAAGTAAGCCATAAGAGAACCTGACCCAACAATTGAAGGGATCCCAAAGGAAAAATAAAATTTAAGAGAAAGGTAATGACTCAAATCAATCAAATGGAGGAACTCATAAAGGAATCTATATTGGAGGTCACACCCAGGAATATTTTTAGAGGGCTATGATTGTATTCTCACCTATGTCAGACATAGAGTCCTTATTAGAACCAACAAAAGTGAGGCAAAAGTGTACTAAAAATATGAAGCTAGACACACACCAAAGAGCAAACTAGAATACTACTCTAAGGAAATAAGGTGTGTAGACACCAAAATAGCACCAATCCGATTATGTGACTGCAAACACTGATCGCTTTGACACACACAGCCCCCAGGGCAGCCCTCAGAGGTTAAACAGTGGTCCTAACCACTTTTATAGCAATTTTGTAAGGTCAAAAGGCAATTTGGCACATTCAGGCACTTTGCTCAGTATTCGTCTCACCCAGGGACGAATTCTAACTGGGATTCGTCTCACCCAGGGACGAATTCTAAATTCGTCTTTGGTCAGGATGAATTCCAGGTTTAACGGGCAAAAAGAAGAATGCCGCCAAGTGGCAGCCGAGGACAGTCAATTATTGCCTCCTGCCGTGCATGCGCGTGTAGGTGGGTAGGTTGGCAGTTAGAGGACTGTCACAAAGGCAATCATGGAAGCCCAAGTCGGGGAGGAGTCTCCTCCCTCTTGGGAAGGCATGGCCGCCACATGGCATCCCTGCATGCCCCTCCAAAGAGACCCCCTGGGTCTATAAAATGGTGGACTTTCCCACCCAAAAGAGGACAGGTTGGAGGCATTTTCAAGCAACGAAGTGCTGCCAAATTGAACACCCCATTGCACCCTTTTTCGATTCACATTTTCACATCCTTAATCTCTTTCGCAAGAGAGGTTATTGGGTGGATTTTGGAAGTGTGGATCCGAACCCAAACCCAACATTTGACCACCTTAATCCACCAATTTGCCGACAACCCAATCTAAGAGATTTTGGGCCCATCCCTAGTGGATTGGTGCCGAAATCAAGTTCCAACGGTGGGTGGCCCACTCGGGCACCCCGCACCTTTTAAGTTTCATTCTAATTCACTTTCTATCATTTATTCATTTCTCATTCCATTCTATGCTGCCTAGATAGTTCATGTATTCAATTTCATAATATTTTTATCAGATTTCATCATATGCTTGTCACTTTTGTCGCTTTTGTTGTCCCACTAACTTGCAGGTAGCGACACCAAATTCTCGCTGATGGAGGTCAAATTGGGAGAATATGACCATCTGGGTCATCCCAAAATGGCCCCAATTACTTAACCCCTCTATTTGCAGGTGTTTTGGAGATCTCGAGGTGTGACATTTGAGTGGCATCAACTCGGCATTTTAACATAGTAGAATTCGTCCTACCCAGGGACGAATTACAGTAGAATTCGTCCTGCCTAGGGACGAATTCTAGTTGAATGCAAATTGGCCGACTGTTTCAATGGAAGTGGCCCTCCGGTAATGTTTCTTGGTTCATGTTCAAATTGCAAGTCATTTGGAATCATTTTATTCATCATTTTATTAGGTTCTAGGCATGCATCTTTTATTAATTTTAGAGAACAAGTACTTTCTTATTTGACGAGGTGCTACTAACACTGTCGTTGTTTCTTTGCACGTAGGAGGAGCAGCAAGAAGCGAGGATTCATCAACACAAGCGGCGGCAACACTTTGGCCCGCCCATTTCAAACGTGGGCATGCGGGAAGAAGGATTACTGATCACGATTGTAACCAAATCTATTTAACGCTCCTAACCCCTAAAAAGGGAGGAGGCGTCTTTGTAACCGAGGTTAAAGAGTTAAATAAAAGGGCTGTGATTTCTCTAAATTCTTGTATCTCATTTCAATTTGCCTCTTTCATTTAATGCACTTCACGTTTTAGGACTTAAGCGTTAGTTTTGATTTTGAATGCATCAAAATAGTTTTCCTTTCAAAAACTTCCAGAATCTCATGCTTTCAGTGGCGATCACGGTGGGACCCTGTCCCTGATTTTTAAGATCAAGAAACTGATCTATTTTTGTGTTTTGTGCTTGATAGGTACCATTTTTCAAATTTTGACTGTTATTCGTCTTTGACTGTGGCGATTACTTTACTGTAATTCGTCTGACCCTGGGACGAATTCCAATTCGTCTCAGACAAGGACGAATTCTGTTCTGTAATTCGTTTCTGATAGGGACGAATTTTTGTCTGTAAATTTTTAGAGCCGAAGATCAGAAACAGCAGGTTTAGGTAGAGTAAGGTAAGGGTTCCAAAACTATTCATGTTACTTTCTATTTTCTGTTTCTGTTTTCTTTCAAATTTTGCTTGCTTAAGGAAAATAGTTGCTTCTGCTTGTTTCAATTTTAATTAAAATAAACCACACACACATCACGTGGTATCTTTAAACCAAGGAGCTGGTCGTAAGACCCCAGCCCTTGATCAAGACCAATGGTGGGTTCATCACCACCTTGGCTTGATTTTGCATCCATTTCCCCGATTGTCATTGTTGTTAGGCGTAAATCCTGACGAAAGCTGACCGAGTGTCACTGGGGTGATTCCCATGCATGCGAGGATAAGTCTTCTATGGTAGGTGTCATTAACAGGACAATCCCCCTTCCGTACCGCCTATGTTCCACGTACCATCTGCTCTCACGTACCTATAGTTTCCCTCTCGTAAGGGCGGGTATATAGAGAGGTTGGTATATCGGTCCGACAATGGTATATTGAAGGGGCGACCATTTATGGGAGTCATATGAGCCAACATTCTGCATTTAAACGTTCTTCAAAACTTTCAAAAAACAAAACAAAATCATCAA
Organism: Wollemia nobilis; assembly: GCA_028583015.1. NCBI lineage: Eukaryota > Viridiplantae > Streptophyta > Pinopsida > Araucariales > Araucariaceae > Wollemia > Wollemia nobilis. Next base: position 5,440,340 of record JAQPPZ010001683.1, read on the forward strand.
AATGCACTAAAACCAGTCTAGGACACACCATTAATATTTAAAAGAGATAATCACCGTTTGTGTATGTGTGTGTTCATTTTTGCTTAGTGTAACAAAAAAAAAATCAGAAAAATCATAAACAAAAGATAAAAATCTATGCATTTTGTCACTCGCTCCAAAAAGCTCCAAGGATTCCCGCAATCGCTTGGTCATCCCCAAAATGCCCCAAAGGTGTCCATGAACCCTTTGGTCAACCCAAGAGCACCCCAAAGGTGCCCATAAGTGATGCAGGAGCATCCAACAAAATATGGGAAATCTTATATTTTTCCCTAAATTTTAGTGCATCTTGCCGGGGCCATAACTTCTCAACCGTAGCTCCGATTGACTTGAAATTTTACAGGGAGTTAGCTGGGATTCTTGGAATTCTATTTGTCCAAAAAATTCAATTTTCGGGGCCAAATTCCATCATCTAGTGCCTCGAAATTAGGTTTTAAATTTGATAACCTAATTTTTTATGCTTTTTGAGCTGTTCGGAGGTCAATATCTCCTAATGTATTTAGAGTTAGGACTTGAAACTTCATTTTTGGCTTATCTATTGTAAGAAGGATGCGCACCCCAATTTTGGGCCCCATCTGACTCATTTCAATTTTTAGGGTTTTTAGAGAGACATCATCATGGTGCTCACCCGTAGCCAAGCCCAATCATGGGCGGATGCTGTGGGGAATATCCAAGGAGGCACAAGTCACCTCTGGTATAGCCCCAAGGATTTGGTCATACCACCTTGGTGGCCTGACACACAAGGTAGACCCCTCCACACCTTAACGGAATAGGACTATAGGGGCACCTCTTCGAGGGGCACTCCTGTTCAGCATATCACCCAGCACACACCCTTCCATGAGGGGTACATCCATAGGAGAGCTCCCTTAGATGCTCGCTATGAGTGGTCACCGCGCGATGAAGTGCTAGGTCAACATAGGGTTCGACGGGAGGAACCACATGATTACACTATCCCTCCTTCACCCCCTCTAGTTGTCAGGACTACAAGGACAAATCCAGAGCACAAGGCTCTTCAAGCAGGGCGAGCCAGCTCCGTCCATCCCTTTTTCACTTATGAAAGAGAGCACGAGGAAGACCCCTACCTTCCTCGAGAGCAATATACAATGCGGGAGCAATACGCCTCCGCACCTGCTATCTATCAGGACCACTCACTGAGGCCAAAGCCCCGAGGGAATGCCGCTACCCCCAACAGAGGGAGGCGGCCTATAGAGATCTTGGATCACTACGACCGAGATAGATATGTAGGAGAGGCATCTAGCCCTTCTAGACATGAGGCGGCAGGACCAACTATCTTAGAATCTGTCGAGCATATCGCATGTCGGATGCAACTCACGCAACTTGAGCTAGAACGACAATAGTTAGAGCAATGGTATCTTCTAAATAAAGAGCACCTTCAATGCCAGAAGGATGAGTTGTTCCAACACACTATGCAGGAGAGGACTCCAACCCCTCACACACATAAGACAAAACATTATGAGAGGCACAACCCCCGGGTGCGAGACAAGTCTCCGTGACCTTATCGAGCACCACCCTCGATGCCTCCTAGACATGAGCAGGAGGCTACTCCTATAACCAATGACGGGCGCCTTCCTCAGGAACCCACTCAGGTTTATGGGCCACCCTTAGAAATTCATCAAGAAGCCTCCGAGGAATCAGAGCGAGAAGAAGAGCGGGATGAAATGCCCTACCAAGGCATGGGGGGTGCTATCTGGCCACCCCTCCATAGGCCCCAAGTTCCTCAACAAGAACCAACCAAAGAGGAGGAGCTCAAATCCCCCGATACATGCAAAGTGCTAGAGCACTTAGAGTCGGTAGAGACCAAGATTTTGGAGCTCCCAAGGCCCAACTTACATGAGGCTCCTTTCAAAGAGGATCAACCTTTAACCGTAGGGCTACCTGATGATGCAGTCCTCCATGTCTCGAGAATCTCTAGATTCTGATGAGCTATACTCACTGGCCGAAGGTGAGGATAAAACAGAGATAGCCCACAACAATCACATGCGACAGCATCGACATCCCATAAATATCGATGAAGCAATTCAATAGATAAACATAATACTAGGGCATGAGTGGCACGTTAACCCACCGCAATGGGACCAAGCGTTAAATCCACCACTTTGGGCACACAAAGATCAACTTCCACCCAGAGATCCCATAGCAATATCAGTGCCGAGGGTAGATCCTACCCTCATCTCCGCACATAGGGCCGATCCATTCATGCCAATCCCTCTAGAGCCAGATCCGGAGCGTAAAGACCATCAAGCTGGGGGTACCTCTATCCCCTGAAGAGCCATAGTCCAAAAGCTCCAAGGATTTCAATCCTTGGTCAAAACCCCAAAAGCTCCAAGGATTATCGCAATCACTTGGTCACCCCAAAATGCTCCAAGGATTATCGCAATCACTTGGTCAATCCCAAAAAGCTCCAAGGATTCTCGCAATCGCTTGGTCAATCCCAAAATGCTCCAAGGATTCTTGCAATCGCTTGGTCAATCCCAAAATGCTCCAAGGATCCTATCGCAATCACTTGGTCAATCCCAAAATGCTCCAAGGATTCCCTAAAATCGCTTGGTCAATCCCAAAAATGCTCCAAGGATTATCTAAAATCGCTTGGTCAATCCCAAAATGCTCCAAGGATCCCTAAAATCGCTTGGTCAATCCCAAAATGCTCCAAGGATCTCTAAAATCACTTGGTCAATCCCAAAAATGCTCCAAGGATCCCTAAAATCGCTTGGTCAACCCCAAAATGCTCCAAGGATTTCCACAATCGCTTGGTCAAAAATAAGAAAAGTCAAAAATCAAAAATCATCAAAAACAACAAAAAAAAAAAAAAATTGCATCTCATTTCTAGGCATGCTCAAATTCATCAATAGAGAGCTCTTCTCGCATCTCATCTTCATATTCACAAAAATCAATCCATCAAAAATACAAAAATATGTAGTTGCATTAAGCATCGCATCCATACATTGCATATTTGTGGTCGTACAGGTCAAAGGCACCATAGACTGTAATTATTCTGATAAGTCCATCTTGTTCCACACTTTTCCATTTTACAAAATAGCAAACAAATGCCATTTACTATTGTTTACCACACTAGAGTCAGTGGTCTTATAATGTATCAAGAGTTTTCGTAATTCAGTCATCATTTTGTCTCTCTAGCCACGTAATGTACCGAGTCAGACAGATTTTACGAAGGTAGAGTTACACTTGAAATACGCCTTGTTACGTAGCATCCCAACACAAATTAAAACACATAAAAATTCCCAAGTTGTGTGAACGAAAGATGAAACCTGCATAGTAATCCAGGTCACCATAAGCGAAACGGTTATCTTGCTCATCCCCCTATGCGAATGGTTCTAGAATGCTGAGAATTGATAAAAGGACGAGCTCTTCCCTATCCATTCACCTTAATACACAGTGGTTTTTACCACTACCAAATCCCAATCATAGTTGGTTCCCAAAGTTGTAAGGATTCGTACTACACGTCCCTGCCAAGGATGGGTAGTCATCCCCAAGACCTAAAAGGATCAACGCCATTCACAAACAAAATTCCAATAAATCATCATCCTAACCCTTTCCATTCACCTTTGGTCTCCAAGTCGTAAGGATTCGTACTATCCGCCCCTAACCAGGATGGGTAGTCGTCCCCAAGGCCTAAAAGATCAATGCCCTTACTTCATAATCTCCATCATCCCCTTGGTCCCCAACGTCGTAAGGATTCGTACTATCCGCCCCTAACCAGGATGGGTAGTCATCCCCAAGGCCACGAGGATCAAGGCCATTCACAAGCTCAAACTCACACCGCTCAAAATACAAAATCAAGTAACAAGTGGTTATCACCACTATTCAAAATCCTTGCTCAAAAAGAAAAATAAATAGAAAAATAAACAGTGATTTGCATCACTATATAGACGAGCAAGTCTCCCAAATCATTCAGCCAATAAAACAACCTGAACTTGAATCTTTGGAATTCTCAACATTCGAAAACCATCTAGGTGATCCTCATTACAGGTTTGGTTGACAACCTATCTGGCAATGGTGGTATCCTACCCGCATGATGATATGTCTGTCACATTCGCTTTGCGTATATGCAGACCAATGTTTGCATAAGGATGAGCTAGCTTATGGTATCCTGGATAACACCGTAGATTAATCTAACTAAATACAACAAAGGAGTTAGTGGAGCTAGTTAGGTGATCCTCAGTACAGGTTCGGTTGAAAGCCCATCTGGCACTGGCGGTATCCTGACAAATACCACATAAATGAACTCAATTGCACACACAGGGATGTGAAATAGCTTGGTCAAAAATGAGTTCGATTCATACCTTGTTCAAAAGTCTTGTAAGACAAAGTACAGTCGTGGCTAGTGAGTTAAAACCGTCTGAGTCTCAGAAAACCTTAGCTACATTTCTAAACCAACTGCGCTACTTTTCATCTTTGCAATACCATCAGAAAATACAAAAAAAGAGAAAAACCACATGTATACATACAAAGTCATGCATCACAGCAATCGCCTAAAAACAAAATAACAGAGTTCTAAAAAAGTCTATGGTGCCATAGCCAAACATCACAAATCCCATTCATCCATTTCATTTCTGCATATCACATATAAATCAAAAACATTTGCATTCATCATAGCATATGCATCCATCAAAATAAATCAACATGCATACATCCATATTCATCAACCATCATGCATAAGATCAAATCATCACATATGCATAACCACAATAAAGCCGTATATATATATATATATATATATCATCAAAAAAATGCCCGTAGGCTACAAAACTGGTCCTCTGACCCCGTAATCATATAACAAAACCACCCAACCTAAGGCGTCGACCACCATGATCACGCAGGATCGATGCGACAGGAACTACCCCCGTGGTGTGGGTCCTATGGGACCCCTCAAGATGGCTACTGCTAGCCCCCACATCACGCCTACTACCGCCTCCCTCATCCAATCGCCTACGACGAGATGATGCTGACTGCTCAGTAGCACTGTCCCTCGTCCAGCATGAAGATCCACCTCCCGACGGCTCAGGTAGCCGCCCACCGAGGTGGATGACCTCCCTCTCCAAATCTAGCCGATGTCGGCACCACTCTGCCTCCCGCCGATGGTAGTAAGCTACTGCATCGTCACGCTGTGCCAAAACCCTATCTCGCTCTACTAGCTGAGCCCGTAGGAGATCCCTCTCCCGCATCGCATCCCCCAGCTCCTGATCTCGCATCCATAGTAGCTCTATCAATCGTGCATTCTCAACGCATACCCCAGACTCCATCTCCTTCGTATCCGCCTGAAGCATAGGACTCTCTAGAACAGCAGCCTGCTCTGGCTCCCACTGCTCCGCCATGTCCTGCATGTCCGGTTGATCCGGAGCCCCCAAATCTACATCCTCACCCCCCACCTCAACCATGTTCGCATCCTCCAACGGAGCTCCCCAATCATCCCCTGGTGCCTCAGCACCCTCCGCTGCCACCTCCGTGCCTCCCAGTGGCCCCTCTCCTCGCCATCATCGTAGTACCCACCACGAGTCATACTCAGTGGTAGTCCCGACGTCATCCACGTCTGGGACGTCGATCACCGCATCTGAATCCTCGCCCAATGGCACGATGACCGGTCGATCTAGAGTCCTCTCATCTCCTCGATGTCGATAGACCACGGGCTCACCAGGCAACCCCTGGCGCACCCCAAACTATCATGTAACCCGGCTATATGAGAAGAACTCATGCTCGGTCCCGTGTCGCCCAATCAACCACCGCTCCCTACGTACCCATCGGAGCCACTCTCCAGCCTCCGGCCAGGCTGGACAGTCTCGATAAGGGCGCCAAACCACCTCCCCTGGAGTGAGCCGAGAGAAGGCATCGACATAGTGCCCTACGACACTTGCCCACCGTCGACTCTGCCCCTGCTCTCCGGACCGCCGCCACAGAACTGCATAACCTATCTCCTTATCCTCCATCGCCGCCCGAGTCATCCATGGTAACCCGGTTGGCCTCTCAACTGCTATGTGCTGCCAACCCCAGCACTGCAACAGATAACTGCAACTGACCCCCTTCCGCTGTCGACAGCGGACCCCATACAGCTCCCCGTAGAGCTATGCCAACAGTGTCTGTCCCCATCTCAGGATCAGCGGTGCCTCTATCGGGCACTCTACCAATTGCCACACCAAATCCAGCAGGTTCCATGGGAACCTCGTGCCTGACGAGTCAGGTAATAGCATGTTAGAAATGAGGCCCATAAGGAATGCGTGCCTCACTCCTAACACCCCCCTCTCCTGCCACCATCCAACCAAAATCCCGCCAACCTGGCAGTCCACCTCGGCCGTCTCCACTGGGCTCTCTACGCCCAACCGCTCCCCATGCCCGAAGCATCTCGTCAGTATAGCGGTCCGTTGATCACGCGGCGATGTCCTGATGGGCAGTCCATCTATCGAAATCTGCAAAAGCCGATAGATATCCTCCAAAGTGACAGTCATCTCCCCTGTCGGGAGATGGAAGGTGTTGGTCCATGGATCCCAAAGTTTGATCAGGGCCATCAAATAGGCCTGATCCGGGACCACAGGCTCCAGTCGAGCCACCTGCTTGAGCCCAAGGGCATCAAGCCACTCCCAATCAGCCTCAGTTAGCGCCCCCGTGCCTCAGTGAAAGCAGTGGGTACACGGTACCGGCTCCTAACAACCTGCAAAAGAAAACACACCAAAAAAAATTAATTAAAATCATGGAAAAGAACTGTATAGCAATAACATGCATATACAATATTGCCTACCAATGTACAACAAAAACAAGCACAAAAATTCAAACAAAAATCAAATTTTCAGTTCTAGGGTTTCTAATCCTAACTGATTAATTTACAAACAAAAATTCAAAATTCAAACAATTTTTCAGTTCAAGGGTTCCTAAATCCTAACTGATAAATTTCAAAAAATAAAATGAAACAAAATTAATTTTTCAGTCTTAAGGTTGCTAATCTTAATTGATTAATTTAAAAACAACATAAAAAAATTCAAAAACACAAAAATTACGTCTTAGGGTTTTACGTTCCGTTATCCTAGGGTTTAGTTGTAAAATTCTTTACCCAGGTTTTACGCTACGTTTAGTTGTACACTAAGTCTTAGTTGTCTTCAATTCAGTTTCAGGGTTTAAGTTTTAAAATTTTTGAAAAACATCATCACAAAAATAATCAAATAAAACAATTGCAATTTTAAACAAAAATAAACTCTAGGGAGCACTTATTGGTCTCGCTTCGGCTCCGCCGCTCGACCCGGTTTGTGTACTCATGATGGCAGGGAAAATCCGGCAGCGCTTCGCTTCGCAGAATTAACCTCCTCCTCCCCAGAGCTCCAAATCGCAAGAAAAATTAGATGCAAATGAGCCCAAACTCAAGTTTTGGCCCTTAAATAGGCCTTTTGAGCTGGAATTCATCCTTCCCTGGGATGAGCGCTCTGGTTAGCGCTCGTCCCACCCAGGGACGAATTCTAAAGCTGGAATTCGTCCCACCCTGGGACGAATTCAGGGCAAAAATTTCAAAAACATCAAAAATTGGACAAAAATGCACTAAAACAGATAATAAATTTGCCCGATGAGAGTGTTGTTGCACTTGACATCCCGGGCATACAAAACAGATGTTGGGGTCACAAATTGTCATTATCCTACTCCCTAAGAAGGCTATCTTAGCCGGACCGCTCCATGGGAAGACGAATTTTTGCCAATTTCAGCTCCAAACAACGTCGCAAAAAGGGTTAACACCCACCAAAAATAGGTCTAAATGTTGGAAAAATTGCACATGCTTAACGATAAACCATCTAAAGGCACCCTTGCACAAGTCATCTTGGGTCAAGCGACTCGTCGCTTTTCTCACGAAGGTCATTCCCTCATCGATTCGTCGCTTGAGGGGGTAGTCACACTTAGTCACCAATCAACAAACACACACCCAATCAAGGCAATGACATGCATTCAAAGAATCATTGACAAAGACAATCACGCTCCTGCTTGGGGCAGAAAACAAGCAATAATCACAAATTGATCAAACACTTGGCATTCCCGAATCATGAACACAAGGTTTCCCCCGTGGACAAAAGGTTGCGCCCTTTGCCTATTCATGACTGATCAATGTCCAAGCTCAAGTCACACCTCACCAAAATAGGTTAATACTTGAAATCAAATTCCTTAGCTCGTCAGAAGCAAGGATTCAAGAATGCATGCCCTTTCCATGCTTGGGGCATCAAAATTTGGTTAGGTTACCAAGAAACCCTAATCATTAGTGCTTTGGTTATCTATTTTTGCTCGATGCTGCGCCATGCACAGCGCATCCCAAAAAGGGGCATCTATAGACACCAAAACAACACCAATCCGATTATGTGACTGCAAACACTGATCGCTTTGACACACACAGCCCCCAGGGCAGCCCTCAGAGGTTAAACAGTGGTCCTAACCACTTTTATAGCAATTTTGTAAGGTCAAAAGGCAATTTGGCACATTCAAGCACTTTGCTCAGTATTCGTCTCACCCAGGGACGAATTCTAACTGGGATTCGTCTCACCCAGGGACGAATTCTAAATTCGTCTTTGGTCAGGATGAATTCCAGGTTTAATGGGCAAAAAGAAGAATGCCGCCAAGTGGCAGCCGAGGACAGTCAATTATTGCCTCCTGTCGTGCATGCGCGTGTAGGTGGGTAGGTTGGCAGTTAGAGGACTATCACAAAGGCAGTCATGGAAGCCCAAGTCAGGGAGGAGTCTCCTCCCTCTTGGGAAGGCATGGCCGCCACATGGCATCCCTGCATGCCCCTCCAAAGAGACCCCCTGGGTCTATAAAATGGTGGACTTTCCCACCCAAAAGAGGACAGGTTGGAGGCATTTTCAAGCAACGAAGTGCTGCCAAATTGAACACCCTATTGCACCCTTTTTCGATTCACCCTTTCACATCCATTAATCTCTTTCGCAAGAGAGGTTATTGGGTGGCTTTTGGAAGTGTGGATCCGAACCCAAACCCAACATTTGACCACCTTAATCCACCAATTTGCCGACAACCCATTCTAAGAGATTTTGGGCCCATCCCTAGTGGATTGGTGCCGAAATCAAGTTCCAACGGTGGGTGGCCCACTTGGGCACCCCACACCTTTTTGAGTTTCATTCTAATTCATTTTCTATCATTTATTCATTTCTCATTCCATTCTATGCTGACTAGATAGTTCATGTATTCAATTTCATAATATTTTAATCAGATTTCATCATATGCTTGTCGCTTTTGTTGTCCCACTGACTTGCAGGTAGCGACGCCAAATTCCCATTGATGGAGGTCAAATTGGGAGAATCCGACCATCTGGGTCATCCCAAAATGGCCCCAATTACTTAACCCCTCTGTTTGCAGGTATTTTGGAGATCCCGAGGTGTGACATTTGAGCGGCATCAACTCGGCATTTTAACATAGTCGAATTCGTCCTACCCGGGGACGAATTACAGTAGAATTCGTCCTGCCCAGGGATGAATTTCAGTTGAATGCAAATTGGCCGACTGTTTCAATGGCAGTGGCCCTTAGGTAATGTTTTCTGGTCTCATGTTCAATTTGCAATTCATTTGGAATCATTTTAGTCATCATTTTATTAGGTTTTATGCATGCATCTTTTATTAATTTTAGAGAACAAATGTTTCTTATTTGTAGCAGGTGCTACTAACACTTTGGTTGTTTCTTTGCACGCAGGAGGAGCAGCAAGAAGCGAGGATTCATCAGCATAAGCGGCGGCAACACTTTGGCCCGCCCATTTCAAATGTGGGCATGCGGAAGAAGGATTATTGATCACGATTGTAACCAAATCTATTTAACGCTCCTAACCCCTAAAAAGGGAGGAGGCGATTTTGTAACCGAGGTTAAAGAGTTAAATAAAAGGGCTGTGATTTCTCTAAATTCTTGTATCTCATTTCAATCAATTTGCCTCTTTCGTTTAATGCACTTCACATTTTAGGACTTAAGCGTTAGTTTTGATTTTGAATGCATCGAAATAGTTTTCCTTTCAAAAACTTTCGGAATCTCATGCTTTCAAGGTGTAAATTTGATAGTAATGGGTAAGGTCAAGGATCTCACCCATATTTTTAGTCTCTATGCTTCATGAAGTGCATCACCTAGAATATTCAAGGGCTTAAGGGTAGCTTGATAAAGCATAATGAAGTAAAATGAATGATTCAATGACATCATCTACATATGGGTTTCATCCAAGAAATGAAAGTGTTAGTAGAAGAGATGTAGGTATTTACCAAAAATATTTGGCATATATATAGGGTGGAATTTATAATGTCCCAAGGAGCATCTAGAGGAGTGGATTATCTTTGGGATTTAAAAGAGATAGTTATACACCAAATAATGAGAAGTTGGGGGATTCTGGATTTACTAACCCAAAGTAGACATTCTCCTTAGCATTGGTTATGTCTCAATGTATACACACCTATCATCCTAGATGAAAAATAATAATAATTAAGGAATATAGCTTATATTATCCATCATTTCCCTAGATATTGGGTGCTTGTAGGTGGATATTTCAATACCATCCTCTCATTGGAAGAGAAGATAGGGGAAATTACACTCTAGGTAGTAGTACTAACCTCATGATAGATCATATTGGATCTCTTCATCTAGTAGATATCATGTAAAACAATGGTATGATGACTTGATCTAATAAAATGCAAGGCTTAACATGCATTCTAGAAAGACTAAACAAGTTTTTGTTATCAGAGGAGTTTCTATGTAATGGATATATTACAAGGGAAAAAATACTAAACAATTTAGTATCAAATCATTAGTCAATTTTGGTGGAAGTGTTGAACACCAAACCTAGTCATGCTCCTTTTAGATTCCAATTAATGTAGTTTCAAGACAATAGTTTCCAAGATAAGGTTCAATAATAATGGTATGAGGGTAAACCCAGACATGGTACATAGATGTACAACTTTGTTAGGAGGCTTCAATACCTCAAGTTCAAATTGATAACATGGACCACTTAGGCATGATACAAATATATACAAATTTTTTAGGAGGCTTATATAGCTCAAGTTTAAATTAAGAACATGTTTCTGGGAGGATTTTGGTGATGGACTGCTTAGAGATTTGAAAAATAGATGAAAATTTTTAGTCATGTAAAACCTAAATTTGCTGGATTTTACAATACTTTCAACAAATATTCTACAAGATAACATTAACCACAATCAAATAAAAAATAAAAATAAGAGAGGATATAGATAAAAGAAATAATATAGCTAAATAAAATAGGAAGAATGTGTGGATTCCCCTAGGAGACCTCATGATATTACATCAATAATATAATATAATAGATCAAATATTGTGGGTATTTATAATAGATAACTAACACCAAATTAATATAAACCTCAAGCTAATATAAATTGGCTTAAAGTTAGTCAAATGGTATTAACCAAATTGGTTATATTCATCAATATTCAAAGAGAAGACCTAGGTTCTAACCTTCCCAAGTGGTACATGCATAGTTTCTATTGCAATACCACTATGTGGCCATGATGTAAGATAGGTGGAGCACATTTCAATCCCATATAACTAGTTGAAAAAATATAAATAACTTGGATTAAAGATAAATTCTAATATATTAAACCCTAAATTGAGGTTAACTATACAAGTGGTTTAAATGATATTAGTAAGGATGAATATATTAATATTATTTGTATGAATATATATGGAATGCTTGTTGCATTACATAAAGAATTATCATAGGCTTACATCTAGAATGTTTGTAGGCTTACATGGACAATGTTGGTAGGTTTACATTATAAACACTCATAGGCTTGAATCAATATTGTTGGCCTTAGTAACTAATATCAAATTATTAATATTGCAACACCCCCTAAAATATAAGCTAAGGGATTAAGGAGAGTTTATTGGAAATAACATCTTCCTCATAATTAATACTCACATGGGTCAATGAATCTTCATTATATTCTCTTTCTAAAGGTACATTGGATGGATCAATTCATCATTGAACATAAAGTCATTATTCCACATTTTGGATCGAATATGTTGAGCTTCCTATGAGAATATATTCAATATGCAATGTGGTCACCATAATTTGTCCTGCGATCTCAAAAGCAAAATAGTAGAATCATCAAGAAATAGAAATAAATATATAATTTTTTCCCATTGTTTGAAAGGGACTCATAGGATCAAAAAATATCTTTCACTAACCATTTGAAGCATACTCCTACAACCAAAATATGTTCTACAATGATGTAATAGGTATTTGAATTGATATCATCAATTTGTAGAGCTCAAAATACTATGTTATCTAAAATATTGAGCCCAAAATACTTTCATGAGTAAAAGTTATTTTCTTTAGAAGGTTGGGCGAATTACCACTTAAATTTAATAAAATTCAAAGGCAACCATTGAAGAATGAATCAATGAATGAAATATTAACACATGTCATTTGTTGACTTTATATGCTATGCACTTGTGTTAAGTTATGTGGGAGGATGACAGATGTATTTATTCGATTGGTCCTTATATCCTCCTATGTAAAATAAAAATAGATATCCATGTATATGACATATTTAACACTAAATCAATGGTCAAATAATAATAAATTCATGTGAAAGAGAACACAATTTGAATGAAAGACTCCTTGAGACACCAAAAACCTTAAACGCCCTTCTATTGACCACCAAGTCATCAAGGGTATTATGAATAAAATATGTATTTTATGAGTTGGATAACCACATTCACTACAAATATATTTCCTCTACTTCCAAAATTTGGTATGAAAAGGATGAAAATAAAAACATCAATTATAGGGAGAATGTCTTATCTTGTGAGGTAAGCAAAGATGGATGTATATGTAAACAAAAAATTATTTACCTCTTTAAAATGAATTGGTCATGATTTAAACATCAACCTCTTTCCTATTAATAATTTTGGACTATACAAATAGCTCATAATATTCTTTAGGATATCCAAGGCATCAACTACCTCGAATAATATTTTAAAATTTGAAAAAGAAAATTATTTTCTATGATGCCTTAATGAATTTATATCCATGATCTTGGGATTTTGATCATTTCAAAAATTATTTGTTGATTAGGATGACATCATTCGTGATTGAAGCTAAAGTGCCAAATTATAACCAAGATGTCTAGTTGATTCACGATGCTTGAAAGAAGGTCAACAAGGATTAAAATACAATAGAATAAAACTTGTAATCCTATAGAGGAAAATAAAAGTACCAACCACCATGCCAATAGGTGTGTTGAAGTAGAAATTACACCATGTCATAGATATGAGATATTGTGCTCTAAAAAATGGAACACTAAAATACTTAGGCATTGTAAAAAAATAAATCTCATTACCTTGTGACATAGAGGATTATAATGAACTTCATTACCACTATGTCATGTATTCATATGGGGTAGAAAAAAACTAATCCACCTTATGACCTATGTACCTTGATCATGCTTTCTATTTTACACTAAACACTTGGATCCAAGAAGGAAATAATTTGTGGTGCTCAAAAATTGATGCCATGAATCAAAATTTTGAACTCAAGAGATTATAAAGTTTCCCTCCAAAAACTATAAGGGGATTTTTTCATTCAATTTTACTCCCCAAACTACCAAGAAAATTATTTTGTGTAATTATATGGGATGGCTTCGTATTGGATCTAATACCATGTTGGATTTTCTAATACTTTTTAAAAATATTCTAAAGCATGGAATTCACCACAATCATAAGAAAAAATAGAAGAGTGAAAGATAATTGAATAGAAAGAAGAGGTGGGTGCTTAAATGCACCCGCATGATATCACACCATATAAATTAATAGAATGGAAAGTAACTAGGGGATATTTATAGTAGATACATAATCCCCAATTAATACAACCATAAATTAACATAACTTGGATTAAAGGTAAATTATAATATTATACTAGTAATTGAGGTTAAATATACATGTGTATTAATTGATACCACTAAGGATAATTACATTTAGAATACACATAGTATTACATGAAGAATACCTATAGGATTACATAGAAAATGCACATATAATTATACTATACATATCAATAGAGTTACATCAAGAGCTCCCATAGGTTTATATCAACATTATTGACCTTTTCCAATAAGATTAGATTATCGATATACCAAAAATTTCAAATAAGAAGATTGATTTAAAATAGAATATGACTTATATTAATGACGTTATACTTGTAAAATATGGTAGAAAAGCCTTCCTACTTTATTAAATGGAAATTGCCATCATGGTTCATTGATAGTGAACACTAGAAGTTGTTAGAATTTACCAAATAGATATGCAAAGCATTACAAGAGATTGAAGAAGCAAAATAGAACGGATTGATTTATTCCAAGGATCAACTTTATATAAATAGCAAAGTTGATCACTAAGAGCTGTTGGATTATAACAACTCATCAAACCTTATGAGGACACTACTGAGAGTTCTCCTCACACATGGAGGAGTGTAAACTCAAGTGTGTCTATCCTAGTGGAACTTAAGAGAACATTCTCTTATTCTAACACCCCCCTTAAGTGATACTAGGGGAGATTCATACAAATGAGTCCTAGAAATAAGACCTGATGAGGTACTCATGTACAATGACTTTTTTTGAAGAGATGGTAAAAACCCAATGGGAAAAACCATCAATCAAAAGGAAGGAAGAGGCTTGTATTTGTATGGTGAAGATTGTCCTCTTAATACAATAAGAAATATGAGTCTCGAAAACTTGGCCTGATTAGTTACTCATTTCCATTATATAGTTGGTGAAAAAGCCCCTATGGGGAAAAACCAACTATGAAAAGTGGATAGGCTTGTCTTCGTATGGTGAATATTGTCCTCTTTATAAAAAAAAAAGGATGAGTCCCAATAACTTGGCCTGATTAGGTACTCATTTACATTATATAGCTAGTGCAAAAAACCCTTGTTGGAAAAAACCAACTATGAAAAGAAGAGAGGCTTGTCTTCGTATGGTGAATATTATCCTCTTTATACAAAAAGAAATATGAGTCTCGACAACTTGGCCTGATTAGGTACTCATATACAACTTATAGTTGGTGAAAAACCCCTTTGGAAAAAAACCAACTATGAGAAGAAGAGAGGCTTGTCTTCATATGGTGAAGATTGTCCTCATAAAATCAATCAATGTAGTTGTATTACTCCAAGCTTATCTCACAACTGAAGGTAACACAGAGAAGGAAATGACTTGGTGAAGATATCTACAATTTGATTCTCAATTGGAATATATTCCAAGTATATATCCTCGTTCTGAATATGCTATCATATGAAGTGCATATGTATCTCAATGTGCTTGGTGTGTTGATGCTCAACCAGATTATGTGCAATATGAATTGTGCTCTTATTGTCACAACAAATATTTATAGGCTTTTCATGGGAGAAATCAAATTCTCTTAGAATTTGACGAAGCCAAAGAGCTTCATAACTAGCTAAAACTGCTACCCTATATTCTACCTCTATAGAATATAAGGCTACTGCTTGTTTTTTCTTGTATAACCAGGCTATTGGTGAAGAACCAAGGCAAAATACATAGCTTGAGGTTGAAAATATATCTTCTATTGAACCTTCCCAATTTGAATTTGTGTACCCAATGATATCCATGGATTTTCCCTTGTAGAAGAGACCAAAGTGTGTAGTGCCCTGCAAGTAATGGAGGATTCTCTTTGCTGCTTACCAATAACTAAAATGAGGTTGATGAGGGAATCTAGATATGTGGCTAACAACATAAGAGATATCTGGGAGAGTATGAGTAAGGTATAGTAGACTCCCTACAAGCTGACGGTATAGAGTTGCATCACATAGAGGGGATGAGCATGAAGCACTAAGATTAATTCTAGGTTGAAAGGGGGTAGGAGAAGGTTTATAATATGTCATTTTAAATCTTTGAATAATATCTAGAGTGTACCTTTGTTGACAAAAAGAAATTCTTGCATCTGTTTGACTTATTTGGATCCTAAGGAAGTAATGAGCTTTACCTAGATCAGCCATTTCAAATTTTTTAGAGAGGGAGTCTTTTATAGTCTAAATGTGAGTCAAGTTAATACCAGTGAGAAGAAGATCATCAACATATAGAACAATAATGGAGATATTGCCTTCATTTATCCAAATATAAATTGTGTTATCAGACTCACAATGAAAAAACCTGTGGAAAGAAGGAAGGAGTCCATATTTTCATACCAAGCTATAGGGGCTTGTTTGAGGCCATAAAGAGAATTTTTAAGCATACAAACAGGAGAGGAGCCTTGAATGAAACCAGCAGGTTATTTTTGGCTTGTTTGAGGCCATAGAGAGACTTTTTAAGCCTATAAAAAAGAGATGAGTCTTGAGTGAAACCAACAGGTTGTTCCATGAATATCTCTTATTTTAAATATCCATGCAAGAAAGTACATTTTACATCCATTTGATATACATGCCACTTATGGGAAGTAGCCAGAGCAAGAACCATTCTAACAAAATCCATTTTAGCAACTAGAGCATAGTTTTTTGCATAATCAATACCTTCAATTTAAGAAAAACCTTTGGCTACTAGATGAGCTTTGTGTTTATCTATTTTTCCATTAGGCCCATATTTTATTTTGAAGATCCATTTACAACGAACTAACTTCCTTCCTTTAGGAAATGGAACTAAATCCTAAGTTTTATTTTTTATTAAGGAATAAAATTTGTTCTCCATGGCATTATCCCATTCTTTAATACCTAAGGTTTCTTTGAAGGATTGAGGATTGGAAGAAATAGACTGACAGACAAGACCAGTGCCTATGGAGTTGGATGATCTGGTTGATGGAAGATTTTAGATGTAAGGAGTGGCTTCTTTAACAATGGTGTGGGCCCATTTTGGCATAGTGGAAGGAGTGGAAGTAGTTGAAATACATTGAGGTGGAGTTATAGGTTCCTCATATTGATTATCAATAGTTGTAACTAAGATGACCAAACCTTTCATGCCAAATCTTACTTTCAAGATCTCCATGAGCCACAAAATAGGATGCCCCTTCTAGATTTTTGAATCCTTTAAAGTGAAAAAGGTGAGTGTTGTGATCTATATCTCCTTTGGCTATGAGAGAGTGGGGATCTTGAAAGTCTCTTATCTCAACTCCTATTGGAGAGAAGAGAACTATTTTCCCTTTCCCATAAGTACAAATTTGATAGATGGAGAGAATATTTGTGGCAATATTTGGAACATAGAGAACATTTTTTATAGAGCCACCATCAATGGTTATGTCCCCATTTCCTTTGACTTGGATAAAGGAAGAGTCACCCACTTCTATGCTACA
The DNA here is from genome assembly GCA_028583015.1 of Wollemia nobilis. NCBI lineage: Eukaryota > Viridiplantae > Streptophyta > Pinopsida > Araucariales > Araucariaceae > Wollemia > Wollemia nobilis. The sequence continues at coordinate 5,457,683 of JAQPPZ010001683.1, forward strand.
GGTAGAACTAGAGGAGATAGAAGAGAAAGACTCATCTGAAGCAGTCATGTGATGAGTAGCTCCAGAATCAAGAACCCAGTAATTAGAGGAAGAATTGGAGGTTTTCCCTTGAACATTTAGGGCTTTCATTATTTGCTTTTTATTGTCTATATTTTGATCTTTTATAGCTACCTCTAGTTGTTGTAATATTTTCCAATATTTATTTGCAGAATGACCATTCTTTTTGCAGTGAGTACAGGTTATGGGATTCCTTTCCTTATTTTTGTATTTTTCTTTAGAAGAGGTGGAGGCTACTAAAGCTTTAGAGGAAGAGGAAGAGGAAGAAGACTCATATCTAATAATTTTAGTTTCTTCCCTAGTTAGTCTATCACAAAAATCTTCTAAGGAGGGCATTTTAAAGGTTGCACCAAGAGCATATTTAGTAGATAAAAATATGGTTGCAAAAATATGAAATGCACCATTTAGTTTAGAAATAATTAGATAAATACACTCTTCTTCAGTCTTAGTTTTCCCACTACCTTTGTATTGGGATAGGACTTCTTTGAATTTGGTAAGGAAGTCAACAATACTACTAAAATCATCAGGACACAAAGATGTTAGTTCTGCTTCTAGTTGCATTGATCTTATTTGGTCTACTTTTCCAAACAAAGTTTTTAGTTTTTCCCAAGTTTCATGAGGATTTTTACAATCTGTAATGTGAAACCACAAACTTTCATGAACATTAGAGCTAATAATACCCATAGTTTCATGCATTTTTCCTTTGTGAACAAATATTTCATATTCTTTATCAAACTCAGGTTGTTTTTCTTCTAAAAGATGAGTGAGACCTTTTTGAGAAATGAGATTTAAAAATTTGGGTTTCCATGTATGGTAGTTATGAGGAGTGAGAAGATCAATTGAATTCATTTTGAAGTTAACCCAAAGTTCCCCCCTTTAACTTTTAAAATGGAAGTCAATGGACAAATATGTTCAAGGCCTCAAAGAAATACCAAATTTCCAAAAAATTACTCGCCCTTACGAGAGGGAAACTATAAGTAATTAGAGGGAACATGATAATCGATGAGGGAAGAGAACAAAAATTTGGCCAAAGTTTTAGGAGCACCAAATTGTCAAAAATACCCACCCTAACGAGAGGGAAACTATAAGTATTATTGATATTTGATGTTAAGTTTGATTAAAGGAATACAAATATGCCAGACCTATATATCTTGTCCTCTCAAATACCCACCCTTACGAGAGGGAAACTATAAGTATTGATAAGATTCGATACTTGGAACATAGGCTTATATCATCTAGGCCAATATTGTTTATCTTGATAACTCACCCTTACTTGAGGGAAACTATAAGTTATTTAGGATTCCCAATAATGGTAAGAGATATTTTATTTGTTTGATTATGGACAAGGAAATTATAATTATGCCAAAAAAAGTGAACAAGTATTATTAATGCTTAAAGGAAAAAATTATGTTGATATTGCTTAAATAAAGGGAAATAAGAAATTTGTTCTAATGTAGAGATATTAAAACAAATTTTAATTATAGACAGTGAAATTTGAGATCACTATTGAATTTGTATAAAAATAAATTGCAATTTAATTAAAAAAAAATTATAAAGCAAATATCCAAATATGTGATGACAATTGATTATGAACTTAAAACTTAGTTTTAATGTAGAGATATTAAAACAAAATTTAAGACAATAAAATATGTGATCACTATAGAATTTGTATAAAATAAATTGCAATTATATTTATTAAAACAAATATGAATTATAAAGCAAATAAACAAATGGTGATCACAATTAAATTATAAGGAAATACTTTTATGTTACTAATAAAAGGATTTAATCTATTAGATCTCTAACTTAGTAAAGTTAATTAAAATTTCCTTTTTGATTTAGAGATATTTTAGTTAAGCAATATAACCAATTTTTAAGAGCAAAAATGGAGGCTAAAAAGCGATGCAAAGAAACACCCCCCCCCAATATTTTTGATAGGTGCAAGAAAGGCACCTTATCAACCCCCAAATTTTATTAAAAAATTACAATATTGATTTTCGAGCCAAGGGAAGGCCGAAAATAAAAGAAAAACATAACGTTTTCCTCGAAAGGCTACAGAAGTGCAGATGTATAAAATAAATACAAAATATTAATAGTTTTTTATAAAAAAAAAGGGAGAGAATGGGATCACCCTGGTTGCGTCGATAAGGAAAAAATTTGGCGTCACAACTTTGATGAAAAAATGGTTTTGGAAGCCTAAAACCCCATTGCCACAGCTGAATCCTTGCTCGTTTCAACGTTTGAAAAAATGGCATCATGGTAGAGATGAAAACGTTGGACCATCAACTCATCTACACTCAAAGGTTAGAATAAATAAATAAATAAAAATTTATTTTTATCAATACCAGTGTAAAAATGTAGACGACGTCATCCACAGAGCAACGAGTGAAGAGTGATCAAATCCAAAGAGGAAGGCCTCAGAAGGGAAGACGACCGGACCAGGGCCCTACGGGTGGTGGTACAACATGATGCTTGTGATCATGAACCCTATGCTAAAGACAACCTATGCTTAGAATGATGGAAAGATGCAGACTCTAGAACGACGCTGAAAAAAGGAGGCGCAATGGACCTTCAAACTGAAAAAAGGCACCATAGAACACAAAGCTTGCAAAACATATATAGAAGGGCTTATAAAGCTTTAACAACATTTCACAGTAGAATGTTAATATTTTCCCATGCCAATGAAGGTGCTTATAAAGAAAAATAGTCGAAGGACTCCCAGAGCACCAAATGAACTAACGGGAATGAGATCGAGTTAGATCACCAAAAATATTCAAAAAAATAATATAGGATATGTCGTTGGGCAAAGACTCAAGCGCGCCGAAGCTTTATGTGCTATACAAGGCCACATTTCCTCTTAGAGGAAATGCTTCTTTGGTTTATTTATTAAACCAATAGTCTATTATTTGATGCGATGAGGGAAATCAAATATTAAATATTGACGAAGACTTAACGATATGCAAAATAAAATATTTTAAGATTCCCCAATGCAAAGAAGGCTACATTTTCCACAATAGTTGCAGCGAAGGCTATGGAAGCCAAATCGTCTATAATCCTTTGGAAAATAAAAGTAGGCAAAGATATGAGGAAAAATAATGGCCTCTTAAATGATTGCTAGTTATATTGTTTCTCCTTTGAAATTACATAGAGTTGTTGCACTTGAAGAAGGAGAATAAAATATAAACAAATGCAATAGAGGAGGGCATTAAAACATATTTTATTTTAAGAAGCAATATTTGAGATAAAAAAATTGCATAAATGGTAAAATAGAAGTTAGAAAAAATTTAAAAACGAATTACCATAAGCAAATATCTCAAAAAAATGCATCTAAGATAAACTATAAAATATTTTCTTCTTAAAAAAACAAAGAAGAAGAAGATTAAGAACCAGTTCGAAAGACTTCCTTCAAGAGAGAATGCTAGCAGAATCTATCCTGCTCTGGTACCATGTTAGAATTTCCCAAATAGATATGCAAAGCATTACAAGAGATTGAAGAAGTAAAATAGAACTGATTGATTTATTCCAAGGATCAACTTTGTATAAATAGCAAAGTTGATCACTGAGAGCCATTGGATTACAACAACTCATCAGACCTGATGAAGACACCACTGAGAGTTCTCCTAACACATGGAGGAGTGGAAACTCAAGTGTGTCTATCCTAGTGGAACTTAAGAGAATATTCTCTTATTCTAATAGAAGTTAAGAAGGATATACAAGATGAGGAATTGCAATGTGTAAGCTTAAACTTAGGACTTAAATTTTTTATGATTGATGTTGAGTTGATCTCAAAGCAAACAAGATGGAAGAAGTTAAAAATTTTCAATTAGTTACATGGGATTGAAATGGGCCCCAACCATATTACATCACCATATAGTGGTATTATAAGAGCTTGGATATTATCCATGTATCACTTGGAAAGATTCAAACTTCGGTTTCCTCCTTAAATTTAATGAATCTAACTAGTTAGGCTAATGTCATTTGATGGAAATGGTTAATTTTATCAAAGTAGACCAGTTTTGTTTTTCTCAAATAATAGGAAATCATCTATATATAATAAAACAAAATACTTATAAATGTTATCACACATATTGTAAGTTTAAAAAGGTAGCATACTAAATAAAGTGTTATTGAGAAAGTCCATTGCACTTGATTTTTTCAAGGTGACACAATGAATAAATTAGTATAGATATTGCCCATGAATTTTAATTTTTATAAAATATTATCAAGCAATTGATGGTAATTATTTGTTCTACAACCAATAATTGTGCCTAGATGACTAATATATTAGATATATGAATTATATCTTGGGCAACATCCATAAATGACTAGTTTTATGAATTCTAATATATCCTAAATGTAGCTTATTTTAAGAAAGTTTTTGAAGGAAATAAAGTAACATTTTGATTGATGATATTTTATAAAAATGTTCTCTATGATATCCTAGATTTAAGATAGAAATAGTCACGATTGCACTAGAGAATGAAATGAACAAACAACCACTTTATGCTAACATACAAACATAAGAGGACTAAAAGGAATTGGTACTAGAATTGGAAAATTACCTTAGTTGATACATAGTTGTAGAGGTATTAGTGTCCAAGCATAGTCAGGCTTAAAAATGGAATATGTAAATGAAGCTGATTACATAATCATTCACATGATGCTAAGCATTCAACTATCAAAGGATTAATGTAAGGAGGAAGATAAAATAGCTAGATAATAGTCCCAAAAAGTTGTAATCAAGCTATAATAGGTATATCAAGCAATGGAAAATCATAGAGGGACCAATGCCCCTAAACATTCATAATAAAATATAAATAATTGTAGATTAACATGCTTGTATATTCCAATTCTAGTGAAATATAGTTAGTCTTACATTTAGCATCCATTAGATATTTAGATATTTGTATTATAGTAAAAATATCAAATGATCCCTCCCTAAAAGGTTTATTTAAAAGGTTTTATTGTAATGCCTTTAATATATGCATTGCATTCTAATATTTCATGTAGAGGAGGCTTTGTATGATCTATCAAATTCAATAAATTATTATGATGCTTTAAGTGAATATTAAAAAATTTAAAGAATAAAAGCCCTCAATCAACAAAAACTCCAAAAGTGGGGACAGTAAAAAATAAAAAAAAAAAGACCAAATTTAAACCCCCAGGGGGGCAGACGTGGTAATTTTAAAAATATATATATTACCCCCCGAAAGGGGATAAAATTCTCCCCCTCCCGCCCCAACCCCCCCCCCTAAAAAAAAAAAATGTGGGGGGGGGCGTTGGGTTTCTTCCCCCCCTCCTGGGGGGTGAGCAAGGGGGGGGGGGGGGGGGGGTATAATAAAAGGGGGGGGGGGGGGGGGGGGGGGGGGGGGGGGGGGGGGGGGGGCGGGGCACCGCGGCGAGGCCGCGGGGGGGATAACCGAATGTCCCCCCCCTCTTTCCCCTTTTTTCTTTTTTTTTATATATTATATTTTATATTATCCCCTGCACAAACATTTACACACAAATACATAATCCACCTCTCTCCCCTATTTTCGCCCCCCCTCTCTACCTCGCCTCCCGCGCAGGGGGGGGGGTGGGCGGGGGGGGGGGCGTAGCTCCACTCCCCCCCCCCCCCCCCCCCCCCATCCCCCCCCATCCTCTCCCCCCCAACCCCCCCCACCCTCCCCCTCCCTCCCCTCCTCCCGCAGGGGGGGGGGGGGGGGGGGGGGAGCAGCGCCCACCACCTACACAAAACAAGGAAGGCGAGGCTTGGCCAGACCATTCCTCTCCCACTCTTCACCGCCCCCGCGCCGCCGGCCCCCCAATGCGCCGCCCCCCCCCCCCTCCCCCCCCCGAGGGGGCGGCGGGCGCGGCGGGCGGCAGGACGACCGGGGGGGGGGGGGGCGCGGGGCCCGCGCGGGCCCCGCCGGCGGGGGGGGGGGGAGAGAGCGAGGGGAGGCGGGGGGGGGGGGGAGCGCGGGGGGGGGGGAGGGCCCACCCGGCGCCCGCCGCCCCCGCCCCCCCGCGGCGGCACAACCGCCGCCGCGCGGCGCCCGCGCGACGCTCGGCCGCAGCCACCGAGGCAGGCAACGCGGCGACGCCCCGCCGGCGCCGGGGGCGCGCGGGCGCCGGCGGACCACGCGCGGCCCAGAGGGGGGGCGGGGGGGGGCGCGGGGAAAAAAAAGGCCGCCGACGGGCGGGCCGGGGCGCGGGGGGGCGGGGGGCGGGGGGGGGGGGGGGGGCGGGGGGGGCGGGGGGAGGCGGGGGGGCTGGGCGCAGGGCAGGGCGGGGCAGGCCCGCCCACACGGGGGGAAAACCGGCCGGAGGCGGCCGCCGGACGCCCCTCCCGCCCCCCGCGCGCGCCACGGGCCCGCCCCAGCCCCGGGCGCACCCCGCGACCGGCGGAGCCCGACAACCAGGGGGCCCCGCGCGCGCCGCCGCCCCGCGCCTCCCAGGGGCCGGCGGGCGGGGCGCGGGCGGGGCGCGCGCCCGCGGGCGCGGCGGGGGCGGGGCCGGGCCCCCTCCCCCTCGCGACCTTCCTCCTCCTCCGCCGCGACACGGCCTCTGGCCCTCCGACCTGACGAGTGTCAGTGGGAGGGGCGGGGGGGCGGGCGGGGGGGGGGGCGGGCGGGGCGCGGCGGCGCGCGGGCAGGGGGGGGGGGGGGGGGGCGGGCGGGGGGCGCGCGGCCGCCGCGCGGGCGCGCCCCCGCGCCCGCCCGCGCCGCCCCCCGCCAAGCGCCCGCGCTCCGTCGCGCCCGCGGGGCGCGGCCGGCGGGCGGGGCCCCCCCGCCGCGCCCCCGGCCGCGCCCCGGCGGCGCGCCGCCCGCGCCGGCCGCGGGGGCACCGCCCCACCCACACACCACACACACTCTCCACCATCTCCACACGCCCCCACCCCCCCCCCCCCCCGCCGCCGCGCCGCGCCCCCCCCCCCCGCCCCCCCCCGCGCCCCGCGCTCCCCGCGCCCCCGGCGCGCCAGGGGCCCGCGGGGCCGCGGCGCGGGGGCCCCCTCCCAACAACAACCCGCATAAAAAAAATAAAATCACAAAACCTCCAAGCAGAGGCAGCCGCCCCCCCAGGGCGCCACTCCTATCACTAATGAATGCTTGAGCATTCAATGTTAAATATGGTTAAGCTAGACAAGTGTTATCATGCTTTTTGATGAACAAAGATTGAATCAAGTGCCACATATCGAATTTGAGACCCTGTGAAAGTTACCTCGCATTAATTTCTATTAGTTTTAAAACTCCATGAATGTTGCTCCACACAATTGGTCAATGCCCTCTCTAAATACCTCAGTTTGGTTCGAATCACTTGCCTTGGTATAGGCAATTGTAAAAAATGTGACTACATGGCTAGATGTTGACATCTAATAGACTAGAGTACATTGGGATAAAAAATTGACTTATAAAATAGGCATGTCGTGATTGTATGAACCATTGGTATCGATATTGAGCATGCATTCCTATCAACACAATCAGTATAGGTGGTAAATCATTGACTATTGTTCAGGCAATGAGATCATGAGCCTTAGATAGTTGTACTTCTCTGCCAAAAGTGGTCAACATTTATACAAAAAAATATTTCTAGAAATAGGAGGGACAAGTCTCTTTAGCTTGTCACACGATTGTTTTTTAAGGGTATCTTTTCCTTAGATGATTTATATCTAAAATAGAGATTGATCATTTGGTAGTATTTATTTATAGGAACTAGAATAGTTGAGGATGACATAGATTGTATCTATCCATTTGAGTGCTAGAAGGAAAATTGAAAAATCTTTCACACCTTTGAATTATTAATAAAGTGCTTTGCAGCCTCTACGTTGAAGCAAGGGAAAGATGGACTACAAGAAGAGTTGAGCCTGCTTTGATAGCACTGATACAATTACTTTGATGATTTGCATTATCAAGTTGAAAATATTTGTACATTATTCTCTTACCCTATATAATATAACAAACACTAACTACCTAGATGTAAGTATCCTATATTAAATTATTGTAACCACTTCAACTTATAATTACACTAAATATGATGTTAATAATTTTTAACACTTAACCATAATTAATAATATATTAACTACAAAAACATAAAAAAAATATTAATAATATTTTATTAAATAAACATGTACATGAAAATCCGCTACCATTTTTTCTAATAAAAAATATAAGAAGTAAATCCCGTATATAACCCTTTCTACATAAAAAAGTTACGTAGCCTGTCTTTTGATTGCCAGCCCACCGAACTGATGCGTAAATTTCCTTTTCTTGTTTATCTTTCCACACTGTAGCACTTCCGAATACGGACGAATGACAAGGGGCCCAATACTGGGCAAGAGCCCATGTAAAGACTTTTATTATCTTTAAAAACTTTTAATTTAAAATAAAATTTACTAAATTTTCTATCTACTCGTTACTAACCAATTTATCCAATTTAAATATAACCAATCTATCCAACTTAAATAAAAGTTTTATTATATTCTATGGATAGCTTTCAACACCCGTATAGTTCAGTGCGCTGGAACCTACGGGATTATATACAAATCTTCATGACCATCCGAAAAGGGCGAGCATCTTTAATAAATTTCGTAAGAATTTTTTGAACTTTGGCGGGCACAGTTGAGAAGCAGGTCGCGATATTGCGATCTTCGCATATGGAATTATTCCCAACGCAATACGGAGTATAACGAAAAGCAAAATTATATCTTACACGAATAACGAATATAATTACCCCATGATTATACACGAGATTCTCAAATATTATACGAATACTAACGAATATAATTTTTTTGGATCTAAACTGTTCATTTGAGACTAATATTTTGCTATGTTACAATTTTGATCCTTCTTTTGTTGAGAAATATTACATTATTTTGTACATGTAAATATACCCCCATGGTACCTTCATGATGAAAATATAAATATGTAATAGATTAGGATTGAGATTTTAGATTATATGAGTGTTTTATATTTTCCCTTTCATGTAAGTGTCAATGTGTAGAAAATGCACAAATGCCCTAGATTAGGAGTGCATGTAGAGGTGTCCAAGTGTCATAGAGTCAAGTATATATGTAAGAAGAAAGTGAAGAGTCTAGTATAGAAGTGGAAAAATGATAAGCCAAAGGTCATGGAATTTGTCATATGGAGAGCAATAGCCAAGTATGTGAAGAGTCACATTACTATGTCTATATTATGGGGATAAAGCTTCATACAATGGAACACAAGAAAATGCAAACAAGGAGATGTGAGACAAGCATTGATAATAAATATTGCATATAGATTTTGACCAATTAATATTTTCTGCTTTCTTAATGCATTTACATGAATGATATTGGCCATTTTACATTCATATTTGATATTACAAGTGAATTTTGTTTCATTATTATATTAGCCTTGATATACACATCAGATTGCTCATATATAATTATATTCTTCATTATTGATATTTTGACCTTTAATATTGTGGCTTCTTTATATTGGAACTTGTGATATTATATGATAGTAAGGATTAAAAGCCAATAGTGGTATTAAAGCTACCATTTAAAGCTATTTTTTTTATAAAGTTATTTTACTAGCCATAATTTAACTTTATCCATTCTTGACAAAGTTTTTTTTTTGAGTAATACTTCTTATACACATCCGTCGTGGGGATCGAGCTAGGGTCACATCACCGATAATGCAAGTCGCATCCTTGTTGGTATACCACACTCAATTTAGAGTCTTTCCATTTTGAATGCAGTGAAGACTTAGGCTCTATTTTTAAAGGATTTTTTTGAGTAGATATTGAGGGGATAAGAATTTAGGCATGTTGATTTGAATACTAGGGTCTTTCCACTTGGTTGAAGGAAAACTAGTGAAGACTATGACTCAACTAATTTTATTGAGGGTAAACTTAGGAGAACATTTGTACATGATAGAAAGAGCCAACTCAAAATAAAGTTGGAAATTTGACGATATTCAAAGTCACCCTGATAATATTCAAGATTATCTAGAGAAGAAGAGGAGAAACACTATTGAATATTGAGAAAGAGTCAACTCCAAAGATAGTTTGTCATTCAGGGACATTTAAATTCACCCTAATATTAATATTGGGTTCTCTAGAAAAAAGAGAATCATATTTTATTCCAAGTTATAACCTAAGATATTGGAGATAGATTCCATACATTTATTTTATATATAGGAGTTAGATTCTATCAAATTGGAGAAGCATCATAGTTTTCAAATATTGATAAGCATCAAAGCTTCTAGAGATAGAGAAGCATCCTAGCTTCCTAATTTTAGAGATTGAGAAGCAATAGTGTAGAGACATATACATAGATAAGAAGAGTACTAAGAAGTATAGATTCTAAACCTCTGGAGATAATAATATAGAGGTATAGAGAATTTGTGGTTATTTAGAAAACCAGAAGTATAAGGTTGACTGTAGCAATATTAGTATTGGCCTTGACATATTTTTAAATGAATTTTTGAAAGTTTTACACCAAATAATAGCACTACCAGAGTGTTGTCTAGAAGCATTAAGGAATAATAGATATCTCATCCATCATATATGAAAAGACCAACTTCTAAAATGACTGCATAGAAGATGAATCCTGAGTGGTAGAATTGAATTTTAGAGGCCAACATCCAAGTAGCCAGTAGTGAAGAAAAGACCCAAGTGAAAAGTATTGAATAAAAGGCCTAAGAAAACAATATAAAAAATAGGTTAGTATTGAGGAAGAGGTCTAGAATTCCAACATAGAAAAATAATTCTACATTCAAGGGTCTATATATAGAGGAATACTAAGCATCTATTAAAGCTATATACAAAATAACTTAAATTGTTTAAAGTAGAAAAAGGCTTCATACTTGTTGTAAAAAATGAATACCTACATGTTGCGAGTATGATAATTAACAAAAAGATAAATATATCGAGATTCATTATAGCTCAAAGCCATAGGTCAACAAATATTGGTATGGACCAAATTGAGAGGCCCTTTAGTTTGAGATTCTAAAGATTCAAATGGAGCTTAAAGTTGCTTTCTAGCTAAGCAAAAAGGGAAAATTTGAATCGATTTCTTCAAAGAAGGAAGACCTCTAATCATGTGCTTATTTTTAATTACAATAATATGATGAAAACATAGATGGTCATATCATCGATTCCAAGGAGATATAGAAATATTAGAGCTAACAATTAACACTATATTATCATGATGAATTGTATGAAGCTCAAACAATTTTCTTATTCCTTTATCGTATGCAATAATCATGGACTTTATAGCTTTGTTAAAAATGAGACATACCTTGGATCCTTGTAATTTGTTAAATTCAATGATCAAATTATGGTCATGTAATTGATTAATAGAGAATACATTCTTAATGAGTCCCAAAACATACAAGACTTATGTTATCTTAAATGTATGAAATCCAAGTTACAATTTGACATCACCTATGCCTTTAATGCAATAGGATGTGTCATCACCCAAAGAGAATTTTTTTGTATGACTAGAATATTTTAGGATCTAGAACCAATTGGTCCAACTAGTCATATATTTGGTTGATCCAAAATTGACATACCAAACATTATTAGGCTGACTTAGTCGAGCATGAGCAGATAATACATGCTCTTCTTCTCATGATTGATCATTTTCTTCTTCTACTAAGTGTTTTTTTATAATATCACTATGTTGTTGATGTATGTTCTAATTTTAAATTTTATTGTTTATTGATGACTTATTTTGATGTGTAAGAGGACCTATTCGTGAAAGGCTTATACTAAAATTCCTTCAATGTGTGGTGATTATTGCCACAATGTTGATATGTAAAATTTACTTCTTTGATGTTGGAAGCAATGTTGAGATCTTGTACATATCCTAACTAGATGGTTTCCCTTTTAATTTGAAAGAAGAACTTGATCTTCATCTTGTGGTGTATGAGAGACCTCTACTTTTGAAGTAGATTCACCAAGTTTTTAAATGTTGGTTTCTGCTTAGTGATATTCAAAGTTATCACAAACACATTATTCTATGAAGGAAGAGATCTTGAAATAATGCAAACAAGTGTGTTATTAGGTTCTTTTATCTGAAACCTTATAGTGATGCACATAGCTCTACAACTTACCTCAAGAATAACTTAAATTTTTATTCAATATTTATTTTAAAAAATCAAGTTGCCTTTGAAGGAACAAGATTTGGTTCTTTTTCTTTCCCTTAAATAGTATCTAGAGCTTGTCCCATGTGTCTTTGACTTGGTTGAGTCATGAAGGTATGGTTGTACTTCATGAGAAACACCAAACACAATGATCAATTGATCCTTTCTATCTACTTTATCAAATCTTATATATTCTTCATCATCTATGTTAGTAAGGGAAATGGACCTCTCCACAACTTCTCACATTTCTTCAAGCTCATATTGAGTTTTAAGTTTAGTTTTCCAAGCAACATAATTATTCCCTCTTAATAGATAGTAATTACACAATAGGAATTTTGGTGCACCACTAACCATGTTAAACCTTCAAAAAACTAGAAAATTTCAATTCCATTAGATTGTCCTCTAAAAATATTTTTGAATGAGTATATATAAGTCTATATTCGTAACTTAAATAATGCCTAAAATTAGAAGAAATCAACAATATTTTTTTGATAAAAATAGGTAGAAGGATTTCTTCAACTAGAATCTTCAAGAATTATTATATAGAATATTCCAATGTTTTAAAATATTATATGAATCTCCTTCTTATTTACCTACATCCCATAATAATAAGGAAAATAAAATATGGTTTTTAATGGGCCCTTCCATGATTCATATGGCATAAAAAATATATATATATTGTTTAAGTGGTTGTTGATAACTAATATTGGGGATTTTAGCACCTTGATAGGGTAGATGATACCTGCTATTACTACCACTCCTATCACTAATGAACGTTTGAGCATTTGATGTTAAATATGATTAAGCCAGACATGTGTTATCGTGCTTTTTGATGAACAAAGATTGAATCAAGTGCCACATATCGAATTTGAGACCCTATGAAAGTTACCTCGCATTAATTTCTATTAGTTTTAAAACTCCATGAATATCGCTCCACACAATTGGTCAACGCCCTCTATAAATGCCTCAGTTTGGTTCGAATCACTTGCCTTGGTATAGGCGATTGTAAAAAATATGACTACATGGCTAGATGTTGATATCTAATAGACTAGAGTACATTGCGATAAAAATTTGACTTATAAAATATGCATGCCATGATTGTATGAACCATCGGTATCGATATTGAGCATGCATTCCTATCAACACAATCGATATTGGTGGTAAATCATTGACTATTGTTCAGGAAATGACATCGTGAACCTTAGATAGTTGTACTTCTCACCAAAAGTGAACATTGATACAAAAAAAATATTTCTAGAAATGGGAGGGACAAGTCTCTTTGGCTTGTCACACGATTGTTTTTTAAGGGCGTCTTTTCCTTAGATGATTTACCTCTAAAATAGAGATTGATCAGTTGGTAGTTTTTATTTATAGGAACTAGAATAGTTGAGGATGACATAGATTGTATCTATCCTTTTGAGTGCTAGAAGGAAAATTGAAAAATATTTCACACCTTCTAAATTATTAATAAAGTGCTTTGCAGCCTCTATGTTGAAGCAATGGAAAGATGGACTACAAGAAGAATTGAGTCTTCTTTTAACCTACTTTGATAGCACTGATACAATTACTTTGATGATTTGCATAATCAAGTTGAAAATATTTGTACATTATTATCTTACCCTATATAATATAACAAACACTAACTACCTAGATGTAAGTATACTGAAAGCACGAGGATACGAAAGCAAAAAGGAAAGCGAATATGCGATGCAAACAGAACCAAACTTAGCGCTAAATCCTAGGAATTTGAAAGCGCATGAAAAGAGGGAAAAGCATGAGCGAATCAAAACGAAACAAATGTGAATAAAGAAGACAGCCCTTTTTATTGATATGTTTCACAACTCGGTTACAATGCGCATCCTCCCCTTCCAAGGTCTAGGAGCATTTAAGTATGTGTTCTTGTTACATCCATGGGTGCCTTTCCTTCTTCCGCGTGCCCACATGTAAAATGGGTGGACCAAATGTCATCGCCGCTTGCATTGATGAGTCTTGGTTCCTTGATGCTCCTCCAATGTTCAGACCCTGCACTCAAAGGAACAAGAAACAGTCAGTAGCACCTACGGATAAAACAAAGCATGCAATCCCCAAGCCTACGATAAGTGAATAAGAAAAACGAATTAAACTATGACTAAAATGAATCCAAAAGCTCTAAAAATTTGACAGGGGCATCAAGACACCACCAGGAAGGCCCTAAAAAAATAATAGTCAAGAAATTCCTTGCCGATTTGAATTCGCTTCGGGGCGGGACGAATTCACTTGCAACAAAATGCCGAAAAGGTACTGTCCCAAATGTCCTGCCTAAGAAGCTCCAAAAGACCTGCAAACTTGGGGTTAGCTAATTGGGGGCATTTTGGGAAGACCCAGATGGTCATATTTTCCCAATTTGGCCTCCATCAATAGGAATTTGATGATGCTACCTGCAAATTAGTAGAAGCGAACAGAGATAGAAATATGATCAAAATTGTTCAAAACGAGACGAAATTTAAATGACAACCTATCTAAGCATCATAGAATTGAATGCAAAAATGAAATAAAGCAAGTCTACCATGGAATTCCCATCGCTCCGAAGGGGGGCGATTAGGATTGTGGCAATGTGGGAGGGGGTGCCCATGGGGCAGGCCACCCACCGTTTGAGGCCTGATTTTGGCACCAATCCACTTGGGATGGGTCCAAAACCTCTTGTGTGGTATTGTCAGCAAATTTGGTGGGATATTATGGCCAAATGTCAGGTTTTGGGCTCAATATTCATCCTCCCAATAGTCACCCAATGACCTCCCCTCTAAAGGAGATCAAGGATGTGAAAGGCGCAAATCCAAAAGGTGTGAGGTATGACAATAAAATGACAGCACTTCGTTGCTCTAAAAATGCTCCTTCTCTCCATATTTTGGGGTGAGGAAACTCACCAATTTATAGACCTAGAGGTCTCTTGAAATGGGCATGCAGAGGTGCCACTTGGCAATCATGCCTTCCCAAGGGGAAGGAGATTCCTCCCTGAATAGGGACTTCATGACTACCCTTGTAATTGCCTCTAACGCTCGAAAACACTCACCCATACTCCCATGCGATGAAGGAAGTGTTGAGTGGTGGATCTGAGTTGCCATTTGTCAAGATTTGACTTTTTGCCTGTCAAACCTTCAATTCACCCCACCTTGGAACGAATCTAGAATTCGTCCCTGGGTGGGGCGAATCCCAGTTTGAATTTGTTCTAGGGTGGAACAGATATTGAGCAAAGTGCTTGAAGGTGCCAAATTAATCTCTGACCTTCCAAAACTGCTGTGAGAGTAGTTAGGACCACTCTTTAACCTCTGGGGGCTGCCCTTGGGGCTGTGTGTGTCAAAGCGATCAGTGTTTGCAATCACATAATCGAATTGGTGCTATTTTGGTGTCTACAGATGCCCCTTTTTGGGATGCGTTGTGCATGGTGCAGCGCCAAGCAAAAATAGATAACCAAAGCACTAATGATTAGGGTTTCTCAGTAACCTAACCAACTTTTGATGCCCCAAGTATGAAAAGGGCATGCATTCTTGAATCCTTGCTTCTAATGAGAGAAGGAACTTAACTCAAGTGTTAACCTTTTTCGGTGAGGTGTTACTTGATCTTGGACATTGATCGGTCATGAATAGGCAAAGGGCGCAACCTTTTGTCTGTGAGAACCTTGAGTTCATGATTCATGAAATGCCAAGTGATTTGATTAGCTTGTGATTATTGCTTGTTTACTACCCCAAGTAGGAGCGTAATTGTCTTTGTCAATTATTCTTTGAATGCATGTTGTTTTCCTTAATTGGGTGTGTATTTGTTGATTGGCGACTAAGTGTGACTACCCCCTCAAGTGACGAATCGATGAGGGAATGACCTGCATGAGAAAAGCGACGAGTCACTTGACCCAAGATGACTGGTGCAAAGGTGCCTTCAGATGCTTATCATTGAACGTGTGTGCAGTTTCCTGAAATTTAGACCTATTTTTGGTGGGTGTTAACCCTTTTTGCGACGCGTTTTGGAGCTAAAATTGGCAGAAATCCGTCCTCCCATGGAGCGATCTGGCTATGGTAGCCTTCTTAGGGAGTAGGATGGTGAAAATTTGTAGCCCCAATGTCCATTTTGGATGCCAAGAATGTCAGTCACAAAGGCGCCTTCGTTCGACAATGTTATTGCTATTTTTGGTTGGGTTTTGACCCTTTTGTTGACGTCATTTAGGGTGGAAATTCTCAAAAATTTGGCTGCCCGTGGAGCAGTCCGGATATGGTAGCCTTCTTAGGGAATAGGATAGCGAGGATTTGTGACCCAGACATCTATTTTGCATGCCCAAGATGTCAAGTGCAAAAGCACTCTCATTGGATAGGTTTATTAGCTGTTTTGGTGCATTTTTGTTCAATTTTTTGTTGTTTTTGAAATTTTTGCCCTAAATTCGTTTTGGGGTGGGATGAATACCAGTTTAGTATTCGTCCCAGGGTGGTACGAGCACTAACCAAAGTGCTCATCCCAGGGAGGAACGAATATAAGCTCAAAAAGCCTATTTAAAGGTCAAAACTAGGGTTTGGGCTCATTTGCATTCGAATTTTCTTACGATTTGGAGCTCTGGGGAGGAGGAGGCTAATTCTACGAAGCGAAGCACTGCCGAATTTCTCTCGACATCATGAGTGCACAAACCGGATCGAGCGGTGGAGCCGAAGCGAGACCAGTAAGTGCTCCTTAGCGTTATTGCTTTTGTTATATGTTTTAAAACTGCAAGTGATTTGTTTATTTTTCTTTGTTATGTTGTTCTCCAAAGTTAAAATTGAAAACCCTGAAACTGAGCTGAACACAAACCAAGACTTAGCTTAAAATTGAATGGAAAACATAGTTAAAACCTAGGTGGAAATTTTTATTTTTCTTTTTAAAACGGAACAAAAATTTACTATCCGGTTTGCACTAAAGTAAACCCTAGGAAAAATTTTGATTTTTGCTAAACTAAAACCCTAGGATAAACGGAACGTAAAACCCTAGTTTTTTAGGTTGAGCTTGTCAGTTTTAAAACGTAGGTGAAAACCCTAGGTTAAAAAAACTGTTATTTTAATTTTGTTTTGTTTGTGCAGACTTTGTCAATTTTAAACTTAGAATACATAAATCCTAAGACTGACAACTGTATATTTAAAAAAAAAAAATGTTTTTGTGTTTTTATGTTGTTGTCAGTTTTAAACTTAGAGTACAAACCCTAAGACTGACAAACTGTATTTTTTTGGAAAAAATGTTTTTGTGTTTTTATGTTGTTGTCAGTTTTAAACTTAGAGTACAAACCCTAAGACTGACAAACTGTATTTGCTGAATTGTTTTTGTATCTATTTTGAATTTTTGTGAATTTTGTTGTTTTTGAGTCTGTTGTTAGTTTTAAACTTGGAGTACAAACCCTAATACTGACAAACTATTTTTGCTGAATTATTTTTGTATCTATTTTGAATTTTTGTGAATTTTGTTGTTTTTGAGTTGTACGTTGGTAGGCAGTGTTGTATATTCATGTTATTGTTGTATAGTTTTTCATGATTTTAATGTTTTTGTGTTGTTTTATTTTGCAGGTTGTGAAGATCCGGTATCGTGTGCCTACTACTTTTGCTGAAGCGTGGGGGGCTCTAACTATGGCTGACTAGGAGTGGCTTGATGCCCTTGGGCTCAAGCAGGTGGCTCGACTAGAGCCTGTGGTCGGGGATCGGGCCTATCTGACGGCCCTGATCAACCTGTGGGATCCCCGGACCAACACCTTCCATCTCCCAATAGGGGAGATGGCAGTGACCTTGGAGGATGTCTATCGGATTCTATGGATTTCGATAGATGGACTGCCGATCAAAACATCATCGTGTGATCAACAGACAACTATACTGATACGGTGCTTCGGGCATAGGGAGGAGCTGGGTGTGGAGAGTCCAATGGAGAGGGCAGAGGGCGACTACGAGATTGGCAGGATTTTGGTCCGATGGTGGCTTGATAGAGGGGTGTTGGGAGTGAGGCACGCAGTACTCATGGGCCTCATTTCCAACATGCTACTACCTGACTCGTCAGGTGTGAGGTTCCTGTGGAACCTATTGGATGTGGTCTGTCAGCTGGTGGAGTGCCCGATGGAGGCACCACTGATCATGAGGTGGGGACAGATGCTGCTGGCACAGCTCTATGGTGAGCTGTACGAGGTCTACTATCAGAGGTGGAAGGGGATTAGCTATAGCTATCTATTGTAGAGCTGGGATTGGCAGCACATAGCGGTGGAGAGGCCAGTAGGGTTACCATGGATGACTCGGACAGAGATGGAGGATAAGGATATAGGCTATGCGGTTCTATGGCGGTGGTCTGAGGAGTAGGGACAGATTCGATGGTGGGCAAGTGTCGTAGGGCACTATGTCGATGCCTTCACTTGGCTTACTCTAGGGGAGGTGTCCTGGTGCCCCTATCAGGACTGTCCAACCTGGTCGAAGGCTGGAGAGTGGCTCCGACGGGTACGTAGGGAGTGATGGCTGATTGGGTAGCATGGGACCGAGCATGAGTTCTTCCCTTACAATCGGGTGACACGATAGTTTGGGGTGCACCAGGGGTTTCCTGGTGAGCCCGTGGTCTATCGACGTCGGGGGGACGAGAGGACTCTGGATCGACCGGTCATCGTGCCACTAGGTGAGGATTCAGATGCGGTGATCGACGTCCCAGATGTGGATGACATTGGGACTACCGTAGAGTATGACCAGTGGTGGGTACTATGGTGATGGTGGGGAGAGGGGCCACTAGGAGGCACAGAGGCAGTAGTAGTAGGCGAGGAGGGTGTCGAGGCACCAGGAGATGATTGGGGAGCTCCTCGGGAGGATGTAGACATGGTGGAGGTGGAGGATGAGGATGTGGATTTGGGGGTTTCAGATCAATCGAAGATGCAGGACATCACGGAGTAGTGGGAGCCGAGAAGGTTGCTGTTCCAGAGATGCCCATGCCTTAGGAGAATACGGAGGACATGGAGTCTGGGCTACGCACTGAGAATGCATGGTTGGAGGGGCTATTGTGGAGGCACGATGAGGAGATGGGGGATGCACTACGGGAGAGGGATCTCTTGTGCATGCAGTTGGCAGAGTGGGAGAATGCATTGGTTGCCTACCATCGATAGGATGGGGGTACTGACGCTACACGAGAGAGGGATCTCCTACGGACACAACTGGTGGAGAGGGATAGGGCTTTGGCGCAACACGATGAGAACTTGGCTATGTATCACCAGTGGGAGATGGACTTGGTGCAACAGCGATTGGAGCTGGAGGCAGAGATTAGCCGCCTTGGTGGGTGGGTCCCTACATTCAGTGGAGGTGGATCGTCACGCCGCTCGAGAGGGAGCGAGACTGAGCAATCAGCATCCTCTCGGTGTAGGCGACTGGATGAGGTGGGGGCAAGTAGGCATGATGTGGGGGCTAGCAGCAGCCGCCTTGAGGGGTCTCATAGGACCCACACCACGGGGGGTAGTTCCCATCGCATCGATCCTACATGATCATGGTGGCCGACACCCTAGGCTTGGGGGTTTTTGAGCTTTTGGATCTTGTTGCGGGGTCACAGGACCAGTTCATTATAGCCTGTGGGCATTTTTGATGATATATACAGATGCCTTTATTTTGTTTATGTGAGTGATGATTTGATTTTATGCATGATGAGTGATGAGTATGGATGTATGCATGTTAATTTATTTTGATGGATGCGTATGTTATGATAAATGCAAATGTTTCTAAATTTCAAGATATGCAAATGTAATGGATGAATTGAATTTGTGTTGTTTGGCGAGAGCACCATAGACTGTTTAGACCTTTGTGTTTTTGGCGATTGTTGATGGCAATGCGAGGATGAAAGATAGCGCAGTTGGTTTAGAATGTAGCTAAGGTTTTCTGAGACTCAGACATTTTTAACTAACTAGCCATGACTGTACTTTATCTTACCAAACTTTTGGACAAGGTATGAATCAGACTTGTTTTTGACCAAGTTATTTCATGTCCCTGTGTGTGCAATTGAGTTCGTTTATGTGGTATTGGTTAGGATACCGCCAGTGCCAGATAGGCTATCAACCAAACCTGTACTGAGGATCACCTAATTAGCTCCACTAACTCCTTTTTTGTATTTAGCCAGATTAATCTACGGTGCTATCTAGGATACCATAAACTAGCTCATCCACATGCAAACATTGATCTGTACATGAGTTAATGTGACAGATATATCGTTATGCAGGAGGTTTACTACCAGTGACCGATAGGCTATCCACCAAACCAGTACTGAAGTTTACCTCATGACCTATCGAAATACTAAGAGTTCCAGGGATTCAAGTTTGACTCTCTTCTTTTCTTCAATTGTATTGGGATACTTGCTCTTTTGTAGTGATAAAAATCACTGTTTATTATTATTTTTTTTTCTTTTGAGAAAGGGATTTGAATTTTGAGTGATGAGAATCACTAGTGTATGTGCCTTTTGATGTATGCACTTTGGTGGTGATGTCAAATTTTTGGAGTTTTGACTTGTTGCAGGATTTTATGATGTTTGCAACTTTTTGAGAACTTGGGATTCTTGGGGAATTGGGTAGGGAGGATTCTTGTCCTTTTTCCAACTCTCAGCATTCTTGGGGTCATTCATACAGGTGGATGAGCAAGATAATCGTTTCGCTTATGGTGACCTGGATTGTTGTGCGGTTTCATCTTTCATTCACACAACTTGGAATTTTTTTTTGTTTTAATTTGTGGCTAGTAACCGGTGATCCAAGTAGAACTCTACCTAAAACGACTTGGAATGGCTAGAAAGCAATGAGCAGGCGAAAATCTTGATACATTAGAGACCACAACTATGGAAAAAGAATATGTTCTTTGATGGACTATAGAATGAAAAGGAACAAGATGGTGGGAATTACATGGTGCCTTTGACCTGTATGACCACAAATGTGCAATGTATGGGTATGATGCTTAATGCAGCTACATATTTTTGTGTTTTTGATGGATTAATTTTTTTTTTTTTTAATATGAAGATGAGATGCGAAAAGAGCTCTTTATTGTTGTGATGAATTGGAGTATGCCTGGAAATGAGATGCCAAGCGATTGACCAAGCAATTGCGGGAATCCTTGGAGCATTTTGGGATTGACCAAGCGATTGTGGGAATCCTTGGAGCATTTTGGGATTGACCAAGCGATTGTGGGAATCCTTGGAGCATTTTGGGATTGACCAAGCGATTGTAGGAATCCTTGGAGCATTTTGGGATTGACCAAGCGATTGTAGGAATCCTTGGAGCATTTTGGGATTGACCAAGCGATTGTAGGAATCCTTGGAGCATTTTGTTTGGGATACGGCTCTCTTAGATATGGAATGGCCATAAATGATTGATGTTCAAGGGTTCTAGTTCCTTGATTCCATCAAGAGAGGCTAGCCGGTATGTCCCAGGTCCTATTTTGCTATCAATTACATATGGACCTAACCAATTTACCGTGAACTTGTCCCTTATATGGGATGGTAAACTAGAGTTTTGTTGGTTCTCTTTTAAGACCAAGTCACCAACCTAAAAATCCCTCAGGTGAACTTTCATGTTGTAAGCTTTCTTAAGTCGCTCTTGATAGATACGTAAATGCTCAAGAGCATTGACGCGTCGTTCTTCAAGCAACGTAAGGTGGTCTAACCAGGCCTACCATGTAGTGTCACCATCGATGAACTCTTGCATTGATATGCATAGGGAAGGAATTTCCAACTCAAGAGGCATGACTGCCTCGGAGCCATACACGAGCGAAAACGGAGTTTCCCCAGTGGGCGTCCGAATGCTAGTGAGATAATCCCATAGGGCAAGTGGGATTTGGATGTGCCAATCCTTATGACTATCTGCGACTATCTTTTTGAGGATGGCAACTAGCATTTTGTTTGATGCCTCTACTTGCCCATTTTCCTATGGATAATAGGGTGTCGAAAAACTATGCTGAATTTTGTACTTTGTGGTCAAAGCACGCACATCTTTATTCTTGAATGACGTCCCATTATCCAAGATTATTTTGGATGGAATACCAAAATGACATATGATGTTATGCAAAATAAACTCCACAATGCGGGGTCTTGTCGTAGAGGTAAGTGAAACTGCTTCCACCCACTTGGTGAAATACTCTGTGGCCATTATGATAAACGTGTGATGACCTGACGATGCAAGGGAGATATTTTTGATTAGATCTAAGCCCCACTATGAAAATGGCCAAGCCGACTGGATCGGCTGCAAGGCCTAGGAAGGTACGTGTGTCAAATTAGCATGGTGTTGACACTTCACACACTTCCTGACATATGCGCAACAATCTCGCTCTAAAGATGGCCAATAATAGCCCATGCAAAGAATGTGCTTTGCGATGGCCATACCACTGAAGTGGCCACCGCACGTACCATCGTGTGCTTGGGCGATTTCCCAAGTGGACTCTTATTGGTCCAAGAAATGAAGGAGGATTCCTTCATAGCTACGACGGTACAAAATGTCTCCTAACAAGACATGCTTTGTCACTTTTTGCTTGAATGCTCGTTTTGTAGCATGTGTCAATCCAAGCGGGAGATTACCTAACTTGAGGTAGTCCCTTACGGGTGAATACCAATCCTGTTGATCAGAAGCCTCGATGGTATGAACAGCCAATCCCTCTTGAAGTTCATCCCTAGAAAATGTTGAGTGGGAAAGAACTTGTAATAATAGCGTTGTGTTGCTATTAATGGGAGTAGGGGAGAACAAGGACCCTCAGTTGGCATGTTTTAGACGATCATGGATTCGAGAGAACTTATCCGAGGATGGTTCAATCTGGATCATGTGGATTCCTGGCGTCAAGTTAGAACTTGCACGGTCCATCATGGATTGCGATAGTGTTTTGACTTGAATGGTTGTCATATCACCATAAAGGTCTTGTGGGATTAGTGACCCCAAGGAGGCCATAGTGTCTATAAAATGATTCAATGACCGAGGGAGTGCCTCGATGTCGTACCATTCAAGCTTTTCCAAGAATTTGTCCACAAGGGCTTTGTAGGCCTGCAGAACTAGGCATTTACATTGGAATACCCATTTGACTTGGTTGACAATTAACAACAAATCACCAAAGATGTTCAGTCACTTAATGTTCATGGTGATTGTTTTCTGAAGACCTATGAGCAAGGCTTCATATTTGGCATTATTGTTGGTGCACGGGAAGTCTAATTTAAAGGACAGGGGCAATGGAGCCCCTTGCGGTATGAAGAATACAATTCCCGTGCCACCACCTTGATCACATTTAGAACCATCAAAAAATAGGGTTATGTCGGCCTGTGACTCAGGCTCATCAGAATCTGGTGATTTTGAGACATGGAAGACCCCATCATCGGGTAGTTCTATGACCAGAGGTTGATCATCTTCGAGAGGAGCCTCTGCTAGTTGATCGGCTATGACCTATCCTTTGATGGATTTCTGTCCAATAAACTCTATGTCAAATTTTGTCAATAGCATGATCCATTTCATCGTGCGGCTACTATGATAAGTACGACTCATCATGTACCACAATGGATTCTCCTTAGACACAACATACGTAGTGTTGCTCAGCCTGTAGTGGTGTAGCTTTTTGGTAGCAAACACCACTGCCAAGCAAATTTTCTCAATGTATGCATAGTTAAGTTCATAACTGACCAGGGTGCGGCTAAGATAGTAAGTAGCCTATTCTTTGTGAAGTTCATTCTTCTGGGCTAGCATGGCGCCCAGTGCCACCTCAGTAGCTGAGATGTATAAGTAGAATGGCACTCCTAGTCTAGGTGGTGCCAATACTGGCGATGAAGCCAAGTATTGTTTGATGTCATCAAAGGCTGACTGGCACTCGTCATCCTAATGAAATGCTACCCCCTTGTGCAATAATTTTTTCATGGGTCGACACTTGTCAGATAGCTATGCTATGAAGCACTTGATTGATGCGACCTTTCCCTACAGACTTCTGAGCTGCTTAATGGTAGTTGGGGGAAGCATTTCAAGGATTTCCTTGACTTTGTTTGGGTCCACCTCAATGCCTCGCTTTGAGACTATGAAACCCAAGAGTTTTCCATATGTGACACCAAATACGCACTTCTTGGGATTCAGTCTGACTTTATGTTCCATGAGGCGATCGAGGATCTTGCTTAAGTCATCGAGATGATTTGGACGCAAAAGAGATTTGGCCAACAAATCATCCATGTAATCTTCCAAAGTTTTATGCATGTAATCATGGAAGATGTACATCATGGCATGTTGGTAGGTGGCACCAGCATTTTTAAGGCCAAAGGGCATGACCTTATAACAAAATGTCCCCCAAGGCGTTGTGAACGCCATTTTTAGTTGGTCCTCGGGATTGATACGAATTTTATTGTATCCCGAGAAACCATCCATGAGGGATAGCATTTCATGGCCCACTATAGCGTCTACCAATGCATCGATGCTTGGCAAGGGGAAATCATCCTTAGGACTCGCTTTGTTTAGATCTCAAAAATTAGTGCATATGTGAATCCTCCCGTCGGGCTTTTTGATGGGCACCATGTTGGATAGCCATGGCGGATAATCCATGAAGATGACAAATTGTGCATCCAACAGCTTTTGCAATTCATATTTGACCATCAAGGCCACTTTTGGGTGCATCTTACGTAGTTTTTGCTTAACTGGCTTGATTTTCGGATCAAGTGTTAGATTATGCATGACTAGTTGCGGATCTAGCCCTGGCATGTCTCTATATGACCATGCAAAAACCTCCTTCTTCTCTTTGAGAAGGGCAATGTAGTCGGCTTGCTCTTCAGAGGATAAGCTTACCCCTAGCTTGATAATCTATGGATTCATTGGATCCAAGCCGATGTCTATGTCAGTCGTCTCCTCGACCGACATGTGGGATCCGTCCTCCAACTGATGTGGAGTCGAGATCAAATGGATATCATTTGTCGAGTTTAAATCTGCATTGGGAACATCAGGTTCCTCTTCAGCATGGAAGATATCTTGAGTTGACCCTGGGGTAAAATAAAGCATTTTACCAAAATGCCAGTACTCTGATGGGGATGGAGGTGAATTGACGTGATCCCAGTCAATGGCATCTATGTCTAGATCCAATGATTGTGCTGGGTCGGCTGGATTTTCGATGGGGGCAATTAAATCAATGGAGATCATGTTGATGAAATGATTTTGGTATCCATTACCGTGGGTGTGATGACTCGAACATTCTGGATGTGCTATGTGCTTCAAATATGGCTCTAGAGGTATTGGCACGAATGGATCGGTCCTATGTGTTGATAGGAGGACAGGGTCTACCCTCAGCACTGATATCACCCTAGGTTCTTGGGGTGGAAGGTGCTCTTCGTATACCTAGAGCGGTGGATCCAACACTTGGTCCCACCCCGTTGGGTCTATGTACCACTCGTGCCCTAGCACTATGCCCATCTGTCCAAATATGTCGTTAATCTCCAAGGGGTATGGTTGCGGCATCTACCGCATGTGATTAAGATATGTCATTTTTGTTTCATCTTCGTAATCACTATCGGAGATCCAAAAGCCCTCGTTGGCTTTGAAAACTATTTGAGGCATTACAGGCTCATCCCGCTCAAGAAAATTAATCTGGACCCATTGTGGTTGTTCCACTCTCCGTGGGGGGGCCTTATTCTCTTGATGCGACACTGGCTCGATTGGAGCCTCTAGAGGGAACATTGTCAAGAGGCTCTCTTGATAGTCATTCATGGGGATCACTTGTGAGTGATCACTATCTGATTCAAAGGGGTCATATGATGTTGGTTCATATTCTGATTCATCCTCCGAAGATCCCTCTTGACACTATTTATACCTTCCTTTAAAGTGAGTCCTCGAGCTTTCGCCTCTCTCTAGCAAAGGAGAAGGGTTATTGAGGTTAACAAGGGTGGTTGTTGACCATGGGAGGTAATCTCCCAATGTATATGTTGTGTTCGGGTTGGCATAAGGATCTGATGCCAATCCACCCTTGTTGCCTATCCCTAGGCCTTGCATGCTCTCTACCAAGATGTCCAAGGGTAGGGGGTGGTTGAACCCCATGCCCGACTTGTCATAAGGCATTTGGTATCTTGGCTGGAAAAGGACACGCACTCCTTGCTCATACCTGCCTAGCCCGTATCCATGCCAATTGCATTGGCCAAGATATCTCAGAGCGAAGTTCGGGTTAGACAAATAGTTGACATCTTCTGCAAAAGGCTCTTCATCTTCGTCCTCTTGCATGCATGGCTCAGTACCATGATCAAGGCCCCCATACACAAAATTTGTTTGGTTTGGCGGGTAGCCTAAAGGAAAAATTGTACCGATGGGGAGGCGAGGTCTCTCCATGTCTTGCACGGATTCTAGCACGGTCATTGCTACAACATTTCATACCAGATACTCCCCCAGGCCCGTATTGGCCATTTCAACAGTGATTGTTGGTGATTGAGGGGGAGGGGACGGAAGCTCTTCTTGAGTCCACTCCATGTTGGGTGAACTGCTCTTCCTGAGTCCACTCCATGTTGGGTGAACTAGGAGCCTCAACTTCCATTCTGCTAGGCATCTCCTTGGTAGAGATGGTTGATACTATTGGCAGTGCCTCTTCTAGGGGTTGAGCCTCTTCCAGGGTTTGCTTCTCTTTGTCCTTCTGTTTAGCCATGATAGGTGGCATTGTTGGTGAAGGACCGGACGATGAAGATGTACCTGGCTAGGGTTTTGATGGATTTATCACCAGTGATGCTTGTGGAATTAGACCTTTCTAGATGGATTTAACTGAAAATCCAAGTGCATCGATGGAAGGGTCGATTGTGGCATCAGCTGCATCACATTGCAATATTTGAAGGGTTCCAAGTCCGCTGGGACTACATGTACTTCCCCTTAAAATGTATACTTCAAACACTGGTGAGCTATCGAAGGGACACACTTCATGTCCCTGATCCATGGCCGCCCTAGCAAGATGTTGTAAGCCATATTGCCTTCCAAAATATGGCACAATGTAGGTATCATATTTTGTCCTACTTGAATGGGTAGGACAATTGTGCCAACTGTCGAGCATATCGCATCATTGAATGCTCACAGTGTATAGGTGGAAGCCGTGATGTGAGAGGCTAGCAACTTCAGATGTTTCAATGCTATTGTGGTAATGATGTTACTGGATGAGCTAGTGTCTACCAACACCCTCTTATACGGGATCCCATTGACCCGCACGATAACGTGCAAGGGTGGATCTGCCATGTCACCAAACACTAATTTAACTTCATCCTCTCGAAAGGTGATGACTGGCTCCATGCATCGTTTGACATGTCCCACAAAATTGTTGAAGGAATTCACTTCATGGGGCTGCAACTCGATGGCTTTCAATATCTCCATTAGAGCCTCCCGATGGGGTGTTGATTGATGTATAAGCTCGTATATGGAGAGCCTAGCTGATGTGGTCCTCAAACTCTATGTGAGTTTGGTCCGAATCGTGGCCGCGGGTCTAGGCGGAGGTAGCTGCATAGGGTGTTGTTGAGGTTGTGACATCGATGGAACCTCTCTTGTGGCTGCCTCGGGGGCAACTCCTAGGTATCTCTTGTTCCTAGTCACTATGCTTATCATTCCTACATACCCTTGCATTGGGAAATTTTGTTGCACCTCATTGAATTGAAGGGGTTTTTCCTGTGCCTCATGGGCAGGTAAGGGGTCTTTGAAAACTCCCATCTGTTGGTTGTTTGGCGCTACGGGGTTGTCCACTGCCAACGTCTTATTGTCAATCAGGTCTTGTATCAATCCTTTGAACTTCCAACATGCATTCAGGTCATGTCCCCTCCGCCTGTGGAACCTACAATATAAGTCCTCCCTGTACCCCTTAGGCTTGGGAGCATTGGGGTCTATGGTTTGAATCTTTGGAAGGTTGATCAAGTTCACCGCTGACAAGTGGTCAAATAGGGAGTCCCTAGACTCCGTATAAGGTGTGTACTATCGCCTAGGGTGACGCTACTGATTTTGCTCCTACTTTTGGTTTTCTCTTTCATAATTATTAGGAGGCACTACTTGATAGTTAGCCTTTTGAGGCTGTATTTCTTATGCAGGCTTAGGGACATTTATAGCAACTTGATTGACTACAGCGGGTTTTTGTTGCATAGTCCCTATTTTTGTGTTCTTGTTCCATTCTTTCTTCTTAGGTTTGGCTATCTTGCCATCCTATATCTTGATCTCTTCGATGATTTTGGCTTATGCCAGAGCTTCCTGTAAGGTGGCATATTGCTACAGTAGCAATAGCATAGAGATCGATCTCAAACAACTTCATGAGAACATTTGTGTAAGGTCGGACATAGGAGGGAGGTAGGGTAGCTTGGAAAGCAGAGTCCTCCATCGATTCCCGTAGGCCGCCATGGTTTCTTCCTCATACTTCCTGAGGCTAGCCAGGTCACTTAGTGACGCCTTCTTCTTGGTGTTAAAGGTGAAGCATTCGAGGAATGCATCCACTAACTGATCCAAGTTATTGATGTTGTGCTTCAGCAATTGAGTGAACCAATCCGAGGTAGGGCCCACGAATGTGGTTATAAATGTCCTTAGCAACAACGCATCATTGTCCTGAATGCCAAAACATTGGCTCAAGAATCTGGTCACATGCTCTTGGGCATCCTCCTCACCCTTAAAAATTGCCAACTGAGGCAACTTAAAGTATTTGGGGTAAGGGGGTGCGGGTACTGACGGATGCACAGGATGACTACGGAGTTGGCGTAACGTGGGCTTTTGGGGCCCAGAAGCTTTGGTTTCCATAGACTCCAAACGCTCTAGCAGTGCTTTGTATGCATCAGAAGATTTAATCTCTTCCTCTTTAGTTTGCTCCCATTGTGGGTTGTGGGAGACTTGAGGCCTATGGGGGGTGGCTGGATAGCAACCCCTCCGCCTTGGTAGGGCATTTCGACCCGCTTTGCTTCTTTTTCATACTCATAAGCTTCCTGAGGAGTCTCTGGATGAGACCTATGACCCTGGGTGGGTCCCCGTGGAGGGTACCCATCGTTGTTCCGAGGAGTGGCCTCCCTCTCAGGTCTAGGGGGTCTCGGAGGCAAAACTTGATAAGGTTGCGGAGACCTATCTCGCACCAAGGGATTATGCCTCTCATATGTTTTTGCTCTTTGGGTGTGAGGGGTTTGAACCCTCTCAGCTGGGTTACGAAGCAGCTCATCTGTTTGGCACCGAATGCGCTCTTTGCTAAGGCGATATAGATGCTCTAGCTGCTGTTGATCTTGCTCAAGCCACATGATCTGGGCTTGGCGGGCGGCATGTCTGGCGACTTCCAGGTCAATTTGTTTTGCCATCTTGAGCCTAGGAGGCCTGGATGCCTCTCCTATGCATTTACCTCGGTTGCGATGATCCGAGATCTCAATAGGTCGCTTCCCTCTGTCGAGGTTGGTGACATTTACCCGAGGCTTTGGCCTCAGTGGGTGACCATGGTACATAGCGGGTGCGGAAGTGCATGGCTCCCGTGTTGTACATTGCTCTCGAGGAATGTAATGGTCTTCCTCGTGCTCCCTTTTGTATGTGTGAAAGGGGTGGGCAGAGTTAGCTCACCCAGCTTGAAGAGCCCTGCACTCTGGGGTTTGTCTATTGGTTCTAACAATGATGGGGGGCAAAGGAGGGATGCCATAATCATGTGGCCTCTCCTCGTGGACACTATGCCCCTCTAGCGCTTCATCGCGTGGTGGCCACTCATATCGAGCTTCTAAGGGATATTTCTTGTCTATGTTGAGCGCCATGTGTAAGGACTCCTCCTGAAAGGGGCTATGATGAACGGATGTGTCCCCCAAAGGGGTGTCCCTATAGTTCCATCTTGACATGGAATGATGCGGACTCTCTTGTGGGTCAGGCCGCCAAGGTGGTATGACCAAGTCCTTAGGGCTATAGCGGAGGTGACTTGTCCCCCCTTGTACACTTTTCGTAGCTTCTGCCCTTGATTGGGCTTGGCTACGGGTGTACACCATGGTGTTGTTTTTCTACAAGCTAAATAGATTTTTATCTCTTTTTATGATTTTTTTATGCTACACTAAATAGAAAAGAGCACACACATACACAAAGCAGTGATTATCTCGTTTAAAGATTAAAAGTGTGTCCTAAACCTGGTTTAGTGTGTTTTGTTTTTTTTTTTTTTTTAAGGTTTTTGTAAAGAACATTTAAATTCAAAATGAGGGCTCTTATGACTCCCAAAATTAGTCGCCCCTTCGATATACCATTGCCAAGGTTGATATACCAACCTCTCTATATACCCACCCTTACGTGAGGGAAACTATAGGTACGTGAGAGCATATGGTACATGGAACGTAGGCGGTACGAAAGGGGAATCATCCTATTTATGACACCTACCATAGAAGACTTATCCTCGTGCGCTGGGAATCACCCTAGCTACACTCGGTCAGCTTTCATCAGGATTTACGTCTAGCAACAGTAATGATCGGGGTTTATGAATGCAAAATTCAAGCCAAGGTGGTGATGAAATCCACCGTTGGTCTTGATCAAGGGCTGGGGTTTTACGACCAGCTCCTTGGTGTTTAATTTTCCACATGGTGTGTGGGGTTATTTTTATTTTGCATGGAACAAAATAAACATGCAGCAAAAATTTTCCTAAGCACACAAAAAGAAACCAAAAAAATAGAAAAATAATAACAAAAAATGACAGGAAAAGTTCAGGACTCTTACCTCTTCTCTGCCCGAATCTGTTGGTTCTGAGTTTCTACCCGAAAACTTCATAGACTGGAATTCATCCCGGGGGGAATGAATTATAGGACTGTATTCATCACAGGGTGGGGCGAATTCCCATTCATCCCTGGGTGAGACAAATTACAGCTCTATATTCACCCTTTGATGGAACGAACAACAGTTAGCATATGAAAACGCGGTACCTGCAAGCAAAAAACAACCAAGTTTCGATCAGATCTCTGATCTTAAAAATAGAGGACAAGGTCCCACCGTGATCTCCATTGAAAGCACGAGGATACAAAAGCAAAAAGGAAAGTGAATATGCGATGCAAATAGAACCGGACTTAGCGTTAAATCCTAGGAATTTGAAAGCGCATGAAAAGAGGGAAAAGCATGAGCGAATCGAAAGGAAACAAATGTGAATAAAGAAGACAACCCTTTTTATTGATATGTTTCACAACTCGGTTACAATGCGCATCCTCCCCTTCCAAGGGCTAGGAGCGTTTAAGTATGCGTTCTTGTTACATCCATGGGTGCCTTTCCTTCTTTCGCGTGCACACATGTAAAATGGGCGGACCAAATGTCACCGTCGCTTGCGTTGATGAGTCTTGGTTCCTTGCTGCTCCTTCAACGTTCAGACCCTATGCTCAAAGGAATAAGAAACAGTCAGTAGCACCTGCGAATAAAACAAAGCATGCAATCCCCAAGCCTACGATAAGTGAATAAGAAAAACGAATTAAACTATGACTAAAATGAATCCAAAAGCTCTAAAAATTTGACAAGGGTATCAAGACACCACTAGGAAGGCCTTGCAAAAATAATAGTCAGGAAATTCCTCGCCGATTTGAATTCACTTTGGGGCGGGACGAATTCACCTGCAACAAAATGCCGAAAAGGTACTGTCCCAAATGTCCTACCTAAGAAGCTCCAAAAGACCTGCAAACTTGGGGTTAGCTAATTGGGGGCATTTTGGGAAGACCCGGATGGTCAGATTTTCCCAATTTAGCCTCCATCAATGGTAATTTGATGATGCTACCTTCAGATTAGTAGAAGCGAGCAGACATTGAAATATGATCAAAATTGTTCAAAACGAGACGAAATTTAAATGACAACCTATCTAAGCATCATAGAATTGAATGCAAAAATGAAAGAAAGCAAGTCTGCCATGAAATTCCCATCGCTTCGAAAGGGGGCGATTAGGACTTTGGCAGTGTGGGAGGGGGCGCCCATGGGGCAGGCCGCCCACCGTTTGAGGCCTGATTTCGGCATCAATCCACTTGGGATGGGTCCAAAACCTCTTATGTGGTATTGTCGACAAATTTGGTGGGATATTGTGGCCAAATATCAGGTTTTGGGCTCAAGATTCGTCCTCCCAATAGTCACCTAATGACCTCCCCTCTAAAGGAGATCAAGGATGTGAAAGGCGCAAATCCAAAAGGTGTGAGGTATGACAATAAAACGACAGCACTTCGTTGCTCTAAAAATTCTCCTTCTCTCCATATTTTGGGGTGAGGAAACTCACCAATTTATAGACCTGGAGGTCTCTTGAAATGGGCATGCAGAGGCGCCACTTGGCAACCATGCCTTCCCAGGGGGAAGGAGATTCCTCCCTGAATAGGGACTTCATGACTGCCCTTGTAATTGCCTCTAATGCTCGAAAACGCTCACCCATACTCCCATGCGATGAAGGAAGCGTTGAGTGGCAGATCTGAGTTGCCATTTGTCAAGATTTGACTTTTTGCCTGTCAAACCTGCAATTCGCCCCACCCTGGAGCGAATCCAGAATTCGTCCCTGGGTGGGGCGAATCCCACTTTGAATTTTTTGAACTTTGGCGGGCACAGTTGAGAAGCAGGTCGCGATATTGCGATCTTCGCATATGGAATTATTCCCAACGCAATACGGAGTATAACGAAAAGCAAAATTATATCTTACACGAATAACAAATATAATTAGCCCATGATTATAATTTAAAATAAAAATAGAAGGATGTTACCCTTCCTTGGAATCAAAACTGTTGGAGAGGTCCGGTCCCATAAAAACAGAGATGGACAGTCGAGAGGCTACCGGCCACGTTATCCCCCACAACACATAGAATATATACTGCGATCTGGCAGAACACGAATCACAGAATGAGGACGACGTGACACGAGAGAATGAGAAGAGAAAGCAGCCTCTAGTCTTTCCGCACACACCAAGCGAAAGCAGCCTTATAAATTGCAAGGAGCGCCTCTAGTCTTTCTGCACACACCAAGCGCAGAGTGTTCTCTTGAATCCAATTGTTAGAGCAAAATCGCCATGGCAGCAAATGATGACGTGAAGTCCACGCCCAAGCCCACC
Source organism: Wollemia nobilis (assembly GCA_028583015.1). NCBI lineage: Eukaryota > Viridiplantae > Streptophyta > Pinopsida > Araucariales > Araucariaceae > Wollemia > Wollemia nobilis. The sequence goes on from JAQPPZ010001683.1 coordinate 5,490,804, forward strand.
ATGACCATAAAATTGATGATCAATAAGAAAAACCGTCTGGTGATGTACGCGGAAGCAGGCAAGGAGTTCGTCGATCTTTTGTTAAGTTTTCTTGTACTTCCGGCGGGAGCTATCGCCAAGCAGGCCCTGCGCTCGGATCCGAAGCTGAAAGGTTGCTGCATTGCTAATGTCTACAACAGCATCGAGAGCTTGTCGGATACCGTCATGAAATCCGACAAGGCTGTCCTGTTAGACCCCAAGGTGGTTTCCACCACCTATCCCAGCGACATACTCAACATTCAGTCGCCGCCTCCTCCTCCAAAACCAGCATCGCGTCCCACTTATTACGTGTGCTGCAACACGAGCTCCAGCTACTATACGCACACTATCAGCACGATCTATGACAGTAGATGCGCCTGCGGTAACTGGGTCGATCGTCGAATCAATTTTGTCGATCCATCCCAGCAAGCGGCGCCCGCACAAGGAAATGGATATGTGAAGAAGAGTGTAAACTTTGTGATCACAGACGACCTGAATGTTATTCCGGTTAATTCCACCGCTACGATTGTTAATCTGTGGAACAATCTTCAAGTGAAGGACCCCTCTGAATTGGAAGAGAAGAATGTTCCGGTTGGTTCCAACGAGGTAAGCTGAAAATCCGAGTATGAAATTTTCTCTAGCCATCGTAAATTATTCAAAGTTTTTTTTTAAACAATTAATGTAATTTGGGTGAGTGAGTGACAGGTGATGGGACTGCTTAGAGCGGCTATGGTTTCCGAGTCCGCTTTGAATGACGTTTTCAAAGCCCAGAAAAAGGTAACTTTTTGGTTTTACATATAAGTAGAGAATCGAATTTATCGGACTTCAAACTAAGTGGAGGTATTTGCGTTTGTTGTTGTTGGTGTGAAGTTTACGCCAATGGAGGGTATGGACACAGAGTCAGCTCGCCTCGCACTTCAACAGATTCTGCTGAAACTGCTCCAACAAGACCACAAGTTAGAGAGTAAAAATGCTGCCATGTATGCTTAATAATAATATGGTTGCAGTGACTTTCATGTTGGTTTAACTATATCTATGTTAAACAGTACTATATAATAAAATTGTGTTGTGAGAAGTAGTTTTTTTTTATCACTATTACGATTTTGTTTTGGATTGTAAGTTGTTTGGTTTAACTTTATCTATGTTTAATAGTACTATATAATAAAACTGTGTTGTGAGAAGTAGTTTTCTTTTATCAGGATTTTGTTTTGGATTGTAAGTTGTTTTAATATATTGTAATAGGTTTAATATTTTTTTCATTTAGATCAATTCAAAGATAAAGTATAATTAATATTGTAATTTTTAGTAATTATTTTTTTTTAACATATTTTTTCCAAACTCAAAAAATGAAAATGCACAACTCTATAACTTTTTAATTAATATTTTGTAATTTATTTATTTATATTTAAAAAAAAAAAATATTTAATTATTTCTAAAATTAAACAATAGTATTTTGAATTTTATTAACATATAAGAACAAAGAGTGCATTCGCATAGCATTTAGCTTTACAAATTATATTTTAACGGATCATATTAAAAAAATCCCTCTATGGATATTATTGAATTTACTTGGTTGACAATCCCTTAAACATTATAATATTAAATAATATAATAAATAAAGTTAAATGTTTATATATGTTTGGTTAGTGCCAGAAATTCTTCATCCTGTCATAATTTTTAAGAAGAGAAAATATAAACTCTTAATAAATAATCTTAATGGCATAAGAATTATATTTATATTTTTAACAAATTAAAAAAAAAATTTTTTAAAAGTATAATTTTTTTTAAATTAAATTATATAATTTGGTGGGTTTATAAGATAGATATTATATTTATGTATTATTATTATATATTTTCAATAAAAATAAAATAGATTAAAAAAATTGATTAACTACATATATCTATATCTTAAGTATATGTTCGGATCGTTGAGATACGGTTCAAATGTCTGATGGGATTATTTTGGAGTTAGATGTTGTATTGTAGAACTACCTCGGCTCTCTCACAGGTCTTCTCGGATCTTCCGGCCCTTTGGATCTTGTGGTTTGTGGTGCCGGTTTATGCAGTTATTGTTTTGTTTTGGTTAGTGTTGTAGTACATTTTATGTACTCTTCTTTTTAAGTGTTAAAGTGCATTGTTTTGGTTTGTTGTCTTATTTCGGTTGTAAAAGGTTTTAGGGCCCTTTCAAAACCCTCTTCCCTTAATTTTACCATATATATATATATATATATAGTTTTCTTGTATTATATACATTTAATGTATATATTGTTATGTTTATATTTTTCATACCCTTTTATTAAAATGCTTATATATTTTTTCTAATAAAACCAATATACTAGAAAATTTATATATTGTTAAAGTATAAATATTTTTTCCTTTTACGTATATACTTAATTTAATTATTAATAAATATAAATAAAATAATAAAATAGTGTTATTTTATTATATGAAAATATATCATATATAATTAAATACCAAGAGTTAGATAGTTAAACATATGGATTTTGTTAGAATTTCACAATAATAGATATACAAAGTATTACACAAAAGATGAAGAGAAGAGTGGAACTGATTGATTTATCTCTAGGATCAACTCTGTATAAATATTAGAGTTGATCATTGAGAGCCATTAGATTACAACAACTTCATCAAACCTGATAAAGACACAACTTGGAGTTCTCATGACACATGGAGGAGTGGAAACTCAAGTGTGTATCCTAGTGAACTTAAGAGAATATTCACTTATTCTAACACCCCCCTTAAGTGATACTAGGGGAGAATCTATAAATGAGTCCCGGTAATGAGGCTTGATTAGGTACTCATATACAACATAGATAGTTGGTGGAAAAAACCCTAGTGGATAAAAACCAACTATCACCTCTTTGTTTTTAAATGATGGTAAAAACCTAGTGGGAAAAGCCACCAATCAAAATCAAAGAAGTATGAAAGAGGCTTATCTTCGGATGGCAAATATTGTCCTCTTTAATAAATAAAATGTGAGTCCCGAGAAGAAGGCCTTTTTAGGTACTCATTTACAATATAGTGAGAGGTGGAATACCTCTTTGTCAATGCAGTTTTAACACTCCAATTTTCTCTCACAACTGAAGGTATCACGAAGAAGAAAATGATTTGGTGAAGATGTCTGCAAGTTGATTCTCTGTTGGAATATATTCCAAAAGTATATCCCCATTTTGAATATGTTGCCTAATGAAGTTCATGTGGATCTCAATGTGTTTGGTGCACTGATGTTCAACTGGATTGCATGTAATATGAATTGTGCTTTGATTGTCACACCATAGAGTTATAGGCACTTCTTGGAAAAAACAAAATTCTTTGAGAATTTGACGAAGCCAAAGGGCTTCCTGACTGGCTATAACTGCTACTCTATATTCTACCTCTATAGAAGATAATGCTATTGTCTATTGTTTCTTGCATAACCAGGCTACTAGAGAAGAGCCAAGGCAAAAAACATATCCAGAGGTAGAACATTTGTCATCCATTGAACCTACCCAATATGAATCTGTATAGCCAATGATATCCATAGAGTCTCCTTTATAGATGAGCCCAAAGTTTGTAGTACCCTGTAAATAATGAAGAATTCTTTTAGTTGCTTACCAATGACTGAGATGAAGGTTATGAGAGAACCTAGATATGAGCCCAATAGCATATGAGATATCTGGGTGAGTATGAGTGAGGTATAACAGACTACCTACAAGCTGACGATATAGAGTAGCATCACAAGGAGGGGATGAGCAAGAAGTACTGAGATGAATGTCATATTGAAAGGGGGTAGGAGAAGGTTTACAATCTATCATTTGAAACTTATTAAGGAGATCTTGAGTGTACTTTTGTTGACATAAGGTGATCCTTGCTTTATTTTGTTTTATTTGAATCCCAAGGAAGAAATGAGCTAGACCTAGATCAGCCATTTCAAATTTTTTAGAGATGGAATCTTTTATATTTTGAATGTGAGTGAGGTTACTACCACTAAGAAGGAGGTCATCAACATAAAGAACAATAATGGTGATGTTTCCTTTACTTATCCAAATGTAAACTATATTAGTAGACTCACAATGAGAAAATCCTGTTGAAATAAGGATTCCATATTTTCATACCAAGCTCTAGGGGCTTTTTTGAGGCCATATAGAGATTTTTTAAGCCGAAAAACAAGAGAGGGGTCTTGAATAAAATCAGAGGGTTGTTCCATGAATATTTCTTCTTTTAAATTTCCATGTAAGAAGGCACTTTTTACATCCATTTGGTAGACTGGCCATTTATGGGAAGTAGACAGAGCAAGAACCAATCTAATAGAATCCATTTTAGCAACAAGAGCAAAGGTTTTTGTATAGTCAATACCCTCTATTTGAGAAAAACCTTTGGCTACAAGATGAGCCTTGTGTTTATCTATTTCTCCATTAGGCCCATATTTTGTTTTGAATATCCACTTACATCGAACTAATTTTCTTCCTTTAGGTAAGGGAACTAAATCCCAAGTATCATTTTTTATCAAGAAAGATAATTCATTATCCATGGCATCTTCCCATTCTTTTATACCTGAGGCTTCTTTGAAGGATTGAGGATCAAAAGAAATGGATTGACATACAAGACTAGATCCTGTGGGGTTGGATGATCTGTTAGAAGGAATATTATGAATGTAGGGAGTAGCTTCTTTAACAATTATGCGGGCCCATTTTGGCATAGAAGAGGGAGTTGAAGGAGTTGAAAGACTTTGAGAAGGAGTTACAGGTTCTTCATCTTGATTATCAATTACCAAATTAACTTCAAGGGTTGGTTCTTCATAATATTGAGGTTCCATTATAGGAGAAGGCTCAATGGAGGAAGAGTCCTTTGGACATCCTTTTTGAGGGAATGTTTCATCAAATTGGACATTCCTATGAAATAATACCTCATGATTTGAGGGATCAAGAAGCCTGTAAGCTTTCAATTCTTCACAATAACCGACAAAGATGAGCTATCTACTTTTCTTATCAAGAGCCTTTCTTTTCTTCTTTGGGATGTGAGCCCAAGCAATACATCCAAAAATCTTGAAATTGGAAACATCTAGTTTTAAGCCAAACCATGCCTCTTCAAGGGTTATTTGGTCAAGGGCCTTATGAGGTGTGTGATTTTGAATATAATTTGCATAGTTAATGGCCTCTACCAAAAAAACTTTTGGAAGATCTCTTGAGTGGAGCATACAATTAGCCATCACTTTCAATGTCTAGTTTTTCCTTTCTACAATGCCATTTTGTTGAGGATTATGGGAGACAAAATGTTGATGAATTATACCATGATTAGAAAGAAATATGGAGAATTCATTACTGTAGTATTCCCTCCCATTATCAGTATGAATCTTCTTGATTTTGCAAGAAGCCTGATTTTCAACTAAGGCTTTAAATATTTTAAAGTGAGATAACACATCACTTTTATATTTGAGGAAGTAGACCCAGGACCTTCTAGATAAATCATCAATAAAGGTAAGAGCATACTTTGATCCTTTAAAGGATGTTTTAGGAAAGGTCATTAAGTCACTATGGATTAATTCTAGAGGAGATGAGGTTTTTAGAGAACTACTTGGGTGGAAAGGATCTTGATGTTGCTTTCCAAGAGTGCATCCAGGACAAACCCCATCAGAAGAAGAGACTTGGGGTAGTCCTTTAACCATATTATGGGTGCACAAATCTTTTAGGTAGTTATAATTAATATGACCAAACCTTTCATGTCATTTTTTACTTTCAATATTACTATGAGCCACAAAACAAGAGGCTCCTTCTAGATTTTGAAAGCCTTTGAAGTAAAAAATATGAGATTTATGATCAATACTCCCTTTTTCTATAAGAGAATGATGGAATTGAAAATCTCTTATCTCAACTCCTGTTGGGGAGAAGAGAATATTTTTCTCATTTTGATAAGTACAAATTTGATAGATGGATAGGAGATTAGTGGCAATGTCTGGTACATACAGAACATTGTTTATAGAGCCACCATCAATGGTTATATCCCCTTTCCCTTTGACAGGAATGAAGGATGAGTCCCCTACTTATATGTTGTGAGTAGAGCTAGAGGAGATAGAAGAGAAAGACTTATCTAAAGCAGACATGTGATGAGTTGCTCCAGAATCTAGGACCCAATAATTAGAGGAATATTTGGAGGTTTTTCCTTGAACATTAAGGGCTTTTCCTATTTTCTTATTATTTTCCATCTTTTGATCCTTTATAGCTGCCTCTAGTTGTTGTAATATTTTCAAGCATTTTTTAGCATAGTGACCATTACTTTTACAGTGAGTACAGGTAATGGGAGTCTTTTCCTTATTTTTAATTTTTTCTTTAGAGAAAGTGGAGGCTACTAAAGCTTTTGAAGAAGTATTTTCATATCTAGCAAGTTTGGTTTCTTCCCTAGTTAATCTATCACAAAATTATTCTAAAGAGGGCATTTTATAGGTTGCACCAAGAGCATCTTTAGTAGATATGAAGGTGGTCGTGAATATTTGAAAAACAACATTTAGTTTAGAAAGGATTAGATAAATGCATTCTTCTTCTGACTTAGTCTTCCCACTACCTTTATATTGAGTGAGGATTTCTTTGAACTTAGTGAGGAAATCAATAATACTACTAAAATATTTAGGAGATAAAGAAGTTAGTTTAGCTTCTAGTTGCATTGATCTCATCCGATCTACCTTTCCAAACAGGGTTTTTAATTTCTCCTAAATTTCATGAGGAGTTTTGCAATCTGTAATATGAAACCACAAGCTTTCATGAACATTGGTGCTAATAATATGCATAGTTTTGTGCGTTTTCCCTTTATGAACAAATATTTCATATTCTTTATCAAATTCTGGTTGTTCTTCTTCTAATAAATGAGTAAGACCTTTTTGAGATATGAGATTTAGAATTTTAGATTTCCAAGTGTGAAAATTATGAGGGGTGAGAGGTTCAATTGAATTCATTTTTGAGGACTTAAAGTTGATTAGAACTTCCTTCCTTTAAAATATTTAAAAATGAATAATGAATCTTGTTCAATAATAGGTAACCCAAATATACCCGCCCTTACGAGAGGAAAACTATAAGTATAATGGGGCCTATAATTATTTTCTTTGGAGTGTCAAATCCTCTAATGGATCATAGTACTCACCCTTACTTGAGGGAAACTATAAGTATTGTGAGCCATAGAAGGGTTTTGGTTTGGAATGCAAGGGATAACTTGTTTAAATGGTTGTCTCAAAACCTACCTTGACTTGAGGGAGAATATAAGTTAAGAGATTTTCCAAAAAAAATTGTTACTAGGAAAATATCTTGGAAGACGTCAATGAGTGCACAAAACCATTTGATATAGACGTTTCTCGATCCAAACCATGAAAGCGAAAGTTAAGTTGCAACGTCAAGAAGTGAAGTTGCAACTGGCAGCTTAAAGGAACCACAAAGAGTGCACGAATGCTGACCTTCTCAAATTATTTCCAAGGACTAATAGAGCCAACAAAAATAGCACATGAATGATGAGTTTAACTAAAAGAAAAAAACTAATAAAAAAATAACACTTGGTGTATTTGGAGATTCCGAACGGAGAATAGTCAGGGAAAAAAATTTACCAAGTGCTAGATATAAATGAAAAACATTGAGGAATAAATATAATTTTTCTTTTTTAAATAGGTTATTTCCTTTGAAGAGAAGGGCACGAAACCAGCGCCTTCACACAGGAAAAAAATAGCTATATTTTCTTAAAAGTTTCCTCTAACACAATTTCAATATAGGAAAAAATATGTTGAACAATGGATAAAAGTAGACTAAAGCAAACTTTTGAAGTTAGATAGCCAAAAAAAATATCCAAAGTAACTGAATCAAATCCTAGAACCTTCAAGAGAGAATACTAGCAAAATTTATTCTGCTCTAGTACCATGTTAGAATTTCATAATAATAGATATGCAAAGTATTACACAAAATATGAAGAGAAGAGTGGAACTGATTGATTTATCTCTAGGATCAACTCTGTATTAATAGTAGATTTGATCATTGAGAGTCGTTAGATTACAACAACTTCATCAAACCTGATGAAGACACAACTTGGAGTTCTCCTGACACATGGAGGAGTGGAAACTCAAGTGTGTATCCTAGTGAACTTAAGAGAATATTCACTTATTCTAACATATTTTATATTATTTTTTATTTTTGATAAAAAAATGACGTATCTTAAGTAATCAAATATATGATATAATTTAGTAAATACTTTTGAATACTCCATGAATATTACATATTCTAATAATAACTAAGAAATTTAATGAGTATAAACTATAAATATTTGTATTTTTTATTATTTTTTCTATTTTAAAGGTTAGGTTACTATATATTTTTTAAAATAATATGAAAATATTCAATATTTATAAGAATTTTTCAATGGATTTTAAAAATACATTTCTACATGCAATATAATTTGATTAAATTTTAATTTAAATAAATGATAAAAACAATTAGCCCATGGGATTTGCAGCTAATTATGGAAAGAGTAGAGATTAACACTACAAATTGAGTTTTTAATTCTATGGATGAATCTTAGTATTTTACTAATGAGATTAAAGAAAGTGGTGGACAACAAGAAGTTTCACATCTTAAACGAAAGGTTCCAATTCCATGGGTGAAACTTAGTAGTTTAAGGGAAGCAAACTATACCAAGAAGATAGACTCATCTTCATATTTCTTATTCCATATATTTGGAGGAATTTAAAATAAAGGATTATTATATATGTGTTGGATAGCAAGGAAAAGAGGTATTTATAGAAGCCATAGCTGGAAGTAAGGATGATTTAGAGGGAAGAATAACTATTTTACTTAAAAAAAGAGGAAGGACAGTTGATTCTATGTCAATCCTTATTTAGGTAGCAAATGATTCACTAATTTTTTGTTTAAGGGTGATGATACAAGGATCTTTAAAAATTATTGGGTCAATAAGCAAAGTTATGTATACTCATAATTTTTTTTTAGATATTAAAAAGTGTTTTAAGAATGAAAGTGTGGATTAAGTTCACATTATTTGATGAATTTTATTTCAATATTTTTCTTTATCTTTGTTAGTTCAGAACTCAAAAATAAAATAACAAAATGAACTTTGTGGTTTATCTCAAGATTATTTTTAAATTAGAGTTAAGATGATGGGTTTAAAAAGTAGATTGTGAAACATTACATTCCAATACATATGCCATGAGACAAAATACACAAGGGATTGTAAAGTGTAAACATTTAAAAAGTAGATGAAGAAAATTAGTTATAAAAAAAACACAAATTTATTAGATTTTACAATACTTCTAAGAAACATTTTGAAGCATAGATTTCATCATAATTAGATACAAAAAAGTGGTTCAAGAAAGGAAGTGTGGATTAAGTTCACATTATTTAGTGAATTTTCTTTCAAAGGATTTTTCATCATCTTTGTTATTTCAAAAGTTAGGAATAAAATAATGGAAGGTAGTTTATGGCTTATACAAAATCTTTTCCAAAATTCATTGTGACTAAATAAAAATTAAGATAATGTTTTAATAAGTGAACTATAAAACATTGAATTTCAATATATATGCTACGAGACCAAACACACAAAAGGTTATAAAGTGAACACTATTGAAAAATAGATGAAAATTTTAGTCATGAGATAAACTCAATTTTATTGGATTTTACACTACTTTTAAGAAACATTCTAAAGCATAGAATTGACTACAATCAAATAAAAAATAGAAAAAAAAAAATAAGAGAGCATATAGACAAAATAAATAATACATGTATATGAAATAAAAGGAAAGCATAGATGCCCTAGGAGCCCCCATGATATCACATCAATAATTGGGGATATTTATAGCAAATACTTGACAACCAATTAATACAAAGCTTAACCTAACATAACTTGGCTTAAAGGTAAACACATGATATTATCTAGATTGATTATATTTCTCAACTTTCAATTAGAAAACCAAATCTTTAACCTTTCCAAGTGAAATATGTATCATATCTAAACTATTGTAATACCACTATGTGGTCCTGATGAACGGCAGGTGGGGCTCATTTTAATCCCATATAAGCAAGTAAAAATAAATTAAAAACTTGGCTTAAAAATAAAGTGTAATATTTTAAATCCTTAATTGAGGTTGACCATACAAGTGGTTTACACAATATCATTAAGGATAAATACATCAATATTGATCATAGGAATACATATGGGATGCTCATAGGATTATACAATTGGAACAAGAGGTAATATGAGAAATTAACTAAATAAAACAATATTAATTAATAATCTCACAGAGCCATTGCAACAATACTAAGAACATAGGATATAGTTACTAATTTATATGAAGAGGGAAGGGAGGAAGTCGGCGGACAGGAAAAGAAGGGAGGTTGGAGGAATAAGGGGAAAGGAGGTGGAGTGATAAGGAGGAAGAGGGAATAAAGGAGGGAATGGAGGGATAAGGAGGAGGGATAAGGAACAAAGAGATATTTAAAAAATATCATGCCGACTAACTTAGCCGACCTCTTAGCTAACCACTTAGCTGACTATGTGTTCACACTGCTACATTCTCCCCCTTAAAGGTGAGAGGACTGACAATACAGTCTCTCAGCTTTACAAATTGATCTTTAGCCAGTGCCTTGGTGAAGATGTCCGCAACATTCTCCAAAGTGTGGAAATAATGAAGCTCAACAGTTTCAGTTTCCACCATATCTTTGATGAAGTGGTACTTCATATCAAAATGCTTTGATCTACTATGGTGGATAGGATTGTATGCCAACTGAATGGCACTAATGTTGTCACATAATATCCTTGTTGGACCACTTTGCTACTCTCCAATCTCTTCTAATACCTTTTGTATCCATAGAGCTTGAGTACTAGCATGAGTGACTGCTATATACTCCACTTCTGTTGAAGATAGTGCTACTAATGTCTGCTTCTTGGAACTCCAAGTTATTAGTCCCGATCCCAAAATAAACAGTTCCCTGAGGTTGATTTTTTTGTCATCAATGTTGCTACCCCAATCACTATCACTGAAGCCTACAAGATTGATAGTGTTACATTTATGGTAATGGATTCCAAAATCCCATGTACCCTTTACATATCTGAGAATTCTCTTAGCTACCTGCAAATGCAAATTAGAAGTGTTAGACATAAATCGAGAGACAAGAGAAACAACATACTGAATATCAGGTCTGGTGTTGGCGAGAAACATCAAACTCCAAACCATGCTTTTGAAAGTGGTCACGTCAACTTTTGATGCTCCATCATCTTTGCTTAATTGGATCCCATGTCCAACTAGAGTTGCAACTGGTTTGCAATGCTCCATAGCAAACTTCTTAAGCATGTCCCGAGCATACTTATGTTGACATATGAATATCCCTGTATCTGACTGATGAACCTCCATTCCAAGGAAGTAGTGCATTAAGCCAAGATCCTTCATCTCAAACTGCTCCATCATGGAGTGCTTGGACTTCATATTCAATTTTTCATTACTACCCATGAATATAAGATCATCCACATACAAGCATACTATGAGGATGTCATTTCCTTGATGTAGGTAGTAAAGGGTGGGTTCATTTCTACTTCTGGTGAACCCAAATTCTTTGAAGTACCCATCAATGCGTGAGTACTAAGCTCGTAGTTCCTGCTTGAGGCCATAAAGTGCCTTCTTCAGTTTGTAAACAAGATGTTCCTTGTCTTTTTCTTAAAATCCTTGTGGTTGCTCAACATACACTTCTTCTATCAAGTAACCTTTTAGAAATGCACTTTTCACATCCATATGTTGGACTTTCCATCCCTTATTTGCAGCTAATGCAAGAACTGTTCTAATAGTCTCATGTCTGGCTACAGGAGCAAAAGTCTCTTCATAATCAACTCCATATTTCTAAGTTAATCCCTTTGCAACTAGTCTCGCCTTGTGCCTTTCAATGCTACCATTAGCATTAAACTTGGTCTTGTAGACCCACTTACATCCAACACATTTCTTGCCTTTAGGAAGCTTGACCAGCTCCCAAGAGTCATTGTTTTTTATAGAGGTTATCTCCTCTTTCATGGCATCTTGCCAATTTTTTTGAGTACATGCCTTCTCATAACTAGAAGGTTCAAGCTGTGCACTAGTTAACAAAGCATAATTAACTTGATCTCCCCTAGGTTCCTACTAGGAGACATCATCACCATACAGGTGCATACTTTCTAATTTGTGTAAAATAGAATCCATTTCACTAGATTGACTCCTAGTGTATCTTCTTGAAAAAATTATATCCAACATCTGAGATGATGGATGATGCTTTAGAGTTCTCTTACCTCTAGATGAAGAATCAATATCCATTGGTGAGGAACGTACGGATCACTATGGAGAAGGACTTTATGAAGAAGAGGAATCAGAAGATGAACCTGGATCAAGAGGAGACTGCTTTCCTTTATGTGGTGTTTGTTGTTGCACCTGCTGAGAAACTACATCAGTGGATTCAACATCATTGAATATTTGGGGCTTACCCCATTTTCCCCCTTCATCAAAAATAACATCTCTAGAAATCACAAACTTTCTAGTCCGGGGATTATAGAGTTTGTAAGCTTTTGTATTCTCATAGTATCCTACAAAGATACATGACTGACTCTTTGGATCGAGCTTCTTCCTAATCTCATCAATAATGTGAGAATAGGCCAACGAGCCAAATACTCTGAAATGCTTAACATTTGGCTTTTTACCATACCATGCTTGGTAAGGTGTTTGTCCATCCAAACTTGAAATAGGACTTTCATTCAAGATATAGACGCTAGTCCTGGCTGCATCTGCCCAATATGAGTTAGTCAAATGCTTCGTCTGAATCATAGACCTTGCCATTTCCACAATGGTGTAATTTTTTTGCTCTACGACACAATTCTGTTGTGGAGTGTAGGCAGTAGTGAACTACCTCTTAATGCCATGTTACTTACAAAAATTCACAAACTCATTAGAGGAGTATTCTCCTCCCCTATCTGATCGAAGACATTTTACAAAATATCTACTCTCACTTTCAACTTTTGTTTTGAAATCAATAAAGCATTCATATGCTTCATCCTTATGTTTCAAAAAATATATCCAGCACAGTCTAGTATAATCATCAATAAAGAGTAGAAAGTAAGAGTTGTTACCCAGAATCTGTGTCTGCATTGGACCACAGATGTCGGTATGCACTAGCTGGAGTGGATAGCTAGCCCGCCATGCTTATCCATGAGGAAACTTTGATCTGGCATGCTTCCCAAGAGCACACCCTTCATAGACTTCTTTACTATCCTAAACTTTAGGAAGTCCAGTGACCATGGCTTGGGAAGTTAGCATTTTCAAACTAGCAGAATTCAAATGACCATATCTCAAGTGCCATAGAACACTTGGATTGGAAATAGCAACACTTGCTAACTTATCTCCCCCTGGATGGCCAAACTTTAAAGGAAATAGTCTATTCTTTGTCATTGGCAGTTGAGTAATGATTCTATTATTGTTATTTTTATCAAAAATAGTGCATTTACCCTCATCAAAAAGCAACTTGTAGTTATTTTCTAACATTTGACCAACACTTAAAAGATTATGTTGGAGATGGGGTTTATAATAGATATCACTTACTTGTTTGAATCCTTCTTTAGTTGGAACTGCCATAGCTCCAATACCTTCGACTGCCAATGATTTATCATCTCCCAATTTGATGATGGATTTGTAGGAGTTTAGAGTAGCAAAGAGCTCTTCTTTTCCACTCATATGGTTTGAAAATCCAGTGTCCAAGATCCATGTATCATTCATGTTCTGATCTGCTTGACCATATGAGAGAAAGATATTTGTGGCCTCTTCCTCTTCTCCAAAGTTTCTAAACTGACTGCTTTGGCTGCTACTAGCACCTTGTGAAGTCTTAGTCCAATAGTCACGAGCATAATGGCCAAGTTTGCCACAATTGTTGCAATATTGTTTTGACTTATCTCCTCCTTTGCCTCTACCTGATTGTTTCCCTCTATTTTGTTGTCCTCCTCTATTTTGCTACTGTTCACTATTGTTTGAGAATCCTCCTCTATTCTGATTTCCTCCTCTGTTAGGAGTTCCACCTCTCTGATTATTTCTGCCTCTTCCTCTATACTTTCCTCTGCCACGACCTCTACCTCTACCTTCTTGAGAAGCAAAGGCTTTATCATCTCCTCCATGACTTGTGGAAGGAGTTGGTTGTAATCTCTCCTCATGTGAGAGAAGTGAGCCAATGAGGGTTTCAAAAGACAGAGAAGTTAGGTCTTTAGATTCTTCTATAATGATGGCTACTGAATTCCATTTAGGAAGAAGTGTCCTCAACACTTTCTTCACTATAACTTCAGGCTTTACATATTCTCCTAAAGTGACCATCTTATCTACTATGGCTTTCACACGCACGCAGTAATCACCAACCTTTTCATTTTCTTGCATTTTAAGAGTTTCAAACTCTCTTTTCAAGGTTTGGAGTTTAACTTGTTTGACTTGGTCAATACCCCTATAACCTTCTTTTAAAGCATTCCAAGCAGATTCAGCAGTTATAAAAGAAGCTATTCAAGGGAAAATACTTTTATCAAGTGCAACGTGAATGTGATAAAGGGCAAAAGAATTATTCTTCTGAGATTCCTTTCTAGCTCTTTTATCAGCACCACTCAAAACTGCCCACTCAGCAGCTAAAGGTTTAGTATATCCCTCTTCAATCACATCCCAAATACCTTTGCCAATCAATAGAGTTTTCATTTTAATTGACCAATACTCGTAATCACCACCATTGAACTCGGGAATTGGTAAACTAGTATTGGAAGCCATTTTAGAAAGCAAATTTTATTTCAACTTCAAACAAGTTGTACAAAGAAGTACAAAATATATCACTTATTTAAATCAAATCTAGCTTTCTTAAAATGCTCACTGATTTGGCATTCTTCTTGAGGATTTCCCAAGACTGGAAAGGTGAAGTTGTCTGTTTTGTCGTCACTGATTATAATGATTTCTTTTGCTGTTGTTGTTGACTCAAGATGCCTTTTGAGAAAAACTCGTTCTTCAATTGCAGGTTTCACTTCCACTGGTTCTGCTTCTTCTATTTCCTCTGCTTCTGCTTCTGCTTCTGCTGGTTCTAAATCAAGAGAGCGAGGTGTATAGCTCTTACTCGTTTCAACTTCAGGCACTACAGGAGTATAACTGTCACTTGATTGTCCTACAGGTACTATTTCAACCATCTCGGATTCAACTACTCTTTGCTCGAAGATATTATCTTCAGAATCCACCTCGTATCCAGAATCTAGTTTTCTCTGATGTGTAATCACTTGGTTTTCCAACTGACAAAACACTGTATGAAGTCCACTCTGTTGGACTTTCCTGTCAAATGAATTAGAAGTCTCTCTTCTCAACAGATAGAGCAATGCATAATAGCATCCAGATGACTGAATCATCTACCCAAAATTACACCGCATGCACTAGGTTACAATAATGATGCCAAAAAAAAACTTTTCACCCTTTTAATTTTTTAAACAATTTTCCAAAATTGGTTTTAATAAAGCCCTTAAATTTTTTAACAATTTTCTATATATATTTTAAATTAGTTTTTTTAAATAAAATTTTATTTAAAAAAAAACATAATAAAAAATAGAAATAAAAATTATTAAATATTTTTAAAAAACTTTAATTAAAAACAAATAATGAAAAATTTAAATAAAAAACCTTATTTTTTTTGCGAAATCCCCTACGGGATTCGATCTAAGGACCTCCTACTTCCTACCCACAAGCACTAGCCACTGCACCATGTGGCTCCAGTGAGAGGAATGCAAACTCCCACCATCTTAAATCCGCTGGCTACCGGTGAAAACAAAAAAAATAAAAAACCTTGTTTTTTTACCCCGACGGGATTCGACCCCGGGACCTTTGTACCGCAACCGAACAACCCAACCAACTACGCTACACACTTCGACAGGTAGTAAAAGGAACGACTAGTACCTTATTTCATCTTCGGGCGATGATTTTTAAAAAAAATAATGTGGATTTATCCCACATTGACTGGGAGGAAGACAAACTTGTCTTCAAATATGCGCGCAGGCACATTAAGCTTTGATTGCCTTTGGGAAATAACTCCCCAATGCTATTATTGCCCAGCAAATCTGTATCCACCATGTAAACTACTTCAGGCGAATCTGATTCTGCCATGTGGACAAACCAATTTTTGCCATGTCACCATGCTTGATCGCCACGTCAGATCGCCACCTTAGCTCGCCACATCAACTCTCGGCTCTTGCCACGTCAGCTCTCGGATCACCCAGTCAGTACTCTACTAGTTCCTGCCACATGTTAGCTATTGCCATGTCAGTGTCCACCTCAGCTCCTTGAGCTACATGTTCGAGTCAGCTCTCAACTCCATCTACCATGTGTCACCTCAAAAATCATGCAGCTTCAAAATTTGTGCCTAGCTCTGCCACCTCCTCGATCTGATCGCCTAGCTCCTCGATCATGGTGTGCCCTCGGGATACATGCCCAGCACGCTCGCTAGCTGGATCACCATACGACCTCAAGATTTGTGCCCATATGACCTCAAGATTCGTGCCCAACACGCTTGCCTAACCGAGCTCTGATACCAAATATACAAATCATAACAGGAGGTAATATGATAAATTAAGTAAATAAAACAATATTAATTAATAATCTCACATAACCATTGCAACAATACTAACAACATAGGATATAGTTACTAATTTATATGAAGAGGGAAGGGAGGAAGTCGGCAGAGAGGAAAAGAAGGGAGGTTGGAGGAATAAGGGGAAAGGAGGTGGAGTGATAAGGAGGAAGAGGGAATAAATGAGGGAATGGAGGGATAAGGAGGAGAGATAAGGAACGAAGAGATATTTAAAAAATATCATGCCGACTAACTTAGCCGACCTCTTAGCTAACCACTTAGCTGACTATGTGTTCACATTTCTACAAGGATTACATAAATATTTCTCATAGAATTACATCTAAAATATTTTTAGGCTTATATCAAGATCAAATATAAGCTCTAACCAATAATACATTGGATATAGTAACATCTAACCCATAATGAATGCTCAATTGGGACAATGAATCTTCATTATCTTCTCTTGCTAAAGGTACATAGGATTGATCAACCCTTCCTTGAACATGAAGTCATGATTGGATCAAATATGTTGATATTTCTATGAGAAGTGATTAAACATGTAATATGGTGATCATAATATGTCTTGCATTCTCAAAAGAAAAATAGTAGAATCATAAAGCAATAGAAATAAATTTATAAATAATTAACCCCATTGTTTAAAAAGGACTCATAGAATGAAGGTATTCCTTTTACTGACCATCTAAAGCATACACTTGTTACATTCAAAAAATACTCTACAATATTGTAATAGGACCTTAAAGTGATGTCACAAATATGTAGAGCTCAAAAAACTATGTAATACAAAAAATTGGATCCAAAATATTTTCATGAGTAAAAGTTATGGTCTCTAGAAGGTTGGGCTAATTACCACTTAAATTCAAATATTTCAAACCCAATACTTAAATAATTGATTAATGAATAAAATCCTACCACATATCATATGGTGACTATAAATGCTATGCCATTGTGTTTGAGCTAGGTTGGAGGATGACACATAGAGTTATTTTATTGGTTATTAATGCCCTAATCTATAAAAAAATATTGTTACATAGCCACATCTATGATATGTCCTTCAGTAATTCAATAGTCAAATCATAATAAATTCATGCCAAAAATAAGGGGATTTATACTCAAGACTCCTTGGGATACCAAAACCATGCGCACACTCATTTTGACCACAAAGTCACTAGGGGTATTATGAATACAATATTAATTCCATGAGTTGGCCAATTGCATTCACTACAAATATTCTTCCACCACCATCAAAATTGGTTATAAGGAGGATGCAAATGGAGGCCTAGATTATAGGAAGAATGTTAGGATAGTCAAGCTAACCAAAATATCCAACATAGGCAAAGATATGAAATAGGATATCCTATCTTATGAAGTAGGTAAATATGGATGCATATACAAAAAAAAAAGAATGACTCTTTAACATTAATTATATTGAAATATATTCATTTTGTAATTGACTGATAAGGTGGTCAACGTCAACATGGATCCATCCTATCACTGAATTATAATGTGGTCAATGTCATCCCTATGAAATTCTTAGGTGTTGACCAAACTCTTATATAAATAAAACTAATGCACTTTTATTCCATATATTCTTCCTCCTTCCTCTTCTTTGTCTTCCCCTTCTATTATATACTCTCTCTAGTGTATTTCTCGCTATGTATTAGATGTGTATTCAACTCATATTTTAGAATATAATATATGTTATTATTTTATCAATTGCCTCTCTCTAAGTTTTTTAATTTTTGAAATTTCTATAGTGTTTTTTAACATTTGGTATCATATCCTTTGGTTTGGGATATGTGTGTTATAGTTTTTTTTAATTTTCTTCCTAGTCATCTTGGAGAATTTCTACAGAAGAGTGTGATTGAGGATTAGAGTGCTATATTTATAGGCTATTGGTGGAGAAACTATAGATAATGTGGTTACAATGGTGATTCATGTTGATGAAGGGGAAATTGCTTCATTGTGAGGGGCATGATCCTCATTAACACCTACCTCAACATTGTGGGCACCAAGGACATCCTACATAAGGGTGACTACTAAAAAATTTAAGCCATAGAAGATTTATCTTGAAATACTAGGAATCCATGTCTTGTTTATTAATATGTTTATTATTTTAAAGTCTGTTAGGATTTTGTGATAAAATGGATAAAGTAGAGGTCATGCCTAGTAATGGAATTAGTCATAGAGTGTTTCTTATTTTGGTCAAGTCCAGTCTTACCATTGGCCTTCTTTATATGGATCTTCATGCATTTCTTCTATGATTTGGATTATTCATTTTTTGTTTCCCTAAAAAGATCTATTATTGGTTTATTTACTTAGTGAAATAAAAGTGAAGTAATTTTTCTATCAAGAAAAAAAAAAGAGGGAAAGGTCTGCATTGGTATTGTGAGTATTTTCATAAAGATTGTAAAACCTTACTCATAAGTTTTATTTTGAAAATTTTAAGTCCTTGAGTGATTGGCTCATAAGAAGGCCAATTTTAAGGCAACTAATAATAAAGTTTCCTTTTGGAATTACTTTTAGAGGCTTACTTTCAAGTCTCTTGTGATTGTGATGCTCTTTCCCTTGTCTTCTCAAGATACTACTTCAATCATAGGCTCAAATAATGACTATAGGGTATCAAAAAACTAAATGGCATAAATTATAAGACATGTAAAATGGAAATGACACTAATATTACAAATGAAAGACCTATGGCATTTTAAAATGCAATGTAAACCAATAGATCCATATAAACATATTAAATAGGACAAAAAGGATATGAATGCATGAGCACTCATCTTATGGTAAACATATCCATAAATTAGGACTCATGTTCAAGAGATTAAAAAATCAAAACAAGTTTTAAAAATATTTCTACCATGTAGGAGAGGACCAACAAACTTAGAATAATAGATTTAAAGAGATAATCAACTCATATCAAGGTGGTGTAAGTAGAAAGTATGAATGACCACCTCACTAAATTAAAAAGGATAATAAATCAGCTATTCACTATGTAGGTAACATATAGATATGAAGAACCTACGTACTGTAGGTGATTTGAAGAGGGTAGGGCAATCCTCCAATGGAGTCCTTGGTTTGAATCTCCACCCTACGAAATGCATATTGGATACCCAAAATCCATTTGATAATGCTTACTTATTTAATCCACGTGTTGTAGGTGAGTTGAAGAGGGTAGGGAAATCCTTCAAGGTAGATCCCTGGTTTGAATCTCCACCCTACCAAATGCACATAAGGTACCCAAAATATAAGTGACAATGCTAGTGTGATCAGGTTCAGGAACAACTCCCGAGTGATTTTTATGGTGTATAAACCCTTGGTCATGGTTTCTCATACCAAGACAACCCTACAAGGGGTTTTCGCTAAATTAAAAAATATATATAGATATGAAGATATTAAATATTTCCTAATTGACATCCTACCTAAAAATATCTTAACATTGTATCCACACTTAAGCAAATAGAAAATTTAGGCATAATGAGATTGAATGAGCTATGTGGGGCCTTACTAAGTGAAGAAGATAAAGGTAATTTATTGATTGGTGAATTTAGTAATAATGGCCATGCTTTGATAACCAAAGAAAAATGAAGATCTACTAATCAAAGGAAAATAAAATAAATATAAACCAACACAATAAATGAAAGAAGAACATGACAATAAACCACAAAATAGACAAGGAAGGCAAAAAAATTGGCATCAAAGGAACATAAATTAAAGATATAATAACAATCATACAAGGAATAACTTAAAGCTAACTTGTTATAAGTGTGTAAAATATGGGAATAAAATAGATCAATGTTACAAACGGAAAATAGGTGGATTTCAAATATTCCAACCAAAGAATCAATCATTTTTTTCCCAATAGGATGAATGTCCCAAAAACATGTTTCTCACTTGTCTTGCTACTTTTGGAAACTCTTCAAATACTTGGTATATTGACTTAGGTTCAAGTTAGCATATGACTCATCATGAGGAGTATTTTGACTCTTTAGAGAAGAAAAATGACTAACAAAAGGTTCTTTTAGATGATGACTCATTACATGATTTTGAATGTATTGGCACTATTTCCATGAAGGATAATAATGCCAAGAATGGAAAATTACAAATGTACTTAAAATACCAAATTTGAAGAAGAATATTCTCTTAGTGAATCAAATAACAAAGCATGGATATAAGATAGAATTTTATCATGAAAAATATATGATTCAAAATATGAGGGAGGACTGCAAAGTCATAGTAGGAGGAATAATAGAAAATGGAATATATATATTTGATTTGGATCTTGCAAACATGATTTCTTATGTGATAATGTATGCTTTTCTTAGTAAATTTTGGCATGAAAGGTGTGGTTACCTGAATTATCAAAGTTTGTATGCATTATCAAAAAAATAGATGGTTCCTAGTCTCCAATGGATCAAAACAAATATATGTGTTTGTGAATGTTGTATATTTGGAAAACAACATAAAGACCTATTGGATAGTAGTACATCAAGATTAAAATAATTGATTGAGCTTGTGCAAAGTGATTTATGTGGACCCATTATTCCTAAATCACTAGGGGCACAAAATATTTGTTAACCTTTATAGATGATTTCTCCAAAAAAATATGGACATACTTTCTAAAGACCAAGGATGAAGTATTCAAAGAGTTTGAAATTTTCAAGGCCCTTCTGGAAAATTAGTGTAACAAAAGATTAAAATAAATAAGAATAAAAAATAGAGAATAATATGCCAATAATAAATTTAAAAACAATTTGTGAAAGACATGGCATTTGGAGAGATACAACAACTAGATATACTCCACAACAAAATGGATTGGTTGAAACAAAAAAAAATAACCTTGGTTGAAATGGATCAATGCATGATCCAATTTAATAACTTATCTATGAAACTTTGGGTAGAAGAAATGAATACAACAAGTCATATTTATAATAGGTCTTATACATCATGCCTTAACAATATCACTTTAGAACAAGGATAGTATAGAAAGAAGCCCAATATGAATTATTTCAAAGTGTTTTGTTATGAAGCATATGCTCATGTTCCAGATAAGATAAGAGCTAGGAAGTTTGATAGTAAGAACATTAAGTGTATTTTTGTAGGCTATGTTAGAGAATTAGTACATCATTAGTTAATAAGATCAAAGTTGGTTGGCTAGTAAAAATCACTCACATAGAAGAATTGATGGAACCTATGATTTTCATCATTAGTTATCACATGAATTGTAATGCTCTAATTTAGGGAAATGGAGTATGTATTTAACAATTTCTAAATCAATGAAAATACATTGACTAAATTTTAATATCCAACATATAAAGCAATATAAAATCCTAACTTAGTGAAGATTAGAACTAAAATGTGACTACTCAAAGTAGATGTTAAGTACCAACCCAAGTGTGAACTAAAAAATAGAGGAACTTTACTTTATAAGGTAGATTGTACAAAGCCTCTGATACATGAAAGATTATAATGCAATGCATATATATGATCCCAAGGGCATAGAAATGAACTCTCTTGAACATCACTTTTAGGGTGGGATAATTTGATGTTTGAACTATAATATATTATATGAATATCTAGTGAATCCTAAATGGAAGACTAACTCTATTTCATTAGAGTTAGAATGTACAAGCATGTTCATTTATAATTATTTATATTTTTTTATTATTATGTAGGGGTAATGCTCCTCCTGTGATTATATTTTGTTTAATATGACTATTGTAGTTGGTGTACATATTTTTGGGAATATGACCCAACCAGTTGGTCTTCTTCCTCATGTGATTCCTTCCATAACTTAATACTTACCATGCTATGAAAAATTATATAATAAAATTTATTTATAGATTTAATTTTTATGCATGACTATACCTAGAGACTAGTCCCTCTATAATTATATGTTAACAATGGTACACCTTACAATTGTAGTATGAATCCTTGTGATTATATGTTGTTTAAGATGACTATTGTAGTTGGTGTACATATTGTTGGGAATCTGACCTAACCAGTTGGTCCTCTTCCTCATGTGATTCCTTTCTAAAAGCATGAGGATACAGAATCCCATAGGCGTACTAGGTGCAGTGCAAACAAAATCATATGAAACGCTAAGTCCTACAAATGAACAAAGGACTAAAGTGCATGAAAAAGGGAAAACAAACGAACTGAAATGAGATATAAAGAAAATATAAAGTGCAGCCCTTATTTTTATTAATTTTTCTTTGAGATAAGGTTACAATATGCCTCCTTCCTTTTTAGGATCTAGGAGCATTAGATATAGTTTTGTTACACCACGGATGGTACGCTTTCCTTTGGGATCTTTCGCATGCCCACATTTGAAATGGGCAGGCCAAACGTCACCGCCGCTTACATGAATGCATCTATAGTTCCTTGATGACCATTTGGTGTTGAGATCCTACGTTCAAAGAAATAGCAAATGATTAATAGCGCCTACGGATGGAGGTAAATATGCAATCCTCAAGGCCTCTGGTTAATGCATGCATGAAATAGTTAAAAGGGTAATAAAAACATGTTAGAATAAGATGAAATTTGGAAAGAAGCATGCAAACACTATCAATAACACACTAAAAAGGAACAGTCAATAAATCTACTGTATATTTCTAATCGCTCTGGGGTGCGACAATTAGGACTATCATAAAATGTCAAAAAGAAACCTCCTAAATGTCCCATCCAAAGGCCTCCAAAACACATGCAAGGTTGGGATTAGACAAAATAGGGCATTTTGAGATGACCCAAATGGTTGTATTATATAGATTCAGCCTCAATCACCCTGTATTTGAATATGCTCCTTGTATGTTAGTGAAGGCAAAAAATATTGAAAACATAGTCAAAACTCATCATAATGGCATGAAATTTGAATGGAAACATATATGAATAACATGAAATTGTAGACATAAAAATGGAACCAATATGATTATGTTATGACAAGAACTGATCGAATTGACATGCATGCCCCTAGGGCAGCCCCCGGAGGTTAAACTATGGTCCTAACCACTCCCACAATAGTTTTGGAAGTTCAAAGGTCAATTTGGCACTTTTTAGGTAATTTTCTCCCTACTCGTTCCACCCTGGGATGATTACAAACCGATATTCATCCCACCTCGGGATGATTAGCAGCATTCACTCCAGGGTGGGGCGAATAGCAGGGTTGACGAGAAAAAGGTCAAACCTTGACAAATGGTAGCTCGAATCTGCCACTCGACTCCACCTTCAATGTATGGGAGTGTGAGTGATAATTTTTGAGCTCAAAGGGGTAGTCATAGAGGTAGTCATGGAGCCCTTAATCAGGGAGGAATCTTCTCTCCCCTGACAAGGCATGATGGCCAAGTGGCGACCCTACATGCTCATCTACAAGAGACCCTCAGGTCTATAAAATGGTGAGTCTTCTCACCCCCCCAAAAAGGAGAGATCAGGAGAATTTGGAGCAATGGAGTTCTACCAAATTACATCCTCACCCATCGCTTATGCTTCTTACATCCTTGATCTCTCTATTGGAAGGGAGGTTATTGGGTGATCATTGGAAGTGCAATCCGGACCCAAAACCCAAAATTTCAACCATAATACCCCATCCAATTTTTTGAAACAACCCCCTAGGATGTTTTTGACCCATCAAAAGTGGATTGGTACCAAAACCAAGCACAAAACGATGGGCATCCTGCCCTCGGGTGCCCCCTGCACTACTACAGTCCTTATCGCCCCACCCTGGAGTGATTAGAAATTTGTAGTATATTTTCTTATTTTTTCATTTGAATTTCATTTTAGGTCACTCATATTGGCTGCAATTCAAATTTCATGTCATTCTGATGAATATTGGCTATGTTTTCAGTGTTTTTTGTTTTCATTAACATACAAGGAGCATCATTAGATACAGGGTGATCGAGGAAAAATTTGGAAAATTCGACATTCTAGGTCATCTCAAAATGCCTCGTTTTACCTATCCCCAACTCTATAGGTGTTTTGGAGGCCCCTAGATGGGACATTTATAAGGTCATTTTTTGACATCTTGTGACAGTCCTAATCGTCCCACCCCAAAGTGATTAGAAATATGTGGTATATTTCTTGATTGTTCCTTTTGTAGTGTGTTCTTGGTAATGTTTTCATGCCTCTGTAAAAATTTTAGCTTATTCTAATATGTTTTGATTATAGTTTTAATTATTTTATGCATGCATTAATCGGAGGCCTTGGGGATCGCATGTTTCCCTCCATCCGCAGGTGCTTTTAATCATTTTTTTTTCTAAATGTAGGATCTCGACACCGAAGGGGTATAAAGTAAGCATAGACACATTCATGCAAGCGGCGGTGATGTTTGGACCACCCATTTCACATGTGGGCATGCGAAATAAAGCGTACCATCTGTGGTGTGAAAAAACTATGTTTAACGCTCCTAGCCCCTGAAAAGGGAGGAGATGTATTGTAACCTGATCTCAAGAAAATTAATAAAATAAAGGGCTGCACTTTAAATTTGATTTACATATTGTTTCATTTTGCTTGTTTTCCCCTTTTCGTGCATTTTCATTCATAGGACTTAGCGTTACATCTTGCTTTTATTTGCATCGCACCCGGTACGCCATTTTACTTCCGTATCATCGTGCTTTTGGTGGAGAACATGGTGGGACCTTGTCCCTTGATTTTGGGATCAAATTTTTGATCAAAATTGTATATTTTTTTCTTTTAGGTGTTAATCCTTCAAACACTGGACTACTTCTCGTGCCACCCTATGATGAATATAGACCGGAATTCGTACCACCCTGGGATGAATAAGGAATTCATCCCACCCTGTGATGAATACAAATTTTCTATTCATCCCACCCTGAGATGATTAGCTCTCTGTGCAATTTTTGAGCAGAAACTCAGGGGCATCTGGTACAGATAGAGAAGAGGTAGGTTGTTTGAACACTCTGTAATTTTTTGTCTTTGTTTCTATGATTTTTCTATTTCTTTGTTTGCATAGGAAATTTTAATGCATGATTTATTTCTTTTCGCAAGTAAAAATAACCCCACACACCACGAGGTAATCTAAAAATCAAGGTTTTGGTCGTAAAACCCCAACACTTGATCAAGACCAATGGTGGATTTCATCACCACCTTGGCTTGAATTTTGCATACATAACCCCGATCACTACTATTGTTAGACATAAATCCTGATGAAAGCTGACCAAGGGTATTTGGGGTGATTCCGAGTTCATGAGGATAAGTCTTCTATGGTAGGTGTCAAAAATAGTATGATTCCCCTTCCGTACCACCTATGTTCTACGTACTATTCTGCTCTCACGTACCAATAGTCTCCCTCACGTAAGTGCGGGTATATTGAGAGGTTCAGTATAATTTCCTGGTAGTGGTATATTGAAGGGGTGACCATTTTGGGAGACATAAGAGCCCTCATATTGCATGTACAACAAAATTTTCTTTACAAGGTTTTCAAAAAAAAATCAAAACACACTAAACCAGATTTAGGGCACACTTTTAATCCATAAACGAGATAATCACTTCTTTGTTTATGTGGCTCTTGTTTGTTTAGTGTAGCATAAAAAATCATAAAGAAGATAAAAATGTACACATCATTTAGAGAAACACCACCATGGTGTACACCCATAGCCAAGCCAAATCATAGGAATAAGTTGCAAAAAGTATACAAGGGGGCATAGCCCCAAGGACTTGGTCATACCACCTTGGTGGCATGACCCACAAAATAGTCCACATCATACCATAATGGAATGGGACTATAGAGGCACCCCTTTGAGGGGCACTCCCATTCAAAATAGACCCTTTCAGGAGGAGTCCTTACATGTGGTACTCAACATAGAAATGAAGGCTCCCTTAGACACTCGTTATGAGTGGCCACCGTGCAATGAAGCGCTAGAACAACATAGGATCCATAAGGAGGGGCCACATGATTACATCATTCCTCATCTATCCCTTATTACTGTCAGAAACAATAGGCCAAATACAAAGTGCAAGGCTCTTCAGATAGAGCGAGCCAAATCTACCCGCCCCTTTCACATATATGAAAGGAAACATGAGGAAGACCACTACATTCCTCAAGAGCAATACACAGCATGGGAGCAATGCACCTCTGCACCTACTATTTATCAGGATCACCCACTAAGGCCAGATCCTCGAGTGAATACCTCTAACCTCAACAAATGGAAGCAACCTATAGAGATCTCGGATAACCATGACCGAGATAGATGTGTAGGGGAGGCATCTAGGCCTCCTAGAATCAAGACAATGGAACAAATTGACTTGGAATTTTCTAAACATGTCACTCATCGAGCATAAATCACGTAGCTTGAGCAATACCAACAATAGTTAGAGCACCTATACCACCTTAGCAAAGAGTGCATTCGACATCAGATAGATGAGTTGCTCTAGAATACTATGCCTGAGAGGGTCCCAACCCCTCGCATGCATAGGATAGAGTTGCATGAGAGGTACAACCCCTTGGTGTGAGATAGGTCTCCATGACCTTATCAAATGTTACCTCCAAGACCTCATAGACCTGAGTGGGAGACCACCCCTAGATCCAATGATGGGCACCCTCCGCGGGCACCCACCCATGTTTATAGGTCATGCCCAGGAACTCCTCAAGAATCCTATGAGGAATTTAAGCAAGAAGAAGAGTAGGCTGAAACATCCTACCAAGGTAGAGGGGGTGTTATCCAGCTACCCCTCCTGATGCAGGAGCATTCGGTGGCTGTAGAGCAATCTTGCATCAACAAAAAAAATTCCAAGTGCTTGCATTGATGTCGTGATATCATGACATTAGAAAGTCATGAAAATGTGACATGTCGCGATATCGCGACAAAGAAAGGAGAGAAGAGGCGCGATGCATAAATGTCACGATTTCATGACATGTCACAAAATCATGATCGAAGCAGGAGAAGGAATGTGCCCCAAAGAAAATGTTGTGATTTCGTGACATGTCACGAAATCGTGATCAAAACGGTAGAGCGAAGGCGTAAGAATAAAATGTCACAAAATCATGACCGAAGTAGGGGAAGGGAAGGTGCCTTAAGAAAATGTTGCAATTTCATGACATGTCATAAAATCGTGATCAAAACAAGAGAGAGAGGGCGTCCCAAGTAAATTATCATGAAATTGCGATCGAAAGGAAGCAGGAAGGACCGGAGGAGAAAATGTCACGATTTCATGACATGTCATGAAATCATGACCGAAAGGAAACAGGAAGGGACGAAGGAGAAAATGTCACGATTTCGTGACATGTCATGAAATCACGATCGAAGAAGCAGAAATAAGGCAAGGAAGGAAACTGTCACGATATCGTCACATGTCATGATTTCATGACCTAAAATGCAAAGATAAAGTAGCAAGCGAAGAAGTCACGATATCGTGACATGTCACGATTTCATGACCAAAAGAAAGAAAGAAGAGTCGAAAGGAAGATGTCACGATATCATGACATGTCATGATATCGCGACAAGGAGAAGAAGACAGCAAGAAAGAAAAATGTCATGATATCGTGACGAAGGAGAAGAAGATAGCGAGAAAGGAAAATGTCATGATATCACGACATGTCACGATATCATGACCTGAAGAAAAGAAATGTTGCAAGGAAGGAAAAATTTTGCGATATCACGACATGTCACGATATTGTGACGAAGGAGAGAAATGCGACAAGGAAGAAAAATGTCATGATATCGTGACATGTCGTGATATCACGACACACTGCTGGTTCTCTGTTTGAAAAAGCTCGCATTCCCAGACAATGTTTTTTGAGGCGATTAAGGCCTCATTAATGCATGATTTATTTCCTAGGAAGCTTGCTGAGCATGGCGACCAATCGAATACTATGCCCAAAGGCCAGATGGCTCATCAATGCATGTTTCTGTGGCTAACTCGGTGGTAGTTGCGAGTTAGGGAAAAATGTAAAGGTTCAGTGAGATAGGATGGATTCTGGCAGGTGGATCATTAATGGCCGAGAGGGTAGGGGCCTTGGGGGAGACCCAAACATGGGTTATAGAGGAGGTGGTGCATCAAAGAAGAGGGGTGGAGAACAAGAAACTATGCCTATTGGCTGGCATTGGTAATTTTTTGAAATTTTAATGAGAGGAAATTTTGAATGACTCTCTATGATCTTGTGTCCCCATCAAGTGGTATCAGAGCAGGAGTTCTTGAGTGTGTAAGCATATCATCAAAAGTGATGCAGCTTACACCAGGATCTATGGAAGGGTTGTGAGAAGAGAGTGAATTAAAATGCCTCCATGAAGAAACCATGGTGGTGGGAGAAATATGGTGCCAACAAAATATTTCAAGGCTCTAAAGAGGCAAGTTTAGGCCCTGCAAGAGGAGCTGCACAGAGGACTTAAACCTAGAGGAGAAGATGGAAGTGAAGATGAAGTTGATGAAGAAGAGGACCAGTTTGAGGAAGAAGAAGAGGTTGTAGATCCTACACAAGCCAGGTTATACATAGCCATCTCTCAGATTGGAAAGAAACCGAAGATGGAGGTTTCTACATATTATGGAAATCTTGATCCAGAGGAGTTGATTTATTGGATCAATGATTTGGAAGAATACTTTGAGTATGAAGAGATTGAAGATCCTGATAGGGTCAGGTTTGCTAAGACCAATCTAAATGTTCATGCCAGCATATGGTGAAAAGGAGTACAACTAGAAATAAATAGAAGAGGAAATGAGAGAATAACCAGGTGGGATAGGATGTTGGAGAAGTTGAAGAGCTCTACCATCGACTATGAGATGGATCCCTAAATAAAATGCAAGGTTTGAAGCAAGCAAGAAAGTCTGTAAATAATACATAGAAGAGTTTTACAAGTTGAAAAAAGCCATTCGAGGCCAACAAGTAGAGGTATCCCTTATATTAATGGGTTATGAGCAAGTATTCAAGAGGAGTTAAGCGTGGGATGACCAACATAGAGGATGCTTACCTTTACCCTAAGGGTTGAGAAAACGGATAGAGGTTTGAAAGCAAGCAAGGGAGAGGTCATGGTGGAAGGGTGGAAGGACCGGGGAAAAATATAAGGACGAAGAAGGTTGGTGAGACCAGTAATACCCAAGAGAAGAAAGAGGAGAACACCTACCAACCCCATAATCATAAAAATGGTTACCCAAGAGGGAGAGGTATATTTGGACGTGGATTTAGAAGAGGAGGATTTTGTGGAACCTGTTTCCACTGTGGCAAAGAAGGACATCGAGCATTTGAGTTTCCATAACACTGAGAAAGGATGAATAAGAGACTTGAGGGTCCTGCCAGAGCTACTATAGTAGATGAAGGTGTTGAATCAGAAATTTTTGAGGAGGCGAAGAGAGGAGAAGTGATGGTCATAAGGAGGACCCTGCTGAAAGAGGAGAAAGGGTCAGACTAGAGGAGGAGCCTGTTCCACACAAGGTGCAAAATTTTAGGTAAGGTCTATAATATTATCATAGATAATGGTAGTACTGATAACTTGGTCTCAGAAGAAATGGTTGCCAAGTTATAGTTAAAAAGGAGAAGACACTCGCATCCATACCAGATTGCGTGGTTACAAAAGGACCATAGGGCTTTGGTCAGCGAGCAATGTTTAGTGAAGTTCAATATTGGTAATTACTATGATGAGGTCCTGTGTGACATCCTACCTATGGATGTTTGCCATTTTTTTTTGGGAAGGCCATGGCAATTTGATCGGTGTGCAGTGCATGATGGTCATGCCAACACCTACTTAGTGACAAATAATGGAGTGTGCCATAGTAAGCCCTTGAAGGAGGTGGAATAAATTGTAAGATAGAATCTTTAGTTGAAGGAGGAAGATTTTTGATAGTTTAAAACTGAGCATTGTGCTATGCATTAGTTCCTAGAGTTTGAGGAAGAATGCAAGGATACCCAGAGTTTTAGGATAGAAGAATTTCTAGACATTATATCTAATTGTGCCCGAGGGTTTACCACTGGAAGTCCATAGATTTGGTACGGATCTAGCTTACCCATAAGACATAGATGACCCTATAGAAATTGAAGGTTGAAGAAGTCCAAGAGTTGCTAGGGAAGGGACTGATTTGGGAGATTTTGAGTCCATGTGACAAGCACCAGAATATGGAGAGTGGAGAATGTGTAAGACTCAACCATTAACAAGATAACCATAAGTATAGATTTCCATTGTCGGATGGATGACATTATGACTGTTGAGTGGAGCCAAGTACTTCACCAAGATTGACAGAGTGGTTATCATCGATTCATGTGGGGGAGATGAGTGGAAGAAAGCCTTCAAGACGTAAGGTTTGTATGATGGTTAGTCATGCCATTTGGGCTGACCAATGACACATTCATGCGATTGATGATGAGGTATTGAAGAGTTCTTAGGAAAATTTGTCATTGTCTATCTGGTGATATTCTAATATTTAGAGACCCTAGAGGATCGTGTAGAAAGGTTTTGAGAAGTAGGAGGATTGTTGATTAATCTAAAGAAATGTAATTGTAGAAGGAGTTAGTGTACATGGGATTTGTCATCTAAAGGTCTAAAAATGGACTAGAGGTAAGAGCTATCATTGATGGCCTAGAGCTATCATTTCATGGTCTAGCAGTTTTAAGAATTCAATAGGATTTCAGATGTGCACTCCTTAAAACAATGGAGGGGATAAGAATAATTTAATGGACCTTAGGAAGATAAGGCTTTGATGTTAAAAAAAAGGTTAGAGCAACCTATTTTGGCACTTCCAATTTTATAAGGTATTTTAGGTAGATGGTGTAGTAGTAGTCATAGGCTATTTTGAGTCAATAAACTTGTTGTTTACTTTAGTGAGAAAATCAATGTGCTAGAAAAAGTATTTAGTATATGTCAAGAGTTTTATGCTATAGTTGCTCTAAAGAAATGGGACATTACTTGTTGCCAAAACAGACGAAGTATATTAACACAGGAAGCTAATAGAAGTGGGTTGATTTTCTACGGTTATACCTTTGTGTTGAAGCAGGAGGGAAGGTCAAACGAGTTGATGCCTTAAGTAGAATGTTTGTTAAAATGAGGGTGGAAGTGGTAGGATTTGATGAGAAGGGTTTGTACGAAGTCTGAGAAGGAAGTTCACCATTACTTTAGAAGGCCAAGTGGTTGGTTTTTGTCCAATATGGATGTTGTTTAGAGGAGGTCAATTGTGCATTCCAGGAGTTCCATGAGGAAATTGGTCAAGGAAAACATAGTGGAGGGTGGACATTTTGGTGGATAAGACCCTGGTTAGTGAGCTACCCCGCAACTATAGCAAGATGTGAAGAGGTTTGTGCAAAGTTGAGTATGCCAGATGGTGAAGGGGACAACAGATTATATCAACAATTACCTATACGAGAGAGACCATGGGAAGATGTCAGCATGGATTTCATTCTTAGTCTACCAAGGACATAGCAGGGAAATGACTCCATATTTGTGGTGGTTGATAGGTTTTCAAAGATGGCACATTTTATCCCATCAAAACTAGTGATGCTTCCATTGCGTTTATTTTTCAAGAGGTACGACTTCTGGTATATCAAGGAGTATCATTTTTGATAGAGATACCAAGTTTATGGGGTATTTTGGAGGACCTTGTGGAAGAAATTGAAACAAATTAACAGGCCAAATGAAGGTGGTGATAGAATCGAAATTTTTTGAGATGTTTGATAGGAGACAAGCCACGGGATGGGATTTGGTTTTTCCATAAATTGCATACAACAATTCTATCAGGAGTACTAACAAATCCCCATTCCGGATAGTGTATGGGAAATGAATGCTTCTAAGTTGGGGAAGATGATTCAGAAAAAGTAAGACAACAAGAGTATGAAGTAAGAAGCCATTACTAGCATGAATAACCAATCTAATACAAGAACAAAGGTGATGGTTCAAATTCACATGGGAGATGAGTCATGGTCCATAAGAAGATTTCCTAAAACCTATAACAAGTGAGATGAGAAGTTTGGCCTGTCAATTATAGAAACAAAAATGCGTATGAAGTGGAATTGCCAAGTGACATTAACATTCACCTATTTTTAACTTGCAAATTTGGTAGTTCATGAAGGAGAGACACCTCGATTGTGGATATTTCAACATCTACAAAGAGATCGAGGAATACTAGACACTGAAACAGAATAGATAGTATTCTAAATATTTGGTCAAGTGGAATGGAGCCTATTGAGTGCAACTTGGTTGTCAAATGGGTTGACCATCGTCTTCCTCTATAGTATAAGTGAGGACACTTCTCAATCCACAATAAGAGCATTCGTGGCGAGCAATCTTGCATCAACAAAAAAACAAGTCTTAAAAGAAGCAGCGATAACAACAAACAAAAAAGAAAAGGAGACAGACGAAACATTCGACATGTCAATTCATGAAAAGTAGAAAAGGTGCCCAAGAAATGTCTGATTTCATGTGAAATCCACGAAATGGTAGAGCGAAGGGAAAAAAAAGTCACGACACACGACAAGAAGGAGGACAACAACAGACAATCGAAAGGAGAGGAAGGACAGAGATGTCATGATCAAAATCATGATCGAAAAATAGGAAGGGATGAGAAAATGTCATTCATGACATGCAACGATCGGAAGTAGAAGAAGGAAGGAAGAAAATCATGTTCATGCTGTCTGATTCGGACCCAAAAGGAAAGAAAAAAAGAAAAACAAACAAAAAAAAAGAAAAGAAAAAAAAAAAATCACAAAAAGAAAAAGACAAAAAAAAGTCACAAGGAAGGATGTCCTATCACAACATGTCATGATATCGTGACCCAAAGAAAAGAAATGTTGCAAGGAAGGAAAAATGACACGATATCACGACCCAAAGGAGAGAAATGCAGCAAGGAAAAAAATCTGATATCGCACATCACCCGTCTCCGTATAAAAACCCGATTCCTAATAGTTTTGAGACAAGGCCCAAATATGTTCTTGCACAGGAAGTTTGCTAACATGGACAATAAAAAATGTGCCCAGAGGTTAGACGGATCATCAATGCATGTTTCTATGGCTAACCTAGTGGCAGTTTCCAGTTAGGGAAAAATGTAAAGTTTCAGTGAGGCAGGATGGATTCTGGCAGGTGGATCATTAATGACCTAGAGGGTAGGGGCCTTGGGGGAGACCCATACATGGGTTATAGAGGAGGTGGTGCATCAAAGAAGAGGGGCGAAGAACAAAAAACTATGCCTATTGGTTAGTATTGGTAATTTTTTGAAATTTTAATGAAAGGAAAGTTTGAATGACTCTCTGTGATCCTGTGTCCCCATCACCTCCATAGGCCTCAAGTTCCTTGTAATTCATAATGGGAACAAACCAAGGAGGAAGAGATCAAATATTTCGATGCATACAAAGTGCTACTAGAGCGCTTAGAGTCTATGGAGACCAAGAATTTTGGGCCCCAAAAGCCCACTTTATGCCATATCTATAGTCACCCTATGCATCCTTCAGTGCTTGCACCCCCATACCCTGAACACTTTAAAATGCCTCAATTGGAAATATTTAGAGGGGAGGAGGATGCCCAATATTCTTGATCCAATGCTTTGGCATTCAAGACAATGATGCTTTTCTTCTAAGAACATTTATAACCACATTCATAGGCCCTACCTCGAACTGGTTTACCTAGTTGCTGAAGC
The DNA here is from genome assembly GCA_028583015.1 of Wollemia nobilis. Classification (NCBI taxonomy): domain Eukaryota; kingdom Viridiplantae; phylum Streptophyta; class Pinopsida; order Araucariales; family Araucariaceae; genus Wollemia; species Wollemia nobilis. The sequence goes on from JAQPPZ010001683.1 coordinate 5,525,014, forward strand.
ATAGCATCAGTAACCTAGACCAGCTAGTGGACACATTCCTTGAATGTTTCACCTTCAACACCAAGAAGAAGGCATCATTAAGTGACCTAGCTAGTCTCAGGAAGTATGAGGAAGAGACCATGGTGGCCTATGGGAATCGGTGGAGAATGTTTCTTTCAAAGCCTCCTTACCTCCCTCCCATGGCCGATCTGACCCAAATGTTCCCAAAAATTTTCCTAAGGTCGATCTCCGTGCTATTGTAACTGCAATAATATGCCACTCTCGAGGAAGCCCTGGCACAAGCTAGAATCATTGAGGAGATCAAGATATAGGATGGCAAGATTGCCAAGCCATGCAAGAAAGAGTGGCCCAAAAATGCCAAAATTGGGTCAACACAACCGAAACCCATCACGGTCAATTAGGTTGCTATAAACATACCTAAGCCTGCACAAGCAATACAGCCCCCAAAGGCTAATTATCATGCAGTTCCCCTTTACACCTATGAAAAGGAAAATCATAGGCAAGAGAAAAATCAGTAGCATCACCCTAGGTGACAATTCACACCCTTCACAAAGTCTAAAGACTCCTTGTTTGACCGCTTGTCCATGGAAAACCTGATAAACCTTCCAAAAAGTCGACCCATAGACCCCAACACACCAAAACCCAAGGGCTATAGGGAAGACTTGTACTGTAGATTTCACCGAAAGAAAGGACATGACCTTTACGCATGTTGGAAGTTCAAAAGCTTAGTGCAAGACCTAATAGACAACAAGATGCTAGCGGTGGATAATCCCATGGCACCAAACAACCAATAGATGGAGGTCTTCAAAGACCCCTTGCCTATCCATGATGCATAGGCAAAGACCCTTCAAGTCAATGAGGTGACACAGAACTGCCCCATGTAGGGGTATGTAGGGATGATAAGCATAGTGACTCGAAACAAGAGGTACCCAAGCACAGCTGCCCCTGCGGTAGCTATAGGAGAGGTTCCATCAACGTCACAACCTCAACAACACCCTACACAACCTCCCCCACCTAGACCAGTGGCCACAATTTAGACCAAACTTACCCAAAGTCTGAGGACCACGTCGGCTAGGCTCTCCATCTACGAGCTCATACAACAATCACCACCCCATCGGGAGGCTCTAATGGAGATATTAAAAGCCATCGATCTGCAGCCCCATGAAGCAAACTCTTTCAACAACTTCATGGGACATGTAAAATGATGCACAGAGCTAGTCATCACCTTTAGAGAAGATGAGCTAAAATCGATGATTGGTGATATGGCGGATCCACCCCTGCACGTCATTATGCGAGTCAACAGGATTCCATATAAGAGGGTGTTGGTGGACACTGGCTCGTCCATGAATATAATCACAACAGCGACATTGAAACACCTCAAGTTTCTAGCATCTCACATCGTGGCCTCCACCTATACTCTTCGAGCATTCAATGATGCGATATGCTCGATGGTTGGCACAATTGTCCTACCCATCCAAGTGGGGCAAAATACTATTCCTACGTTGTGCCACATCTTGGAAGGTGAGATGGCCTATAATATCTTGTTGGGCCGACCTTGGATCAGGGACATGAAGTGTGTCCCTTCGATAGCCCATCAATGCCTAAAGTACACATATGAAGGGCAAGTGCATGTGGTCCTGAAAGACTTAGAGCCCTTCAAGTATTGCAATGTGGTGCAGCTGATGCCATAATTGACCCTTCCATCAACACATTTGGACTTTTAGTTGAATCCATCCAAATAGGGTCCGATTCTGCATACATCCCTACTGTTAAGTCCCTCAAATCCCCATCCGGGTCCATCTTCATCATCTGGTCCTTCACCAACGATGCCACCTACAGTGGCCACATCGAAGGACAATGGGAAGAAACCCCTGGAAGAGGCACCACCATCGGTCTCAACCATCTCTATCGAAGAGAGGTGCCTAGTCGAATGGAAGTCGAGATGCCTAGTTCACCCGACATGGAGTGGACTCAGGAAGAACTCCCATTCCCTCCCCCTCAACCACCAATGATCACCGTTGAGATGGCCAATACGGGCTTGGGGGAGTACCTAGTGCGGAACATTGTAGCAACACCCGCACTTGAGTCCATGCAGGACATGGGGAGACCTCGCCTCCCCATCGGCACTATTGTCCCTCTGGGCTACCCACCAAACCAGAAAAAATTTGTATATGGGGGCCTCGACAATGGCATTGAACCTTACCTGCAAGAGGAAGAGGATGAAGAGCCCTTTGTTGAGGACGTCAACTATCTGTCCAACCCAAACTTCGCTTTGAGATATCTTGGCCAATGTAATTGGCATGGATATGGGTTAGGCAGATATGAACAAGGGGTGCGCGTTCTTTGTCAACCAAGATATCAGATGCCATACGACAAATCAGGAGTAGGGTTCAACCACCCTTTGCCCCTTGACATCTTGGTAGAGAACATGCAAGGCCTAGGGATAGGCAACAAGGATGGGTTGGCACAAGATCCATATGCCAATCCTAACACAACGTACACATTGGGGGATTATCTCCCATTGTCAACAACCAACCTTGTTGACCTCAACAACCCTCTCCCTTTGATCGAGAAAGGAGAAAGTTCGAGGACTCACCTACAAGAGGGATATAGACAAGGTCAAGAAGGATCTTCAGAAGATGAGTCAGAGTATGAGGTAGCACCGTGGGACCCTTTCGAATCTGATAGCAATCATTCGCAAGTGACCCCCATGGATGACTATCAAGAAAGCTTATTGGCAATGTTCCCCTTGAATGCTCCAGTCGAGCAAGGGCCACCTCAAGAAAATCAGGTCCTCCCGTAGAGAGCGAAACAACCCCGATGGGACCAGATCAATTTTCTCGAGCAAGATGAGCCTCACATGTCGCAAATAGCTATCGGAGCCAACGAAGGCCTATGGATATCTGATAGTGATTATGAAGATGAGACTGAGATGGCATATCTCAATCATATGTGGTAGCAACAATACCCCATGGACATTGATGACATGTTTGAACAGCTAAACATGGGGCCAAGGCATAGGTGGCACCTAAACCAAGCACAATTGGACCAACTGCTTCACCCGCCACTTTAGGCATATAGAGAGCACCCTCCACCCCAGAGACCCCATAGAGCCATCAGTGCCAAGGGTAGACCCTATCCTATTATCTGCACATAGGGCTGATCCATTTGTGCCAATACCCCAGAGCCAGATCCGGAGCACAAAGATCACCAAGGAAGTTCGAGTCACCACACCCATGATAATGGAGACCAAAATCATTTCATCAACATGATCTCCATTGACTTAACCGCCCCCATCTACAATCCAACCGATCCAACATGACCATTGTATCTAGACTTAGATGCTATAGATTGGGATCACGTTGACTCACCACCATCCCCATTAGAGTACTGGCCTTGCGGTGAGATGCTTCATTTCACCCCAAGACCAACTCAGGATATCTTCCATGCTGAAGAGGAACCCGACGTTCCAAACGTAGATCTAAATTCAGCAAGTGATATCCACCTGATCCCAACTCCACACCAGTTGGAGGATGGGTCCCACATGTCGATCGAAGAGACGACCGACGTAGACATCGGCTCTGATCCAATGAATCCACAAATCATCAAGCTAGGGGTAAGTCTATCCCCCGAAGAGCAAGCCGATTACATTGCCCTTCTCAAAGAGAAGAAGGAGGTTTTTGCATGGTCCTACAAAGACATGCCGGGGCTAGACCCGTAGCTAGTCACGCATAATCTAACGCTTGATCCGAAAGTCAAGCCAGTCAAGCAAAAACTATGTAAGATGCACCCAAAAGTAGCCTTAATGGTCAAATATGAGCTACAAAAGTTGTTGGATGCATAGTTTGTCATCTGCATGGATTACCCACCATGGTTGTCCAACATGGTACCCATCAAGAAGCCCGATGGGAGGATTCGCATATGCATCGATTTTTGAGATCTAAACAAAGCGAGTCCCAAGGATGATTTCCCCTTGCCTAGCATCGATGCATTGGTAGACGCTACAGTAGGCCATGAAATGCTTTCCCTCATGGATGGTTTCTCGGGATACAATCAGATTCATATCAATCCCGATGATCAACTAAAAATGGCATTCACAACGCCTTGGGGGACATTTTGTTATAAGGTCATGCCCTTTGGCCTTAAAAATGCTGGTGCCACCTACCAACGCGCTATGACATACATCTTCCATGATCACATGCATAAAAATTTGGAAGATTATATGGATGATCTGTTGGCCAAATATCTTTTGCGCCCAGATCATCTCGATGACCTAAGCAAGATCCTCGATCGCCTCATCGAACATAAAGTCAGACTAAACCCCAAGAAGTGCGTATTTGGCATCACATCTGGAAAACTCTTGGGTTTCATAGTCTCAAAATGAGGAATCGAGGTAGATCCAAACAAAGTCAAGGCAATCCTTGAAATGCTTCCCCCAACCACCATCAAGCAGCTCAGAAGCCTGCAGGGAAAGGTCACGTCAATCAAGCGCTTCATAGCGCAGCTATTTGACAAGTGTCGACCCATGAATAAATTATTACACAAGGGGGTAGCATTTCACTGGGATGACGAGTGCCAGTCGACCTTCGATGACATTAAACAATACTTGGCTTCACCACTAGTATTGGCACCACCTAGACCAGGAGTGTCATTCTACTTATACATCTCAGCTACTGAGGTGGCACTGGGTGCCATGCTAGCCCAGAAGAATGAACTACACAAAGAGCAAGCTACTTACTATCTTAGCCGCACCCTAGTCAGTTATGAACTTAACTATGCATACATCGAGAAGCTATGCTTAGCAGTGGTATTTGCTACCAAAAAGCTATGCCACTACATGTTGAGCAATACGACGTATGTTGTGTCTAAGGAGAATCCATTGCGGTACATGATGAGTCATACTTATCATAGTAGCCGCACGAAAAAATGGATCATGTTGTTGATGGAGTTTGACATCGAATTCATTGGACAAAAGTCCATCAAAGGTCAAGTCATCACCGATCAACTAGCAGAGGCTCCTCTCGAAGATGATCAACCTTTGACCATAGAGCTACCCGATGATGGGGTCTTCCATGTCTCAGAATCACCAGATTTTGATGAGCCTGAGTCACGAGCTGACATAACCCTATTTTTTGATGGTTCTAAATGTGAGCAAGGGGGTGGCATGGGAATTGTATTCTTCACACCACAAGGGGCTCCAATGCCTCTATCATTTAAACTTGATTTCCCGTGCACCAACAACAATGCCGAATATGAAGCCTTGCTCATAGGTCTTTAGACAACAATCACCATGAACATCAAATGCTTGAACATCTTTGGTGATTCGTTGTTAATTGTCAACCAAGTAAAAGGGGTATTCCAATGTAAATGCCCAGTTCTATAGGCCTACAAAGCCCTTGTGGACAAATTCCTGGCAAATCTTGAATGGTACGACATCGAGGCACTCCCTCGATCATCGAATCATTTTGCGGACACTATGGCCTCCTTGGGGTCACTAATCCCGCAAGACCCTTCTGGTGAGATGACAACTATTCAAGTCAAAACATTATCACAATCCATGATGGAGCGTGCAAGCTCTGATCTAACGCCAAGAATCCACCTGATCCAGATTGAACCATCTCAGGATAAGTTCTCTCGAATCCATGATAGTCTGAATCATGCCAACTAGGGGTCCTTGTTCTCCCCAACCCCTCTCAATAGCAACACAACGCTATTTTTACAAATTCATTCCCGCTCAGCTTTTGCTAGGGATGAACTTCAAGAGGGATTGGTAGTTCATACCATCGAGGTTTCTGATCAGCAGGATTGGTACACACCCATAAGAGACTACCTCAAGCTAGGTAACCTCCCACTTGGATTGATGCATGCCGCAAAAAGATCATTCAAATAGAAAGTGGCAAAACATGTCTTGCTAGGAGACATTTTGTACCGTCGAAGCTATGAAGGGATCCTCCTCCATTGCTTGGACCAGTAGGAGTCCACTTGGGTGATCACCCAAGTGCACGATGGTACATGTGGTGGCCACTTCAGTGGTATGGCCATCACAAAGCGCATTCTTTGCATGGGCTATTATTGGCCATCTTTAGAGCGAGATTGTTGTGCGTATGTAAGGAAGTGCATGAAGTGTCAACACCATGCCAATTTGACACATGTACCTTCTCAAGCCTTGCAGCCGATCCAATCGGCTTGGCCATTTTCATAGTGGGGCTTAGATCTAATCGAAAATATCTCCCCTGCATCGTCAAGTCATCACACGTTTATCATAATGGCCACAGAGTACTTCACCAAGTGGGTGGAAGCAATTTCGCTTACCTCTACGATTGGACCCCGCATTGCGGAGTTTATTTTACATAACATCATATGTCATTTTGGTATTCCATCCAAGATCATCTCGGATAATGGGACGTCATTTAAGAACAAAGATGTGCGTGCTTTGACAACAAAGTACAAAATTCAGCACAATTTTTCGACACCTTATTATCCATAGGCAAATGGGCAAGCAGAGGCATCAAACAAAATGCTAGTTGCCATCCTTAAAAATATGGTCACAGATAGTCATAAGGATTGGCACATTCAAATCCCACTTGCTCTTTGGGCTTATCGCACTAGCATTCGGATGCCCACTGGGGCAACTCCATTTTTGTTGGTGTATGGCTCCGAGGCAGTCATGCCTCTCGAGTTGGAAATACCTTCCCTATGCATATCAATGCAAGAGTTCATCGATGATGACACTGCATGGTAGGCCCGGTTAGACCAGCTTACGTTGCTCGATGAATGACGCATCAATGCTCTCGAGCATTTACGTATCTATCAAGAGCGACTTAAGAAAGCATACAACATGAAAGTTCACCTAAGGGACTTTCAGGTTGGTGACTTGGTCTTAAAAGAGAACCAACAAAATTCTAACTTGCCGCCCCATCTAAGGGACAAGTTCATGGCAAACTGGTTAGGTCCCTATGTAATTGATAGTAAAATAGGACCTGGAACATACCGGCTCACCTCTCTTGAAGGAATCAAGGAACTAGAACCCTTGAACATCAGTCATTTGAGGCCATTCCACATTTAGAGAGCCATAGCCCACCCCAAAAGCTCCAAGGATTCCAACAATCGCTTGGTCAACCCAAAAATGCTCCAAGGATTCCAACAATCACTTGGTCAAAACCCAAAAGCTCCAAGGATTCCAATCATTGCTTGGTCAACCCCAAAAGCTCCAAGGAATTTCCCACAATCACTTGGTCAACCAAAAGCTCCAAGGATTCCCAATCACATGGTCAACCCCAAAATGCCCCAAAGGTATCCATAATCCCTTTGGTCAAACCCCAAAAGCTCCAAGGATTCCCACAATCGCTTGGTCAACCCAAAAAAACTCCAAGGATTCCCACAATCGCTTGGTCAACCCCAAAATGCCCCAAAGGTGCCCATAATCCCTTTGGTCAAACCAAAAGCACCAAGGATTCCCACAATCGCTTGGTCAACCCCAAAATGCCCCAAAGGTATCCATAAACTCTTTGGTCAAACCAAAAGCTCCAAGGGTTCCCACAATCGCTTGGTCAAAAACAAATATTCAAAAACAAACAAAAACAAAAGATAATAAAAAATAACAAAAAAATTGCATCTCACTTCCATGCATACTCTTAAAAATCAAAACACAAAAATATAATAAACTGCATTAGGCATCGCATCCATACATGGCATATTTGTTGGTCATACACGTCATAAGCACCATAGACTGTAATTGCTAGGCAATTCCATCATTTTCCACATTCAGTCCATTTTGTAAACACATCCATCAAGAATAACGCCATCCACATTTTTTTATCATAGTCAGTTGTCTGCTAATGTCTTTAGGGTTTTCGTCATTCAGTTGTCTTTAGATTTCTAGCCAAAAATTGTACAAAGTCAGATAGATTTTACAAAGGTAGAGTTTTACTTGGATCACACCTCGTTACGTAGCATCCCCACACAAGTTAAAACACATAAAAAATTCCCAAGTTGTGTGAACGCAAGAGAAACCTACAAAGCAGTCTAGGGTACCATAGGTGAAAGGTTAGCCTGTTCATCCCCCTATGTGAATGGTTCGAGAATGCTGAGAATTGACAAAAGGACAAGCTCTTCCCCATCCAATTCCCCATAATAAATAGTGGTTACAATCCACTATCAAAAAAACCCCAAACACCTTTGGTCCCCAAAGTCGTAAGGATTCATACTACATGCCCCTGACAAGGATGGGTAGTCATCCCCAAGGCCTAAAAGATCAATGCCATTACATAATCATATCCCCAATCACCTTTGATCCCCAAAGTCATAAGGATTCATACTACACGCCCTGACAAGGATGGGTAGTCATCCCCAAGGCCTAAAAGATCAATGCCATTACATAGTAACATCCCCAATCACCTTTGGTCCCCAAAGTCATAAGGATTCATACTACACGTCCCTAAACAGGATGGGTAGTCATCCCCAAAGCCAAAAGGGATCAATTCCATTCACAAGCCAAAAACCTATGAGCTCAACTTTGAAACCTAAAAATGCAAAATCAAATAACAGTGGTTATCACCACTATTCAAACCCCTTGCTCAAAAAGAAAAACAAAAGAGAAAAATAAATAGTGATTTTTATCACTATGTATGAGAGCAAGTATCCCAACAAGTCGAGCAACCGAAAGACGCCTGAGCTTGAATCCCTAGAATTCTCAGCATTCGAAAAACCATCTAGGTGATCCTCATTATGGGTTTGGTGGACAACCTACCTAGCAATGGCGGTATCCTAAATGCATGACGATATGTCTATCACATTAGCTTTGCGTGTGAGCAGACCAATGTTTGCATGTGGATGAGCTAGCTTATGGTACCTTAGATTGTCCTATGGATTAATCTTACTAAATACAACAAAGGAGTTAGTGGAGCTAATTAGGTGATCCTCAATACAGGTTTGGTGGACAACCTACCTAGCACTGGCGGTATCCTGAAAAATACCACATAAACAAATTCAATCGCACACACAGGGATGTGAAATAACTTGGTCAAACTCAAGTCTGATTCGTACCTTGTTCAAAAGTCTTGTAAGATAAATGTACAGTCTTGGCTAGTTAGTTAAAACATTTGAGTCTCAAAAAAACCTTAACTACATTCTAAAACAAATGTGGTACATTCCATTCTTACATCACCATCAAAAAATACAAAACAAAAAAATATACACATGCAAAGTCATCACATAGTACAGAAAGCCAGTAAATCCTGTACAGTCTATGGTGCCACCGACAAGTTATCAACAAAATCATTCCATCCATTCCATATGCATACATCATATAATTAGAAACATCGCATTCATAATAACATATGCATCCATCAACATAAATAAATGGGCATAAAAGTAACAATAAATCACAACAAAGAAATAATCCAAAAAGAAAGTCATGTATATATATCACCAAAATTCCCGTAGGCTACAATAAGTCGGTCCTCTGACCTCACAAAAACATCAAAAACTCAAAAACCCCAAGCCTAGGGAGTCGGCCACCATGATCACGTAGGATCGGTGTGACTGGAACTACCCCCAGTGGTGTGGGTCCTATGGGACCTCTCAGGGTGGTTGCTGCTAGCCCCCACATCACGCCCACTAGCGCTACCCTCACCCACCCCCTACGATGAGAGGAAGCAGACTACTCAGTCTCACTGTCTCTCATTCGGCATGAAGATCCACCTCCAATGAGCTCAGGTAACCGCCCATCGAGGTGGATAATCTCTGCCTCCAACTCCAACCGATGTCGGACCAAATCCATCTCCCATCGACGGTATACAGCCAATGCATCATCGCACTATGCCAACTGAGTCCATAGGAGATCCCTCTCCTGAAGCATCTATGTCCCCATCCCATCGATGGTACGTAGCCAATGCATTCTCCCGCTCTACCAACTGAGTCCATAGGAGATCCCTCTCTTACAGAACCTCCCCATGCTCCTCATCTCATCTCCATAGTAGATCCTCCAATCATGCTATCTCAGCATGATACCTAGCCTCCATGTCCCCTAGAACTACCTGAGGCATGGGCATCTCCGAGATGATGGGCTGCTCTGGCACCCACTACTCTAAAACATCCTATATATCTAACTGCTTCGGAACCCCTAGGTCATCCCCAATCAAGTCATCAACCTCTACCATATCTGCATCATCACACGGAGCGCCCCAACCCTCCCTCGATGCCTCTACATCCTCACCACCTACTGCTACCGCATTCGCACCTCCTAGAGGCCCCTCACCCCGCCATCATCGCATCGTCCACCACTGGTCATACTCTATAGTCACCCCGACATTGTCCACATCAGGGACATCAATCACTGCATCCGACTCCTCACCTAGCAGCTCAATGATCGGCCAGGCCAGAGTCCTCTCATCGCCCGACATTGATAGATCAAAGGCTCACCAAGCAATCCCTAGTGCACCCCAAACTATCAAGTCACTCGAACGTACAGGAAGTACTCCTGCTCGGTCCCATGTCGCCCGATCAGCCACCTCCCCTATGCACATCGGAGCCACTCCCCAACCTCAGGCCAGGCTGGACAGTCCCGATATGGATGCCAGAACACCTCCCCTAGAGCAAGACATGAGAAGGCATCGACATAGTGCCCTACGACACCTACCCATCGACTCTGCCCTTGCTCCTCTGACCTCCGCCATAGAGCAGCATAACCAATCTCCCTATCCACCATCTCTGCCCGAGTGGTCCAAGACAAACCCTATGGCCGCTCCATAGCTATGTGCTGCCACCCCCAACACTGCAATAGGTAGCTGCACCCAATCCCCTTCCACCTTCGACAGCGGACCTCGTACAACTCATCATAAAGTTGTGCCAGTAGCGTCTGACCCCACCTCATAATCAGGGGTGCCTCCGTCAGACACTCCACAAGTCTAAACACTACCTCAAACAAGTTCCAAGGGAACCTCGCACCTGAGGAGTCAGGAAGAAGCATGTTGGAGATGAGAGTCATGAGCAGTGCATGCCTCACCCCCAACATGCCCTTCTCCAGCCACCATCGCACCAAAATCCTGCCAATCAGGCAGTCCCCCTCTGCCCTCTCCACCACCTCATCCACCCCCATCTCCATCACATGCCCAAAGCACCGTGTCAACACCGTCATCCGCTGATCACGAGGAGTCGTCCGAATGGGCTCATCTATCAAAATCCATAGAATTCGATAAACGTCCTCCAAAGTCACTATCATCTCCCCTATTGGGAGATGAAAGGTGTTGGTGTGGGGATCCCACAAATTGATTAGGGCAGTCAGATATGCTCGATCCCCCACCACAAGCTCTAACCGAGTCACCTGCTTGAGCCCAAGGGCATCAAGCCACTCCCAGTCCACCATAGTCAATGCCTCCCATGCATCCAAAAACACCGTCGGTTGACGGTACCGACTCTTCACCACCTGCAAAACAAAAACAACACAAAAACATTAAAAACATGACAACCAAAAAAATGTACAGCAAAAACATTTAACAAATGTACAACAAAAACATTTAACAAATGTACAGCAAAAACATTTAACAAATGTACAACAAAAACATTTAACAAATTACAGCTAAAACATTTAACAAATAAAACAAAAAAAAAATTAAACAAAAATAAACAAAAAAATTTTAACTAAGGTTTTAATCTTAGTTTAAAAAACAAAAAAAAAAATTTTTAACTAGGGTTTCTTAATCTTAGTTTAAACAAAACAAAAAAAACAAAATACACAAATTTTTTAACTAGGGTTTCTTAATCTTAGTTTAAACAAAACAAAAAAAAAAAAAAATTTTTAACCTAGGGTTTCTTAATCTTAGTTTAAAAAAAAAACAAATTTTTAACTAGGGTTTCTTAATCTTAGTTTAAACAAAAAAAAAAACAAAATACACAATTTTTAAACTAGGGTTTCTTAATCTTAGTTTAAACAAAACAAAAAAAAAATACACAAATTTTTCACCTAGGGTTTCTTAATCTTAGTTTAAACAAAATACAAACAAAATAAAACAGTTTAAACTAGGGTTTTCATCCTAGTCTAAATGAACAAAATACAAAAAAATAAACAAGATTTTAAACTAGGGTTTACTTTAAGTTTAAAGCACATAATACAAAAAACCAAACAAAATAAAATAGTTTAACCTAGGGTTTCCAATCTTAGTTTAAACGCAAAAATGAAATATAAAATAAATTACGATTTTTAACTAAAAATAAAACAAGCAAAATAAAGAAAAGGAGCACTCACGGGTCTTGCCTCAGCTCCGCCACTGGATGATCCGGTCCGTGAACTCATTGTGTCCATAAAATCTTGATAGCGCTCCGCTACGTAAACTCGAACTCCTCCTCCTCACAACTCCAAATCGCCAGAAAAACAAAGTGCAAATGAGCCCAAAACCTAGTTTTGGCCCTTATATAGGCTTTTAGGCCTGTAATCATTCCACCCTAGGATGAGCGCTCTAGTTAGCACTCATCCCACCCTAGGATGATTACAAAACTGGTATTCGTCCCACCCTAGGATGATTACAGAGCAAGAAAATCAAAAACAACAAAAACTGCATCCAAAATGCACCAAAAACAACAATAAAATTGCCAAACAAAGGCACCTTTGCGCCTACATTCTTGGCATCCAAAACCAATATTGGGGTCACAAATCCTCACTATCCTACTCCCTAAGAAGGCTACCATAGCCGGACCGCTCCACGGGAGGACGGATTTTCGAAAATTTCATCCCCAAACGACGTCACAAAAGGGTCCAAACCCACCAAAAAATAGCAATAAAATTGCCGAACAAAGGCGCCTTTGTGCCTGACATTCTTGGCATACAAAACAGACATTGGGGTCACAAATTATCAATATCCTACTCCCTAATAAGGCTACCATAGCCGGACCACTCCATGGGAGGACGGATTTTTGACAATTTTAGCTCCAAAATACGTCACAAAAAGGGTTAAAACCCACCAAAAATAGGTCAAATTGTTCAGAAACTGCATAAGCATTCAATGAAAAACAACTGAAGGCACCCTTACAAAAGTCATCTTGGGTCAAGTGACTCATCACTTTTCTCATGTCGATCATTCCCTCATCGATTCATCGCTTGAGGGGTAGTCACACTTAGTCACCAATCAACAAATACACACCCAATCAAGGAAATGGCATGCATTCAAAGAATCATTGACAAAGACAATCACGCTCCTGCTTGGGGCAGCAAACAAGCAATTATCACAAGCTGATCAAACACTTGGCATTCTAGAATCATGAACTCAAGGTTCCCATAGACAAAAGGTTGCGCCCTTTGCCTATTCATGACTGAACAATGTCCAAGATCAAGTAACACCTCACCGAAAAAGGTTAACACTTGAATTAAGCTCCTTAGCTCGTCAGAAGCAAGGATTCAAGAATGCGTGCCCTTTCCATACTTGGGGCATCAAAATTTGGTTAGGTTACTGAGAAACCCTAATCATTAGTGCTTTGGTTATCTATTTTTGCTTAGCACTGTGCCACGCACAGTGCATCCCAAAAAGGGGCATCTATAGACACCAAAACAACACCAATCCGATTATGTGATGACAAGCACTGATCGAATTGACATACATAGCCCCTAGGGCAGCCCCCAGAGGTTAAAAAGTGGTCCTAACCACTCCCACAATAGTTTTGGAAGGTCAGAGGTCAATTTGGCACCTTTCAGGCACTCTGCTCCCTACTCGTTCCACCCTGGGATGATTACAAACTGGTATTCGTCCCACCCCGGGACGATTAGTAGCATTCGCTCCAGGGTGGGGCGAATAGCAAGTTTGATAGGAAAAAGGTCAAACCTTGACAAATGGTAGCTCAGATCCACCACTCAACTCCACCTTCAATGCATGGGAGTGCGAGTGAGCATTTTTGAGCTCAAAGGGGCAGTCATAGAGGCAGTCATGGAGCCCTTAATCAGGGAGGAATCTTCTCTCCCTTGACAAGGCATGATGGCCAAGTGGCGCCTCTGCATGCTCATTCACAAGAGACCCTCAAGTCTATAAAATGGTGAGTCTTCTCACCCCAAAAAAAGGATAGAGCAGGAGCATTTGGAGCAATGGAGTGCTGCCGAATTACATCCTCACCCATCGCTTGTGCTTCTTACATCCTTGATCTCTCTTTTGGAAGGGAGGTTATTGGGTGATCATTGGAAGCGCAATCCAGACCCAAAACCTAAACATTTGGCCACAATACCCCACCCAATTTTTTGACACAACCCCCTAGGAGGTTTTGGACCCATCCCAAGTGGATTGGTGCCGAAACCAAGCCCCAAACGGTGGGCGTCCTGCCCCGGGTGCCCCTCGCACTACTGTAGTCCTAATCGCCCCACCCCGGAGTGATTAGAAATCTATAGCATATTTCTTTACTATTTCATTTGCATTTCATTTTAGGTCACTCATATAGGCTGCCATTCAAATTTCATGTCATTCTGATGAATATTGGTTGTGTTTTCAGTGTTTTTCATTTTCATTAACATACAAGGAGCATCATCGGATACAGGGTGATCGAGGTAGAATTTGCAAAATCTGACCTTCTGGGTCATCTCAAAATGCCCTGTTTTGCCTAACCCCAACTTTGTAGGTGTTTTGGAGGCCCCTGGATGGGACATTTAGGAGGTCACTTTCTGACATCTTGTGATAGTCCTAATCGTCCCACCCCGGAGCGATTAGAAATCTGTGGTAGATTTCTTGACTATTCCTTTTGTAGTGTGTTCTTGGTAATGTTTTCATGCCTCTATCCAAATTTTAGCTCATTCTGATATGTTTTGATTATAGTTTTAATTATTTTATGCATGCATTAACCGGAGGCCTTGGGGATCGCATGTTTCCCTCCATCCGTAGGTGCTTTTAATCATTTGCTATTTTTTTGAATGTAGGATCTCGACACCGGAGGGGCAGCAAGGAAGCACAGATGCATTCACGCAAGCGGCGATGACATTTGGCCCGCCCATTTCACATGTGGGCACGCGGAAGAAAGCGTACCATCCGTGGTGTGACAAAACTATGTTTAACGCTCCTAGCCCCTGAAAAGGGAGGAGACGTATTGTAACCTGATCTCGAGAAAATTAATAAAATAAAGGGCTGCACTTTACATTTGCTTTACATCTCATTTCATTTCGCTTGTTTTCCCCTTTTCATGCATTTTCGTTCGTAGGACTTAGCGTTACGTTTTGCTTTTGTTTGCATCGCACCGGTACGCCATTTTGCTTCCGTATCCTCGTGCTTTCAAAAATAAAATGCAAAAGAAATAGTAGAGAAATATGCTATAGATTTCTAATCACTCCGGGGTGGGGCGATTAGGACTGCAGCAGTGCGGGGGCGCCCGAGGGCAGGACGCCCATCGTTTGGGGCTTGGTTTCGACACCAATCCACTTGGGATGGGTCCAAAACCTCCTAGGGGGTTGTGTCGACAAATTGGGTGGGGTATTGTGGCCAAATGTTTGGGTTCTAGGTCCGGATTGCGCTTCCAATGTTCACCCAATAACCTCCCTTCCAAAAGAGAGATCAAGGATGTAAGAAGCACAAGTGAGGGGTGAGGATGTAATTCGATAGCACTCCGTTGCTCCAAATGCTCCTGCTCTATTTTTTTTTTGGGGTGAGAAGACTCACCATTTTATAGACCTGAAGGTCTGCTTTGAATGTGCATGCAGGGGCGCCACTTGGCCATCATGCCTTCCCAGGGGAGAGAAGATTCCTCCCTGATTAAGGGCTCCATGACTGCCTCTATGACTGCCCCTTTGAGCTCAAAAATGCTCACTCGCACTCCCATGCATTGAAGGTGGAGTTGAGTGGTGGATCTGAGCTGCCATTTGTCAAGGTTTGACCTTTTTCCCATCAAACCTGCTATTTACCCCACCTTGGAGCGATTGTTGCTAATCGTCCCAGGGTGAGGCGAATAGCAGTCTATTCACCCTAGGGTGGAACGAGTAAGGAGCAAGGTGCTTGAAAGGTGCCAAATTGACCTCTGACCTTCCAAAACTATTGTGGGAGTGGTTAGGACCACTGTTTAACCTCTGGGGGCTGCCCTAGGGGCTATGTATGCCAATTCGATCAGTGCTTGTAGCCACATGATCAGATTGGTGTTGTTTTGGTGTCTACAGATGCCCCTTTTTGGGATGCGTTGTGCGTGGCACAGTGCTGAGAAAAAATAGATAACCAAAGCACTAATGATTAGGGTTTCTCAGTAACCTAACCAACTTTTGATGCCCCAAGTATGGAAAGGGCACGCATTCTTGAATCCTTGCTTCTGACGAGCTAAGGAGCTTAATTCAAGTATTAACCTTTTTTGGTGAGGTGTTACTTGATCTTGGGCATTGTTCAGTCATGAATAGGCAAAGGGCGCAACCTTTTGTCTATGGGAACCTTGAGTTCATGATTCTAGAATGCCAAGTCTTTGATCAGCTTGTGATTATTGCTTGTTTTCTGCCCCAAGCAGGAGCGTGATTGTCTTTGTCAATGATTCTTTGAATGCATGCCATTTCCTTGATTGGGTGTGTATTTGTTGATTGGTGACTAAGTGTGACTACCCCCTCAAGCGACGAATCGATGAGGGAATGACCGACATGAGAAAAGCGATGAGTCGCTTGACCCAAGATGACTTTTGTAAGGGTGCCTTCAGTTGTTTTCCGTTGAATGCTTATGCAGTTTCCCAACAATCTGACCTATTTTTGGTGGGTTTTAACCCTTTTTGGGATGCATTTTGGGGATGAAATTCTCGAAAATCCGTCCTCCCGGGGAGCGGTCCGGCTATGGTAGCCTTCTTAGGGAGTAGGATATGGATAATTTGTGGCCCCGACATCGGTTTTGGATGCCAAGAATGTCAGGCGCAAAGGCGCCTTTGTTCGGCAATGTTATTGCTATTTTTGGGTGGGTTTGGACCCTTTTTGTGATGCCTTTTGGGGATGAAATTCTCAAAAATCCTTCCTCCCGTGGAGCGGTCCGGCTATGGTAGCCTTCTTAGGGAGTAGGATAGTGAGGATTTGTGACCCCAACGTCGGTTTTGGATGCCTTGAAGCGCAGGCGCAAAGGTGCCTTTGTTCGGAAATTTTATTGCTATTTTTGGTGCATTTTGGATGCAGTTTTTGTTGTTTTTGATTTTCTTGCTCTGTAATCATCCTAGGGTGGGACGAATACCAGTTTTGTAATCATCCCAGGGTGGGACGAGCGCTAACTAGAGCGCTCATCCCAGGGTGGAACGATTACAAGCCTAAGAGCCTATATAAGGGCCAAAACTAGGTTTTGGGCTCATTTACACTTTGTTTTTCTGGCGATTTGGAGCTGTGAGGAGGAGGAGTTCGAGTCTACGTAGCGGAGCGCTATCGAGATTTCATGGATACCATGAGTGCATGGACCGGATCGTCGAGTGGCGGAGCCGAGGCAAGACCGGTAGGTGCTCCTTCTCTTTATTTTGTTTGTTTTTATTTTACAATTTAAAACCGTAATTAATTTATTTTGTATTTCATTTTTTTATTTAAACTAAGATCAAAACCCTAGTTTAATTGTTTTGTATTTGTATTTTGTGTGGCATTGTTTAAACTAAGATCAAAACCCTAGTTTAAAAATTTTGTTGTTATTTCATTTTTTTGTTTTTTAGTTTAAACTAGAGTTAAAAACCCTAGGTTAAAATTTTTGTTGTTGTTTTGTTTTTTTGTATTAAGTTTAAACTAGAGTTAAAAACCCTAGGTTAAAATTGTTGTTATTTTTGTTTTTTTTTTTATTTTAGTTTAAACTAGAGTTAAAAACCCTAGGTTAAAATTTTTGTTATTTTATGTTTTTGATTTTTAGTTTAAACTAGAGTTAAAAACCCTAGGTTAAAATTTTGTTTTTGTTTTTGTTGATTTTTTTTAGTTTAAACTAGAGTTAAAAACCCTAGGTTAAAATTTTTGTTTTTGTTTTTTTTTTGTATTAGTTTAAACTAGAGTTAAAAACCCTAGGTTAAAATTTGTTTTTTTTTTTTATTTTTTGTATTTTTAGTTTAAACTAGAGTTAAAAACCCTAGGTTAAAATTTTGTTATTTTGTTTTTTTTGTATTAAGTTTAAACTAGAGTTAAAAACCCTAGGTTAAAATTTTGATGTTATTTTGTTTTTTTGTATTTTTTAGTTTAAACTAGAGTTAAAAAACCCTAGGTTAAAATTTTGTTTTATTTTGTTTTGCGTTGTTTATTGATTTTTTTTTTAATGTTTGTATTGTATATTTTGTTAATGTTGTTATACAATTTATTAAATGTTTTTGTTGTACAATTTGTATACATTGTTGTATATTTGTTTTAGTGTTGTACAATTTTTTTTTTGTCATGTTTTAATGTTTTTGTGTTGTTTTGTTTTGTAGGTGGTGAAGAGTCGGTACCGTTAGCCGACGGTATTTTTTGAAGCGTGGGATGCGCTGACTATGGCGGACTGGGATTGGCTTGATGCCCTTGGGCTCAAGAAGGTGACTCAGTTAGAGCCTGTGGTGGGGGATCGGGCATATCTGACTACCCTGATCAATTTGTGGGATCCCCACACCAACACCTTTCATCTCCCAATAGGGGAGATGACAGTGACTCTAGAGGACGTTTATCGGATTCTATGAATTTTGATAGACGGGCTGCCCATTCGGATGACTCCTCGGGATCAGCGGATGACGGTGCTGACACGGTGCTTTGGGCATGCAACGGAGATGGGGGTGGATGGGGCGGTGGAGAGGGCAGAGGGGGACTGCCTGATTGGCAGGATTCTGGTGCGGTGGTGGTTTGAGAAGGGCATGTTGGGGGTGAGGCATACATTGCTTATGTGCCTCATCTCCAACATGTTGCTTCTCGACTCCTCAGGTGCGAGGTTCCCTTGGAACCTGCTTGAGGTAGTGTTTCGACTGGTGGAGTGTCTGACGGTAGCACCACTGATTATGAGGTGGGGTCAGACGCTACTGGCATAGTTATATGATGAGTTATACGAGGTCCGCTATCGGAGGTGGAAGGGGATTGGGTGCAGCTACTTGTTGCAATGTTGGGGATGGCAGCACATAGCTGTGGAGCGACCGCAGGGGTTGCCTTGGACCACTCGGGGAGAGATGGTGGATAGGGAGATTGGCTATGCTACCCTATGGTGGAGGTCCGAGGAGCAGGGGCAGAGTCGGTGATGGGCAGGTGTCATGGGGCACTATGCTGATGCCTTCTCATGTCTTGCTCTAGGAGAGGTGTTCTAGCGGCCATACCAGGACTGTCCAGCCTGGCCTGAGGCTGGGGAGTGGCTCCGATGGGCGCATAGGGGGAGGTGGCTGATCGGGTGGCACGAGACCGAGCAGGAGTACTTCCCGTACGTCTGGGTGACTCGACAGTTTGGGGTGCACCAGGGATTTCCTAGTGAGCCCTTGATCTATCGACGTCGGGGCGACGAGAGGACTTTGGCCTGGCCGATCATTGAGCCGTTGGGTGAGGAGTCGGATGCAGTGATTGATGTCCCCGATGTGGACAATGTCGGGGTGACTGTAGAGTATGACCAGTGGTGGACGATGCGGCGATGGCGGGGTGAGGGGCCTCTAGGAGGTGTGGATGCGACAGCAGTAGGTGGTGGGGTTGCAGAGGCATCGAGGGAGGGTTGGGGGGCTCCACGTGATGATGCAGATATGGTGGAGGTAGATGACCTCACTAGGGATGATGTAGGGATTCTAGAGTGGCCGGATGTTCAAGACATTCTAGAGTAGTGGGTGCCTGAGTAGCCTGCCATCCCGAAGATGCCCATGCCTCAGGAAGTCCCGGGGGATATGGAGGCTAGGTATCACGTTGAGATAGCATGATTGGAGGAGCTACTACGAAGATGGGATGAGGAGCACAGTGCCGAGAGGGATCTCCTATAGGCTCAGTTGGCATAGCGGGATGAAGCATTGGTTGCATACCATCGATGGGATGTGGAGTGGGGTCGATTTTGAGTGGAGCTGGAGGTCGAGATTATCCGCCTCGATGGGCAGTTACCTGAGCTCACTAGAGGTGGCTCTTCGCATCGAATGAGAGACAATGAGACTGAGCAGTCTACTTCCTCTCATCGCAGGTGGGTGGGTGAGGGTAGCGCTAGTGGGCATGATGCAGGGGCTGGCAGCAGCTGCCCTGAGAGGTCCCATAGGACCCACACCATTGGGGGTAGTTCCAGTCACACCGATCCTACGTGATCATGGTGGCCGACTCCCTAGGCTTGGGGTTTTTGAGTTTTTGATTTTTGTTGTGAGGTTAGAGGACCGACTTATTGTAGCCTATGGGCATTTTTGGTGATATATATACATGAATTTATTTTTTATTATACACTTGTCATGATTTATTGTTACTTTTATGCACATTTATTTACATTGATGTATGCATGGGTTATTATGAATGCGATGTTTCTATTTATATGATGTATGCATATGGAATTGATGAAATGATTTGTTGATAACTTGGTGGTGGCACCATAGACTGTACAAGATTTACTGGCTTTCTGTACTATGTGATTGCTTTGTGGAATGACTTTGCATGTGTAAAAAAAAATTGTTTTGTATTTTTCGATGGTGATGCAAGAATGGACATGTACAACATTTGTTTTAGAATGTAGTTAAGGTTTTTCTGAGATTCAGATGTTTTAACTAACTAGCCAAGATTGTACATTTATCTCACAAGACTTTTGAACAAGGTACGAATCAGACTTGAGTTTGACCAAGTTATTTCACATCCTTGTGTGTGCGATTGAGTTCGTTTATGTGGTATTCATCAAGATACCGCCAGTGCCAGATAGGCTATCAACCAAACCTGTACTGAGGATCACCTAATTAGCTCCACTAACTCCTTTGTTGTATTTAGTAAGATTAATCCATGGGGCAATCTAGGATACCATAAGCTAGCTCATCCACATGCAAACATTGGTCTACACACATGCAAAGCTAATGTGATAGACATATCGTCATGCATTTAGGATACCGCCATTGCCAGGTAGGCTATCCACCAAACCCGTAATGAGGATCACCTAGATGGTTTTTTGAATGCTGAGAATTCTAGGGATTCAAGCTCAGGCGTCTTTCGGTTGCTCAACTTGTTGGGATACTTGCTCTCTTACATAGTGATGAAAATCACTATTTATTTTGTTTTTTTGTTTTTCTTGTTGAGCAAGGGGTTTGAGTAGTGGTGATAACCACTGTTATTATTTTGATTTTTGATTTTGCATTTGGATTTCAAAGGTGAGCTCGTAGGTTGTTGGCTTGTGAATGGCATTGATCCCTTTTGGCTTTGGGGATGACTACCCATCCTATTCAGGGACGTGTAGTATGAATCCTTACGACTTTGGGGACCAAAGGTGATTGGGGATATTATTATGTAATGGCATTGATCCTTTTGGCCTTGGGGATGACTACCCATCCTGTTCAAGGATGTGTAGTATGAATCCTTACGACTTGGGGGACCAAAGGTTATTGGGGATATTATTATGTAATGGCATTGATCCTTTTGGCCTTGGGGATGACTACCCATCCTGTTCAGGGATGTGTAGTATGAATCCTTATGACCTTGGGGATCAAAGGTGTTTTGGGATTTTTGCTAGTGGTGAAAACCACTATTTATTATGGGGAATTGGATGGGGAAGAGCGTGTCCTTTTGTCAATTCTTAGCATTCTTGAACCATTCACACAGGGGGATGAACAGGCTAACCTTTCACCTATGATACCCTAAATTGCTTTGTAGGTTTCATCTTCCGTTCACACAACTTGGGAATTTTTATGTGTTTTAACTTGTGTGGGGATGCTACGTAACAAGGTGTGATCCAAGTAAAACGTTACCTTTGTAAAATCTATCTGACTGTGTACAACTTTTGACTAGAAATCTAAAGACAGCTGAATGATGAAAAACCCTAACGACATTAGCGGACAACTGATTATAATATGGCAAAAATGTGAAGGGCGTTATTTTGGATGGGTGTTGTTTACAGAATGGACTGAATGTGGAAAATGATGGAACTGCCGAGCAATTACAGTCTATGGTGCTTGTGACATGTGTGACCAACAAATATGCAATGTATGTATGCGATGCCTAATGCAGTTTATTATTTTTTTGTGTTTTGATTTTTAAGAGTATGCATGGAAGTGAGATGCAAATTTTTTTTTGTTATTTTTTATTATCGTTTGTTTTTGTTTGTTTTTGAATATTTGTTTTTGACCAAGCGATTGTGGGAACCCTTGGAGCTTTTGGTTTGACCAAAGAGTTTATGGATACCTTTGGGGCATTTTAGGTTGACCAAGCGATTGTGGGATCCTTGGAGCTTTTGGGGTGACCAAGCGATGGTGAGAACCCTTGGAGCTTTTGGTTTGACCAAAGGGATTATAGATACCTTTGGGGCATTTTGGGGTTGACCAAGCGATAGCTAGAATCCTTGGAGCTTTTTAGGTTGACCAAGTGATTATGAGAATCCTTGGAGCTTTTTGGGTGACCAAGCATTGTGAGAACCCTTGGAGCTTTTTAGGTTGACCAAGTGATTATTGGAATCCTTGGAGCTTTTGGGGTGGGCTATGGCTCTCTAAATGTGGAATGGCCTCAAATGACTGATGTTCAAGGGTTCTAGTTCCTTGATTCCTTCAAGAGAGGTGAGTCGGTATGTTCTAGGTCCTATTTTACTATCAATTACATAGGGACCTAACCAGTTTGCCATGAACTTGTCCCTTAGATGGGGCGGCAAGTTAGAATTTTGTTGGTTCTCTTTTAAGACCAAGTCACCAACCTGAAAGTCCCTCAGGTGAACTTTCATGTTGTATGCTTTCTTAAGTCGCTCTTGATAGATACGTAAATGCTCGAGAGCATTGATGCATCGTTCGTCGAGCAACGTAAGCTGGTCTAATCGGGCCTATCATGCAGTGTCATCATCGATGAACTCTTGCATTGATATGCGCAGGGAAGGTATTTCCAACTCGAGAGGCATGACTACCTCGGAGCCATACACCAGCGAAAATGGAGTTGCCCCAGTGGGCGTCCGAATGCTAGTGCGATAAGCCCACAGGGCAAGTGGGATTTGAATGTGCCAATCCTTATGACTATCTATGACCATCTTTTTAAGGATGGCAACTAGCATTTTGTTTGATGCCTCTGCTTGCCCATTTGCCTACGGATAATAGGGTGTTGAAAAACTGTGCTGAATTTTGTACTTTGTTGTCAAAGCACGCACATCTTTGTTCTTGAATGACGTCCCATTATCCGAGATGATCTTGGATGGAATACCAAAATGACATATGATGTTATGTAAAATAAACTCCGCAATGCGGGTCCCAGTCGTAGAGGTAAGCGAAATTGCTTCCACCCACTTGGTGAAGTACTCTGTGGCCGTTATGATAAACGTGTGATGACCTGACGATGCAGGGGAGATCTTTTCGATTAGATCTAAGCCCCACTACAAAAATGGCCAAGCCGATTGGATCGGCTGCAAGGCCTGAGAAGGTACGTGTGTCAAATTAGCATGGTGTTGACATTTCATGCACTTCCTTACATATGCGCAACAATCTCGCTCTAAATATGGCCAATAATAGCCCATGCGAAGAATGCGCTTGGCGATGGCCATACCGCTAAAGTGGCCACCGCACGTACCATCGTGCGCTTGGGTGATTGCCCAAGCGGACTCCTGCTGGTCCAAGCAATGGAGGAGGATCCCTTCGTAGCTTCGACGGTACAAAATGTCTCCTAGCAAGACATGTTTTGCCGCTTTCTATTTGAATGATATTTTTGCGGCATGCGACAATCCAAGTGGGAGGTTACCTAGCTTGAGGTAGTCTCTTATGGGTGTGTACCAATCCTGCTGATCAGAAACCTCGGTGGTATGAACTGCCAATCCCTCTTGAAGTTCATCCCTTGCAAAAGCTGAGTGGGAATGAACTTGTAAAAATAGCATTGTGTTGCTATCAAGGGGAATAGGGGAGAACAAGGACCCCCAGTTGGCGTGATTCAGACTATCATGGATTCGAGTGAATCTATCCTGAGATGGTTCAATCTGGATCAGGTGGATTCCTGGCGTTATGTCAGAGCTTGCACGCTCCATCATGGATTGCGATAATGTTTTGACTTGAATGGTTGTCATCTCACCAGAAGGGTCTTGCGGGATTAGTGACCCCAAGGAGGCCATAGTGTCCACAAAATGATTCGATGATCGAGGGAGTGCCTCGATGTCGTACCATTCAAGATTTTCCAGGAATTTATCCACAAGGGCTTTGTATGCCTGTAGAACTAGGCATTTACATTGGAATACCCCTTTCACTTGGTTGACGATTAACAGTGAATCACCAAAGATGTTCAAGCATTTGATGTTCATGGTGATTGTTGTCTAAAGACCTATGAGCAAGGCTTCGTATTCGACATTGTTATTGGTGCATGGGAAATCAAGTTTAAATGATAGAGGCATTGGAGCCCCTTGCGATGTGAAGAATACGATTCCCATGCCACCCCCTTGCTCACATTTAGAACCATCAAAAAATAGGGTTATGTCGGCCTGGGACTCAGGCTCATCAGAATCTGGCGATTTTGAGACATGGAAGACCCCATCATCGGGTAGTTCTATGGTCAGAGGCTGATCATCTTCGAGAGGAGCCTCTGCTAGTTGATCGGCGATGACTTGACCTTTGATGGACTTTTGTCCAATGAATTCGATGTCAAACTCCATCAACAACATGATCCATTTTGTCGTGCGGCTACTATGATAAGTATGACTCATCATGTACCGCAATGGATTCTCCTTAGACACAACATACGTCGTATTGCTCAGCATGTAGTGGCATAGCTTTTTGGTGGCAAATACCACTGCTAAGCATAGCTTTTCGACGTATGCATAGTTAAGTTCATAACTGACCAGGGTGCGGCTAAGATAGTAAGTAGCCTGTTCTTTATGTAGTTCATTTTTTTGGGCTAGCATGGCACCCAGTGCCACCTCAGTAGCTGAGATGTATAAATAGAATGACACTCCTGGTCTAGGTGGTGCCAATACTGACGGTGAAGCCAAGTATTGTTTAATGTCATCGAAGGCTAACTGGCACTCGTCATCCCAGTGAAATGCTACCCCCTTGTGTAATAATTTATTCATGGGTTAACACTTGTCAGATAGTTGTACTATGAAGCGCTTGATTGACGCGACCTTTCCCTGCAAGCTTCTGAGCTGCTTGATGGTGGTTGGGGAAGCATTTCAAGGATTGCCTTGACTTTGTTTGGATCTACCTCGATTCCTCATTTTGAGACTATGAAACCCAAGAGTTTTCCAGATGTGATGCCAAATACGCACTTCTTGGGGTTTAGTCTGACTTTATGTTCGATGAGGCGATCGAGGATCTTGCTTAGGTCATCGAGATGATCTGGGCACAAAAGAGATTTGGCCAATAGATCATCCATATAGTCTTCCAAATTTTTATGCATGTGATCATGGAAGATGTATGTCATAGCGTGTTGGTAGGTGGCGCTAGTATTTTTAAGGCCAAAGGGCATGACCTTATAACAAAATGTCCCCCAAGGCATTGTGAATGTCATTTTGAGTTGATCATCGGGATTGATATGAATCTGGTTGTATCCCGAGAAACCATCCATGAGGGAAAGCATTTCATGGCCTGCTGTAGCATCTACCAATGCGTCGATGCTAGGCAAGGGGAAATCATCCTTGGGACTCACTTTGTTTAGATCTCAAAAATTGGTGCATATGCGAATCCTCCCATCAGGCTTCTTGATGGGTACCATGTTGGACAACCATGGTGGGTAATCCACGCAGATGACAAACTGTGCATCCAACAACTTTTGTAGCTCATATTTTACCATTAAGGCTACTGTTGGGTGCATCTTACGTAGTTTTTGCTTGACTGGCTTGACTGTCGGATCAAGCGTTAGATTATGCATGACTAGCTACGGGTCTAGCCCCGACATGTCTTTGTAGGACCATGCAAAAACCTCCTTCTTCTCTTTGAGAAGGGCAATGTAATCAGCTTGCTCTTCGGGGGATAGACTTACCCCCAGCTTGATGATTTGTGGATTCATTGGATCAAAGCCGATGTCTACGTCAGTCATCTCTTCGATCGACATGTGGGACCCATCCTCCAACTGGTGTGGAGTTGGGATCAGGTGGATATCATTTGCTAAATTTAGATCTATGTTTGGAACATCGGGTTCCTCTTCAGCATGGAAGATATCCTGAGTTGGTCTTGGGGTGAAATGAAGCATCTCACCGCAAGGCCGATACTCTGATGGGGATGGTGGCGAGTTAGCATGATCCCAGTCTATGGCATCTAGGTTTAGATACAATGGTCATGCTGGATCGGTTGGATTGTGGATGGGGGTGGTTAAGTCAATGGAGATCATGTTGATGAAGTGAATTTGGTCTCCATTACCACGCGGGTGGTGACTCGGACATCCTTGGTGATATTTGTGCTCCGGATCTGGCTCTGTGGGTATTGGCACAAATGGATCGGCCCTATGTGTAGATAAAAGGATAGGGTCTACCCTTGGCACTGATGGCTCTATAGGGTCTCTGGGCGGAGGGTGCTCTCTGTATGCCTAAAGTGGTGGATGCAACACTTGGTCCAACTGTGCCTGGTTCAAATGCCACCTATGCCTTGGCCCCATGTTTAGCTGTTCAAACATGTCATCAATGTCCATGGGGTATTGCTGCTATCGCATATGATTGAGATATGCCATCTCAGTCTCATCTTCATAATCGCTATCAGATATCCATAGGCCTTCATTGGCTCCGATAGCTATTTGTGGCATGTGAGGCTCATTCTGCTCGAGCAAGTTAATTTGGTCCCATCGGGGTTGTTCCACTCTCTACGGGAGGACCTGATTCTCTTGAGGTGGCCATTGCTCGATTGGAGCATTCAAGGGGAACATCGCCATGAAGTCCTCCTGATAATCATCTATGGGCATCACTTGCGAGTGATTGCTATCAGACTCGAAAGGGTCCCAAGGTGCTACCTCATACTCTGACTCGTCTTCTGAAGATCCTTCTTGGACTTGTCTATATCCCTTTTGGAGGCAAGTTCTTGAACTTTCCCCTTTCTCGATCAACGGGAAGGGGTTGTTGAGGCCCACAAGGTTGGTTGTTAACAATGGGAGATAATCTCCCAATGTGTATGTTGTGTTAGGATTGGCATATGGATCTTGTGCCAACCCGTCCTTGTTGCCTAGCCCTAGGCCTTGCATGTTCTCTACCAAGATGTCAAGGGGTAGAGGGTGGTTGAACCCTACTCCTAATTTGTCGTACGACATCTGATATCTTGGTTGACAAAGAACGCGCACCCCTTGTTCATATCTGCCCAACCCATATCCATGCCAATTACATTGGCCAAGATATTTCAAAGTGAAGTCTGGGTTGGACAGATAGTTGACGTTCTCGACAAAGGGCTCTTCATCCTCTTCCTCTTGTAGGTAAGGTTCAATGTCATTGTCGAGGCCCCCATATACAAAATTTGTCTGGTTTGGTGGGTAGCCCAAAGGGACAATAGTGTCGATGGGGAGGCGAGGTCTCCCCATGTCCTGCATGGACTCAAGCGTGGGTGTTGCTACAATGTTCCACACTAGATACTCCCCCAGGCCCGTATTGGCCATCTCAACGGTGATCATTGGCGGTTGAGGGGGAGGGAATGGGAGTTCTTCCTGAGTCCACTCCATGTCGGGTGAACTAGGTGCCTCGACTTCCATTCGGCTAGGCACCTCTTTGGTAGATATGGTTGAGACTGATGGTGGTGCCTCTTCCAGGGGTTTCTTCCCATTGTCCTTTCGATGTGGCCATCGTAGGTGGCATCATTGGTGAAGGACCAGATGATGAAGATGGACCCGACTGGGGATTTGAGGGACTTAACAGCAGGGATGTATGTGGAATCGGACCCTATTTGGATGGATTCAACTGAAAGTCCAAATGTGTCGATGGAAGGGTCGATTGTGGCATCAGCTACACCGCATTGCAATACTTGAAGGGCTCTAAGTCTACCGAGACCACATGCACTTGCCCTTCGTATGTGTACTTTAGGCATTGATGGGCTATCGAAGGGACACACTTCATGTCCCTGATCCAAGGCCGGCCCAATAAAATATTGTAGGCCATCTCACCTTCCAAGATGTGGCACAACGTAGGAATAGTCTTTTGTCCCACTTGGATGGGTAGGACAATTGTGCCAACCGTCGAGCATATCGCGTCATTGAATGCTCGAAGAGTATAGGTGGAGGCCACAATGTGAGATGCTAGCAACTTGAGGTGCTTCAATGCCATTGTTGTGATTATATTGTTGGACGAGCCAGTGTCCACCAACACCCTCTTAAATGGAATCCTGTTGACCCATGCAATGATGTGCAGGGGTGGATCCGCCATATCACCGATCATCGATTTTAGTTCATCTTCTCTAAAGGTGATGACTGGTTCTGTACATCATTTTACATGTCCCACAAAGTTGTTGAAAGAGTTTGCTTCATGGGGCTGCAGCTCGATGGCTTTTAATATCTCCATTAGAGCCTCTCGATGGGGCGATGATTGTTGGATGAGCTCGTAGATGGAGAGCCTAGCCGACGTGGTCCTTAAACTTTGGGTAAGTTTAGTCCGAATCGTGGCCACTGGTCTAGGCAGGGGAGGTTGTGTAGGGTGTTGTTGAGGTTGTGACGTTGATGGAACCTCTCCTATAGCTACCGCAGGGGCAGCTGTGCTTGGGTACCTCTTGTTTCGAGTCACTATGCTTATCATCCCTACATACCCCTGCATGGGGCAATTTTGTGTCACCTCATTGACTTGAAGGGTCTTTGCCTGGGCATCATGGGTAGGCAGGGGGTCTTTGAAGACCTCCATATGTTGGTTGTTTGGTGCCATGGGATTATCCACCGCTAGCATCTTGTTGTCTATTAGGTCTTGCACTAAGCTTTTGAACTTCCAACATGCATAAAGGTCATGTCCTTTCTGCCGATGAAATCTACAGTACAAGTCTTCCCTATAGCCCTTGGGTTTTGGCGCGTTGGGGTCTACGGGTTGAATTTTTGGTAGGTTTATCAGGTTTTCCATGGACAAGCGGTCAAACAAGGAGTCTTTAGACTCTGTGAAGGGTGTGAATTGTTGCCTAGGGTGACACTGCTAATTTTGCTCTTGCCTATGATTTTCATTTTCATAGGTGTCAAGAGGAACTACCTGGTAATTAGCCTTTGGGGGTTGTGTTGCTTGTGTAGGCTTAGGTATGTTTATAGCAACCTGATTGACCATAGTGGGTTTTGGTTGCATTGACCTAGTTTTGGCATTTTTGGGCCACTCTTTCTTGCGTGGCTTGGCAATCTCACCATCCTGTATCTTGATCTCCTCTATGATTCTGGCTTGCGCCAGGGCTTCCTCGAGAGTGGCATATTGTTGCAGCTGCAATAGCATGGAGATCGACCTCAAACAACTCTTCGAGAACATTTGGGTCAGGTCGGCCATGGGAGGGAGGTAAGGTAGCTTTGAAAGCAATGTCCTCCATCGATTTCCATAAGCCACCATGGTCTCCTCCTCATACTGTCTGAGGCTAGCTAGGTCGCTTAACGATGCCTTCTTCTTGGTATTGAAGGTGAAACATTCGAGGAACGCATCCACTAGCTGGTCCAGGTTGTTGATGCTATGCTTCGACAACTAGGTAAACCAATCCGAGGTAGGGCCTACGAACGTGGTTATAAATGTTCTTCGAAGCAAAGCATCATTGTCCTGAATGCCAAAGCATTGGCTCAGGAATCTTGTCACGTGCTCTTGGGCATCCTCATCCCCTCTAAATATTTCCAATTGAGGCATTTTAAAGTGTTCAGGGTATGGGGGTGCAGGCACTGAAGGATGCACAGGGTGACTACGGAGCTGGCATAAAGTGGGCTTTTGGGGCCTAGAAGTCTTGGTCTCCATAGACTCTAAGCGCTCTAGTAGCACTTTGTATGCATCGGAAGATTTGATTTCTTCCTCCTTGGTTTGTTCTCATTGTGAATTATGGGGAACTTGAGGCCTATGGAGGGGTAGCCGGATAGCACCCCCTGCCTTGGTAGGGCATTTCAGCCCACTCTTCTTCTTGCTCGAATTCCTCATAGGCTTCTTGAGGAGTTCCTGGGCGTGACCTATAAACATGGGTGGGTGCCCGTGGAGGGTGCCCATCATTGGCTCTAGGGGTGGTCTCCCGCTCAGGTCTAGGAGGTCTTGGAGGTAACATTTGATAAGGTCATGGAGACCTGTCTCGCACCAAGGGGTTGTGCCTCTCATACAACTCTGTCCTATGCGTGCAAGGGGTTGGGACCCTCTCAGGCATAGTGTTCTGGAGCAACTCATCTGTCTGATGCCGAATGCGCTCTTTGCTAAGGTGGTACAAGTGCTCTAACTATTGTTGGTCTTGCTCAAGCTACGTGATTTGTGCTCGGTGGGTGGCATGTTTGGTGAATGCCAAGTCGATTTGTTCCACCGTCTTGAGTCTAGGAGGCCTAGATGCCTCCCCTACACATCTATCTCGATCGTGGTGATCCGAGATCTCTATAGGTCACTTCCCTCTGTCGAGGTTAGTGGCATTCACCCGAGGCTCTGGCCTTAGTGGGTGATCTTGATAAATAGCAGGTGCGGAGGTGCATTGCTCCCACGCTATGTATTGCTCTTGAGGAATATAGTGGTTTTCCTCATGCTCCCTTTCGTATATGTGAAAGGGGCAGGCAGAGTTGGCTCGCCCTATCTGAAGAGCCTTGTGCTCTGGATTTGGCCTATTGTTTTTGATAGTAATAAGGGGTAGAGGAGGGATGATGTAATCATGTGGCCCCTCCTTATGGACCCTATGTTGTTCTAGCACTTCATCGTGCGGTGGCCACTCATAATGAGTGTCTAAGGGAGCCCTCCCATCTATGTTGAGTGCCACGTGTATGGACTCCTCCTGAAAGGGTCTATGTTGAATGGGAGTGCCCCTCGAAGGGGTGCCTCTATAGTCCCATTCTGTCATGGTATGATGTGGACTATTTTGTGGGTCAGGCAAGGTGGTATGACCAAGTCCTTGGGGCTATAGCGGAGGTGACTTGTGCCCCCTTGTACACTTTTCGCAGCTTCTGCCCGTGATTGGGCTTGGCTACGGGTGTACACCATGGTGGTGTTTCTCTAAAATATGTGTACATTTTTATCTTCTTTATGATTTTTTTATGCTACACTAAACAAAAAGGGGCCAATCCAAGCAATGATTATCTCGTTTATAGATTAAAGGTGTGCCCTAGATCTGGTTTAGTGTGTTTTGATTTTTGTTTTGAAAGCCTTGTAAAGAAAATTTTGTTGTATATGCAATATGAGGGCTCTTATATCTCCCAAAATGGTCGCCCCTTCAATATACCACTGCCAGGCTATTATACCAAACCTCTCAATATACCCGCCCTTACGTGAGGGAAACTATTGGTACGCGAGAGAAGAACAATACGTGGAACATAGGCGGTACGGAAGGGGAATCACTCTATTTTTGACACCTACCATAGAAGACTTATCCTCATGCACTTGGAATCACCCCAACTACACTTGGTCAGCTTTCATCAGGATTTACATCTAGCAATAGTAGCGATCGGGGTTATGTATGCAAAATTCAAGCCAAGGTGGTGATGAAATCCACCATTGGTCTTGATCAAGTGTTGGGGTTTTACGACCAATGCCTTGATGTTTAGATTATATCGTGGTGTGTGGGGTTATTTTTACTTGTGCAAAGAAAGAAAACATGCAGTAAAACTTTTCTATGCAAGCAAAGAAACAGAAAAATCATAGAAACAGAGACAAAAAATTACAGAGGATGTTCAGAAGACCTACCTCTTCTCTGCCCAAACCGGATGTCCCTGAGTTTCTACTCAGAAAATGCATAGAGAGCTAATCGTCCTAGGGTGGGATGAATAGCAGATCTATATTCATCATAGGGTGGGATGAATGCCTTATTCATCCCGGGGTGGCATGAATTCCAGTCTGTATTCATCACAAGGTGGCATGAGCAGCAGTCCAACGCTTGAAGGATTAACACCTGCAAGCAAAAACACAAAGTTTTGATCAAAATTTTGATCCCAAAATTAGGGGACAGAGTCCCACCATGATCGCCACTAAAAGAATGAGGATACGAAAGCCCAAAGGCATACCGGGTGCGATGCAAACAAAAGCATACGAAACGCTAAGTCCTACAAATGAACAAAGGACTAAAGTGCATGAAAAAGGGAAAACAAATGAACTGAAATGAGATATAAAGAAAATGTAAAGTGCAGCACTTCTTTTTATTAATTTTTCTTTGAGATCAGGTTACAATACATCTCCTTCCTTTTTAGGAGCTAGGAGCGTTAGATATAGTTTTGTTACACCACGGATGGTACGCTTTCCTTCGGGATCTTCCGCGTGCCCACATTTGAAATGGGTGGGCCAAACATCACCTCCGATTGTGTGAATGCATCTTTAGTTCCTTGCTGCCCCTCCAGTGTTGAGATCCTATATTCAAAGAAACATCAAACGATTAATAGCACCTGTGGATGGAGGGAAATATGCAATCCCCAAGGCCTCCGGTTAATGCATGCATGAAATAATTAAAACGGTAATCAAAACATGTTAGAATAATATGAAATTTGGATAGAAGCATGAAAACACTATCAAGAACACACTACAAAAGGAACATTCAAGAAATCTATTGTATATTTCTAATCGCTCCGGGGTGGGACGATTAGGACTATCATAAAATGTCAAAAAGCAACCTCCTAAATGTCCCATCCAGAGGCCTCCAAAACACCTACAAAGTTGGGGTTAGGAAAAATAGGGAATTTTGAGATGACCCAGAAGGTTGGATTCTATAGATTCAGCCCCGATCACCCTGTATCCGAAGATGCTCCTTGTATGTTAGTGAAGGCGAAAAACAATGAAAACACAGTCAAAACTCATCAGAATGGCATGAAATTTGAATGGAAGCATATATGAATGACATAAAATAAAATTCAAAATAAATAGTAGAGAAATCTACTACAGATTTCTAATCGCTCCGGGGTGGGGCGATTAGGACTGCGAGCAGTGCGAGGGGCACCTCGGGATAGGATGCCCATCGTTTGGGGCTTGGTTTTGACACCAATCCACTTGGGATGGGTCCAAAACCTCCTAGGGGGTTGTGTCAAAAAAATGGGTGGGGTATTGTGGCCAAATTTTTGGGTTCTAGGTCCATATTGTGCTTCCAATGTTCACCCAATAACCTCCCTTCCAAAAGAGAGATCAAGGATGTAAGAAGCACAAGTGAGGGGTGAGGATGTAATTCGGTAGCACTCCATTGCTCCAAATGCTCCTGCTCTATTTTTTTTTGGGGGTGAGAAGACTCACCATTTTATAGACTTGAAGGTCTACTTTGAATGTGCATGCAGGGGCGCCACTTGGCCATCATGCCTTCCCAGGGGAGAGAAGATTCCTCCTTGATTAAGGGCTCCATGACTGCCTCTATGACTGCCCCTTTGAGCTCAAAAATGCTCACTCACACTCCCATGCATTGAAGGTGGAGTTGAGTGGTGGATCTGAGCTACCATTTGTCAAGGTTTGACCTTTTGCCCGTCAAACCTGCTATTCGCCTCATCCTAGAGCGATTGTTGCTAATCATCCCAGGGTGAGGTGAATAGCATTCTATTCACCCGAGGGTGGAACGAGTAAGGAGCAGGGTGCTTGAAAGGTGCCAAATTGACCTCTGACCTTCCAAAACTACCGTGGGAGTGGTTAGGACCATTGTTTAACCTCTAGGGGCTGCCCTAGGGGCTATGTATGCCAATTCGGTCAGTGCTTGTAGCCACATGATCAGATTGGTGTTGTTTTGGTGTCTACACTTTCATAAATTAATACTTAGCGTGCTGTGAAAGATTATTTAATAAAATTTATTTATATATTTTAGTTTTATGCATGACTATACCTAGAGACTAGTCCCTCTATAATTATATTTTAACAATGGTACACCTTACAATTATAGTATGAATCCTTGTTAGTCCTCTTATGCTTGGATGCTAGACTAATGTGGTTGTTTGGTTATTTCATTCTTTTGTGCAGCTATTGTCATTTCTATATTAGATCTAAGATATCATGGAAAGCACCTTGTAAATTATCACCAATATAAATGTTATTTTAATTTTATCCCTATTTTCCTTAAAATAAGTTATATTTAGGTAGATTAACATTTATAAAACTAGTCTTTCATGGAGGTTTTCAAATATAGAATTGATACATCTAATATATCGGTTGTCAAAGCACAATGTTTATCCTTAGAGAAAAAAATTACTATCAATCACTTAACAATATTTTATAAACCCTAAAGTGCAATGGGTAATATATATGCTACTTTCATCCTTATGTTTCCTTGAAAAATCTAAAGTTCAATAGACTACCTCCATAATGCTTTCTTTAGTGTGCTACCTTTCTAATATCACAATACACATAATAAATTTTAGAATTATTTATTTTATTTTTAGTATGTGGAGATGATTTCCTATTATATGAGGAACATTTACTTTTAGATCAATTTCACAGATTTTTGCTTGTTATCAATGGATTTTATCGACTGTACTAAGAGGGACTCTGCCCTAGCACTATCCAAACTAGTCTTACCAGAAGACCACACCTGGTGACTCCCCTCTTAAAGGACCTCTACATATGAAAATGGATCCTTATAGCTCGAGCCTTCCTTTAAAATTTTTCTTTGAAAACCTTAACAAGCTTCTCTTTTTACTACCCCTCATGCTAGTTGAGGTGATCGAAAGCTCTCCTAAATGCCAAATACCATTAGAATACTTTCTCAAGTTGTATAACCTTACCCTATCAAAGCCAACAACATCATACATTGTGGGCCAGTTGAATTTCCCAACATGCACCCCAAAGGAGGATACAGATAGTTCTCTTGCTTGGAACTTAATATGGGACCCCTATCCCAAGTAGAATTCAGAGTCACTATAAATATCATAGGTAGAGAGGGAATATTTGGTGATAGGAAATTCTAAGGATAATAGAGGATTAATCTCAATAAACTTTACAATATCATCCATGTCAATCCCATTTTCAGCTACCATGAATTCAACAATTAAAAAAATTAAATCTTAGTGTAATTGGTTTAGTCTCCTACCATTTTTGACATTCGATAGTGATTTATTCAATGAATGACATAAATTTTTTGAAATATTCATGTCTCCCTCTCCTTAAATGGCTGAGGAACATAACATGATAGCTTCTAGCAACTTCTCACGATGGGTCTAGAGATAAATAGTCCATAATGATCAAGATCACTCAATCCCATGGAGGCTAGAGGGCCTTAGCTCTAAACCCACCCTTCTCCTTTGGTAATAATTCACCTTCATCAAGAAAAACTCCTAACTCCATAAGAAAGGAATGACCATATCTATTATGGTAGTTCCCATCCAATGGAAGACTAGTCACCTTAGCAATAATCTCATCATCAATCTTGAATATCAGATTGCCCACCCTGACTGAGCCTTCACACCTAAAGTATGCCACCCACCTAGAAAGCATGAGATTATACCATGAAATTTTCTAATACAATCCAAGATCCCACACCTGCTCTAAAAATATCTATCTTCTCTTCATCTGCAACCAAAACCATAGGTTCAAGATGGATTTTTGGAAACACAATTTTCAATTTTCCCATTAATCTAGACTAGACTCCATAGCACTCAGAGAAGGTAAAAATTGACCAGTCAGCTAAACGCTTTGATCCAATTTTACAAAAATATCAAGGATGGTTCTATACACTTGCTTGCACAAAATATTGGGATAACTAAAATGCATAGGTAATAGACACAGATGCAACATACACTAATTATCAATCCATAATTAAAACCTTAATTGAAATTTGATCCAATCATGAACCTCCATAGTTTTACTTAGAGTATAAAACATTTGACCACCTTGAAACCTACAATATTTCTCAAAAAGGATGTGGATTACCTGAGTAGGAAGACACCAATACATCAAGCACTACACCAACATGGAACCACTATTGACTACCACCTAGATGTGGTGTTTAACTAAGGTGCTCAAAAGGAGACATAGAACATAACCTAAACCTCCCTCAAAAACGTCACGTTATGTCAGCATTAAGTAAATTAGACAAGTCCTCCAGGATATTAGCTCTTCAATATGATCTTCCCAGGTGCACAACTTTCCAATTCACAAGAAAATATTCCCCTTTATTCCCTTCTCACCAAGTGTGCTTGATTTGTGAAAACACGAGATTTCGGAAACAAAAAGGATAAACTAAAAATGCAATGTAAATGAAACTAAAATAATGCTTAAACCCTATGTTATTGAAAAATGCGTAAAAAGAAAGAACATGAACACAAGATATTAAAGCAATATAAAAATCGGCCCTTTTATTGATATGCTTTTCAAATTTGTGTTACAATGCGTCTCCTTCCTTTTTAGGGGATAGGAGCGTTAAATGTTGCTCTTTTACAACTTGTTTCAGAATTCCTTCTTCCGCGTGCCCACATGTAAGATGGGCGAACCAAAACGTTGTCGCCGCTTGCATTGGTAAAGGTAGATTCCTCGCTGCTCCTCTAATGCTGCAAATCTGCGTTCAAAGAAACAAACAAAGAATCAGTAGCACTTGTGTATGAAAAATAAAAGATAAATCTAACTATGGTTAAAATGAATCTAAATGAAATGAAAACTTGACAAAAGCATAAACATGAAACTAGCTAAATACTACAAAAGAAATAAAGCGAGGAGGGTGCCCGAAGGCAAACCACCCGCGGGTGAAACTTTGCTTCGACACCAATCCGCTTGGGATGGGTCCGAAACCTGATGTGATGTGTTGTCGGCAAATTGGTAGGATATTGTGGTCAGAAAAATCGGGGTTGGTTCTTGATTCGTGCCTTCAAAAGTCACCCAATAACCTCTCTTTCGATTAAGAGATTATGGATGTTGAAAACACAAATCGCAAGTAAATGAATTAGCAGCACTTCGTCGCTCAAAATGCTCCTTCTCTGTCTATTTTGGGTGAGGAAACTCACCATTTTATAGACCCAAGGGGTCTCTTTGAATTAACATGCAAAAGTGTTTCTTTGCATGAATGCTTTTTGTGTGAAGAGAAGACTTCTTCTTGATCAAGGGCTTCTTAACTGCCTTTGTGCATGTCTTTGTGTGTTTTAGAAAAGCTCACTTGCACTCCCATGCAATGAAGGAATAGCTAAGTGGCAAATCTGAGTTGTCTTAAAAAGCTCACTCTCATTCCCATGCAGTGAAGGGAGAATCAATTGTCAGATATGAGTTGTCAAAAGAACTCACTCGCACTCCTATGTCATGCAAGAAAAGCTAAGTGGCAGTTCTGAGTTGTTATATGCCGAGATCTGACTTTTTTCTAGTCAAACCTGACATTCGTCCCACCCCGAAGCGAGCACTGGTAATCGTCCCTAGGTGAGACGAGTATCAATCCGCACTCGTCCCTGGGTGAGACGAGTGCTAATATGCACTCGTCCCTGGGTGGGACGAATAAGAAATAAAGTGTCTAAAAGGTGCCAAATTGATTTTTGACTTGCAAAAGCTGTTGTGTGAGTGGTTAGAACCACTTGTTTAACCTCTGGGGGTTGTGTGTGTTAGTGCGATCAGTGCTTGTTGTCACATAATCGGATTGGTGCTGTTTTGGTGTCTACAGATGCCCCTTTTTGGAAAGCGCTGCACATGGTGCAGTGCTGAGCAAAAATATATAACCAAAGCACTAATGATTAGGGTTTCTCAGTAACCTAACCAACTCTTGATGCCCCAAGTATGGAAAGGGCATGCATTCTTGAATCCTTGCTTTTGACGAGCTAAGGAACTTAAATCAAGCATTAACCTGGTTCGGTGAGGTATTACTTGAACTTAGACATTGATCAATCATGAATAGGCAAAGGGCGCAACCTTTTGTCTGTGGGAACCTTGAGTTCATGATTCACGAATGCCAAGTATATGATTAGTTTGTGATAATTGCTTGTTTGCTGCCCCAAGCAGGGGTGCGATTGTCTTTTGCAATGATCCTTTGAATGCGTGTCATTTCCAAGACTAGGTATATTGGTGTTGATTGGCAACTAAGTGTGACTACCCCCTCAAGCGACGAATCGATGAGGGAATGACCGACATGAGAAAAGCGACGAGTCGCTTGACCCAAGATGACTTGTGCAAGGGTGCCTTTAGATGGTTACCGCTAAGCATGCTCGAGCAGTTTCCCGATTGTTTTGACCTATTTTTGGTGGGTGTGAACCCATTTTGGGATGCCATTTGGGGTTAACATTGGCCGCAAATCCTCCTCCCGGGCCCCCTGGCCCCCCGGGGGGGACGCCCCCCTCCCCCTTTCTTTTGTTTTTTTTTTTTTTTTTTTGATTTTTTTTTTTTTTATTCGTCCGGGGGGGATGAATGCCGTGATGGTACTCGTCCTGGGGTGGGACGAGTGCGCCTCCATGGTACTCGTCTCGGGGTGGGACGAGCGCACCGAGGGAAAAGTGCTCGTCCCGGTGGGGGACGATTACCAGCTAGAAAAAAGTATAAATATGCGAAAATGACGGATTTGGCTCATTTGCACTATTCATCGATTGCGATTTGGAGCTGCGGGGGAGGAGGAGGTAGATTTTCTCGACGCGAGGCGCTGCCGGATTTTCTAGCCACCATGAGTGCACGGACCGGGTCAGTCGAGCGGCGGAGCCGAGGCGAGACCAATAAGTGCACTATCTCCTCGAGTTTGAATTTGAAAAATGCAAATGTGTTTTTATTGTTTTTCGTTTGTTTAAAACATGAAACCCTAATTAATTAAATTAAAAGGTGAATGAATGAAACCAAATGAAACGTGGATGCAAACCGATGGAAACTTAGATGGAAAACCATAGGATAAACCCAAAATGAAACTTAGAGTAACACCTTAGGGTAACCATGGTTATAAAATGTTTGTTTTTGATGTGAATGGTAAAACTTAGGTCGAAACCGTAGGTAAACCATGCCCATTTTTTTTGTTATTTTTATGGAATTAAAAATGAAAA
This sequence comes from Wollemia nobilis, assembly GCA_028583015.1. NCBI lineage: Eukaryota > Viridiplantae > Streptophyta > Pinopsida > Araucariales > Araucariaceae > Wollemia > Wollemia nobilis. Next base: position 5,563,973 of record JAQPPZ010001683.1, read on the forward strand.
ATGGAAGGTCAAAACCATAGGTAAACCATGTCGATTTTTTTTTATTATTTTTATGAAATTAAAAATGGAAAATGGATGAATTTTTTTGTTGAAATGGTAAACTTAGGTCGAAACCATAGGTAAACCATGTCAATTTTTTTTGTTATTTTTATGGAATTAAAAAATGAAAAATGGATGAATTTTTTTGGTTGAAATGGTAAACTTAGGTCAAAACCATAGGTAAACCATGTCAAATTTTTGTTGTTTTTGATGAAATTAAAAATGAAAAAATGGATGAATTTTTTTATTGAAATGGTAAACTTAGGTCGAAACCGTAGGTAAACCATGTCAATTTTTTGTCGTTTTTGATGAAATTAAAAAATGAAAAATGGATGAATTTTTTTTTTGAAATGGTAAACTTAGGTAAAACCATAGGTAAACCATGTCAAATTTTTTTGTGTTATTTTTATGAAATTAAAGATGAAAAATGGATGAATTTTTTTTTGGTTGAAATGGTAAACTTAGGTAAAACCATAGGTAAACCATGTCAAATTTTTTGTCGTTTTTTGATGAAATTAAAAATGAAAAATGGATGAATTTTTTTTTTTTTGTTTGAAATGGTAAACTTAGGTAAAACCTAGGTAAACCATGTCAATTTTTTTTGTTTTTTGATGAAATGAAAGATGAAAAATGAATGAATTTTTTTTTTGAAATGGTAAACTTAGGTAAAACCGTAGGTAAACCATGTCAAATTTTTGTCGTTTTTTGATGAAATTTAAAAATGAAAAATGGATGAATTTTTTTGTTGAAATGGTAAACTTAGGTAAAACCATAGGTAAACCATGTCAAATTTTTATTGTTTTTGATGAAATGTAAGATGAAAATTGAATGAATTTTTTTTGTTTTGAAATGGTAAACTTAGGTAAAACCATAGGTAAACCATGTCAAATTTTTGTTGTTTTTGATGAAATTAAAAAATGAAAAATGGATGAATTTTTTTGTTTGAAATGGTAAACTTAGGTCAAAACCGTAGGTAAACCATGTCAAATTTTTGTGTATTTTTATGAAATTAAAGATGAAAAATGGATGAATTTTTTTGTTTGAAATGGTAAACTTAGGTAAAACCGTAGGTAAACCATGTCAAATTTTTATTGTTTTTGATGAAATGTAAGATGAAAACTGAATGAATTTTTTTTGTTTTGAAATGGTAAACTTAGGTAAAACCGTAGGTAAACCATGTCAAATTTTTATTGTTTTTGATGAAATGTAAAAATGAAAAATGGATGAATTTTTTTGTTTTGAAATGGTAAACTTAGGTAAAACCGTAGGTAAACCATGTCAAATTTTTATTGTTTTTGATGAAATGTAAGATGAAAACGGAATGATTTTTTTTGTTTTGAAATGGTAAACTTAGGTAAAACCGTAGGTAAACCATGTCAAAATTTTTTTGTTATTTTTTTAATTTTTATTTTTTTTTAGATGTACATGTGAATGAAAGATGTTACTGTACAGTTATGCATTTTTGTACATGTGATGGTAATTTGATGCATGTTTTTGATGTTTGTTATTTTTTGTGATGTGCAGGTGGTGAAGAGTCGACATCGGGTGCCGACTATTTTTTCTAATGCCCGCGAGGCATTGACAGCTGAGGACTGGGATTGGCTTGATGCCCTAGGGCTCAAGCATGTGGCTCGGTTGGATGCAGTTGTTGCGGATCGGGCATACATTACAACTTTGATCGGCCTGTGGGATGTTCGGACGAACACCTTCCATCTTTCGACAGGGGAGATGACCGTCACCTTAGAGGACGTGTATCGGATTCTTCGGATTTCGATAGACGGGGTTCCCATCCGGACGACGCCACGAGGCCAGAGGATGGCTGTACTGACGTGGTATTTTGGACATGGAGAGGATGAGGATGGGATGACCTCGTTGGAGAGGGCGGAGCTGGATTGTCATATTGGGGGGATTCTGGTACGATATTGGTATGCGAGGGGAATGTTGGGAGTGAGGCATGCACTACTCATGAGCCTCATTTCCAACATGCTCCTGCCAGACTCGTCAGGAGCGAGGTTCCCATGGAACCTATTGGAGGTGGTGTGGCAATTGGTGGATTGTCCGATGACAGAGCCGATGATTATGAGATGGGGCCAGACGCTTTTGGCATAGTTGTATGATGAGTTGTATGAGGTCCGCTATCGGAGGCGAAAGGGGATTGGCTGTAGTTTCTTGTTGCAATGCTGGGCATGGTAGCATATAGTCGTAGAGCGACCACGAGGGCTGCCCTGGACTACACGGGCAGACATGGTGGATAGGGATATTGGTTATGGTGCTCTATGGTATCGATCTGAGGAGCGGGGGCAGAGTCGGTGATTTGCGGGAGACGTGGACCATTACAGAGATGCATTGGCATGACTGACTCCCAAAGATGTGGTATGGAGGCCATATCGGGATTGTCCCGCATGGCTAGAGGCTGATGAGTGGCTTCGGCGGGTCCAGAGGGGGAGATGGGTGATTGGGCGACATGGGACAGAGCAGGAGTACTTCCACTACCTTCGAGTGACACGACAGTTTGGGGTACGCCAGGGGTTGCCTGGGGAACCCGTAGTCTATCGGCGTCGGAGTGATGAGAGGACCTTAGCTACGTCGATCCTCGAGCCATTGGGGGAGGAGTCGGATACCGTACTGGACATTCTGGACGTAGATGACGTCGGAGTGACGATCGAGTATCAGGAGTGGTGGACGCTTCGGCAGTGGCGAGGTGAGGGGCCATTGGGAGGAGATGAGGCAGCGGGAGGCGAAGAGGGTGCAGAGGCACCAGGAGAGGGTTGGGGAGCTCCTTCGGATGTGGATATGGTGGAGGTGGCAGATGCAGGAGAGGAGTTTGGGGATGAGGAGCAGCCGGAGATGCAGGATGCTCCAGAGTAGGCTGGGTCGGGGGAGACAGAGGCGGGGTTGCGCGCTGAGGTAGCGTGATTGACGGGGTTATTACAGAGGTGGGATGGAGAGCTTGGGGAGATGATGCAGGAGAGGGATCGCCTATGGACATAGTTAGTAGAGCGGGAGAGCGCAGGGGCTACGTCTCACCGGCAGGGTGGTGATACGGATGCTGCACGGGAGAGGGATCTCCTACGGGTGCAGCTAGCATAGCGTGATGATGCCATCGCGTACTATCGTAGGCGGGAGGCAGAGTGGAGGCAAAGGAGGAAATTGGGGGGACATCGATGGGAGATGGAGGGTGAGATTATCCACCTTGGTGGGCGAATACCAGAGCCTCCGACGGGTGGCTCGTCGTACAGGATGAGAGACAGTGGGACGAAGCAGTCGGCATCATCCCGTCGCAGGCGACGAGATGAGGGAGGTGCTAGTGGGCAGGATGCGAGGGAGACGATCGCCCTGAGAGATCTCAGAGGACGGATACTACGGGGGGTAGCTCTCGTCGCACCGATCCTGCGTGATCATGGTGGCCGACGCCCTAGGCTGGGGGTTTTTGAGATTTTGGATGATGGGAGCGAGGTCCGAGGACCAGTGCATTGTAGCTCGCGGGCAATTTTTGTTATGATATATATATACAGATGATTCTTTTTGGTGTTTATACATTTTTCATGCTTTATTTTTATGTGCATGTTTTTACATTGATGTATGCATATGCGATTATGAATGCGATGATTCTAATTTGTATGATGTATGCATATGGAATGAATGAAATGAATTGTTGATGATTTGTCGATGCACCATAGACTGTACAAGATTGGATTGACTTGCTATAGTAATGGGATAACTTTGTGGAATGCTTGTGCATGTGAAAACTTTGTTTTTGTATTTTGTCTATTTTTTGATGGTGATGTATGGAATGAAATGTATCGGTTGTTTGAAAATGTAGTTAAGCTTTTCTGAGATGCAGATATTTTAACTAACTAGCCAAGACTGTACATTTATCTCGCAAGACTTCTGAACAAGGTCTAAATCGGACTTGAATTTAACCAAGTTATTTCACATCCCTGTGTGTGCAATTGAGTTCGTTTATGTGTTATTCATCAGGATACCGCCGGTGCTAGATGGGCTTTCAACCGAACTCGTACTGAGGATCACCTAATTAGCTCCACTAACTCCTTCATTGTATTTAGTCAGATTTGTCTACGATGTTATCTAGGATACCATAAGCTAGCTCATCCACATGCAAACATTGATCTGCACACAAGTTAATGTGACAGATATATCGTCATGCGGGAGGTTTACCGCCAATGACCGATAGGCTATCAACCAAACCGATATTGAAGCTTGCCTCATGACCTGTCGAAATGCTGAGAGTTCCAGGGATTCAAGTTCGACTCCCTTCTTTTCTTCAATTGTATTGGGATACTTGCTCTTTATAGTGATAAAATCACTGTTTATTTTTGTGTTATTTGTTTTTTTTTTTTTTTTGAGCAAGGGATTTGAATATGGAGTGACGAGAATCACTATTGTTTGTGCCTTTTGATGTGTGCACTGTAGGATGTCAAATTTTTAATGTTTTGACGTTTTGCAAATTTTTGATGTTTTGCAACTTTTGAGAACTTGGGATTCATGGGGAATTGGGTAGGGAGGATGCTTGTCCTTTTGCCAACTCTCAGCATTCCTAGGGTCATTCGCACAGGGGGATAAGCAAGATAGCCGTTTCGCTTATGGTAACCGGGATTACTGTGCGAGTTTCATCTTTCGTTCACACAACTTAGGAATTATTTTATGTGTGTTAATTTGTGTTGGGATGCTACGTAACAAGGCGTGATCCAAGTAAAACTTTCCCATGTAAAATTTGCTTAACTATGTACAGTTTTGGCTAGAAATTTAAAGACATCTGAATGACGAAAACCCTATATACATTAGGAGACAACTGACGATGCTAAAATAAAAGGGTGATATGCTGGATGTAGGCGTTTATGAAAATGGATCTGAGGTGGAAATGATGGAATTGCCAAGTAATGACAGCCTATGGTGCTTTTGACTTGTATGACCTAGCGAAGTATGCAATGTATGGATGCAATGCTTAATGCAACCTATATTTTTGTATTTTGATTTTTATGAGAATGCATGGAATTGAAATGCAATTGTTTTTGTAATTTTGATTTTTATGAGAATGCATGGAATTGAAATGCAATTGTTTTTGTAATTTTGATTTTTTTTTTTTTTTTGAGTATGCATGGAATTGAAATGCAATTGTTTTTGTGATTTTGATTTTTGTGTTGTTTTTGTTGATTTTTGAATATTTATGTTGACCAAGCAGTTATGGTAATGCTTGGAGCTTTTGGTGTTGACCAAAGGGTTTATAGATACCTTTGGGGCATTTAGGGTTGACCAAGCGATTATGATAATCCTTGGAGCTTTTGGGTTGACCAAGCGATTATGATAATCCTTGGAGCTTTTGGGTTGACCAAGTGATTGTGATAATCCTTGGAGCTTTTGGGTTGACCAAGCGATTGTGATAATCCTTGGAGCTTTTGGGTTGACCAAGCGATTATGATAATCCTTGGAGCTTTTGGGTTGACCAAGCGATTGTGATAATCCTTGGAGCTTTTGGGTTGACCAAGCGATTGTGATAATCCTTGGAGCTTTTGGGTTGACCAAGCGATTGTGATAATCCTTGGAGCTTTTGGGTTGACCAAGCGATTGTGATAATCCTTGGAGCTTTTGGGTTGACCAAGCGATTGTGATAATCCTTGGAGCTTTTGGGTTGACCAAGCGATTGTGATAATCCTTGGAGCTTTTGGGTTGACCAAGCGATTGTGGTAATCCTTGGAGCTTTTTGTTGGACTATGGCTCTCTAGATGTGGAATGGCCTCAAATGAATGATATTCAAGGGTTCTGTTTCCTTGATTCCTTCAAGAGAGGCAAGCCGGTATGTTCCAGGTCCTATTTTACTGTCAATGATGTAAGGACCTAACCAGTTTGCCATGAACTTGTCCCATAGATGGGACGGCAAATTAGAATTTTGTTGGTTCTCTTTTAAGACCAAGTCACCAACCTAAAATTCCCTAAGGTGGACTTTCATGTTGTATGCTTTCTTAAGTCGCTCTTGATAGATACGCAAATGCTCGAGAGCATTAACGCGTCGTTCATCGAGCAACGTCAGTTGATCTAACCGGGCCTGCCGTGTAGTGTCATCATCGATGAACTCTTGCATTGAAATGCGTAGGGAAGGAATTTCCAACTCAAAAGGCATGACTGCCTCGGAGCCATACACCAGCAAAAATGGAGTTGCCCCAGTGGGCGTTCGAATGTTGGTGCGATAAGCCCATAGGGCAAGCGGGATCTGAATGTGCCAATCTTTATGATTGTCTGCAACTATCTTTTTGAGAATGGCGACTAGCATTTTGTTTGATGCCTCTGCTTGCCCATTTGCCTATGGATAATAGGGTGTTGAAAAGCTATGCTGAATCTTGTACTTTGTGGTCAAAGCACGCACATATTTATTCTTGAATGGTGTCCCATTATCTGACAGGATCTTGGATGGAATACCAAAACGACATATGATGTTATGCAAAATAAACTCCGCAATGCGGGCTCCAGTCGTAGTGGTCAGCGGAATTGCTTCCACCCATTTGGTAAAGTACTCTGTGGCCGTTAAAATGAACGTGTGACGACCAGACGACGTAGGGGAGATCTTTCCAATTAGATCAAAGCCCCACTATGAAAAAGGCCAAACCGATTGAATCGGCTGCAAGGCCTGAGAAGGTACGTGTGTCAAATTAGCATGGTGCTGACACTTCACGCACTTCTTCACATATGCGCAACAATCTCGCTCTAAAGATGGCCAATAATAACCCATGCGAAGAATGCGCTTTGCGATGGCCATACCGCTGAAGTGGCCACCACATGTACCATCGTGAGCTTGGGTGATCGCCCAAGCGGACTCTTGTTGGTCCAAACAACGAAGGAGGATTCCTTCATAATTTTGATGATACAAAATGTCTCCTAACAAGACATGCTTTGCCGCTTTCTGTTTGAATGATCTTTTCGTGGCTTGTGTCAATCCAAGTGGGAGATTACCTAGCTTGAGGTAATCCCGAATGGGTGTGTACCAATCTTGCTGATCGAAACCTCGATAGTATGAACGGCCAATCCCTCTTGAAGTCTATCCCGAACAAAAGCTGAGTAGGAAAGAACTTGTAAAAACAACGTGGTGTTGCTAGTAAGAGGGGTCGGGGAGAACAAGGACCCCCAGTTGGCTTGAGTCAAACAATCTCGAATTCGAGAGAACTTATCCGAAGATGGTTCAATCTGGATCATGTGGATTCCTGGCGTCAGATCAGAGCTTGCACGCTCCATCGCAGATTGCGATAATGTTTTAACCTGAATGGTTGTCATTTCACCAGAAGGGTCTTGCGGGATGAGTGACCCCAAGGAGGCCATAGTATCCGCAAAATGATTTGATGATCGAGGGAGTGCCTCGATGTCATACCATTCAAGTTGTGCCAGGAATTTGTCCACAAGGGCTTTATAGGCCCGCAAAACTGGACATTTACATTGGAATATCCCCTTTACTTGATTGACAATTAACAGCGAATCACCAAAGATGTTCAATCATTTAATGTTCATGGTGATTGTCTGTCTGAAGACCTATGAGCAAGGCTTCGTATTCTGCATTGTTGTTGGTGCACGGGAAGTCTAATTTAAATGACAAGGGCATTGGAGCACCTTGCGGAGTGAAGAATACAATTCCCGCACCACCCCCTTGCTCACATTTAGAACCATCGAAGAATAGGGTTATGTCAGCCTGTGACTCAGGCTCATCAGAATCTGGCGACTCTGAAACATGGAAGACCCCATCATCAGGTAGTTCAAAAGTTAGAGGCTGATCGTCTTCAAGAGGAGCCTCAGCTAGTTGATCGACGATGACTTGACCTTTTATAGATTTTTGTCCAATGAACTCTATGTCAAACTCCGTCAACAACATGATCCATTTCGCCGTGCGGCTACTATGATAAGTACGACTCATCATGTATCGCAATGGATTCTCCTTAGACACAACATACGTCTTATTACTAAGCATGTAGTGGCATAGCTTTTTGGTAGCAAACACCACCGCCAAGCGAGCTTTTCAACATATGCATAGTTAAGTTCATAACTGACCAGGGTGCGGCTAAGATAGTATGTAGCCTCTTCTTTGTGAAGTTCATTTTTCTGGGACAGCATGGCGCCCAGTGCCACCTCAGTGGTTGAGATGTATAAATAGAACGGCACTCCTGGTCTAGGTGGTGCCAATACTGGCGGCGAAGCCAAGTACTATTTAATGTCATCAAAGGCTGACTGGCACTCGTCATCCCAATGAAATGTGACCCCCTTATGCAATAATTTATTCATGGGTCGGCATTTGTTAGATAACTACGCTATGAAGCGCTTGATCGACGCAACCTTTCCCTGCAGACTCTTGAGTTGCTTGATGGTGGTTGGGGGACGCATTTCAAGGATTGCCTTGACTTTGTTTGGATCAACCTCAATTCCTCGTTTGGAGACTATGAAACCCAAGAGCTTTCCAGAGGTGACGCCAAAGACGCACTTCTTGGGGTTTAGTCTGACTTTATGCTCAATGAGGCGATCAAGGACCTTGCTCAAGTCATCGATGTGATCTGGGCGCAAAAGAGATTTGGCCAACAAATCATCCATGTAATCTTCCAAAGTTTTGTGCATGTAATCATGAAAGATGTACGTCATGGCACGTTGGTAGGTGGCTCCTAGCATTTTTAAGGCCAAAAGGCATGACCTTATAGCAAAATGTCCCCCAAGGCGTTGTGAATGCCATTTTTAGTTGGTCCTCAAGATTGATACGAATCTGATTGTATCCTGAGAAACCATCCATAAGGGAAAGCATTTCGTGGCCCGCTGTAGCGTCTACCAACGCGTCGATGCTCGGCAAGGGAAAATCATCCTTAGGACTCGCTTTGTTAAGATCTCAAAAATTAGTGCATATGCGAATCCTCCCGTCGGGCTTCTTGACGGGAACCATGTTAGACAACCATGGCGGATAATCCACACAGATGACAAACTGGGCATCCAACAACTTTTGTAACTCATATTTTACCATTAAGGCCACTGTTGGATGCATCTTGCGTAGTTTTTGCTTGACTGGCTTGATTGTCGGATCAAGCGTTAAATTGTGCGTGACTAGCTGTGGGTCTAGTCCCGGCATATCCTTGTATGACCATGCAAAAACCTCCTTCTTTTCCTTAAGAAGGGCAACATAATCGGCTCGCTCTTCGGGGGAAAGACTTACCCCAGACTTGAGAATCCATGGATTCATTGGATCTGTGCCGATGTCTACATCAGTCGTTGCTTCAACTGACATATGGGATCCGTCTTCCAACTGGTGTGGAATTGGGATCAGATGGATATCGTTTGCTGAATTAAGATCGTCATTAGGAACGTCAAGTTCCTCTTCAGCATGGAAGACATCCTGAGTCTGTCCCGGAGTGAAATGAAACATCCCACCGCAAGGCCAATACTCTGATGGAGATGGTGGTGTGTCAGCACGATCCCAATCAATAGCCTCTATGTCTAGATGCAATAATCATGTTGGATTGGCTGGATCATGGATGGGGGTGGTCAAGTCAATGGAGACCATGTTGATGAAATGATTGTAATCTCCATTACCGCAAATGTGACAACTTTGACATTCTGGATGCTCTTGGTGCTTTGGATCTGGCTCTGTAGGCACTGGCACAAAGGGATCAGCCCTATGCGTGGACCTACAAATAGGGTCTGCCCTAGGCACTGATGGTTTGATAGGGTCTCCAAGCGAAAGATGCTCTCTATATGCCTAGAGTGGCGGGTGCAGTAATTGCTATAACTGCGCTAGGTTGAAATGCCTCCTATGTCTTGGACCTATGTGTAAGTGTTCAAACATGTCATCTATGTCCAAAGGATTTTGTTGTTGTTGAGGTAGCCTATGCTCACTAGGATCATTCAATGGGAACATCATCAGGAAGCTATCCTGATCGTCATTCATTGGATATTCATGCGAATGATCGTACTCTGACTCATCTTCAGAAGACCCTTCGTGGTCTTGTCCATCTTCCCCTTGTGGGTGAGTCCATGAGGTTTCTCCTTGTTCGGCCATAGGGAAAGGGTTGTTGAGGTCAACAAGGTTATTTGTTTGTAATGGGAAATAATCCCCCAATGTATAAGTTGTATTTGGATTGGCATATGGATCTGATGCCAACCCATCCTTGTTGCCTATCCCTAGGCTTTGCATGTTTTCGACCAAGATGTCGAGGGGCAAAGGGTGATTAAACCCTACTCCTGACTTGTCATAAGGCATTTGGTATCTTGGTTGACACAAAACATGCATTCCTTGTTCATACTGGCCTAACCCGTATCCATGCCAATTGCATTGGCTAAGATATCGTAATGCGAAGTCTGGGTTAGCCAGATAGTTGACATCTTCCACAAAGGGATCTTCATCTTCCTCTTCTTGTCGGGAAGGTTCAACGCCATGATCCAGGCCCCCAAAAATAAAGTTTGTCTGATTAGGTGGGTAGCCTAAAGGAACCACGGAGCCTATGGGGAGTCGAGGTCTTCCCATGTCTTGCATAGACCGAAGTGTGGGCGTTGCAACAACATTGCGCACTATATACTCCCCCATGCCTGTGTTAGACATCTCAACAAGTAATCGTTGGCGATTGAGGGGAAGCGAATGGGAGTTCTCCTTGAGTCCACTCCATGTGGGGTGAACTAGGCGTCTCAACTTCCATTCTATTAGGCGTCTCTTCTGTAGAGATGTTGGAGACTAAAGGTGGTTCCGCTTCCAGGGGCTTCTTTCCTTTGTCCGTTGGAGTGGCCACCATAGGTGGCATCGTTGTGGGAGGACTGGATGAAGAAGATGATCCCGCTTGAGAATTTGATTGATTTGGTGATGGAGATTCTTGCTTAGTCGGACCCCTCTTAGATGGATTTAACTGGAAATCCACATGTGTTGAAGGAAGGGTCGACTGCGGCATGATTTGCACTGAGTTGCAATACTTAAAAGGTTCCAAATCTATGGGGACCACGTGCACTTGTCCTTCAAATGTATACTTCAAACATTGATGAGCAATTGAAGGGACACACTTCATATCCCGGATCCAAGGCCGCCCAAGCAAGATATTGTAAGCCATCTCACCTTCTAAAATGTGGCACAACGTATGAATGGTCTTTTGTCCCACTTGTATGGGTAGGACAATTGTGCCAACTATCGAGCATATCGCATCATTAAATGCTCGAAGGGTATAAGTGGAAGGTGCAATGTGAGAGGCTAGCAGTTTCAAATGTTTCAGTGCAGCGGTTGTAATAATGTTACTGGACGAACCAGTGTCTACCAACACCCGTTTGTATGGAGTCCCGTTGACCCGTGCAATAACGTGTAGGGGTGGATCCGCTACATCTCCAGTCACCATTTTTAGCTCATCTTCCCTGAAGGTAATGACTGGTTCAGTACACTTTTTGACATGCCCCACAAAATTGTTGAACGAATCCGCTTCGTGGGGTTGCAATTCAATTGCCTTTAATATCTCCATAAGAGCTTCTCGATGGGGCACCGATTGTTGAATAAGCTCATAAATGGAGAGCCTAGCCGATGTGGTCCATAGACTTTGAGTAAGTCTAGTTCGAATCGTGGCCACTGGTCTAGGCGGGGGCAACTGTGTAGGATTCGGTTGATGTTGTGACGTGGATGGAACTTCCCTAGTGGCTGTCGCGGGGACAACTCCTGGGTGTCTCTTGTTTCTTGTCACAATGCTAATCATTCCAACATACCCCTCCATGGGGCAACTCTGTTGCACTTCATTGACATGCAGAGGTTTTGTTTGTGCATCATGTGTGGGTAAAGGATCTTTGAAAACACCCATTTGTTGGTTGTTGGGTGCGATGGGGTTATCCACTACCAATGTGTGATTATCAATGAGATCTTGCACTAAACCTTTAAACGTCCAACAGACATTAAGGTCATGCCCTTTCCTTCTATGGAATCTACAAAAAATATCCTCTCTGTAGCCCTTAGGCTTTGGCGCATTAGGATCAATTGTTGGAATATCTGGCAGATTAATCAAGTTTGCCACTGACAAACGGTCAAACAAGGAGTCCCTAGACTCAGTGTATGGTGTAAATTGTCGCTTAGGGCGACGTTGCTAATTTTGATCCTGCTTTTTGTTATCTTTCTCATAATTATTGTGAGGCACCGCCTGATAATTAGCCTTTGGAGGCTGTGTTGCTTGGGTAGGCGTAGGGGCATTAATAGCAACTTGATTGACCACGGTGGGTTTCTGTTGCGTATTCCCTATTTTGGTGCTCTTGTTCCACTCTTTTTTCTTAGGCTTGGCAATTTTGCCATCCTGTATCTTGATCTCTTCGATACGTCTAGCTTGCGCTAGAGCTTCTTCTAAAGTGGCATATTGTTGCAGCTGCAATAGCACAGAGATCGATCGCAAACAGCTCTTTGCGAACATTTGAGTTAGGTCGGACATAGGAGGGAGGTAGGACAACTTTGAAAGCACCGTCCTCCACCGATTCCCATATGCTACCATAGACTCCTCCTCATACTGCTTGAGGCTAGCTAGATCACTGAGTGACGCCTTTTTCTTTGTATTGAAAGCAAAACGTTCTAGGAACGCGTCCACTAGTTGATCCAAGTTGTAGATGCTATGCTTCGGTAGATGGGTAAACCAATCCGAGGCAGATCCTACGAATGTGGTTATGAATGTTCTCAATAGCAATGCATCATTGTCTTGTATACCAAAGCATTGGCTCAAAAATCGTGTCACATGCTCTTGAGCATCCTCATCCCCTTTAAAGAGTGCCAACTGGGGCAGCTTGAAATGTTCGGGGTATGGAGGTGCTGGCACTGATGGATGCACCGGATGACTACGGAGTTGGCGTAAGGTAGGCTTTTGGGGCCCAACAGTCTTGAGTTCCATAGTCTCTAAGCATTCTAACAACACTTTGTATGCATCAGAGGACGTAATCTCCTCCTCCTTGGTTTGTTCCCGCTGTGGGTTGTGGGGAACTTGAGGCCTTTGAATGGATAAATGGGTAGCATCCCTTATGCCTTGATAGGGCATTTCAGCCCGCTCTTCTTCTTGGTAATAATCCTCATAATATTCTTGAGGAGTGTTTGGCCTAGGCCTGTAAACATGGATGGGTGCCCCGGAGGATGCCCATCAGGTGCAGGGAATGGCCTCCGCTCGGGTCTAAGAGGTCTTGGAGGCAAAGCTTCACGAGACGCACAAGGGTCTCACATACACCAATTGTTGGCGAGACGGGCTTCTCAGGTGCAATGTAAACGAGACTAAAATAACGCTTAAACCCTATGTTATTGAAAAATGCGTAAAAAGGAAGAACATGAACACAAGATATTAAAGCAATATAAAAAATCGGCCCTTTTATTGATATGCTTTTCAAATTCGTGTTACAATGCATCTCCTTCCTTTTTAGGGGATAGGAGCGTTAAATGTTGGTCTTTTACAACTTGTTTTAGAATTCCTTCTTCCGCGTGCCCACATATAAGATGGGCGAACCAAAACGTTGTCGTCGCTTGCGTTGGTAAAGGTAGATTCCTCGCTGCTCCTCTAATGCTGCAAATCTGCGTTCAAAGAAACAAACAAAGAATCAGTAGCACCTGTGTATGAAAAATAAAAGATAAATCTAACGATGGTTAAAATGAATCTAAATGAACTGAAAACTTGACAAAAGCATAAACATGAAACTAGCTAAATACTACAAAAGAAATAAAGCGGGGGGGTGCCCGAAGGCAAACCACCCACGGGTGAAACTTTGCTTCGACACCAATCCGCTTGGGATGGGTCCGAAACCTGATGTGATGTGTTGTCGACAAATTGGTAGGATATTGTGGTCAAAAAAATCGGGGTTGGTTCTTGATTCGTGCCTTCAAAAGTCACCCAATAACCTCTCTTTCGATTAAGAGATTATGGATGTTGAAAACACAAATCGCAAGTAAATGAATTAGCAGCACTTCATCGCTCAAAATGCTCCTTCTCTGTATATCTTTTGGGTGAGGAAACTCACCATTTTATAGACCCAAGGGGTCTCTTTGAATTAACATGCAAAAGTGTTTCTTTGCATGAATGCTTTTTGTGTGAAGAGAAGACTTCTTCTTGATCAAGGGCTTCTTAACTGCCTCTGTGCATGTCTTTGTATGTTTTAGAAAAGCTCACTTGCACTCCCATGCAATGAAGGGATAGCTAAGTGGCAAATCTGAGTTGTCTTAAAAAGCTCACTCTCATTCCCATGCAGTGAAGGGAGAGTCAATTGGCAGATATGAGTTGTCAAAAGAACTCACTCGCACTCCTATGTCATGCAGGAAAAGCTAAGTGGCAGTTCTGAGTTGTCATATGCCGAGATCTGACTTTTTGTCGGTCAAACCTGGCATTCGTCCCACCCCGAAGCAAGCGCTGGTAATCGTCTCTGGGTGAGACGAGTATCAATCCGCACTCGTCCCTGGGTAGGACGAGTACAAATCTGCACTCGTCCCTGGGTGGGACGAATAAGAAATAAAGTGTCTAAAAGGTGCCAAATTGATTTTTGACTTGCAAAACTACTGTGTGAGTGGTTAGAACCACTGTTTAACCTCTGGGGGCTGCCCTGGGGGCTGTGTGTGTTAGTGCGATCAGTGCTTGTTGTCACATAATCGGATTGGTGTTGTTTTGGTGTCTACAATTTGGACTTCCTCCATTAGAGTCAATATTCTCTTAGTTTTTGATATCTCATTAAAAACCCGCCAATTAGGAGACTTATTCAATTTTATAAGGTTTATAAGGCTCAAATAATCCCCTTCCACTACTACTTTTTTAAATCCTAAAATTTGCAACAAAGAGACCTCAATAAAGGAAGCTCTAGTCTGTTTGAAGAAGTAAAATTGGGTGGACATGTGTTCCACAAACACAACAATAGCTCTACCATGATGATCTTTGATGATACCCATATCCCCTACTAGACCAAGGTTTCCATTAGATACTTTGTCAAAAATTAAGCTTCACCAAGCCCTAGGGAAGAGGGAACCATCTACCAAAATACTCGGGTTAGTGGTAGGATCTGAAGGTTTGTCACAAAAAAAAGCCAAGCTCACATTCTAGAGCAATATACACCAATGAAGACCATTGATTTTTTTTCATCCTTATCCACATAAACCATTCTAAAATTCTCCATCACATTGTAGATGGCTCTAAAAGCAATCTAGTAGGCTATTTATTTGACGTTTTTAAAAGCCTCAATATTTTTGTCTTTCCAACTTACCCATAAAATATGAGGAAGGAGGAACTTCCACAAATATTTTAGCCTAGGGGAAGAAAAGGGAGAATTCCATTGGGAGAGAATTTCCAGCATGGAGTAAGGAAGAACCCAATTAACTCACAATATATTCAAGATCACCTCATAAGCATATTTTAATAAATAGCAACTGTTGAACATGTGACCAGTTGACTCTCCATCCAATTCACATAGATAGCACCTATTGATAATTGCCATGCCATATTTTCTATGGTTTTCAATAAAAATAATTTTATCCTGGATTTCCAACCAAAGGAAGATATTAACATTAGGAAGGAGGTTTTGGATCCAAATATTATTGCTTGGGGTCCACCAACAGAACTTCGGCTTAGACAACAAATATGTCAAACGGATTAAAAAGCACCCATCAGATTCTCCCTTACTATTACTATTACTATGTTGTGTTTACTATTACTATGAGTGAACCATGATGATATTTTTTATTCACTAAAGTAGGGGTGCTTTTCTTACCATGTTTTACAAATATAATATTTAATATGAGTTATCTTCTATTTTAAATCAATCCCCTTATTTCAAATTGTTCCAATATCAATAAGCTGATCTTACTAGATAAGGTTGACAATGTTGATATAAGCCTATGGGTGCTCTTGATGTAAGTCAATGAACATATATAATGTAAGTCTATGATAATTATCTATTTAATACCATAGGAATTCTATATATAATCCTATGATACTTCTATATGTAATTACCCTTAGGGATATCGATTAAACCACAAGTATATCTAACCTCAATTAAAGTTTTCATATATTATAATTTACCTTTAATCCAAGTTATACCACTTTATGGTTTGTATTAATTATGGATTGTATATCTACTATAAATATTCATCAATTATTTTGTATTGTATTATTTTATGTGACATTATATCATTGGGGTACCTATAGGCATGCACACCTTCTTCATATTTTATTTATCTTTTGATCTTCTCTTTTTTCATCTCATTGTGATGAAATACATGCTTTCAAATATTTTTAGAAAGTATTAAAAAATCCAAAATAGTACCCAAGCCAATGCAAATCCACATCATCTGATTACACAAAAGCATTCTCTTACATTTTGAGGAGTAAAATTGAAGAAAAAATTCCACTCTAGTTTTTGAAGGGAAAGTTTTTAATTTTTTTAAATTTTAATTCATAGCACCAAGTTTTGAACATTAAAATTTTGTTTCCTTCTTATTGCAAGTATAGAGTGTAACAAAGAAGGCATTTTAATGCTACATAGGTCATTAGGAAGAATAGTTTATTTATATTCCATCTAAATGGATGACATAGTGGTGATGAAGTTCACTATTATCCTTGATATCATGAGGTCAAATCTTGATTAGCTTTGTTTTAGGAATACCAAAGTCTTTTTATTTCTATTTTGCAAGGTGATGGAATGGTTTTTTATGGGTTCCTATCATTGCATTTTTGTGTAATATCTAGACACCTTATCTAGTGGAGGATATTTGGATACTATCTACTTGGTAAAATATTTTTGCATGTCATTTTTCTAGAGCACAATTTTCCTTTTCTTAATGAAATGTTTTAAATACTAATATAACATGCTTATTGGTATTGTGCTTGGTACTTTGCTTTTCCTATATAGTATTGCAAACTTGATTCTACTATGTTGCAATCCTTTTTGAGATTTTTCCAAGCATCATGCATCAACTAGACATCTTGGTATGGTTGACACTTTAGCTTTAGTCACCAATGATGCCATCTTCATCAATAAATATTATTTAGAATGCTCACAATCACAATTAAATGGTTTAAATTCATGAATACACTATAGAAAATAATATTTTTTGTACCATTTAAAATGTCATTTGAGGGTTTTAACACCTTGTATATCCCAATGAATTTTCTAGGTTTTTTGGATAGTCTAAGGTTGTTATTACGTAAGAGATTTGATATTCAAATCATGACTCATTCATGGAAAGTAGGTAAACATTTTTTGTTTGTGTATGAATCCATATTTCCCTAACTCATAGGGTATGACATCTTATTTTATCTATATAACAATATTTTAGTTTCTTGTTATGCCAACTGACCTAATATTCATCCTTTCCACCATCCATGTACCCAATATTTACTATGGATAAATCATATTTGTTGTTGATGTGTTTGTAGAACTCTTATATGGCATATTTTTTTCATAATAACCTTGGTGATTTTATGGTTAATAGGAGGGTGCTTAAATATTTGCCATCCTAAGAAGTCTTCAGTTCAAATCCTCTTCTTTTTGGCATAACTTTATTCTAATTTTGACTACTAAGTTTGTGACCAATATGTCATAGATTTGGGCACATAAAAATATGATTTTATATATGATAAAATTAATGACCAATTAAATCATTCCATTTATCATCCTTTCACTCAACTTAGACATGTTGTGGTATAGTATATCTAATTAGAATATGACATGTAGGAGGATTTCATTCATTGACCCATTATTTAAGGTTTGATTTTGAATTTTTTAGAATTTAAATTTTAGTAATATTAACCTTATAAATACCATAGATTTTGTATACAAAAGGGTTTTGGCCCCTATTTTAGATTGCATAGTTTTTTTAGCTCTACACATTAGTGGAATTGATTCAAGGACCAATTATAGTGTTGTAGATTTTTTTTGGGTTTAAGAGGAGTATGCATAGATGGTCAATGCAAGATACATCTTGTTCCTACGAGTCCCTTTCAAATTATGGAGAATTAATATTAGATATTTGTTTCTATTTCTTGATGTTTCTACTAGGGTTATGCACAGTGGTGAATATTAGGATTTCTAAACATAGAAATTGGCAAATATGAGGACCCTCGATGTTGACCCATTCGCCTAAAATTTTTGGGACTAATTTTTTCTTAGGGTTCATTTACCACAATATATATCCAAACATAGGCATATATGTACTCATTGGAAAGCACTTTTCAAGCTTGATCTAATGGTGGTATTTTTATGAAGTTTTAAGGTGATTTAATAGGTCAATATTTATCCCAAAATGACCTTACTTTTTAGGGCTTTAAATGCCCCAAATTTTGGTGTGAAGATGATTGATTTTATTTTCTTAGGATTCACCTTGATTTCGATTAGGATTTGACATTTTTTTACAAGTAAATTTTGAGTCCAACCTCTTATGCATAACCCAGGGTTCTACTATGTCCATTTTGATATTATAGTACATATTATGGTGACCATATTGCATGTCAAATATCTTTTTATAGAAAGCTCAACATATTTAATATAAAATATGGAGTTGTGAATTTAACTTCAAGGAAGGGTTGATCCAACCTATGTATCTTTAACAAGAAAAGATAGTAAAATTCATGATGAATATTTATTGACCTATTTGAGATTTCATTATGGAGGAGTTGTTACTATATCCTATGTATTCTCTCCTTTATTCCTTTTATTAGATTATGGAGGGTGTTAGAATATTAATAACCTAATCTTATTGACCAAGCCCAACAACATTTATGTAAACCTACATGGACTCTTGATGTAATCCTATGAGTATTTATGATGTAATTCTACAATCATTGTTGATGTAGTCAAGGAAGTGGATTGGCACCCAAATAAATAACCACATAGGAATTTAGACAATTAGGAGAGAAATTTCAACAAACTTCAACAACCATTGATCTGTTCCATTACATTATTACAACCTTCAAATTTTTAGCATACTGGAACCCTTCTTTGTCTGGTCGTTACTATGGATAACTCATAACAAAAAAAACAAAAAAAAACCTCCCCAAATCATAACACTGTTACATCCTTTTATACAATACACAACTCTTCTCCCCATATAAAACAAAAATTATTTCTTTTAAGGACATACACTCAAGCATTATCTAAAACTAGTATATGCACTAACCCTGATAATAATAGCAAAATATCAGTTATAGGGCACTCTACAAATATATTTATTTATTGATAGCAGAAACCTTTATCCACTTGTCACAGGAGCAGGTAGTGCATGCGTTTCTTTGGTCTACCATTTTACTGTGATGCAGTCTAAGATTTCAACAAGGAATCTCATCCATAACTGCAGCTCTGCATTCACCTGTTTACTACCTAGAAATGTCATAACTGCCATGCCCTATTTACTACCTGGAAATATCATAACTGTAGCTCTACATTCACTTGTTTAATCCCTAGAAATATAATAATTGTCATGCCATGTTTACTACCTAGAAATATCATAACTTCCATGCCCTGTTTACTACCTTAAAATATCATAATTATCACTTTACGCTCACTTTTTTATTGCATGTTGATTTTAGAGTGGATGCCCCTACATCAGCCTCCCCAAGTGAGAAATATTGTGAGCCCCTACTCATAGATCTATTGGAAATATGGATGTTTTGAAGTGAGAAAGCTCAATTTTAGGTATCCATGAATCTTCTTCTGAACCTCTATTTTTCCACCTTACCAGTAATTCCTTGTATTCTTTATTCCTAGTTTTCTTGGTTGTCCTTTGGTCCAAAATCTTCTCTATCTCCTTAGGTTGTTTCTTTGGCAACTCCTTTGCCCAATTTGTGATTGGTTCAACCTATTCATCTACCATATCTACTATATTTTCTCCAACATAAGAGTACAAATCAGAAACATTAAATATTGGTGAGATATCTATACTTGGAGGTAGTTCAATTTCATAAGCATTATCAAAAAAATTCCTAACAATTCTACATGGCCCAATCTTCTTCATTTTTAGCTTGTTGTAGGTGCCTTTATAAAACCTTTACTTTCTCAAAAACACCATTACTAGATCTTCTTCCTGAAATGATTTGAATATTTTCTTTTTATTGGATTTCTCCTTGTACACTTGATTACTTTGGGTAATCTTCTTCCTGATTTCTTCATGTAATTCCTTCAAATGTACAGTCATGTATTCAGCTACAACATTATTTCTCTCTACTATAGCCTTCACTAGATCTTTCACTCCCTTGGGTGACTTTCCATACACTACTTGGAATGGATATTTTCTAGTTGACCTATTTATTGAGTCATTGTAAGAAAACTCAGCTTGTGCTATCACCATATCCCACTGCTTGGGTTTATCACCAACTAAACTCCTAAGCAGATTGCCAAGGCTCCAATTGACAACTTCTATTTGTCCATCCATTTGAGGATGATAAGAAAAACTGAATTCCAACTTTGTGCCTAATCTATGCCATAACATCTTCCAAAAATGACCCATGAATTTCACATCCCTATCAGCTGTAATACTTCTTGGTAGTCCATGCAACCTTACAATTTCTTGAAAGAACAACTTTGCCACATTGTTGGCATCTTCTATTTTCTTATAAGGGATAAAATGTGCCATCTTGGAAAATCTATCTACAACAACAAGAATATTATCAAACCCTCTTTGCATTCTTGGTAGCCCAACACAAAATCCATACTAATATCTTCCCATGGACTCTCTAGAATAGGTAGTAGAGTGTACAAACCAGTATTCTATTTACAACCTTTGGCCACTTGGCATGTTCTACACCTGACCACATATTTCTCAGCATCTTTGGTCAAGCTAGGCCAATAATATTTCTCCTTGAGTTGTGCTATTATCTTATCTCGGCCAAAGTGACCTCCAAGACCACCACCATGTGTCTCTCTAATTAGATTCTCCCTCATGGATCCTTGAGGGATGCACAATTGTCTATCTCTAAAAAAGAAATCATTTTGAAGAAAATAATCTTTCCATACCTTGTGTTCAAATTTGATGCACTCCTAGAATGCTTCTTTGAAGTCATTATCTTTTGCATAATGTTTTTTCATTCCATCCAAACCAATACATTCAACTTGCATAGTCTTCAACAACAAAACTCTCCTACTCAAAGCATCTGCTACTTGGTTTCTCTTACCTAATTTGTGCTTGAGTGTGAAAGTATAACTAGCAAGGTACTCAACCCATTTAGTTTACCTTGTGCTCAACTTGCTTTGACTGTTAAGATATTTCAATGCTTGGTGATCATTGAAAAAAAAAAATTCTTTGGGAAATAAATAATGCCTCCAATATTTCAATTCTTGAACTATGGCATAGAGCTCTTGCTCATACATAGAGTATTTTTATTGAGCCTCAAAGGACAAACCCAATGGCCTTGCCACTAGCATCACAATCCACTTAAAATATTTTTGCAAAGTATAGACTTCTTAGCACTGGTTTCTCAATCATCTTGTTCTTAAACAATTTGAAACTATTTTTAGCCTCTTTTGTCCATACAAAATTCTTTTTTTGATACAAGAAGTCAAAGGTGCACATATAGAGCTGACCTGAAATATCTAATGAATTTTTTGTAAAAACCTACTAAACCATGAAAACTCCTAACTTCTATGGCACTTATTGGGTTGGGACACTCTTTGATTGCAACCACCTTTGTTGGGTTCATATTTAAACCATATTTGGATATCACAAATCCAAGATAGGTCAAATTTTACTTGAGAAATGAACATTTCTTCAAGTTTATCAACAATTTTTGTTGTTGTAGTTTTTCTAAGACAACCCTCAAATGTTGTAAGTGTTCTTCCTTTGTCTTTTTATAGACTAAGATATCATCAAGGTAAACAACTACAAACTTATTGAGGAATGGTTTCAACACTTCTATCATAATCTCATAAAAGTGTTTGGTGTATTGGTTAGCTCAAATGGCATAACAAGCCACTCATAAATACCATCCTTTATCCATAATGCAGTCTTCTACTCATCCCCTTATCTAATTCTAATTTGGTGATACCCACTCTTCAAATATATCTTAGAAAAGAAATTGAAACCACACAAATTATCCAATAAATCATCCATTCTTGGGATAGGGAATCTATACCTGATAGTAATCTTGTTGATTGCTCTTGAATCTATGCACATCCTCCACTCACCATATTTCTTTGGAGTTAGAACAGTAGGTACAACACAAGGGCTTAAAATATCTCTTATCAACCCTCTTTCAAGTAAATCCTTGACTTGCTTATTCAACTCCACTATTCACATAGGATCCATTCTATGGGGTGCTTGATTTGGCAAACTGGCTCTTGAAATTAGTTCTATTTGATGAGAAATCTATCTCATTGGTGGTAAACCAGCTAGCATATCTCGATCTACCACAATGCTCTCATAGTCCTTCAAGATTGTTGTAATCTCTTTAGGCACTTCCTCTTCTTTCTATTGTTTCTTGGAAAAAATTGTATAGCACACATGTTCTCCTTTTGCCTATGTAAGTAATTCATTTTCTTCCAATAGTACTAATACACTTCTCACTTTAGTAGGGGAAGTCTTCAAATATCTAAACAACCACTTGTTCCCATATTTTATCATTGTAACATGATTATTTTGTCCATCATGTAGAGCACTCCTACAATACTATCATGGCCTTCCTAGTAGTATATGACAAGCATCCATTGGAATGACATCACACTACACTTGATCTGTGTATCTCATTTTCTCAAAAGAGACTTTACAATGTTGATTCACCAACACTTGGTGACCCTTGTTCAGCCATGAAACTTTGTATGGTTTTGCATGTGCAAAAGTAGACAATGATAATTTTTCTACCATGTATGTGGAAACAAATTATTTGTGCTACCACCATCTATAATAACATCACAAAACTTACCACCGGATTTTACCTTCATAGAGAAAATGCTCTTCCTTTCCCATGGTTCAACATTCTTTTCATCTACCATGAGGACTCTCCTTATCATCAGTTGTTCACCATCACCATAAGCAATCCCATAATCTGATTTTGCTTCATCACTCTCTTCACCTTCAACCACATTAACTTTATTTTAAGTTTTCTTGTTGGATTTACACTCAGGAGACTTGTGACCCTCCTTTCCATAGTTGTAGCATGTGCCTCTAAACTTTGAAGACCTCTCTTGATCTCCATAAAAATTTCCCTTATTTTTACCAGACTGGAACTTATCTTTGGCTTGGCTAGCTTTAGAATCATCATTATTTCCTTGATTCTTATTATTATCTTTTGTCTTCCCCTTCCCTTTAGAGGATTGGTTAAACTTTTTGTTGAGATTTTATTCAGCCTTAACAATATATTGATAGGCATCTTTCATTGTCTTAATATTCAACATCCTTAGTTCATCCTGAATAGATATATTTAAACCATTAACATACCTTGACACAACCACTCTAGAAGGCTCAAAGTGTCCTATTTTGATGACTAGTCTGTAATTTTTTAGTGTAATCCTTTACGTTGTTCTTCCTTTGTTTCAAATTCTAAACTTCCTTCAATAATGAGAACTCATAGTACTTATGAAAGAATTGTTTCTTCAACTGCTTTACCATTCTATCTCAAGTCTTGATTCTAGGTTTTCCTTCAAATACTCTCTATTTTTTAACCTACTCAAACCATAGAGAAGTGTGACCCTTCATTTTTGTCACCACAAATTTCACCCTTCTAGCTTCCTCCACACTCTCAAGGTCAAAATATTTCTCCATTTCTGATATCTAGTCTATTAGTTCTTTGGGAACAAGACTACCCTCATACGTTGGTAAATTAAACTTGGGCTTATTTTGTTAGAATAATTGAGAAACAATATTCTATTCCAAAGAAATAGTTGAGCAAAAACATCACAAGTATTGAAATGAAGCTTAGAACTGATTGATTATTCCATGGGATCAACTTTGTATAAATAGCAAAGTTGATCATTGAGAGTCATTGGATTACAACTCAACAAATCTAAACTAGTCTAAACTGAGAGTTCACCTGACTCATGGAAGAGTGGTAACTCAAGTAAGTCTATCCTAGTAGGACTTAAGAGAATAAATATTTATTCTAACACCCCCTCTTAAGTGATACTAGGGGTGAATGTAACAATAGGAGATGAGTCCCGACAATAGGGCCTGATGAGGTACTCATGTACAATGATGCTTATTGAAGAGATGGTAAAAAACCACATGGGAAAAACCATATTTCAAAAAAGAAAAAAAAAGTAAGAGGCATGTCTTTGGATTGCGAAGATTGTCCTCTATTGAACACCCAAAAAAATGAGTCCCGAAAACTGGGCCTGATGAGGTACTCATGTACAATGTACTTATATATAGGATAGATGGTGAAAGAACCACATGGGAAAAACCATCTTCCAAGAAGAAAAAGAACAATAAGAAGAAGGGAGAGGTGAAAACCTCTGTGCACTCTTCTAATGCAACTGCCTAACTCCAAGTTTCTCTCGTAACTAAATGTAACGCGAAGAAGGAAAGGATTTGGTGAAGATGTTTGCAATTTTATTTTCTATGGGAATGTACTCCAAGTTTAGATCCCCTTGCTGAATATGTTGTCGAATGAAGTGCATGTGAATCTCAATGTGTTTGGTGCACTGATGCTCAATTGGATTGCGGGAAATATGAATTGTGCTCTGATTGTCACACCAAAGGGTAATAGGTTGGTCATGGAAAAAACTAAATTCCCTTAGTATCTGACGAAGCCAAAGAGCTTCTTGGATGGCCAAAACTATTGCCCTATATTTTGCCTCTGTAGATGATAATGCTACTGCTTGTTTTTTTGCATGACCAAGCAATAGGTGAAGAACCAAGACAAAAAACATAGCAAGAAGTGGAACATCTATCTTCAACTGAACCTACCCAATCAGAATCTGTGTAACCAATGATATCCATGGATCCACCCTCATACAAGAGCCCATAGTGAGTAGTTCCTTGCAAGTAGCGAAGTATCCTCTTTGTTGCTTGCCAATGGCTGAAATGAGGTTGATGAGAGAATCTAGATATTAAGCCAACAACATATGAAATATCTAGGTGAGTATGAGTGAGGTACAATAGACTTCCTACAAGCTGTCTGTAGAGAGTAGCATCACATAGAGGGGACTTGCAGGAAGTATTTAGAGTGACTTCAGACTGAAAAGGTGTGGAAGAAGGCTTGCAATCAATCATCTTAAACCGCTGAAGAAGGTCTAGAATATATTTCTGTTGACACAATGAAATTCCTGCATCTATTTGAGTTATCTGAAACCCAAGAAAGTAATGAGCTAAGCCTAGATCAACCATCTCAAATTTCTCAGAAAGGGAGTCTTTGATAGTTTGGATGTGAGAAGGGGCACTACCAGTGAGTAGTAGATCATCAACATAGAGAAAAAGTATGGTGATGTGTTCTTCATCCCTCCAAATGTAGACTGTTGCATCAGAATCATAATGAGAAAACCCTGAGGAAAGAAGGAAGGAGTCCATTTTTTCATACCAAGCTCTAGGAGCTTGTTTGAGACCATAGAGAGATTTCCTTAGTCTACAAACAAGAGAGGAGTCTTGAATAAATCCAGCAGTTTGTTCCATGAATATTTCCTCTTTTAAGTCACCATGCAAGAAAGCACTTTTAACATCCATTTGAAAAATTGGCCACTTTTGGGAGGCAGCAAGTGCAAGTACCAGCCTTACAGAATCCATTTTGGCAACTGGTGCAAAGGTTTCAGAATAATCAATGCCTTCAATCTATGAAAAACCTTTGGCAACCAATCTAGCTTTGTGTTTGTCAATTTCTCCATCAGGTCCATACTTAGTTCTATAAATCCATTTACAACGAACCAATTTTCTTCCTTTAGGTAGAGGGACTAGATCCCAAGTTCTATTTTTGATTAAGGAAGAAAATTCATTCTCCATGGCATTATCCCATTCTTTTATACCAGTTTCTTCCTTGAAGGATTGAGGATCTATGGAAATGGACTGACAAACAAGACTAGAACCCATGGAGTTGCTTATTTTGGATGATGGAAGATTTTGGATGTAAGGAGTGGCCTCTTGAACTATGGTGCGGGCCCATTTTGGCATTGTGGAAGGGGTAATGGGTGTGGCTGGACTTTGAGTTGGAGTTTGAAGTATAGGATCCTCATATTGGTCATTTATCTCAAGGATGGTTTCTTCATTATATTGAGGCTCAAATATTGGAGATGGCTCAAGAGAATTAATGTTGGAAGATGAAGATTGAGGATCTTTATGAGAGAATGTTTCATCAAATTGAACATTTCTGTGAGAAAAGACCTCATGAGTTGTGGGATCAAGGAGCCTGTAGGCTTTCATTTCCTCACAATAACCAACAAAGATGAGTTGCTTGCTCTTTTTGTCTAGAGCCTTCCTATTTTTCTTTGGGATATGTGCCCAAGCAGTACACCCAAAAACTTTAAAAAAGGAGACATCAGGTTTTGAGCCAGTCCATGCTTCCTCAGGAGTCAAATGGCCAAGAGCTTTATGAGGTGTGCGATTTTGAATATAATTTGCACAGTTAATTGCCTCAGGCCAATAAACTATTGGAAGATCTCTTGAGTGGAGCATATAGTTTACCATTTCTTTCAAGGTTCTATTTTTCCTTTCTACAATGCCATTTTGTTGAGGATTATGGGAGACATAATGTTGATGAATTATGCCATGAGATGAGAGAAATATGGAGAACTCATTACTGAAGTATTTCCCCCCATTATCTGTACGAATTTGCTTGATTTTTCTAGTGGCTTGATTTTCAACTAAGGCTTTGAATATTTTGAAGTGGGATAGAACATCACTTTTGTATTTTAGGAAGTAGACCCAAGTTCTTCTTTAAAAATCATCAATGAAGGTTAAGGCATATTTTTCTCCTTTGAAAGAAGGCTTTGGGAAGACCATTAAGTCACTATGGACTAACTCTAGAGGGGATGAGGCTCTTTGAGAACCACTTGTGTGAAAAGGATCTTGATGTTGCTTTCCAAGAGCACATCCAGGACATACTCCATCAATAGAAGAGACTTTTGGTAACCCAGTTACCATTTCATGAGTATTCAATTCTTTTAGATAGCTATAACTGAGATGTCCAAACCTTTCATGCCAAATTTGACTTTCAAGATCTCCATGTGCAACAAAAAAGGAGGCCCCATCTAAATTTTTGAATCCCTGGAAGTAAAATAGGTGATTGCTATGATCAATATCTCCTTTTGCTATGAGAGAGTGTGGTTTTTGAAATTCTCTTATCTCAACTCCTGTTGGTGAAAATAGAACTATTTTTCCTTTTGCAGAAGTACAAATCTGATAGATGGAGAGGATATTTGTAGCTATATTTGGGACATAGAGAACATTATTGATAGAACCACCATTAATGGATATGTCACCTTTTCCTTTGACTGGGATAAAGGATGAGTCACCAACTTCTATGCTATGAGTTGAGCTTGAGGAGATTGAAGTGAATGACTCATGAGAGGAAGTCATATGATGAGTTGCCCTTGAATCTAGAACCCAGTATTTTGATGAAGTTTTTATAGCTTTGCCTTGAACATTTAAGGCTTTTCCTATCTACTTCTTAGTGTCTATTTTGTGATCCTTCATTGTTGCCTCTAGTTTTTGTAGTCTTTTCCAATATTTATTCCCAGAATGACCATCCTTTTTGCAATGTGTACAAGTTATAGGTCCTCTTTCTTTCTTTTTGAATTTTTCTTTAGTGGAGGTGGCTGCTACTAATGCTTTTGAGGAAGAGGGAGAGATCTCATATTTTGCAAGTTTTGTTTCCTCTCTAGTTAGCCTATCACAAAACTCCTCTAAAGAGGGCATTTTAAAACTTGTACCAAGTGCATCTTTTGTAGATAAAAAGGTGGTTGCAAAAATTTGAAATACTCCATTTAACTTAGAGAGAATAAGATAGATGCATTATTCTTCTATTTTTTTCTTGCCACTACCTTTAAATTGAGTGAGGACCTCTTTAAATTTGGTGAGAAATTCAACAATATTGTTGAAGTCTTCAGGAGATAATGTTGTTAACTCTGCCTCTAGCTGCATTGACCTTATTTGATCCACTTTACCAAACAAGTTCTTTAGTTTTTGCCAACTCTCAAATGGAGTTTTACATTCTGAAATGTGAAACCATAGGCTTTCATTTACATTTGTGCTTATAATACCCATTGTTTCATACATCTTCCCTTTATGAACAAATATTTCATATTCCTTTTCAAATTCAGGTTGCTTCTCTTCTAGTAAGTGTGTGAGCCCTTTTTGAGAAATGAGATTTAATATTTTTGGTTTCCATGTGTGGTAGTTATGAGGGGTGAGTGGGTCAATTGTATTCATTTTTCCAAAAAATACTGCAGTGAACCAATATTCCCCCATTTTTACTGCAATATTTTGGAGAAGATAATGTTTGCACCAGTAGAAAACCCTGTTGAATTAATGCAGCAGAAGCCAGACCTTTATACCGAACTCTTCAATTTACCCGCCCTTACGTGAGGGAAACTATAAGTAAATTTTAGAGAGCGATACGTGGAACATAGGCTATATGAAGCAAATATAATCTGCCAGACCCTTATACTGAATCTTGTCAATGACCCACCCTTACGTGAGGGAAACTATAAGTCAATGAGAAGAACGATACGTGGAACATAGGTGATTTAAAATTCTTTGAAAATTGAGGTGCTTATTGAGAAGTTTCTGAGAATATTTGCTTGTTTGTGTTGTATTTTCAATAATATTTGCAATATAACATGTAAAAAATTCTTCAAGAATGATGTGCAAGCAACAAGCATGAAGTGACCATGAGTGTGCCACAGGAATACACCACCACTAATTTTTCCTCCAATAGCAGTCCACACAAGGGATGAAGCAGTAGCCAAAAGAAACCCCTAGACAAAGCCAAAGATAAAAGAAGGTGCAAGAAACAACACCAATAACCCCCTAAAAAACCTTTTATTGATTTGAGTATACAATATTTGCTCTTCACTTTGATAGCCTTGTTAAGTAGGCTGAATAGAGAGTGAGAGGAGTCTTTAAAACTTATTTTGTTACAAAGGTTATATTTGAAATAAATTTAAGAGGAAGAGCTTTCAGAATCATAATAAATGACTCTATTAAAAAATGAGAAGATTTTTTAGAATCAAAAGAAATGACTCTGTTACAAAATGAGATTTTTTTTTATTTGTAAAAAAAATATCTCAAAAAAAATATTTGTTGCTTTCGAATCCTCCAATTTTACAAAATGATTGGCATTCAATGTTGTTGGCCTATTTAAAAGGATCGTGCATTTTGGAAACCTACAACTTATAATAGAAGTGATGATATATTTTAAACCTAAAGTAGATATAAAATAAAATATCATATAAATTTTTTTATCTTTCTAACAATGTCAAGACAGATCATTGAGCAAATCTTAGCACACGATAATTCTTCAACATAGCCTATTCTCACTGAACTATGGAAATTAGCTTGATGACGTTATACCTGATTTGACTAGTGAGTAGAGCTCCATACTTGACTATGCATCAAAAACTGGCCATCATCCTGAATATTTGAACATATTCATGAACCAACGTAGCAACAACACCAAGGGAACTATGAGATTCGAACTAATGTATTGAATCTCATGATACATTATGTATTCCTTCAGATGTGATGGTAATAGAGCATTGAAATCATTGTTACGTGAGCGTAACAGAGCAATATTCTCTCATAGGTGAGCAGATTACAGGTGGGCACCAGATGATTCCATGAAGACGTATTCGTCTCCCATTGCATAGATTGTAAAATGCAGGTAGAAGAGCTTCTTTGACGTAGTCGAAAGAAGGATGCTCTACAAATCACGAAGAGCGCAACCACCAAGAGAGTTCGAGCATGCTGCCAAAAATATAGGTGACCACTAAAAATATAGCAAGCATTGAGGCCAAGAGAAGGTGAGAAAACCTTAGATTTTGATTGAACTAGGGAGCACTAGTAGGATTCATCGATGAAATCATGATGAGATCATACTGGAAAGCGCTCTTCTAGTCTCACTGAAGCTTGGAAATGGATACGATATATCTAAGAACCACTACATTGAGTTGCAGTAAGAATGGCACTCTCTTTACGTTAGGCCCATGCTATTACAAACAATTATGAGGAGAGCATATATTATAGCCAACGTGCAAAGGATCTTAAGGATCTTGAATGACTAAATAATAAAGCCAACATGCGGATAACACCCACATTGGTTTTAAAAGAGGCTTTATAAAATTAAAAGACCATGTCTTAAAAAAAATTACAAGCCACGTAGCTTTAAAATAAAAGCTAATTGCTTGTTATCTCTAGCCAAGAACGAGTACGTGGAGTGCTCTTAGAATAAAGCGAACAGTAAAAAAAAATTGGCCAACATCTCCTGCCTCGGCTTAACAATGCCAAAAAAGAATTTGAAAGCCCTTCTTGGATGCTAGGGAGGATTTTAACTGCCCGACGACAAAAGTTGCATTGCCCAAATTTTTTTGAGTTCAAAAAACATTGAACCAGAATATCAAAGATAGCAACTATTATGCTTAAAGTGAAGCTTTGTCATGAACTAGATGCTTAAATTGGATCAGACCAAGCAGAACAAATTCCTAGAACAGATTGACTATGCTTCAAAAAAAATGAACCAGTGTTAAAAACAAGAGCTTCAAAAAACTTGAATGTTTGCAGATAAACTATCCTAGCTCTGGTACCATGTTAGAATAATTGAGAAACAATATTCTATTCCAAAGAAATAGTTGAGCAAAAACATCACAAGTATTGAAATGAAGCTTAGAACTGATTGATTATTCCATGGGATCAACTTTGTATAAATAGCAAAGTTGATCATTAAGAGTCGTTGGATTACAACAACTCAACAAATCTGAACTAGTCTAAACTGAGAGTTCACCTGACTCATGGAAGAGTGGTAACTCAAGTAAGTCTATCCTAGTAGGACTTAAGAGAATAAATATTTATTCTAACATATTTTCAATATTAGCAATAGCATGAATAAACCTTCTTTGATCAGCATATTTTTCTTCATCAAAATATGAAAAGCTCGAATCCTTAGTGGAACCTTCATCTTCTACTAGGGTTCTCCATTTTCTTGTAGCACCTTCCATAGCTATCACATGAGCTTCAAGTTCCTGCAATATCCTTAGTATTGTTGCATTGGCACCGAATCTTCATCTTGTGGCTCTGTGACCTCTTTCTCCTCTTGGTCTACCTCTTCCTTGATCTCTTTTAGCAATTTGATCTTCTTCTTGTGATCCTGATCCATATTGCTCCTGCTCAACATCTGACATTGTTACTAAACAACAAATATCTCCCTCTAAGAATATTTTTTTAGCTAACAATTTGAAGAGGCTCTATTGCAACCACAAACACATAGAAAACACTCTAAGACAGACTCACTCCTAGATACTAGGTACATAATTGAGATTTACTCAACAAGAACAAACAACTACGGTTATGATACCACTTGACATAGTCAAGAAAGTGGATTGACACCCAAATAAATAACCACACAGGAATTTAGACAATTAGGGAAAAAATTTCAACAAACTTCAACATCCATTGATCTGTTCAATTAAATTATTACAACCTTCAAAGTTTTAGCATACTGGAATCCTTCTTTGTTTGGCCATTACTATGGATAACTCACAAAAAAAACAAAAGAAAAAAAACTTCCCCAAATCATAACACTATTACATATTTTTATGCAGTACCCAACTCTTCTCCCCATATAAAATAAAAATTCTTCCTTATAAAAACATATGCTCAAGCATTATCTAAAACTAGTATATGCACTAAACCTGATAATAATAATAAAATGTCAGTTAGGGCACTCTACAAATATATTTATTTATTGATAGCAGAAACCTTTATCCACTTGTCATAGGACTAGATAGTGCATGCATTTCTTTGGTCTATTATTTTATAATGATGCAATCTAAGATTTCAACAAGGAATATCTTCCATAACTGTAGTTCTACATTCACTAATTTACTATAAAAAAATATCATAACTGCTATGCCCTATTTACTACCTGGAAATATCATAACTTTAGCTTTGCATTCATCTATTTACTCCAAGGAAATATCATAATTGCCATACCCTATTTACTATCTGGAAATGTCATAACTACCATGCCCTGTTTACTGCATGGAATATAATAATTGTCGCTCTGCGATCACCTGTTTACTACATATTGATTTTGGAGTAGATGCCCCTACATCAATTATCCATGCAAGCCTATGGAAAATCTATATGAATCCTAGGAGTATTCTTTATGTAAGCTTATAATCATCAAATGTGTATGCCTATGAGCAATATTAATGTGTTCATCCTTAGCGATATTTTTTAAACCACTTGTATGGATAACCTCAATTAAAGGTTTAATATATTATAATTTACCTTTAATCCAAGTTATGTAAGTTTGAATTTTGTATTAATTGGGTACTAGGCATTTGCTATAAATTCCCTCAATCATTGATCCATTATATTTGTTTATTGATATGATATTATGAGGTTCCTAGGGGCACCTATATTTTTTTCATTCATATGATCTCTTATGCTTGCTTTTAATTTTTTAATTTTTGCATTTGATTGTGGTGAATGCTATGCTTCAAAATGTTTGTTAAAAGTTTATAAAATCCAAAAAAAAAAAATGGGTTTGTCTCATAACTAGATTTTTTCATCTATTTTTTCAATTTTTTTACTTTGCAATCTCTTGTTGTGTGTTTCATCTCGTGTGATAAGTATTGAATTGTAATTTTTCACAATCCACTTTTTAAATTCCATTAAGCTAACTTTGATTTAATCACAATGAATTTTGAAAAATATTATGAGATAACCCATAAACTGGCTTCTATTATTTTATTCTTGAGTTTTAAACTAATAAAGATGATGAAAAATATTTTGAAGAAAATTTTAGTAAATAAAGTTAATTTAATCCCCACTTTCATTTTTCAACCACTTTTAAATATCTAAATATTTTTATGAGTATTTGTTGAATTTACTTTACTTAGGACACACTACTTTTTAAGAATCATTATATCATGACCAATCATCTCATCTTTTAAAAAAAAAAATTAATGAATCATTTGCTACCTAAAGAGGGATTTTCATAGATTCAACATTCCTTTTTCTTTTTAGTTAGTAAACAGGTTCTTCCCCCTTACATCATCCTTAATTCCAACTATGGCTTATTTAACTCTCTTTTTCTTATTATCCTTATATATATGACAATCCTTTTTTTCTTCAAATATATGGCATAAGAAGCTTCCATTCTCCAACAAATTTTAAATATCTAAATTTTTTATGAGTATTTGTTTAATTTACTTAACCACCCTTTGCTTTTTAAGAATCAAAATCATTATATCATGATCAATTATCTCATCCTTTAAAATAATTTTTAATGAATCATATGCTACCTTAATAAGGATTTTCATAGATTCAACATTCTTTTTTCTTTTTAGGTGCTAAAAATTTCCTTCCCCCTTATATCATCCATACATCCAATTATGACTTATCTAACTCCATTTTCCTTGTTATCCTTATATATGGCAGACCTTCTTCTTTGTTTTTCTCTAAATATATGGAATAAGAAACTTCCATTCTTCAACCACATAAAAATATCTAATTTTTTTAAGTATGTGTTGAATTTATTTATAGATACACTACTTTCAAGAATGATTATATCATGATAAATCATCTCATCCTTTAAAATAAATTATAATGAATCATTTGCTACCTAAATGAGGATTTTTATTTATTCAAAATTCCTTTTTCTTTTTAGTTAATAAAAAGGTTCTTCCCCTTATGTTATTCTTACTTCCAACTATGAATTCTCTAACTCTCTTTTCCTTGTTATCCTTGTATATAACAATCCTTTTATTCTCAAAATATATGGAATAAGAAATTTGAAGGTGGGGTTATCTTCTTGCAATCATTCACTTCTCTTAATGTATTAATTTCAATCAATTGAAATGGAACCTTGGTTTACACTGTGAAACTCTTTGGTCTCCACTACTTGTCTTATATCTCATTGGTAAAAAGTTAAAGTTCATCCATAAAATTAAAACCTCTATTTATGTATTAACCACTATTATTCTCGTTACTTATCACAAATCCCATTACATATTACCTTTTATCAATTATTTTAGCTTTAAATCTAATCAAAATGTTTTACTTGTATAATGTTATTAAAAAACCATGTTAAACAATTACTATGAATATTGAGTGCTTTAAATTTATAATTTTAAATTATTTTAAATATAATTTAAAGTAACCTATCCTTCAAGATAACATTCATTAAATTCTTTTCATTTGTATATACTCATTAATTTTCTTTAAAATGTTATTAAAATGTTTACTATTCATAGAAAATTTAAAAATATTTATAAAATTATATCATATATTTGATTGTTTTACATGGATATGATTTATTATTAAAAATTATTTAAAATCCATATTTTTAAATATGTAATCTCTTTTTATTTGATTATATACATCATATTTAGATATAATAAAATAATATAATAATATTTATTAATAATTAAATTATATTATCCCTTGATTGCATTTTCAATGGGAACCTCTCTTTTGGTCTCCCTGTCTCAAATGTTTTTGGTGCTTTCTGCTCCCTCATGCCATGTGGGGAGTTTGGAAGGTGAGGAATGCTAAGGTTTTTAGAGATAAATTTTTTTCTACCCAGATTTTGAGTAATTGCATAGTGGGTAAAACTATGGAGAATGTGGAGATGACATGTGTGTTTGTGGATCTTCCTGAGGCTTCCTATCCCAATGAAATTTTGATTGAAAGGGGTTTAGGGTTTGGCCACGTAGACCACCCTCCTCCAGCTCCCAATATTAGAAGTCTTATTAGATGGAAACCTCCACCCACAAGTTGGGTCAAATTAAATTTTTATTGGGCGTCTAAAGGTAATACAGGTTTGGCCAGTTTGGGAGGGGTCATTCGTGATCACGAAATAAAATTGTTGCTTGCGTATGTGGAACCAATTAGAGTGTGCTCTTCTCAGGTGGCAGAAGTGAGGGCGGCATTCATGGGAATTTCTCTGCTAAGAGAGTTTAATTTTAAAAGAGCCATTATTGAAGGTGATTCTCAAATTATTGTCAGAATGTTGATTGGTGCCTGTCATATCAGTTGGAAGGTGGCCAACATTATAGATGAGGGAATTGCTATGTATCGTGACCTGGAAGAATTTTAAATTATGCACACTTTTAGAGAAAGAAATGGCATGATAGACTTTATGGTGAATGTGGGAGTTTATCTTCATAGATACATTGTCTAGCAGAGATATTTCCCTTTAGATCTCATCAATCGTACCTAGTTTGATGTTCATTAATTGGAGAAGGATAGTGGGGGATTTTGCGGTGGGCCTGTTAGGTGTTGGGTGTTATGGTTTTGACATGAGGGTGGTTGCCTATTTTCCATGTGGTACGACCAAGCCTCCTTTTCAAATTTTCCCCTTTCTTTTAATTCTGGCATGGTGCTTGCAAAGAATATCCTGAAGATTGCATGTGGTTCGTTCATAGCTAAGGGTTACCCGTTGTCTTGTGTTGATTATACTTTTTTTGAGAGGGCTTGGGTTTTCTTATGGGCCTTGGGATGTGCTCAAAGTGCTTTTTCCAAGGCTCTTTATTATCCTTGGTTTGGTGCATCCAATGGTGTTTGCATTGAAAAGGCCTCCTTCCAACTTTAATTTTCGAATGGGCCCAGGGTTTGGAACGTTAATGTTTCTTGGGATTCATCTTCTTTGTGGTTACCGTTTGTTTTTTCATCTTTGGAATCCTTCCTTTTTTGTGTCACCTTTGGTGATGCCTATGGCAAGGTGGCTTTATGTTATTATTACACCTATCTTCCCCGCTTCACCAAGTGGAGGCTTTTTGATTATGGTTGGTTTTATTCTGAGGATTAGTTATGTCCCTAATATTATTCGCTCTCCTCTGCG
Source organism: Wollemia nobilis (assembly GCA_028583015.1). Taxonomy (NCBI): domain Eukaryota; kingdom Viridiplantae; phylum Streptophyta; class Pinopsida; order Araucariales; family Araucariaceae; genus Wollemia; species Wollemia nobilis. The sequence continues at coordinate 5,599,921 of JAQPPZ010001683.1, forward strand.
ATGGTCAATCCTTTCGATGAAGGTTTATGAGTCCAGTATGGGAACTATATTTTCGTTTGTTCCTAAATATTTTTTTATCGTCCGATGCTTAATCTTAGTTTCTCTGTTAGTCCTGATGTTCACATACTGGTGATGGATTTCTGTAGCATATTTGACTTAGGAGGCTCCTTCTAGACTGGTGCTAGTCTTGGGGATGTTTTAATCCTTGGTTCAGAGTGGGCTTGGATTTATCTTCCTGTGAGCGATAGTGATTTTTCTTCTGAGTCCTTCTCGTGGTTCATTGTTCTTGTTCCCTCGTGGTGTTTTAACATTTGTGTGAAGATGGGTAAATCCAAGGTGGGTAAATGCAAGTATGTTCTCTCTAAGTCTAGAATTGAACCTATGACCTTGGTGGTCGATGAAGAGGTCTTGAATGTTTTATGAGTTGGGGGTCTTCTGGATTGTATCCAGAAGTTCCATGGCCACAACCCTATTCTTTCTAAGTGGATGGTAGTTTCCTGAGGGAGAGGTGGGTTCGCGTGGGCTCTTGGTATTTTGAAGTCACTTTGGAGCTTGTTGACCGCACCACTGGTTTAATTGTGAATGGTGCTACACATAATAGGGAGTGGCATTCGCTTGTGCAAGAAATGAGATACTTTCTGGATGAGGATGAATTTTTACCTTGTATCTAGAATAGGTTTAGTGCCAAAGCTCTACCGACACCCTCGAATAGGGTTATTAAGTTGATCGTGGGCTTCTTTATAGTGGATTCACCGTATGAGATTATATGAAGCTTTCATGCCATGTTTCTAAACCATCTCCGTAGGCAGAGGTGGATGAATATTCCATAGTTTCTTTTCCAATCACTTTGTACATCGATGTTAGTTGTTCATAATGGAAGAGGGAAGGTTCCACTACATCAGGGGTTGGCGCTTCTCCTATTTAAATGTGTCGTGTTATAAATGGGGGTGGTTGCTGATGAAATTCTTAATTCCTTGAACTCCATTCCCATTTCGATGTATAGTGATCCTTTGTTGTTATCAAATGATGATTCCAGTTTCAAGGATGAGTTGGAGTGCTCTTCTTATTTGGTCTCTAGGTCGAGAAAAATGTATGTGAAAGGCTTCGATTATGTCAAGGGCATGTGGGGCTCCGCTGCGTGGAAGACATATGATGTTGGGGGGACATCCCTTTGGTTCCCCCTATTTCTAATCCGATTGAGGTGAGTACTTATGATGGTGATTGTAGGGGGAGAGTTGGGATTCGTAAGTCTTCTCATTTGAGTGGTAAAAAGAGTACTTTGAAGCAGTCTTCCCCTATCTCTATGATGAATGCAGTGGACAAGATGGTTGAAGTCCCCCTAGAACTATTTTCAAAGACAAGTCTGTTAATGATATGTTCTCAGGGTAATTTTTTTGTTAAAAAGAGTGCAATCCTTCACCGTTTGTTGGATATTAAACAACGTGCTATGTGGAGTTCTATGAATATGGCGTTGGATTATTTCAAGGAGGTGGCTCAAATGGCTAGAGGAATTATTACTAAGGTTGATTTTGTGATGTAGAACCATCTTGTTTTATTCATTAGTCATCTTGGGTTCTTTGGCTCTATTGGGTTCTATGGCTTTGTTTGGTCCCTCTATTTTTGTGTGTTTATTTCATTTGTGTTAGTTCTATTTGTGTTTCTGGTGGTTGTTTTGTTGTACAAGGTTTAGGAACCCCTTTCAAAACCCTCTTTTTTCTTAATATTACCAAAAAAAAAAATTATATTATCCCTTATAACAAATAAAAACTATTCAATTGAATATTTTTTAAATTAAAAAATATGTAAACATTTTAATAAAATTGTTATAATTATTAAAAATATATAGATACAATACTATACATTATACCTTATAAATCAACTTTTTTATAACTTATTTACAAAACAAATTAGTTTTTAATATATTTCAAATAAAAAAGTATTTATATTTCTTATAGCATTAACATGTACGTATTAACAAATTTAACATCCTATTAACTTTTTAATAGATCTTTTCACATATTTTTAGGGCATCGCTAATCAAGCAAATACAAAGATACACATTATATGAATCTTTTATTATATGATAGGATGATATCGCCTCCATGTAGTTTTTATATTGAACATCCTATGAATCGACCTTACAATTATGGATGGATAACAATAATTAGACAAGTACCATTATACCAAATGCTATTCAACACCCATGTGCTTTGCATAACATCTTTTTATTATATAGGTTGGTTAAATACAAATACAAAGATACACATTATATGAATCATTTTATTATATATTACGATGATACGATTTGTTTAAATAACTATGTAAATAATATTATTTAACCATAAGGTAAAACTTTTAAATTCCTATCGTGCGCCCCATGTGCTTTGCATAACATCTTTTTATTATATAGGGATACATAACATGGTTAAATACAAAGATACATATATGAATCTTTTTATTATATATTACGATGATACGATTTATTTAAATAACTATGTAAATAATATTATTTAACCTTAAAACATAAGGTAAAACTTTTAAATTCCTATCGTGCGCCCCCATGTGCTTTGCATAACATCTTTTTATTGTATAGGGATGCATAACATGGTTAATCCCGATCAATTAGATGAAATAGAAGTTATAAGGTATCAGCTTCAAATTTGAATTTACTAACTGTAATTATAACCGATAACCGAACACAATGTTTTTACAATGATATATAATATATATATCATATTTTTTTCAGAAGAATATTTATAAATTACATTAACAACTACTTTTAAAGGATTTGAACATGAAACCACTTAAAAAACAACCACTAAGACAATTACCTATCTTTAGGACAATTACTTACAAGACATATAATATTATACTTAAATTAATATTCTTATATAGAAGAAAGGACTGCTTGTTTATATTAGTAACAGTGAGCACAAGCTTGTCCAACTGCTTTGTTGGTCGTCTCTTGCATCTCCCTATGTACTATTATTCAATATAGAACCAACAAACCGTCAGTGCAACCATATTATTATCAAGCACGCATAGCAGCATTTTTACTCTGTAATTTGTGCTCTTCTTGAAGCAGTTTTAGCAGAATCTGTTGAAGTCTAACAAGACAGCCTTGTCGAATTGCATGAGGGTATTCGACAAGCTCTCGACGCTGTTGTAGAGATTAGCGATGCAGCAGCCTTTCAGCTTCGGATCCGAGAGCAGGGCCTGCTTGGCGATGGCTCCCGTCGGAAGTACAAGAAAGCTGAACAAAAGATCGACGAAGTCATTCCCAGCTTCCGCGTACATTACCAGACGATTTTTCTTATTGATCATCAGTTTTATGGTCATGGCCGGTTTAGGCTTGGCCTTCGCCTCGTCATCTGCTGCCATGACGATTTGGCTCTAACAACTCGATTCAAGATAAAACTATGAGCTTCGTGTATGGAGAAGGACTAAAGGTGCTCCTGGCAATTTAAATAACTACTTTCTCTTCTCATTCTCTCGCGTGACGTCGTTGTCATTGTGTGATTCGTGTTCTGCCAGATTGCTAATAATATTCGAGGGAAAAGTTGGCCGTGACCTCTGCACTGAACATGTTCGTCTCTGCTGTCATTGTCTTATGGGACCAAACTGCTTGACCTCTCAAATAGGTTTGATACCTCATTGTGCAAAGGTATTTGGTAAAGCTAAAGCGTTATTCAGAGAACAAAATATATCCCTTACTAAATAAAATGTTCCTAACTCGATCAATCGACAGATAGATCCTCAGTCATTTCGAGAGAAGAATCTGTGCCATTGAAATTTGCTTAGTGTTCGTGTAATATTTGAAAATCTCGTGTATAACTTGTTTGCGGTGGTAATCGTTTATCAATTAGATTGTGATACGATATGTTAATTATGTACATTTAAATTCTCCATTAGTGCGCACAATTGCATGTTTTTTAAGATGTTACAGGTCTTGCTTTACTTTGAATCCAACTCAAGACTAAGTAAATCCGTTCATGTAGAAGAGTTGGAGAGCAAGTGGGTAGTTAAAACTCTTTAGTTATGGAGAAGCCCAGGTTCAAGAAGATCGCAATAGAGCGTTCTATTCTCAACTATCCCTCCCAATAACTTTCATAAATTATTTGATCCGTCGTAAAATTATATCTTTCACAGATATAGGTAATTAAAACCGTTTGACTATTGTTTCTCAAGTACTTGGGTTTTGGAAACCTGTATGTAGGCATATCTTGATAAGCGTTGGGTCGCAATCTTAAACCTTTCAGAACAGTGTTTTATGGCAGTTTTAATATTAAATACCTTTGTACAGTTATACAATAATATTCACCATTTCCTATCAATGCTTGTTAGTTGTTTTATAATTTTTTTTATCATTTATTATTAATGAATCATTGGAACAGTGGTGGTTTTGCTATAATAAAACTCATAATGACAAGAATAATCTTTTTTATCATTATTTATAATAAATTTAAAATCTTAGGTTAATTATTTTATTTTTATTTTTTATTTGTAACCTCTTATACATAGCATATCTGCAGCATGTGAGGGGAGAGATTTGAACCGGGGCCTTTTGATTTCAACTGGAGATTTTTAACTACCCACTTGCTCTCCACTCCTCTACATGAGCGGATTTACTTAGTCTTGAGTTGGATTCAATTTTCTTCTTTCCTTTAAAAATGTTACAGGAAGAATTGACATTTCTTTTTCAGATATTTTTTAATAAACTCGTAAAAACATAATTCTTTAAAATTTGCTTTGTTTTACCATAAAATAAACATGTGGATGAAATCAAGGTCTTGGAAGCTGCATAGATTAGAAGTGGAATGACTTTGGATGACTATTATTGGATAAATCATAAATAAAAAGAATGGATTTTATGATTTGGTCCTACTTGTAATAATATATCTAAAAAGGTTATATACTTTATTTGTAACCATGTGTTGGATAACAAGAATCTATCCAATCTTTTTGCTATATGAGTTTTTCCAATGCATGAATTATCCCATGCATATTGAAAACTTGAAGGAAGAACATCCTAAAGTACAATTGAATGGACAAATAAATCAAAATAGTGCATTGATTTAGATCATCCATGAGTACCACCCTTCTTATCCAAAGGAGTTGGAGCATATACATTTACTCTAACTTTGACATTTTCCTATTTTTCATAAAATAGTCTATCAACTCAATTATATTTTTCTTCTAACAATGGTTGATCCCATTAGGCTTTTCATGGGAGAAACCAAATTCTCTTAGAATTTGACGAAGCCAAAGAGCTTCCTAACTAGCTAAAACTGATGCTCTGTATTCTACCTCTATAGAAGATAAGGCTATTGCTTTGTATTTCTTGTATAACCAAGCTATTGGTGAAGAGCCAAGGCAAAAGACATAGCTTGATATTGAACATCTATCTTCTATTGAACCTGCCCAATCTGAATTTGTGTAGCCAATGATATCCATGGATTTTACCTTGTAGAAGAGACCAAAGTGCATAGTGCCCTACAAGTAATGGAGGATTATCTTTGTTGCTTACCAATAACTAAACTGAGGTTGATGAGGGAATCTAGATATGAGGCCAACAACATAAGAGATATCTGGGCGAGTATGAGTAAGGTATAGGAGACTCCCTACAAGCTAACGATATAGAGTTGCATCAGATAGATGGGATGAGCATGAAGTACTAAGATTAATTCTAGATTGAAAGGGTGTAGGAGAAGGTTTGCAATATGTCATTTTAAATCTTTGAAGAATATCTAGAGTGTACTTTTGTTGACACAAAGAAATTATTGCATCTGTTTGACTTATTTGGATCCCAAGGAAGTAATGAGATTTACCTAGATCAACCATTTCAAATTTTTCAAAGAGGGAGTCTTTTATAGTCTGAATGTGAGTCAAGTTAATACCAATGATAAGAATATCATCAACATATAGAACAAGAATGGTGATATTGCCATTATTTCTCCAAATATAAATTGTGTTATCAAACTCACAATGAGAAAAACCTATGGAAAGAAGGAAGGAGTCCATATTTTCATACCAAGCTATTGTTGAGCAAGGTGCAACAACAGTATTGTCATTGTTGTCAACACAATCAGATAGAATTGGTTGATGCAGTGGATAGGAATTGGTTGATGCAGTGGACAGGAATTGGTTGATGCAGTGGACAGGAGTTAAGAGGTTCTTCAGAGTATGTACAGTGATTATCCAAAAGATCGAAGTGGCCCATATGCTAAAAATCAAAAGAAAATCACAAGGAAGAAAACTGTCGCGATATCGCGACATGTTGAGAAGAAAGAAAAACTATCGCGATATCGCGACATGTTGAGAAGCAGGAAAAACTATCGCGATTTCGTGACATGTTTGGAGAGAAAGCGCAAGCAAGCAAAACTGTCATGATTTTGCGACATGTTCGAAGAGAAAGCGCAAGCAAGCAAAACTGTCATGATTTCGTGACATATTGCAAGAGAAATAGTACGAAAGAAAAAGTGTCACGATTTCGTGACATGTTGGAAGAGAAAAAGGCAAGTAGAAAAAGTGTCGTGATTTCGTGACATATTGCAAGAGAGATAGTACGGAAGAAAAAGTGTCACGATTTCGTGACATGTTGGAAGAGAAAAAGGCAAGTAGAAAAAGTGTCGCGATTTCGTGACATATTGCAAGAGAGATAGTACGGAAGAAAAAGTGTCACGATTTCGTGACATGTTGGAAGAGAGAAAGGCAAGTAGAAAAAGTGTCACGATTTCGTGACATATTGCAAGAGAGATAGTACGAAAGAAAAAGTGTCGCGATTTTGCGACATGTCGCATTTTCGTGACTTGAAAAGTGCAGGAAGACAGAGAAGGAAAAGTGTCACGATATCGTGACATGTCGCATTTTCACGACTAAAGGAGGAGAGAGAAAGTAAGAAGGCAGAAGTGTCACGATATCGCGACAATAAAAGTAAAAAGGAAGAGTACAAAGGAAAAAAAGTGTCACGATATCGCGACATGTCGTTTTCATGACAAGGCAAGAGAAAATGCAAGGAGAGAAAAGTGTCACGATATCATGACATGTTTCGTTTTTCGTACAAGCAAACAAAAGCAGCAAGGAGGCGAAAGTGTCACGATATCATGACATTTGTGTTTTCATGGGTACAAGCAAACAGAAGAAGCAAGGAGGTGAAAGTGTCATGATATCACGACATGTGTTTTCATGGGTGCAAGCAAACAAAAGAAGCAAGGAGGTGAAAGTGTCACGATATCATGACATGTGTTTTCACAAGCTAAGAAGAGAACCCAGCCGAAAGAAGATATGTGATAGTTAACTGAAGTCGTATTACAGTGCATTAAGAAGATACGATGTTATAGAAGAAGTCGATACGACAGTTACAGGTGCAGTTACAGAAGAAGTCGGTACGATAGTTACAGGTGCAGTTACAGAGAAAAGTCAAAACTTTGTTATAAAAGGAGGTCTACGTGGAGAATTAGATTGCTAAAAAAGGCTAAAAAGTGCTACTAAAAGAGGGTTGGAAGAGTGTCGTAAGAGAGCGTTAAGCAGAGCCGAGAGAGCCGTAAGAGTGTAGTAAGAAGCACAACAAGAGGGCTGTAAGAGAGCTGTAAAAGTGTAGCAAGCAGAGCCGTAAGTGTGTGTGGTGTTTTTGGTGAATAGCGAGAGAGGTTGGGTTAGCAATAGACCAATCAGGGTCTTGTATAAGCGAAGGCATTTTTATGTCAATCTTATAGTTTCAAAATTGTAGTCCGAGTTGGTGCTTGGAATCAGGGGTTGGTGCTCCTTTCTGTTGGTGCAGATAAATCAGGGGTTGGTGCTCCTTTCCGTTGGTGCAGATAAATCAGGGGTTGGTGCTCCTTCCAGTGGGTGCTTGGTAAATTGATTGTAAAATTGGTATTTTGCAAAGACTGGATTTGGACGGGAGTCCAAGCAGTCATTTTTGAGGAGTAGCCAAATTGGTGAACCTCGTTACATCGTGTGTTGTGGAATGCTCTCTTGTTATACTTGCTTTATCTGATTTTAAGTTTTCATTGTTTCGGCATTAAGAGTTGTAGATTTGAATTTAAAATAGCTACACTGATTCACCCCCCCTCTCAGTGTCATTGTGAGACTATCAATTGGTATCAGAGCCAAGTTCCTGAACAAGCTTAATCGGCTAAGGTGATCTTGGAAGTGAGACAATGGCAGGTGGTGAAGGATTCTCATCAAACAAAGCACCATTATTTGATGAAACTAATTACGCATTTTGGAGACTCAGGATGCAGACATATCTATGCGCTTTGGGATACGACATTTGGGAGTCAGTAGACAGTGGATACACAATATCCATCACTCCTCCAACCGATGCTATCGGTAAGAAACTATTTGAGAATAACTCTAAAGCAAAGAATGCTATCATGTGCGGTTTAGTGGACAACGAACTGATAAAGATTATGAGTTGTAAAATGGCAAAAGACATGTGGGACAAACTAAGGAGCATTCATGAAGGAGACGGCAAGATCAAGGAGGCCAAGTTACAAACGCATCGAGCCCAGTTCGAAGCATTAAAAATGAATGACGATGAGAACATAGAGGCATACATGCTGAGAGTTAATGGAATCGTTAATGCGATTAGAGGACTCGACGAGGAAATGGAAGATGTTGTCATCGTGAAAAAGGTACTAAGATCTCTTCCCCAAAGATTTGATTCTAAAGTTTCAGCAATAGAAGAAGCTAAAGATCTAAATATTTTTAGTATGGATGAGATGCATGGTTCTTTGACTCGCATATGAGATGAGAATAGGAAAAACTAAACCCATAGATAGAGAAGCTGCTTTTAAAGCACATAAAAATATAAAAGCAAAACAAGAATCCGAGGAAGAAGAGACATCAGATGAAACGGAAGCAAACTTTGTTCGAAAACTAATAAGGGGAAAAGGAAAATATAGAGGAAAGCTACCATTTAAGTGTTTCAACTGTGGAGGCATTGGGCACTTTGCAGCTAAATGTCCACTTAATGAGAAAAACAAAAGTGATGAAGGTTCACACCAAGAAAGAAGTGACTGGAAGAAGAAACCAAATTTTAGAAAAGGCAACTTCAAGAAGAAAAGTTTCATATCCAAGAATGTCAGTCCTTCAGAAGACAGCTCCGATGAGGATTTCGAAGAAGAAACAGGTGAAGCTCTTTTCATGGCATTCAAAGAAGAAAAAATAGAAGAAAAACTTGAGGCTGAGGCTGAAGTAGATCTGGAAGGTGAGCTGATCGCTGCACTTAAAGAGCTGAGTATAGAAAGAAAAAGAAAAAGAAAATTTCAAGAAAATTTGAGGATGCCAATGAAATCATAACCAACTTGAAAGTACAGATAGACGAATCTAAGAAAATATCTGAAGATATCGAAGTACAATTAACCATGAAAATAGATGAGTGCAGCAAGTTAGAAGAAGAGATTGTTGGTTTAAAGATGCAGCTAGAAGAGATGAATCAAAAAGTGAGTTGTTATCACAAACTTGAAGAAAGTTCTATAAAGTTGGATAAGATTATAAATAGCCAAAGGACTACAGGCATCAAATTTGGTTTGGGCTTCGTTGAAGGAGAATCATCAAATGGATCAAAGGCCATAACTGTAGAACCCATAAAGAATGAAGATAAGATCAGGATTGATCAAGAAAAAATGAATCATGCTAAAGAAAGCAATAATGCCAGGCACGAGAGGAGTATTGACAATGATGAATTCACCAATGTCACTCATCAAAGGAGAAGAAGATTTGTGGCTCCTACTACAAAATGGCAAAGACCATCACCCAGGTTCACTCATTTCTTTTCTGGTTATTGTTTTAAATGCAATGGTTATGGACATAAGATTGCAGATTGCAAGTATAATGTAGGACAAAGGAATTTTGCCAGTAGAAATGTTTTTTCACCATTGATGGATTATGTAGTAGAATGTTATAACTGTCATAATTTTGGGCACATTGCAAGAAATTGTCGAAGTACATTTGCAGCAAATAAACATCAGGGAAGAAAATTTCAACCAAATGGTTTGAGACAAAATAGAAAATTTCTCGAAAAACATGCACAGGCTATTGACAAAGAAAAGTCAAAACAAGTGACCAAAATTGTAATCAAACCAGAGTGGAAAGAAAAGGAGCGACCCAAGGAAGAAAAGGAATCCTTGATTGTACAGACAACATTTAAAGCACAGAACAAATCTACACCATGGATACTTGATAGTGGATGCTCCAGTCATATGACAGGTGACAAACAAAAATTTGAGAAGTTACAGAAATATGAAGGTGGTTCTGTAAAATTTGGAAATAATGATGGAGCTAAGATAGTTGGCAAAGGATCGGTTAAGATCGGTGATGGAAAAATCAAGTCAAAAGAAGTCTTGTTTGTGATTGGTCCGAAGCATAATTTGTTAAGCGTAAGTCAGATTTGTGACAGAGGTCATGAAGTAATTTTCAAGAAGCAGGGTTGTGAAGTCAGAACAACAAACTATGGAAAGTTGATAGCAACTGGATCAAGGACATCTGGCAACCTGTATACTCTCTCAGAGACTTCAGAAGGAGCGTGCTTGATTGGACATGAAGAAGAAAATTGGTTGTGGCACAAGAGGCTCGGTCATATCAGTTTTGACAATCTAGTAAAAATCAGCTCAAAAGGGGCAGTGAGAGATATTCCCACCATTGGCAAACCATTAAATAGCATTTGTGCTTCATGCCAAAAGGGGAAGCAAACTAGAGCCACATTTAAAACAAAAGAGTACTTCACAAGCAAACCTTTAGAACTAATACATACTGATTTATGTGGACCCATGAGAACGCAAAGCATAAATGGTGACAAATACTTTATGTTGTGCATAGATGACTATTCCAGGATGACATGGGTACTATTTTTGAAGCTTAAATCAGATGCCTTTGAGATGTTCAAGATTTTCAAAAAACAAGTTGAGAATCAAACAGGAAAAAGGATTAAATTTTTAAGATCAGATAGAGGAGGAGAGTTCATTTCAGAGGAGTTTGTAGAGTACTGTGAAAAGTATGGGATTAAGAGACAGTTTTCAGCAGCAAGGACACCTCAGTAGAATGGTGTGGTAGAAAGAAAGAACAGGACAGTGTAGGAAATGGCACGGACTATGTTGATTGAGAGTAAAATAGCAGGACATATTTTGGAAAGAGGCAGTCCATACTCGTGGTATACATCCAAAATAGGTGCATGTTGAGGACACATGAAAGCAAAACTCCGTATGAGCTGTGGTTCGGTAAAAAGGCAACAACAAGATACTTTAAAGTTTTTGGCAGCAAGTGTTACATCAAAAGAACTGAAGATAATCTTGGTAAGTTTGAAGATAGAGCTGATGAAGGTATTTTTCTTGGCTATTCGACAAAAAGCAAAGCCTATACATGCTACAACAAGAGGCTAAAGAAAATTGTGGAGAGTGTCGATGTTAAAGTTGATGAAGGTAGGGAACGAGAAATTAGCTATGAAGAAAACTACCCAATTTATGAAGAGGTTATTGAAGGAGATGAGGAAGAGGAAACGGAAAAGAAACAAAAAATTGACTCAGATGATTTAAGTAGTGTTTCAGAAGAGGAAGAAAACAAGAAATTCAAAACAGGCAGTTGGAAGAAAAATCATCCTAGAGAGCAAATAATTGGAGATCCCACAGTTGGTGTTCAGACAAGAAGAAGAGTAGTAAGTAACTACTCTCTATTATCCAGCATTGAGCCCAAAAATGTTGTTGAAGCAAGCAAAGATGAAAGTTGGATGACGACAATAAATGAAGAATTAGATCAGATTGAGAAAAACAAAACCTGGGAGTTAGTACCAAGACCTGCAAATAAAAATATAATCGATACTAAATGGGTTTTTCGAAACAAATTGAATGAAGATGGACAGATAGTCAGGAATAAAGCAAGATTGGTCTGTAAAGGCTATGCACAAGTTGAAGGTATTGACTTTGAAGAAACCTTTGCACCAGTGGCTAGACTTGAGGCAATTAGAATGTTTTTGGCTTTAGCAGTTCACAAGAATTTCAAAGTTTATCAAATGGACGTGAAATCAGCATTTTTGAATGGAAAACTTGAAGAAGAGGTCTATATTGAGCAGCCAGATGGCTTCCAACTCGGTGATAATCCCAACTTCATCTGCAAGTTGAAGAAAGCACTGTATGGCTTGAAATAGGCACCCAGAGCATGGTATGCAAGGCTAGACAACTATCTTACTCAACAAGGGTTCAAAAAGGGTATGGTGGACAACAATTTGTATGTCAAAATAGAGAATGGCCATCTCATTGTCCTTGTTGTATACGTAGATGATATCATTTTTGGTAGCAACAATGATGAGTCATGTAAAGATTTAGCAAATAAGATGCAGAAAGAATTTGAAATGTCTATGATTGGTGAACTTTCGTATTTCCTCGGACTGCAAGTTAATCAAAATGAGAAGGGCATATTTATTTCTCAAATTAAATATGTGAAAGAGATGCTAAAAAAATTCACAATGGAGGATTGTAAGCTTGTTAGCACTCCCATGATGATAGGTTGCAAGTTGAGCAAGGATGACAAATCTCCAGATGTTGATCAAACCATGTACAGATCTATGATTGGGAGCCTACTATATTTGATAGCTACCAGACCAGATATCTTGCAGGCGTTTGCATGGTCGCACGATTTCAGGCTAGTCCCAAGGAGACTCATGTGACAACCGTGAAGAGGATTCTTCGATATCTGAAGGGTACTATGGAGTATGGGTTATGGTATCCGAGAGGTAAGGATTTCACCCTTATTGCGTATTCAGATGTAGATTGGGCAGGATGTGTCGATGATAGAAAGAGTACCAGTGGAGGTGCATTCTATCTTGGAGACAGGTTGGTCGCATGGCACAATAAGAAACAAGAGTCAGTCTCCTTATCCACGATAGAGGCGAGAATATATTGCAGCATCAACGTGTTGTACGCAGGTTTTATGGATGAAACAAACCCCGAAAGATCTTGGCATTAACTTCGGTGAGCCAATTTCAGTTAAGTGTGATAACACCAATGCCATTAACATCTCAAAGAATCCGGTTATGCATTCCCGCACAAAACATATTGCTATCCGATATCACTTTCTGAAGGAGAAAGTTGCGGAAGGTGAGGTTAAGTTGGATTTTGTCCCAACTACAGAGCAAGTAGCGGATATCTTCACAAAACCGCTGCCCAAGGAAATTTTTGAGTACCTTCGCAATAAGTTGGGAGTGGTCACGCTTCCCAAGCATTGACTAGCAATCGGGACCACATTCTCAGGGGGAGCATTTATATATTTGATTATCTTTTTGCTCATGTTTGTAATTTTTGCTAACTGTAATAATTTGTGCCTGAGAATGTTGTGCATGGACTCAGGGGGAGTCTGCAACAGCCCTTTGGTATTATTGTCAAAGGGGGAGAAGAATTACAGGAAATTGCACGTGTGTTGCCAACAATTCCAAAGGGGGAGATTGTTGAGCAAGGTGCAGCAACGATATTGTCATTGTTGTCAACACATCAGACAAATCGGTTGATGCTCAGACAGATCGGTTGATGCAGTGGACGAGGAGTTAAGAGGTTCTTCGAGTATGTATAGTGATTATCCAAAAGATCGAAGTGGCCCATATGCTAAAAATCAAAAGAAAATCACAAGGAAGAAAACCGTCGCGATATCGCGACATGTTGAGCAAGAAAGAAAAACTGTCGCGATATCGCGACATGTTGAGAAGAAAGAAAAACTATCACGATTTCGTGACATGTTTGGAGAGAAAGCGCAAGCAAGAAAAACTATCATGATTTCGTGACATGTTCAGAGAGAAAGCGCAAGCAAGCAAAACTGTCACGATTTTACGACATATTCCAAGAGAAATAGTAAGCAAGAAAAACTGTCACGATTTCGTGACATGTTGAAAGAGAAAAATGCAAGTAGAAAAACTGTCATGATTTCGTGACATATTGCAAGAGAGATAGTACGGAAGAAAAAGTGTCACGATTTCATGACATGTTGGAAGAGAAAAAGGCAAGTAGAAAAAGTGTCACGATTTTGTGACATATTGCAAGAGAGATAGTATGGAAGAAAAAGTGTCACGATTTCGTGACATGTTGGAAGAGAAAAAGGCAAGTAGAAAAAGTGTCATGATTTTGCAACATATTGCAAGAGAGATTGTAAGGAGGAAAAGTGTCACGATTTCGTGACATGTCGCATTTTTGCGACTTGAAAAGTGTAGGAAGGCAGAGAAGGAAAAGTGTCGCGATTTCATGACATGTCGCATTTTCGTGACTAAAGGAGGAGAGAGAAAGTAAGAAGGCGAAAGTGTCGCGATATCGCGACCAAAGTGAAAAGGAAGATAAGAGGGAAAGTGTCGCGATATCGCGGCATGTCGCGTTTTCGTGACCCAAGGGCGAGAGCAGGAGCAAGCAAGAAAATTGTCACGATATCGCGACATGCTCGTTTTTGTGGGTACAAGGAAGAGAGAAAGTAAGGAGGCGAAAGTGTCACGATATCGCGTGGGTACAAGAAAACAGAAGAAGCAAGGAGGCGAAAGTGTCACGATATCGCGACATGTGTTTTCGTAGGTGCAAGCAAACAAAAGAAGCAAGGAGGCGAAAGTGTCACGATATCACGACATGTGTTTTCGCGAGCTAAGAAGAGAACCCACCGAAAGAAGATATGTGACAGTTAACTGAAGTCGGTATGATAGTTACAGGTGCAGTTACAGAAGAAGTCGATACGATAGTTACAAGTGCAGTTATAGAAGAAGTCGATACGACAGTTATAGGTGCAGTTACAGAAGAAGTCGGTACGACAGTTATAGGTGCAGTTATAGAGAAAAGTTAGAACTTTGTTATAAAAGGAGGTCTGCATGGAGAATTAGATTGCTGAAAAAAGGCTGAAGAGTGCTACGAAAAGAGGGTTGGAAGAGTGTCGTAAGAGAGCATTAAGCAGAGCCGAGAGAGCCGTAAGAGTGCAGTAAGAAGCGCAGCAAGAGGGCTGTAAGAGAGCTATAAAAGTGCAGCAAGCAGAGCCGTAAGTGTGTGTGGTGTTTTTGGTGAATAGCGAGAGAGGTTGGGTTAGCAATAGACCAGTCAGGGTCTTGTATAAGCGAAGGCATTTTTATGTCAATCTTATAGTTTCAAAATTGTAGTCCGAGTTGGTGCTTGGAATCAGGGGTTGGTGCTCCTTTCTGTTGGTGCAGATAAATCAGGGGTTGGTGCTCCTTTCTGTTGGTGCAGATAAATCAGGGGTTGGTGCTCCTTCCAGTGGGTCTTGGTAAATTGATTGTAAAATTGGTATTTTGCAAAGACTGGATTTGGACGGGAGTCCAAGCGAGTCATTTTTGAGGAGTAGCCAAATTGGTGAACCTCGTTACATCGTGTGTTGTGGAATGCTCTCTTGTTATACTTGCTTTATCTGATTTTAAGTTTTCATTGTTTCGGCATTAAGAGTTGTAGATTTGAATTTAAAATAGCTACACTGATTCACCCCCCCTCTCAGTGTCATTGTGAGACTATCAGCTATAGGGACTTTTTTGAGGCCATAGAGAAAATTTTTAAGCCTACAAACAAGAGAGGAGTCTTGAGTGAAACCAACAAGTTGTTTTGGGCTTGTTTGAGGCCATAGAGAGACTTTTTAAGTCTATAAACAAGAGAGGAGTCTTGAGTGAAACCAACAGGTTGTTCCATGAATATCTCTTCTTTTAAATATCCATGTAAGAAAATACATTTTACATCCATTTGATAGACAGGCCACTTATGGGAAGTAGCCAGAGCAAGAACCAGTCTAACAAAATCCATTTTAGCAACTGGAGCAAAGGTTTCTACAAAATTAATACCTTCAATTTAAGAAAAACCTTTGGCTACTAGATGAGCTTTGTGTTTGTCTATTTTTCCCTTAGGCCCATATTTTATTTTGAAGATCCATTTACAACGAACTAACTTCCTTCCTTTATGCAAGGGAACTAAATCCTAAGTTTTATTTTTTATTAAGGAAGAAAATTTGTTCTCCATGGCATTATCCCATTATTTAATACCTAAGGTTTCTTTGAAGGATTGAGGATCAGAAGAAATATACTAAAAGACAAGACTAGTGCCTATGGAGTTGGATGATCTGGTTGATGGAAGATTTTAGATGTAAGGAGTGGCTTATTTAACAATGGTGTGGGCCCATTTTGGCATAGTGGAAGGAGTGGAAGGAGTTGAAAGACATTGAGGTGGGATTATAGGTTCCTCATCTTGATTATCAATGGTTGTAACTAAGATGACCAAACCTTTCATGCCAAATATTACTTTCAAGATATCCATGAGCCACAAAATAGGATGCCCCTTCTAAATTTTTGAATCCTTTAAAGTGAAAGAGGTGAGTGTTGTGATCTATATCTCCTTTGGCTATGAGAGAGTGGGGATCTTGAAAGTCTCTTATCTCAACTCCTATTGGAGAGAAGAGAACTATTTTCTCTTTCCCAAAAGTAAAAATTTGATAGATGGAGAGAAGATTTTTGTAATATTTGGAACATAGAGAAAATTTTTTATAGATCCACCATTAATGGTTATTTCCCCATTTACTTTTACTGGGATAAAGGAAGATTCGCCCACTTATATGGTACAGGTAGAACTAGAGGAGATAGAAGAGAAATACTAATCTAAAGGAGTCATGTGATGAGTAGCTCCAATCAATAACCCAGTAGTTAGAGGAGGAATTGAAGGTTTTCCCTTAAACATTTAGGGCTTTTCCTATTTGCTTTTTATTATCTATATTTTGATCTTTTATAGCTGCCTCTAGTTGTTGTAATGTTTTCCAAAATTTTATTATAGAATGACGATTCTTTTTGTAGTGAGTACAGGTTATGGGATTCCTTTCCTTCTTTTTGTATTTTTCTTTAGAAGAGGTGGAGGCTAATAAAGCTTTAGAGGAAGAGGAAGAGGAAGAAGACTCATATCTGATAATTTTAGTTTCTTCCTTAGTTATTCTACCACAAAAATATTCTAAGGAGGGCATTTTAAAGGTTACACCAAGAGCATCTTTAGTAGATAAAAAGGTGGTTGCAAAAATATGAAATGCACCATTTAGTTTAGAAATAATTAGATAAATACACTCTTATTCAGTCTTAGTTTTTCCAACTGCATTTGTATTTGGATAGGACTTATTTGAATTTGGTATGGAAGTCAACAATACTACTAAAATCATCAAGATACAAAGATTTAGTTCTACTTCTAACTGCATTGATCTTATTTGGTCTACTTTTCTAAACAAACTTTTTAGTTTTTCCCAAGTTTCATGAGGATTTTTACAATCTGTAATGTGAAACCACAAACTTTCATGAATATTAGAGCTAATAATACCCATAGTTTCATGAATTTTTCTTTTGTGAACAAATATTTCATATTCTTTATCAAACTTAGGTTGCTTTTCTTCTAAAAGGTGAGTGAGACCTTTTTGAGAAATGATATTTAAAACTTTGGGTTTCCATGTATGGTAGTTATGAGGAGTGAGAAGATCAATTGAATTCATTTTGAAGTTAACCCAAAGTTCCCCCATTTAACTTTTAAAATGGAATTCAATGGACAAATATGTTCAAGGCCTTAAAGAAATACCAAATTTCCAAAAAATTACTTCCCCTTATGAGAGGGAAACTATAAGTAATTAGAGGGAACATGATAATTGATGAGGGAAGAGAACAAAAATTTGGTCAAAGTTTTAGGAGCACCAAATTGTCAAAAATACTCGCCCTAACAAGAGGGAAACTATAAGTATAATTGATATTTGATGTTAACTTTGATTGAAGGAATACAAATATGCTAGATCCATATATCTTGTCCTCTCAAATACCCACACTTACGAGAGGGAAACTATAAGTATTGATAAGATTTGATACTTGGAACATAGGCTTATATCATCTAGGCCAATATTTTTTATCTTGATAACTCACCCTTACTTGAGGGAAACTATAAGTTATTTAGGATTCCCAATAATGGTAAGAGATATTTTATTTGTTTGATTATGGACAAGGAAATTATAATTATGCCAAAAAATGAGTAAGTATTATTAATGCTTAAAGGAAAAAAATATGTTGATATTGCTTAAATAAAGGGAAATAAGCCATTTGTTCTAATGTAGAGATATTAAAACAAATTTTAATTATAGACAGTGAAATTTGAGATCACTATTGAATTTGTATAAAAATAAATTGCAATTTAATTAGAAAAATAATTATAAAGCAAATATCCAAATATGCGATGACAATTTTTCTTAAAACTTAGTTTTAATGTAGATATATTAAAACAAAATTTAATAAAATATGTTATCACTATAGAATTTATATAAAATAAATTGTAATGATATTTATTAAAACAAATATGAATTATAAAGTAAATAAACAAATGGTGATCACTATTAAATTATAAGGAAATACTTTTATATTACTAATAAAAGGATTTAATCTATTAGATCTCTAACTTAGTAAATTTAAATAAAATTCCCTTTCTATTTTAGAGATCTTTTAGTTAAGCAATATAACCAATTTTTAAGAGCAAAAATGGAGGCTAAAAAAGCGATGCAAAGAAACACCCCCCCTAGATTTTTGATAGGTGCAAGAAAGGCACCTTATCAACCCCCAAAATTTTATTAAAAATTTACAATATTGATTTTCAAGCCAAGGGAAGGCCGAAAATAAAATAAAAATGTAATGTTTTCCTCGGAAGGCTATAGAAGTGCAGATGTATAAAATAAATACAAAATATTAATAGTTTTTTTTTTAAAAAAAGGAGAGAATGGGATCACCTTGGTTGCCTCGATAAGGAAAAACTTTGGCATCACAACTTTGACAAAAAAATGGTTTTGGAATCCTAAAACCGCATTGTCATAGCTAAATCCTTGCTCGTTTCATTGTTTAAAAAAATGGCATCGCGGTAGAGACGAAAATGCTGGACCATAAACTCATCTACACTCAAAGGTTAGAATAAATAAAGAAATAAATTTTTTTTTTTATCAATACCAGTGTAAAAACACAAATGAAGTCATCCACAGAGCAACGAGCTAAGAATGATCAAATCCAAAGACAAAGGCCTCAAAAGGGAAGACGACTAGACTAGGGCCCTACGGGTGGTGGTAAAAAATGATGCTTGTGATCACAAACCCTCTACTGAAGACAACCTATGCTTAGAATGATGGAAAGGTATAGATTCTAGAACGACGTTGAAAAAAGGAGGCACAATGGACCTTCAAACTAAAAAAAGGCAACATAGAACACAAATCTTGCAAAACATATATAGAAAGGCTTATAAAGCTTTAGCAATGTTTCACAATAGAATGTTAACATTTTCCCATGCCAATGAAGGTTCTTATAAAGAAAAATAGTCGAAAGACTCCCAGAGTTCCAAATGAACTAATGGGAATGAGATTGAGTTAGATCTCCAAAAAACTTCAAAAAAATAATATAGGATATGTTGTTGGGTAAAGACTCAAGTGCACCGAAGCTTTATGTTCTATACAAGGGTAGAATTAACCCCCACGCAGCGGCACCCCGCAAGAGGCTCCCCTTCAACCGGCGCTTTAACATGGCATCGAGCCACTCGAAAGTTTGGGCGAGGTGAGCGCAAGGTTGTTTCCGCGTGATTTTTTCCAGCCGCCCGTCGCCCCGAGTGCCGAGCGGAACAAAAAAAAATATTTTTTTTTTCCTAGACGCGCGACATTCATCACGCATCCACGTGCGACTCTAGAGAGGGCTTAGGCATCCAAGAGAAAAAAAAAATATGTGCATCGCGCGTCCTTGGTGGACGCACAGGACGTACGTCCGCGCGTAAACGACGTCGCGACGTATAGGGCGAACTCGGGCGCGCGCGGCACACCAGCTAAAAAAACCCCCCCATTGAAGGTGGAAGGTGGGAACTACCCAAGGACCCCCGAAGGCAACCCACCAAATTTTATTTAAAAAAAAAAAAACCCCGGAAGGAAGCCGCGACTGGGGAAGACGACGATTTGCTACGGAGGCAGCCGCAGAGAGGAGGACGGGAAAGCACGATCGGAGGAACCTGTGGTCGGGCAGCAGCTCAAATTCGAGGGGCTCCATTGATCCTTCCGGATCAGCCCGCTGGCTCACGTGGTCGTGAGCCGTGCGGTAAGGCTCAGGGAGCCTGCAGGTCGAGGGTTCAAATCCCGCCGACTCCCCCTCAAAGGTATAATTTTTTTTTCAAAGGTTTTATTTAATTATTATTTTTTTAATTAAAATTTTTAATTTTAATTTATTTTTTATAGTTTTTAAACTTTATAAATTAAAATTTAATTTTTAATTTATTTTTTCATAAGTTTTAAAACTATATAAATTAAAATTATTTATTTTAATTTTAAATATATAATAATTATTAAAATGCTTTGTTAAAGAGATTTTTTTAAGGGGGGATATTTTTTCAAAAAATCAAAGGGGGAATGTGAGTAATTTTCTGAAAAAGCAATTTGGCGAATTGTAAAAGGTGCATTTTGAGCTGTGACCGACACCTTGTGGGTTATTCTTGTGGGCATTTTTTATGTTGTATGTTGCATATTTCATTTTTTGCACTATAACATTAAAAATTAAAAAATCAAATACACTCCCTAAGTCCCCGGAATAATTAAAACCCATCCGTGCAATTTATTGCACTGCAGCGTTCGGTATTTGTGATACCTATGGCCAGCACTTACGGGTAAAGCTGTCGTGATTTGGCTCTTTGTATCCACCGCCTAATATAGTTGCTACAACGACGTACGAGCTTGTTCTCTATAAATCGTCGGGGAGAGATAAGTTAGCCATTTTTGCATTTTTTTACTCCATCCACTACCCTTTATCGCACTTGTGTTTAGGCGTAAATCTGACGAAGTATTCTTCATAGTGTTTAGGGGAAGTTACGCCCCACGCATGAGAAGAATCTTCTATGGTAGGTGCCATCAACAAGGCGATTCCCTTTCGGTACCGCTTATGTTCCACGTATCGTATGATCTCTAAAACTCACCTATAGTCTCCCTCACGTAAGGGCGGGTGATTTTTGTTGATCTTTCTAAATACCTATAGTTTCCCTCACGTAAGGGCGGGTATTTTGTACGGTATAATGGCCTAGCAAAAGGTATATCGAAAGGGGGACCAATTGGTGATATAAGGAACCTTCACTATGGCCGTTGTTGCAAAGTTGATGATTGATCCTCATCAGTTATTGAAAGGTCCAAATTATACACCATGGAAACATAAGATGAAGGCAATTCTCCAAATGGAAGATTTGTGGGATATTATTCTTGGAGTAACAACTAGGCCTTCACCAACGGCGGGATCCATGGGTCCTTCCACGGATCGAGATAGCTTTTGACAAGAAAGACGGTCGAGCAAAGGTGCTCATTTTGTTTGCTGTTTCAGATGAAGTGCAACCTCATATAGGTGACAAAGCAAGTGGTAAAGAGGCATGGGATGCCCTTAGAACCATCTATGAGGGAAAGAATGATTCCACCATTCTTCATCTTCAACAACAACTTCATAACTCTGAGTTTGAGACGGGGTGAAACAGTTGAACTCTTTATGTGCGAGTGTACGAATTGAAAGAGAAATTGAATTCTTTGGGAGATACTGTGGACGAAAAGCTTCTCATTTCACTTGTGATGAGAGCTTTACCTTCTTCATTTGATATGTTGATAACCTCCATCCAGGTGTCTCAACGACAAATTACCTACATCGAGTTGGTCAATCTGCTTCAACAACGGAGGCACGCCAACTTCACAAGGATGATTCTTCCAATACAGCCCTATACACCAACCGGCAGGGTTCTAGGAAGAAAGGTAATGGGCAAAAAGGAGGCAACTTTCAGAAAGGAGGAAATTCTCAACAAGATACGAAAGGAAAAGGCAAACAACCTCAACAGAAGAAGAGGTGGTGCAAGATCTATGAGAAAGACAACCATGACACCAACAGGTGTTGGCATAAGAACAAGCAGAAAGGCCAAAACAAACCACAAAATAAAAACAAGCAACCCCAGGTGAATGTTGTTGTTGAAGAATATGACTCAGATTCTGAATGGGCACACAAGGTGCTCATGACTACCACAGATTCCACACGAGAGGGATCCTGTTTGGTATGTCGATTAGGAGCTAGCAAACATATGGTGGCGACGGATCGTGGTTTGAATCATTTGTGGCCAAAGAGGGCAAACCTGTCACCATTGCTGATGATAAAACCTACGGGGTTCGGGGAGAGGTACGGTTTCGGTCACTCTTCACGATGGCAAGTGTCAGATTGACAAAGTCCTCTATGTTTCGGGATTGGCTAACAATTTGTTGTCGATCACACAAATCCTGGATAGAAATATGGTTGTCAACTTTCGTGTTGAGAATGGAAAGAAGTGTTGTACTATTACCAGGAAGGGTAAGCAGATTGCAACGGCTTCATATAAGCACGGCTTATTTGCACTAGATGCTATCTCTACTCCACATGTTGCCATGATTGTCTCTACCAAGGAGGCAACTTCCCTATGGCACAAGAGATATGGGCATCTTAGTTACGGCTACTTACTTGAGCTCGGTAAGTATGAGATGGTAAAGGGTCTTCCTTCCCTTTACGCCACATTGCCAGTGTGCTCGTGCGCTAGCGGGAAAGCGGCATAGAGTACCATTTGAGAAGAGCTCAACAAGAGCACGAAAACCTGCGGAGTTAATTCACACCGATACGTGCGGTCCTTTCACACCAACGAGTTGTGGAGGGAAGAGGTACTTTCGGTTATTCGTAGATGACTACTCACGAAAGATGTGGGTTTTCTTTCTCCAACTGAAATCTGAAGCTTTCGCATTCTTCCGATGAGTTCAAGAAATCCGTTGAGAAGGAGTCAGGAGCTTCTATTAAAACCCTTCGCTCAGATCGAGGGGGAGAGTTTACCTCTAATGAATTTTCTGCATTCTTAGATAAGCATGGAATCAAGAGACAGTTAACAACTGCCTATACTCCTCAGCAAAATGGAGTTTTTGAGAGAAGGAACCGTTCTATCATGGAAATGGTTCGTTGTATGCTCACAGGAGCTACTCTTGGGCAACAATATTGGGCAGAAGCTGTCACCACTGCAGTATATCTGTTGAATAGGGCACCCACAAAGGCCCTAAAAGGAATGACTCCACAGGAAGCATGGAGTGGTCGAAAACCCTCCATATCTCATCTACGTATTTTTGGATGTCACGCTTTCATGCACATACCGAAAGAGAAAAGGAAGAAGCTAGATGAGAAAACACTGAGATGTATTTTTCTTGGTTATGATGAGCACTCTAAAGGATATCGTTTGATAGATCCTTTGACCAAGAAAATTCATATCAGCGGAGATGTTGTCTTTGATGAAGCTTTCACATCACAGAGCACATCTAAAGTACACCTAGATCTTGTGGAATCTAAGGAAGAGAAGATTCCTTCGTCAACACGAGACGGGAGGTCCTTCTACATCTTCTTCAACACCACCGAAGAAGAATCCAAAATGGTGTACAAATACAATCGAAGACGCAAATTTATCCACTCCTCCCAATTTGAACTTGGATAGACCTCGTACACGCAGTATGGCTCAAAAGGAAAAAGAAGCCAAAGAAGCTGGTGAGGTTGATGATCTTTGTCAATCTTTTGAGGAACTTTATGTAACTCCAAGTACAGAAGTAGAGGATATGGATATTGATGATGACAGGGCGTTCATGTCTACCATAGATGATCTTGAACCTGCATCAGTGCAAGATGCTCTCAGTGAGCCTCAGTGGAAGGCCGCTATGGATACAGAGTATGAGTCTTTGATGAAAAATAAAACTTGGAAGCTTGTTGATCTGCCGCATGGAAAGAAACCCATTGGCTGCAAATGGGTATATAAAGTCAAGTACAAGGCAGATGGAACAATTGATAAGCATAAGGCCCGTCTTGTTGCAAAGGGCTATGCTCAAAAGGAAGGCATTGACTACGAGGAAACTTTTGCACCTACTGCTCGGATGACCACAATTCGGGTTATGTGTGCTATGGCGGCACAATATGGGTGGAAAGTTCACCAGATGGATGTCAAAAGTGCCTTTCTAAATGGTGATCTCCAAGAAGAAGTCTACATGACTCAGCCAGAAGGATTTGAAGTGGAAGGCCAAGAGCAGAAGGTTTGCAAATTGGTCAAATCCTTATATGGTCTGAAACAAGCTCCTCGAGCTTGGTATATAAAAATGGACAATCACCTTATGCGGCATGGATTTAAGAGATGTCCGTCGGATGCAAACCTCTATTTCAAGAAACGGGGTTACGAGATAGTGTTGCTTGTACTCTATGTGGATGATCTGCTCATTACGGGGAGTTCGAAACTATGATCTCTATTGTCAAAAGAAACTTGTGCAAATATTTTGAGATGACAGATCTCGGACTTCTCCATTCTTGTCTTGGTCTGGAATTCAGCCAGAAGGAGCACTCCATCAAAGTGTCTCAGAAAAAATATGCCAAGACATTGCTGGAAAAATATCGCATGGTGATTGCAAGCCAATGGCAACTCCGATGGAGAATGGACTTCGGTTATCGCGATATGATGATTCACCTCGGGTAGATGGTACTCTCTATCGACGATTGATTGGGAGTCTCATATATCGGACCAATACTAGGCCAGATCTCGTATTTCTGTCAACTATCTTTCGAGGTTCATGCGGGAGCCTAAGACCACTCATTGGAAAGCAGCAAAACGTGTTCTTCACTATGTCAGTGGTACTATGGAATATGGCCTAGAATACAAGAGGAACAACAAATTCTTCTTGCAAGGATACACGGACTCCGACTATGCCGGATCATTTGATGATCGCAAGTCAACTTCTGGATACATTTTTCATCTGGGATCCGGTCCTGTCTCTTGGCACGACAAGAAGCAACAGGTGGTTGCTATTTCATCAACGAGAGGCAGAATATCGCGCCGCACGTGAAGGTGTGTGCGAAGTGATATGGTTACGTCGCATTCGGACAAGTATGGGCCATCCATCAAAATCTCCAATACACTTGTTTTGCGACAATCGGGGTGTTACGAACCTCGTCAAGAATCCGAGTCCATCATGAAAGAACAAAGCACATTGACACACAATGTCATTTCATTCGAGATGAAGTTCCAAAGCACCGAATTCAGCTTCGCACATTCCCACCGATGCTCAAGTTGCTAGACATTTTCACTAAGGCACTTGGACGTGTCAAATTTGAATTGTTTCGCAGCTCACTTTGTATTGCAAAATGATGTAAGGGGATGTTAGTATAGCTATTAGTTATTACATTACCCAAATAATGTAATAAAGGGGGATGTTAGCGTACTTAATATATATTTTTTTAATTTGTTAACAAAACATAGCAACTAGTTATTTAGTTGCAGCGGCATCCTGTTGAGATGCGCCCATTCCGGGCTAATCCAGGAATGCCTACAGTGTATTTAATCTCCCCTTCAATAATACAATGCTAGTTCGCATTCTAACACAAGGCCATGTTTCCTCTTAGAGGAAATGCTTCTTTGATTTGTTTATTAAACTAATAGTCTATTATTTTACGTGATGAGGGAAATCAAATATTAAATATTGACAAAGACTTAACGATATGAAAAATAAAATCTTTTAATATTCCCCAACGCAAAGAAGGTTACATTTTCCACAATAGTTGCAACGAAGGCTATGGAATCCGAATCGTCTGCAATCCTCTTGGAAAAAAACGTAGGCAAATATATGAGGAAAAATAATGGCCTCTTAGATGATTTCTAGTTATATTGTTTCTCCTTTGAAATTACCCAGAGTTGTTACGCTTGAAGAAGGAGAATAAAATATAAACAAATGCAATAGAGGAGGGCATTAAAATAACTTTTATTTTAATAAGCAATATTTGAGATAAAAAAACTGCATAAATGGTAAAATAGAAGTTAGAAAAAAATTAAAAACGAATTAACATAAGCAAATATCTCAAAAAAAATGCATCTAAGATAAACCATATAATATTTTCTTCTTTCAAAAAAAAACTAAGAAGAAGGATATTAAGAATCAATTCGAAAGACTTCCTTCAAGAGAAAATGCTAGCAGAATCTATCTTGCTCTGGTACCATGTTAGAATTTCCCAAATAGATATGCAAAGCATTACAAAAGATTTAAGAAGTAAAATAGAACTGATTTATTTATTCCAAGGATCAACTTTTTTAAATAGCAAAGTTGATCACTGAGAGCCATTGGATTACAACAACTCATCAGACCTAATGAAGACTCCACTGAGAGTTCTCCTGACACATGGAGGAGTGGAAACTCAAGTGTGTCTATCAAAGTGGAACTTAAGAGGATATTATCTTATTCTAACAAAAGTTAAGAAGGATATACAATATGAGAAATTGCAACATGTAAGCTTAAACATAGGACTTAAAGTTTGTATGCTTGATGTTGAATTGATCTTAAAGCAAACAAAATGGAAGAAGTTAAAAATTTTCAATTAGTTACATGGGATTGAAATGGGCCCCACCCATATTACATCACCATATAGTGGTATTATAAGAGCTTGGATATTATCCATGTATCACTTGACAAGATTCAAACTTAGGTCTCCTCCTTGAATTTAATGAATCTAACTAGTTAGGCTAATGTCATTTGATGGAAATGGTTAATTTTTATCAAAGTAGGCCAGTTTTGTTTTTCTCAAATAATAGGAAATCATCTATATAATAAAACAAAATACTTATAAATGTTATCACACATCTTGTAAGTTTAAAAAGGTAGCATACTAAAGAAAGTGTTATTGAGAAATTCCATTGCACTTGATTTTTTCAAGGTGACACAATGAATAAATTAGTATAGATATTGCCCATGAATTTTAGTTTTTATAAAATATTATCAAGCAATTGATGGTAGTTATTTGTTCTACAACCAATCATTGTGCCTAGATGACTAATATATTAGATATATGAATTATATCTTGGACAACCTCCATAAATGACTAGTTTTATAAATGCTAATATATCCTAAATGCAACTTATTTTAAGAAAAATTCTGAAGAAAATAAAGTAACATTTTGATTGTTGATATTTTATAAAAAAATTCTTTATGAGATCCTAGATTTAAGATATAAATAATCACGATTGCACTAGAGAATGAAATGAACAAACAACCACTTTATGCTAACATACAAACATAAGAGGACTAATAGGAATTGGTACTAGAATTGGAAAATTACCTTAGTTGATACATAGTTGTAGAGGTATTAGTGTCCAAGCATAGTCAGGCTTAAAAATGGAATATGTAAATGAAGTTGATTACATAATCATTCACATGATGCTAAGCATTCAAATATCGAAGGATTAATGTAAGGATGAAGATAAAATAGCTAGATAATAGTCCCAAAAAGTTTTAATCAGGCTATAATAGGTATATCAAGCAATGGAAAATCATAGAGAGACCAATGCCCCTAAAAAATCATAATAAAATATAAATAATTGTAGATTAACATGCTTGTATATTCCAATTATAGTGAATTATAGTTAGTATTACATTTAGCATCCATTAGATATTTAGATATTTGCATTATAGTAAAAATATCAAATGATCCCTCCCTAAAAGGGACATTTAAAAGGTTTTATTGTAATGCCTTTAATATATATGCATTGCATTCTAATATTTCATGTAGAGGAGGCTTTGTATGATCTATCTAATAAAATAAAATTTATACTTTTTTTATAATATTTATGCTATCTACAAATTCAAAGTATTCAAACTAATATTGAATTTGATTCATCATTATTCAAATTTTGATGCCTAGATATGATCTATCATTACTGTATTTCTTAACACTTAACTTCTACTTTGAGTAGTTGTATTTTAGTCTTAACATTCCCTAAGCTAGTACTTAATATTTATTGACCTATTAAACTCAAACGTTATTTACTAAGGATTGATATTTTATCATATTTTCCAAGTATCATATTTAAAGAAGCATGCCCCTTTGCAGTTTATTTTATGTTATATAAGATTTATTCCTTAAATCATGCTTCATATTATTTGGTTGCTAGTTTAGTTCCTCTCAATATCATGAATTTTAGTTTGATGTAGCTTATTCTTCAAAGTGCTATGATGAGAAATTTTGGAATTTTAGAGCATCTTTGAGAGCTTACTTTTTTCAATGCATGCAATGTTTATGAATTGACCACTTGACATCTATGCTGATATCAACAACTTTGGTTGATTTATTTTGCATATCATGGAAATATCTTTAGATAGGGACACATGTGCCAATTCCATGTTCAAATTGTTTACTAAGAACTTTAATGATTTTAAGTTTAATTTAAATATTAGATGCTTTAAAATTTTCTATTCACTCATCAATTAGTTATATTCTCTTTAGATGGTGTCATTCATATTTGTCTTAGTTGAAATAGTTTCTTGGGACTAGATGGCTATATATTTTGTTCATAGTTGACAACAAATTCTTGATCACTCATTGGATGCATCAAAACCTTTAGAAATATTATTTTCTTGAGAAGTTTATAAGGTTTGTAAAAATGGTCCTCTATGATTTTTTTATGACATCATTTATTTGCAATCCTTGCATATCATGTATATATTCTTAAACCTTAGGTAATTTTATGATTAAAATCTAAATTATTCTTTGGTGTAATGCTTAAATATATCATGAAAATAGTGTAGCCTTTGAATTGTTGTTGGAATAAATTTTAATTTTTTTGGATCTAAACTGTTCATTTGAGACTAATATTTTGCTATGTTACAATTTTGATCCTTCTTTTGTTGAGAAATATTACATTATTTTGTACATGTAAATATACCCCCATGGTACCTTCATGATGAAAATATAAATATGTAATAGATTAGGATTGAGATTTTAGATTATATGAGTGTTTTATATTTTCCCTTTCATGTAAGTGTCAATGTGTAGAAAATGCACAAATGCCTTAGATTAGGAGTGCATGTAGAGGTGTCCAAGTGTCATAGAGTCAAGTATATATGTAAGAAGAAAGTGAAGAGTCTAGTATAGAAGTGGAAAAATGATAAGCCAAAGGTCATGGAATTTGTCATATGGAGAGCAATAGCCAAGTATGTGAAGAGTCACATTACTATGTCTATATTATGGGGATAAAGCTTCATACAATGGAACACAAGAAAATGCAAACAAGGAGATGTGAGAGAAGCATTGATAATAAATATTGCATATAGATTTTGACCAATTAATATTTTCTGCTTTCTTAATGCATTTACATGAATGATATTGGCCATTTTACATTCATATTTGATATTACAAGTGAATTTTATTTCATTATTATATTAGCCTTGATATACACATCAGATTGCTCATATATAATTATATTCTTCATTATTGATATTTTGACCTTTAATATTGTGGCTTCTTTATATTGGAACTTGTGATATTCTATGATAGTAAGGATTAAAAGCCAATAGTGGTATTAAAGCTACCATTTAAATCTATTTTTTTTATATAGTTATTTTACTAGCCATAATTTAACTTTATCCATTCTTGATAGAGTTTTTTTTTTGAGTAATACTTCTTATACACATCCGTCGTGGGTATCGAGCCAGGGTCACATCACCGATAATGCAAGTGGCATCCTTGTTGGTATACCACACTCAATTTAGAGTCTTTCCATTTTGAATGTAGTGAAGACTTAGGCTCTATTTTTAAAGGATTTTTTTGAGTAGATATTGAGGGGATAAGAATTTAGTCATATTGATTTGAATACTAGGGTCTTTCCACTTGGTTGAAGGAAAACTAGTGAAGACTATGACTCAACTAATTTTATTGAGGGTAAAATTAGGAGAACATTTGTACATGATAGAAAGAGCCAACTCAAAATAAAGTTGGAAATTTGATGATATTCAAAGTCACCCTGATAATATTCAAGATTATCTAGAGAAGAAGAGGAGAAACACTATTGAATATTGAGAAAGAGTCAACTCCAAAGATAGTTTGTCATTCAGGGACATTTAAATTCACCCTAATATTAATATTGGGTTCTCTAGAAAAAAGAGAATCATATTTTATTCCAAGGTGTAACCTAAGATATTGGAGATAGATTCCATACATTTATTTTATATATAGGAGTTAGATTCTATCAAATTGGAGAAGCATCATAGTTTTCAAATATTGATAAGCATCAAAGCTTCTAGAGATAGAGAAGCATCCTAGCTTCCTAATTTTAGAGATTGAGAAGCAATAGTGTAGAGAAGTATACATAGATAAGAAGAGTACTAAGAAGTATAGATTCTAAACCTCTGGAGATAATAATATAGAGGTATAGAGAATTTGTGGTTATTTAGAAAACCAGAAGTATAAGGTTGACTGTAGCAATATTAGTATTGGCCTTGACATATTTTTAAATGAATTTTTGAAAGTTTTACACCAAATAATAGCACTACCAGAGTGTTTTCTAGAAGCATTAAGGAATAATAGATATCTCATCCATCATATATGAAAAGACCAACTTCTAAAATGACTGCATAGAAGATGAATCCTGAGTGGTAGAATTGAATTTTAGAGGCCAACATCCAAGTAGCCAGTAGTGAAGAAAAGACCCAAGTGAAAAGTATTGAATAAAAGGCCTAAGAAAACAATATAAAAAATAGGTTAGTATTGAGGAAGAGGTCTAGAAGTCCAACATAGAAAAATAATTCTACATTCAAGGGTCTATAGACAGAGGAATACTAAGCATCTATTAAAGCTTTATACAAAATAAACCTAAACAACTTAGACAGAGGAAGACTAAGCAATCATCAAACTAGCCTACATGTAAAAGTATAAATGGCTATAAGAGTCAAAGTGGCCAACTAAGAAGTGTGTTGTTAAAGAGCAACACTAGAATAAAATATTATTAACCAGAGAGACAAAGGCAGTAATAATAAAGAAAATCTATGATTAAAATAAGGCTATTGTTCAAAGAACAAAATATAGAGAAAAGATACTTGGTAGCAGAAGGGTGCTATCCAAGGATAGATTGCACTATTTTCCAAAAGGGTACTATCCATGGATAGAACACTGCATTCTAAACTAGAAAGAGATTAAAGTGAGACATTTTGTCTACCAACACAAAGGATTAAGAATAAATTATTCTATCCAAATAGTATTATCCAACAATAGTGGAATAGAATGCAATGTGCCATATAGATAGATAAAAATTAAGATTGCACCAAGGAGGCTCTCTAGTTGAAGGAGACTGTGAAAAAGCTAGGAGAAGGTAGGAGTTAATTTTACATTCCAATAAAGGAACTTAGTCATAGAAGTGAAGAGTGCAGTCCAGATGAAGATACTCAGTCATAGGAGTGAAGTTTGTAGTCCAACTTAAGACACTTAGTCACAAGAGTGAAGCTTGTAGTCTAGCTAAAGGTACTCGATCATAAGAGAATGAAATTGCATTGAAGGGAATATCTACCACTGTAGGAGATAAAAATAACTAGAATATCTAAAATACATAACCCTAAACACTAATGAGAATCTTGTGAGATACTAAAATTGGAGGCATATTGAGTGTTTAGCTTGGAAATTTGGAAATGCCTTAGCAAGATAGTTGGGATTAAGTGTAGAACATTGAATTGAGTATATTTAACACTCATGTGTTACTTATTGTTGGTATTAAATATTGGTATCATAATGAAAGGTACGTTAAATATCCTTTCAAATACTTATTTCTTGGAGGGAAATCAAAGTTCTTAAATTTAAACTTTATTAAGATTTTTATAGTGGGAGTTATAAGGTTGGTTATTTTTAAAGGATATTTATTTTTCGAAAATATTTAATGATAGTTAAGGTTTGGAGTGAAAAGGTTTTTTAATATTTGAAGTTTTTTGAGTCCTTTTGAATATTTTATATTTTTAAGAAGATATAAGGTTTAAATATTTGAATTTTTTAAGTTTTTTTTTTTTTTTAATTTGAAATTAGAAGATTTTTTGTTTAGAGGATTTTTTGAAGATTTAAAGTTTTGAAAAATGAAGAAATATTATTTGAAGGAAGTTGAAGTTGTTTGAAAATTTTGAATTTTTGCAAAATTAATATACTAGAGAGTTAAAAGGGCTTCTACATCAAAAGTTTAGAAATCTTTAAAATTTATAAATTTCATATTTGAGTTGGAATATATGAGTTTTACTACTTCAAAGGAATTAAAACATCAAGTTAAATAACTAATCATCGTGGATGAAATTATTATAAATGCATTATGTGAGGATAGTGAAGAAATGGTTAATAAGTTACAATTTGATTCTCAAAACTTGATAGACAATCTTGATGGAAAGAACAAGATACTAGAATACCTCAAAATAAACTTAAGGTTTCAAAGCTAGATCTTATTACTACAATATCACAATATTATAGTTTAACAAAACTAAATTCTATAACAAAATCTATAACTATTCAGAGTGCCATAGATTGCAGAAATATGCAGCTACTTTATAAAGAAAATAAAGGAATAATGACCTTAATAGTGCATCAATGGCTATATTATTTTCTTAAGAAAATAGAAGAACAAAAACTACTAGAAAGGAAGCATAAAACAAAGAAATAACATTGCATTTAGTTCAAGTGCAGTTATTGCAATAAAATTGGGCATAAAAAAAGTTAATTATCAAAATATTTATCATTTAAATTTTGTGGAAAAAAATCTCATCCTCCAATATTTTTTTGGTACAAAATAAAATATTATGGGAGTTTGAAAGAATTCTATTATTAAAATTAGATAATTTTCTTCAAAATCTTATTTCTAAAGCAAATTCAAATTCAATAAATTATTATGATGCTTTAAGTGAATATCCAAAAATTTAAAGAATAAAAGCAGCACATGATCTAGAGATCAAGAACAAAGAAAATTCTCAAATAGTTTGTGAACTAGTTAAAGAAGATACAAATTCTAAAGAATCAAATAATGAATATGAAGGAGAACTCAAACCAAAATTTTAGCAAGAAGATGTATAGGAATATCAAATAGAGGTTCATGAACATTGCAAGGTCACTTGAATATTGAAGATCAAATACGAAGACCAAGATTAAATATTTAAAGTCTTCGATAACCAAATAATATAATACAGGGTGATGTTGAAGAATTTTACATTATTTTGTCCAACAAATGTACCCCCATGGTACCTTCATGATACAAATGTAAATATGTAATAGATTAGAGTTGAGTCTTTAGTTTAGATGAGTGATTTATATTTCCCCTTTTATGTAGGTATCAATGTGCAAAAATTGCACAAGTATCTTAAATTATAAGTGCATGTAGAAGTGTGCAAGTATCAATGTCAAGTATGCATGTAATAATAAAGTGAAGAGTCTAGTATACAAGTGGCAAGATGATAATCTAAAGGTCATGGGAACTATCATATGGAGAGCAATAGTCAAGTATGTGAAGAGTCACTGAAAGCATGAGATTCCGGAAATAAAAGGAAAACTATAGCTATGCAATGTAAGACAAAATATAACGCTTTAATCCTATGCCTTTGAAATGCACGAAACAAAGAAAGGAGATAAATCGAAAATGAAAGAAAGATGTATGGAAAGCACAGCCCTTTTTATTCAATTTTCTTATCCTCGGTTACAAAGACGTCTCCTCCCTTTTTAGGGGCTAGGAGCGTTAAATAGATCTTGGTTACAATTGTGACTTAGTCTTCCTCCTTCCGCATGCCCACATGCAAAATGGGCGGGCCAAAGTGTTGCCGTCGCTGATGTTGATGAGTCCTTGGTTCTTGCTACTTCTCCTGCAATCAAAGAAACAACAAAGGCGTTAGTAGCACCTGCTGCAAATAGGAAAAGTTTGTTCCTTGAAATTAATGAAAGATGCATGCCTAAGACTGACTAAAATGATGCATGAAATGATCCTAAATGACCTGCAAATCTGACAGAGGTCAGAAGACATTACCAGAGGGCCACTGCCATTGAAACAGTCGGCCAATCTACTTTCAACTAGAATTCGTCCCTGGGCAGGACGAATTTCGACTGTTATTCGTCCCCGGGTGGGACGAATTCGACTGTGTTAGGAAAGCCGAGTTGATGCCGCTCCAATGTCGCACCTCGGGATCTCCAAAACACCTGCAGACAAAGGGGTTAAGTAATTGGGGCCATTTTGGGATGACCCAGATGGTCGGATTCTCCCAATTTGGCCTCTATCATCGAGAATTCGATGTCGCTACCTGCAAGTTAGTGGGACAACAAAGCGACAAAAGCATGATAAAATCTGATCAAAATGTTATGGAATTGAAGCTATGAATTATCTAGACAGCATAACATGAAATGCAAAATGAACAAATGATCTAGAATACTTTAGAATGAAACTTAGAAAATGCGGGGTGCCCGAGTGGGCCTCCCACCGTTGGCACTTGATTTCGGCGCCAATCCACTAGGGATGGGCCCAAAACCTCTTAGGATTGTGTTGTCGGCAAATTGGTGGATTAAGGTGGTCAAATGTTGGGTTTGGGTTCGGATCCACGCTTCCAAAAGCCACCCAATAACCTCTCTTGCGAAAGAGATTAATGGATGTGAGAAGGTGAATCAAAAAGGATGCAAATGGGTGTTCAATTGGGCAGCACTTCGTTGCTTGAAAATGCCTCCAATCTGTCCTTATTTGGGTGGGAAAGTCCACCATTTTATAGACCCATGGGGTCTCTTTGGAGGGGCATGCAGGGATGCCATGTGGCGGCCATGCCTTCCCAAGAGGGAGGAGACTCCTCCCCGACTTGGGCTTCCATGACCGCCTTTGTGACAGTCCACTAACTGCCAACCTACCCACCTACACGCGCATGCACGGCAGGAGGCAATAATTGATTGTCCTTGGCTGCCACTTGGCGGCATTTTTCTTTTTTCCCGTTAAACCTGGAATTCGTCCTGACCAGAGACGATTTCAGAATTCGTCCCTGGGTGAGACGAATCCCAGTTAGTATTCGTCCCTGGGTGAGACGAATACTGGGCAAAGTGCCTGAATGTGCCAAATTGCTTCTTGACCTTACAAAATTGCTATGAAAGTGGTTAGGACCACTTGTTTAACCTCTGAGGGCTGCCCTAGGGGCTGTGTGTGTCAAAGCGATCAGTGTTTGCAGTCACATAATCGGATTGGTGTTGTTTTGGTGTCTATAGATGCCCCTTTTTGGGATGCGTTGTGCATGGCGCAGCGTCGAGCAAAAATAGATAACCAAAGCACTAATGATTAGGGTTTCTTGGTAACCTAACCAAATTTTGATGCCCCAAGCATGGAAAGGGCATGCATTCTTGAATCCTTGCTTCTGACGAGCTAAGGAATTTGATTTCAAGTATTAACCTATTTTGGTGAGGTGTGACTTGAGCTTGGACATTGATCAGTCATGATTAGGCAAAGGGCGCAACCTTTTGTCCACAGGGGAACCTTGTGTTCATGCTTCGGGAATGCCAAGTGTTTGATCAATTTGATTATTGCTTGTTTCACTGCCCCAAGCAGGAGCGTAATTGTCTTTGTCAATGATTCTTTGAATGCATGTCATTGCCTTGATTGGGTGTGTGTTTGTTGATTGGTGACTAAGTGTGACTACCCCCTCAAGCGACGAATCGATGAGGGAATGACCTTCGTGAGAAAAGCGACGAGTCGCTTGACCCAAGATGACTTGTGCAAGGGTGCCTTTAGATGGTTTATCGTTAAGCATGTGCAATTTTTCCAACATTTAGACCTATTTTTGGTGGGTGTTAACCCTTTTTGCGACGTTGTTTGGAGCTGAAATTGGCAAAAATTCGTCTTC
This sequence comes from Wollemia nobilis, assembly GCA_028583015.1. Classification (NCBI taxonomy): domain Eukaryota; kingdom Viridiplantae; phylum Streptophyta; class Pinopsida; order Araucariales; family Araucariaceae; genus Wollemia; species Wollemia nobilis. Next base: position 5,635,597 of record JAQPPZ010001683.1, read on the forward strand.
CCATGGAGCGGTCCGGCTAAGATAGCCTTCTTAGGGAGTAGGATAATGACAATTTGTGACCCCAACGTCTATTTTGTATGCCCGGGATGTCAAGTGCAATAGCACTCTCATCGGGCAAATTTATTATCTATTTTTAGTGCATTTTTGTTCATTTTTTGATGTTTTTGAAGTTTTGGCCTGAATTCGTCCCAGGGTGGGACGAATTCCAGCTTTAGAATTCATCCCTGGGTGGGACGAGCGCTAACTAGAGTGCTCATCCCAGTAAAGGATGAATTCCAGCTCAAAGGCCTATTTAAGGGCCAAAACTTGAGTTTGGGCTCATTTGTGTCTAATTTTTCTTGCGATTTGGAGCTCTAGGGAGGAGGAGGTTAATTCTGCGAAGCGAAGCGCTGTCGAGATTTTCCCTGCCATCATGAGTACACAAACTGGTTCGAGCGGCGGAGCCAAAGCGAGACCTGTAAGTGCTCCCTAGAGTTTATTTTTTTTTTTAAACTGTAAGTGTGTTGTTTTTCTATACAGTTCTTTTCCATGATTTTAATTAATTTTTTTGGTGTGTTTTCTTTTGCAGGTTGTTAGGAGCCGGTACCGTGTACCCACTGCTTTCACTGAGGCATGGGGGCACTGAATGAGGTTGACTAGGAGTGGCTTGATGCCCTTGGGCTCAAGCAGGTGGCTCGACTGGAGCCTGTGGTCCCGGATCAGGCCTATCTGACGGCCCTGATCAAACTTTGGGATCCATGGACCAACACCTTCCATCTCCCGATAGGGGAGATGACTGTGACTCTAGAGGATGTCTATCGGCTTCTTCGGATTTTGATAGATGGACTGCCCATCAGGACATCACCGCGTGATCAGAGGACTGCTGTACTGACGAGATGCTTCGGGCATGGGGAGCGGTTGGGTGTAGAGAACCCAGTGGAGACGGCCGAGGTGGACTGCCAAGTTGGCAGGATTTTGGTTGGATGGTGGCAGGAGAGGGGGGTGTTAGGAGTGAGGCACGCATTCCTGATGGGCCTCATTTCTAACATGTTATTACCTGACTCGTCAGGCACGAGGTTCCCATGGAACCTATTGGATTTGGTGTGGCAGTTGGTAGAGTGCCCGATAGAGGCACCGCTGATCCTGAGATGGGGACAGACATTGTTGGCACAGCTCTACGGGGAGCTGTATGGGGTCCGCTGTCGAAGCGAGAAGGGGGTCAGCTATAGTTATCTATTGCGATGTTGGGGTTGGCAGCACATAGCAGTTGAGAGGCCAACCGGGTTACCATGGATGACTCGGGCGGCAATGGAGGATAAGGAGATAGGGTATGCAGTTTTGTGGTGGCGGTCTGCAGAGCAGGGGCAGAGTCGACGATGGGCAGGTGTCGTAGGGCACTATATCGATGCCTTCTCTCGGCTCACTCTAGGGGAGGTGATTTGGCACCCTTATCGGGACTGTCCAGCTTGGTCGAAGGCTGGAGAGTGGCTCCGACGGGTACGCAAGGAGCGATGGTTGATTGGGTGGCATGGGACCGAGCATGAGTTCTTCTCATATAGCCGGGTTACACGATAGTTTGGGGTGCGCCAGGGGTTTCCTGGTGAGCCCGTGGTCTATCGACATCGGGGAGATGAGAGGACTCTAGATCGATCGGTCATCACGCCATTGGGCGAGGATTCAGATGCGATGATCGATGTCCCGGACGTGGATGACGTCGGGACTACCACTGAGTATGACTCGTGGTGGGTACTACGACGATGGAGAGGAGAGGGGCCACTGGGAGGCACGGAGGCGGCAGCGAAGGGTGCTGAGGCACCAGGGGATGATTGGGGAGCTCCATTGGAGGATGCGGACATGGTTGAGGTGGGGGATGAGGATGTAGATTTGGGAGCTCCGGATCAGCCGGACATGCAGGACATGGAGGAGCAGTGGGAGCCAAAGCAGGCTGCTATTCCAGAGAGTCCTATGCTTCAGGTGGATACGGAGGAGATGGAGTCTAGGGTACACGTTGAGAATGCACGGTTGGCGGAGCTGCTACGGATACGAGATCAGGAGCTGGGGGATGCGCTACGGGAGAGGGATCTCCTACGGGCTCAGCTAGCAGAGCGGGATAGGGTTTTGGCGTAGCGTGATGATGCAGTAGCTTACTACCATCGATGGGAGGCAGAGTGGTGTCGACATCGGCTAGATTTGGAGAGGGAGGTCATCCGCCTCGGTGGGTGGCTACCTGAGCCATCGGGAAGTGGATCTTCACGTCGGACGAGGGACAGTGCTACTGAGCAGTCAGCATCATCTCATCGTAGGCGATTGGATGAGGGAGGTGATAGCAGGCGTGATGTGGGGGCTAGTAGTAGCCGCCCTACAGGGTCCCATAGGACCCACACCATGGGGGGTAGTTCCCGTCGCACCGATCCTGCATGATCATGGTGGTCGACGCCTTAGGGTGGGTGATTTTGTTATATGATTGCGGGGTCTGAGGACCAGTTTTGTAGCCTACGAGCATTTTTTTGATTCGTATATATATATATACTGACTTTATTGTGGTTATGCACATGTGATGATTTGATATTATGCATGATGGTTGATGAATATGGATGTATGCATGTTTATTTATTTTGATGGATGCATATGTTATGATGAATGCAAATGTTTTTTATTTATATGTGATATGCAAAATGAAATGGATGGATGGAATTTGTGATGGTTGGTTATGGCACCATAGACTATTTAGGACTCTGTTATTTTGTTTTTAGGCGATTGCTGTGATGCATGACTTTGTATGTATACATGTGGTTTTTCTCTTTTTTTTGTATTTTTTGATGGTATTGCAAAGATGAAAAGTAGCGCAGTTGGTTTAGAAATGTAGCTAAGGTTTTCTGAGACTCAGACGGTTTTAACTCACTAGCCATGACTGTACTTTATCTTACAAGACTTTTGGACCAAGGTATGAATCGGACTCGTTTTTGACCAAGCTATTTCACATCCCTGTGTGTGCAATTGAGTTCATTTATGTGGTATTTGTCAGGATACCGCCAGTGCCAGATGGGCTTTCAACCGAACCTGTATTGAGGATCACCTAATTAGCTCCACTAACTCCTTTGTTGTATTTAGTTAGATTAATCTGCGGTGTTATCTAGGATACCATAAGCTAGCTCATCCACATGCAAACATTGATCTGTACACAAGTTAATGTGAGAGATATATCGTCATGCGAGAGGTTTACCGCCGATGACCGATAGGCTATCAACCAAACCGATGTCGAGGCTTGCCTCATGACCTGTCGAAATGCTGAGAGTTCCAGGGATTCAAGTTCGACTCCCTTCTTTTCTTCAATTGTATTGGGATACTTGCTCGTTTGTAGTGATAAAATCACTGTTTATTTTTATTTGTTTTTCTTTTGAGCAAGGGATTTGGATATGGAGTGACGAGAATCACTATTGTATGTGCTTTTTGATGTATGCACTATGGGATGTCAAATTTTGGAGTTTTGACGTTTGCAAATTTTTGATGTTTTGCAACTATTGAGAACTTTGGGATTCTTAGGGAATTGGGTAGGGAGGATGCTTGTCCTTTTGCCAACTCTCAGCATTCTTTGGGTCATTCGCACAGGGGGATGAGCAAGATAACCATTTCGCTTATGGTGAACTGGATTACTGTGCAGGTTTCATCTTTCGTTCACACAACTTGGGAATTTTTTATGTGTTTTAATTTGTGTTGGGATGTTACGTAACAAGGTGTATTTCAAGTGTAACTCTACCTTCGTAAAATCTGTCTGACTCGGTACATTACGTGGCTAAAGAGCAAAATGATGACTGAATTACGAAAACTCTTGATACATTAGAAGACCACTGACTCTTAGTGTGGTAAAAAGCGGTAAATGGCATTTGTTTTTTGTTTTGTAAAATGGAAAAATGTGGAACAAGATGGACTAGCAGAGTAATTACAGTCTATGGTGCCTTTGACCTGTACGACCACAAATATGCAATGTATGGATGCAATGCTTAATGCAGCTATATATTTTTGTATTTTTGATGGATTGATTTTTGTGAATATGAAGATGAGATGCGAGAAGAGTTCTCTATTGATGAATTTGAGCATGCCTAGAAATGAGATGCAAATTTTTGTTGTTTTTGATGATTTTTTGTTGATTTTTGAATTTTCTTATTTTTGACCAAGCGATTGTGGAAATCCTTGGAGCATTTTTGGGTTTGACCAAGCGATTTTAACTTGCATTTTGGGTTGACTGAGATCCTTGGAGCATTTTTGGGATTGACCAAGCGATTTTTGGAGATCCTTGGAGCATTTTTGGGATTGACCAAGCGATTTTAGGATCCTTGGAGCATTTTTGGGATTGACCAAGCGATTTTAGAGATCCTTGGAGCATTTTTGGATTGACAAGCATAAATCCTTGAGCATTTTGTCATAGGTATTAGATCCTTGGAGCATTTTTGGGATTGACCAAGCGATTTTAGAGATCCTTGGAGCATTTTTGGGATTGACTCTCTTAGATATGAAATGGGTGCAAATGACTGATGTTCAAGGGTTCTGTTTCCTTGATTCCATCAAGAGAAGCTAGCCGGTATGTCTCGGGTCCTATTTTGCTATCAATGACATATGGACCTAACCAATTTGCCATGAACTTGTCCCTTAGGTGGGATGGCAAACTAGAATTCTGTTGGTTTTCCTTCAAAACCAAATCACCAACCCGAAAGTCTCTCAGGTGAACTTTCATGTTGTAAGCTTTCTTAAGTCGCTCTTGATAAATACGTAAATGCTCGAGAGCATTAACGCGTCGTTCATCAAGCAACGTAAGCTGGTCTAACCGGGCCTGCCATGCAGTGTCATCATCGATGAACTCCTGCATTGATATGCGCAAGGAAGGAATCTCCAACTCTAGAGGCATGACTGCCTCGGAGCCATACACGAGCGAAAATGGAGTGGCCCCAGTGGGTGTCCGAATGCTAGTGCGATAGGCCCATAGGGCAAGTGGGATTTGGATGTGCCAATCCTTATGACTGTCTGTGACGGTCTTTTTAAGGATGGCAACTAGCATTTTGTTTGACGCCTCTGCTTGCCCATTCGCCTGCGGATAATAGGGTGTCAAAAAACTATGCTAAATTTTGTACTTTGTGGTCAAAGCACGCACGTCTTTGTTCTTGAAAGGCATCCCATTATCCGAGACTATTTTGGATGGAATACCAAAATGACATATGATGTTATGCAAAATGAACTCCACAATGCGGGGTCCTGTCGTAGAGGTAAGCGGAACTGCTTCCACCCACTTGGTAAAATACTCTGTGGCCATTATGATAAACGTGTGATGGCCTGACGATGCGGGGAGATCTTTCCAATTAGATCGAAGCCCCACTACAAAAATGGCCAAGCGGACTGGACTGTCTGCAAGGCCTGGGAAGGTACGTGCATCAAATTGGCATGATGTTGACACTTCACGCACTTCTTGACATATGCGCAACAATCTCGCTCTAAAGATGGCCAATAATAGCCCATGCGAAGAATGCGCTTTGCGATGGCCATACCACTGAAGTGGCCACCACATGTACCATCGTGCGCTTGGGCGACTGCCCAAGTGGACTCTTGCTGGTCCAAGCAACGAAGGAGGATTCCTTCATAGCTACGACGATACAAAATGTCTCCTATCAAGACATACTTAGCCGCTTTCTGCTTGAGTGCTCATTTTGCGGCATGAGTCAATCCAAGCGGGAGATTACCTAACTTGAGGTAGTCTCTAATGGGTAAATACCAATCCTGTTGATCAGAAACCTCGACAGTATGAACAGCCAATCCCTCTTGAAGTTCATCCCTAGCGAACGCTGAATGGGATAGAACCTGTAAGAATAGCGTTGTGTTGCTATTAATGGGAGTAGGGGAGAACAAGGACCCCCAGTTGGCATGTTTCAGATGATCTTGGATTCGAGAGAACTTATCCGAGGATGGTTCAATCTGGATCATGTGGATTCCTGGCGTCAAGTCCGAGCTTGCACGCTCCATCGCGGATTGCGATAAGGTTTTGACTTGAATGGTTGTCATATCACCGGAAAGGTCTTGCGGGATTAGTGACCCCAAGGAGGCCATTGTGTCCGCAAAATGATTCGATGATCGAGGGAGTGCCTCGATGTCATACCACTCAAGTTTTGCCAGGAATTTGTCCACAAGGGCTTTATAAGCCTGCAGAACTGGGCATTTGCATTGATATACCCCTTTGACTTGATTGACTATTAACAGCGAATCACCAAAGATGTTCAGTCATTTGATGTTCATGGCGATTGTTGTCTGAAGACCTATGAGCAAGGCTTCATACTCTGCATTATTGTTGGTGCATGGGAAGTTTAATTTAAATGACAGGGGCATTGGAGCGCCCTGCGGTGTGAAGAATACAATTCCCGTGCCACCACCTTGCTCACATTTAGAACCATCGAAGAATAGGGTTATGTCGGCCTGTGACTCGGGCTCATCAGAATCTGGCGATTCTGAGACATGGAAGACCCCATCATCGGGTAGTTCTATGACTAGAGGCTGATCGTCTTCAAGAGGAGCCTCTGCTAGTTGATCGGCTATGACTTGTCCTTTGATAGATTTTTGTCCAATAAACTCTATGTCAAATTCTGTCAACAACATGATCCATTTCGTCGTGCGACTACTATGATAAGTACGACTCATCATGTATCGCAATGGATTCTCCTTAGACACAACATACGTAGTGTTGCTCAGCATGTAGTGGCATAGCTTTTTGGTAGCAAACACCACTGCCAAGCAAGTTTCTCGACGTATGCATAGTTAAGTTCATAACCGACCAGGGTGCGGCTAAGATAGTAAGTAGCCTGTTCCTTGTGAAGTTCATTCTTCTGGGCTAGCATGGCGCCCAGTGCCACCTCAGTAGCTGAGATGTATAAGTAGAATGGCACTCCTGGTCTAGGTGGTGCCAATACTGGCGGCGAAGCCAGGTATTGTTTGATTTCGTCAAAGGCTGACTGGCACTCGTCATCCCAGTGAAATGTAACCCCCTTGTGCAATAATTTGTTCATGGGTCGGCACTTGTCAGATAATTGTGCTATGAAGCGCTTAATCGACGTGACCTTTCCCTGTAGACTTTTGAGCTGCTTGATGGTAGTTGGGGGAACCATTTCAAGGATTGCCTTGACTTTCTTTGGGTCCACCTCGATGCCTCGCTTTGAGACTATGAAACCCAAGAGTTTTCCAGATGTGATGCCAAATACGCACTTCTTGGGATTTAGTCTAACTTTATGCTCCATGAGGCGATCGAGGATCTTGCTTAAGTCATCGATATGATTTGAGCGCAACAGAGACTTGGCTAACAAATCATCCATGTAATCTTCCAAAGTTTTATGCATGTAGTCATGGAAGATGTACGTCATGGCACGTTGGTAGGTGGCACCAGCATTTTTAAGGCCAAAAGGCATGACCTTATAACAAAATGTCCCCCAAGGCATTGTGAACGCCATTTTTAGTTGGTCTTCGGGGATTGATACGAATCTGATTGTATCCTGAGAAACCATCCATGAGGGAGAGCATTTCGTGACCTGTTGTAGCGTCTACCAACGCGTCGATGCTCGACAAGGGGAAATCATCCTTAGGACTCGCTTTGTTTAGATCTCAAAAATTAGTGCATATGTGAATCCTCCCATCGGGATTTTTGATGGGCACCATGTTGGACAGCCATGGCGGATAATCCATGTAGATGACAAACTATGCATCCAACAGCTTTTGCAATTCATCTTTGACCATCAAGGCCACTATTGGGTGCATCTTACATAGTTTTTGCTTTACGGGCTTGATTGTCGGATCAAGCGTTAAATTATGCATGACTAGCTACGGGTCTAGTCCTGGCATATCCTTGTATGACCATGCAAAAACCTCCTTCTTCTCTTTGAGAAGGGCAATGTAGTCGGCTTGCTCTTCGGGGGAAAGACTTACCCCCAACTTGAGAATCTATGGATTCATTGGATCTATGCCGATATCTACGTCAATCGTCTCCTCGACTGACATGTGGGATCCGTCCTCCAACTGATGTGGAGTCGGGATCAAATGGATATCATCAGCTGAATTTAAATCTGCGTTGGGAACCTCGGGTTCCTCTTCAGCCTAAAAAATATCTTGAGTTGTCCCTGGGGTAAAATGAGGCATCTTACCGAAAGGCCAATACTCTGATGGTGAGAGAGGTGAATTGACGTGATCCCAATCGATGGCATCTGTGTCTAGATGCAATGACCATGTTGGATCGGCCGGATTGCGGATGGGTGCGGTCAAATCAATGGAGATCATGTGGATGGAATGAATTTGGTCTCCATTACCATGGGTATGATAACTTGAACATTCGGGATGCTCCCTATACTCTGGATCTGGCTCTAGGGGAACGGGCACGAACGGATCTGCCCTATGTGCTGATAGGAAGACAGGGTCTTCCCTCGGCACTGATGTCATTATAGGGTCTCGGGGTGGACGGTGCTCATCGTAGATTTGGAGCCATGGATCCAACACTTGGTCCCACCCCGTTGGGTCTACATACCATTCATGCCCTAACCTTATGCCTAATTGTCCCATCATATCTTCATGAGTTAAAGGGCGATTGTGCCATCGTGCATGATTAAGATAGTCCATCTCAGTCTCATCTTCGTAATCATCGTCGATGATCCAAAGGCCCTCATTTTCTTCAACAACTATTTGCGACATATTAGGGTTCACCTTGTTCGAGCAAATTAATCTGATCCCATTGTGGTTGTTCCACACTTGGTGGAGGGACCTGATTCTCTTGACATTGCACTGGCTCAATTGGAACCTCTAAAGGGAACAATTTCAAAAATATCTCTGGACACCGTTTATGTTCTCCTTGGGAGTTAGTGTCCGAAATTTCACCTCTCTCTAGCAAAGGAGAGGGATTACTGATGTTACCAAGGGTGTTTGTTGACCATGGGAGGTAATCTCCCAATGTATATTCTGTATTTGGGTTGGCATAAGGATCTGATGCCAATCCACCCTTGTTGCCTATTCCTAGGCCTTGCATGTTTTCCACCAAGATGTCTAAGGGCAGGGGGTGGTTGAACCCTACTCCCGACTTATCATATGGCATTTGGTATCTTGGTTGGCAAAGGACACGCACCCCTTGCTCATATCTGCCTAGCCCGTATCCATGCCAATTGCATTGGCCGAGATATCTCAGAGCGAAGTCCGGGTTTGACAGATAATTGATATTTTTAGCAAAAGGCTCTTCATCTTCGTCCTTTTGCTTGCATGGTTCAGGACCATGATCAAGGCCCCCATACACAAAATTAGTCTGGTTTGGTGGGTAACCTAGAGGAACAACTATCCCTATGGGAAGGCGAGGTCTCCCCATGTCCTGTATTGATTCTAACGCGGGCGTTGCCACAACATTCTGCACTAGATACTCCCCCAGGCCCGTACTGGCCATTTCAACAGTAATTGTTGATGCTTGGGAGGGAGGGAACGGGAGGCCTTCCTGAGTCCATTCCATGTTTGGTGGGTTAGGAGTCTCAGCTTCCGTTGTGCTAGGTATTTCTTCTGTTGATACAGTTGATATTGTTGGCAACCCCTCTTCTAGGGGTTGAGCCTCTTCCAAGATCTGTTTTCCTTTGTCCTTCTGTTTAGCCATGACAGGTGGCATTGGTAGTGAAGGAGCAGATGATGAAGACTCACCTGGCTGGGATTTTGATGATTTGGTCACCAGTGGTGCCCATGGTATTGGACCCTGTTTAGATGGATTTAACTGGAAATCCAAATGCGTTGAAGGGAGGGTCGATTGAGGCATTAATTGCATCGCATTGCAATATTTGAAGGGTTCTAAGTCCATCGGGACTACATGAACTTCTCCTTCAAATGCATACTTTAGACACTGGTGAGCGATCGAAGGGACACACTTCATGTCCCTGATCCATGGCCGCCCTAGCAGTATGTTGTAAGCCATCTCGCCTTCCAAAACATGGCACAATGTTGGTATTGTCTTTTGTCCTACCTGGACGGGCAGAACAATTGTGTCGACTGTCGAGCATATTGCATCATTGAATGCTCGTAGTGTGTATGTGGAAGCCGTGATATGAGAGGCTGGCAGCTTCAGATGTTTTAATGCTGTGGTGGTAATGATGTTACTGGACGAGCCAGTATCTACCAACACTCTCTTGTACGGGATCCCGTTGACCCGCGCGATAACGTGTAGGGGTGGATCTGCCATGTCATTCGATATTGTTTTAACTTCATCCTCTCTGAAGGTAATGACCGGCTCCGTACATCGTTTCACATGTCCCACGAAGTTATTGAAAGAATTTGCTTCGTGAGGCTGTAACTCGATGGCTTTCAAAATTTCCATGAGAGCTTCTCTATGGGGTGTTGACTGTTGAATAAGCTCGTAAATGGAAAGCCTAGCCGATGTGGTCCACAAACTCTGCGTGAGTTTGGTCCGTATCGTGACCTCGGGTCTAGGCGGAGGCAACTGCACAGGGCATTGTTGAGGTTGCGACGTTGTTGGAACTTCTCTTGTAGGCTGCCTCGGGGGCAACTCCTGGGTACTTTTTGTTCCTGGTCACTATGCTGATCATTCCCACAAATCCTTGCATGGGAAGATTCTGTCGCACCTCATTGACCTGAAGAGGTTTTGCCTGTGCCTCGTGGGCAGGCAAAGGGTCCTTGAAATACCCCCATTTGTTGATTATTTGGCGCTATGGGGTTGTCCACGGCCAATGTTTTATTATCGATCAAATCTTGGATTAATCCCTTGAATTTCCAACATCCATTCAGGTCATGTCCCCTTCGCCTATGGAACCTACAATATAATTCCTCTCTGTATCCCTTAGGCTTGGGAGCGTTAGGATCTACAGTTTGGATTTCTGGAAGGGTGACTAAATTTGTCACTGACAAGCGGTCAAATAGGGAGTCCCTGGACTCCGCATAAGGGGTGAATTGTCGCCTAGGGCGATGCTGCTGATTTTGCTCCTATTTTTTATTATCTCTTTCATAACTAGGAGGCATTGCCTGATAATTAGCCTTTTGGGGCTGTATTTCTTGCATAGGCTTGGGGACATTTATCGCAACTTGATTAACCGTAGCGGGTTGTGATTGCGTAGTCCCGATCTTAGTGGTTTTATTCCACTCTTTCTTTTTAGGCTTGGCGATTGTGCCCTCACCTATTTTGATCTCTTCTATAACTCTGGCTTGCGCCAAAGCTTCTTCTAGGCTGGCGTATTGCTGCAGCAACAATAGCCTAGAGATTGATTTTAAACAACTTCATGCAAACATCTGTGTGAGGTCAGACATAGGGGGAAGGTAGGGTAGCTTAGAAAGCAAAGCCCTCCATCGATTCTCGTATGCTGCCATTGTCTCTTCCTCATATTGCCTGAGGCTGGCCAGATCACTCAGTGATGCCTTCTTCTTTGTGTTGAAGGCAAAGCGTTCAAGAAACGCATCTACTAATTGATCTAGGTTATTTATGTTGTGTTTTGGTAACTGTGTGAACCAATCCGAGGCAGGGCCCATGAATGTGGTTATGAATGTCCTAAGCAACAATGCATCATTATCTTGAATGCCGAAGCATTGGCTCAGGAATCTTGTGACATGTTCTTGTGCATCCTCTTCACCTTTAAAGACTGCCAATTGAGGCAACTTGAAATGTTCGGGGTAAAGAGGTGTGGGCACTAAGGGATGCACTGGATGACTGTGGAGTTGACGTAACGTGGGCTTTTGATGCCCAGAAGCTTTTGTCTCCATAGACTCCAAATGCTCTAATAGCGCTTTGTATGCATCGAAAGATTTGATTTCTTCCTCTTTTGTTTGCTCCCATTGTGAGTTATGGGAGACTGGAGGCCTATGGGGGGGTGGCCGAATGGCAGCCCTCCCGCCTTGATAGGGCATTTCGGCCCATTCTATTTTTGGTTCATATTCCTCATGAACTTCTTGAGGAGTCTCTGGGCGAGACCTATGACCCTGAGTGAGTCCCCGCTGAGGGTACCCATCATTGTTTCGGGGAGTGGCCTCCCTCTCGGGTCTATAAGGTCTCGGAGGCAAAGCTTGACGAGGTCGCGGAGACCTGTCCTGCACCAAAGGGTTATGCCTCTCATATTGTTCTACTTTTTGGGTGCGAGGGGTTGGCACCCTCTCAGGTAGTTTATAACGTAGCTCATCCGCTTCACGCTGCATGCGCTCTTTATTAAGGCGGTATAAGTACTCTAACTCCTGATGACCTTGCTCAAGCTACGTGATTCGGGCTTGGCGGGCGGCATGTCTGGCGACTGTCGGGTCAATTTGGTCTGCCATATTTTGCTCAGGAGGCTTGAATGTTTCTCCTATGTATTTGCCTCGGTCTTGATGATCTAAAATTTCAATGGGTCGCTTCCCTCTGTCGAGGTTGGCGGCATTTACTTGAGGCTCTGGCCTCGATGGGTGACCATGATATCTAGCAAGTGCAAAAATGCAAGGTTCCCATGTTGTATGTTGTTCTCGAGGAATGCGATGGTCTTCCTCGTACTCCCTTTCATGGGTGTGAAAGGGGCGGGCGGAGTTAGCTCGCCCTGTGTGGAGAGCCCTGCGCTCTGGGTTTTGTCTTTCTAGTTCTAATGGGAGGCAAAGGAGAGGTGCCGTATTCATGTTGTCTCTCCTCATGGACACTGTGCCTCTCTAGCGCTTCATCGTGTTGTGGCCACTCGGATCTAGCCTCAAAAGGCGGTTTTCTATTTACGTCGAGTGCCACATGTAAAGCTTCTTCCCGAAAGGGGCTGTGTTGAATGGGCATACTCCACAGAGGAGGGTCCCAATAATTCCTTCTTGATGTGGCCTGATGTGGACTCTCTTGTAGGCCAGACCGCCAAGGCGGTATGGCCAAGTCCTCAGGGCTAAAGCGAAGGCGACCAGCGCCCTCTCTTTGTGCACCTTCCGCAGCATCCGCCCTTGATTGGGCTTGGCTACGGGTGTACACCATTGTGGTGCTTCTCTACTAGCTAAGCAGATTTTTATCTCGTTTATGATGATTTTTCTTTTTGTTACACTAAGCAGAAATGAACACACACATACACAAACAGTGATTATCTCTTTTAAGGATTAATAGTGTGTCCTAAATCTGGTTTAGTGCATTTTGATGTTTTGTTTTGTTTTTGCAAGTTTTGAAGAACGTTTAAATGCATAATGTTGGCTCATATGACTCCCATAAATGGTCGCCCCTTCAATATACCATTGTCGGACCGATATACCAACCTCTCTATATACCCGCCCTTACGAGAGGGAAACTATAGGTACGTGAGAGCAGATGGTACGTGGAACATAGGCGGTACGAAAGGGGGATTGTCCTGTTAATGACACCTACCATAGAAGACTTATCCTCGCGCGCATGGGAATCACCCCAGTGACACTCGGTCAGCTTTCATCGGGATTTACGCCTAACAACGAGTGACAATCGGGGAAATGGATGCAAAGCTCAGCCAAGGTGGTGATGAACCCACCGTTGGTCTTGCTCAAGGGCTGGGGTCTTACGACCAGCTCCTTGGTTAAAAACGTGCCACGTGATGTGTGTGTGGTTTATTTTACTTAAAATTGAAACATGCAAGCAACCACTATTTTCTTTAAGCACGCAAGAATTGACAGAAAGTGAAAGCAAAAAATCAGAAAATGACAAAGACAGTTTTGGAACCTTACCTCTTTTCTGCCCAGACTTGCTGTTTCTGATCCTCGGCTCTAAAAATTTATAGACAAAAATTCGTCCCTCTATGAGACGAATTACAGAACAGAATTCATCCCTGCCAGAGACGAATTTAAATTCATCTCAGGGTCAGACGAATTACAGTAAAGTATTCGTCACAGTCAGAGACGAATAACAGTCTGCTTTAAAAAAATTGTACCTGTCAAGCACAAAACACAAAAATGGATCAGTTACTTGATCTTAAAACCAGGGGACAGAGTCCCACCGTGATCGCCACTGAAAGCATGAGATTCCAGAAATAAAAGGAAAACTATAGCTATGCAATGTAAGACAAAATATAACGCTTTAATCCTATGCCTCTAAAATGCACGAAACAAAGAAAGGAGATAAATCAAAAATGAAAGAAATATGTATGGAAAGCACAACCCTTTTTATTCAATTTTCTTATCCTCGATTACAAAGACATCTCCTCCCTTTTTAGGGGCTAGGAGCGTTAAATAGATCTTGGTTACAATTGTGACTTAGTCTTCCTCCTTTCGCATGCCCACATGCAAAATGGGCGGGCCAAAGTGTTGCCGTCACTGATGTTGATGAGTCCTTGGTTCTTGCTACTTCTCCTACATTCAAAGAAACAAGAAAGGCGTTAGTAGCACCTATTGCAAATAGGAAACATTTGTTCCTTGAAATTAATAAAAGATGTATGCCAAAGACTGACTAAAATGATACATGAAATGATCCTAAATGACCTGCAAATCTGACAGAGGTCAGAAGACATTACCAGAGGGCCACTACCATTGAAACAGTCGGCCAATCTACTTTCAACTAGAATTCATCCCTGGGTGGGATGAATTTTGACTGTTATTCATCCCCGGGTGGGACGAATTCGACTATGTTAGGAAAGCCGAGTTGATGCCGCTCCAATGTCACACCTCGGGATCTCCAAAACACCTACAGACAAAGGGGTTAAGTAATTGGGGCCATTTTGGGATGACCCAGATGGTCGGATTCTCCCAATTTGGCCTCTATCCTCGGGAATTCGATGTCGCTACCTGCAAGTTAGTGGGACAACAAAGCGACAAAGCATGATAAAATTTGATCAAAATGTTATGGAATTGAAGCTATGAATTAACTAGACAGCATAACATGAAATGCAAAATGAACAAATGATCTAGAATACTTTAGAATGAAACTTAGAAAATGTGGGGTGCCCAAGTGGGCCTCCCACCGTTGGCACTTGATTTCGATGCCAATCCACTAGGGATGGGCCCAAAATCTCTTAGGATTGTGTTGTCGGAAAATTGGTGGATTAAGGTGGTCAAATGTTGGGTTTGGGTTCGGATCCACGCTTCCAAAAGCCACCCAATAACCTCTCTTGCGAAAGAGATTAATGGATGTGAGAAGGTGAATCAAAAAGGATGCAAATGGGTGTTCAATTGGGCAGCACTTCGTTGCTTGAAAATGCCTCCAATCTGTCCTCTTTTGGGTGGGAAAGTCCACCATTTTATAGACCCATGGGGTCTCTTTGGAGGGGCATGCAGGGATGCCATGTGGCGGCCATGCCTTCCCAAGAGGGAGGAGACTCCTCCCTGACTTGGGCTTCCATGACTGCCTTTGTGACAGTCCACTAACTGCCAACCTACCCACCTACACGCGCATGCACGGCAGGAGGCAATAATTGACTGTCCTTGGCTGCCACTTGGCGGCATTTTTCTTTTTGCCCGTTAAACCTGGAATTCGTCCTGACCAGAGACGATTTCAGAATTCGTCCCTGGGTGAGACGAATCCCAGTTAGTATTCGTCCCTGGGTGAGACGAATACTGGGCAAAGTGCCTGAATGTGCCAAATTGCTTCTTGACCTTACAAAATTGCTATGAAAGTGGTTAGGACCATTGTTTAACCTCTGAGGGCTGCCCTAGGGGCTGTGTGTGTCAAAGCGATCAGTGTTTGCAGTCACATAATCGGATTGGTGCTGTTTTGGTGTCTACAATCACATTACTATGTCTATATTATGGAGACAAAGCTCCATACAATGCAACACAAGAAAATATAAATAAGGAGGTGTGAGATAATCATTGATAATAAGGCTTATATACATGTTTTGAGCAATTAATATTGTAAGTTTTCTTCATGCATGTACATGAATGATATTGTCCATTTTACATTCATATTTGATATTATAAGTGAATGTAATTTAATTATTATATTGGCCTTGATATACATATTAGATTGCTCAAATATATAATTCAACTCTTCATTATTGATATTTTGACCTTTAATATTTTGACTTCTTTATATTAGGACTTGTGATATTTTGTGGTAGTATGGCTTAAAAGCTATTATTTTTAGTTTCCACATCTCCATCATTATCTTCATCATTTTTATCCCTAAAAATTTCTTCATTAGCATCTTCTTCACATTTATCAGATTGAAGTATTATTGGAATAGAGATGGATGAAGATTCTTGTGGAGAAGATTAGGATGACTTATGTTCTCCATAAAATAATATATAATGGATAATTTGCTATTTTTTTGTAGCTAGATCCAATATTTTATAGGCTTTTTATTCATCATTATAGCCTAACGAAATGCATTTATGAGACTCCTCATCCAATTTTTATCCTATTCTTTGGGATGTGGATATATGTTGTACAACCAAATACATGAATATGAGATATTGATGGTTTATGTATGGTCCATTCTTCTTCTAAAGTGATGTGATTAAGATATGTAGTGGAATTACAATTGACTAGGTATACTATAGTATGTGTTGCTTCTACTAAAAATGAGGGTGTAAATTAAGATTCCTTCAACCTGCAAAAAAACACTTCCATGATGGTTCTATTTTTGTGTTTAATAACACCATTTTGCTATGGTGTGTAAGTAATTTTCAATTATCGATGAATGCCATGTTTATTTAGGAAATAAATCTCATAACAAGTAAACTCCTCCATCAATCCAGGTGAAGTACATGGATCCGATGACTTTTGAATATTTGATCTTATGCCTTAAATTGTTTAAAGTAGAAAAAGGCTTCATACTTGTTGTAAAAAATGAATACCTACATGTTGCGAGTATGATAATTAACAAAAAGATAAATATATCGAGATTCATTATAGCTCAAAGCCATAGGTCAACAAATATTGGTATGGACCAAATTGAGAGGCCCTTTAGTTTGAGATTCTAAAGATTCAAATGGAGCTTAAAGTTGCTTTCTAGCTAAGCAAAAAGGGAAAATTTGAATTGATTTCTTCAAAGAAGGAAGACCTCTAATCATGTGCTTATTTTTAATTACAATAATATGATGAAAACATAGATGGTCATATCATCGATTCCAAGGAGATATAGAAATATTAGAGCTAACAATTAACACTATATTATCATGATGAATTGTATGAAGCTCAAACAATTTTCTTATTCCTTTATCGTATGCAATAATCATGGACTTTATAGCTTTGTTAAAAATGAGACATACCTTGGATCCTTTTAATTTGTTAAATTCAATGATCAAATTATGGTCATGTAATTTATTAATAGATAATACATTCTTAATGAGTCCCAAAACATACAAGACTTATGTTATCTTAAATGTATGAAATCCAAGTTACAATTTGACATCACCTATGCCTTTAATGCAATAGGATGTGTCATCACCCAAAGAGAATTTTTTTTTATGACTAGAATATTTTAGGATCTAGAACCAATTGGTCCAACTAGTCATATATTTGGTTGATCCAAAATTGACATACCAAACATTATTAGGCTGACTTAGTCGAGCATGAGCAGATAATACATGCTCTTCTTCTCATGATTGATCATTTTCTTCTTCTACTAAGTGTTTTTTTATAATATCACTATGTTGTTGATGTATGTTCTAATTTTAAATTTTATTGTTTATTGATGACTTATTTTGATGTGTAAGAGGACCTATTCGTGAAAGGCTTATACTAACATTCCTTCAATGTGTGGTGATTATTACCACAATGTTGATATGTATTTTGCATGTAAAATTTACTTCTTTGATGTTGGAAGCAATGTTGAGATCTTGTACATATCCTAACTAGATGGATTCCCTTTTAATTTGAAATAAGAACTTGATCTTCATCTTGTGGTGTATGAGAGACCTCTACTTTTGAAGTAGATTCACCAAGTTTTTAAATGTTG
Source organism: Wollemia nobilis (assembly GCA_028583015.1). NCBI lineage: Eukaryota > Viridiplantae > Streptophyta > Pinopsida > Araucariales > Araucariaceae > Wollemia > Wollemia nobilis. Next base: position 5,653,409 of record JAQPPZ010001683.1, read on the forward strand.
GTTTCTGCTTAGTGATATTCAAAGTTATCACAAACACATTATGCTATGAAGGAAGAGATCTTGAAATAATGCAAACAAGTGTGTTATTAGGTGCTTTTATCTGAAATCTTGTAGTGATGCACATAGCTCTACAACTTACCTCAAGAATAACTTGAATTTTTATTCAATATTTATTTTAAAAAATCAAGTTGCCTTTGAAGGAACAAGATTTGGTTCTTTTTCTTTCCCTTAAATAGTATCTAGAGCTTGTCCCATGTGTCTTTGACTTGGTTGAGACATGAAGGTATGGTTTTACTTCATGAGAAACACCAAACACAATGATCAATTGATCCTTTCTATCTACTTTATCAAATCTTATATATTCTTCATCATCTATGTTAGTAAGGGAAATGGACCTCTCCACAACTTCTCACATTTCTTCAAGCTCATATTGAGTTTTAAGTTTAGTTTTCCAAGCAACATAATTATTCCCTCTTAATAGATAGTAATTACACAATAGGAATTTTGGTGCACCACTAACCATGTTAAACCTTCAAAAAACTAGAAAATTTCAATTCCATTAGATTGTCCTCTAAAAATATTTTTTAATGAGTATATATAAGTCTATATTCGTAACTTAAATAATGCCTAAAATTAGAAGAAATCAACAATATTTTTTTGATAAAAATAGGTAGAAGGATTTCTTCAACTAGAATCTTCAAGAATTATTATATAGAATATTCCAATGTTTTAAAATATTATATGAATCTCCTTCTTATTTACCTACATCCCATAATAATAAGGAAAATAAAATATGGTTTTTAATGGGCCCTTCCATGATTCATATGGGATAAAAAAGAAATAAATTGTGTTTAAGTGGTTGTTGATAACTAATATTGGGGATTTGAGCACCTTGATAGGGTAGATGATACCTGCTATTACTACCACTCCTATCACTAATGAAATTTTGAGAATTCGATGTTAAATATGATTAAGCCAGACATGTGTTATCGTGCTTTTTGATGAGAAAAGATTGAATCAAGTGCCACATATCAAATTTGAGACCCTGTGAAAGTTACCTCACATTAATTTATATTAGTTTTAAAACTCCATGAATATCGCTCCACACAATTGGTCAACGCCCTCTATAAATGCCTCAGTTTGGTTCGAATCACTTGCCTTGGTATAGGCAATTGTAAAAAATATGACTACATGGCTAGATGTTGATATCTAATAGACTAGAGTACATTGTGATAAAAATTTGACTTATAAAATATGCATTTCGTGATTGTATGAACCATCGGTATTGATATTGAGCATGCATTCCTATCAACACAATCGATATTGGTGGTAAATCATTGACTATTGTTCAGGAAATGACATCGTGAACCTTAGATAGTTGTACTTCTCACCAAAAGTGAACATTGATACCAAAAAATATTTCTAGAAATGGGAGGGACAAGTCTCTTTAGCTTGTCACACAATTGTTTTTTAAGGGCGTATTTTCCTTAGATGATTTACCTCTAAAATAGAGATTGATCAGTTGGTAGTTTTTATTTATAGGAACTAGAATAGTTGAGGATGACATAGATTGTATCTATCCTTTTGAGTGCTAGAAGGAAAATTGAAAAATATTTCACACCTTCTGAATTATTAATAAAGTGCATTGCGGCCTCTATGTTGAAGCAATGGAAAGATGGACTACAAGAAGAATTGAGTCTTCTTTTAACCTACTTTGATAGCACTGATACAATTACTTTGATGATTTGCATAATCAAGTTGAAAATATTTGTACATTATTATCTTACCCTATATAATATAACAAACACTAACTACCTAGATGTAAGTATCTGAAAGCACGAGGATACGGAAGCAAAAAGGAAAGCGAATATGTGATGCAAACAGAACCGAACTTAGCGCTAAATCCTAGGAATTTGAAAGCACATGAAAAGAGGGAAAAGCATGAGCGAATCGAAACGAAAAAAATGTGAATAAAGAAGACAGCCCTTTTTATCGATATGTTTCACAACTTGGTTACAATGCGCATCCTCCCCTTCCAAGGTCTAGGAGTGTTTAAGTATGTGTTATTGTTACATCCATGGGTGCCTTTCTTTCTTCTGTGTGCCCACATGTAAAATGAGTGGACCAAATTTCATCACCGCTTGCATTGATGAGTCTTCGTTCCTTGCTGCTCCTCCAACATTTAGACCCTACACTCAAAGGAACAAGAAAAGGTCAGTAGCACCTGCGGATAAAACAAAGCATGCAATCCCCAAGCCTACGATAAGTGAATAAGAAAAATGAATTAAACTATGACTAAAATGAATCCAAAAGCTCTAAAAATTTGATAGGGGAATCAAGACACCACCAGGAAGGCCCTACAAAAAGAACAGTCAAGAAATTCCTTGCCAATTTGAATTCGCTCTGGGGCGGGACGAATTCACCTGTAACAAAATGCCGAAAAGGTACTGTCCCAAATGTCGTACCTAAGAAGCTCCAAAATACCTGTAAACTTGGTGTTAGCTAATTGGGGGAATTTTGGGAAGACCCAGATGGTCATATTTTCCCAATTTGGCCTCCATCAATAGGAATTTGATGATGCTACCTGTAGATTAGTAGAAGCGAGCAGAGATAGAAATATGATCAAAATTGTTCAAAACGAGACGAAATTTAAATGACAACCTATCTAAGCATCATAGAATTGAATGTAAAAATGAAAAAAATAAAATTTTCCACAAAATTCCCATCGCTATGAAGGGGGGCGATTAGGACTGTGGCAGTGTGGGAGGGGGCGCCCATGGCGCAAGCCGCCCGTCGTTTGAGGCTTGATTTCGGCACCAATCCACTTGGGATGGGTCCTAAACCTCTTGTGTGGTATTGTCAACAAATTTGGTGGGATATTATGGCCAAATGTCAGGTTTTGGGCTTAAGATTCATCCTCCCAATAGTCACCAAATGACCACCCCTCTAAAGGAGATCAAGGATGTGAAAGGCGCAAATCCAAAAGGTGTGAGGTATGAAAATAAAATGACAACACTTCATTGCTCTAAAAATTCTCCTTCTCTCCATATTTTGGGGTGAGGAAACTCACCAATTTATAGACCTGGAGGTCTCTTGAAATGGGCAAGCAAAGGTGCCACTTGGCAGCCATGCCTTCCCAAGGGGAAGGAGATTCCTCCTTGAATAGGGACTTCATGACTACCCTTGTAATTGCCTCTAACACTCGAAAACACTCACCCATACTCCCATGCGATGAAGGAAGTGTTGAGTGGCAGATATGAGCTGCCATTTGTCAATATTTGACTTTTTACCCGTCAAACCTACAATTCACCCCACCTTGGAGTGAATCTAGAATTCGTCCCTGGGTGGGGCGAATCCCAGTTTGAATTTGTTCCAGGGTGGAACGGATATTGAGCAAAGTGCTTGAAGGTTCCAAATTAATCTCTAACCTTCCAAAACTACTGTGAGAGTAATTAGGACCACTCTTTAACCTCTGGGGGCTGCCCTTGGGGCTGTGTGTGTCAAAGTGATCAGTGTTTGCAATCACATAATCGAATTGGTGCTATTTTGGTGTCTACAGATGCCCCTTTTTGGGATGCGTTGTGCATGGCGCAGCGCCAAGAAAAAATAAATAACCAAAGCTTAGGGTTTCTCAGTAACCTAACCAAATTTTGATGCCCCAAGTATGAAAAGGGCATGCAATCTTGAATCCTTGCTTCTAACGAGAGAAGGAACTTAACTCAAGTGTTAACCTTTTTCGGTGAGGTGTTACTTGATCTTGGACATTGATCGGTCATGAATAGGCAAAGAGCGCAACCTTTTGTCTGTGAGAACCTTGAGTTCATGATTCATGAAATGCCAAGTGATTTGATTAGCTTGTGATTATTGCTTGTTTACTGCCCCAAGTAGGAGCGTAATTGTCTTTGTCAATGATTCTTTGAATGCATGTTGTTTTCCTTAATTGGGTGTGTATTTGTTGATTGGCGACTAAGTGTGACTACCCCCTCAAGTGACGAATCGATGAGGGAATGACCTACATGAGAAAAGCGATGAGTCGCTTGACCCAATATGACTGGTGCAAAGGTGCCTTCAGATGCTTATCATTGAACATGTGTGCAGTTTCCTAAAATTTAGACCTATTTTTGGTGGGTGTCAACCCTTTTTGCGATGCATTTTGGAGATGAAATTGGCAAAAATCCATCCTCCCGTGGAGAAATCTGATTACAGTAGCCTTCTTAGGGAGTAGGATGGTGAAAATTTGTAAACCCAATGTCTATTTTGGATGCCAAGAATGTCAAGCACAAATACACCTTTGTTCGGCAATGTTATTGCTATTTTTGGTTGGGTTTTGACCCTTTTGTTGACGTCGTTTAGGGTGGAAATTCTTGAAAATGCGGCTGCCCATGGAGCACTCCAGATATGGTAGCCTTCTTAGGGAATAGGATAGCGAGGATTTGTGACATAGACATTTTTTTTGCATGCCCAATATGTTGAGTGCAAAAGCACTCTCATTGGACAAGTTTATTAGCTGTTTTGGTGCATTTTTGTTCAATTTTTTGTTGTTTTTGAAATTTTTGCCCTAAATTCGTTCTGAGGTGGGATGAATACCAGTTTAGTATTCGTCCCAAGGTGGGATGAGTGCTAAACAGAGTGCTCATCCCAGGGAGGAACGAATATAAGCTCAAAAATCCTATTTAAAGGTCAAAACTAGGGTTTGGGCTCATTTGCATTAGAATTTTCTTGCGATTTGGAGCTTTGGGGAGGAGGAGGCTAATTCTACGAAGCGAAGCGCTGCTAAATTTCTTTCGACATCATGAGTGCACAAATTGGATCGAGCGGTGGAGCCGAAGTGAGACTAGTAAGTGCTCCTTAGCGTTATTGCTTTTGTTATATGTTTTAAAACTGCAAGTGATTTGTTTATTTTTCTTTGTTATGTTGTTCTCCAAAGTTAAAATTGAAAACCCTAAAACTGAGCTGAACACAAACCAAGACTTAGCTTAAAATTGAAAGAAAAACATAGTTAAAACCTAGGTGGAAATTTTTATTTTTCTTTTTAAAATGGAACAGAAATTTATTGTTTGGTTTGCACTAAAGTAAACCCTAGGAAAAATTTTGATTTTTGCTAAACTAAAACCCTAGGATAAACGGAACGTAAAACCCTAGTTTTTTAGGTTGAGCTTGTCAGTTTTAAAACGTAGGTGAAAACCCTAGGTTAAAAAACTGTTATTTTAATTTTGTTTTGTTTGTGCAGACTTTGTCAATTTTAAACTTAGAATGCAGAAATCCTAAGACTAACAACTGTATATTTAAAAAAAAAAAAAAAAATTGTGTTTTTATGTTGTTGTCAGTTTTAAACTTAGAGTACAAACCCTAAGACTGACAAACTGTATTTTTTTGGAATTTTTTTTTTTGTGTTTTTATGATGTTGTCAGTTTTAAACTTAGAGTACAAACCCTAAGACTAACAAACTATTTTTGTTGAATTGTTTTTGTATCTATTTTGAATTTTTGTGAATTTTGTTGTTTTTGAGCTGTTGTTAGTTTTAAACTTAGAGTACAAAACCTAAGACTAACAGACTATTTTTGCTGAATTGTTTTTGTATCTATTTTAATTTTTTGTGAATTTTGTTGTTTTTGAGCTGTACGTTGGTAGGCAGTGCTATATATTCATGTTATTGTTGTACAGTTTTTAATGATTTTAAATTTTTTGTGTTTTTTTCTTTTGCAAGTTGTGAAGAGTCGGTATCGTGTGCCTACTGCTTTTGCTGAAGCGTGGGGGGCTCTAACTATGGCTGACTAGGAGTGGCTTGATGCCCTTGGGCTCAAGCAGGTGGCTTGACTAGAGCCTGTGGTCAGGGATCGGGCCTATCTGATGGCCCTGATCAACCTATGGGATCCCCAGACCAACACCTTCCATCTCCCAATAGGGGAGATGGCAATGACCTTAGAGGATGTCTATCGAATTCTACGAATTCTGATAGATGGACTATTGATCAGAACGTCATCGCATAATCAACAGAAAACTGTATTAATACGATGCTTCGGGCATGGGGAGGAGTTGGGTGTGGAGAGTCTAGTGGAGAGGGCAGAGGGCGACTACGAGATTGGTAGGATTTTGGTCTGATGGTGGCTTGATAGAGGGGTGTTGGGAGTGAGGCACGTAGTACTCATGGGCCTCATTTCCAACATGCTGCTACCTGACTCGTCAAGTGTGAGGTTCCTATGGAACCTGTTGGATGTGGTCTGTCAACTGGTGGAGTGCCCGATGGAGGCACCG